>CM060987.1:176379588-178817088 GCA_030765065.1 Deroplatys truncata | reverse complement strand
TTTCTGTACATTGTTTTCCCATATGCTGTATGCAAGATTTCATGTAATGTCAGCAATAATTATTCATTGTGTGGCTACATCTATATACTTCAATTTGGTTACCTTTTTAAAGATTTTCAAACTTATAGAAGTTGAATTTGAATAAAACATGTGCACATAGATAGCTATATATTACCAGTAGCAATGCAAAACCACTTCGCCAAGTTTCAATTACCTGTTGTTAATAGTTTAAAATGACAATGCTTTTCTCTCAAGTGTGTAATTTCATTGACATCTCCAGGGATTAGGGCTATATAGGTGAAATATTTAGAAACTGTTAGATTTTCCAAAGTCTATGCAATTCCTAACTTAAGGTTTTAAGTATGGGTCAAAATGGTAGAAGAAACAAACAGTTTTTGTTTTTATGGATTAAACTATATTTATGCACATGCCTTAAATTACACTTAACAATTGGGACTTTTATTAATGCACAACTGCACTTGATGTTTTCATAGCACTGGTTCCATCACTTTGTGTTGTTTTCTTTCGTAGCTTTGGTGATGGCTGTCAGCAGATGTTTGCCTCCACCGACTCGAATATTTGTTGCAAACCATCCCTTTATTTTTCTTTTGTGGGACAAAGCTTCTAAATGTTTACTATTTTGTGGAAGATTTTCTGTACCACTGTAACCTGATTTCTTTGCAGGTAAATTGATTCTTTATACTATTTTATTAACCTATATTAAAGCAGGTAGGTAAACAGTCATTAGTAGCATGATTTGGATTTGTGCAAGATCATTAACCTTGAAAGCTAACTATACCTGTCACTCCCTCATGCTTTCTCTGTCACTTGCCAGAAGAGCAATTGTGTGTCCCAGGGTTTATTTGCCCTTTTATATTCTTTGTTGTGGTATCAAAGAGTTGTAAACAACATAATATATGGGTTATTGTTGTAAAGAACGGAAATAATCACTACAATCATGTGTATAGTTGTATTTGGTATACTTGTGAGAAATTGTGTTAATTTGTAAGGCTGGTTCCAATAACCGAGAATGGAAATCAGAATGAGAATAACAAAGTTAAAATACATGTATTATAATGTTAACATTCACAATTAACGGGAAGCTTTACCGGGCCTAAGGAATGAGAAAGAAGACTTGATCAAATTGTAACATTCTTGTTCCCATACCTGGGGATGAAGTATTAGATCCATATTGTGCAAATAACTCTTCACTGTAGAAATTATTCAAGGCAGTCATAAATTAAACAGCTGCCAAAGCTCCCACTAGTCGCAAGCTGAGAAAATGAAACTGGAAGAAATTCCAGTACATTGCATCCCACTCCATGAGCTTGGTTCTTCTAGCAAAATGTCATCCATAGTTTGTTTATATACAACTCAAAACTGGCTATTGCCTCAAGAAAGCAATAGCAAAAACTAAAAAGGATGGCAAAAACCAGTAGATATTAACAAAAAATAACTTTATTGTATGCTATCAATAAAGGAATGATGTTTGGTAGCATATATTAAACCTGTGGTACAGCTAAAGAAATCAGAAATAGTACTGGATCTGCATTTTGAAGAAGTAATTGTGTTGTTTGTTACGTAATGTTTTTACACAAACTTGAAGATCGTTATTTAGCTCCACGCTTGGGAAGCCAACTTGAAGATGTGTTTGTATATTGTTTAAACTTGAAGAAGATGTATGCTTACGTAATTGTATTTTACGTAAGTTTTATTTAGTTGCATTTAAGGAGTTCCTGGAACATGCCTTGGGCATCGGTTCGAAGTTTGTTGATTACATAATAGTTACTGTTATTACGTAATATGCTCTACGTATGACAAGCTGATTTTAAGATGTGTTTTTTTTATCACACTCCAAGTTTTACACTGTATATTTAACTTTGTTATTAACACTGCTTCTATATATTATTTATGTTTGAATTTGCCTCAGCTGCGTCAGCCTTGTTTGTAGAGTCACGTATATCTTAATTAGGGTGCGAAGTGACAATGATTGTAGACATCACAGAATATAAGTTTTTAAAATTCACTTCTTTTATTAATTCTTGCACATTTTTATAAAGCACTACACTTTTTAAGAACTTGAGAATCTTCAATACTTCCACTTAGTGCGTGTACATGTTTTACGATTCACACGTAGAGAACACATATTCCATCTGTTCACTACCAAGGCTTGCCAGCAACTGAGTAACTTTCAAAATTAAAACTCGTAAGCTTCGGTATTTGAAGTCTCTGATTGGCTAACTCTAGTCCAGTAGAATATCTGCATTTTACTTAAACTTTTTCCTTGCTCTTGATTGGCTAATTTTAAAGTGTTACTGAATTAACCTTATCTTTGATATAATCATGACTAGTAACTTTTCATAAACTCATTATTACTACAAGGTTACCTCATTGTTAGCAACTTAAAACTTATTATTCTCACAGCTCTTGCATTATTAAATTATATAATGTATTCTCATAACATTATAAAACATATTTATAATAAAAAATAAGCATTTGCGATGACTGTTACATACAATTTAAACAATTATTACATACATATTGTATCAAGGCGGGCTGTTATTGAAATTTACTTATTGTAAAATACATTTGAAATTATTTAGGTATTAAAATACTACCTCAATTTAGAAAATGCTTACTCTATAGAATTGGAAGCAGGTGAAAAAGTATCATTGTTACTTGCAAACAAATGATGTTTCAATTCTCAAAATCAACCTTCCACTTTGCTATCAATATGTATTGCTGTTCTCGTTGCCAGGGCATTGTGAATGTTGTGTGCTGTTCTGCTTCCTGTTCTCATTTCCTTTTTGGTTTCTGTTCTCAGGCTATTGTGAACCAGCCTTAAACTTTCACCTGAAAATGAGTGATTGAATACAATTCATCTTGTTCCAATTATCTGATTTTTAAACTCCACATTTGCTGCTTCCATTATTATGGACCATTATCTTTATATAAATTGCATAGTAACTTACTCAGAATTAATTCTGAGTTCTACTGTTGCTTTCACTGCAGACTCTATTTTTGAGAGATTATAATTCTCAGAAAAGTCCTCTAAGTACATCAGCTTGTTCATTTTAAGGGCAGCGTGCACCATGTTGGAGTAAATTGTTTCGGAAGTAACGTTTACTAAAGAAGTCCGTACTAAGGAAGTAGATTAGTACGGGAGCAATTTACTCCGGAAGTAACGTTGGAAAGCTCAATTATAATTTACTCTTTTAGCTACGACTACGGAAGTAAGAGCTCATTACTTCAGGAGGTATTGTTTTGCTTCTGCTATTTACTTGACGCGATTATGGATAAGGTTATGTGCGATAGGAAAAAACGGGGAAAACGTCTGCGAAAGAGGTAAATGTTTGTTGATAGAGATAAAGAAAATCCATTTAGACAATATGAGTGTAAAAAAACGTGTTATAAAGATGCTGGAAAGTCGTGACGGACGAGTTTAATGTTTTGAGCGACGGGAAACGTACTGAAGAGCAGCTTAAAATTTTGGAATCAATGTTCCTAACCTTCATTTTACATCGCAGATCACTTGCATGTTGCTGGAGAAATACCCCTTCCGATTTCGGAAAAGTTCACCATATTTTCACGGATAGGCACAAAATAGTATGTATATGATGTTATGTTATGACCGAGAGAATTTTCTTACAAATTTATGGCTTCGTCAAGATTCATGCGTGCAGTCAATTCCACCCACAATGTGTGGGGAATCTGCAAAAGTGAAGAAGAATTGCCTTTTGTTTTCTGAACACTCATGTATATTTATATGTGTAGATATGTATCTTGCTCTTAACTCAAAAGTACTCTAACAACGCGTGAAATACATGACCAGCGTACGCTTGGTGAATGTTCATTTGAAAGATCGCCTGTAATGCCAGGATTACGATGAACTTTATTTAACGTGACATGAAGTTAAGGATGGGTGTAATGTAAAATAAAGGTCTAATTGGCATGCACTTAACGTAATGGGAATGACTCTTGATTGGTGGTTCTTTTATTACTTCGAGCTAGTCCTTCACGTCGATTGTTCTAATTACCATGTGACATCAAACTTGACGTAACGGGAAGGACATTGCCAAACTCTTAAGTTACGCCAGTCCTAAATATAATTTAATACAGTATTAAACTGTCACGATACGTTAAATTCCGTAGTAACATACTACAGGACGGAGCTCTCCGACATTTAGAGTGGCGTGCACCATGTTGGAGTAAATTGCTACGGAAGTAACGTTTACTAAAGAAGTCCCCACTTCGGAAGTAGGTTACTACGGGAGCTATTTACCCCGAAAGTAACGTTGCAGAGCTCAATTACAATTTACTCTTTTAGTTACGACTACGGAAGTAAGGGCTCATTACTCTCGAAGGTATTGTTTTGTTTGCGCGATTTACTTGATGCAATCATGAATAAGGTTATGTGCGATAGGAAAAGGGGTGAAACGTCAGCGAAAGCGATAAATGTTTGTTGGTAGAAATAAAGAAAATCCATTTAAACAAGAGTGTAAAAAACGTGCGATAACCTGCATTACATTGATCTTCAAAGCCAGTGAGATACCGCCAACACTCGCAACGTGCGGTCCTAATTACTTTTTATTTTAGGTTTATTAGTTTTTTACGTTTGTGATTTACGGGAGGTTAGGATAGGGTTAGGTTTATTTTTTTTTAATATAAGCTTAGGTTCCTGATTTACGGGAGGTTACTTTTATTAACGTTTTCAATGAAGACCCATGTAATGCAAAAAAGCCAAAATGTGTTATAAAGCTGCTGGAAAGTCGTTATGGACGAGTTTAATAATTCTAGCGACGGGAAACGTACTGAAGAGCAGCTTAAAATTCAGGAAACAATGTTTCTAATCTTCATTTTGCATCGCAGATCACTTGCGTGTTAATAGAGAAACACCCGTTCTGATTTCGGAAAAGTTCACCATATTCACGGATGGGTACAAAATAGTAACATGCGTGCAGTCAATTCCACACACAATGCGTGGGAAATCTGTGAAAGTGAAGAAGAATTGCCTTTTATTTTTTTAACACTCGTGTATATTTATATGTGTAGGTACCTTGCTCTTAACCTCAAAAGCGCTCTAACAACGCAGTGAAATACACGGCCAGCAGTCGCGTGGTGAACATTTATTTATAAGATCGCCTGTAATATCGGGATTACGATGAACTTTGCTTAACGTGACATGAAAATGCTGGTAAACTAAAGGTATAGTTGGCATGCACTTAACGTAATGAGAATGACTCTTAATTCATAGTACTTTTATTACTTCGAGCTAGTACCGATGGTTCTAATTACCATGTGAAAGCAAACTTGACGTAACGGGAGGGAATAGTTTGATGCCAAACTTTTAAGTTACATCGCGTTAAGTCCATTTTAAATATCTCCATTTAATACAGTGTACGACTGTCACGTTACGTTAAATTCATCGTAATGCCGGCTCAAGCTTCTGAAATATTCCGGTACGAAACAATTGTAGGACGCATAACAATAATTACAATTTGGATTATAGAGCTGAATTTGTGTCCGAGTTTTGTTGAAATGTTCTCCAAGCAGGTTCAAAAAGTGTGTATAAGATTCTTTCCTAATACCGAAATGTTCATTGAACTTTCTCTCTCTCTCTCTCTCTGTATAAGTATCATATGGTTCTCGCATAGCACTATCGCATTTCCATTGTTTTTAATTTTTTGCCGTCGAGATCATCAATGTAACCTAAGTAACCGCTGTTCTTCATCGAGATCATCAATGTTATCCAAGTAATTCATGGACGCATAAAAAATATCTTCCTCCAAATACGATACGATATTCTAGTTCAAGTGACAGGCTAGTTACGCCATCCAGGTCGCGAGAGCAAATTCTAACCTATATTTGTGCTCTATTTAATTCCGTAGTAACATACTACACGATGGTGCTCTCCGACGTTTACTTCTACGGTAATTTAATCTGGGGGTATCTGAAAGGAGTAAAATTCTTTGGAAGTAGTTTACTCTCGTATGGAAGTCGCCGCTGAATAGTAGTTTAGTACGAAGGTGGAGTTTACTCCAGGTTAGTGCATGCCACCCTAAAGATTATAGTCAAATAGTCCTTCAGAAAACCTTGCTTAACATAAGTAAGAGGAGCAATAGAAGAGGGGAAAAAAAAATCATCTGTTAAATTCACATGACTTTCTCAACCCACTATCTTAACATCTAAGGAGGTTGCGACAAAACCGGTTCTTTCTAAAATAGTGTTTTTTCCAGGAAGTAGAAAAAACCATAATGAGCTTTTCTTTATTTGACAATTACAAATATTTTTATACTTAATGCATGGTAAATCCCTTGATGTCATGGTGTCAATAATAATTTTGCATACTGTTTGTTTACAGTTTACAAGCAAAAGGGTTTTGGAAATGTCCAGATTTGTTTGACAGATGGAAATGTCTGATATTTAACTGCAGTTGCATGGATTTTTCTTCTTATTATTCAAAAAATTAATATTTTGATGATATAAAAAAAACTATAAATCCTATATTAGATTGTTGAAGGTTAGTATAATATGAAATTAGAAAATCTAAAACCTTAAAAAAACGCCTTTGTATCAAATATAGTGAACCAGGCTACAAGGAGTTAAATGTACCGTATATGTTAAAAATATGCTGATTAAACACAACCAGAGTACAAACTTTTGGTAATATATGCACAGCATTCTATTATTTATTCACCTTTTTAAATAAATATCAACTTAGACCTGTAGAACATATTTGTGATGGGACAGGAGGACCCAAGTAAGATGACATGCTTGGATGCGGATGGGGCTTACATTTGTAATGCAATTAACAACTGAGTCATCGGTAAGAGTGTGTCAACATCTTTCTTCTTTGCTTCATTGGCTGTGTTTTGGAGTGTTAAAGCCTGGACCTGTGATATACACTCAGACATAACTCACTATTTCAGTAGAGGTTTGAATGTTTAGATGATGGAAAAAAAGTTCATTGGTTTGGGATCTTTATTGCTGATATGAAGGAGAAAGAGAACTTAACACTTCTTGCTATTTTTTTAAAACTATCTTGAAAGACAAAGCAACACATCTCAGTATCCTTTGCAGACATTCCATTGCATTTATTTGCATCGGAATATACATTTTGATGACATGGCACAAGCTATGCACCTCATTTTTACTTCTTTGCTTCTCTTCATTTCCTGCATTTTCATTATTTTCCTAATAACTCTAGTGTTGCCTGCAACAATCATTTTCTTTCGCATGCTGTCGTCCTCCGTGGACTAGTGGTACCATGCTAGCCTCTAATTTCCAAGGCCGCAGGTTCAAACCCGGCAGAGGGCGATGGATTTTTTTCGGGTGTAAAAGTCCTTAGCATGGCTTTCTTCGGAAGGGAAGTTAAGTCGGTGGTCCCGTGTCATAGGTTTATGGCACGTAAAAGAACCTCAAGCCTGATAAAGAGGCCTCTGAGCAAAATTACTGGTCTTTCACGCCCAATATAGAATGGGACACTAAGGACCATAGTAGTTAAGAGTGTCCATAAATAAAACTCAATTTAATTTAATTTAACTTTCGCATGCTGTAATACTTTAGCAAATCTATTATTAGTGCTTCCTTTACATACCCCCCTATCTTAGACCTTCAAGTAAGCAGATTTGCTTTCTTCGTTCATTCATTCAGATATTTAGCATATATAATATTGCTAATAAGACCCAAGGAAGTAACACATGCATTTCTAGTTCCACAGAGTGTGGTCACATTAGTCAAAGCATGTATGAGCACAGTGTCATGTAAGCTATTCTTCGCTTCTGTAAAATGGTGCATTATGTTCTGTTTGTCTTGATGAACTAAGTGCTTTCTAAACCAAACACTGTATTTCAAAGCTATTTTATGATAGAAAGTAATGTTATTTGAAACAAATGGATTGCACAGATCAATTCAGTGATATCAAGAAGCTGTCATCCATTGGTGGACTTAATGCATTTTGTTCTAATGCTCCTGAAATATAAATTACAATTTGTAAAATGTGAACTTATTATATTAATAAATGTAAAAAAATTATATAACATTTTTCTACATAATCTCCTATGTTGAAAGTGAAGTAGAATATTTGTTGGTAGTTGGAAGATGCTTCATGTTTATCTGCACCACGTATGGGAGCCAATTTGTCGTGGTCACTTTGTGTTATCTATTGCTGGGCACCTGTTATTGTATTACTAGTTCGAATTTTGGGTTCTTTGTCCTCCAGCTAGCTATTATTTCTCAGTCGAGCCTATCTCTTAAACAGGGTGTGTAAATGGAAAGGACTTGTTACTAAAAGATAACACTGATCAAAGAATTTTGTTTTTACACTTTTAATGCCATCACACGTTATTCATTTCACATAATTATTCTTGATACATGCCCGACTGAAACTGTTATATTTTTTTATGTTACTATAATCACTTATTTACTGCACATTATCAATTCACGTATTTCACATTTATAACTAACTTTACGACGCGAGAGATTCTGTTAAACTGTGCGACGTGTAACCCGCGAATGATTCTAATGAACTGAGCGACGTATAACCTTTGTATGATTCTGTTGGGCTGAACGACGTATTACTCGCGAGTGCTTCTGTTGGACTGAGCGACGTTTGCCTTGTGAATTATTCTGTCAAACTGCGTGTTACCCGTCTCTGGCACGGAATTTATACTCCCTCACTCCAATATGCCTAAACATTATAACCGAGCTGCTATTGGTTGATAAAACGTGCCAACATTAGCGTCAATTTTTATATCCAATCAAAATTACGAACACATATGCTCTAGGGAAGATATTCCCTCCATTTCTACAGAAAAGCGCGCTAATATGACGTCATTTGTTTGTCTCTTATAATTGATAAACAACTCACCCCCTCGTTATATTGTTGCCCGCTCTTATTGTCAGTTTCAGTGAGGCCGTGTAAACTTATTTGCTAACAATGCTTATAATTAACAAACATCCCAAATCATTGTCATACAATAATGTTAAGTTACACTACAATCACTTTGGCATTCATAGTGTTGTGATATAAAATACTGCTTCAAAAGACATTTTGGCTAACTTGTTGACAGTTCCTGTATTTTCCTCGTCAAAAAAAGTACGGAGATGATAGCAGAGCTAGTTGCGCACAAACTCTTCTACCTTATGTCATCATCAAACTGCTGTCCCCCAATGCGTCTTTAAGTGATCCAAACAAATGATAGTCACAGGGCAATATACCTGAGCTGTAAGGAGGATGTCCAGTGAATCGCCTGCAGTTTTTCCCAAAAACACTTATAAGCACTTTTCCAGTTCTTTTGGCTCTGACCGGCACAGTTTCTCCTTTCTTTTGTCACTCCATGCTCACTGAGTTTGGCTCAAGAATGAAGTGGTGGACCCGCTCAAACAGAGACAAGCAGTCTCCCATTGCTCCACTATAAAACAGCAGCACCACCACTTGCTGCATCAGTTGCTGGCCGAGCCTTACAAGAGTAAACTTTGGTCCCATCACTGAAGATGTTCACTGCAGCTGTGAATGAAACCTTTAGAGTTAGAAGAAATTCAAATAGACCATGGCCTAGCACAGTAACTGTACAGTCTACATCTGACTCCAGCTGTGAAAGCCTTCATGTTTCTATAAAACTTGTTTCATTACAAGTCATAATGTGTACAAAAAATCCTCCCCTTCCTCTCCATAATGAATCAGGTAAACCTCCAGATGAACTTGCTTTTGTTTCTGAGTAAGGAAATAAGGACCCACCTGGTAGACAGTTTGCACTATTCACTGTCATCATGAATGATGGATGGAAAGTGCACTCCCATAGCTTATTCCTACTGCTGCTTCCACTTCTGAAGTGCTTGTGCCCATCTACTTCAACAGGTCATGAGTACAACAGTGTTTTCTTTGGTAACAGTAGTCCATGGCCATCGCTGATGACATTTTTTTTCTACAGCTTTCCTTCCTGATATAAACTCTGGGTAAGTTGCCTTTCCTGGGCCCAGATTAGCGACGGAAGTGATGTCTTATATGTCCAACAGATGTCACTGTATGTCCTACAGATGGCACTGTATGTCATTCTCTGGCTGTAACGCAATGCCGCCAAAAGGCGGAGATATATCCCCAACTCTCTCGGTTTGCATTTCTTTATATAAGCTTAGGTTTCTGAATTCATGCAAGGTTAGCCTTAGGTTAGGTTTTTTTTTTTTATATGAGCTTAGGTTTCAGAATTCACGCAAGGTTAGCCTTAGGTTAGGTTTTTTTTTATGTAAGCTTAGGTTTCGAATTCACACAAGGTTAGTCTTAAGTTAGGTTTTTTTTTATATAAGCTTACGTTTCTGAATTCATGCACAGCTTGCTCTGAATACGTGGCACTTTTTTTAGCAGCTATACCACATGAATAAGAAGAAGAACAAGTAACAACACATTGCATACTTAGCGGATTCCCAGCTTCTTACTTAAGTTGGCACTTCCGATTAGCGTCAGTATTACCGTGAAGATGGCCACGTTTTTTCTAGTTTGTTTCCCAATTTCCCTATATCAGTAAGGCATAAAAAAGTGGCGGGCAGGCGGGCGTCTGATGTTCAACACTTCCCATCTACTTCTACATTTGCTCATAAGGTAATTTATTCCATTATTTCTCACTTCCTTCAGCATTATCTAGGTGGGCCCAAGAAAGGCAATTTAGCCAAAGCTTTTAATACCAATCACACTTCTGAGTCTTAGAAAACCTTTCCTCCCTGAACTGTGGCTGGAGCCTTCTCAAAATTTCAGCTGGTTTTATGCCTTCATTGTTGGCAAGAAATTTGATAACATGTTGCCAACAGACATATGTACCTCTTCTTCACTCATGCTTGTCCTGGTGTGAAATACCACTTGCTGCATGTGTTTGTTAGAGGAGCAATAGCAGATGCTCTGCCCTACACATTCATGCTCACAAACCAGCTAGTTTGCTACTGCAGTTGCTACAGGAAAATTCTGGTTAATATTTGATTCAACCTTGTCTTTCTTGTCAGTCATTCAGCAAGTGTTTTATGAGCTGAGTGTGACAGATTATTTTGAGGAACTGACAGACTATTGTAACTCTCTCCAAGTTACATTATTTCTAGCTGTTCCATCCAAAATGCCACTTGGTTATAACAACAATCATAGTTCAATAATTTATATTAGTACATGCTCTATTATTTATGTTGTAGATGTCGACATAGAACTAGACAGAATTACTCTGCCTCCTGAAATGTTTGATGCCAATCATCCCTTTCTTTTCATTTTATTGGACAACAACTCAGAAATTGTTCTGATGTGGGGAAGACTAATGAACACATAATAATCCTTCAAGGTAAATGACATTTAAGCCATTCTCTGTGGTAATTAGTATTTAACTGGTAAATTA
The DNA here is from genome assembly GCA_030765065.1 of Deroplatys truncata. Lineage (NCBI taxonomy): Eukaryota > Metazoa > Arthropoda > Insecta > Mantodea > Mantidae > Deroplatys > Deroplatys truncata. The sequence goes on along the minus strand of CM060987.1, from coordinate 178,805,719 downwards.
AAAACACAAATAAAACAAAGGACAGTGTACATAGGGTCACTCTGAAAGTTTTGAGAATCAGCAACAATGGGTTGTGGTAAGTCAAAGCAGATCTTCATAGCTTTAGATTGAAGTTCAGATAGTAATGTGTTCAGGCCTGGTTGTGCTCCAACCATGTGGGGCATCAGCATGCCTGTGAATGTACATGCAGGTGTTGCTACGCCATGTGGTGGGATGGTTCTCAAGTGAGAGCGTTTCTGTGCTATGATTTTCTTTGACTTTAAAGTTGGTTTAGAGGAGAGAGAATGCCTTGAAAGACTGCATAGAGCATTTCAAGATATTTGCCCTTTGCAATCCATGATTTATCAATGGTTTGCAGAATCTAGAAGAGGAAGGGATCTCTTGATGATGAAGACCACGCAGGACAGCCGGACACAGCAGCAACAGATGAAAATGTGATGCTTTGTAGTCATTGGATCCCCCACCACCTCACAAATGAGCAGACACATGTGCTGTGGTGCCAAGAAATGATAGAAACACTTGATGGGTGAAGTTCCAAAAATATATTAACATCGTGTGTTGGTGACAAAAGCTGGATATACCAGCATGACCCAGAAACTAAGCGACAGTCATTGGTCTGGATCCCAAGTGAGGCGACCAAGAAGTGTTGGCAAGAAGATGATCTGTTCGTTCTTTTCAGTGAGAGAATTCTGCTTGAGGGACAAAAGACTGTCACTGCCAGATGCTACACTACAAAATGGCTGCCACAAGTCTTCAATGAACTGAGAACAAGGCATCCTAAGACTAGTCTGTGTGGAATTTTCTTGCACCACAAAAATGCCTCTGCCCACACTGCATGAGAAACAACCCAATTTCTGCAATGTGTTAAGAGTCAAATATTTGCCCCATTCTCGCTACAATCCAGAAATGATCCCATGCTACTTTTTTTCTATTCCTATTTGAGGTCCACAATTTGAATCACCTAAAGCTGCAGTAGCTGTTTAAGAAGAATTATCTGCACTCTCGCTAAAGAAGATGGTATTCAGCATTTGAAAAGTGGTTTGAAAGGAAGAGACATATAGAGGACAATGGAGAATACTTTGAAAAGATGCAATGATCAAATTTTATTGTGTTCACTCTCAAAACTTTTGGATTGACCCTCATAATAATGGAGAAAAGAACAAAAATACCTTTCTTCAGACTCCAGATTCAATTACAATTTTCATTTTCTCAAAAATGGCTCTAACAATTTTTATTAAAATATATGTTTAAGATATTTTCACGACAAATGAAATATATATCTTGAATTTTCTGGGAATAACCTGTCGCAGTTGTCGATGGCTTGAGTTATCTTATTTGTTGGACGCTTATTGTTTTGTTATCTTTTTTAAATTTGGGTTCTTTGTCCTCCAGCTAGCTATTATAGCTCAGTTGAGCACGTGTCTCTAAGCAGGGTGTGTAAATGGAAAGGAGTTGTTACTAAAAGATAACACTGCTAAAAAAAATCTGAATCTAGACTTTTATTGCCATCACACTTAATTAATAATTGACATATTTAATCTTTATACACGCCTGACTGAAACTGTGATATTTCCGAATGTAACTACAGTCATTTTAGTTGCCGCGCACCAATTACTTTGTGTACTTTACATTTTTGTAACTAACTCTGCGACGTCCACCTCATGAGAGATTCTTCAAAACTCTACGACAGTTCCTTATGGCTCGAGAATATATATTCCTTCACCTCGAATTGCCTAAACATTATAATATAGTTGCTATTGGTTACCAAATTGCACCAACTTTAGCATCTGTTTTGGTCAGCTAATCACTACTACTAACATGTATACTCTAGGGAAGATATTCCCTCCATTTCTAAAAAAGGCACACTACCCTGACGTCAATTTCGGCTTCCTCTTCTTAGTGACAAACAACTCACCCCCTCGGTTTATTGTTACCCACTTCTATTGTCAGTTTCAGTTAGGCCGTGCAAACTTATTTCCTAACAATCCTTATGGCTAACAAACATTTAAAATCATGTACATACAATAATATTAATTTACACTATAATCACTTTGGCATTCACAGCATGTTATGATATAAAATGTTGCCTCAAACCTCTGAAGTCTTCTTCATTCTTGATGATTTTTGCATAACTGGTAAACTGTAAGAGAGACACAAAATCTTACTACACAAAGCGTGTAGATCTCTTTAAAGCACACTATGTCAAATAACACTGTACTTTCTCTACTACATATAGTAAGTAGGGGAAGTATTGTATTCCACTCAAAAATTCGATACCAAGATTTCACCGGAAATACATGTTTTGAGATCCCTTGAATCCAAAAAAAGCATTTTTGGAAACCTGTCTGTGTGTGTGTCTGTCTGTCTGTGAACAGCATAACTCAGAAACGAACAGTCGGATAAACACCAAACGTGGTATTTAGGTTCAGTATCTTCCAGGGATGCAACACGAAGGTTTTCAAGAAAATCCCCCCACCCCAGGATACCCTTTACATGGAAGATTTTTCGAAAATCTTAATTTTCTCAAAAACGGCTCTAACGATTTTGATTAAAATATCATATGTTTAAGATATTTTCATGACAAATAAAACGTATATCTTGAATTTTCTGGGAATGTCTCCAAAAGTGTTCTTCATTGTGAATGACTTTTGCATAACCGGTAAACCATAAGAGATAGAGAAAATTTTACTAAACAAAAGATGTAGATCGCGTTAAAATACACAATTTATGTTATATACATTTTTTTTGTTGAATGAACCATTTTCAAGATATTGCTTGTTATTCTCTTAAATTTTTCAATACTTATTTTCTTAAAAGGGAATTCGTTATTCATTTTTTTGTCTTTGATATGCAAAGAATATTAATCTGTGGCAAAGGGAATGGTGCTGCACCTAGCAACCAGCTATTAAGAGATATGTATGTGCTTAAAGGCTACTGTATTTCTATATTGCCCTTGTAAATATATATTCCCCTTACATCTACAAGAAAATTAGCAATAAGATAGACTCTGCAAATGTTTATCTCGATTAACGTGAAGTAGATGGAGAATAAGCGTTTGTAAAAATAGTTTGTACAAGAGTAGAGAAAGTCAGGTGAGTGTAACACATCAGATTTTTTTGGTATTAACGCAATGGTGGGTGTTGGTATTGAGTTACCAATGATTTTACTTATTCGATGGTTGTACCAACAGTGTCAGGCTTCTGTTAAAATGGGGAAGATATTATCCTCTCCATTCAAAATGACAAAAGGCCTAAGACAGGGGTGTAGTATGTCCCCTATTTTATTTAAAGTATATATTCAATATGTACTAGAAAAATGGAATTGGTCCTGTGGAGGTATAGTATACCAGTTCAAGGTGATACTATACATTAACTACTATTTGCAGATGACCAGATGGTGATGGCTCAGAGTTGTGAGATGAAATACATAATGAGGAAACTTTTGGATGCTTTTGAAGTAGGAGGATTACGAGTAAATATGGATAAAATGGAATATCTGGCAGTAGGAGGAAGTGGACAGGACATCTCACTACCCCAAGGAATTATTAAAGCTGTTAAGAAGTTTAAATATTTGGGATCGCTTATTGATGAAGTAGGAAGCTGTAAAGCAGATGTAGATAATAGGCTAGAACAAGCATGAAGAGCCATAAAAATGTTGAATGGGGTTTTTTGGAGCAGAGCCATGTTGATTTGTACAAAGAAGAGGATTTTGAGGACTGTGGTGAAAAGTATGATGTATGGTGCGGAGGCGTGAACTTTGGTAGAGAGACAAAAATCTAAGATCTTGGCAGTGGAAATGGACGGAATAAGACATAGTGCTAGAGTATCAAGGATGGAAAGAAGGAGAAATGAAGAGGTGAGACAGATGATGGATGTGGAGGAAACAGTGGTGGAGAGAATTGAAAGGTGGGGTCTTCAGTGGAATAGACATGTGAAAAGAATGGAGGATCGGTGGCTTAAAACCTTTTTAGAATGGTCACCTCATGGAAGAAGAAAGCGAGGTAGACCAAGAGCAAACCTGGAGAGGACAGATTCATAGAATGGTTAATGATTGGTGCCTGGAGGAGGATGATGGCTTGTTCAATTGGGAAGAATGGCGAATGGGAATACAGGGCAACTGCTGAAGAGTGAAGAAGCCCTTAAAAGTAAAAAGTAAGTGGTATTAATGATTTCTAAGACATTCTTTTTTATTGCTTTGGATGTTCAAATACTTATATCTTTCTCAAGAGGAAAATCAGTATTTGATTTTAATTTCTTGGCCATGCAAAGAGAGCAGAATTTCAAAGCCATCACATAGTGATGACCCACTCTTAAAGATTTGACTATTGCTTATGCCTACTTATTCCCCTTATACCTAGAAGAAAATAAGCAGTAAGACAGTTTCTGCAAATGTTTATCTGGAAATAGAAGAATAAGCTTTTGTAACAATAGTTTGCCGAAGAATGGTTTACTGACGGATCCAGAACTGGAGCAGTGATATTTGACTGTGGTAGAAAACTTTCTTTCAACCTTGGACAATATGCCACTGTCCTTTAAGCAGAAATGTATGCCATATTGGATTGTGTATGAAAAAGCTTAAATAAGGACTATAAAAATACATACATTACTATATTTTCTGATAGTCAAGCAGTCTTAAAGGCTCTTTAGGGTAGGATAACCAAATCTAAACTGGTCTGAAATGAATGGATGCTCTAACAACACTGACCCTGCACAATTCAGTGGAATTTGTTTGGGTGCTGAGCCTCAGAGGAATCCATGGCAATGAAAGAGAAGATGATTTGGTGGAGAAAGGAGCAGAGAAGCCTTTTGTAGGTCCTGAACCTAGACTCAGTTTATCCTGTGGACTAGTCCAGGGGGTAATCTCCTATGGGCTATTGTGAGGGGTAATGCAGGAACGTATCAGGAAAAAAACACATTGAGTACTGGAGGTCTTTATCAGGACACAAGTGTCTACAAGGCTCTTATCAAAGAAATAATAAAAAGCAGGACACAATCTCTGCTGGAACTGCAATAAAATGGACAGTTGGTCCATTAACAGGACACTGTCAGCTGCATGGACATCTCTATAAAATCGGTAAAGAGTCGATCAAATGTTTAGAAGATGCAGGAGAGCAAATGAAAAAGTATCTCATTTACTATGTGACTGTGAAGGGTTAAATACTTTAATCAGGAAATCATACAATTGCAAGGGTTTCAAGAAGTTAGGGTTACCGAAGTCAATTGTAAGACAGGTAGCACAATTAAAGATGGGCAGGGTGGCAACTAAGGGGAAGATAATGGAAAGAGCTTTGAAATTTTGGTTCAGAACTTTAAATCTAGGAAAACGTAATGTGTTAAGACAATGTATAGAATACAAGAGAATAGCTTAATGAATGATGGATGAGTAAGTAATTTACAGAACATTTTGGAGAAAAATGGGTTAGGAGACATGTGGAGAAGGAGAGAAAATACGTGAAAAATTTTTGGAAAAAGGCGAGGAAAAGACTGGAAGATATAGAAATACAAATCATGTTCAGTGAGATTGCCAAAAAGAGCTCATTAGTTTGTTATAGGTCAATGAAAAATACATGGGGTAGGGAAAAATATATAGTCATAGTAAATAAAGAAGAGAGAGAATCTATTGCATGGGTAAGAACTGGAGCATGGAGGCTAAGAGGGTTAAGACAGGATATTCCTCAGAACCAATGTCCAATATGTGGTGGTAATGAAGACATTGAATGCATAGTATTTAAGTGCCAAGGAACAGAAAATTGGAGAAAAGAATTTTTAATAAGAAGTGGTTGAAGGGGGATAGAAATACACTTATGATCAAAATGATGTCCAAGGACACTAGAAACATTGAACAGTTTTTGTATAAAGTAAAAAATAAATGGCTTTGGACAGTGGAAAGAGAAAAGTAAGAGGTAGCGTATCTTACTTTGGATGGAAAACTATAGTGAATGTGTGATGGTTAAGTAATCAATAAGTGACAAGTGAAAAACAAGTTGAAAGGGGACATGAAAAAACTGAAAAAAAAACAAGATAATTTATTGACGAGAAATTGTAAAATGTAAATAAACTGTAGTGATTGTCTACTGAATGAGTGGCCAGGGTGAAAGTGCAGTAGACAATCAAATTGTAAAGCTCTTAGCACAATAAATAAATAAATATTAAGTGTGGTGGATGTTTGTAACAATGATGTGCACTAATAATTTAGATAGAGATAAAGCATACATTAGGAACATAAATGAAAAACAGGAAGAAAAATCAGCAGGAGCTTGTCACTTTTGGAAGGAACAACATAGCATCAACAGAGGTCCCAAATAACTTAGAAACAACAGAAGCAAAACAGAACTTGCAGTTTGGGAAAACATCTATATCTGGAAAAGCAGGAACCGTGTCTTAAACTTTGAAATCCCACCAGGTGACATCCTAATGCAGAAGTTCATCCAACCACCATCAGAGACAAACCAAACTGCCACAAGGAGCAACACCAGCAGTTGACCTGGAACTGATGGAGTGATTAGTTCCAGAAACATGTCTTCCTTTTTTCAATAAATAATGTGTTACAAATTTGACTCAGCTTTATCTAAATTATTTCAAGAAGTGCCTACAAAGAAGGAGGCAAAGATTTAAGGAGATTAAATTAAGAGAAGCACAATAGATCACAACTCGTTGCATTGCCTAGGGCGTTTATTGCCTCCTTTTTCTTTTAAAATAAAATAATTAAAAATGGACTAGAGCTGTAATGGAATCCAGAGCATTGACCAAAACCTTTTTAATGTATGTATTGTAATGAAAAGAAGCTAGAAACAGTGATGTGTATTCTATTTAAAGGTGAGTCGAAATTGTAACACTAACATCACTTAAGTTTACTCACTTAACATGTTTCGAGAAACCGTTTCATCGAGAAACATCAAACCCAATATTACATTAGTCAAACCAGCCAAATTTGCAGCCGAATTAGATGCATGGGAGAAGATCACCATTCTAAAACATCAAACCCAATATTACATTAGTCAAACCAGCCAAATTTGCAGCCGAATTAGATGCATGGGAGAAGATCACCATTCTAAAACATCAAACCCAATATTACATTAGTCAAACCAGCCAAATTTGCAGCCGAATTAGATGCATGGGAGAAGATCACCATTCTAAAACATCAAACCCAATATTACATTAGTCAAACCAGCCAAATTTGCAGCCGAATTAGATGCATGGGAGAAGATTACCATTCTAAAACACAACACACATCTAATGAATTTTGATTTGCCGCCACCAAATCCTCTCTGGAAGTACATTTCTCCACCACAAGATGCCACCACAGGATCCAGTCCAAAAAACAGAAACACCAACAACACGGGCCAGTCGAGTTAATAACCTTCTGAGGATGGGAACAACGGTTTCTCGAAACATGTTAAGTGAGTAAACTTAAGTGATGTTAGTGTTACAATTTCGACTCACCTTTAAATACCTTTTTAATGTGTTTAAAACTCCCATTATAAACAGTTGCAGTATGGTGTAGTGGTTTGTGCTTGCATTTGTTATGCAAGAATCTGGATGTTTATTCCTCACCAGATATTAAATTTTTAATCTACCTTATTAAGTCTTAAATTAATTAAGCATACTTTTTAATTATCTGCCACCTGACTGAAGGACACAATTATGCTTTTGTTTTAAATTTACTGCCATGAATTGAGGCATCTTAAACTATCTTGCATCCTTCATGCACCACAAATTTGCTAGGTTTGCTTTGGCGCCCCTTAAGATATCTTCACAAATGCCATAAAAAGTAAATAAAAGCTTGGGGAGTCTCTTAGATTTACAGAATAGCCCTATCACAGAATATAATGGTGAAACCACACCCATGTAGGTAGCTTTACAAAACACAAACTGCATGCTGATGTAATGAAAAAAGCATTGAATGAATGGATGGACAAACAGACGGGATGCTTTCACTGTCTCCCAAAAGCTGTTCCCTAAACATGTTGCAGTTTCTTGGTTGTTCCAATGTCAGCATCACTTCCTAGACCTTCCCTGGTTGTATAAAGAGTAAGTCTCTTTCTTGCCAGGAATGGGCAGTCAAAGAGGATGTGAGAGGCAGTTTCCTCTTCCTCTTTGCATATTCTATAGATGGGTTCATTCTTGTTATGTAGATGTTTCCTGAAGTGATAATGTTCAGAAATTGATGCAACAACTTTCCTTATTCCTGTTATATCCAATCTCAGGAGAGATTAGGGAGGAGTGTTGCATGGACCTAAAACCAGTTTCCTGGCTTCTCTTTGTCCAGGATAGATTTGCCACCTGAGTTGGTGTTTTTCCCTAATCCATGCTCTTACCGAGGTTTTGGCAGTACATGTACTAATTCCAATCATGGGTTCAGGGCCAATATATAGTATCTTAGTACCCTTTTTAGCCAGCTGATAGTTTTTTTGATTTCTATAGATGTCCTGATGCCCTGGTAACCACTGCATTTCGAGCCTGTTGTGAGATGCCAGGGCATTTAGGCATTTCCAAAACAGTTTTGATTTTACCTGGTCTGAAGAGAGTGCTTTTGACTGTCTGTGAAGATGAGAATTCATTTGCCATGGCAACCTTTCTCAAGACCTCTTAGAGTACAGCTCAGGATAGCAAATACTTCTACCTGAAAGACTGTACAGTATTTCCCAAAGCTTATATTAATAAAAAACATATCAGCTATGTTCATATTTTTTAAATGATGAAATAAAACAAAGGTGTTACATAGAGGATGTTAACAAATGCTAAGCAAATATTCATTTGAAATTGATAGAAATTCAAGAGTAGTTTATATGTGGAGCCCTAGGATTATTTCCTAAAATGTCTACTAAATACCAGAATGCAAGGCACAATGTTACTATGAAATGTACCTAATACTGAGTGTACATTTACGATCTTGTTAATACTCTTAATCAATTCCACTTGTCTCTCCGCAGCATAAACAACATGAAGTGTCCCATCCTAAGTACATGAGCAAAATAGCGATGATGTCCATTGCTTCTTTGCTGACTGGTGTAATCACAAACCTCTTCTTCAAACACTTGTTTTTCTTCAAAGTGTTTTGAAATAACATTGGTGTCATTAATGTAATCACAGCAACATTAAAATTGAGGTTTCTGGATGCAAAACCTGCTAATTCCCCCTTTTAGCCATTTTTAGCCTGTATACATATTTATGTGTGCAATGAAAAGGAGGAACAGCAAGTTCAGATAGTGGCTTGAAGTTTTTGGTTGGCAGTGTTTGTGTGTAAATATGAATATTTTAAACCGCAACATCATGTTTAACCCCATATTAAAATCTGGTAAAAATGCAGAAAGAATATGTGATATATTTTGTTTTAAACCTGTTAATATCAGGATGGGATCTTCCTTAGATGTACACTAATAAAACAGTTTATTTGTGTTAGCGTATAGGGTTTTAGAACGTAAGACTACTGACCAAGATGTCGGTTGATGCATTACGCAGTAAGAACTTGATAGGCTATTACTTCCAGTGTTAGGTGTAACTTAGCAATTGGAATCTAATATTCTATAAAGCCTCTTTCCACTGTTTCATTTTAAATTTTACGTTGTGTTCAGCTTTTTGCGTTAGAAGTTCATTCTTACCTCTGTGATTTCTGAAAGTGCATACTGAGTGAACTGAAGAATGCTATGACCATTGCTTCAGTCCATTTAATGTTTCCAAGCATAACACAAGGCAGAAATCATTAATCTTAGTTACCCGCAATATGCTTAAAAACTTTGAAATGGAGAACTTAACTTTTTCACCAGACCTAAAACTACACTACGTGATCAAAAGTATCCGGACACCTGGCTGAAAATGACGTATAAGTTCGTGGCACCCTCCATCAATAATGTTGGAAGACAATGTGGTGTTGGTCCACCCTTAGCCTTGATGGCAGCGTTCACTCTCGCAGGCATACTTTCAATCAGGTGCTGGAAGGTTTCTTGGGGAATGGCAGCCCATTCTTCACGGAGTGCGGAACTGAGGAGAGGTATCGATGTAGGTCGGTAAGGCCTGGCACGAAGCCGGCGTTCCAAAACATCCCAAAGGTGTTCTATAGGATTCAAGTCAGGACTCTGTGCAGGCAAGTTCATTACAGGGATGTAATTGTCGTGTAACCACTCTGCCACAGCCCGTGCAGTATGAACAGGTGCTCAATCTGAAAGATGCAATCGCCATCCCCGAATTGCTCTTCAACAGTGGGAAGCAAGAAGGTGCTTAAAATATCAATGAAGGTCTGCGCTGTGATTGTGCCATGCAAAACAAGGGGTGCAAGCCCCCTCCAGGAAAAACAGGAACACACCATAACACCATCACCTCCGAATTTCACTGTTGGCACTACACACGCTGGCAGATGACGTTCACCGGGCATTCGTCATACCCACACCCTGTCATCGGATCGCCACATTGTGTACCGTGATTCGTCACTCCACACAACATTTTGCCACTGTTCAATCATGTGATGTTGACACTCCTTACACCAAGCGAGGTGTCGTTTGGCATTTTCTTGCGATGTGTGGCTTATGAGCAGCTGTTTGACCATGGAATCCAAGATTTCTCACCTCACGTTGATGCAGTTTGGAATTCCTGTGTGATGGTCTGGAAGATGTCTGCCTATTACTCTTTACGACCCTCTTCAAATGTCAGCGGTCTCTGTCAGTCAACAGACGATGTCGGCCTGTATGCTTTTGTGTTGTACATGTCCCTTCATGTTTCCATGTTCACTATCACATCAGAAACAGTGTACCTACTAGGGCTGTTTAGGAGTGTGGAAATCTCTGTACAGACTTCTGACACAAGTGACACCCAATCACCTGACCACTTTCAAAGTCCATGAGTTCCATGGAGCGTCCCATTCTGCTGTTTCACGATGTCTAATGAATACTGAGGTCGCGGATGAGTACCAGGCAGTAGGTGGCAGCACAATGCACCTAAGATGAAAAACTTATGTTTATGGGGGTGTCCGGATACTTTTGATCACATAGTGTATGTGATGCATGTCAAAAAAAAAGTACCACCCACTGATAACAGTGATTGTGTGCTATAAAGTGCCAATACAGTGAATAATCCAGAAATGGTTTTGTACATAGCACCCATTTTAAGGCAAGATACAGCAATGTGAAAGGGATCCCTGGTACCTTAGAGCTAAATTCAGTTATTCCATCAACCAATAATACAACAATAACCAGACCGAATTCACTTGAGCTCGAAGGGGAAAAAATGCACATTTAAATTGTAGTTAAGTTGCCTCTCATGATAAGATTTAAAATTTGAATGTTTCTTGGCTATATGCCAAATTTCAGCTACATGCAAACAAACTAGTGCAACTAAAGTGCTGTGAACAGTTGACAAGGCATTCAGTGACAGACTGCTGCTGCCACTCCGCAGCCAACCACACTACAATCCCACTATGCACTGCTTTCTAAGTTATTTTATTTAAAATTGACTATACAGGATCCCATCTTTGTTTTATGTAAATATATACAAAAAATTACAAGGAATTTATTTATAAATTTTACAGAAATTTAAACTTGGGGGTTAATAGGGGTATATAGTTTTCAAAAGTTTGGATTTTAAAAATTGATGCAAATAGTTCATTATACCAATTATAATAAATACTAAGTAAACGATTGCATATTAAGATTTGCATTGCACTCTATAACATAATTTTATCACTTATCACCGGTGAGATATTCTAATTTGAAGGTAGAGAGATGTGTCCCTTTTCATAAGTTGGATTGCGCAATATTGTAAAAAATCTTATGTGTTACACTCACATGACTTTCTTTACTCTTGTACAAACTAGTTTTACAAACACTTATTCTCCATGTAATTCATGTTATTCGAGGCTTTAAGCGATAGTCAAATCTTTTAAGAGCTGGTTGCTATGTGGCGCATTCCATTCTCTTTAAAGAATTTCCATTTGAGAAAAAGTATTAGTATCGGAAAATTTAAAGGAATAACAAACAATATCTCGAAAATGGTTCACTCAACAAAACAAATGTATATGACATAAATTTTGTATTTTAATGCGATCTACATTTTTTGTATAGTAAAATTTTGTCTATCTCTTATGGTTTACCAGTTATGTAAAAGTCGTTCACAATGTAAAATACTTTTGGAGACATTCCCAGAAAATTCGAGATATACATTTCATTTGTCATGAAAATATCTTAAATATATGATATTTTAATCAAAACCATTAGAGCCATTTTTGAGAAAATTAAAATTTTCGAAAAATGTTCCGTGTAAATGGTTAATCTGGGGTGGGGGATTTTCTTGAAAATCTTTGTGTCGCATCTCTGGAAGATACTGAACCTAAATACCAGGTTTGGTGTTTATCCGACTGTTTGTTTCTGAGTTATGCTGTTCACAGACACACAGACAGACACACACATGGACATGTTTCCAAAAATGCTTTTTTTGGATTCAGGGGGTCTCAAAACATGTATTTCCGGTGAAATCTCGGTATCGAATTTTTTGGTGGAATACAATACTTCCCCTACTTACTATACATAGTAGAGAAAGTAAAAATACTGTGATTTAAAAAAATAAGAATTGAAAACATAATTCAGTTTGTATTTGTAATCCATGGACAAAATTTGAAGTAAATCGGACACATGATGGTCAGATTTTGTGAAAATTTGTGCGACTTGACTGTGCATGCAGTTGGCAACTGTGTAGAGTTTCAGCTAGCCACCATCTACAGCGCTAGTTATAGATAAACACAAATGATGACTCATTTGGAAAACTGGTCTCATGAAAAAATCCACTCGGTTATTCGATTTCTGTGGGGAGCAAAACCTGCAACTGTGGCTGATATACACCGGCAGCTGGTAGAGGTTTATGGAAGGACTGTAATTCTCGTCAGCATGTTGCACAATGGTGTCAAAAGTTTGCGGCTGGTAGAGAAAACATCACCGACAAGGATCGCAGTGATCGATCCAGCACAGCATCAACAGATTTGAACATAACTCGCGTGGAGGAGCTGATTCAGGACAACAGGAGGATCATGTTACGGCATATGACGGTAGAATTGGGAGTGCCGTTCGGAAGTGTTCGTCACATTGTTCACGATATTCTGCTGTACTGGAAAGTTTGTTCCCAATGTGTTCCACAAAACCTGTCGAACCAACACAAGGAGAAGCACATGCAGACAAGTTTGCAACTTTTGCAATGGTTCTCCACGGAATGGAACAGTTTTCTTTACACATTGTCACGGGTGACAAAACATTGTTCCACCACCATGCCCCCAGCAATAAGCAGTTGTCAATAAAGTGGAAACACCCCTCCTCTCCAAAGACAAAGAAGTTTAAGCTGACGCCATCTACCGGGAAGGTGATGGCCACAGTGTTTCAGCACAGCATAAGTGTCATACTCCTGGAGTTTATGCAAAGAGGGCACACAGTGACCGCTGACCGATACTGCAAGACCTTGATACGACTGCATGAAGCAGTCAGGAGGAAACGGCCAGTACTTCTCACCGAGAGCCTCACCTTCCATCATGACAACACGTGAACTCCTACAGCCCAATTGAAGCAATTTCACTGGCACATCATCAACCACCCGCCTACAGCCCAGACCTCGCTCCAAGCAACTTGAAGGAGCACCCAGGAGGCCGACGATTCACTTCAGACTTCGTGACAACGTGGCTCAACACACAAGGACAGGATTTTTACCAAAAGCGAATATTCAAACTCATCCCACGAAGCGACAAGTGCCTAAACCGATATGAAGACTATGTCAAAAAGTAACCTAATGTGCTATTAGTTGGCTGTATTGGTTGTAGATAGATAGATATTTTATTTCACTTCGTTAGTTACATAAATTAATTCTCACATAAGTTCTATAATACATAATTTTATCTCTATGCATTACCCTTTACATATCCTTTTCACTAAGTTGCTGCATTACTAAGGGCCCGCAAACATCCAACACCATGTTTGTTGAGTCATTGGATCCTATTTAATTTACGATTCAACAATCTACTTTTTTTGTTCTATTTCCTATTTCTAATCTTTTTCAACCATTTGTTTCTCACTGCACCTAAATATTTTCCTATTTCAATAAACTTTCCTTGGATTTAACTCTTAACAACCTTTTACCTATAATTTCATTTGGTAATCTAGACCAATTGTTTCTTTGTAATTTTTACCTCATATTCATTGTTCCTTCACATTCTAACATTAAATGCCAGTAATTGTTAAATTTGCTATTACATAATGGGCATTTGCCTTCATTTTCTCCTTCTCCTATGCTTTTTAAGCTCACCACCCCTGACCTAGCCCATGCAAAGCCCTCTCTTGCTGTTTTATTACAAACATCAACATAGTTTTCTCTTTCCCATGTCCTTTTAATCTCTGTATATTGTTTAGCTCAATGAGGGGTAGAGTGGGTACCGAAGAATCTTAAAGTTAATATTTCACATTATGCGAGGTCAGACGAGGGACGCAGCTGAGAGAAATTATAAAAATATATCAGAATATTCTTAGTAATAACACTATTTCATGGTGTGGATGAGGGAAGGGACTATCTACTATAGTAATTTAAACATAATGAAAATGGATGGCTAGTGGTTTTAATGATGTAAAGGGATTACATTACTCCTTGTTTCCTTGCCTGTCGGTGGGAACGCCATGCTTCTGCATGAACAGCGCACACACACTACAACCTGCCTCAAACAGTAACTCGACTCGACTGACTAAACCCACGCTCAACTCGGCATGGTAACACTATGCTAACTGGCTTATCCCCTCCACTCTTGCGCAATATCTGATCTGGGCAACCAGGCCACATACGCAATAATGCTCGTACGTCACAATATACATGTAATAATCTTTTTGATTTAAAAAACTACCAATTATTTCCTGTCTTTCCATATCTTCAATCCTTAATCTAACTCTTTTCCAACATCCCTTCTCACGTGATATATTTGTTGTATGAAATAAAATGTACACATTTCACTGCAGGCTTTGTAACCTTAGTTTCTGATTATCCCTTGTATACAAATGATCTTTTATGTAGTAGAAGTATATTAATAATATGACTACTGTCATACAGATACTTCCTCTGATACTGCCTGCATATTTTGTTTCAGATACCCGCTAGGTAATAACTTATTTATGTTGTTTTTGTTGCAGGTGTTAATTTTATGGCAAAGACAGAGATTACTTTACCATTTAGAGCTGATCATCCTTTTATTCTTGCCATACAGGAGAATCAAACAAACATCATTCTTTTTTGGGGGAGAGTGAATGAACCAAATTAACCGAAAGAAACAGGTTTGCCTTTTAGATTATGCTTGTACTAGCACTTTGTCTGTAATATCTCATGTTTAATGCATTTGTAGGTCAAGGAAATAAAGATAAATTTGTTGTGTGTTTTCTATAATTTTATGAAGAAAGAGTGCACTGTGAGTGGAGTTGAACTTTTAAAAGAAAAACTTTATTTCTAATCAAAAGCACACATTATTATGGTTAATAGCAAATAAGAGTTCTGATAATATACTAATAAAATGTGGTTTGTTTGATCCCAAACCTAGGTTAGTATTGTACATGTACTATTTTATTAAGTTCATAACAAGCCTTATTCATAAATTGAGTTACTCTCTGTAGTTCTCTCATTGAGAGAAAGGTTACAATGAAAAAATAGATGCCCTTTATGTTTGTTTTGAAATATATTTATAAAACAGTTCTGTGTCATTACTGCATAAGTATGGCTAGTACTTAATCACTCTACATTTTGTAAGAAAGATGTTAAAAGTCAAAGATTTCATAACATCTGAAATATTAATCAAAATTGTAATTAAGACCTTAGAGGTCTTCATACCATGGGAAAAAATGTTTCACTTTGTGTTTACCTCACAAGTAATGAAAATAGTGGTATTTATAGGAGTGATTTTACAGATAAATTGAAAAAAATGATATACGAGGGTGAGTCAATAAATAAGTCGCAAACTTTAATTTACTGTACGACATATTTAAATTCCACATGTGTACTTTGCACACAGATAGCAGCATATGTATGCTTGTTGTAGCAGGTGTACAACATCACATAGATACCTGGTGAGTCAGTGGCAGCCAGAAGAAGTTGGGTGTGTTGCAGGAGTGTACACAATACGCATAACACCTGCATTTTGTGTGGGCAAAAGGACTGTCCACAGCAGAAGCATCCATGTATACTGAGAAGTGTTTATCGTGGAAAGTTGTGTTCAGTTGGATTCAGAAGTTTAACATAGAAAGGCGAAGCAACAGAGATAAGTGTCCTGATTGTCCTGCAGAGTTGTCAACTTAAGTCACAGCGTAGCATGTGAAACAAATTATTTGTAATAACAGGCTTGTGACGATTGATGACGTAGCACGTGTTGTAGATTGCTCACGTGGAACTGCTTAGAGCATCATCCATGAGTAGTTGAAGTTCTGCAAAGTTTGTGCACTGTAAGAAACATCTCGCATTCCTGACCAAAAGAAAAAAAAATTCTGATGTGTTACACTCACATGACTTTCTCTACTCTTGTACAAACTATTTTTACAAACGCTTATTCTGCACATGCTTCATGTTAATCGAGATGTTAATCTTATTGCTAATTTTCTTGTAGATGCAAGGGGAATTCTAGGCTTTAAGCAATAGTCAAATATTTTAAGAGCTGGTTGCTATGTCGAGTATTCCATTCTCTTTGCATTACCAGGACAAAAAAAAATGAATAACGAATTCCCATTTGAGAAAAGTATAAGTATCGGAAAATTTAAGGGAATAACAAGCAATATCTCGAAAATGGTTCACTCAACAACAAAAATGTATCTGACATAAAGTGTGTATTTTAACATGATCTACATTTTTTGTGTAGTAAAATTTTGTCTATCTCTTATGGTTTGCCAGTTATGCAAAAGTTATTCACAATGAATACTTTTGTAGACATTCCCAGAAAATTCAAGATATACATTTTATTTGTCATGAAAATATCTTAAACATATGATATTTTAATCAAAATCGTTAGAGCTATTTTTGAGAAAATTAAAATTTTCGAAAAATGTTCCATGTAAAGGTTAATCTGGGGTGGGGGGATTTTCTTGAAAACCTTCGTGTCGCATCTCTGGAAGATACTGAACCTAAATACCAAGTTTGGTGTTTATCTGACTGTTTGTTTCTGAGTTATGCTGTTCACAGACAGACACACACACGGACATGTTTCCAAAAATGCTTTTTTTTGGATTCAGGTGGTCTCAAAACATGTGTTTCCGGTGAAATCTCGGTATGAGATTTTTGGGTGGAATACAATACTTCCCCTACTTACTATACGTAGTAGAGAAAGTAAAAAAGTTCAAGACGATTCTGTCAGCCTGCTAGATTTTGCTCACCGTGTTTTGGGACACACAAGCATCATACTGTTGACACCTCAAAGACCTTGACTGTTGACAACCAGGATGCTTCTGATCTCTGATGCTTCGCCATCCTGTCTTAAACTTCTGAATCCAATTGAACACATCTTATCATGATAAACAGTTCTCAGCATACATGGGACGCATTGTGCAATGCACTTCTTCTGTGGACAGTATTTTTGCCCACAAAAAAATGCACAACCACAAGCTGTTCTTCTTGTGTACACTCCTGCAATGCACCCGCCATCTTCTGGCTGCCGCTGACTGACCAGGTGTCTACTTGATGTCGTGCACCCACTACAACAAGCATACATATACTGCTATCTGTTGGCAAAATACACGCATTGAGTTCTAAATATGTTATATGGTAAACTGATGTTTGCAACTTATTTATTGACTCACCCTAGTATAAGATCAAAATTAAACGTCTGTTCTTTAGAGTAATAGAGTAAATCTCATTCTATGGTAAGAGGATCTACATCAGCCATTATTATATTGTATTTCCTACATAAAAGAGTATCTTCCCCATTGTATATGTAGGTTGTATTGTATTACTTGCTCTGTATAAAATGGCCATTTTTATAATTTATCTTTGGATCTTCCTCTGAGAGAAATCTTCAAGTAAGAAAATATGAAAAATGTTCTCCCTGGGTAAAAAAGGATACATATATAACCAACTGTGAGTGAGAAAGTAATCATTATTTTAAACCCAGAGAGAAAGAAACACCTTTATTGTTGTAAATACTTGCAAATTTTTGTTTTTACTAGGAAAATAGTAAAATAGTGACATTTTGAAGGAAATTTGCTATTAAATTTACTGAACAGATCTGAAATAGGTAGTTCAGTTAAGTTTGGGCATTAAGAAAACCATTGTAGCAAACTAACCATTTAGATAAACTCAAAATCGACATTTTTGTTAGAAAAGTAGTGAAATGGTGACAGCTTGAAAGCAAATATGAAACAATAATCAAATAGAGTTGAAAGGTTTGAGCACAGCATAGTAGTTTGACCATTAGTAAGAACTTAAAATTCCAAACTCCATTAAAGTCAACTCAACAACCTTCAACTCTCTTTATTTTAAATTTTCCATTAAAGTATATTAGAAAAAAACC
Organism: Deroplatys truncata; assembly: GCA_030765065.1. Classification (NCBI taxonomy): domain Eukaryota; kingdom Metazoa; phylum Arthropoda; class Insecta; order Mantodea; family Mantidae; genus Deroplatys; species Deroplatys truncata. The sequence goes on along the minus strand of CM060987.1, from coordinate 178,787,230 downwards.
TATTCTTTAGGTTTACCAGAGTGACATCTTGATGTAGGAAAAATAATGCAGTTCAACTTTCTCAAGAAGTGAAGTGTAGCTCTTTATTTAATGCCTATTTCCATTACCAGTTTTTCTTCGAACAAAGTTCTGCTGTTTAGTATAGTTATTGTAACTATTTAAATATACATGGTGCTTTAATGTAAGTCACATTGCAGCAGAAAGATGCTATTATACTCTTCCTAATTTATTTGTTTGTATGTTATAATAATTAAGAATGATTTGAAATGTTACCTCTCTAAAGATATAAAGCACAATATTAACCGTGGATATCATGAAATTATGGAAAATGAATTGGCGTTAACCACTCATATGCTTCACTTGCCAAATTACTGGTAGGACATGTTTTGAAGACCTATTGTCCCCATTTTTGGCGCTCGTCAACTAACCAGTGTTTCTTTGATTTTCTTCTTCCCTAGATATCTGTAGGGTCATCTCCTGTGGGATTTTGATGTTTGAAATTGTAATAGATGATAGTTTAATCTCTAAATTCACCAACCCCACACCAGATGACACTACAGGTACCCTGGGAAGAAGATCAGGAAAACACCATTTAGTCAACCATAGCTGAAAATTAGTAATTTGGTTATTGGAGCAATGAAAGTGCTTAACATCAATTCATTTTCCATAATTTAATTATTTGTTTCACTGTGTGTAACTTCCAATGATTTTAAATTTAAATGGATATCATTTTGTAGGAATGATCTTATTGTTGCATAGTTTATTCAGTGGTAAAATACTAATAATATTTCTCTTCAGCTCTGTTAATTGTTAATATTTCATTGTTACCTTAAGCTTGCATTGAATTTTGTTTGTACATACAGATATATGGTTATTACAACTACTTATAAAGGATATTAGTGCTGTAGGAACTATACTCATTGCATTTATCAAGTATGCCAACCTCTGAACAATGTATTACATACTCATCAGATTTCAAAACACATACAGTAGAATCTATGTTATCCGAAGCACTCACTTTTCACCAAAATACTGCTTAATTGAAGCAACAAAAAAGTATATATTTTTGGTTAAAATGAATTAAAGAAACATTGTTATGTTATGACAAAAGGAATGAGTCTCCTTCCCTTCTCTATTGCCAACTCAGTTTGTATTAGCCCTTTCATTAGTGTGCTAGTAGTTGAGTTTGATAGGGGGGAAAGGCACTTCTCTGCACTGCAACCTTTGCAGATCTATTGTGGCATATGGGGAGGAGGCTTTGTTAGTTATTATTGTAATTTAACAGATCACCAAAGGTTAATGGAGTAAGGACCAGGCATTGTTGAGATCTGTTGATTTGTAATGGATTTCATGATAGAAGCATCGATAGGGAAATAGTAGTGCCATTAGAAATTTTAGAAGCTTCTAGAAAGATTCATTGCATGAAGCCACTCTCTGCACATGTGCAAGATGCTTATGCTGATAGTTTTGCATCTCCCTGCGTTAGTCATGATGAAAGTCTCAAGGAAAGAGGACGTCTGCCAGCCAGCCCTTCTGTCCACCATGTTGAAATTGCTGAGAATATTGTAAGTTGCAATTTATTAAGGTAACCCTATGGTGAATTTTTCAAATTCCTTAATTCTTGACCAGAAAATTTAAGCACATGCTAGGTAGGTTATCTTATAAGTGCTTACAAAGTTTCATGTACCTGGTGGAAGTAATTTGGAAGTTATTAATAATTACTTATATAAATATTGGTAGCTATGTGAAAAGTTCTGCATGTCAAATTATTTAAGTTTTTACAACAAAAGTTTTTCCTGACATTAGCAAAAGATATAGCTAGGGCATTTAATTGGCCTTTTTCATATTTATTTAACTTTAAACAAAACAATTTTTTTTTCTTTCCATTCTATTCAACAAATTCACAAAATGTTTACTTATTCCATAATTTATACAATATTAATTTTAATCATTCACATATTTAAGAAAGGGCTATTTCAAGCTCACTATCTGTGTGCATAGCTTACAATTTTCAGTAAGGATGGTGATAAATTGCATTGCGTGATACATTTTATGTACTGAAAAATGTAGAAAATTTTGTTTCTTAGAAAATCAGATTTAAAGTTGCACGTAACATTATTTAGTGTTTCTAACTTTGATATAGGTTACAAATTCTCATGCATAATTGTCGTAAATAACCAAAATAGCTTGGAATATGTTTCTATAGACTCTAAATTATTATAAAATGACAAAAATAAAAAGTTGGAAATTTTGAAATTTTTAACCAAAATCTCACCATAGGGTTGCCATAGTAGAATGTGATTTCGTTCTAACTTCAGCTGTTATCTGTTAAATCTTGACATGCCCTGATCCAGCATTGATTTCCCATACATTTTAATGTTGTGAACCTCTCGAATTATTAAGTTTAAGTGTAGTTTTGGATAGCGTCACCTCTCTTGGCAAGTAATTTGACCCCAAAGTTACATTAGAGTGAAGATTGTGTCTAATTAATTAAACATGTAGAGCAAAGCAAGATATAATATTTAAAACATAATACTATTGCACATCCCTGGTCTTATTATCAGCAATCCAGAAGTCTGACGTTCATTATCAGCTGAATCAAGCACTGGACCATGACGGTTGAAAGCTCCTGCAATTTTGGTAATTGACTCCCAAAAATGCTCTCTTTTTTGCTCTCTTTGGAGAGCAAATGCAGGACACTCGCACATAGATGGGCAACTGTTTGTTGACAGCTTCTGCAGGCAGGATTCAGTTACTGTCCCATACTGTGCAGATACCTTCTGAGGACACAGTGCCCTGTAAAACAGCCTGTTGCCCTTGAGAGCTTTTCTCTACTTAATTTCAGCACAGTTCTCATGACCTGCATCTATCCAATCTCTGTATGAGAGCTTTAAAATGCCTAAATCTACAGATGAATTACCCAGAGGCGCCTAATGACCCAGCACCCACCTCAGCTGAACTGAATTGAGGGTAGCCAGTATTGTGAGGGACTTGTAGTATTCTAAAACCAACTTGGACTTAAGCAAATGGTTATTGAGGGCCTTCAGGCCTGCTTGATTATTGGAGAGCATAAGAATCTGTCTATTCCTATAGTGCACTAGTGACTGCCCAAGCAGTGGTGATTGTACCTTTTTTTGCAAATTGTTTTTATCATGCATCATGTCAACAAAGTGAAAATGGAGTTTTCTTTTTGTAACACTAATGTATATTGTTCCAATAATTGCCCATTGTTGTTGATCTAAAGTCCAAATGTAGTTTCCATCTTAGTAAAATGCCGGTTGCTGTTTCTTGCCATAGTTTAATGCAGTGGTAGTAATCACTTTGTATATTGTTTTCAATAGGGTGTGTCGTAGTTTCCCATTGTGGTATCATTGGCCATAGCATTTTTTGGCAAGCCAGCTGCAGCAGTAAGATAAGCAATGTCAGAGCAGAAGTCAGAGAGGAAGCAAGTTTACAACACCTTTAGCGCACGTACACAGAATAACAATGTTGTTCTGTACCTAAGACTAAGTCCCCGAGGACATTATGTTTGCATATTTTAATTATTGTCCATATTTTACTAATCTGAAAGTACCTTTACCACTTTGTTCTGGATAACAGAGGTTCTAGTGTACTTAAGCATTATATTTTATAAAAGGTTTTCTACTTAAGTGAATTCTGAATATTTTTTGCATTACTCTATTTCAGAGAAAAGTGAGAAGGTCTTATGCACACTTAGCTTACAATTATATTAGGAAAACAGTGAATGGTTTATAAGATTACTTAGCACATTTTGTGCTTCACTCTACCAGTGATGTTATTGTACCAGTCATATTATATATTATGAGTACACTAACCACAATAATGTTTAAAGGACTGGATATGAAACTACTTAGCATATAAGCTTCACATACCACTACTTTTGAAAAGAATACGGTTTGTAGCATCCTCAGCTCTTATAGACAGCAGTCTTCTGTCTCAAATGATTTTCAAGAACTATTTGAGGCAAACAGAAAAATTTTAAAGTTAAGAATTTTCATCTGGCTGATACAAAAGATGTTTCTCCAGAATAAGAAGCCACAATTAAAACAAACATACCCAGAACTGGGGTCCTAATGTACATATTTAATATGGTTTTGTTTTAAGATATAATAATAATGATGATAATAAATGGGTAGTCATTGTTGCAAGCTCTGTGTGACAGTGAATTTTTCTGTTTAAACTTCTGATCACATAGATGAACTTCTTAAGATAAAATTTTAACTCTTGTCATCAAAAAAATTGGCCAATTTTTGAAACTTTTTAGGAGAAAGAAAAGCTAGCATGCCTTGAAACATCATTTCATCTTCACCTGTTCTCCTCTTCCTTTGTTGCTCTGGATCTGTATTATTCATGTCAAAAACAAAAATGAACAGAACTTGAAAATGGTGCTTTACCTAGTATCTGAGAAAAACAAATTACTGAGCATTCCGAGAAATACTGTGTTTGGAGGAAGCACGTAACTTCCAGAGTAGACATCTAGTACATATCACATAGTGTGTTATACTTGTCACAAAATTTAGAAAAGGTACAAACAATACACAACTTGAAAGAAGTTCTTCTATTCTTCTGTAATAACCATACAGCTTGAGGAAGGTTGTAGTTTGGGGAGAGTCACTGTTTACATGCTTATGTTCCAAATTTTGTTTGTTCAACTTTGCCGTACAGAACTTGAACATTTTATGCTTATTTACTATGGTTTTCAACATTTAAATGCCACTCTGGTGTACTGAAAGCTAGATAAATGTTATTGACAACACAGCAAAATTTATGAGAAAAATCAAGGAAGAGATAGAGAAAGATTTTGCAGGCCACAATACCCTCAGTTTGCTTTAACTATTGGTTGCACCCATACATCAAAGACACATAGCTTGTTGAAAGTTTATGTTTATTGTCTCTTACAAAGAAGCAGCATATCGTTTGTACCTTTTCTGAATCTTACACAAGGTGTATCCCTATGTTGTAGTGCATATATTGCTTAAAAACTCAGATTTCATAATTCTGGCACTTAGCTTATTTTTGAGTTCATCCCATTGATGATGATTATTACAATTATTATTGTTGTTGCACAAAACTACAATTCTGAGTATATTTGAAATGCATAGTGCAACGATAAATCTTACTCTCCGAGCTTATAATTCTTTAGCTGAAATGCTCAATGCCTTAACAAACATAAGCCTTCATTTTCTTACCCTAATTTAGCTTTATGTATCATTTAAAGCATGTAGGTTTATCATAAACATATGGCATTGCAGGCAAAAGCCTGTTCTACCAAAGTAGTGGTAAGTGAAGGTTGAAATGTCAAGTCAACTCAGCCCTCGCATCAATTGTTTTATTTGAAGTACATGAATGTAAAGAATAAAAGTGTAACTATTTTTAAATAATATGCTAATGTTACAAGTCTATGTCTGTGTGCCTTAGTTGTTAACATAGAAATCTACCAGATATCTGTGCCTTATTCATTATTTTGTGCCATTTAAAACAAGCTTTTTATATATCTTTTTAAATGATATTTTGTTTTAGAATATAACGGTGCAAGAGCTACAGAGCTCTTAGAAATTCATGAAGATGGTTTGTTTCTAATGGAAAAATGGACAAGAATAACTACTTAAAATGTGACAGTTTGCATAGAAGTCATTGCTATTTTGTGTATAATCAGCACAAGCATACAGTAACAGTAAAAGCCTCTTGTTTCAACATGCAGGAAGGCAAGTTATTTTATAGCAGTTATACAAACATAAATTATAAGGAGCTTTAAGTTCCTGGAATGTTGCCTGTAGAAAAAACTGTGTTTGTAAGGATTCCTTATATAGCTTTAATTATTTCTTTGAACTGCTTCAATACAATGTTCACTTATGCAGTATTATAAGTATTTGTGTTTTATTTGCATTAACTTGAAGTAGTTAAGTAATTTTAGATCACTTGTCTCTTCTCTATTTTGAGCTTAAGCTTAGCAGTAAACTTCTTTGTATTTAAGTAGCATACATTAAGGTTATGTTGTGTTAAGAGTTTCATGTGGAATGCATAGAAAAAACTAAATATTTAAGTAGAGAAAGAAAGAAAGTATTGTTGGAGTACTTAGACTCAAAGTATATATTCAGGTATCTTAAGAAACAGAAAATATTAGGGATTCCCACCTAAACGTGGGTGACTTTGAACAATTTTAAACTTCAATATTATAAACAAATGTATGACTGATGTTAGAACAAACAAAATGGTTTCAAAAGTTTGGTTTTAACCAAGAGTACACATTTTGTAGATAAAAGGTTGGTTTTTTTAAGTCTTTGTACATTTTTATATAAAAATGTCTTTGATGCAAAGTTACCAGAACTGGCATTGACTTTGGATCAGGTACATTGTTTTTATCAAAATATAAAGCAAAACACTCATTTCAGAACTGAGAACCAACTCAATTGCAACTTTTAATTGTGTTAGACATCTCCAAGTAGAATGGCTCAGGTGGTAATTCTCTATGGCCTGCATTTGAGAGGTCATTAAGAGACTTCATATGTTACTACTGAAAATCTTGCACACTTTATATTTTGATACCATCTATGTAAAACAACATCTTTTTGTCTTTGAAACAATCATTTTACGCACTCTTTCCATGGAAATGTATGTTTTAAACTTCTGCACCTTGATTCCCTGATGATTTAAATAAGAGTGAGCAATTAAACATCAAAGATGTGAAAGGAAACCCCCCATGAACTGGTTAATATGAGGGCTCACTGTTCTTTCTTTATCATATGCAAAAGCAAACTGTCCACCAATGCTTGACATATGTTTGTTTACTCTTTGCTCTATTGTCTATTTTGATATTCTATATCTTTCACTGACATGTCGCAAAGTCTTTCCCTGTTTGTCTGTAGACTACAGCTTTCAAGAGATTCTCTTCAGACTATTTTGTATATTTTTATATATTTTCTCATAACTGGTCTGGAAACCAAATACCTTCATTGCAAATACATATTAATATTGCCAAAATACAAAATGCAGCATTTTGTTAGCTGCATAATAATGTATTGCAATATAAGAGTGGTAAGTGCATCATTGGAGAACGAGGAGTTTGAAAATACAAGACAAAATCAAGTGTTTTTTACTTTCGAGATTCTCCACTGTACTTAAGGCACGTGTATTGCATACTAGTTTTGCAACAATAATGAATAATAGAAATAGTACTTACATTAGAATAAAATTAATTACTAACAGCTGTTGAACATTGGTTCCAGTAGGAAGATCACCAATATTACACTTACTGGATAACTGGCAATCAATTATTATTATCCATGTGCGGTTGTTGAACTTAAAAAAAATCAGTAACTTGCAGCTCATACATAGGTGTTGTTTGAATTAAATTATAAGTAAATATTAGCAAATAAATATAAAGAAAGCAAAGATCCAGGAAAGATCAAATATGATTATATTCCATGTCTGCAATAATAAATCTATCAAAAGTTAGAGGATTTAATATAGTGCATACACATATGTGCTGTAAAGTAGGCAAAACACGCAGGTAGGTTAGGTTACCAACACTGAATGCAGGAAATTCAACTTTCCACCATGACGGCATGAACAGGAAGTGGATTGAAAAACACTATCGTCAAAAAAAGATATTTATGCTTTGTATTACAGCTGAGGTGAAGTATAGCTAGCAGGATGACCGGACACTGTCCAAAGTCACCCTCTGCAGTGCAGCACAAAACTTATAGCTTAGTCATAACAGTACATGCTAAGTTTAGGTTATATATAAATAGTTAACCAAAGAATGGTAATGCTATCATAACAGCATTGCGACTTACCTCTAGAAAAAGTATTGATGTTATTCAACTTAGTAAATGAAGTTGTATTTGATAAGTAATTAAGAACACCTCAATTATTTCCAAAGCCTCACAAGAGTTCAGGACAATCCTTAAAACCTAGTTTGCCATTCATAGTTTGGAAGCAAAGAAATGTTGATTATCAACCTAGCCAGAATCCGCAAACAAACTACCCGTTTTGTTTCCAAAGTCAACTACTTTTGCAGTACTATTAAAGTTTCAGTAAGAGTTCCTATATCATAAAATAAAATGTTAAAACTATAAAAACAAAAGAATATGGTTAATGAATAGAACTTAGAGGCAATTAATGATTTGTGACACAAGATTACTAATGTAAGATTTAATTTAACTGTACTATCTTAATTTTTAATCATATGGTTAATACTGTAATCCATGTTTATATTGCAACAAATATAAATAATGAATAGTTAATGGTTAAAAGTTATATTGTACTTTTAAACTACTAAATCTTGGTAATATATTTCAGTTTTATTAAATTACTTTGGATATTTAAACTTTACTCTGTTTTGTTTCTCCCTAGTAATGTAGTACAGAAGAGAAATAGCAAATATTTGTGCACTTATGAATCAGATATGAGATATGCAATAGAAGTAAATGTTTCTAATTAAAAAGTGTTAACTCTTAGTTGTTTATGTATTGGTAATGTTGAAATAAAGGTGCTAGTTATACATCACTTAGTTCTTATTGTTAGCATATAATTTTAATTGTTACTTTCTCTACTACGTATAGTAAGTAGGGGAAGTATTGCATTCCATCCAAAAATTCAATACCGAGATTTCACCGGAAATATATGTTTTGAGACCCCCTGAATCCAAAAAGAGCATTTTTGGAAACATGTCCGTGTGTGTGTGTGTGTGTGTGTGTGTGTGTGTGTGTGTCTGTGAACAGCATAACTCAGAAACGAACAGTCAGATAAACACCAAACTTGATATTTAGGTTCAGTATATTCCAGAGATGCGACACGAAGGTTTTCAAGAAAATCCCCCCACCCCAAATTACCCTTTACATGGAACATAATTTTAAATTTATCAAAAATGGCTCTAACGATTTTGATTAAAATATCATATGTTTAAGATATTTTTATGACAAATGAAATGTATATCTTGAATTTTCTGGGAATGTCTCCAAAAGTATTCTTCATTGTGAACGACTTTTGCATAACTGGTAAACCATAAGAGATAAACAAAATTTTTCTACACAAAAAATGTAGATCGCGTTAAAATACACAGTTTATGTCATATACATTTTTTTTGTCGAGTGAACCATTTTCGAAATATTGCTTGTTATTCCCTTAAATTTTCCAAATACTTATACTTTTTCTCAAATTCGTTATTCATTTTTTTGTCCTGGTAATGTAAAGAGAATGGAATACTTCACATAGCAACCGGTTCTTAAAATATTTTACTATAGCTTAAAGCCTACCAATTCCCCTTGCATCTAAAAGAAAATGAGCAATAAGATTAACATTTCAATATCTCGATTAACATGAAGCATATGGAGAATAATCATTTGTAAAAATAGTTTGTACAAGAGTAGAGAAAGTCATGTGAGTGTAACATCAGATTTTTACTTTCTCTACTGCTTGCCTATCGTATGCAGAGGAAGTATTGTATTCCACTCAAAAGTTTGATATCAAGATTTCTCCAGAAATATACATTGTTTTTGAGCTGTGTGCTTCACAGACATGTGGACCTTTTTCTAAAACTGCTTTTTACTTCTCTACCATGTACCTAGTTAGTAGAGGAAGCATTGCATTCCACCCAAAATTTTGATAGCAAGATTTCACTGGAAATAAAGATTTTCAAGAAAATCCCCATACACCAAACTACCCCTTAAGCTTTTTTTTTTTATAAAAAAATTTGAATGTGATACATTCACATGATTTTCTCTACCCTCTATCGTTTATTAGTGGGTATACAAACTAGTCTTTTTAAAGCTTATTTTTTATATCTACTTCATTTTAGACCAAATAAACTTTTGTGAAAAAATAGCTACATTACATATTTCATTATAGATACAAAGGGAACAGTGATAGTCAAATATTTAAGAACCAGATGCTATACACTGGCCTTAAAATTCCATACTGCTTCAATGGAATTGCAAGAAACAACTGAATGTTGACAGGACTTTAAAACAATGACTAAGTATTAAACAATTTGAACCATTAATAACAAATATCTCAGAAATGGCTGATGCCACAAGAAAGTTATTTAAAATAACTTGTATGCTTTAAAGAGATCTACATTGCTTGTGTAGTATGTTTTCATATATTGCTTGACGTGCACCAGTTATACAAGATTATTCAAAATTCTTTCCAAATGAAGAGGAGTTCAAAGGCTATTCTCAGAAAATTCAAGAGGTACATTTTATTTTTCATGAAAATATCTTTTAATATATGGTATTTTATTCAAAATCGTTAGCCATTTTTTTATAAAATCACAAATTTTGAAAAATGTTCCATGTAAAGGGTAGTTTGGGGTAGGGATTTTTCTTGAAAATCTTCAGTCCACATCTTTGGAAGGTACTGAACTTAAATACGAAGTTTGGTATTGATCTGACTTTTCCGTTTTGAGTTATGCTGTTCACAGATACACACACACTTACCTTTTTTTAAAAATTTTTTTTTATTCAAGGAGCCTCAAAATATGTATTTCTTGTGAAATCTTCGTATCAAATTTTTAGGTGGTAGAGAAAGTAGGCACGAGGTACCTAGATACGTGGTAGAGAAAGTAATAAAGGTTTAGGAAGACTAGTTTGTATACCCACTAATAAGTGATAGAGGGTAGAGAAAGTCATGTGAATGCATCACATCAATTTTTTTACAAACACTAACCTATATAAAATTGGTAAAGTGAACTTATCTTTAGGTTTTCTTGTTGCCATTGCAACCATTAGCTACGTCCACTTCTGCCAGATGCCAATTCCTTCAGCACTTAATGTGACTTAATATGAATGAATGAATAATTTATTTGAGCACTAAGTTATTACATATTTAGACTGCCTTCTCTGTTTGGCCCTGGCCACTAAGATGAGCAGTCATTGTGAATTACAGTTACATGTTGATACTTTTAGTAGTTCTTATATTTATTTTTATTTACATTATTTTTCCTCTTTTAACCATCCATATCCATTTATTTTTTACTTTCATTAAGTATTTACCCATATTTTTACAGTTTATATCTAGAATTGTGTGTATATCTTTATTCCTATTCATTCCATACCATAAACTTTCTTTTCTCCAAATCTCTGTTTCTTTGCATTCAAATATAATATGTTGTATATCTTCACTTCCCCTGCATAATGGACATTCACCTTGTGCATAGCCATTTCGCTTCCCTTTTAGCCTCCATATTCCTGCCCTTAACCATGCTATACCTCCTGTTTCTTCTTTATTTATGTTGTCTACATATTTCTCTCTTTCCCAGTGTTTTTTTTGTTAACAGATCTCTTCTCAGTTATCTGACTAAATAATTGTATCTCGATGTCCTCAAATCTTCTTCTAATACTCTTCTAAAAACCTTTGTGATTTGCATCTCTTTTCCTCCAAACATCTCCCATGCCATTATTCTCAGGTTATTTCTTAGTTCATTTACCCAGCCCGTATTTTTTAAGCTAGTTTCTTGGTATTTTAGACATTGTTGTAATAAATTATCGTCATCAGAATTCAAGATCCTGTGCCAATATTTCAAGGCTCTCTCCATAACCATTTCTTTTCTTGTTACTCGTCCCATTTCAATTTATAGCCACTTCATTTGCTGTAGAGGTTGGCAACCCTAGTACTTCCTTACAAAATATTCTGTGGACTATGTCCACCAGTTCCCACCCATTTTCCAGCCCCCATGTTTCAATCCCATATAACATTCGTGCCTCAACCACTGAATTATATAATCTTTCCAAGCATTTCATCTCCAACTCTGGCATTTTAAATAAACATGGTCTAACAGCTGTCATTGCTGCTCTCCCCTTTGCCAGAGCTGATCTCTTCTGTTTCTCCCATTTACCTCCTGCATCTATATTTATCCCTAAGTAGGTACAGTCTCGCACCACTTTATATTCATTTTTCCCTTTACTCCATCTCTCTTGTTTACCTAATTTCCCTCCTTTTTTAAACACTACAATTTGTGATGTAGATTGAGTCACACTTTTTTACACTCACCTTCACTAATTAAAGTTACATAAAACAGGAAACGTTTTCAAGGGCATTCATCCTCATCGTCAGCACTGGGTGACTAAGGGTCGCTTTCTCCCGTGTCTTCTTCTTCCTCATCCTGCAAATTCTGACCCTGTTGCCATCTGGTGTTGGGGGCACAAAGTTTTAACACATTGCTTACAGGCAGGATTTCAAAATTAATGATGTTGTTGCTGTTTTTGATGATGTGTATTTTTTCCCAGATGTACAATTCTATTGGTGTGGTGAGAGGTTTTAACAACTTTATACTTTGGCCAATGTTGTGGTTTTCTGTCCAAAAATGGTGTGATACAGCGGATTTCTCTATTTGTTTTAGTTTTATGTTTCTTTGGTGTTTCTTAAGTCTGGTTTCCAAGTTTCTTTTAGTTTTCCTATGTAGTATTTCTCACATTCCTCACAACTGATCTGGTAAATTCCGGATTTTAGTGTGTTTGGGATGGTATTTTTGAGAGGTGTGTTTAGTAAGTTCTTCAAGCTGAATTTGTTCTGTGGAGCTAGTCTAATGTTAAATTTGTTGAAGATTCGTTAAAATATACTAAAGGCCCAAGGGTGGTATGTGAATTTCTTGTATTTCCAATTTGTGTTTGAGAGAGGCGTTAGAGTGGTGGAATGTGAAATTGCCTTGAGTTTTTTCTTCTTGTATATCATGTTGCTTATGAGATCTGAGTTGAATCCATTAGTTATTGCTATTTTTTCTATATGTCGTTCTTTTAAAAATTCTTCTTTACTCAAGGGGACGCAATGCAACCGGTGGATTAAACTTCTAAAGACAGCTAGTTGGTGCGAAGTTGGGTTGCAACCATTTTTCTTTATGTAGTTGTCCACATGTGTGGGTTTTCTATGTATACCAAATTTAAAGCTAGTTTGATCTCTGGTTATAATAGGTCCAGGAAGGGTAAGGTGTTGTTCTCTTCAATTTTGATTGTTAATTTCTGTGTTATGATGGAAAAAATATCATCAACATATCTCCGCCAAAATTTATATATGTGGGGGAAAGCTTTCACTATGTGAACTTCAAGGTGGCTCATATATAGTTCTGCCAGAATGGGGGACAGTGGGCTTCCCATTGCTAGTCCTTTTGATTGTTTGTAGAATTTATGATTAATCTTCTTCAAATAAGTGCAGCTTGGGAAAATGGAGTTTTGGAAGAAACTATAGAACAGCTTGTCATTTCAGTGGAGAATTCTAGCAGCTCTTCAGATGATGATGACGGTGATGGTGGCAACATTGTCTATCAAACGAGCAGCAGCGATGCAAGCAATTCAGAAATATGCATTTTTTCCGTTAGAATAAGCATCAATATTTCTTCTGTTAATGCAGATTTTTACACTGATATATTCTTGCATTTTCTATCCTCTGCACGTAGATGCATTATTTTACAATTGTCTTCGTATACTAATATGAGTAATACCCGCTCTACACTGTAGGCACAACCCAGTCGGCCTTCGACACAGTTCACAGCTCTCCACGTGGTCGCCTCTCTCTCTCTGCTAAATATCAATCACCTTCCTGATTGGCGCCGACTAGCAACCATCCTCTTACGAGTACTGCAAATTCGTTGGACTTTTGTAGGTTTAAGTTCTGTTCGAAAGACCCATTGAGGCGACTGACTTTTCTTTTCAATATCATAATAATAAATCCAAGATTCATCACCAGTAACAATATTCCAAACCCAATTTGAAGTGCTGCTTTGGAATTTCTGCATCAATCAATGCATTGCTTTTGATTAGGAGTCATTTTTTGTGGAATCCATCAACAACAAAGTTTTCTCACGACTAAGTGTTAATGTAAAATGTTTTGGATTTGACTCATACAAATGACCAATTTCACCCAAATAAACTCATAAGATGACCTTGATCTTCAAGCATTACTCAAATAGCTGCAATATTTTCATCAGTAATAGCAGTTCTTGGACGTCCTTCACAAAATTCATCACTAAAAAAAACTGATCTCTTTTGAATTCACTGTACCAATTGTAAATTGTCTTAGATGGGGCTTCTTCACCAAATACATTTCTAAGCCGATCTTTACATTGTTTGGGTATTAATGGCGATTTAAAATCATAAAACCATAGTCCAGAAATATTCACTAGTGAAGTGGTTTTACTTATAATATTATTTAATTTGCTGAGCCCCACATTTGGGAGCCAATTTGCGACGGTATTATTAATGTTGTTTGTGTATTTGTGTTTACTCCACGTGGTGAAGCCATTTTGTGACGTGATTCTTTGTTAGGTTTGTTAGCTCCATCTGGTGTCAGCAATTTGCGGCAGTATTAGTGTTTGTTTGAAAGAATGCTAATGTTATTTTATTTAATTTTTGGTTCACTGTCCTCTGGCTAGCTATGATCTTTTTGGACGAGCACTTCTCTTTATACAGGTTGTGTAAACGGAAAGGAGTCTTTTATCCAAAGATAACACTGATGAAAGAATTTGTTTTACACTTTTTATTGTCGAACACATTCACTATCACCTTTACACATTGATCTTGACACTCGCCAAACTGAAACTGTTATAATAACTTCATTACTGATCACTTTTAATTCGCGTACTTCAACCTTTTGTATAATTAACTTTACAACACTTTAGATTTTTCATAACTCTGCTACGCGTAACTTGCGAATCGATAGCCGACGTGTACTTTACAAATGTTTCTGCTGGACTGAGGGCGACGTGTAACGTACAAATGTTTTCGACGAACTGACAGACTAAAGGCGACGTGTAGCATACAAATATTTTCGGTGAACTGACGGACTGACGTGTAGCATACAAATATCTTCGGTGAACTGACGGGGTCTACCTCTAACCTAGCCCTTTTTATACTCCTACACCCCAATATGCCTAAAGATTATAACTGAGTTGCTATTGGCTAATAAAATGCGCCAACATTAGCGTCTATTTTTATATCCAATGAAAATTATGAATACATATGCTTTAGGGAAAATGTTCCAGCAAATTCTAAAGAAAAACGCGCCAACATTACGTAACTTCCTCGTCTCTAATAATGATAAACAGCTCATCCCCTCGCTGCATTATTGCACGCTATTATTGTCAGTTTCAGTAAGGCAATATAAACTTACTTCTCAACAATAATTACAATCAACAAACATCTCAAATCAATGTCACATAAAAATGCATATTCATACTATAATCATTCTTTACATTTAAATAATTTATGATACAAATTACTGCATCACTAGTCAAATTCACTTTTTTGGTGAGCACAGAATCTTTAAATTATGATAATTAACAAACTATATGGCAGTTAACTCGCAAAAAGTTAGAAAGTAGCTGTCAAATATAAAGAAATTTCATTTGTTTTTTAGAAACATGTCTTTCTAAAAGTTGTCAGTATCGACCTCGTAAACATATCTTCCGCAGATACCTCAAAAATGTCTTTCTCTTGAGGCCACATAAATGTTGTTGAACTACTCTTAATTCTCCTTCAAACTTCACAGTTGGAACAGCTGCCCTAACTGAAAAAAACTAATCTAACATAGTGTCAGAAAACAGACTAGAACCCGTTGCCCCTGTAAGGAACCATTCAGCAAAGTTTTTTCCATTTCATCTTCTATTTTGTCTTCGGGTTCGACAAATGAATTCAGTAATAGAAACATTACTGCACTCTTCTGATAAAAGTGAAGCAAAAGATTCTCTTGAACTGGAGTGCATTTTTAAATATTACTTATAGTTAGTGCATTATATTTAAATAACTGATCATTAACAGCTCAATGTATTTATATATTGTTGAAAATAAATAAATCCTTACAAAGTTCCATAATTACAACAATAAATAGTTTTCAGTATGCTGAATCCTTAAAATAATTTTAAAAGTTGTTTTGCGTGAAGTACCTCCATTCACAAACATTGCAGATAAAGCACAGATTAAGATTTCTTTAAAAGTCATTGAGTCTATGCCACCACATCAGACACAAGATTTGCTTTGATTATATTTGTAAAAGAAATGCTTTCCATATTCATATGAAGAGATCATGATGGCACAAGCTGGCGCTACTTTCACTAAACGTGGAGTTAAACCTGCAAACAATCCTCTAACTCCAACAGTGTTGTATATATGTTGTACAATCTGTGTTATGTTACTGCGACTCGAAGTGCCTGCAACCAAATGCATTCAATTAGCAGTCCTCTTAATACACAAAATGTAAAACCTTTCTCACCATTTGAAAATCCAAATATGAAAGAATACTTTAAGCCAGGATCATTCGCTTCAGTTGCCAAACAGTCACTCTGGTGTTAGGTTTTTCTTACAATTTTTATTTTTTGTATAGAATGTCCCATTTATCCTGGGTACCTGTAACTTTTATGTTTGGACTGGTATTGACATTTATTTTAAAGTTAGCAAGAGATTAAAGTAAACATGAAGATTTTTTTTCATGTAATTGTATTAGGTACAAGTGACTTTATCTCTTTATCAAATACCATATACAAGGGCTGTCCCAGATGCACCCGACCTAACAAAGAAAGCACAAAAATTTTGGGAAAAAACATCTTTATTTCTCTACATAGTCTCCTTTCAGCTTGATACACTTTTCCCAGCGATGTTCAATAGCTTTGATACTCTCTTTATAGTGAGAACCGTCGAGTTCTGCAAAATAGCCATCAACTGCAGACTCCACCTCTTTATTGTTGGCAAATCTTTTAGCACCAAGCCATTTCTTCAACTTTGGAAACAGAAAATAATCAGAAGGGGCTAAATCTGGCAAATAGGGTGCATGAGGAAGCAGTTCAAACTTTAACTCATTGATTTTGGCCATGGCGATAATGGATGGGTGAAATGGGTGAACTGGCGCATTGTCTTGATGAAACAGAACTTTCTTTTTCGCTAAATGCGGCCGTTTTTGCTTGATTTCATCATTCAAATGCTACAATAAGTTTGCATAATACTCGCCATTGATTGCTTCTCCTTTTTGAAGATAATCAATGAAAATTATCCCACGAGTATCCCAAAAAACTGATGCCATGACCTTGCCTGCAGATGGAACTGTTTTCGCCTTCTTTGGAGCCGATTCTCTCCTTTCAATCCACTGTTTTGACTGTTCTTTCATCCCAGGTGTGAAGTGATGGACCCATGTTTCATCCATGGTTATGAATCGATGCAAAAACTCAGCTTTATTATAGCAAAACATCGCCAAACTCTCAACTGAAACATCTTCACGATGCTGATTTTGTTCCATTGTGAGTATACGTGACACCCATCTTGTGCACAGCTTTCTCATGTCCAAATTTTCAGTTAGTATGTGATGTACAGCACTTTTTGAAATGCCTGCTATATCTGCTAGCCCACATACTTTCAGTTGATGGTCATCCAATACCATTTTGTGGATTTTCTTCACAATATCTGTCATGGTCACCTCATTTGGTTGACCACTGCTATGTTTGTTCTTGGCAACTCGTACGGCCTCGCTTAAACTCTGCCACCCAATATTTTATTGTTGTAAACGAAGGAGCAGACTCCCCCAGAGTGGAATCTAGCTCAGCTTTAATACTAGTTGGACTAAGACCTTTCAAATGAAAGTATTGAATCACATAACGATGACCAGTTATATCCATGTTTACAAATTTGCTTAGAACGTTCACTATTGATGGCTGCCAAACAATTACTAAACAATGTAGCATTGTCAAACTTCAAATTTAAGCTTTAATAGGGTGGTACTTTCTACCATAGTCATTTGTTTGAAACAACCTCTATCTATACGTCAGGTCGGGTACTTCTGGGACTGCCCTCATACTTTATTCATGTTAAATTAATTACATTCTTTAAGAGGAGTTCAAATATTTATGTAGCTTAAGAATCTTTTTAAGAGATACTCAAATTTGTACTGGAAACGTTGCTGTAACAACAAGCAATTTTCTTTTGCCCCAAACCTAAACTCCAATGCAGGCACTTGGTATTGTATGCAGTTAATCCCCACCCCTTAGCCCAGATTCCAAGAAATGTTGTACCATTGTAACAATGTTTACTGCTTGCACATGCATTCGATGTGGAGGTCCACCATTATTTTACTGTTGGTGTTGGTCATTGTGGTTTATTTGTGTTTAAGATGTCAGCAAAAAGAAAGCATGCTGTGATAAGCATTTAACAGAAACTAGAAGCCATTACCAACGGAGTGACAGTGGACAAGAGATTCAAAGCATTAATGGTAAGAAATATTGCAAATTATTATTCAAATCATAATGGGAAATACTGATATAGAGCACTATCAATAACACAGACTGGGTGAGATGGCTCCATGGCAAGTGTGAGGCATGCATTCAGGTCCCAGGTTCAATTCCTGGTGGCTGCCCACTCTGACCAGAGTTTTTCATGGTTTCTGCTGGTTGATATAGGCGAGGTGTATTCTACCACAAATTTCTTTGCACCCAGTTGCCTCTCATTTCAGTTTCCTTTCATGTTTCAGGCTGATTCTGGGCCTGTGGTTCAGTTGACGTCAGATGGATAGCATAGAGGCTTGTGATTTGGAACTTCTTCTAGGCCCACGCTAAGACCACAGCAGTTAAAGAGCATCCCTAAATAAAACTACATTTTTTTTTATGGCAGGGTTACATTGGACTGCAGTTGCATGGATTTTGCTTTTTGTGCTAAAAAAGAACACTACAATAATACTGAAAAAAATTTATTTATTTGTGATATAAAATAGCTACATATACTTTTATTTTATTGTTAAATGCCAGCATAATATTGGAAAAACAAAAACACTGTTAAGCTATTCTAAAACATTGACTAAATATCTTTGTTGCCAAAAAAATTAAATTAAATTAAGTTTTTATTTATTGACGCTCTTTAACTACTGTGATCCTTAGTGTCCCATTCTACATTGGACATGAAAGATCTGGAATTTTGCTCAGAGGCCTCTTTATCGTGCTTGAGGTTCTTTTATGTGCCGTAAATCTACGACACGGTACCACCGGGTTTACTTCCCTTCTGAAGGAAGCCATGCTAAGGATTTTTACGCCCGAAAAAAAATCCATCACCCTCTGCCAGGTTTGAACCCGCGACCTCGGGAACTAGAGGCTAGCATGGTAACCACTACACCATGGAGGACGACTTTGTTGCTAAATAGCTACACTATGCAGTAGAGGGTTAAACCTCTGTTGCTAGCTAATGGTTCAAAGAGACCTATAGAAATACTTAGATGCTATAATTTTCAAACAAATGCACCTACATAATTTACTTCTATAGGACATCTAGTATCACTTAGA
The DNA here is from genome assembly GCA_030765065.1 of Deroplatys truncata. NCBI lineage: Eukaryota > Metazoa > Arthropoda > Insecta > Mantodea > Mantidae > Deroplatys > Deroplatys truncata. The sequence continues at coordinate 178,767,966 of CM060987.1, read as the reverse complement.
GGTTTCAAAGTATGTTAATGCTTTGAAATAAATATTTGATTCTTTTTTGATACTTAATTACTTGGTAATTATGTTCCAGACACCATTATTGAAAGTTCTTGCATTATACTTTGCACTATACAAGGATGCAAGGAATAGAGCATGGATGAAACTTAACTTTTTACCTAGAATCTATCAGGATAGGAACCAGAAGCTTTTAGACTTCACTGCATGTGTAAAGGTACACATTAAATCTGTCATGTCAGTCTTCGATTGTGAAAACTGTTTGTAGCATGTCAGATGTAAACAAAACACACTCTTACACAATACTATTATTTACTCTACTAAGTTCTTACAGTAAGTAGAGGAAGTATTGTATTCCACCCAAAAATTTGATGTGAGATTTTACTGGAAATACGTATTTTGAGACCACCTGAACCCAAAAGAAGCCTTTTATTTTAGGAAAAGGTCTGTGTGTGGGTCCAAAAACAGCAAAGCTCAAAAACGCGAAGTCCAACGAATACCAAAGTTGAATATTTAAGTTCAGTATCTTCCAAAAATGTGACACAAAGATTTTAGAAAGCCGTTATCCCAAACTACTCTTTACATGCAAAATTTGTTGGTATTTTTTTATTTTCTTAAAAATAGGTCTAACAGTTTTTATTAAAACACCATATATTTAAGATATTTTCATGACAAATAAAATGTATATCTTGAATTTCTTGCCAACAGCCTGTGAAGTCCCCTTCATTCTGAATGCCTTCTGTATAAATTGCTAAACCATAAGAGATAGACAAAGTCTTACTTCACAAAACATGTAGATCTCATTAAAGCATATAATTTATGCCAAATAATTCTTTTATGGCATTAACCATTTCTGAGGCATTATTTGTCATTGGTTTGAGTTTTCAAATACTTATACTTTTCTCAAGTGGAAAATCATTATTCTTTTTACCTTCTCTACTACGTATAGTAAGTAGGGGAAGTATTGTATTCCACCCAAAAATTTGATACCGAGATTTCACCGGAAATACATGTTTTGAGACCCCCTGAATCCAAAAAAAGCATTTTTGGAAACATGTCCATGTGTGTGTCTGTTCTGTGTGTCTGTCTGTGAACAGCATAACTCAGAAACGAACAGTCAGATAAACACCAAACTTGGTATTTAGATTCAGTATCTTCCAGAGATGCAACACGAAGGTTTTCAAGAAAATATCCCCACCCCAGATTACCCTTTACATGGAACATTTTTCGAAAATTTTAATTTTCTCAAAAATGGCTCTAACGATTTTGATTATATCATATGTTTAAGATATTTTCATGACAAATAAAATGTATATCTTGAATTTTCTGGGAATGTCTACAAAAGTATTCTTCATTGTGAACGACTTTTGCATAACTGGTAAACCATAAGAGATAGACAAAATTTTACTACACAAAAGATGTAGATCGCGTTAAAATACACAATTTATGTCATATACATTTTTTGTTGTTGAGTGAACCATTTTCGAGATATTGCTTGTTATTCCCTTAAATTTTTCAATACTTGTTTTCTCAAATGGGAATTCGTTATTCATTTTTTTGTCTTGGATATGCAAAGAGTATTAATCTGTGGCAAAGGGAATGGTGCTGCACCTAGCAACCAGCTATTAAGAGATATGTATGTGCTTAAAGGCTACTGTATTTTGATACTGCCCTTGTAAATATATATTCCCCTTGCATCTACAAGAAAATTAGCAATAAGATAGAGTCTGCAAATGTTTATCTCGATTAACATGAAGTAGATGGAGAATAAGCGTTTGTAAAAATAGTTTGTACAAGAGTAGAGAAAGTCATGTAAGTGTAACACATCAGATTTTTTTCTTGTGGCTATGCAATGAGAATGGTAATTCAAATCCATCACATAGTGTCCTGTTCTTAAATGATTTGACTATTGCTTAAGCCTACTGTATCCCTCTAGTCCCCTTATAACTACAAGGAAATATGTAATCAAACCATTTCAGCAAACAATTATCTTGATTAACAAGAAGTAGATAGAATAATAATAGTTTGTAGATGTAGTGGTTTTTAATGCCCATTACATATAGCACCACAGCTGTTAGACACAGATGATACATGAAATGAAATGATAATTGGGAAGGAAATTTTCTAGGCCTGAGTTTTAAGGTACCTCCCCGGATTTTGCCAGCTATGAAGACAAAGGAAAACCTAGAAAAAGACCTCAATCAGAGAGGACAGCCCTAGTAGGATTCAAACTGCAGATCTTCCATTCAGAAGTCCAGGTCTTAGTGACCTAATGTGCTGAAGAATGGGTAGAGAAAGTCATGTGAATGTAATGCATACTTTTTTTTTTTTAAGGTGTGTGAATTCTACTGGATAATACATAATACTGAATGCTCATCTTGTTCAGTACAAGGAGTACAGTATACAGTATGTACCCGTAATGGTTAGTCTTTCATTGTCTACCAGTACTCATTAGCTTAGACAGTATGTATACACTTCTCATATGACTTGCACTTCATTTTGATTAACAAATGAAGATGTGTCACAAAATTATATTTCAGTTATGTTCATGCAGTGCTGTTGCTAATATACTGCATTTGTGACCCCATGCTCCTAACCTCAAAATGCTTAGTTTGGTACTGCCTTTCTACTCTAAAATTTTCTACACCCCATATAATCATAGAATCCCATAAAAATAAATAAATAGAAGGAATTAGTGGCTAAGTTACTTTATCAAATAGTTTGGCAACCATCTTGTAAAACTCTCTTTTCATAAATAATTTTGGTTTTTAATTTGTTGAAACCACGGGTGCCAAGCATTACAATAATAAATAAAATTTTAGATTAAAAGTGCCTCTGTAACAGAAATTTAATGAGTTCTAAAAGCAGTTACTGGAATGCAAAACAGAAAACATAACCTAATAATTACAAAAGTAATTCTTTAGGGAAACTGGGTCATAATGGGCACATTTTGGGTATTATAATATTTTGTGTTGAAAGTTAGTGTTGTTTGTGAATATTTTCCTATGTAGTGTGAAGCATACCATTCTAGTATCCCTACAAATTTTGTTTATCTTTTTCTATTGTAAACTTTGAGGAAGACTATGTCAAAGATGATCACAGGGCAGAGTGAGCATTGGGCTGGGGCACAGTGAGCAATCATTAAAATACATCAAAGAGGTTAGCAACATTTATTTTTTCCTTGATACATAATATACTATTGTCACTGGACACTGTAGGCATCCATGTTAACAGAAAACAGACATTGATACTGTCCTTTTTGTACCACTAACAGTAGAAGGCTTTGATAATTTGGCAATAATGCCATGCAAATTAATATCTCTTGTTTCTGTATCTTTAGGAAGTGAAAAATACTGTTCAAATTTCCTTGATTTTCAGAGGTATGTCACATTTGCAACACTTTTGTCATGATTCATTAAATTAATAAGCCCCACTAAATGGTATTTCTTTCCTTTCAGTTGCCAATCTTTCTCCTTCAGTTCTTCTGCCGTATTTTCTTCATCTTCCAGATTAGGCTTAGGTCATCATCATCATCATCATCATCATCATCATCACTTGAGACAAAGGCAGAGCCTTCACTTTCTAATGAGCTGCTCTCTGGTTGAAGCCTTCTTCTTACATGTTTGGGCATGGTTCTATTGCAGGATTCTTCTTGTTTATTCTTTTACTTTCTATTTCTAGGGCCTTCTGCTTTGTAAGTAAGTATTCTGATCATACGTGGTTTCCTTCCACAGCATGCTGCTCTTAGTTACTTAGTGATACCAAAGGCCTTGAACTTTCTAAAGTGCTGATGACATTACTACTATTGGCTATAGGATATCTTCCTGCAGCCATTCAGCTGATGTGCATGCCACTCTGCCTAAACCTACACTGCCAGCATCAAAGGCATTTATCTTTATTCAATGGATTGTTAATGAACATTCCCAGTATCATCCAGCAGTCCTTAGGCCTATCTGTTGTGGTACCAACATAGTCAATATTTGCTATACCCTGTTTGTCTACAGGCCTGCCATTCACATATGAGCCCAAGAAATCCTGATTATTGAAGATATCTGAATGAAATGGGTAAATACCTGTGCATTGAATCCAGAAATAATATTTTTGGAGGTAAATGGTAAGGGATGTACCTTCCTCATAAGCCCACCAATATCATTTATTGTTATTGTCTTTCCTGGATTCATTACCATGTAACTGTCACAGGGCTGTATAAAATTTCTTGAAAAACGCATAAACTGTCCTGTCCAATGGTTGCAGTTTATGGCTGCAGTGTGCTGGAGGCGTTAGACTTGTGCCAGTTCAATGGTTCTAATGCTAGTATGTGAATGGTGGTTGTTCTAAATGAGGAGAACAGGGCACTCATTTATGCATTGGAATATTTAATGAAAGGTTGCACAACATAATAAAAATTATCCTCAGTAATCCAGCTAGAGGGATATACCAGATTTAATGTCTGTGCAAGAACTGTATGAGGGAAACACTCCTTAAAGCAGACACAAGTGAATACAAGAACAGGTGGAAGTTCATTATCCAGTGCATTAATGCACCCATAGAAGGTAATTAGTTGACCACATTCTCTTGAGGTATACTGTCCAACTTGTTTATGACCCCTTGGTGGAATTACTGTTTATGGTATCTGAACAGTGGTCACGCTATATTTATCCAAATTATATATATCCCCTGGGCCAAAAGAATGCCTGGTGTTTACATCTTTTAGTTTCCCAAAGAACAGCTGCCAGTTGGTTCTGCTAAATTCACTTGCTCGTCCAAGGCTTGTTGGTTGTGGTACCCTCAATGATAACTCTCAATATCTCTTCAGAAATCCCTTGCTCCAATCAATCTCTGCAATCTTATTAGCTGCCCAACTTGCAGGCATATCAATATTCTTAAAAGTAGCAAAGTCATATGCTAACTCTCTTAGCCCTTTCATTCCATTTGTTGACTTGCGAGCATAATTTGCAATCATATTTTTATGTTTGGCTGTGAAAATCAATATACTTTCACGAATAGAGTTCATCTTCATTATTGGTAGCTGCCTGTGCCTTTTTTTCTACATACCTATAATTTGAAAAATATATAATGTAAGACTGAGGTACCTGAATTTTATCGTTAAGTGTTTTTGTATTTCAGCCTACATCAGCATGCTTGTTATTGTTTCCATGAAAAAATTAATTTGAGCATTCAACCAAGATAAGATCTTCAATCTAGAGTTCTAGGTACTTGTGTAAAAAGTTAATTAATTGTAGACCATTATTTCAGTTAACCTTTCTATTATTGCAAATATTATTCATCTTTCAAGAGTCTATTTAGGAATGCTGAATTGTTTGGCTACTGCCAGAACTTTCATTCCAACACTTATCACATTATCCACTGCCTTCTTCATTTCTTCAGCAAGTGAACGGCCTAAAAGTGTTTATCTCTGTCTGTTACAAACCATTTCCTCTATATGGAAATTATGATATTACCCTAACACAAGTAACAATGTATGCTCACGGTACTCCAGGAGAAATTGCTTACTATGCTCCATAACCTTATAATATAATTAAATATAATTTTTCAGTCATCAATGTGCAGTAAAATGGCTATTTATTATTTTGTTATATGCATGTTATCCCAGGTTCTTGATTACGTATACTATATTTGCTTCCTTTATATGGAGAACAATTTTTAAAAGTATACAGATCAATAATTACAACAAAAATCACAATAACTATAGCATCATGCAGCCATATTGTTTCCACTGCCTGCTAGATCCTCATACTGAATGGAATAAATGTTCAAAATCATGGAAGTTTCCTGTACTCTATAGATTTTATATAGGTAAACAATTGTTCACTGTGCATCAACGCCCACTGTGCCCCTTACTCCCTAAAGAAACATTTGCAATGCTACCTGTATGAGCTGCCTTGTCCTCCCACTCAATTTGCTGATTAGTTTTCACAACATCAAAGGGTGTTGTTATAGTTGCTGCAACCTGAAAAATGCATTAAAGAATTTAATATATGTACGTTTAACACTTGACTTTCACTATCTATCTATCCTTAATATTAAGTATATCTAGTAATTCTTTTATGTTAATCATGATAAGTGTTTATACTATTGGGTTAGGTACTTGTAAATTCAGAAACAACACAAATGTTTATGTCACAAGTTGACGATTGTTAACAATGAGTTTCAGTGGCCGCCACTGAGGTATTGTGTTGGCACTTGCAAAAAAGAAAAATAAAGTGAAAACATATCCCTTAAATAATATGTTTACCAACTTTGTGCAGTAGTATCAAACTATTAGACAATTGACAAGAATTGAATGTACTTTCATTTTAGACCATATATGCCCAATATCAGTTCTGGTCTTATATAACGCACATCTCCCCAAATAACATGTAAGAAAAAGGGGGAGGAAAGCATTGTTTTCCTCACAGCCACTCCATCTGCTGTTTTGGTAAATTTCTGCATTCAACTTACATTGATTTTTGTTTGCTGCTGCAGATTTGGGAGTGGCCTACCCAATGTTTTCATACTGAATGTTTTCACTCAGAGCCCTGTTGCTAAATGGAGTTTTTAATAATTCACTTGGTTTGTTCATGTTTGTAACTTTTACACACAGCTGAATATCCTTTAAAAGAAACACCCTACACTGTTTTAGACTTTGGCTTCACTGTGAACTATGTCTTTGGACTGAACTGTTACTACATGAACATAGACAGAAATACTTAAATTGTTTTGAAAACAGGTGTCAACACATGGTTCTGTGGTGAATAAGATACTATGTATGCAATCATAACTAATAAACCTGTTGCTATAAAATATAAAAATATTTAAATAATGCCTCTTAGGGCCCTATGGTTTCAAAATTTAATGACATAATTATACTCAAAATCATACATTTTTACTTTCTCTACTACGTATAGTAAGTAGAAGTATTGTATTCCACCCAAAAATTTGATACCGAGATTTCACCGGAAATACATGTTTTGAGGCCCCCTGAATCCAAAAAAAGCATTTTTGGAAACATGTCCGTGTGTGTGTGTGCGCGTGCGCGTGCGTGTGAACAGCATAACTCAGAAACGAACAGTCAGATAAACACCAAACTTGGTATTTAGGTTCAGTATCTTCCAGAGATGCGACACGAAGGTTTTCAAGAAAATCCCCCCCACCCCAGATTACCCTTTACATGGAAGATTTTTCGAAAAGTTTAATTTTCTCAAAAATGGCTCTAACGATTTTATTTAAAATATCATATGTTTAAGATATTTTCATGACAAATGAAATGTATATCTTGAATTTTCTGGGAATGTCTCCAAAAGTATTCTTCATTGTGAATGACTTTTGCATAACTGGTAAACCATAAGAGATAGACAAAATTTTACTACACAAGAAATGTAGATCGCGTTAAAATACACAATTTATGTCATATACTTTTTTTTTGTTGAGTGAACCATTTTCCAGATATTGCTTGTTATTTCCTTAAATTTTTCAATACTTATTTTCTGAAATGCGAATTCGTTATTCATTTTTTTGTCTTGGATATGCAAAGAGTATTAATCTGTGGCAAAGGGAATGGTGCTGCACATAGCAACCAGCTATTAAGAGATATGTCTATGCTTAAAGGCTGCTGTATTTCTATATTGCCCTTGCAAATACAAAACAAGGGGAACATAGTACGCCTTAAGCGATAGTCAAATATTTTTAGAACTGGTTGCTAGTGTAAAATGTAATTCTCTTTACATGTCAAAAGATCGTTTCTGCAAATGTTTATCTCGATTAATATGAAATAGATGGAGAATAAGAGTTTGTAAAAATAGTTTGTACAAGAGTAGAGAAAGTCAAGTGAGTGTAACACATCAGATTTTTATTTATAAGGATATTTTGGTGTATTATCTCTGCATTTGATTTAATTAAGCATTTATTTTGCACTTTCAGATGCATTAGTGTTAACTTGCAGCAAGTTGGTAACACTGCATTTAAAGGGAGGTTGAGTGCGAAATATGTATTTCACCATTGCTCCTTTACTTTAATGCGCTCTAGTGGGTGGAACATAAGCTGCCAGGGTAATCTTGGCTGCACCTCCCCCATAAGAGCAATGTAGAAACATATACTCTATCCTAATACACAGTGCTTATGAGCACAGACAGTGCCAATCTAATATTGGCTTCGGGCATAAGAAAACTTCCAGCAGAGTGAGCACTGCTTAACGTGCCCATTCAAATAAGGGAACACATACATGGAAACAATGCTTTATGTACGATTCCTATACACTTCTCTTTCTTTTCTTTCGATACAAATAGTACCATGCCACAGCAGCACTACCCCAGAAGCCACCCCTGATGAGTTCACAAACAAAGAAAACACTCGCATATTTTGAAAATTGTCTGGTAAATGCAAACTTCAATCTCGGAAAACTTAAGCACATGACAAATATTTTGAAAAAAAAAAAAATTCCAATGTGCTACATTCACATGCCTTTCTCTACTCACTATCCTTTATTTTTATATAGCTTCTACTATAAACTATTCTTGTAAGAGCTTATTCTTGTAGCTACTTCAAATTAGTGTGATAAACATTTGCACAAATAATTTCATTAAATATTATGTTATAGGTACAAAGGAGATAGTGTTACTGAAATTTTTAAAAGTGCATCTCATATGCTGACCTTGAAATTATACACCCTTCCTGTGCCATCATAAGAAACAACTGAATACCAACAACACTTTTAAAACATTAACAAAAGTAAGAGAACATAGGCTTTCATGGCCGGAGTCAGTATAACTGGAAGTTATTTCAAGGCTGTTTTGCCGTGGTCTGCTGGAGATAGATGTTCCAGACGTTTCATCTACAACTACAGTAGAATCTTCAGTGGCACTGTCAAAGTCTTCTAGGAGAAGGTTGCGTTGCATCTGAAATGCTGGCTGTTCGTGCTGCTATATTTATATTTTTGTATTTGTAAGAGCAATATAGAAATACAGTAGCCTTTAAGCATATACATATCTCTTAATAGCTGGTTGCTAGGTGCAGCACCATTCCCTTTGCCACAGATTATAACTCTTTGCATATCCAAGACAAAAAAATGAATAATGAATTCCCATTTGAGAAAATCAGTATTGGAAAATTTAAGGGAATAACAAGCAATATCTCAAAAATGGTTCACTCAACAAAAAAATGTATAGGACATAAATTGTGTATTTTAACACGATCTACATTTTTTGTGTAGTAGAATTTTGTCTATCTCTTATGGTTTACCAGTTATGCAAAAGTCCTTCACAATGAAGAACACTTTTGCAGACATTCCCAGAAAATTCAAGATATACACTTTATTTGTCATGAAAATATCTTAAACATATGATATTTTAATCAAAATCTTAAGAGCCATTTTTGAGAAAATTAAAATTTTCGAAAAATGTTCCATGCAAAGGGTAATGTGGGGTGGGGGCATATTCTTGAAAACCTTCGTGTCGCATCTCTGGAAGATTCGTGTTTATCTGACTGTTCGTTTCTGAGTTATGCTGTTCACAGAGACACAGACAGACACACAGACACACACACGGACACGTTTCCAAAAATGCTTTTTTTGGATTCAGTGGGTCTCAAAACATATATTTCCGGTGAAATCTTGGTATCGAATGTTTGGGTGGAATACAATACTTCCCCTACTTACTATTCGTAGTAGAGAAAGTAATAAAAAGTATCTACAAGTCTGTCTCTCTCTCGCGCGCACACACACACACACACACACACAGACACACACACATCCCCACCCTCACCCCTGCACAGAGTTTCAGTTTTATTCAGATATTTGGCTGGATATTTTTCATCAGTAGAAACAGACAAAATATGAAGTAAAAACCTGATGTGTTACATTCACATGACTTTCTCTACCCTCTATGGTTTGTTTGTGGGTATACAAATTATTCTTATGAAAGCTTATTTATCTATCTACTTCATTTTAATCCAGATAAACCTTTGCACAAATAGCTGCATTACACATTTTGTAATAGATACAAAGAGAACAGTGATAGTCAGATATTTAAGAACTGGACACCATATACTGGCCTTAAAATTGCATACTCTTTCCATGACATTTCAAGAAACAAGCAAATGTTGACAAGAGTGACAAAGTATTGAACAATTCAAACCATTAATAAAGGATACCTCCGAAATAGTTTATGCCACAAAAAAAGTTGTTTGAAATAAATTGCGTGTTTTAAAGGGATCTACATTTTTTGTTACATGCTTTCATCTATTGCTTAATGTTTACCAGTTATGCAAGATTATACAAAATTCCTTCTGAATAAACAGAACTTCACAGGCTATCCCCAGAAAATTCAAGATATACATTTTGTCTGTCATGCAAATATCTTTAATATATGATATTTTAATCAAAATTGTTACAGCCATTTTTCAGAAAGTAAAAAATTTTGAAAAATATTCTATATAAAGGATAGTTTGCGATGAGTGGATTTTCTTGAAAATCTTCATGTTGCATCTTTGGAAGATATTGAACTAAAACACCAAGGTTTTTATTTATCGACTTTTTATTTTTGAGTTATGCTGTTCACAGACAGACAGACAGACAGACACAAACAAACACAAACACACACAAGGATTTTTTCTAAAAATGCTTTTTTTGGATTCAGAGAGTTCAAAACATGTATTTCCAGTGAAATCTCGGTATCAAATTTTTGGGTGGATAGCAATATCTTCTCTACCTGTTACGTACATGGTAGAGACTAATTTTTAACTAAATTCATTAGTTAAAAAAATAACAGGCTTTGTAGGCTTTTGTGTATATTTAATAATAAAATATCAAATGAAATACAACAAATTATATGCAGTTTATAGACTTTAAACATTGTAAAAACCTTAACCATAGAAAAAAAGAAGAATATATTATGGTTGATTTGTCCTTGTTTAAATCTAATTACAATATGCCACTAAAAGTACTAGTTTCCAAAAATAAAAACTCTTCAAGAAAAGAGGGCATTTAATTTCACACGTGACATCACATATCTCAACTGTAACTGACTTGTTGTTGTAAGTTTCTCCAGACATGTTTTACTGGAAACTGTGCTTTGGGTTTTCTAAATGTGTTTAACAGAAAAACTGCCCAAATATAATATCTGGCTAGTTAGGTTTATTGTTAACAGAAATTATTTTAAGAGCCAAAAAATAATATTTATTACAAAACATCAAGCAATATTAAATTTGTTACCATAAACATTGAACTCTACACACTACAAAACATAAAAAAATCCTTTTTGCATAATGATAGTAAGCATGGTTTAGAATATGAGATTTCATATTTTGGCTGTCTCTATGCTGGATCCAGCCTTAGTTTAATCCTAATGTCAATAAACTCACTGTGCCCAGAAGTCTGCCATTATTGGGGCTTGCCATCTCATTCTTTTGCTTATCCCTGACCATTCAAAATGGAGAACTAAACACAAATGTTGTTAACTTTTTAAACTCCACATAATGTGTACATACACAGACCTTTCTTCATGCAAAACCCATTTACTATTATTCTCTCCACTTCTTAAAGGTTTGCCCCTTGGAATGCTTTCTTGCTAACAAACTAATCACTGGTGTTGTCATGATGGTACATTAAACTGTGAGCATGTGGAAGTGTAGCAAGCATCAAACTACACAATCACGTGGTGCCAAAAAACGAATGGGAACCTTATTAAGTCAGTGGTACTTTTGAGCTAATATTTCCGCTATTTTTAAGAATGTCAATCTATAAGTATATTAATATTAGATTTTGTAATCACATAGGATTAGTTATTGTTTAGTAAGGTTTATTGTTTTCACCAAGAACTATTATTTTAAGTGGAAAACACATCCTAAAGGGTGCTCTTAAGCTTACAGCAAATAACAGAGGACTGCAACCACTTGTTTTCATTGACACCAGGATTGAACTAAGGCTAGAGACACTATAGTCCAAATGTTAAAAATCAATTATTGAAGAAGCATATTTTGTTCAGGATTAGTACATTTCTATATAATTTTCAACCAAACTTACCGATCCTGCAACAAATCCAGAGAGAAAGGATGCTTCAAAGACTGGCATTTCTGAAGACAGCGATGACTTAACCAGTTCATAATTAAACCAGTAGATTCCTGTCACATAAACAAATTAACTTGAGATGAAGAATGTGAGATTAGTATGTTGCTAACAAATACAAAAACAGCTTCCTTTATTTACAGCTTTGTAATTTAATCAAAATCGTTCAAGCCATTTTTGAAAAAATCAAAAGTAATGAACATTTTTCCATATAAAGCTAGTTTGGGGGGGAGATATTTTCCTGAAAATTTTCATGTTATATCCTTAGAAGATGCTGAACTTGAGTACCAAGTTTGGTATTTGCTCAACTTTTCATTTTTGAGTTATGGTGTTCACATACAGACACACAAGCACTTGCAGGCTTTTAGCTAAATATGCATTTTTTTGTTTATTTATTCAGAGAGTCTCAAAATTTGTATTTGCAGTGAAATCTTGATATAGAGCTTTTTCCACTTGTTATTATTAGAAGGCGTGTTTTTAAAGTAAATACCGATAATTTTTTAAAAAATAACAGAACATTATTTTCCAAATACTTTGCTATATTCATCTTGCACTACTTCTCTGCATAGTCACCACCATTATTCAGGCACTTATTGTAACAGGAAACCAGCTTTTGTATGTGTTCGTCAAAGAATGGTGCTGCCTGTGATGAAAGCCGAGTCTACACTTCTTGTTTCACAACAACATTGTCGTTGAAATGCTTTCCACCAAGAAATTTCTTCAGATGAAGAAACAGGTGAAAATCACTTGGTGCCAAATCCGGACTGTAGGAAAGGTGGTTGAGTTGTTCCCAACCAAATGATGCTATCAGATCTTGACTTTGGATACCCATCTTGAGCTCAATTTCCAAAATCCTAAATGTTCCGTCACAATGTTGTAGAGGACTGGTCTTGAAATTGTGGAAAATGTAAAGAAATCACTGATATGGTGAAACATCTGTCCAGAGCTTGCACCAAATCATCCTCATCATGCACATTTTCACGACCTTTGTTAAACTGTCTAACCCACTTCCTCACTACTCCATCACTCATTATTGTTTCTCCATAAATCTCGCACAATTGGTGATGAATGTTTGCTGGCATAACATTTCTCACATTCAAAAAACAAATCACTCATCTGACCTCACAGTCAGCAGGTCATTCAATTGTTTGTAACACTTGGAAATGCTCTAACAACAGGAAAACACAAAGTGATTATTGCTCACAGCTGCATCTGGTTTTCTAATGAATGGAGGAAGCGATCACACATGATCAAAATCACAACTTCAGTGGCAAAATATTAAAACGGTACTTACTTTAAAAACATGGCTCATATAAGCAGTAGAAAAAGCAAAACTGTTTATAAATTACATTTTATGAACTGAAGCTTTTATGAATTCTTTAATAATAGTTACAGTAACTATTGAAATGTTTTAGTAATATAATATTAAAATATATAAAGAGTCACATGTTAAAACAAGAGCCACCAAACAGCTGAAAATGGAGACGAATGTCTTCGAAAAATGCTTCCTGCTCTTAACCATCCGACATAAGTGAAGTATGCCTTAATATGTAACTCTTTATATATTTTAATATATGTATATATGCTTCACTTTCAATAGTGCTTCAAAACTTAGTAATTTTAAGAATTTTAATAATATAATTCCTCTTTGACAATACATTTTTTTAAGTTTATTCTTTATAATTAAATAAAGCTATTTCACCATTTTCCCAGATGAATTACCAACCAATCACTGAGAAACAGTGTCATACTCTGTGGTCTAGGCGTACCATGCTAGCCTCTAGTTCCCAAGTTTGCAGGTTCAAACATGGCAGAGGGTGATGTAATTTTTTGGGCATACAAATCCTTAGTATGGCTTCCTTTGGAAGGAAAGCAAAACCAGTGTTTCTGTGTCATAGATTTGTAGTACATAAAAGAACCTCATAAAGAGGCCTCTGAGCAAAATTTCTGGTTTTTCATGCCCAATATAGAATGGGATGCTAAGAAACACTAGTTAAAGAGCATCCATAAATAAAACTTAATTTAATCTATTGAATCAGAAAAGATCTGTCTATCGTGTCCTTAATCTTAATTCTTATTTGATTTGCTGCATACCTGAGAAAGGAACATCCCGAAACAAAGTGGAGCTAAGTCCCTTGAACAGACCCTGAAATCCATGGCTCTGTACCAAGTTCTGTAAAGCACGTCCAATTTCTACAAAGTAAACAGAGAGGTCCAAAAAGTTAATAGGATGCATTGTTAGACTACTGCATAAATAAAAATTTATATGAAACAAACTTAGTACATATCTGAAAAATCTGATGTGATGCATTTACATCACTTTCTCTACTCAGTCTTCTACAAACTATCCACACGAAAGCTTATTCTGTTATCTACTTCTTGTTAATCCAGATAAACTTTCATAACCGTATACACATTTTGTTGTGGGTATAAGAAGGGTACAGCAGGTAAAGTGATAGTCAGATTTTTAAAAAGCAGATCGCTATGTGGTAGCTTTGAAATTCCAAACTTTTTGCATGACCACGAGACAAAACAAACAACAAAGAGTATTTCAGAAGTGGTTAATGCCACAAAAAGGTTTATTTGACATAAGTTATGTGTTTTAATAAGATCTCATTTTTTTGTGTAGTAATATTTTGTCTATCTCTTATGGATTTGCAGTTATACAATAGTCATTCAAAATAACCTTCATAGGCTATTACCACAAATTTGAGATATACATTTTATTTGTCATTCACCTATCTTAAACTTATAGTGTTGTAATCAAAACTGTTAGAGCCATTTTTGAGAAAATAAAAAATAAAAAAACCTTTTCCATGCAAAGGTTAGTTTTAGATGGGGGGATTTTGTTGAAAATCTTTATTTTGCATCCTTCAAAGACACAACTTAAATACCAAGTTTGGTATATAAATTACTTTTCATTTTTGAGTTATGTTGTTTGGAAGTGCTCACGCATGCGCACACAACTTTTTCTAAAAATGCTTTTTTTGGATTAAAGGAGTTTCAAAACGTGTATTTCCATTGAAATCTCTGTATCTAATATTTGGGTGAAATACAATACTTATTAAAGGTATGTAGCAGAGAAAGTAATAAAAATCTGTTGTTCTATATTCGCATGACTTTCTCTGCCATACATAGTTTACTAGTGGGTATATAAACTATTCTTACAAAAGCTTTTTCCTTTCTATCTACTTCATTTTAATCAAGTTAAATCTTTGCAGAAATAGCTGTAATACACATTTTGTTATAATACAAATGGAACAGCAATTGTCTAATGTTTAAGAACTGGACGCTATATGCTGGCCTTAAAATTCCATACTGTTTCCATGACATCGTGAGAAACAACTGAAAATCAATGAGATTTATGACAAGTATTGAACAATTCGATTCTTCAATAACACATATCTCAGAAATGGCTTATGCCACAAAAAAAACTTATTTTAAATAAATTGTGTAGTACATTTTCTTCTATCACTTAACGTTTACCAGTTATACAAGATTATACAAAATTTCTTCCCGAATGAAGAGGACTTCACAGGCCATTCCCAGAAAATCCAAGATATACTTTTTATTTGTCATGTGAATATCTTTAATATAGCGTATTTTTTCAAAATTGTTAGTCATTTTTTAGAAAATAAAAAATTTTGAAAAACGTTCCATGTAAAGGGTAGGTTGGGATGAAGGGATTTTATTAAAAATCTTTGTATTGCATCTTCAGAAGGTACTGAATCTAAATACCAAGTTTGGTATTTATCTGACTTTTTGTTTTTGAGTTATGCTGTTCATAGACACACATACATATAGACCTTTTTCTAAAAATGCTCTTTTTGGATTCAGGGGGCCTTGAAACAGTATTTCTGTTTAAATATCGGTATCAAATGTTTGGGTGGATTGCAATACCTTCTCTACCTACTATGTATGTGGTAGAGAAAGTAAAAATGATGAAGTATTGATAAATTCAAACCAATAATAACAGATATGTCAGAAAATGGCTAAAAAAAACATATATATATATATATATATATATATATATATATATAATGTTTTATAGAATTCTACATCTTTTGTGTATTACATTTTTGCCTATCTTAAGGTTTACTAGTTAAACAAAATTATACAAAATTGCTTCTGAATGAAGAGATCTTCACAGGCTTCCCCAGAAAATTCAATACATGCATTTTATTTGTCATATAAGTACCTTAAAACACAACAATCTTGTTTATCCAGCCCTAACTAATCTGGATTTCCAGTTTATCAGGCTTATTCTTGCTTAGTTACTTCTATTTAGTTTGCTTTTCTGCTTCTCAAACTCAGCACAAATATAGAACTAAAAAAACTTATATGCCATTTCAGAAAATAAAAATGATTACAGCATTGAGCTGAAGTACAAAAAAGTGCTTTTTTTACACTTATTAGTGTCACTGATTAGTAGTTTATATTCATCTAACAATTTCTTTCCAGATTATCCAGATTTCTGTTAATCTGAAATACGTCCGGTCTCATCTAGTCCAGATAAATGAGATTCTTGTGTATTTAACATTTTAATCAAAATTGTTACCAGCATTTTTGAGAAAGTAAAAACTTTCAAAATATGCTCCATTAGTTTGGGGACTTTCTTGAAAATCTTGTGTTGCATCTTTGGAAGAGTCTGAACTAAAATACCTAGTTTGGACACACACACATGCACCCCCCTCAAAACATGTATTTCCAATGATGAATATAACATTTCTGGCTAGAATACTTTCTCTGCCCAGTAGGTATGTGGTAGGGAAAGTTAAAGTCTGAAAACCATTACCAATGCAATAAAGACTTTTTTTCTTAGAACGTATTACTTTTAGCACTTACTTCATGTGAACACATGTTATGGATTCAGTTGAAATACCATAATCCTTTAATTTTTTTTATAAATGGCAAAATAATGCTTACCCAAGAAGTGAAACTTTTGTGACTGCATCTTGGTCTTTATTAGCTCGAGAGGACTGACCACTGTCACCGCCCAAGCCCGAGCTGTGGCACCAGCCACTGGTGGTACCCAATATGGTTCTTCTTCTCTTTCATGGTAACGATTTATGAAAAGTTTGAGGTTTTCATAAGTGGTGAAATATAATACCGTACATGGAACAGCTGATGCCAAAGTGAGGCTCAGACCACTCCATAATGTCACAGGACCTTCATAGCGTGTGATTTTCAGAAGAGTATTCTGCAAAAGTGTAATGAGTTTTAGGTTTGGGGATATGCATTTAATTGAAGTAAATATATTTGATTTAGCACGAAAAAATGAAGCTATTGACAGTGAAACAAATACAGATATATTAATATGACAATAAATACTTGGTAACAATTCCTCACTTATCTTTTCTAAAAATATAAATTTAAGGGGACAAGGTAGTCTGAGCACATGGAAATTAACCTTAAGTGTGTTAAATTACCACTGCTCTTAAAGTTCTCAATGGTTTTTCCTGAAATTTTTATGAATTGCTCTATAAATCATGACAATTATTTCAAGTGTTCTTTTGCATTGATAGCTTATGTAGTTGAGTCCATAAAAATTATTTCATTCAGCAGAAAAAATAATAAAATTTACCCCTAAAACATATGAATTCATGTACCTTTTCACTGATACTACTTGTAATACAGAATCACACTTTTGCATGCTTGTTCTTAGTATAATCAGCTATCCTCTAAACCTCAATTATTTAGTTATGTATATCAGTTCACTAGAAATTGAAAAAAAAATTAATTGCAAAGTAAAATGTGGAACATTTCAATTGTTGTTACTTTCTTAATATCACTAATATACGTTATAAAACTATGGTTGTGGTTCAGAAAGTATAACTATGTGTTTTATACATGTACTGAAAATTTCAGCTCTCTCTTTCATACTTTCTGGGAAAAAGGTATATAAGTATCCAAAAATGTTGTTTTAAGAAAACTGAATTTAAAGTTTGAACGTTAAAATTCTGAGACACTTAAGTACATTCCAGGATCATAATCATCTGCTCCTTCATTCGTGGATTACTGCCGCTTTTTTGATTGCCTTCTCTTGGTCCTGGCCTCTTTTGTTAATTGCTGAACTGCTCGCTGGGCATCATATATTCGTTCGTTGTTGGAAGATTCGAAAATGTTCTAAAAAGGGGCATTGCATTACAGCTTTAAAGGAATGCAAACTATCATTTAAATGGTGTTTAAATGTATTAAAAATCTCTTAACACTCCAAAAGTATATATTTTCTGAAACTGGAAATAAATGAGATTTTATTGGTGCCTAAAACAAAAAATGTGATTTTTGACCATTTCAAAGTACCTTGTTCCCTTAAATTTAATAGGACATGTTTCCTAAACATTCAACTACATCTTCAGCTTCATCTTCCTTGTTGACTCCTTGTTTACGCCTAGTGGCAGTAACCATAACAACGTAAATAAACAAGGAGTCAACAAGGAAGGCAAAATGAAGATGTAATCAAATGATTACAAAATGTCCTGTTGAATTTAAATTTATATTTTTAGAAAAGATAATTGAAGAATTGTTACAAAATATTTATTGTTATATTAATATACATCTGGATTTGTTTATTACATGCTATACTTTATTTTGCCATGTGTCCATTAGGGGAAGAAGTTACTCACAATTTTTGTTTTGTCTTTTTTTAAACAATTATTTTAAAATCTTGGGATTTGTAAAAGACTATTAGGAAAGCTAATTTCTGAACTTTAATTTGAAAAATTCTTAGGAGTACAATGCTAGGGGCACATCCCCAAAAGTAGGTTTTCAAGCATGTTTATATATCAGTCATTTTAAATGAATTTGTTTCATTTTTTCGCTAAAATGTTGCAAGTGAATTATCTTTCTTCTCCAAAAAGTAAACTGTAGCTGTTCTTATAGTTATTTAGGAAAAGATATTTTAAAATGAAACTAACAGTTCTTAATGTACATATTAATTAAATATTTTTTTGAAAGGCATTAAATGCCTATAAAGCTATTTCCTTCTTTGAGAAGGTTTAAAATTTAAAGAAGAACACTAAAAATTTCAAGTCATTACATAAGGTAGTTCTAGAGATATATCAAAATTACTGGGTGCATGTGTTAAAAATACTAGTTTCTGAAAAAAATCTGATGTGTTACACTCACATGACTTTCTCTACTCTTGTACAAACTATTTTTACAAATGCTTATTCTCCATCTACTTCATTTTAATCCAGATAAACATTTGCAGACTCTATCTTATTGCTAATTTTCTTGTAGATGTAAGCGGAATATATATTTACAAGGGCAGTATCGAAATACCGTAGCCTTTAAGCACATACATATCTCTTAATAGCTGGTTGCTAGGTGCAGCACCATTCCCTTTGCCACAGACTAATACTCTTTGCATATACAAGACAAAAAAATGAATAACGAATTCCCATTTGAGAAAATAAGTATTGAAAAATTTAAGGGAATAACAAGCAATATCTCGATAATGGTTCACTCAACAACAAAAATGTATATGACATAAATTATGTATTTTAACGTGATCTACATCTTTTGTGTAGTAAAATTTTGTCTATCTCTTATGGTTTACCAGTTTACCAAAAGTCATTCACAATGAAGAATACTTTTGGAGACATTCCCAGAAAATTCAAGATATACATTTTATTTTTCATGAAAATATCTTAAACATATGATATTTTAATCAAAATCGTTAGAGCCATTTTTGAGAAAATTAAAATTTTCGAAAAATGTTCCATGTAAAGGGTACTCTGGGGTGGGGGGATTTTCTTGAAAACCTTCGTGTCGCATCTCTGGAAGATACTGAACCTAAATACCAAGTTTGGTGTTTATCCGACTGTTCGTTTCTGAGTTATGCTGTTCACAGACAGACACACACACACGGACATGTTTCCAAAAATGTTTTTTTTGGATTCAGGGGATCTCAAAACATGTATTTCCGGTGAAATCTCGGTATCGAATTTTTGAGTGGAATACAATACTTCCCCTACTTACTATACGTAGTAGAGAAAGTAAAAATGCATGTTTACCTTTGTTGTAATTTTGTCATGATCATGTGAAAAGAAAAATGTTTCTCAAGAATGTTATCTGAGACTGTTTGTACCACTAAGATTTTCTCATTTGGAGTCTAGTACCATCTATATCATCTAGAACTTGCTTACAAGCTTGGCAGAACAGAAAGAAGTTCACTCCTCTGGGTGCTGGGTCAAAGTGGCATAGAGGGAAATGAAAAAGCTGATGAACTTGCAATACAATGAGCAGCTTCACAATTTATTGGGCTAGAGCTGTCTCTAGGAACATCTTGATGTTTAGTATGAGAGGCTATTAAGAAGTGGTCCAAAGCAGAACATCATAAAACCTGGCTTAAAACTCCAGAAAATAAACATGGTAAACTATTTATTAGGAAACCATGTAAGAAAAGAACTGAAAGATTACTTAAATGCAGCAGACTTCAACTGAGAACAACTATTGTATTTCTCACAGGACATGCTCCTGTGAAACAGCATCTTAACATGATGAGAGTGTTTCAGGTTAACTTGACTGCAGAATGTGAAGAAAGAAACTAAAACAGCCTAGCACATTATATGCTCCTGTAACGTCTTGGCTCACAGGAGAATATATTGCTTTTGGGAAAATGTTTTTAGAAGCAGAAGAATTTGAAAAAATATCTGTTATGAGACTGTACTCCTTGTTAAAGGGTGCAGGCATAATGAATTGGCTTTAAAATGATATGTTTGCACAATAACCCCAAGGTTGAAATGTATCTGGAGCAAAGACAGAAATCTATATTGAACAAGACAAGACCATCTATAGCCTGTTACCTAAGCTTTTGTGAAGTAGGAAATATGAAACAAGGTGCTAATTTCAAATATACGAGGGTTGGAACTTAAATAGTGGCAACTATTTATTTACAGCCGATACAAAAGAGTTACATGTTAGCAACCTTTACTACCCTTCAATGTAGTCACCAGCGTTGTGTATAACCCGTTGCCAGCGACGTGGAAATCGTAGTATATCTTTAGCAGAGCCTGTTCTGTTGATAGTGCGAATGGAGCGGTCTACTGCCTGATGAATCCGTGGAAGAGTTCTGAAGCGAATGCCACGAAGTGGTTCCTTCATCTTTGGAATCAAATCAAAGTCACAAGGACTTAAGTCCGGGGAGTATGGTGGATGGTACAGCACTTCCCAGTCCCATTGACTGAACAAATCAGCCACAGCTTGTGCTTTATGCTGATGCTAGGATGACCTGCCCGATGCATGTCTACCACAGTTTGCCGACCATCGTTGAAGGCTTTTACCCAACATGCCACTGTTCTGTAAGGCAAAGCAGATTCCCCGCAAGCCTCTTGAAGACCTTGATGACACTGTCATGCTGTAGGACCTCTGGCACATTCAATCTTGTTCCAACTCTGTTGTTCCTGTTTCGAAAACATCATGACAACACTACGTTAGACTGCTAGCTCACAAGTGACTCTGTTTCTCTCGACTGTGCACATGCAGATGAAGTGGGAAGGGAGAGTCCATTTGCTCTGAGGTAAGGTAGGTATGTAACTAATGTGTGCTATCAGCGATAACATTAAATTCCGTTGCATAGCGTCTCTACAACAGTGTTGCCACTATTTAAGTTCCAACCCTCATATAAACACAAAATCTTAGACTGAGTAGGTGTGACAACTTAAGTGGCACCATCTGAAATAGGGTTTCATTTAAATGGCCAGGTCATTTACATTTTTTCATTAAAAACCAAGAACATTTCACCAGAAATATAGATATACACAACGCTAATATAGACCTAGTGACTTGTTATCAAAAAGGCATTCATTATGTGTTAAACTATTTAATGTTGTCATTTGGTGATAAGGATAAATACACATCTGCTCTTACAGAACATTTGTGCAACAAAGCTTATTTCTCTGTACTAGAATTTATGGGCAAATGGTAAACATCTTAAAAGAATAGTGATTTAAGGTTCTCCATGTCAATATATCACAAATACAGCAATATTCTTTATGTTTAGTTGATAAATATGTGTAAATAGCTTATTTTTACTTCAAAATGTCAATTTATTTGTATACCAATCATTGCATCCTCTTTGACAAGGTATTTCAAATACTGTACTATCAAATTATTGTAATACTAAACTACTATAGATGAATTTTAAATATAGTTGATCCCTATGTTTATAAATAAGTTATTTTATTAAAATAACAACATCTTTCTTATACTAACTATTACATTCTGACACAGTATTTAAAATAATGCTCTACTGGAAATGAATCTTAATATTGTGTAAACATCTTTACCTCCTAGTGTAATGTTTGTCTGGGTGACTCTGTTGGTTAGATGCTGGTCTTCTGATCCCAAGGTTATGAGTTCAAACCTGGCCGAAACCAATGGTTTTTAAGTGTGCTTAAAAGCGACAGCCCCATGTCAGTAGATTTACTAGCATGCTAAAGAACTCCTGTGGAATGAAATTCCAACACACCAGTGGCACTCATATAATCCTGGCAATTGATAGGTCATTAACAAACAAAATATTTTTTCCTAGTATAACAGTGTATGTATATACTCTGTGTGTGTGTGTGTGTGTGTGTGTGTGTGTGTGTGTGTGTGTGTGTGTGTGTGTGTGTGTGTGTGTGTGTGTGTGTGTGTGTGTGTGTGTGTGTGTGTGTGTGTGTGTGTGTGTGTGTGTGTGTGTGTGTGTGTGTGTGTGTGTGTGTGTGTGTGTGTGTGTGTGTGTGTGTGTGTGTGTGTGTGTGTGTGTGTGTGTGTGTGTGTGTGTGTGTGTGTGTGTGTGTGTGTGTGTGTGTGTGTGTGTGTGTGTGTGTGTGTGTGTGTGTGTGTGTGTGTGTGTGTGTGTGTGTGTGTGTGTGTGTGTGTGTGTGTGTGTGTGTGTGTGTGTGTGTGTGTGTGTGTGTGTGTGTGTGTGTGTGTGTGTGTGTGTGTGTGTGTGTGTGTGTGTGTGTGTGTGTGTGTGTGTGTGTGTGTGTGTGTGTGTGTGTGTGTGTGTGTGTGTGTGTGTGTGTGTGTGTGTGTGTGTGTGTGTGTTTATTTTTTTCTAAGTACTTCTGTACCTGAAACTACAGAATGTAATCTATCCATCCATCCATCGCCCATCCGTCTGTCTGTCTACATTTACTTATATAAATAGTGTTCGTGTTTCATGTCAAATAATTATATTAACACTTCACATTATCTTTTGAGTTAGTCCTAGCATATCTATTAGAGACAAGAGATGAGGCAGTATTTTTAACACTTAAATGATTTTAGTCAAATTATATAACAAATAAATTCAATAACAGCCTGCCTTGAAGCAATATGTGTATGTAATAATTTGTAAAATGTATGTAAATCATTGCAGCTTATATTATTGCATCCATGTGTAATAATGCTATGTGAATATATTACAGTAATTTAATAATGTAGGAGCTGTGAGAATAAAAAGTTAAACATTGCTAACAATGAGGTAACCTTGAGTCAATAATGAGTAAGAAAGTTTAAATGTTTTACAATAATGTAAAATTTTGAGACAGTTTAAAAATAGCCAATCAACAACCAGAAAAAGCTTTAGTTAAATGAAGGTATTTTATTGGACTAGGATTAGCCAATCAGAGACTTAAAATACAGAAATCTACAAATTTAGGCAGTGGAAAACAGTTCAGTTGCTTCTAGACAGTGCTCATAACCAGACGTGAAATGTGTCCTCGAGAAATTAATTACGTATTCGCGTGAGACGAAAATAGTATACGTGTTAAAAAGTGCAAGTATTAAATAAAAGAATCTCACAGCTCTCTATATCAGTGAAGTGCTATTTAATTTGTGTCAAGGATTAATAAAAAGGAGTGAATTAAAACTTATAATCTGTGTAAGCCTACATTCTTAGTTGCACCACAACCCTGCCAAGATATCCATGTCTCTAAAATAAATACTGACACAGCCGAGGCAAACATAAAATATAATATTTAAAGAAACAGTTTAAATTACAAAGTTAATATTTTTTAAACTTGGAGCAAAGGCCACCTGAAAGTACGTTTGGGGCGAAGGCTACCGGAAACCGGGTACCATACGTGCGGTTGCAAACAAACTTCAAGTTTGGCTCCCCAACAGTTGAAATACAATACAACTCCTTCTAAAATGTTCCCTTCTCAGAGAGAACGTACATAGATAGCAAAGTAAATATGCCCATGTCAACAAAAAGTGGTTTGCAGGGTGTTCTTGGAGGCACCTCACATTAATTCTAGGAGCTCTCTTCTGTAGAATAAGTAGTTTATTGGTTGAATTATGGTTGCAGCACATGCCATAACTCAGGTGACTACATATTTCTCCATAGTAAACCATAATAATGAACGTTTACATGTTTTATTGAGAATGCAGA
The DNA here is from genome assembly GCA_030765065.1 of Deroplatys truncata. Classification (NCBI taxonomy): domain Eukaryota; kingdom Metazoa; phylum Arthropoda; class Insecta; order Mantodea; family Mantidae; genus Deroplatys; species Deroplatys truncata. Next base: position 178,743,541 of record CM060987.1, on the reverse strand, counting down.
GCATTTGAACATTTTGTTTGCAATATAGTCAATATGAGTACTCCATCCTAAGCCAGTTTCGAGACGAATGTCAAGAAACAAATTGTGTAAGAATAGAGGATAAAAGTCTCTAAATTTCCATAAAATAGTAAAAACAGATTGAGGAAGAGAAAGATATGTCGACCAGTGTAATAGGCAGGAAAGAGAGGATGTAGAATGGATGAGAACAGGTTCAATACACCTAAGAGGGATGAGAGTTAGTGAAAAAGGTAAATGTGAGAGTTGTGGGGAGGGAGAGAAAGCATAGAGAATTACATAGTAGAATGTAAGGAGATAGGACCATGGAGGGAAACATTTGGGAAAGAACTGACGAAAAATAACAGCAAGCCATGGAAGAATTTCTAGGTAAGATAAAAGAAAAAATGGTGGAGAAAAATAAGAGAGATAAGGAAAGTTGAAAGGGCAGAAGGGGTAGAGCAACATGTGGAAGATGCTCCTCATTGAGCTATAAGGTCAGGGTACCAAGCCAACTGAGCAGATTAAAAGTAACGAACAACCAATTGTATAAAGTTAGGTTAGGATTTTGTATAAACAACATGTAAGTAAGCTATAATAAATTCATTCATGTAAAGCTTAATTTAGTGACTGTTTTTGTTATATCACAAACGATAGACTTACCAGCACATTTCTTCTTCTTTGCTGCTCAGCCTGCAGGCGAATTTTTACCACATCAAAAGGCGTCACTGCAATTAAAAACTTCTATTATTCAGATCATGCATTTTAGTAGCTGTTAAATGACTCAGAAATATGGATCTAGCAAAGGATGGGAAAGGGAGCACTAGATTATTAGATAAGCAGAAGCAAAATAACTGTTTTCGGGGTGGTTTTTACTATTTTGTTCGTATAACCAAGGATTTTTACTTTCTCTATCATGTACCTAGTAGGTAGAGAATGTATTGTATTCCACCCAAAAATTATATATTGAGATTTCACCAGAAATACACGTTTAGAGCCAAATGAATAAGAAAAATACATATTTACAAATAGGTCCATGTATGTGTATTTGTGTATGTGACTGGCATAACTCAAAAACGAAAAGTTGGTTAAAATACCAAACTTCGCAGTTAATTTCAGTGTCTTCTAGGGAAGCAGCACAAAGATTTCCATGAAAATCTCTCACCCTAAACTGCCCCTCATGGAACATTTGTTGACATTATTTATTTCCTCAAAAATAGCTCTAAGGAGTTTGATTAAAATACCATGTATTTAAGATATTTACATGACACATATATCTATCTTGAAATTTCTGGGATAGTGAAGTCCTCTTTATTTTAAAAGAACTTGTAAACCATAAGTGATAGAGATAACCTTACTACACAAAAACATTGTTAAATCACACAGCTTATGTTGAATAAGCATTTCTTGTTGTATTAACCATTTCTGGGATATTCTGTATTACTGGTTTGAATTGTCAAATACTTTATACTACACTTCCATTCGTGAAAATTGCAGCACCAACAAGGAAATGAATGAATTCAATGAATTTAATACCACAGGTTAGGTACATGACCAGTAACAAATAATAAACATTTCAAACCTATACATGACATTTGAGCATTAATATTCAGTATTTGGTGTGGCCTCCATGCGCTGCAATTAGAGTTGCTATATGCCGTGGCATTGAATCAAAAAAGTTCTGAATAAGTTCCTGAGGGATTGCCCTCCACGCAGTTTGTATTCGAGGACACAAATCCGTCACACTGGTTACTGGAGGACTGTGACGCACCAGGTGCCGACCAACCATATCCCAGACATGTTCGATGTGCGACATGTCAGGCGAACGTGCAGGCCAGGGAAGCAATGGTACCCGTTGCTCTTAGAAGAAGGCTTGTACATTCCTCGCAATATGTGGTCGGGCATTGTCCTGTTGAAATGTGACCTGTGGAGATGCCTGAAGTAGGGAGAGTACCTCAGGCTCTACAACCACCGTTAGGTACCGGTTGCTGTTCGAAGTGCTCTCAATTCGTAGGTGAGCTCGGTTGTTGTAACCAAAGGCGCTCCAAACCATCACACCTGGTGTTTGTCCGCTATGCCGCTCAACAATGCAGCCCTCCAGGTTGCGCTCACCACGTACCGCCGGACACATGCAGCCATCACTGTAGGACACGTTAAAGTGGGACTCGTCCGAAAAGACTACATTTTGCCACTCAGCACCCCAGTGACGGTGTTCACGTGCCCATTGCAGTCGGAGGAGCTTGTGGTTTCTGGACAATGGAAGACGTAATGACATGCATGCAACCAGTCCAACCTGCAGCAGACGGCGACGAACCGTTGATGCAAACAAGTTTACACCTGTTGCAGTGCTCCAGCGTCGAGCCAACACTGGATGAAGCTGTGCGGTCCGTTATGGCCATTTGGACAAGATGACGGTCATCCGGTGCTGTGGTCATGTTCCGTGGTCCAGTACCCGCTCTTCGTTGCGTACGACCTTCATCTATCCACTGCTTCCACACACGCATCACTGTCGTACCAGCATGCCCGTACGAGCCGAAATGCCACGGTATGACAAACCCGCTTTCCGGAGACCGAACATTCTGCCCGGTTCGAACTCGCTCACATGCCGATATGGCTCACTTTGACGTCGGCGAGGCATACTGGCACTCACTTTATTGTTTCCACCTTGTCGGACCGACACGAGAGGGCTCTGTTCGTCCTACGTGTACCTCATCTCTCTGCAAACCTAATCACTTATTGCTTGCACACTCTTCTACTCTTCCACCAAGTTTGCCGTTATTCGGGAAATTCTTTCTTGGTGTTGCAATTTTCACAAACGGCAGTGTATTTCAACTGCAAGGTTTCTATTCTGTTTTCTTCTCATGATCATGCAAGAAGTCATAAGTCATCACAGAGCAACCAGTTCTTAAAAGATTTGATTATCGCTTAAGCCTACCGTATTCTCCTAATTCCATCATACCTACAAGGAAATATGTAATAAAACAATTTCTACAAAGTTTATCTCAATTAACATGAAGTAGATAGAAGAATAAGCTTTTGTAAGAGTAGCTTGTTGAAGAATGAAGAGAAAGTCATGTGAACACAACACATCAGATTTTTGTTACCTATTTGTTACAATTATTGACAGTTGTGAAGTTTTTGTATGGAATTTTGGCTGAATATAAAGTGTTTAAACCTTCTTGTTGCTGATGTGCTTAGCATTAATCTCATAGATATTTTGAAATGATACATCTTCCCAGGGGTGCCCATCCCCCCTCAGGGCCATGGCACATCCCTCCCAAAATAATTCATCCTCCCCCCAATTTTTCTAAAAGCTCAATTTAAATTAAAAGAGGCCTCTGAGCAAAATTACCGGTCTTTCACGCCCAATATAGAATAGGACGCTAAGGACCACAACAGTTGAAAAGCGTCCATGAATAAACTTGAATGGAATACCGATTCTACTGCCGCGAGAGGGTCCGCTTATATAGTCAGTGGAATCTTTTCACGAGGTTCTCGAACGTTCTAGAATTATTTCGACACACTTATTGGAGGAGGGGGACAAAACCTTCCAGAAAGTTCTAGTTATCTCCCGATAGCACGCCCGGTGTTTTACGCTGGCGAGCGCAGTTATCGTTGTTTACACCGACCGCCCGGCGCCACCTTAGGCCATAGTCGCTGCATCACACTATGTTGATGGAAAGCTTTGCTGTCTATTGTGATACCAGTACGCAATAAAATCTTAGAAAAGTAATTGGAAAGTTAAAATCAATAAAAATTGTAATTTTTACAACAAAACATTAATAAAAATATTTAGAGTTGGTGTATTTTATCACTTGGTATTTCAATGTATCCTATTGTATTTATTTAAATAAATATAGTAAGTGTAATAATGCTATACGTTCTGAACAACCACATACCTCCTATAATGTTGTAGTTCCTTTATACATTTCCAAAAATTATCATTTGATATGCTACATTATATTCAGATTCCGAATTGTACTTAACATTACTTTTTGGGGGGATATAGCATATTTAGATTAGCAAATTAAAGATACTAACTGGGTAACAATTACAGTACTTGATAAAAAAAACTGTAATAAATGTGTGTATATTACCTAAATTAAGTTACTTTAATATTTTTGTGTTCCCCAAAAGTTTGAATTCCCCCCCAAAAATGTACGCGATAGTACAAGTTGCGCTATGATTACCCCCATGGGCGGCCCTGCACCTTTCCTAGAGGGCTGTAGATAATGGAAACAAAATGTACAACATGCGTTGTATAATAATGAAGCAGGGGAATAAGGGGTAAGTCAGTGAAGCAGGACTAAGTGGAGTCAGAGGGTCAGACAGAGGTGGGGGGGCATGCACATCAATAAATTTAAGTGTCAATAATTAGTAACGTCGTGTCAGTAATCAATAATGTTAAATGAATCAATGAAGTCGTCACTAATCAGTAAAGTCAAGTGTCAATAACTCGAGTTCATTCATTCACCTGCACACTCAAACCCGAGACAACAGTGAATTGCCAGGACATTGGAGACATCTTGGCAGCAAGCATCGCCAGATCAACAAACCCATCAACCCATCCGCCACACAAGTTTGGTGATTTATTGAACATTCTGTTTTAAAATTAGGGTGTTCAGAGACACACACGCGAATCCTTTTCTAAAACGGATTTTTTTGTGGATCCATGTAGGCTCGAAACATGTATTTTCGGTGAAATCTCGACCTCGAAATTTTGGGTGGAATACAATACTTCCTCTTACCTACTATAGGTAGAGGACGAGAAAGTGAACTGATAAAACTACAGACAGTTAAATAAGCAAGTTACATCGAGAAGCTCAAACAGGCCTGAAGTCATGTTTTATTACTAACGAATGAAAGCAAGGCAGTTTTGGCGTGGATGGATTTTCATCTAAATAATCAACATTACGATTCAAGCTTGTATTAAGATCTGAGTGCTGCCATTAACCAACGTGGCTGCATAACCTTTGAGACATTTTGAATGAACAGTAACTGAGCACAACCAAAAAGTTTACTTACTCAGTAGTGATGTCAAAACGGATCCTGCGCATGATGTGATCATCTGCTGGGGCACTGTAATGTGAAAAGATAGGTTGCCTGGACTTGGTGTTCTTTCTTCTGGCATTTTGATCCTGTAATGTTATCAAGGATAATGATTATTATTATGAAATAGAGAAGGTCACTTCAGTCATGAAACAAAAGAAAGGCACAAACAGAGGGAACAGACATGTTTATTTTCTCTGCTGCTTACTTATAGTAAATAGAGGAAGTATTGCATTCCACCCAAAGATTCTATGCCGAGATTTCACTGGAAATACACGTTTTGCAGTCCCCAATTTTAAAAAAGGTTTGTATATGTGTTGTTGTTCGTGTGGGTATATGTGAACATCATAACCCAAAAACGAAAAGTCGGTTAAAAACAAACTTGTTATGTAAGTTCAGCAGATTCCAAGACGGCGACATGAAGATTTTCAAGAAAATTCACCTACCCCAAACTACCCTTTACATGGAATATTTTTCGAAAATTTTAATTTTCTCAAAAATACCTCAATAAAGATTTTGATTACAATACTTTATGTTTAAGATATTTTCATGACGAATGAAATGTATATCTTGAATTTTCTGGGAATAGTCTCTGAACGTTTCGTGACTTTTGCATAACTGCCTGGAGATAGACAAAATGTTGCTACACAAAAAAATGCATATCTCGTTAAAACAGACAATTTATGTTAAATACTTTTTTTAGTTAATCATTTCCAAGTTTTCCTTGTTATTTGTTTGAATTTTTAATATTTATATTTTTCCCAATTGGGAGGCCGTTAATCGTCTCTCTCTCTCTTTCTCGGTCATGAAAATTTTATAAACTGTTTACAGCAGCTGTGGTACACATCATCGCAAGATAAAGCAACACTCTTCTGTGAAATGCTGCAGGAACAGTTTAAGCCAAACCCCAGCGAAGATTTGGGATTCACCGTAGAAGTATCTGAAAGCATTTCAATGCCTCTCCAACTTTCTCCTTTTTCTTCGTTTTTCACCCCAGCACAGGTATATAGCAGTATATTTTATAAACTTATCTTTACAGCTAACTAGTAGTAAGTGATGTAACTGTAGTTATGGGCCGAACCTTATAATAAACCTCGATATGAAATCATAACGTTTCTCCTAACGATATGCTTAGAAAACGGACCCCATTAGGCGAACATTTTCCTGACGTGATCACTCAATCCTTACTTAAAACATTCTCAAGAAAGTACTAGCGTTTCTAACACAATTGTATAACGTTATTCCTTGTCTTTGCTTATTTTCCAGTTTTTGTGGCATGCCTTAGTAGTAACGATTCCCAAGCCTGACAAACCGAAACAAGACCCTCAATCTTATCGTCCTATCAGCTTTCTGTCACTGTGTTCAAAAATCTTCGTAAGACTCCTTCTTCCATAGCTTCCAAAGACTCTTCACTCACTCATTCCTGACACCCAGTTTGACTTTAGAGCTTCTCACGCCTGTCCTCAACAACTTCATCAAATCATAGACACAATACTCGATACTTCTGAAGAAAATGCTATCTGCTTTGGACTATTCCTGGAAACACAAAAGGCTTTTGATAAAGTTTGGCACGAGGATGTTGAGGCAGTATTTTAATACCTGAATAATTTCAATTATATTTTATAATAAATAAATTCAATAACAGCCCGCCCTGAAACAATATGTATGTAATAATTATTTGAATTGTATGTAACAGCCATTGCAAATGCTTATTTTTATTCTAAACATGTTTTAATAATGCTATGTGAATATATTATATAATTTAATAATGCAAGAGCTGTGAGAATAATAAGTTTTAAGTTGGTAACAATGAGGTAATAATGAGGTAACCTTTTACTATTCATGATTAGAGCAACGGTAATGTAATTTCTCTGACAGTTCTAAATTAGCCAATCAACAGCAAAGAAAAGCTTTTAGTAAAATGCAGATATTCTATTGGACTAGAATTAGCAAATCAGAGACTTGAAATACCGAAGCTTCCGGGTTTTGACCGTTGAAGTTACTCAGTTGCAGGCGAACCTTGGTAGTGAACAGACGGAAGATGTGTTTCTCTACGTGAGAATAGTAAAAATATGTATACGCGCTAAGTAAAAGTATTAAAGATTCTCACAGTTCTTAAAAAGTGTAGTGCTTTATAAAAATATGCAAGGATTAAATAAAGAAGTGAATTAAAAAAAAGTTAAATTCTGTGATGTCTACATTCTTGTTGCACCGCACCCTGACTAAGAAACGTGATTCTACAAACAAGACTGACGCAGCCGAGGCAAATTCAAACATAAGTAATATATAAAAGCAGTGTTAATAACAAAGTTAATTATTATAGTGTAAAACTTGGAGTGTAATAACAAAAACACATCTAAAATCAACTTCTCATAGTAGTAGATTACGTAATAACAGTAACTATTAGGTAATCAACAAATTCAAACCGACACCCAAAAGCGTGTTGCAAACTCCATAAAGCAATTAATTATTTACGTAAGCACACACTATCTTCAAGTTTAAACATTACGCAACAACAAATTCTACTACAAGTTTGGCTCCCATACGTGGGGCGGTTAAAATTACGTAACCAAACAAAACAAAAGCAGCACACATAACCTTCTTCAAGTTACGTAAAAACATAATACGTAAGAATAATACCTTCTTCAATCATTCCTGACACCCAGTTTGGCTTTAGAGCTTCTCACGCCTGTCAACAACTTCATCAAATAATAGACACAATACTCGATACTTCTGAAGAAAATGCTATCTGCTTTGGACTATTCCTGGACACACAAAAGGCTTTTGATAAAGTTTGGCACGAGGACGTTTTATTTAAGTTAAAACCATTTTAAGCGATACCTTGTTTGTAACACTCAAAGCATATCTCATAAATACATTCTTTTCTGTTAAATATTTTAATTACCAAACTCAATCCCGGAATGCACGAGCTGGAGTACCACAAGGAAGTGTGTTAGCCCCTTTCTATATATAATTTATGCCTCCGACTTATCTTCACAATAGCGCAGTTTACAGACGGTATTGCATTCCTTTGCAGAGGTACAGACAGCTTTGTAGTAGACTGCTTACGACAGTTTGCAGATGAAGTACACAAATGATGCTCAAAATGTAAGGTCCACATGAACCTAAGAAAGTCAAAAGCAGTAAAACTCACATATAAAAGAAAACCGAGGAATATATCGCCTATGGCAATGACATACCACAAGTCGAGACATTCAGATACTTAGCACTGGACACCAAGCTCCCCTGAAACACCCACATCTCTTCCATAATTAAACAACTAAGGCACAGAATTCACCAGTTAAAATATATATTAAAGAGTCGTGCCGCTACCATTAAGTTAAAATGCATGTACTTTAATGGGGGAATTCCCGGGCACGGTATATTAGATCCATATTGTGCATATTATACTCTTCACTGTAGAGATTATGTGGCCGTAACATGAAATAGCTGCTACTATTCTCTCTAATCGCAAGTTGGAAACATGAAACTGATAGTGTAGGATATGTGCGTCCTTATCTAAGTCTAGCCTTAGATCCTGACACCCGCAGGTCCACTGAGCGTTAGTTCTTGTAGTGAAAGGTTCATCTATGGTTTGTTTATATGCAACTCAAAACCGGCTATTGCCTCAAAACAATTGTAAAAACAACAAAGAACATAAAAAACGGGTAGAAATTAAGAAAGAGCAGCAAACAACTTAAATGTAAGCTATTAATATGTTGGCTAACCGCACTATGTTGGCTGACTTGGAAACAGGTGAAAAAATATCATTGGTCAGTCAAAAGCGAATGAAATCCCAATGCGCAAAATCGACTTTCTACTTTGTGATCGATATAATCATCGCTAGGCATTCCCGTTATCGTTACCGGGCTGTTGTGATTTCATTTCCCTTTTGGTTACCGTTTTCGGGTTATTGTAAACCAGCCTTTACACCCCAAGAGAATCATGTATTTATCATTAAGAAGGCCAGTCTTGATGTACGGATATTCGGTATGGCGCTCAAATACAGTTAACGAGAATTCAAACGCTACAAAACCGGGTCGTACAAATAACAGCTGACCCTCAGCGATACCACCTTCATTCGGATTTTGTCACACCAACTGTAGATGCAACGCTTCGCTCCTGCTCCACCCTAAAGCAGATTCCTCTGCACTTACCACCACAACGACTACATCGAAGTGTAGGTACTAATCGCATGCGATTTATGTTCAATGTAGTTCGAAAATGCATTATTGTACATTGTAAAACTCACCGTGTAACAGAAAAGGCGATGTAAGTCAGATTTCTGTGCATTAATAACTTAATAAAATAATGAAGTAACTTTATTGCCCACATTCTAGAGATCGTGAGTTCGATTCCTGTGGCCGACCATCCTGACCCATAGGTTTTTTCTGGGTTTCCCGAATCGACAAGCAAATGCTGGAAAGGATTCTCACGTCCTCGAATTTCCTGTTCTTCCGTTTCATTTCAGTTCTCAATTCTCACTTCATCATTTATCCGTTGAGGGGCGTTGGACCCCCTCTGTGCGGGCTGGGGTCCTGGTCTGCCTGCCCGTCTTACAGGGAGTCTATCTGGATGATTTAGGGACTCTGCCATTCCTGTGCCATCACTGCTGGTTCCGACCGTCAGATGTCTCCTCTCGCCTTATACTTCCTCCCGGGGACGCACTATTGTGGGGCGTAGGTGCAATAACCCCTATGTGGAACAGTGCCGAATCCTCTCCGTAGCCAATCCAATCCAAACTTTATTGCACACACTACAAATAGCTAGACATATTTACATTGCTTTATTTCCGATACTGCGTAATCCTGATCACCCTGCTTTCGAAGCAGAGTGTAGTGCCTTCAACTGTTCATATTTGTTTACAGAGAACACTGCAAAGTCGCATTCGCTTCCACCTTCCCTTGCCACCAACCCTCGGTGCGTTCCTAACTTGATGCTTTGCTTACTTAAACCCCTCTACCTGATTAAAACACTACTGTCAGAAAATATGTCATTCTGATTGGTTTTACTATGCATAAAAGTTCAATGACATGGTGTTTGAATTCAAACACAATGGAGAGCAAATATCAATTGAAATCATGCAGTAACTGAACTTTCTGTTGAATGCTGAGCATATGGCTCTAAACTGATATTTCTTCAACTTCTTCAAATTAAAGGAATTAAAATCGAAATTGGGGCGGCGCCGTGGCTGAGTGGTTAGACCGCCCGACTCTCACCGAGGCGGCGCATGCGGCGTCTGGGAGGGCTTTCTTCGGGTTCTCCGATTTCCCCCGCCATTCATTCCACCAACTGCTCCATTATCACCTTTCTTTTCATCCATTTCGCCGTCATTTCGTTTCATCTACTTCCTTCAACCCATACCAGGCATCGGGCTGATCACCCATCCTGGACATTCTGTCTGATCCATGAGAGTGTCTGCTCCTCGACGGGCCTCTGACCCCAGGCACCTGGGGGGGCGTAAGTCCTACATAAGTTGAGGGTAAACAGTGAATGAATGAAAAATCGAAATTTGTTGATATGATTGAAACGAAAAATAATTCCGATGTGTTACATTCGCATGACTATCTCTACTCGTTCTTCTACAAACTATTCGTATAAAAACATATTGTGCTTCATGTTAACTAAGATAAATATCTGCAGAAGTAGTTTTTTAACTCAATAAGTACTTTCCAATTCAAATGAATACTAAAGAATATTTGGGAAGTGGTTAATGTCACAAAACGTTTATTTAATACAAATTGCGTGTTTTAATGACCTTTACATTTTTCATGCCGTAGGTTTTCGCCTATCTCCAACGATTTACCAGTTACACAAAAGCATTTAAAAATGAAGAGGACTTCACAGGCTATTCGCCAAAAATTCAAGCATTTCATTTGTCATGCAAATGTCTTAAACATATGATATTTTTGATAAATTAAAAAGTAGGATACATTCAGGTAAGTGGATTCTTTTGACAACCTTAGTGTCGCGTCCTTGGAAGATGCAGAGCATAAATATCAAGTTTGGATTGCTCTTGAGTTAAGTTATTCTCACACACACACACATACCCGAGGATTTTTATAAAAATGCTTTTTTATTTATTTTTGCTTTCTCTGCTACGTATAGTAAGTAGGAGAAGTACTGTATTCCACCCAAAAATTCCATACCGAGATTTCACAGGAAATATATGTTTTGAGACCCCCTGAATCCAAAAAAAGCATTTGTGGAAACATGTCCGTGTGTATCTGTCTGTGAACAGAATAACTCAGAAACGAACAGTCGGATAAACACCAAACTTGGTATTTAGGTTCAGTATCTTCCAAGGATGCGATACGAAGGTTTTCAAGAAAATCCCCCCACCCCAGGTTACCCTTTACATGGAACATTTTTCGAAAATTTTAATTTTCTCAAAAATGGCTCTAACGATTTTGATTAAAATAACATATGTTTAAGATATTTTCATGACAAATAAAATGTATATTTTGAATTTTCTGGGAATGTCTCCAAAAGTATTCTTCATTGTGAACTACTTTTGCATAACTGGTAAGCCATAAGAGATAGACAAAATTTTACTACACAAACAATGTAGATCGCGTTAAAATACACATTTTATGTCATATACATTTTTTACTTTCTCTACTACGTATAGTAAGTAGGGGAAGTATTGCATTCCACCCAAAAATTCGATACCGAGATTTCACCGGAAATACATGTTTTGAGACCTCCTGAATCCAAAAAAAGCATTTTTGGAAACATGTCCGTGTGTGTGTCTGTGTATGTGTGTGTGTGTGTGTGTCTGTGTGTGTGTGTGTGTGTGTGTGTGTCTGTGAACAGCATAACTCAAAAACGAACAGTCGGATAAACACCAAACTTGGTATTTAGGTTCAGTATCTTCCAAGGATGCGACACGAAGGTTTTCAAGAAAATCCTCCCACCCCAGACTACCCTTTACATGGAACATTTTTCGAAAATTTTAATTTTCTCAAAAATGGCTCTAACGATTTTGATGAAAATATCATATGTTTAAGATAATGTCATGAGAAATGAAATGTATATCTCGAATTTTCTGGGAATGTCTCCAAAAGTATTGTTCATTGTGAACGACTTTTGCATAACTGGTAAACCATAAGAGATAGACAAAAGTTTACTACACAAAAAATGTAGATCGCGTTAAAATACACAACTTATGTCATATACATTTCTTTTGTTGAGTGAACCGTTTTCGAGATATTGCTTGTTATTTCCTTAAATTTTCCAATACTTATACTTTTTCTCAAATTCGTTATTCATTTTTACTTTCTCTACTACGTATAGTAAGTAGGGGAAGTATTGCATTCCACCCAAAAATTCGATACCGAGATTTCACCGGAAATACATGTTTTGAGACCTCCTGAATCCAAAAAAAGCATTTTTGGAAACATGTCCGTGTGTGTGTCTGTGTGTGTGTCTGTGTGTGTGTGTCTGTGTGTGTGTGTCTGTGTGTGTCTGTGTGTGTGTCTGTGAACAGCATAACTCAAAAACGAAGAGTCGGATAAACACCAAACTTGGTATTTATGTTCAGTATCTTCCAGAGATGCGACACGAAGGTTTTCAAGAAAATCCCCCCACCCCAGACTACCCTTTACATGGAAGATTTTTCGAAAATTTTAATTTTCTCAAAAATGGCTCTAACGATTTTGATGAAAATATCATATGTTTAAGATAATGTCATGAGAAATGAAATGTATATCTCCAATTTTCTGGGAATGTCTCCAAAAGTATTCTTCATTGTGAACGACTTTTGCATAACTGGTAAACCATAAGAGATAGACAAAATTTTACTACACAAAAAATGTAGATCGCGTTAAAATACACAACTTATGTCATATACATTTCTTTTGTTGAGTGAACCGTTTTCGAGATATTGCTTGTTATTTCCTTAAATTTTCCAATACTTATACTTTTTCTCAAATACGTTATTCATTTTTTTATGTCCTGACATGCAAAGAGAATGGAATGCGCCACATAGCAACCAGCGTTAAAATATTTGACTATCGCTTAAAAGCTACCATATTCCGCTTGCATCTACAAGAAAATTACCAATAAGATTGACATCTCGATATCTCGATTAACATGAAGCATATGGAGAATAGGCGTTTGTAAAAATAGATTGTACAAGAGTAGAGAAAGTCATGTGAGTGTAACACATCAGATTTTTTTATGTCCTGGACATGCAAAGAGAATGGAATGCGCCACATAGCAACCAGCGTTAAAATATTTGACTATCGCTTAAAAGCTACCATATTCCCCTTGCATCTATAAGAAAATTAGCAATAAGATTGACATCTCGATATCTCGATTAACATGAAGCACATGGAGAATAAGCGTTTTTAAAAATAGTTTGTACAAGAGTAGAGAAAGTCATGTGAGTGTAACACATCAGATTTTTTTTGTCTTGGATATGCAAAGAGTATTAATCTGTGGCAAAGGGAATGGTGCTGCACATAGCAACCAGCTATTAAGAGATATGTATGTGCTTAAAGGCTACTGTATTTCTATATTGCCCTTGCAAATACAAAACAAGGGGAACATAGTCGGCCTTAAGCGATAGTCAAATATTTTTAGAACTGGTCGCTATGTGTAAAATGTAATTCTCTTTGCATGTCAAAGGATCGTTTCTGCGAATGTTTATCTCGATTAATATGAAATAGATGGAGAATAAGAGTTTGTAAAAAATAGTTTGTAGAAGAGTAGACAAAGTCATGTGAGTGTAACACATCAAATTTTTGTTTGTTCAGGGATCCTGAAAGCATGTATTTTTTGTGAAATCTTGATATCAAATCTTTAAGTGGAATGCAATACTTCCTCTACTTATTATAGGTAACCGAGCGGGATGGCTCAGACGGCAATGTCTGTGACTTGCATTCGCGAGGTCCCGGGTCCAAACCCCGGTGACCGCCCACTCCGAACAATAGGATTTTTCGGGGTTTTCCCAGGGTCGTCAGGCGAATGCTGGAGTGATTTCTTTCAGCCCCCTAGTTTCCTGTCCCTCTACTTCGCTCTTTTCATCATTTCATTCATCCTCCATCCCGTTGGTCTGTTTCAGGATCGGAAGTGTCGGCGATGGTGTTTCGGTGCAGCGTGGCATGCTCTCTCCACTTCTCTCCGTCCCTCGACTTTCGGCTGGCTGCCGGGGTATAGAGCGCTCTTGAGGGACGTTAGACCGCCTCTGCGCGTCCGTCTGCTGGGGTGCCTAACACTGGAAACTTAGGGACTCTGTCATTGCTGTAGCGTCGCTCCTGGATCCGGCCGCCCGGTGTCTCCTCCCGCCTTAGCCTTCCTCTCGAGGCATAGGTACAAGGAAGATAAAGGTACTCTAGGTAAGTAGTGGAGAAGGTAAAAATAGATCATGGAAACTATTTACACAGTAATTTATTCACTATAGTTCCATCAATCTCATAATTTCAGCAACAATTAACACAAAAATAATGAACACCATTGGAGAGGTACACATAATGTTTTATAGTTTTTATGACGATGCCATTTTGTTTCTTTTGTGTTCCTGTTGGAACTGCAATACTTTGTTTATCACTTCACACAAAAATTTTGTTGGCACACACATATTTTTTAATCACACCTAAAGGAAGTACATTCACTTCGAAAATCTTAAGTATTTAGAGCTTAGAATTTCTGAAATCTGTCTAATGCGCAAGCATCCACGCCATCTTCCCGACACCGCCAGCACCGCCGAACCTGAAAACACTCCTGTAACGTGAAAAGGAGAGATGAAATGAGAGGAAATGCGGGAAAGGAGAAATCGTGGTAGAATACACTTCCTCCCAGGCATTTGTATAGGCGATCAGGCGATAACCATGAATAACCCCGTGGTCAGATTGGGCGGTCATCTGGAATCGAACCGGGACCTCCCGAATGAGGGCCCCAGACATTACCACCTGAGCTATTCCGCTCAGTTTGTAAGTATAGTAGGGAAAGTAAACATATTCCTGATTCCAGCAGTGTTCTGTTATTTTAATGGGCAACATCGCCAGAAAGTGTCAGAGTTACCTCGACGTCACACTGTATTTATGAACATTTCAATCTCTTGTGCCAATTTTTTACTATACAATGTTCGGTACTTGCATGTTTTATAGAAACGAAATACTCATATATTTTCAGTTTATGGTTTATAAAAGAAGCAATGAGGGAAGTGATAAACATGAGAACAGTGCTTATCTACTTATCAAAACGTGCATTTCATTTCTGTTTTCATTTATTGTCGGCTTAGCAAGAAATAAAGCTTACACTGCATCGAGCGAGGTAGCTTCGTGGCAACGTGGGAGACTCACATTCTCGAGCTCTCGGGATCGATTCCCACTTTACCGGCTACGCTGACCTTGGGTTTTTTCGCTGTTTTCCCTAGTTGGTAGGCGAATGCTGGAGTGCGAATGCCGCGAACTTTCCTGCCGCACCATCATTTCTTGTCATTTTATTCCCTTATCAAGTTTCAGGATCGAAGGATCAGGCGAGTGAACGGCCAATGAGGCGGTGGAGTTTGTTTAATGAAACTGTCTGCCCTGGCGTTCGGTGTGCGACGGAATCTCAGAGAGAGAGAGAGCAATATATGAAGACGTTAGGGGCCCCGCATGTGTCTGAACCTTCCACCCCAAGTCTGGTCATCCTCTATCTTCCTCCTGGAAGTTTCCAGAAGCACAGTAGGCGACTAAGCGCTTTAAGTGCTGAAATCCTCCTCCGATTCCTGACAATCAAGCCTGCACTGCATTAAAATACCGATCAAGCCATTCTAGTAGAAGGGGTAGATAAGGCTGGAAGAGGGGGTGAAGTCTACTAGGTCCTCACTCTGCTAGAACGAAAATGTCTCTTCTCTGGCTTTGATTTATTATACACATACGTTTTCTTGAGCCCTCAGTTCCCTAATGCTCGGTCGGTCGATCAACTTGAAGCAAGCAGCGTACCTCCCTCTTCATCCATCCTTCCCCACAAACACAGGGTCCAACAAATCTTGGTGTGTAGTACACTATAAATTGACCGAGCGAGACGACTCCATGGTAACGTGTGAGGTCCGCATGCGGTAGGTTACGGGTTCGATTCTCGGCGATCGTCCACTCTATTTCCGTCATCTGTTTCAGGGTTATAAGACCAAGCGACTGTTTTCGGCGTGTTGCAGCTGGACTTTGTGGAGTTTTCTTGGTGGCATCGGTCCGGACTGCTCAGCCAGGACCCGCCTCCGATGTGGTTTAGGGGCTTGTGAGTGGGGTTCGAAATGGAACCGTTAGGAATCCCGTCCATACTGGCGCACGCCGTGCCTGGTCGTCCTACGGGTCTCTTCCCTCCCTCCCTCCCTCCCTCCCAGGAGTCACAGTAGAAACACAAAGGACCGGAAGCCTACGTACTGTCCACTGGCCTGCTTACATGGCCCCGCCGTTAGTCCGTACCCTTACCTTTTACACCATAAATGGGCATTTATAGTTTTGAGCTATGATTCACCGGTATTTAATTTTCAGAACAATCGTTGACAGGCGTTCAGCTGGAGAGCCCTTGTGGAACTTTCAGAGCCAACGAAATAAATGTTATTTGTTTATTTATTCATTTATTTACAATTAGTGCTAAGAACACTACATAATGTAGCCTATGCCCTGAGTATTTGTGCCAAAGGTATCCATATATACAAACTGTGATCCAAAAATGTTCTATCCCAACCATTTTTATATACTAAAGGTTATTTTACATAAAAAAACTACCCACTCTTACCCATTGGCCATTTGATTTTATCTTAACAGTCCAAGAACAACGAAATAAAGCGTTCCAATGCTAATTTCATGTTATATACGTAAAGTATTGCTCGATGATCCCAAAGAAAATATCGTCTTGTTACCTTACTGAGTATTAGGTATACACCATGAATAACCAAACAGTCTCTTTTGGACAAGTAACCTTCTCCCAGCATACTGCCGTTGTTTTGGTATTGGAGTGACAGGTAAGTTCTCACACTTTCCTCCATCCTCAAGATACATGCCTCAGTTTGAAGTATTAAAGCTGAATTCAGTAGCCTCCAATGCACTGTTTTGATTCCAAAGAATTCTTCAGCAACAATCTATTCCAGTTATTTAAATCTTAGACACTGCTATTAGGCCAGATGAATCATAGAATTTGGTCATAGAATTACATGTGATTATGTTCAGTCTGTACATTTTATAGTAAGTTTGAGGTTAGGGAATTTCACCAGGTTTTTGGATAAGTTAATTAAGCTACCTTATTTAAGGTTCCAGCCCTTATGCTTTTGGAGTAAACGAGGTCTTCTTGCATTGCTGGTTTTATTTACAGCGGCCTGTTAACTTTTTGCAACACCAGCCTTCGAAAGTAGCCTTTCCAATGCAGGAATCTAAGAAACTTCTGGAAACTGCAGTCTACTGGTGCAAGGCAGAACCTGGCTAGGCCATCATTGAAGATGCTTGGCCAAGCCAGAACGGAAGCAAATGTTGCAACCCCCAAAACTTATCCTGTCTCTCTGCTACCAGAGTTAAGAAAGCAAGAAAGTGACCGCACCCACGGCTCTCTTTCGTTTCTGTTATGACCGTGGTTCAAATCGGAGCCAGAAATCGTGTTTTGTAACAATTACTCCAGGAAGGTCTGGTTCCATAGTGGGCAGCTTTCCACACTTTGCAGGTAACATAGTGAAGTTTTGTAGCAGGGCTGCCAATGTTACGAACATGTTATGGCGTGCAAAAGTTTCACCAGCGCATAGTCGTTTACCTGCAACAAAAATTAAAACTTATTCAACTTGAGACGTATCATAAATTTTTACTTTCTCTACTACGTATAGTAAGTAGGGGAAGTATTGTATTCCACCCAAAAATTCGATACTGAAATTTCACCAGAAATATATGCTTTGAGACCCCTGAATCCAAAGAAAGCATTTCTGGAAACATGTCCGCGCGCGCGCGTGTGTGTGTGTGTGTCTGTGAACATCATAACTCAGAAACGAACAGTCGGATAAACACCAAACTTGGTATTTAGCATCAGAATCTTCCAGAGATGCGACACGAAAGTTTGCAAGAAAATCCCCCCACCCCAGATTGCCCTTTACATGGAACATTTTTCGAAAATTTTAATTTTCTCAAAAATGGCTCTAACGATTTTGAATAAAATACCATAAGTTTAAGTCATTTTTATGGCAAATGAATTGTATATCTTGAATTTTCTGGGAATGTCTCCAAAAGTATTCTTCGTGTGAACGAATTTTGCATAACTAGTAAACCATAAGAGATAGACAACATTTTACAACACAAAAAATGTAGATCGCATTAAAATACACAATTTATGTCATATACATTTTTTGTTGTTGAGTGAACAATTTTCGAGGTATTGCTAGTTATTCCCTTAAATTTTCCAATACTTATACTTTTTCTCAAATGGGAATTCGTTATTCATTTGTTTTTGTCCTGGACATGCAAAGAGAATGGAATGCGCCACATAGCAACCAGCTCTTAAAAGATTTGACTATCGCTTAAAACCTACCATATTCTCCTTGCATCTACAAGAAAATTAGCAATAAGATTGACATCTCGATTAACATGAAGCATATGGAGAATAAGCGTTTGTAAAAATAGTTTGTACACGAGTAGAGAAAGTCATGTGAGTGTAACACATCAGATTTTTTTTAACAGTGATACTTCACGATCTGGAGAGTTGAACCAGGGGAATCTTAGGTAACCTCGAAGCTTCTCAAGAATATAATTAGACGAGAGGTTTTCAATGTGAGTCCGAGTGTGGGTACTGAAATATTATACTGACCTGCTCCAAAAGGGAAACTGACGTCCTTCTTTAGTAACTGACCACTACTATCCAAAAATCTCTCTGGTCTGAAGGCTTCAGGATCTCCCCATAAATCAGGATCCATGTGGTAGGCCCACAAATTCACCAACAAAAATGCATCCTATAAAAAAACAGACATACAGTCTCAAAAACAGCACAAATACAATTGTTTAACAATCCAATTTTGATAAAGTATCTAAAAACCTCTATTACATTCACATGGCTTCCTCTATTTTAATTGGAATATTCGAACCAATAAAAATGATCGGAGATGGCTGACGACACAATAAATTTTATTTGAAATAAATTATGTGTTTATTTTAAAGGGATCTATATTTTTTTGTGTAGCACGTTTTTGTCTGTCTCTTATGGATTCCTTCCGAATGAAGATCTTCACCATCTTTTCTCAGAAAATTCAAGATATACATTTTACTTATCAGGTAAATGTCTTAAATATATGGTATTTTAGTTAAAATCGTTTAAGCCATTTTTGAGAAAATAAAAAATTTCAAAACATTTTCCATGTAAAGGGTAGTTTAAGTTGGGAAGATTTACTTGAAAATCTTCGTGTAGCATCTTTGGAGGGTGCTGAGCCTAAACGCCAAATTTCGTATTTAACTTTTACTTTCTTTAATACGTATAGTAAGTAGGGGAAGTATTGAATTCCACCCAAAAAAAATCGATACCGAGATTTTACCGGAAATACATGTTTTGAGGTGCTCTGAATACAAATAAAGCATTTTTGGAAACATGTTCATGTGCGTATGTGAAAAATCGGATAAATACCAAACTTGGTATTTAAGTTCAGTACCTTCCAAGACTGCTACACGAACATTTTCAAGAAAATCCCCCACCCCAACTAACCTTTACATGGAACAGCTTTAGAAATTTTGTATTTTTAAAAAAAATTGATTAAAACACCATATATTAAGGATATTTACATGGCAAATAAAATGAATATCTTGAATTTTCTGGGAATAGCGTGTGAAGTCCTCTTCATTCGGAATAAATTTTGTACAATCTTGTATAATATTAGTAAAAGGTAACATTAAGGTAAATGCACCAAAAACACAAGCCATCATATTCACAAAACGCATTAACCACAGATTTCCCAAACACCAGCTACCGCCGCTCACCATATTTGGAGACAACATTGAGTGGAAAGGTACGGTAACTTAGTTAGGACTAAAAATGGACCAAGGACTAACGTGGAAAAAGCACATACAGCAGATTCGGGGAAAAGCCAAGGTCCAACTGGGCAGGCTCTACCCACTCATCAACATTGATTCCCAATTAAATCTAAATATGGGACTCACGCTGTATAAAACATTATTACGACCAATATTCACTTATGCTGCACCAGTATGGGGATATGCCGCCATAACCTACATCAGAAGATTTCAAAACAAGATCCTGCGCCTGATAGCCAAAGTGCCGTACACAGCACCATCCGATCTACTTCATGAAGAGCTCAAAATGCACACAGTTGAAGAGTTCATTAAGAAACTAACATACGATATGTACGATAAATTACACCAGCATCACAACCCACTAATAACAACATTAGGAACCTACGATACAGAAAACAACAAACACAACAGACCCCTATCACTATTCCATAGAACATTATCCATTGATTAGACTGCCGAAATGCAATACTTCCTCGACAATCTCATTCAAACATGAACAAAGATACTGACAAAGGACTACTCCCCACTAAACACCCAACATTAATCTTTTTCTTCTTCTTCCTTGTTTCAGACCAGCCCGTTGCAGTGCCCCCAAGTCCTCAGCAACCGCTGAGGCGTCCCGGGAGAACGACGTGGGCATTGGAAGACGGGCCACCGCATTATGGAGTCATTCACACAGACGACATTGGCGACCATCAGGACAACGAGTACAACGAAGGACCTAGAAGACCGGATGCTACGACAGCCGCCTGTGCCCCCTTGACGAACAGGAACCCCTGGGAAGAACAGTACAGGACGCAACATCTCAATCTTTCAATTATGCATAGAATTAGCTCTATACACACAACTAACTTAGCAGTAAGTTAAAGTTAAATCGCATGACACGCAGGTACTCCCTGCAAACAACACACAAATTAGACCTTAAGCATGACATCAAGCATATATAACAACATAAGAGAATACGCATATAACCCACTGGTATTGTTCAGGTCTCATGGGCAATACCAGCAAGTAACATTTGACGCGCTCGCATGCAATGCATGCCAGCCAAGTAGCCATTCACATACTAACCGCGGTGCTATGTGGGACCAGACTAAAGCATGGAAGTATGAATGCACGTTCATACACAGCAATACACAATTAACACGTGGTAGGGTTTTTAGTGGGTATTCCGCGCTCTGAGCGACGAGCCATTGCACACCGGCTGGGGGTCGAATGCAATAATGCATTTTTCCCCCCACAGAAAAAAAAGGTAAAAGGTAAGCCAAAACGAAAGCGCACTACATAAAGTGATGTAGATCTCTTTAAAATACACAATTAATTCAAATGACTTTTTTGTGGCATCAGCCATTTCCGAGATATCCATTATTACTGGTTCCATTTGTTCAATACTTTGTCATTCTTTTAAAGTCCTATCGACATTCACTTGTTTCTCGCGATGTCATGGAAACAGTATGGAATTTTAAGGCCAGCATATAGCGTCCAGTTCTTAAACATTTGATTATCGCTGCTCTCTTTGTATCTATAATGAAATTGTAATGTAGCTACTTCTGCAGACGTTTGTCTCAATTATAATGAAGAAGATAGGAAAACAAGCTTTCGTAAGAATAGTTTTATATCCATTAATATACAATAGAGGGCAGAGAAAGTGATATGAATGTAATACATAAGAGTTTTATCCAGGGCGCCTCAAAACACGTCTTTCCGGTGAAATCTCTATATCGAATTTTTGGGTGGAATACAATACTTCCTCTACTTACTATAGGTGAGCAGTAGAGAAAATAAAAAGCTCACATTTCAGTTAATTAATACGTCTATATATATTAATGTTTTTATACTCATAAAATGTTCTTAGAATGTGTTTTATTGCTTGAAACCAAGTGACTGTGACCCCAGCGTACGTTTTGAGATGTACACTACTCTAACATTCCCTACCTGCAGTTCTATCAACGTTTTTTTTTTTTTCGGGCGGTTATCATTGAAGGGTACTCGGCAGTGGCGAGTACCTATGCTCCACAAGGAGGCACCACCGTGAGGGAGGAGGAGGAGGTGCCGGAACCAGAAGCGACGTCACAGCAATGTCAGGTTCTCTAGTTTCCAGATTGAAACCTCCGACAGTCGGACAGACAGACCGGGAACCCCCGCCCCATACAGAGGGTCCAATACCCCGCTCCGAAGGAGCGGTCCGTAAACTCCAGCAACCAGCCGAAAGCCAGGGACAGAGAAACTTCTACAGAGAGCATCCTTTTCCCCTGCCACGCCGCACCGAAACACCATCGCCGACACCTCCAATCCTGAAGCAGACCTAACGGGGTGAAGGATGAATGAAATAATGAATGGAACGAAATGGAGGGACAGGAAAGGGGGTGGCGCGCTACTGCCACCTCGCTCGGTTTCTATCAACTTAATAGCTTAATTTTATACCACCAGTGAAGCCGGGGTATTATACATGTTAATTCCAACTTTTAAATTATTTGCTCCAATTATTCACCATATTCTAGCTATATTATTTTAGTCTTATATTGAAATAATTGATAAATGTGCTCCGCTAGAAGCATTAAATCAGTTCTAAGCAACATTACACAATGTAAACTGAAGCTTTTCACCTTAGGAATTTTATATCCACCAAGTTCGGCATCTTCAGTGGCTCGATGGATAACAGAGAGTGGCACCAAGGTCTCCCTTCTCATCACTTCACGGAGTATGGCTTCAGTATAAGGCAGTCTGGAACAGAGAATAAAATGAGCATACCAAAGATAAAAGAAGACTATAAAACCAACACCACCTAGAGAGAAGCACAGAAAATAGATGCATTACACACACACACACACACAGAGAGAGAGAGAGAGAGAGAGAGAGAGAGAGAGGTGGCCCAAACAAGCCGTCTTTTGCAGTTTTATGTTTTCCGCATACATGGGTGCAAAAGAAGTTGCTGCATCACTGTTGTACAAAGTGGCAGTGCAGGTACAAAGCGAAAGGTCACTGCAGTGTTTACGTGGTAATTTCGTACTGGTAAACATCGTGTGGTCGCCTGCTTGCGGTTCGAGCCAGGTCATTCACCAATAACGAACGTACAGATATGGGTACGATCTGTGTGGAGCTACCAAAATGGAGCTGAGGCTCGAAGGCTGTGTTCTGAACATTTTCAGTTGCGGTATCTGTCTTCTGCGCATGTTTTTTTTTACGCACAGAAATAACATCAAGAAATTATGGATCATTCCAGGAGAATGCGAGCCTGAGAGACACTTACATCAATTCGTCCACCAAGGCGGGCATGTTTTTGCAATCTTATTATGAATAATGCATTAGTAGAAAATAATTTAATTCTAACACACCTTTAAGGGTACATAAATATAATGAAATAAAATTTTGTTTAATCTTGTTAACTTTGCGGAACCAATTTATGACACATAGTTCCACGATTGTAGATTAACTGTCACGGAACCAAATGACAAGCATTGGTCTTTCATTTATCGGTCTCCTCTCTGTCGGTATTGAGTCCCTTTTGCAGCTCTGCTTAAGCACACTTTTCGGCATCCGTACTATTCGGTATAAACTAACTTCAACTAAGGACGGCTTGTGTGGGCCACCTGGTGTACTAGGTGGACCATTTAGCTTGAAACTGTACAATATCTCAAAAACTAAGTATCGTAGAAAGAACTGTCTTGAATAAAAGCTGCTTGATATTATGAGGGAAAGTAAATGCCATTAGTCGTGTTTTATTTGGAGGAGGTTGTGATGGTCATTTAAGATCCTCCAAACAAACACGACTAATGGCACTTACCTCCCCCCATAATATCAAGCAGCTTTTATTAAAGACATTTCTTTCTACAATACTTAGTTTTTGAGATATTGTACGGTCTCAGTTTAAATGTTCCACCCTGTATATCAACATAAATACATTACGAACTGCGATACTCACTAGAAACTAGATAAATAGTACCCTGAAAACACGAGGAACTGGAGATAATTAGGTTTTGTTTGTACCTACGCATATCTAGATGGTAAATATTCAAGTAAATATTAGTGAAATTGTCTCCGAGTTTCTGGTCCGCAAAAAATTCTCCCTTTTAATGGCTTTTAACGCCTGTACCTTCAAATGTTCATCCTTTGGGAACTTGAACATGTAGACTTTGCTGCTATTTTAATACGTTTGCATACAGTTGGGAACATCACTTAAAACCTTTGTTGAAAACACATTATAAACATCCACTACGCAATCATCTTCTTAAATCAATCACCTAAAGATGTTTAATTTCCACTAAGTTTTGTAAAAGCTACGATACTATCTCTAGCACACATAGCCTAACTAAAGCAGTCATTTTGTTTTCCGCGAAAGCAGTAGACAGGTCTTGTTACTCAAGGTGGTATTGATAAAACACATATACATTCTTATTCTATTCTATTTTAACTCGATTTCTACTATGTTAGTACTTTGTGTTTAAGACTATGTAACCATATTTCCTATTATATATAAATTTTGATGAAACCATGACATTATAAAACATCTCTAATGGTGAATAAAATATAAAGTTATACATGCTCTACTTCTGAATCTAAACTTTCCTGACTTCACACCTCTATTATAGCAGTGAAGAGTAACCCTTTAGCTTAAAATTCCGAGACATATAGTTTTTTTACTTTTTCTACTACGTATAGTAAGTAGGGGAAGTATTGTATTCCACCCAAAAATTCGATACCGAGATTTCATCGGACATACATGTTTTGAGACCCCCTGAATCCAAAAAAGCATTTTTGGAAACATGTCCGTGTGTGTGTATATGTGTCTGTGAACAGCATAAATAGAAACGAACAGTCGGATAAACACCAAACTTGCTATTTAGGTTCAGTATCTTCCAGAGATGCGACACGAAGGTTTTCAAGAAAATCCCCCCACCCCAGATTACCCTTTACATGGAACATTTTTCATAAATTTTAATTTTCTCAAAAATGGCTCTAACGATTTTGATTAAACTATCACATATTTAAGATACTTTCATCAAAAATAAAATGTATATCTTGAATTTTCTGGGAATGTCTCCAAAAGTATTCTTCATTGTGAACGACTTTTGCATAACTGATAAACCATAAGAGATAGACAAAATTTTACTACACAAAAATGTAGATCGCGTTAAAATACACAATTTGTGTCATATACATTTTTTTTGTTGAGTGAACCATTTTGGAGATATTGCTTGTTATTCCCTTGTTCATTTTTTGTCTTGGATATGCAAAGAGTATTAATCTGTGGCAAAGAGAATGGTGCTGCGCATAGTAACCAGCTATTAAGAGGTACGTCAATGCTTAAAGGCTACTGTATTTCTATATTGCCTTTGCAAATACAAAACAAGGGGAACATAGTACGCCTTAAGCGATAGTCAAATGTTTTTAGAAGTGATCGCTCGCTATGTGTAAAATGTAATTCTCTTTGCATATGAAAAGATCGTTTCTGCAAATGTTTATCTCGATTAATATGAAATAGATAGAGAATAAGAGTTTGTAAAAATAGTTTATAAAAGAGTATAGAAAGTCATGTGAGTGTAACACATCAGATTTTTTAATTTTGTCAAACATTGAAATCCAGTATATTTGCGGACATTTTCCCAGTTTCTTGTAAATAAAAGTAAACTCCGATTTTAGACGACGACATTTTGGTAGGTTGGGGCAGCCCAAAGGAGTGTTATACATTTACATGCTTGATAGGGCTTAATCACCCTACAGACAGGTTGTGGGGGTTGCAAGGTGGCGGGTATGACTGAGATGGAGGGGGTGAAAGGAGTCGACGGTTGCTGGTCGGGGTGCAACGGTCCTTGTGCACCGCTGGTGTTGTCTAGTTCCAAAATTTTAATTCATTGAGCTTGCTATTATAATTTTGTTGCCAAAGCATCTCTTGGATGGATTGTATAAGATCTTAGCTGCTGGTGAAATTACTCCTGTGTTACCGGATGTGCCCACATGCCACTCAGGGAAGCCGGTGACGCCTCAAGCGGCGTGTTCTAGAGATATAATCCCCAAGAGACCGAACGGGGTCGCTGCGATGGCGTGGCAATGAGTCATAAAATTTTGTGGCCGGACGCCTTATTTCATCCTCCACGTACGGAAGAGATAAGACTTCATGGAGTAATCCCGCGGGGAAGGAGCGTATACAGAACAAACGGTCCGAAGACGTTTATTAGATCTGCGGCCATGCCCCATATCTCGCGGCGTGTAATAGGACGGGCATTATGAGAGCTCGTAAAAGGCGTAGCTTTAAGGGAACAGACATCCGGGACTAAGAGCATGGGGTACAACGAGACCATAGCTCCAGTGACTCGAATCATAAACAACAAACACTGTATTTCTATCTCATTTCGTTGCTGAGAAAAAGTGTTTCAAATAGAGTATACAACAATTTGAGACACTGTGTTATGCAACTTACAGGCCTGTTTTTGGAGGAAGATTTCATCCAGATATTGTGAAGAGCCGTATTTAATGATCTGAGAAGTTAAGCAATATGAAGTTAGTGTTGACATGGAACCAAAAATTCAATTTTAGAAGTTCGATCAAATACCCAAAATTGCTGTATCATCACCACTATCAGAGGGTACATCATGTTTCACTAAACAGTTAAGCACCCCACAAGAGCATTACGTTGTTATGAAATGTTGCCAATTTAAAAGCTGGTGGAATAACTCCCATCCTCTTTTTGGATCTCTCTCTCTCTCTCTCTTTTCGATCTCCCTCATATGTTTGGCTTGCAACTTCGCTTCGGGATGTACTACACAATTACAGAGGCAAGAAAACCGCTGCTTCCAGATTTTCATAGGTTTAATAATAATAATAATAATAATAATAATAATAATAATAATAATAATAATACGAGTAAGTCAAGGAATTGGACTTACTCCACAACATTTTAATTGTGCTCTTGAAAAAGTAATACAAGAATGGCGTAAACACAAAACAATTCTCAAAATTAATCTACCGACAGTATTAGGCAGAGGAAAATTAAAGATAGATTACCTAGCATATGCAGATGATCTAGCAACCTTCACTCGTGACACCGTAACAGCTCAAAATTGGTCTGCAGATATCCTTCGAAAAAGTTGAGTACATTTCGTACAATAAAGAAGCATCAAAATATGTGGAAACCAAATATGGAAAAATCTGATGTGTTACACTCACATGACTTTCTCTACTCTTGTAAAACTATTTTTACAAACGCTTATTCTCCATATGCTTCATGTTAATCGAAATGTTAATCTTATTGCTAATTTTCTTGTAGATGCAAGGGGAATTGGTAGGCTTTAAGCGATAGTCAAATATTTTAAGAGCTGGTTGCTATGTGGCGCATTCCATTCTCTTTGCATGTCCAGGACCAAAACAAATGAATAACGAATTTCCATTTGAGAAAATGTATATTGGAAAATTTAAGGGAATAACAAGCAATTTCTCGAAAATGGTTCACTCAACAAAAAAATGTATATGACATAAATTATGTATTTTAACGCGATCTACATTTTGTGGTGTAGTAAAATTTTGTCTATCTCTTATGGTTTACCAGTTATGCAAAAGTTGTTCACAATGAAGAATACTTTTGGAGACATTTACACAAAATTCGAGATAAACATTTCATTTGTCATGAAAATATTTTAAACATGTGATATTTCAATCAAAATCGTTAGAGCCATTTTTGAGAAAATTAAAATTTTCGAAAAATGTTCCATGTAAAGGGTAATCTGGGGTGGGGGAATTTTCTTGAAAACCTTCGTGTCGCATCTCTAGAAGATACTGAACCAAGTGTTTATCCGACTGTTCGTTTCTGAGTTATGCTGTTCACAGACACACACACACACACACACACGGACATGTTTACAAAAATACTTTTATTGGATTCAGGGGTCTCAAAACATGTATTTCCGGTGAAATGTCGGTATCGAATTTTTGGGTGGAATACAATACTTCCCCTACTTACTATACGTAGTGGAGAAAGTAAAAAATTGCCACGTAAAGGATAGCTTGGGTTGGAGTATTTTTTTTTAAAAAATCTTCATATCGTATTCTTGGAAGATGCTGAATTAAATACCAAGACTATTACTCAACCTACTTTTCATTTTTGAGTTATGGGGTTGACAGACAAAGGACAATCGCCAGGTGCTTTTCCTAATATCGAAATTTTGGGGTGGAATACAACAGTTCCTTTACTTTCTATAGCTAAATAATAGAGAAAGCAAATTAAAAGCAACGATTCTAGAGACATTTACTTAGGTCTGTCGTCTAATGTTGGCAGGCGATTCCGTCCCACAACTTCGTCCAACTCCTTCTGTGCCTTAGCTTGCACATCCAGCCGATTCAGCAGGTACACTACAGCAAATGTTAAAGTAGCAGTAACAGTTGTGGATACAGGGAACAAATAATCCAAAGCCACCAACTCCAGCTGTTCATCTGTAATGAAAATAAATATAAATTACAATTTGATTTTACAGCATTAGACATAGCAATGTAACGAAAAGTTTTACCCTTACATTGCAGTTTAATTTTGCTTTCACTGGGCAAATTTTAGATAGATTATTGACATTGAAATCTTAGCTGTCTCATCAAGCCCTGCATATTGTTGAAATACAAAAAATGATGTTTTACATTCACATGACTTTCTCTACCCTCTACCGCTTATTAGTGCGTATACAAATCATTTTCACGAACGTTTATGGGTTTATTTTCCTATCTTCTTCATTTTAATCGAGATAAAGCTTTCCGAAAATAGCTACATTACACATTTCGTTACAGATACAAAGGGAACAGCGATAGTCAGGGTTTTAAGGCCCGCTGGCCTTAATATTCATACTGTTTCCATAACATCACGGGAAACAATTGAAAATCAATGGGACTTAAAAAGAATGACCAAGTATTGAATAATTCGAACCATTAATAACGGATCTCTCAGAAATGGATAATGCCACAAAAAAGCAATTTGAAATAAATTGTTTCTCTTAAAAATATCTACATTTCTTGAATAGTACGTTTTCGCGCATCGCTTAGCGTTTACAAGTTATACAAGATTGTACAAAATTCCTTCCGAATGAAAATTCCAAAGCTATGTCCAGAAAATTCAAGATATACATTTTATTTGTCATGTAAATATCTTTAATATATAGTATTTTAATCAAAATTGTTAGAGCCTGTTTTAGAAAATAAAAAATTTCGAAAAACGTGCCATGTAAAGGGTAGTTTGAGGTGGGGGGATTTTCTCGAAGATCCTCTTGTCGTGTTTTTGGAAGGTATTGTACCTAAATACCAAGTTTGGTGTTTGTGCGACTTTTCGTTTTTGAGTTATGCTATTCACACACACACACGCGAACCTTTTTCTAAAAATTTTTTTTTATTCAGGGGCCTCTAAACATGTATTTCCGGAGAAATCTCGGCGTAGAATTTTTGGGTGAAATGTAATACCTTCTCTACCTACTATGTACGTGGTAAATAAAGTAAAAATGCTTTTTTGCATTTAGGGACCTCAAAACATACAGTGAAATCTCGTTATCGAATTTTTGGGTGGAATGTAATACCTTCTATACTTCCTATGTATGCGGCAGATAAAGTAAAAATGTTTTTTGGATTTAGCGGGCCTCTATTTCCGGTGAAATCTCCGTACTGAATTTTTCTAGTACCTACTAGAGAAACTAAAAATCTGTTTGGCAGCCCTTTCAAAAAATATGAGTGTGTTTACGTATTCCTATCAGCCCTTCTAACAAATCTCTGATCCAGAGTCTATAAGAATTAGTATGTCGATGACCAATGCTAGTGCAACGCATGCGCATTAGGTAATACAAGAATCCGTATATGACAAACTTGTGTTGGTGCAAACATAATAATAATAATAATAATAATAATAATAATAATAATAATAATAATAATAATAACCATCATCCCCCATGATTCTACAAGTACAGAAACAACAGGAAGAAATTAACACGGCTCACCTGATCAAACTGCATTTGTTACCGTTTCTAGGATACTTCATGACGTCATGACTTCATTTTATTGTGTGGTGGTGTCACCTTGTAGGTGCTATCACACTTTGTGCTGTGTATCGCACCAATAAGTATACTTATGTTAGCTCTGTCAACTCATTCATCTTTCGCGAGGTTAACTGCGAATATACAGCAAATGTCTGTTTGGAAATGTGAACCAATTTAGAGATGTTGGCATTTTAGTCATCAAACATCAGTTATAGGTCCTCATATAAATTAGCGTTTCCTAGCTATTTACATGTTCTTAAACAGGCAAGCTGTAGCCCCCTTCCTCCTTCAACACACTAAGGGTGAAGGAGGCGTCAATGGATATCTTAAGTCACCCCTTACAGACGATCAGAAGTCGGATGTCAATTACTTCTTGTGGGATGTGTAAGCACGGCAGAGGTGGGCAATCATCCAACCGTGTGGCTAGCATCACGCATCCCCCAGCCAGAATGTTGGCCTCCGCAGCTGGGATCGCTGCCTATCGCAGCTCCTCTTTTTCTCACGATGCTGAGGAACCAGTCCTATATCTGCGACTTAAAATCCGCGCATTCCGTGGCTGGGAACCAAAGCTCCACGCTCTGACCCACGGCGCAGGACACAAGCCTAGTGAAACTACTTAATGAATGACTGACTGTGTGTGCATTCTGACCCTCTAAATTATCTGAAAATTCTTGACCACTTCCCTTCGAAAAGTATTCAAACTATCTTTTAGAACGTTCTAAAAATTAAATATATGTACCACTGCGTTTTACCAACGTCATTCGTAGCTTGTTAGTTTTTGGTATTAGTGATAGATGGCAGCACAGAGCGCAAAGTCGTCCTCCATGGTTTAGGGGTACTATGCTAGCCTCTAGTTGCTGAGGCCGCGGGTTCAAACTCGGCGGAGGGCGATGGATTTTTTTTTCGGGCGTAAAAATCCTTATCATGGCTTCCTTCGGAAGAGAACTAAGGCCGGTGGTCCCGTGTCGTAGATTTACGGCACGTAAAAGAACCTCAAGCCTGATAATGATGCCTCTGAGAAAAGTTCCCAGTATTTCACGCACAATATAGAACGGGACGCCAAGAACCATAGTAGTTAGAGAGCGTCCATAAATAAAACTCAATTTTATTTTATAGACAGCAAAACGCCTTGAACTGTGTTCATTAATATGAAAGTATCTATAATCTTACCTGTGAACGTGGAAGGAAGATTACCATAAGCCTTCATTTCCTTGATGAAACGATCAAAGAAGTCACGTTGATTTTCATTGGTATGTGAGTGTTTGTGCTCAACGATCGCATCCTGTGTATACAAAATGTTTAAATTAATGCTGGGCATTTACATTTATTTATCAACTATTTTCCTTCTTAAAATACATCGACAAATGAAATTCAATTGAAGCCAGGCCCCACAATTTAACTTAGATAATTGTATGTACAGAAATAATGTAAAATTAGAGAGCATGTAACATTTACTAATGTTATAATCATGTTTAGTAATGTTATACTTATTTTTAGAAACGTAATTATGTTTACAAATGTTCTAATTATGTCTAATAATTTTGTAATTATGTTTATAAATACTATAATTACGTTTAATAATGTAAACTGCCAACTTGCTCTCACACTGGTCGTGGTATGACCTTGAAGTTGAAGCTACCTTAAATAAAACTTATTAAAAAGTCTGTGTTACATTCATATTACTTTCTCTACCCTCTATCGCTTATTAGGGAGCATACAGACTATTCTTAGTAAGTCGTTCCGGAAATAGCTCCATTACACATTTCGTTATAGATACAAATGGAAAAGCGATAGTCAAATGTTTAAGAACTGGACGCTATATGCTGGCCTTAAAATTCAATACTGTTTCCATGACATCACAAGGAACATTTGAATGTTGACAGGACTTTAAAAGAATTATCATATAGTTAACAATTCGAAACATTAATAACGTATATCTCGGAAATGGCTGATGCCACAACAAATTTATTTGACATAAATTGTATGTTTTAAGGAGATCTTCATTACTTGTGAAGTACGCTTTCGTCTATCGCTTAACGTTTAGCAGTTATGCAGGGTTATTCAAAAAGAAGGAGCAGACTTTAAATACTTATTTCTAATGAACGACAATAGATAGCGACACATACGACACATCATTGAATTGGGCAACGTTCAAAGTTTTAAGCCCCACCTATTAGTTCCATCCAGTGCCTACAGCGTGCTGTGTTTGTTTACCAGAAAATGGCGACGCTACAGGAAAAGTCGTTTTGTGTGCTGCATTATGCAAAGAGTGAATCTATTGTTTCATTGCAGCGTGCATTTCGTTGCAAGTTCAATAACGAGCTGCCTCTTCATAAAAAAATTTACAATTGGTACAATAAATTCGTAGAAGATGGTTGCGTATGCAAACGAAAAAGCACTGGTCGTCCTCGCATAACAAATGGTGCCCATTTTGAACATACAAAATAAAACTTTGAACTTTTCTCCATGCAGTGATGTATTGCATGTGTCGCCATCTATTGTCGTTCATTAGGAATAAATATATAATCTCTGTTCCTTCTTTTTGAATAACCCTATATAAGATTATAGAAAATTCCTTCCGAATGAAGAGGACTTCAAAGGTCTATCCCAGAAAATTCAAAATATACATTTTACTTGTCATGTAAGTACCATTAATATATGCTATTTCAATCAAAATCGTTAGAGGCATTTTTTAGAAAATAACAAATTTCGAAAAATGTTCCAAGTAAAGGGTAGTTTGGGGTGCTGGGGGATTTTCTTGAAAATCTTTGTGTTGTATCTTTGGAAGGTACTGAACTTAAATAACGAGTTTGGTATTTATCCGGGTTTTCATTTTTGAGTTATGTTGTTCACAGACACACACATACAGAGCTTTTTATAAAAATCTGATGTGTTACACTCACATGACTTTCTCCTCTCTTGTACAAACTATTTTTACAAACGCTTATTCTCCATATGCTTCATGTTAATCGAGATGTTAATTTTATTGCTAATTTTCTTGTAGGTGCAAGGGGAATTGGTAGGCTTTAAGCGATAGTCAAATATTTTAAGAGCTGGTTGCTATGTGGAGTATTCCATTCTCTTTGCATTACCAGGACAAAAAAATGAATAACGAATTCCCATTTGAGAAAAAGTATAAGTATTGGAAAATTTAAGGGAATAACAAGCAATATCTCGAAAATGGTTCACTCAACAAAAAATGTATATGACAGAAATTGTGTATTTTAACGCGATTTACATTTTTTGTGTAGTAAAATTTTATCTATCTCTTATGGTTTAGCGGTTATGCAAAAGTCGTTCACAAAGAAGAATACTTTTGGAGACATTCCCAGAAAATTCAAGATATACATTTTATTTGTCATGAAAGTATCTTAAATATACCTATGATATTTTAATCAAAATCGTTACAGCCATTTTTGAGAAAATTAAAACATTCTAAAAATTTTGCATGGAAAGGGAATCTGGGGTGGGGGGATTTTCTGGAAAACCTTCCTGTCGCATATCAGGAAGATACTGAACCGAAATACCAAGTTTGGTGTTTATCCGACTGTTCGTTTCCGAGTTATGCAGTTCACAGCACAAACACGGACATGTTTCCAAAAATGCTTTATATGCATTCAGTGCTCCTCAAAACATGTATTTCCGGTGAAATCTCGGTATCGAATTTTTGGGTGGAATACAATACTTCCCCTACTATTATAGGTAAGCAGTAGAAAACTTAAAAGTGATGCAATTTAATTGTTTGTACGTGTTTTACGATGTGCTTTTGTAGGTGCTCGTATAAGTGAAATTGCATCAGAGCAATGAGTTCCCTTGGTAGGTCAAAATAATTTTCAGATGAAAAGCAATACTGCCCTTCATCTGGAATACGAACCTTAATAAATCCCATCATGGTGTCGCAGGCGTCCAGCCCTTTGTAGTAATCTTTGCTAAGAGGTACAAGGTAGCGAAGCCAAGGTGTAATGTTAATAGCATTACCAGTCGCGTCCGCTGATCTTTGGAAAGCTAGTGCCGCTCTGGTGAATTTTCGGAGTGTGTCATGTTCCTTTACAGGGTAGCGCTGGCCAGTCAGCATGAACCAAAGTGCATTGAAAAATAAAGGGTAGAAGACTTCAGGAACATGCGTCAATCCCGTGCTTGGGTCATACACGTCCTGTACAAACACACAATATTTCATGTTGAGTAACCCTTTACATCCATACTTCTACACTAGCACATAACAAAACAATTTAATAACACATGAAGCGAAACTGGATCTATGCCAAGAAGCTCTGCCACAAGGCAAATTATGTCAAATAATTATGCAAAATAACCATGGCAAAAATTACGCCATTATCTAACAAAAGCAGATGTTAACGTTTAGATTAATGTAAATAAGACTATTGCTAATAGTCATATAAAGAATCCTCAAACCAAAATGAAGATGCAATGGTCAAAGTAAAAAATCTAATGTGTTACACTCACATGACTTTCTCTACTCTTGTAAAAACTGTTTTTACAAACACTTATTCTCCATATGCTTCATGTAAATCCAGATGTTAATCTTATTGCTAATTTGCTTGTAGATGTAAGGGGAGTTGCTAGGCTTTAAGCTATAGTCAAATATTTTAAGAGCTGGTTGCTATGTGGAGTAATCCATTCTCTTTGCATTACCAGGACAAAAAAATGAATAACGAATTTGAGAAAAAGTATAAGTATTGGAAAATTTAAGGGAATAACAAGCAATATCTCGAAAATGGTTCACTCAACAACAACAAAATATATATGACATAAATTGTATATTTTAACGCGATCTACATTTTTTGTGTAGTAAAATTTTATCTATCTCTTATGGATTACCAGTTATGCAAAAGTCGTTCACAATGAAGAATACTTTTGGAGACATTCCAGAAAATTCGAGATATACATTTCATTTGTCATAAAAATATCTTAATCATATGATATTTTAATCAAAATCGTTAGAGCCATTTTTGAGAAAATTAAACTTTTCGAAAAATGTTCCATGTAAAGGGTAATCTGGGGTGGGAGGATTTTCTTGAAAACCTCCGTGTCCTATCTCTGGAAGATACTGAACCTAAATGCCAAGTTTGATGTTTATCCGACTGTTCGTTTCTGAGTTATGCTGTTCACAGTCACACACACAGACACACACACGGACATGTTTTTAAAAATGTTTTTTTTTTTTTGGATTCAGGAGGTCTCAAAACATGTATTTCCGGTGAAATCTCGGTATCGAATTTTTGGGTGGAATACAA
The DNA here is from genome assembly GCA_030765065.1 of Deroplatys truncata. Taxonomy (NCBI): domain Eukaryota; kingdom Metazoa; phylum Arthropoda; class Insecta; order Mantodea; family Mantidae; genus Deroplatys; species Deroplatys truncata. Next base: position 178,708,264 of record CM060987.1, on the reverse strand, counting down.
TACTTCCCCTACTTACTATACGTAGTAGAGAAAGTAAAAATTGTATATTATTGTACATTATAGTTCTACATACAATGGAAACGTAGTTATAATTCAGAAGGGAAAAAAATCTTATGCCTTACATTGACATGGCTACTTGGAAAGTCCAAGTCATTCCTTCCAACATGTTAGGTACAGTTGAGAAAATGTAGTGACGTCACGTGAAAAATTACAACCCCTCTATTCTTAAGTTTTATTTTACGAACCGATGCTTTTAGTGGTATATTGTATTTACTATTAAGCAAGGACAAAGCATCCACTAATTCATATTTTTTATTTCTTCTAAATTTAAAGGTTTCACAATGATTAGAATCTATAATCTGAGTGTAACTAGTTATATTTCGTTTGATATTTTATTATTAAATATGAATAAAAGCCTATTATTTTAAACTAATGATATGAAGCTATTCCAAGCCCTTAAATTTTATCTAATTAAGATGTTTTGGCTTTAAAATTCCATTTCATAATATTTTGGAGTTTTTCCCTTCACATTTTCATACTTTGGCAAATGTTTCTTCATAATTTTTCCTGTCTCTATTTATGACATTTTCTTTCCTTTGCGTTTCGTTATTTGATCAACTATTGAGTTTATGTATAGTAAACAAACATAAGCAATCGATGAAGAAGAATTTATGACTGCTACTGTCTTTTGTCTTGGGATGAAAACAAGGCAAGCAGTTCCTCTAGAGCGGCGTTTCTTTTCACTTTATTGCGGTAGTCATTATTCGTGACCTGCCATAGACATGGCAACTTTTTGTAGGCTTTAATACCTTCCAGAAAAAGTAGCATAAGCGGGTGATCGTGTAGGCAGGCTGAGGGTACGATGGAGTGTTATAAAGTGTACCTACTCGTGATGGATATGACCGCTTGTAGAAAAGTTGGGGGTTGCAGTGTGATGGGTGAGAATGGAGGAAGTGCACGGAGACAGCAAGATTGCTCACGATGGCTGCTGGTCAGGATGCAACGGAAAGTAGCGCCCTGACACATTTCAGTTTGTAAAACGTGTGCTGTCAGCGGTATCTCTCGACTAACTGGACGAGGGTTTACCCATTGACTAACAGGTTTGCGCAGTGGCTAGAAGCCGCTTCACATTGATTTTCCCCAGTCATTATGCAACGCTTCGGTGGCGTGTTGGAGTTTTGCACGGCCAGATGTCTAGACCTATCGCACCACGCCAAACAGATGGCGATTTCCCAATTCACTGTAAAGGTTTGGAGTGATACCACTTCATTTAGACATTTGGAGCATAGTAAATAGCCGCCTTTAGAGAGCGACATTCTGCAATGCAATTCACCTCTGTCTACCAGTAATCCACCCCATCGGAAACATCAGCACTTAGACGGTGGAGAGCGAGGGGTGTTCACATGATTGCGACTACCGATGCCCACATCTCCTCTAGAGATTCTATACTTAAATTTGATATGAAGCCTAGTAGTATATATATACGAGATCTGGGCCACTTTTGCGTTTATATGAGAGAGATAGGGAGAACGAGCGTATGGTGTTATGTCTTGTTACGTGGTTGTGTTACGTGGTGTTACGTCTTGTTACGTGGTCATGTCTCTTTCTGAACAAGAAGTAACATCATTAACATAACCACATAACCACATGACAAGACGTAACACCATACGTTCGTTTTCCCTATCTCTCCCATATAAACGCAAAAGTGGCCTATATCTCTTATATATATATATACTACTAGTCGTTATCTCACCTTGTCTTCTCTCTTTCCATGAAGTAATTCCAACATATCTTGCAGCTCCTCCTGTACCAATCCCTCTGTCAACGGAAACCGCCTTCCGAAGCCATAGTCTCGCAGATGTCTCAAAGAGAACCGACGCTGCTGCTCCCAGAACGGCCCGTCCGTGAAGATAATTCCTATAGCAATTATACAATGTGAGTATGTGACTTAAACACCGTAAAGTGAGTGAAAATGACAAGATTTTAGGTTTTTTAATTATTACATCACATAAATATTTTATAGACACCTATAAATCGTTTTGACCAAAACGTTTTCACTATCCACCATTTTTAAAAGCCCAGCGGCATATTTAAATCACCCATGCGCTCCCTTTTAAAACCACTGGACCCTTTCTATATGCGTTTTTTCTCAATTTCACATTTTTGCGTATGAAAAGTATTCCTTACATTTCAGTTTTTATATGATTTTTATGAAAATTTGCATACATAATCTAAAATGTGCTATTAAAGATTAAAGCATAAGTTTTATGATTTCTTTATTCATTGGCTCACAAATCAAATGCATACTGAAAAAGAGGGAAAATTTCAACACCAACAACTTCATAAAACAAAACTTTCATTCCCTACAACTAATAAATATAATAAAATACTTATATTTATTTTCATTAAAGTATTAGAAAGTACCGCTATCACACTTCTCACAAATTTGATTGTACAAGGCAGTTTTAGAAAAGTTGCATTTTTTTATAATTAAAAACATTTAATTGTATTATATTAGAAACACAAATTGAGCTAGAGCTTTGAGATTTTGTACGTCATTTTTTTATTTTTCACGTATTAAGCCTGCTAATTTTTAAGTGAATACTTTAAAATTTAAAAAGTTAGAAAATTCGGTCCCAGTGTCCCTTAAAACCAAACTGCTGCATTAAAATTAGGAATACTGTTTTGAACACGTTTGCGACGTACTTATTAGTATGTTATCTTGGCATTTACTTTTTTAGCATGTACCTAGTAGGGTACAGGGTACACGTCGCAGAGGGACATTCGACTACGGGAGATCTAATGCGACTACCACCCCCAGGAGTAAGGGATGAAGTGAAGGAACCACAGGAGGCTAGATGCCGCACGAAAGTTCCTGGCTCGAAGACCCGTCCCACTACCACCACCCCAGGAAGAAGGAATGAAGTGAAGGAACCACAGGATGCTAGATGCCGCGCGAAAGTTCCTGCCTCGAAGACCCGTCCCACTACCACCACCCCAGGAAGAAGGAATGAAGTGAAGGAACCACAGGATGCTAGATGCCGCGCGAAAGTTCCTGCCTCGAAGACCCGTCCCACTACCACCACCCCAGGAAGAAGGGATGAAGTGAAGGAACCGTAGGAGACTAGATGGCACGCGAAAATTCCTGGCTCGAAGACCCGTCCCACTACCACCACCCCAGGAAGAAGGAATGAAGTGAAGGAACCACAGGATGCTAGATGCCGCGCGAAAGTTCCTGCCTCGAAGACCCGTCCCACTACCACCACCCCAGGAAGAAGGAATGAAGTGAAGGAACCACAGGAGACTAGATGCCGCGCGAAAGTTCCTGCCTCGAAGACCCGTCCCACTACCACCACCCCAGGAAAAAGGAATGAAGTGAAGGAACCACAGGAGGCTAGATGCCGCGCGAAAGTTCCTGCCTCGAAGACCCGTCCCATTACCACCACCCCAGGAAGAAGGGATGAAGTGAAGGAACCGTAGGAGGCTAGATGACACGTGAAAATTCCTGGCTCGAAGACCCGTCCCATTACCACCACCCCAGGAAGAAGGGATGAAGTGAAGGAACCGTAGGAGACTAGATGACACGTGAAAATTCCTGGCTCGAAGACCCGTCCCACTACCACCACCCCAGGAAGAAGGGATGAAGTGAAGGAACCGTAGGAGACTAGATGACACGTGAAAATTCCTGGCTCGAAGACCCGTCCCACTACCACCACCCCAGGAAGAAGGGATGAAGTGAAGGAACCGTAGGAAACTAGATGACACGTGAAAATTCCTGGCTCGAAGACCCGTCCCACTACCACCACCCCAGGAAGAAGGGATGAAGTGAAGGAACCACAAGAGGCTATAGGTCGCAGGTAGATAGACCACAGAGAGGCGCGGAAGTTCTTAACAGCTCCTAGCTAGAAGATTCGTCCCACTACTGAAGCTATCCATCAACCAAGCAGTCCTCTATTATCAATGGGAAATACTCTTTCCTTTGAGCAAACATCCACGCACCGCCATACGCCACGAAACTTATAAGCGCACCTAAAACATGAGAATAAAACGGAATGCAAGGGAAAGGATGGAAAAGATATCATAGTTTTTGAGAAACCATCCCAGCATTCGCTACCGACCAGGGAAAACACGAACAACTCAAGATCAAAATGTGCGGTTGACGGGAATGGAACCCGGAACCTCCCGAATGCGAACTTCACACTTACCGCGGAACCCTCGGTCTTCTCTACTTATTATATGTAAGTAGTAGAAAAGTAAAAATTACTTATTTCCTCATTTTGTGTGCAATACAGTTTGAACAATGATTATTTACAGACTGACCGACAGACATAGCTAATCGTACAAATATGCACTGACCATAATTCTTCATGTAGTTGCATCTCTTCTTCATGAAGAAGAAACCAACTCTGCCTTGGAATTCTGGCCGGAGTAAGACCTGTCGGACAAGTTCTGGATCTTCAACAACCACTCCGGGTTGAGAACCCATGAAGTAGCCCATTATCTTTGTGCCGTACCATTTGCATAGCTTATGTAGGGCTATGTGCGTGTATGTGTAGTCAGTAAACAGCAGGACCCAGTAGCTTCCCCAACCTGGCAGCCTCATTGGCCCTGTTAAACAGAGAACATTGTACAACATTAATGGGAACTTCTGAAACAGGAGAAATACATTTTATATACAGGCTGGACCATTTAAGCTGCGACTGTACAATATCTCCAAAACTAAGCGTTGTAAAAAATATGTTTTTAATAAAAAAATGCTTGATATATTGAGGGAAAGTAAATGCCATTAGTCGTGTTTTATTTGGTGGCCGTTATGATGGTCATTTTAGGTTTAATTTAAATTGACCCAATTGTAGGTTCCCAGTTAAAGAAAATCTGATGTGTTGCACTCACATGACTTCCTCTACTCTTGTACAAACTATTTTTACAAATGTTTATTCTCCATCTACTTCACGTTAATCTTATTGCTAATTTTCTTGTAGATGCAAGGGGAATTGCTAGGTTTTAAGCGATAGTCAAATATTGTAAGAGCTGGTTGCTATGTGGAGTATTCTATTCTCTTTGTATGTCCAGGACATAAAAAAACGAATAACGAATTTCCGTTTAGGAAAAACTGTTGGAAAATTCAAATAAATAACAAGCAATATCTCGGAAATGGTTCACTCGACAAAGAAAGAAAAAATCTGATGTGTTACACTCACATGACTTTCTCTACTCTTGTACAAACTATTTTTACAAACTCTTACTCTCCATCTACTTAATGTTAATCGAGATAAACATTTGCAGACTCTAACATATTGCTAATTTTCTTGTAGACGTAAGGGGAATATATATTTACAAGGGCAATATAGAAATACAGTAGCCTTTAAGCACATACATATCTCTTAATAGCTGGTTGCTAGGTGCAGCACCATTCCCTTTGCCATAGATTAATACTCTTTGCATATCCTAGACAAAAAAATCTGATGTGTTGCACTCACATGATTTTCTCTACTCTTGTACAAACTATTTTTACAAACGTTTATTCTCCATATGCTTCGTGTTAATCGAGATGTTAATCTAATTGCTAATTTTCTTGTCGATGCAAGGGGAATTGGTAGTCTTTAAGCGTTAGTCATATATTTTAAGAGCTGGTTGCTATGTGGCGCATTCCATTCTCTTTGCATGTCCAGTACGTAAAAAAAAAATCTGATGTGCTACACTCACATGACTTTCTCTACTCTTGTAAAACTATTTTTACAGTAGACTTTAAGCACATACATATCTCTTAATAGCTGGTTGCTAGGTGCAGCACCATTCCCTTTGCCACAGATTAATACTCTTTGCATATCCAAGACAAAAAAAATTAGTAACGAATTCCCATTTGAGAAAATAAGTATTAAAAAATTTAAGGGAATAACAAGCAATATTTCGAAAATGGATCACTCAACAAAAAAAATGTATATGACATAAATTGTGTATTTTAACGCGATCCACATTTTTTGTGTAGTAAACTTTTATCTATCTCTTATGGTTTACCAGTTATGCAAAAGTAGTTCACAATGAAGATTACTTTTGGAGACATTCCAGAAAATTCAAGATGTACATATTATTTGTCATGAAAATATCTTAAACATATGATATTTTAATCAAAATCGTTAGAGCCATTTTTGAGAACATTAAAATTTTTGAAAAATATTCCATGTAAAGGGTAATCTGGGATGGAGGGATTTTCTTGAAAACCTTCGTGTCGCATCTCTGGAAGATACTGAACCTAAATACCAAGTTTGGTGTTTATCCAACTGTTCGTTTCTGAGTTATGCCGTTCACAGTCAGACACACAAACAGACAGACACACAGACACACACGGATATGTTTCTAAAAATACTTTTTTTGGATTCAGGGGATCTCAAAACATGTATTTCGTAGAAATCTCGGTATCGAATTTTTGAGTGGAATACAATACTTCCCCTACTTACTATACGTAGTAGAGAAAGTAAAAAAATCTGATGTGTTACACTCACATGACTTTCTCTACTCTTGTACAAACTATTTTTACAAACGTTTATTCTCCATATGCTTCATGTTAATCGAGATATCGAGATGTCAATCTTATTGGTAATTTTCATGTATATGCAAGGGGAATATGGTAGGTTTTAAGCGATAGTCAAATATTTTAACGCTGGTGCTATGTGGCGCATTCCATTCTCTTTGCCTGACCAGGACATAAAAAAATGAATAACGAATTTGAGAATAAGTATAAGTATTGGAAAACTTAAGGGAATAACAAGCAATATCTCGAAAACGGTTCACTCAACAAAAGAAATGCATATGAAATAAATTGTGTATTTTAACGCGATCTACATTTTTTGTGTAGTAAAATTTTGTCTATCTCTTATGGTTTCTAGTTCTAGTTTGAGAAGGGGGGTTTTATGCCCAAGCACTGCGACCTTAAGATCTATTGCGCATCCCCCCTTTCATCAGTTAAGTAGTCTGTTGCTCGATATGAACTTAACCAGACTGCTAACTGAGGCTTTCGATAGTTCATCTATCTTTGGAAAGTGATTGCCAAAAGTACTTGCTCTTTGATTCGCAAGAGCAGGGCAATCACATAGCAGATGAGTAACAGTCTCATCTCCTTCTAGACATCTACTCAGATAGGGTTGTTAAACAATCCCATTCTGTATAGATTAAACTTTAGGGCACAGTGTCCTGTAACGAATCCTGTTGCCCATGCAAGTCTTCTTCTACTAAGACCGCGCAAGTATTTTGCCCTGCTGTTATCCAGGTCTGTAATAAACAACTTGGAATGTCCTCAATTGAGTTCCAGTAGTTCTTGTGTTCTGCTTGAGCCCAGCACTTAATAGCCTGTTTCACTGGTCTGTAGGACACTCCCAGTACAGGCTCCGGACCAAAAAATGGGATTTCGCTGCCAATCTTGGCTGCTTCATCTGCTTTCGCATTGCCTGGTATACCTATGTGTCCTGGCACCCACATAAGTTGAACCTTATTGTGTTCAGCCAGTGTCATTAAGGATTCCCGGCATTCTGAGACGAGCTTTAATTTTATTGATGGTGATTCAAGTGCTTTAAGAGCAGCTTGACTGTCTGAGAGGATAAGAACACTTCTATTCTTATATCTCTTTTTAATGCTTTCCATGACACTGGCTAGGATTGCATAAACCTCAGCCTGGAAAACTGTGGCTAAGGTACCAAGACTATAAGAAATCTTGGTACCATTACCGTAAAGCCCAGTCCCCGTTCCCGATTTGGTTCTAGAACCATCAGTATACCAGATTGGGCCTTTGTTATTATGAGGTTTTACCAGTCTTTCCCATTCACTCCGCTGTGGATAGGAGACCGTGAATTTCATCTTGTTTTAAGAATGCCAGTCCCCATGTTGAGTATCTGTTGTACATTCTTATCCCAAGGAAGCTTGAGATGATTAATATGTCCAGTATTAGACACTTTGGTTTGGCGACAAATACGGTGATACGCGATCATGGCTTCTGCCTTCATCCATATGTGGAGAGGTGTGAGCCCAATCAGCATCTCCATTGCCGCAGTTGGAGTAGTTTTGAAGGCTCCCATAATTGAAATGCAGAAGGTCCTCTGTAATTTACAGAGTTCCTTTCTGCACACCTTTAAATTAACTCTAGCCCACCACATCAGTGCGGCATAAGAGAATATAGGTCTCACCATGGCAGTGTATATCCAATACACTATGCTAGGTTTCAGACCCCATGTCTTACCAAGCATACCTCTACATGTCCAAAAGACTCTGTAGGCTTTGGTAATACATAATTCCATGTGATGTTTCCAAGTTAATTTCTTGTCTAAAACAAGCCCAAGATATTTAACTTGTGTTGAATAGGGCACTACCTCACCAAAGAGAGAGAGTCTGGTTAAATCAGGCCCCCTTCTCCTGGTGAAGGGTACCACTACTGTTTTTCTTGGATTAACAGTTAGATTATTCATCTTGCACCAAGCTTCCACTTTCTTAAGCGCCATTTGTAGCACTTGAGAAACTGTGTGAGGAAAGTTCCCTCTTATGATTATTGCAATATCATCTGCAAAACCAACTGTGAAGTAACCATCACTATTGAGTGCGCAAAGAAGTGTGTCCACTACAAGGTTCCATAGCAGGGGTGATAAAACACCCCCTGCGGGCAGCCCCTCTCCGTGGACACATCCAGCGTCTCCCCACATAGATTCATGGTTATCTTCCTATGTTGTAAGACAAAACGTATCCACTCACAAAGAAGTGAAGGTACATCGTGTCCATAGAGGGCGTTCGACACGACATCATAAGATGTTGTGTCAAACGCACCTTCAATATCAAGAAAAGTACCAATGGCCATTTCTCTGGTATTAAGCGCCTTCTCAATAGTCGAGACCACTTGATGAAGTGCTGCTTCCGTTGATTTCCCTATTTGATAGGCAAATTGGTACTTGTTTAATGGATGTTCCATTAAAACATAATCCCTAATGTGCCTATCCGCTAACCTCTCCAGAGTTTTAAGCATAAAAGAGGAGAGACTTATAGGGCGATAAGCCTTGGCCTGGGCGTAACTAGGACGCCCTGGTTTAGGTATAAACACTACCTTTGTCTCCAAGCTATGGGTATATATCCATAGCCTAGGCAAACTCTAAAAATACCACAAAGTAGGGATTGAACTGAATCAATACCATATTGTAGAAATGCAGGAATGATTAAATCAGGGCCTGCCGATTTATATGGTCCAAACGACTTGACAGCCCATCGTATTTTAGTGACATTAACTACGCTCCTGATTAGGTTCCAATCCTCTCTGTCCAAAGAAAGATGGTCCAGATTTGGTTGCCCCTTCACAGAATTGCTGTCATTGTCTACCTTAAAGTCTGGAAAGTGAGCCCTCGCAAGTTGCAGGAACGTCTCAGAACCAGACTGTGTGTACGTGCCATCAGGCAGTTTAATAGTGCTCACAACTTTTTTAACACCCTTTGTCATGTGTTTCATGAATCTTGCACTGCTGGGAACATTCTCCATCCCCTGGCAGTACTCCCTCCACGAATTCCTTTTGGCTTTGCGTATTTCCTCTTATGGTTTACCAGTTATGCAAAAGTCTGTGGCAAAGGGAATGGTGCTACACCTAGCAACCAGCTATTAAGAGATATGTATGTGCTTAAAGGCTACTGTATTTCTATATTGCCCTTGTAAATATATATTCCCCTTACATCTACAAGAAAATTAGCAATAAGATAGAGTCTGCAAATGTTTATCTCGATTAACATGAAGTAGATGGAGAATAAGCGTTTGTGAAAATAGTTTGTACAAGAGTAGAGAAAGTCATGTGAGTGTAACACATCAGATTTTTTTATGAGCATTGCATTACTTCTTGAGTTGTGAATGAATGTTGAGTTGAACACAGTTTCTTTTGTATCTAAAAGGAATATCTTATCCTAATGTATGACTTACCCGGAGGGAAGTTGGGTGGCCGTTCCTTGATGAACCTATAAAAATAAATGCAGATCAGCAGGAAAGCAGCTAAGAACAAGAGAGGCGACATGTCGGTAGCTCGAATGAAACCAAAGTGTTAAAGAGAACTGTTGCAGGTATTTGTTTTTGCTGATCTGTGACCCTCGGTTTATATCCGGAGAGCTTTATTTGTTTAAGCAAATCCACTTGGAAAACATTGAGTAATGTGTCCACACTCTTCGCCGGTTAGAGTGGTTACCACTTAGTGCAGCGCTAAAGTGCATGCATCTATTTAAAAAGTAACCTCACTTCGCAGTATTGTTTTGTCCTTGTGGGCCTAACTTCGATTTTAGGTGCATTCGCTACTGCATTGTCCATCTGTATGCATGAAATAACTCAGAAACTGCCGCACGTGCACTTGGAGCAGAGCAAGTGGTCCATATAAGAACGAGGGTCGTACGCCAGATACTTATCCTTCAGGATCGGCCCCATGTCTCGATCCTCCAGCTGATCCCTCCTCAAGGTCTCCTCGTGCAACTGCAGGTTGCACCGTGACTGCAACACACTCGGTCTCCTGCTGATCTAGACGCTCCCCCATCGCATTAATGTCATCTTTCATGTCATATTTGGTGTATTTTAACTCCTTGGCGATGTCTTCCTTCAGGGCTTTCACCATTGCCTTTATCCCAGATCTTATTGTGTCAATGACAGAGACGTTTGGGATCTTATTTTCTCCATTCCGGTCTTCATTTCTGTTCTCATCTTGTCCACTCCGGATTCCATTTTTGTCTCCGTCTTCTCCATTTTGTGCAATAACCGTTTAAGAATTTCCTCTATCTTGGCTTTTTAATCCCACTCCTAACACCAGTGTGACTTTGTCCAGTTTTGTGACTTCTCTCAGTTCTCACTGTCACTGTTTTCGTTTTTATGCACTTCACCTACACTGGGAGTTCACTTCGTTCACATTACCACTTCACTAGGTGAACTAGTTCAAGCTGGACGCTTCACTTCACTTGGGAGTCGAACACCAGACTTGCACAACCCGTCCTCTGCAATAGCAATCACTGCACATCTCAACAGTCGTCACCAAATCCTTGGAGAATCGTTCTTGACGTCGCACCAGAGACGCACTCACTAACTCACTCGCTCACTGACTGGCCGACTCTACCCAACTCACACTCTACTTGCAACTGATTCAGCGGAGACTTCCAGGGAAGGTTCTCGAACTTTCTAGAACTATTTCGATATTTTCTGGAGGAGAAAGAAGATAAAGCTTCCAGAAGACTGTTTATCTGCCGATACCGCACCCGGTGTTTATGCTGGTAAGTGGTCGTTATCGTTGTTTACTCGGACCGCCCGGCGCCGACCTCCCGATAACCTTGGGTCATAGCCACAGCGTCACAATAGTAAGTCCACCATACATATAGGGAGCTCCCTTTTAAATATTTTACTGTCATGTTAGCGTCGTATGTGGTTCAAAAATACCTGTATTGAAACCATTTCGGAAACGTTTATTATGATTAATAAAAAGTAGACAAAATACTCAAATTAAGAATAATGTGCAAAATAAATATTAAAGTAAATTGTAGTGTGTAGAGCTGTACTCTGCGAATATCCTGTGAAATGCTTTTGATTTAGAATGATTTAATGTACATTTGTACTACTTGTCTAAGGAATAAGTGCAGACGGAAAGCAGAGGAAGCTCGCGCAGAAACGGACAGGCCGTATTACGTCACCATTCCCGGTGCGTAGTATATACAGGTCTGCAGTAAAGAAATGCAGCAAGTCTGTTAGTTACAGTGGGCGGGTTCGTAAACAAGTCAAAATGCAAACACCGCCACGCGAAGTCGTACGCTCACAAAGCAGAAACATAATATTCAATGTGTTACAGTTTTGTAAAGAAGAGAAACGTAAAGGTAACAATTCCGTTACGTACGTTGTGCTGATGTTTTAATGGTCAGACTGTGCTGCACTCTTGTACCTAGCCATGGCACACTAGCGACCTCGCCTGAAAAACTACGCTCCTTCAGACAGATAATATAACTGGTAACCGTAAGAGATAGTCATATATTTATTACTTATAAACCGAGCGAGATGGTTCCGGGGTAACGTGTGAGGCTCGCATTCGGGAGGTCTCGGTTCGAGTCCCGTCCACTCTGACCTTGGGTTTATCGTGTGTTTCTAGGTTTCGTGATGTATGGACATATGACACGAATGCATTCCCTGTATTCCCTGTGGACACTAGAGGGCTGCTTGGTTGAACGGGTCGTTCATCGTCATTTTTGGGCAGCTCCAGTAGTGGAGGGTCCTCGAGCCAGGCACCGCTAAGGACTTCCGCGCGTTTCTGTGACTTCACTGCTTGCGGCCTGTAGCCTCCTGTTGTTCCTCCACTTCATCCTTCCTCCAGGGTGGTGGTAGCCGCAATATATCTGGTAGTGCGCGAAATGTCCCCCCCACCGTTGTATACCCTGTACCTTACTGCAGTATTAAATGTAGATCTCGTTTAGACTCATAATTTATGTGCAATAACTTTTTGTAACATTAACCATTCTCCAAATATATACATTTTAATCTTGGTGGAAAGAGTATGGAATTTCAAAACCAGTATATAGAATAGGACTAGAAGCAGAGGGGTCTTAACACCTCGACCTATGCAGATCTTTTGTACCTAGGCCGCTGACGGGGCGCCCTCGGGGAGGGAAGGATGAGGTGAGAGGAGACAAGAGAGCGACCGGACCAGGAGGCACGACAGGCAAAGGTCAAGGTCCCTACCGTTTACAGATTTACTTCCGGATGGCAACTACTGCAAGCGGCTCCCTTCTCCCCCTGTGTGCTTACCACCCCCGTTTCGGGGGACTAAGGTTTATTTAGAGCACACGCCGAGACCTCCCGCCGACACTTGCAACCCTAAAAGCAATCAAGCAAATGAGACGTAAGTAAAATGAGAATGGAGATAAAATATAGGGATAGGAAATTCGAGAGATGCATTCGCCTAGCGACCCGGAGAAGCCCCCGAAAAACCCCATGGGCCACGGGAATCGAACTCACGATCATCCGAATGCGGGCCACAGACGTTACCGCCTGAGTCATCCCACTCGGTAAACACTATATAGCGACTCTCTCTTTAAAGCTGTATACGTCGCTTCAGTCTCCTATATCCCTCTTATATCTACCTACAAGGAACTGTGTAATCAAACAATTTCTGTAAACGTTTCTCTAGCTTAAATGCTTTTGTAAGATATGCTTAAAAAATCTTAAATACAAAACATGCTTTTCTAAGACTAGTGGGTAGAGAAAATCATGTGAATGTAGCACATCGTAACTTTTTTTATATATGAGGTTTCTAATATAGATACGAATGCTTTTAGCTGCCTTGAATTTTCATTCAGAGTTTTCTTTAATCTGCCTTTTGTAAACTAAATTCTTAACAGAAGAGACAGAACGTTTATAGAAGAGTGGATAGAGAAAATCATGTGAATGTAATACTTTGTCCTTTTTTAAATTAATTTTTATAGTATAGATAGGAATTATTTTAGGTGTTCTTGAATTCTCATTCGAGTTCTCTTTAATGTGCCTTTTGTAAACTAAATTCCCAACAGAAGAGACAGAATTCATTTTCGCTTCTGAAAACTGCTGTTTTTCACCGCATTGAATTTCATCTGGTATTCTTTTCTGTGAAGGTTTTGCAGAGTAACTCTTAGAAAACAGTGTTAATTTAATGTTATTTAACTTTATTTACATGATATTATAAGATGCATTAATTAATTTTTCATTTTTTCCACTGTTCTAATTGTTACTTGCACCAAGCTGAACTTCCATTTTGTTTTCGGCTGCTAGTTATGGCTACGTATTGAGGATAAAGGGTCCTTAACAATTCCCGCTCGAAGACTCGACCCCTGCCGGAGTTGCTCAGAGTGGGCCGTGCAACCAGACAGCCCTCTGGTATCTACGGGGAATACTTGTAGGAGCAAACAACTGCCCCATTTGTCCAGCAACACCACTCCAGCATTCTTCCACCGACCAAGGTCATAGTGGGCTGTCGAGGGGAATTAAACACAGAACCTTCCGAATTCGAGTCTCACACGTTACCGTATAGCCATCTCGCTCGGAAAGTAAATCATTCATCAGACTTCATCTTTTAACACTCAGAATAATTTGTTTGGATGGTGAGAGTTAAGAGATTATTATTATTATTATTATTATTATTATTATTATTATTATTATTATTATTATTATTATTATTATTAGCATCTTTTAGAAAATAGACTTGAAGCAGATAACCCTGGACTTTAGCGACTGGTTCTTGAGACTATGAGATATTGTAGCTGTGAAAAACACGTGAGACTGTAGTGTTTGCTTACAGTTACACGTGGATGGCATTCACGTGCAGTGTTTATGTTGTACTAGAGTGTTTGAAGGAGATGGGCAGGGTCGGCACAAGGGGGGTCGAGCCTCGGTACTGCCCAGGGCGGCAGGCTTTAGGGGCGCCTAAATCTTAAAATATGAATGAAAATATGACGAAATTACAAATTATGTTTAAACTCTAGCGTCTTTCTGGAGGTTTTTTGTTACGAAACTGGTGACGAATGTAGTTCAGAATGATTTGGATGCAGTCCTCATTGAAGATCTCGTCAAAACATTCCTCAGCGATCTTGGAGTCCCTCAGGGATCTGTTCTCGGCCCCCTTTTGTTTGTTCTTTACATGCACGACATTGAAAAATGTGTTGCAGAGATATAAAGGTTGTCCAATGTGCAGACGATACAACTATTACTATAAGAGATACAAATAATGTAATGCTAGAAACACGTCTAAATGATACAGTTAAAAATATAGTTGAATACTTCCAAAACTCAAACTTAATGTGAACCCTACAAAATGTGAAATGATAACCTCTGGATTCAAAGCCATATACCATCCACAACAGTTAAGCATTAAGACTGAGGTAGTAATAAGTGCAATTACTAGGAATTACTCTAGACAGTAAGCTTTCCTGCAATTCACAAATTGACAAGATAATAGCCAAAGTTAGTAAAAATCTCTATGTTCTCAGATGTTTGAGAAACTCTGTCCCTACCTCTACAGTTAGAATTATCTATTTTGGGCTTATTCACTCTCTCCTTTCATATGGGATTGAATTATGGGGGAATACATCAAAATAAAACCTTCAGAAGGTCTTTATATTGCAGAAAAAAACTATTAGGAATCTTGGGAGTCTAAAGTACAACGAATCCTGCAAAAGCACATTCATAGCACCAAAAATTCTCACATTACCAAGCCTTTTTATTAACAGAACAATTTTATACTTATTGAGGTACAAATTTCGAATGAAAACTATGTCAGATATCCACACCCATAATACAAAGGGAAATCTATCACTAAACCTCCCTACAAATCAGATTACATCTATCAGAAAAGGTGCCTAGTTATATGGGTGCAAAGTTCTACAATGCCTGCAACACATAAAATCCTGTGTAAATTATAATAAATTTAAGAACTGTCTTAAAAGCTATTTAATAAAGGAAGCGTTTTATGGCGTGGATGAATATTTAAATCCTACATTCTTAATCTAAGTTCCACATACCTACATGGTAACGTCAAATCTATAAATACTACATTTTCTATTGTAATATCAATGTGTACATGACTTGTATTATGTATAATTTGCTTATATGGATGTGTTTTTTATTCTTCTATAATGTGTAATTAAAATGGTTTACACTACATTTTAGTTTTAATATGTGATGCTGTGTATCCAATATTTTAAGTGTATACATTGTATCTATACTCTATATAATTTATTATCTGTATTTGTTGTAGGGGAAAGGTCCCTAATTTGAACCGCCTCTTAAATTGAACCGCTCCGATATTTTCCAAACTGTTCGACAGATGGCACCATAATCCTAACAGAAGCGTAGCGTGTGCAGCTATGAATGCTTGCAGTTGTTGACTTTGCATTCTGAACTGTGGTTTCAGTTGTATGAAGTGTTGTGTGTTTTTGGTGCTTCACAAGTAATATTTGACTCTTCTAGCTAAGCTTATAGAACCAATTAGTTAAATTGGTTAATATATATATATATATATATTACATGTTATGAAGTGTTTATTTAGCAACAATATTCATGCATACGTTTTTTCAAGCAGCGTCTCATAGATGCTAAAGCTTCCAAAATGTGGCTTATAAATTGAACCACTGTTTGAACCCTATGTTGAACTGGTCCAATTTAGGAAAACCTATTGAAGTTCTAGGATTGCTCAACTGCGAATAGTATATCGTGTGAATAAATATTCACATATACTAAGTTAAAAAAAATCATGTTAAAACAGTTGATGGCATGAATATGTGAATTGTCTGAAATGATGGACATGATCCAATATATTTGCAAATACCTATTCCAAAAACCAAGTGATTGCCATTATATAAAAATTCAAAATGTTCAAGGAAATTGCTATTCTTATCACAATTTTGGACTCTACTTTTGTTGCTGATAGCACAATTTGTTTTGAATGTACAATAAAATATGTATATTTTGTATTAATAAAAATACTTTTAAACTTAAAAGTATGTGGTTCGTTTTAAGACACGGGTGGTTCAATTTAAGGACCACGTTCCTAATTTGAACCGATTTACACCATCTCACTTTTTAAATGTTATTTACTTGATAATTGTATTAATTTTAAATTGTGTTGAGGATATTTATAGCGCAAGAATTTGTCACTTTAACGCTTGTGTTTCTGAAAATGTTGATATGAAAATATACTTATTATTTACTAACTAGGCTCAAGTGGTTCAATATAGGGACCTTTCCCCTACATTGATGTAATGTACGACACGGTACAATATATGGTACCTAAATTACCTAGTATATTAGTAATGTATAATGTATGTATGACATGGTTCAATTGTGTATCACACTGTATTGACTAACAATAAATTCAAATTTCCTTGCGCGTGAGGTGTTCAACAGTAAACATCACGTGCAAACATTTGACCGAAACGTTGGGTGTAAACAATTTTAGCCATAGACCACGGCCTTCCAGCCCGGAAGATTTCACTATTTTATCAATGAACATTACGTTGATAAACAGGGGTGTTTCAAGCCACTAAGCTTTAGTGTATTTGCTTACTACCAACTCATAAACCTCTCAGATTGTTATCGCCCTAGTGGTACCCTGAAAGTCGTTTTTTTCACAAAATAAGTAGTCATGGAGGACTGACGTTGCGCATAAAAATTATTTATCTAAAAGCATTGGGGGGGGCGGCACTAGCAATTGTCGCACGGGGCGGTAAGACTCCTGGACCCGGCCCTGTAGATGGGATCTACATTTGAATAACCCATATGTTTAAGCCCTCTCATGTACTCACATGACTTTCTCTACTCTTGTACAAACTATTTTTAGAAACGCTTATTCTCCATATGCTTCATGTTAATCGAGATATCGAGATGTTAATCTTATTGCTAATTTTCTTGTAGCTTCAAGGGGAATTGGTAGGCTTTAAGCTATAGTTCAAATATTTTAAGAGCTGGTTGCTATGTGGAGCATTCCATTCTCTTTGCAGGTCCAGGACAAAAAAAAACGAATAACGAATTCCCATTTGAGAAGTATTAGAAAATTCAAACAAATAACAAGGAATATCTCGGAAATGGTTCGCAGGTAAAAAAAAAAAAGATCTACGTTTTTTGTGCAGTAAAATTTTGTCTCTCTCTTACGGTTTACAGCTATGCGAAACACATTCAGAATAAAGAGGAATTTTGGGGACATATCCAAAAAATTCTAGATGTAAATTTTATTTGCATGAAAATATCTTAAAAATTTGATATTTTAATCAAAATCGTTAAAGCCATTTTTGAGAAAATAAAAAAATATCGAAAAATATTCCATGTAAAGGGTAGTCTGGGCTGAGGGATTTTCTTGAAAATCTTCGTGTCGCTTTCTTGGAAGATAGCAAACTCAAGTACCAAGTTTGGTGTTTATCCGACTGTTCGTTTCTGAGTTATGCTGTTCACAGACCGACAGAGAGATAGACACACAGACTTAACACACACACGGAGTGACAGACAGGCAGGCAGAGACACACACACACACACACACACACACACACACACACACACACACACACGAACATGTTTCCAAAAATGATTTATTTGGATTCAGGGCACCTCAAAACATGTATTTCAGGTGAAATCTCGATATCGAATTTTTGGGTGGGATGCAATACTTCCCCTGCTTACTATACGTAGTAGGGAAGGTAAAAAAGTCCTTGATTGTGTCTGAACATCATAACTCAAAAACGAAAAGCCCGATAAATACCAAACTTGGTATTGAGGTTTAGTATCTTCCAAAGACGCGACACGAAGATTTTTCAAGAAAATCCCCCACCCCAAACTACCACTCACATGAAAAAGTTTTCGAAAGTTTTTATTTTCTAAAAAATGACTAAAAATTTTGATTAAAATACTATATATGAAAGAAATTTACAGGACAAATAAAACGTATATGTTGAATTTTCGTGGAATAGCCTATGAAGTTCTTTTCATTCGGAAGGAATTTTGTATAATCTTATATAACTGGTAGACGTTAAACGATAGACGAAAATGTACTATACAAGAGAAGTAGATCTCTTTAAAGCACAGAATTTATATCAAATATCTTTTTATTTGGCGTCAGCCATTTAGAGATATCCGCCATTAATAATTCAATCTGTTCAATACTTAAGTCATTTTTTTAAAATACCGTCGATTTTCAGTTGTTTCTCGGGTTGCATGGAAAGAGTACGGAATTTTAAGGCCAGCATATAGCGTCCAGTTCTTAAACATTTGACTATCGCTGTTCGCTTTGTATCTATAACGAAATGTGTAATGTAGCTATTTTTGTAAAGATTTATTTGGATTAAAGTATATTAGAAGGAAAACTAAGGTTTAGTAGGAATAGTTTCTATAACCACTAATAACGATAGAGAGCAGAGAAAGTCATGTGGATAAATCACATCAGATTTTATTTTATCTACTTCATGTTAATGTATATAAACATTTGTAGAAATAGTTTTATTACACATTTTGTAGTAGCTACAAGGGGAATACAGTAGGCTTAAGGAGAGTCCAATCCATTGTTTTGATATTCCGTTTTCTCTGTATGACCACCAGAGGAAACGGATAGCGATTTACCACTTTGTGTGTTTTAATGATTTACATTTTTACTTTCTCTACTACGTATAGCAAGTAGGGGAAGTATTGTATTCCACCCAAAAATTCGATACCGAGATTTCACGGAAATATATGTTTTGAGACCCCCTGAATCCAGAAAAGGCATTTTTGGAAACATGTTCGTGTGTGTGTCTGTGAACAGCATAACTCAGAAACGAACAGTCGGATAAACACCAAACTTGATATTTAGGTTCAGTATCTTCCAGAGATGCGACACGGTTTTCAAGAAAATCCCCCCACCCCAGATTACCCTTTACATGGATCATTTATCGAAAGTTTTAATTTTCTCAAAAATGACTAAGGATTTTGATTAAAAATCATATGTTTAAGATATTTTCATGAGAAATGAATTGTATATCTCAAATTTTCTGGGAATGTCTCCAAAAGTATTCTTCATTGTGAACGACTTTTGCATAACTGGTAAACCATAAGAGATATACTAAGTTTTACTACACAAAAACGTAGATCGCGTTAAAATACAAAAATTATGTCATATACATTTTTTTTGTTGAGTGAACCATTTTCCAGATATTGCTTGTTATTTCCTTAAATTTTTCAATACTTATTTTCTCAAATGGGAATTCGTTATTCATTTTTTTGTCTTGGATATGCAAAGAGTATTAATCTGTGGCAAAGGGAATGGTGCTGCACCTAGCAGCCAGCTATTAAGATATATGTCGATGCTTAAAGTCTACTGTATTTCTATATTGCCCTTGCAAATGCAAAACAAGGGGAACATAGTACGCCTTAAGCCATAGTCAAATATTTTTATAACTGACCGCTATGTGTAAAATATAATTCTCTTTGCATGTCTAAAGATCGTTTCTGCAAATGTTTATCTCGATTAATATGAAGTAGATGGAGAATAAGAGTTTGTAAAAATAGTTTGTACAAGAGTAGAGAAAGTCATGTGAGTGTAACACATCAGATTTTTGTGTAGTTTTGTCTATGTATTACGGTTTACTAAATATAGAAAAGTCACTCAGGATGAAGAGAACTTCACAGGGTATTCCCAGAAAATTCAAGATATGCATTTTATTTCTTTTGAAAGTATATTAAACATATGGTATTTTAATCAAAAGTTTTAAAGCTATTTTTGAGAAAATAAAAAATAACGAAATTTTTTCCATGTAAACGGTAGTTCGGGGTGGGGACCGAGCGGAATGGATCTAGCGGCAAACATCTGTGGCCCACATTCGGGAGGTCCTGTGTTCGATCCCCAGCGACAGCCCACTCTTATCCACATGTTTTTTCTGGGGATTTCCCGGATCGTCAGGTGAATGCTGGAGTGGTTGGTCTCTTTTAGATTCAAGTATCGGCGATGGTATTTCGATGCAGCGAGGCAGGGGAAAAGATTGCTCTCTGTGAACTCTCTCCGTTCCTCGTTTTCGGCTGGCTGCCGGGGTATCCGAACCTCCTTGAGCGGCATTGGACCCCTCCTGTATGGGACGACTGTGTATCCGTCTGCCGGGGTGTCTACTGGAAACTTAGGGACCCTGTTATTGCTGCACCGTCACTCCTGGATCCGACCGCCCGGTGTCTCCTCTCGCCTCATCCTTCCTCTCGGGGACTCCTCCTCGTGGGGGTAGGCAGAATATCCCCTCTGGATCGGTGCCGAATCCCCTCCGTAAAGGAAGATACGTTTGGAGTGGGGTATTTTCTTCAAAGCCTTCGTGTCGCATCTTTGAAAGTCAATGAACATAAAATACCAAGTTTGGTGTCTAACCGGCTCGCACACACATGGACATTTTTCTAAAAGGGTTTTTGTTTTCAATTCAGGGAGCCTCAAAACATTTTTATGGTGAAATCTCGATACTGTTACTTACTGTTAGAGCATAGCAGAGAAAGTAATAATAATAATAATAATAATAATAATAATAATAATAATAATAATAATAATAATAATAATAATAAAGGAACCGTTGTTGTAGATCTTTGGAGGGGAGGAAGAAGTTCCACTCAGATTTGTCTACTAAACCTGTTTTTACCCAAACCATTAGCAAAGGAATGAATTCCGCTGAAATATTAATATTCTCAAATGTCAACCAATCCCAAGTATTCCACAGTTGAGATAACATATTTTAACTACTACAAGAATTTTGCTGTAGTAAACTTAATTATAAGACTATAATGCCAAAAAACTGTCACAGAGTTGTGATTAATACTGAACCTCTGTTTCACAAAAGAATGTGCTGCTTTTCCTGCAAATTCATCTCCTGAGATTCCCCATTTTGCTATGACTTTTTAATTAAGTTGTTTGTTAAATAAACCACAAGTAATATAATGTTTTGTTTTTGGAATAATTCCTTTCTCATCTTGAATAGGAGGCTTTAGAAAATTGCTCTAAAAAGTACATTGAAAATAAAGAAAAACTTTGAGATATATGTATCAAGTTAATAAAGAAATAATAACAAAATAATAAAAAATGAAGAATAATAATTTTACACATATTCAGGAAGAAGATAAAACTAAATATTTGATAGATTTAAGTATTCAAGTAAATGAGTCTGCTTAGTTTCAAGTCTCATCAAAATTATAACATTTGTTTACAATCATGTATTCCATACAAGCATATTTTTTTATTAAGGAGGCTTTTAGCTTCCATTTAATAGTTTTAATTTATTTGGTAACTTCTTGTACAAAATAATGTTCATTGTGAGGGGATTCTTCACTTTAGCTGTTTTGTTTACATTTTTCCAACAATAGTTATGTTGCATTCTTGTAATATACTTAGGATAGCTGATTTGTTGTTTTTAAGAAGGAAGTGAACTAATTCATAATGCTCAGGTTATAATTGAAAATTGAAAGCAAAGTAAGAATTTTGTAAAATGCACATATACATGGCAGCTGATGACTTTAGTGAACTTAAATTAATGTTTTTCAGCAATTCAATTACAATGGTTACATTTTTGTTTAAGAGCCATAGTGAATACCAATAATAATTGTGTGTTTCCCCACACTTTAAAATCATACTGAATTTGTAAATCTTTCTAGAGGATTGCAGGAAGGGTTTGACTGCAGAACTCCCTCTAGATATGTCCCGCTAGTAACATTTAAGACATTGATATGGGAAAATATACTTTTGGTAGAGAATAATATTTATTCCTAGTACATAGTATGTGATTAAATATATATATAAAAGTCTTATATAATGCTTTTGAATGTATACATTTTTGCTGAACCATCATTGAGCTAGATGCAAGATACCATAAAACTATAAAACTATGGGCTGCCAATTTGGGGGGGGGAGGGAATCATTGCGCAAGTTACACCATCATGAACATTTTTGAGGGAATTCAAAATTTTGAGGAATGCAAAAATATTGAAGTAAATTAAGGTAGTTAATACAGATATTGTTACATGCTGTAGAGGCCTAAAGGTTCACACGAAAAATTAAATTAATTTCTAGTACCCAGCACGTACATTGAGGGGATGTATACTGACTTGGCTGCGGAGGACCGAAACGTGGTGTGGAGGTTAAGAGGAAGGCGTGGGTTTTTCACTGTACAAAATCCATAACACAAATCTATTTACATATTCCTAGATTTATTTCCAACTGTTTGGGGTTCCTGCATTATTAAATATGAAAGGTGACGGGAGATGTCCACTGATCCAAAAGCCGACTTGCAAGCGCGATGGACTTCTCTAGGAATCCTAAGTAAGACAGACGCTATATCTCCACCACTTGTGGCTAGCAAAGCGGGTAACATCATCCCAGTCAACATAAAAGGAAAACAACAATATGTCTGGTAATGACAATGTGGAACAACAATATGTCTGGTAATGACAATGAAAACCCCTAAATTATTAATAGGCCACAATATTTATTACAATTTTTAATCGAGTACGGTAATTGTTAACTCAGTTTGTATCTTGAAGTAGTTATTGTCTTCATGATGTTTGCACCACACTTTGGGCTTCAATTTTAAGTAGTTTGTATTGAAGGAGTTGTATTATACCTATTTCAACTGTTGGGGAGCCAAACTTGTAGTAGTTGCAACCGCACATATAGTAAACAGTTTCCGGTAGCCTTCCCCCAAAATGTACTTTCCGGGGGCCTTTGCCCCATGTTTAAAAAAAACATTAACCTTGTAATTTGACTGTTTCTTAAATATTATATATTTATGTTTGCCTTGGCTGCGTCAGTATTATTCTTAGAGACACGTTCTCTTAGCAGGGTTGTGATGCAACAAGAATGTAGGCTTACACAGATTATAATTTTACTTCACTCCTTTTATTAATGCTTGATACGATTTATATAACACTTCACTGATAGAGAGCTGTGAGATTCTTTTATTAATTAATTACCCTTTTTAACATGTAAACTTATTTTTTGTCTCACGCGAATAGATATTATATTTCTTGAGGACACTTTTTGCATCTGGTTAGTAACTCTGTCTGCAGGCAATTGACTTCTAGATTTGTAAATTTTGCTATATTTCAGTTTCTGATTGGCTAATCCTACTCCAATAGAATACCTTCATTTAACTAAAACTTTTTCTGGTTGTTGATTGGCTATTTTATTAACTGTCACTAAAATTTACATTATTGTTGCTCCAATAATGACTAGTAGCATTATTAAACATTCTTACTCATTATTGCCTCAAGGTTACCTCATTGTTACCTCATTGTTAGCAATGTTTAACTTCTTATTCTCACAGCTCTACATTATTAAATTATGTAATACACTCACATAATATTATTGAACATGTATACAATAATATCAACATGTGCAATGACTGTTACATACATTTTACAAATTATTAAATACACATATTGCTTCATGGCGGGCTGTTATTGAATTTACATATTATTTAATTAGTCTGAAATTATTTAAGTGTTAAAAGTACTGCCTCAATCTTTAGGTATGTTAATCTGAAAATACTGTAATCCCCCCAAAAGTAATGTTAAGTAAAATTAATTCTGTATGATATAATGTGGCATATCAAGTGATAATTTTTGGAAATGTATAAAAGGAACTATAACATTACAGGTAGGTATGTAGTTGTTCACAACGTATAGCATTATTACACTTACTATATTGGTCTATTTAGATAGATACAGTAGGATACATTGAAATACCAAGTAATAAAATACACGAGTTGCCAGTTATTTACCATTTTTGCTGTAAATATTAATATTTCTTTTTATTGATTTTAACTTTTCCAATTATTTATTTAAGCTTTTATTGTATACTGGTATCATAACAACTACTATAGTGTCGTAAGACAGCCCCTTTGTCAAGCTTTCCAGAGACATAGAAAGGAATTAAATAGTTGGCAATGAACTCTCAGAAAAATTAGGGGGAAGGATGATTGTTTTTGGGGATTATGCACCATAGCTTTTGGGGGGGGGGGTAGGCACCCCTGCTCCAAATGCACCTTCAAACCAAAATAAATGAAATGAAGCCACTGCTGGATCTAGTGTTTGTCAATTGCATCTTGATCAGTTTATATACCCCCGATCAACTGGTTTACACACACCAATAATAACATCAGTTCTTTCAAAACTCATTATTAAACATTTTATACATTGAAAGTTTATAAATTAAAAATGTAATCAATGAAGTTATAGTTATAAACTTTTGCTAAGTAATGTTTTTGCTATAAATTTCGGTAATAAGCATGGTATTCCAAGTAAAAAATTTCCAAAAATTTCAGTTGTCTACAGTTTCGTTATAGAGCAAAATATGGAAAATATTTTATATGTGGCTCTAGAGAATTTATTTATTTTCATTTTATTAAACCATTTAATGACATCAAAATGATTGCAGTATCAAAATTGTCTATCAACCGCACTGAGAGGTGCTTTCTACCAAGATACAGCGCAGGGGCATATTCAGAGAGGGGCTCAGAGGGTGCAAGCTTCCCCTCCCTTAATACCTAAAACCTCCTGAAACACTTTGATTTCCATAACTCTTGTATACTTACACGTTCACTACACCATACTGTACCTGTTAATAAAAAGTAAATAAAAAAATATATATATATATATTAAAAACAGTGGTAAATATTGGAGGATGACCGGAAGTTTAGTCTGTTCTTTTGGAAAATTGTCATTCCTTGCGTAGGTTAACAACTTGTTCTGATCAAGCTACTAACCTACACATTTAGTCACAGGAGTTTATTTTTTTAATATTTATTTATAGTAACCCTTAATACATTTTTATAAGTATACAAATACAAGCAAAACAACAGAAACATTTTTTTTATATACTTAAAGGCTAAATCTAAATTTACAATCTAATAAATCTAACACCCTTCTATATGAAGCTTCTTTACATACAACCCTAGGGTTATCTCTGTAATGCAGGCCCCACTCCACTATTTAACTGTTTCATAAATTTTGTATCTGAATTCTCTCATCTTTCTTAACTGCTCTAATACATTTTTCCTTAATTTTTCCAAATATTTTCCTGTCATTTTATTCCTGTGTACCTTCAAACCAGTTAACATTTTAAGTGCTATAATTTCTCTCTGTAATTTGCACCATTTTATTTCCCATATACACTCCTCTATTTCTTCACCCTATTACATTCGAATAAATGTTAAATATTCCTTCTGGCTCAACCACACATAATGCACACTTCCCCATTATCTCCTCTCAAACCCTTTAAAAATAGTGCTCCTGATCTCATCCATGCCAATCCTTCCCTTAAAAATGTATCATAAAAATCCACATATTTCTCACTCACCCAATATTTTTTAATTATTTTATATAATTTTAAAGAACTCGTATCTCCAAAACTAGCCCAAATCTCTTGCCTCTTTATATCTTTAATTCTTAGTCTAATTTCCTTCCAAAACTCTACTCTATTTTGTTCTTCAAATTTCCATGGCTCTCCCATCCTAATTTGTTGTAAAATGTCCCATACTTCACCCATCCAACTGTTACTCCTTAATAATTCCATTTGGAATTTCAGACACTCTTTTAAAACATTTTGATCCTTTAATTTCAAAATCCTGTGTCAATATTTTAAAAATCTCTCCATCAGCAAACCATCCACAGGTAATTAGTACCTACTAGACGGTTACAGAGCACCATCTGTAGTTGAAGTGTCTTCCCATAGTCTAGTGGTTAATACACATAACTGGGTTTAAGTTCTGGCTGGGGAGTTAAATCTCTATGTGCTCCTGTTTGCCTTTTGGTCCAATAATTACTTAAAAACTTGTTGCTCATGCTGACATATCAGTCTCTATTTAGGCAATATACTCTGTTCACTGATCCATTTGATATCCCCTCATATGGATAAATCTCTAAAAGTGATCACGGAATAGCGTAGGACTCAATTGGTGTGTTTCAGCCCCCCTCCCCAAATGCACTCTTGTGTACCATGCCCGTACCCAGAAAAAAATTTCGGGGAGGGTTTTCCATAACTAGATCTAAAATTAAGAGTACGCCACACATTTACCATGTACCTACTCCATAGTAAATAGACATTATGTAGATAAAAATGTTACTTGGAGACATTATAGAGACAGGAAAATCTCACCAGAATGAGGATATTCTACCTTACAGCACAAAACATCGAGACTGCTTCGAAAACCAGGATGTATGGTCACCTTACCTATGTAAGGCGACAATATTAAGTGTTCCTTTTTCTTGTAGATGTACTACTAGCAGTAGACTTACTGTTATCTAACGACATTTTCCCACATTGGTTTGATATGAATTTAAATAAATAAAGCTGTGAACCCTACCCTCACCCCTCTAAATACGGCCCTGCTGTGTACACTCCTGTTATGTTATATTAGAGTTTGGCTTACATAGAATTGCTTTCATCACCAGCTGGGAAGTTTGTAGCCCTTATATAATTGGAATTGGGATAAATCAAGAACTGTGTGCAAGTATAATAACAAGATATCAGATTTGTATGTATGTATAAAATTTTTAATTTTAAAATTAGTATTTAAACACATTAGTGACAAAATAATAAAGTCCTTTCTATGGAGACACACATATAGAGGTTCAGTATTGCTTGAGAGAGCTCCTTTAAAGTATACTGGGAAATTAAGCTGTAACTAGTGCAGGAAATCTTCACATTAAAGTTTTGTGTTCTGTGGATAAATATCTTCAAATTGAAAACTGGTGCCTCCTGAAGAAATTACCCCAGAGTTAGTAAGCGCTTTCAGATTTTGCACAATAACTTCTGTAGACATGGAAAGAAGCTTCTCAGCATACAAACTTATGTTAACTGATAAACATAATAAACTTGGCCTAAGCATTCACATCATAGCATATCATATCAATCTGTAGATCCTATAATGAGTTAGGCCAGCTTAAGAGAGCCGGTGTAATCTAGAATGTAGTTTACATTCAAAACTGCATACATTATGCATATTTGTGAAAACAAATTATAACTCATGTAGAGTATGTCAGAGCTAAAACTTACACATTAATGTTATTTACATTTAAAATATTTACTAAAATACTTATAATAGTAACTAAAAATATTTACATTCAATATTTACAAAACAACATTAATTTTTGGAGTAAAATTAGTAGTACAGTTACGTATTTTTTGAACGAATGAAATCCTCCTCTGTATAGAAGGTATGCGTGATAAGGTGTCTTTCCAATGCTAACTTGAATTGGTTTTTATTAGTTTTAAGTTCCTTTATATACGATGGAACTGAATTAAATAATACTGTGCTATAGTAGTAAACACCTTTTTGGAATACCTCTAGTTTGTTGCTTGGCCTATGTAAGTCCTGTATGTGTCTGGTTTGTTTGTTTGTTGCATATATCTGAATTTTTGATGAACACTATTCTGGGTGGTTGACTACAATTAAAAGTAAAACTAGAACATACTTACAGGTTAATGGTAAAATTCCATAATTTTTTAATAGTGGTCTACAATGAGTTTATTGTTTTACACCTGTCATTGTTCTTAGTCAGAGAAAATGATCATGTATACTATAAATCCTATTACAGGATTATGTCTAAGGAAGAGTGTATATTTTCAATATTAATAAAGTATGTTATCCTTAGGTAGGTTGTTTTTTAATATAAGCTTAGGTTTCTTTATTCACGGAAGGTTAGCCTTAGGTTAGGTTTATATATATATATATATATATATATATATATAAGTTTAGGTTCACGATTGAGAGCCCTCAACCTTAAGGCGTAGCTGAGGGATTGAGGGCCCTCAGCCTCAAAGCGTAGCCGAGGGATGTTTTTTAGAAGGAGAGGAGTGTAGTAGTTGCGAAGCGACGACAGGGCCTAGCCGAGGGATCTGCGCGTCTAAAACTCGAATGATTCACGTTGGCAGAAATTCCTTCCAAAAGTCGCCAAATACGACTACATAAGAAGGGCCGCTTTGCGTTTTTGTCAGCGGCAATAAAAAACGAAGAAGAAGTAGTAACAACACATCGCTTATTTCGCGGATTTCATTTCTTATTTAGGTGTGGCAGTTCCCATTGCGCATGTGTATTAGCGGGAAGATGACTACATTTGTTGTGTTCATATAGCAATTTTCCTATAAAAGTAAAACACCTAAAAGGGACGGGTAGGTGGTCACCAGTTACTCACGAGGTCACATCTACTTCTAAATTCACTCTTAAGGTAATTTATTCCCTTTCCTTTTGCTTTTATGCGCGTTTTCAATGAAGATCAATTAAATTCAGAATTACCAACAATTTCAATAACAATGCATGATTACTGCATATATTTTTAATTATAGAACATACTTTAGAGATTTGACAGCATAAGTGTGTACTTATTTTATATATTTGTAGTGCATAGAAATTCGAAGTCTAATAAATAACAACAGTGCTCCTGGTCTTCAAACTTTATTTGTGAGTCATAAATAGTGATGCTAAAGCACACTAAAGATATGTTTAAGTTTTAGTCCAACCATAGATTTAAAAAGGAAGTTCTTGTGAACTTAATTTTCCCGCTAGGCTTCGAAATTATCTTTCTGCACATAGATAGCGCTGTAATGAATTTGGCGCTGCGTGTCATCTACAGACGATCGAGTAAACTACTTGATCCATTCAGTCGAAATTTAACCGGATGTCAGCCATTTTTGTTCGAGCATGCTTTTGTTGACGGCTTAAATCAAGTATGGCGTCAAGTAGTAAACACGGTGGTGGTGTTTCGCGAAGGATCGGCGCCGAACAAACGGGTGAAGACTCATCAGAAAGCGATGGGGAGACTGAACCGGCTAAATCGTTTCACCGCAGATTGTCCACCAACAGGGAGATCAAATGCGCCGTAAGTTATCTTTTGTGAATTTTAAAAAAATGTTCATATTGATTATTCCCGCCGTTGCCGGTCAGGCAATGTTGTGTCTGCAGATGTAGTGGTCGTAAAAAAGAGGCGTGGCTTTTGTTTACACTCAGATTTTCGTCTGCTACTTTCGTAATCGGGCGCCGGTGTCATGATGAACTGAATATATGTCAATATTGTGTCTGTTTAATTCACTCTGCGTTTGTTAAGCATTTTGTGCATTCGAATTTTTGAGGAAACCAAATGCCTTCTGCAACAAGTTAATTGAAGTCGTTATTTTCACATATTGTTCACTTACTCAAGAATTAGGTTATGTTCTATTGAAGGAGCAGTAGTGGATTAGAGATATGACCATAACAAACATTTCAATGGTTGCAGTTTTCTGTTTAGCGTATAATATACCTAAAAAGGGGATTGAAAACAAGTCCGTTTAATTGCTTACTTTGCGTTCTGGGCATTTTAGCAAATACATAAACATTATTACTAATGCACGCCAATTAAAAAGCATTAATCCGTGTGTGTATAAACTATTAAATGAAGGCAGTAATTATTATCGGAGAACTCAGCTAACATGAAAAGGCGCTTTGAGATTCTCATATTTGATTCTTGAAACGGAGAAAGGGGAAAATAGAGGCGTCAGCTGCATTCATTTGCTCTGCAACATAAAAAGCAAGACTGGGGTAGTGGGGAGGGGGTTGTCTAATGATTTTCCGATAATTTATGTGTAGCTGTAGCTGTAGAGTAATTAGGAAAGCACAGTGCCCGACTTTTTGTAAGCGTTAGAATCGGAACAGAGCGTTTTAAATAGCGCTATCTGTTATAAAGCGAATGCGAAAAATAAATGTATAGACGGGAATTAAAAAAAGTGCTTCTACGGTTTAATTATGAATATATCTGCGCTTAAACATGCATATGGCTTTGCTTAATGCCAGAGAGATAAATTAGGCATTTTACGCGCCACTTAATTACTAGTTTGAAGATCATTAAAAACAAAAAACTAGTGCTGACCGTTGTTAGTTTCCCTACAAGAAGTTACTACCTTGAATTTTACGCTTTAGTCGTTTTTAACTGCGACAATGAAGGAAAATTCTGAGGGTTTTTTTTTTTTGTGAACAATCAATTTCTATGTAGGATTATTCCTATGCTCAGTCTCGAACATTTTAAGTGCCCAAGCAATATACTCCGGGTGTTTAATAATACACTGTTAATTACAACATCTTTGCCCCAGCATTTAAAACCCAGATTTTGAAAGAAAGAGTGACAAAAATAAGTATATTCGTAGTATATGCGTATGCAAAGTCTATTTTAACTTTTTTCTGTTTTAAATGTATACGCAAATGTAATAATTTTCTTATTGGAAGAATTAAAAAATTTGAATGCAACTCACACAGCAAATTTCAGTTCATAATTATACCATGTGCTCCGTTAGTCCCTTATAATTTTTAGATATATGCAGCCAGCAATGGCCGGAAGTTAGTAGGTCGATATTACTCTGCTTGCCTGTTGCACGAAGGCCATGTAACACCAGCCTTTTGTTTAAAACGAATACAGACTTTAGCTATGTCCATTCCAGAAACACGAGACGATTGCCAATTATTTTAATGCACATTACTGTAATATTATGAAGTTAATGTTAACTGCAATAACAAATGTGAAATAATCGCTTTAAGTTATGAATAGGCACATAAAGGAATTATTAACTCCAGGTGAGAACATACGCTATACTCGCCTTGTAAACACAAACTTAAACACGGTCCCTGTGGCTGAATGGATATTAAACAGTCCCGCGTTCACAGCGTATGGGGGCGACTGGTTTGAGACCCTGATTGTGTATTTTATTTTATTTATTGCTAGTTATTTAATGACAGCTGGAACTAAAAGTAGAACCTTTAACACAAGAACGCGAATTAAAAGTTGTACTTTATCGCAATAGTGCGATACAATTTTTATGACACTCCATTGTTACAAACTTTGGTTTCAAGTCTAACCGCATGGCAATTATCCTTTGTATTTGCACATACATTTAATAAATAGACTTGATTTGATTAGATTAGCTTTTACATTTCATTATGTCTCTTTTTACATAATTAATTTCTCGTGGCAGCCACATTATCTGTTCACGATTCAAATCACCATATTTCAATTTATCAAATTGTCCATTTAACCTATACTTTGTGTTGGCAGCCTTGTACATTCTTCGATTCGAATCGTCATTCTTTTATCTATGACCTGAATAATCGATAAAATGGCGGCAGGTACGAATATGGATGAAATTTATAATAATAATATTTATTGTCCATAGATTTGTTTTATTCCCCAAATATCAAGCATAGTCATTTCGGGTAAATTGTCATACTGTTTCCCTCGTTTGTGTCACTTTTGCCCGCATTAGGTCTTACGCTGCTTTAATGTAATGCTGCCAACATATGAATAATGCCACCGAAGCCGGTAAGATACTCAGCCTCAAAGCGTAGCCGAGAGATTGAGGGCCCTCAGCCTCAAAGCGTAGCCGAGGGATGTTTTTTAGAAGGAGAGGAGTGCAGCAAGTTGCGGCCGATAGGCCGCAACTGCGAAGCGTCGACAGAGCGTAGCCCAGGGATCTGCGCGTCTAAAACTCCAATGATTCACGTTCACAAAACAACAGCACATCGCATATTCAGCGCATTTCACTGATTATTTAGGTTGGCAGTACCCACTTTGCATGGAAAAATGGCTACGTTTGTTTTTTTCCTAACGCTATTTGCCTATATAAATAAAACACTTAAAACGGGTGGGTAGGTGGGTACTAGATATTGGAGAGACCACATCATGTTCTAAAATCACTCCTAAGGTAAGTAATTTCATTGCTTTTTCACTTCCTTATTCCTAATTTAGGTGGGCAAAAGAAAGACCTAATGCGGGCAAAAGTGACACAAACGAGGGCAACAGTATGACAATTTAGCCGTCATTTCTATTACACTTTTACAATTCATTCATGGAATACATAATTTATTAATTAAGTATTTTTTAAGTTACTTCTTAAATCTAGGTTACATTTTGAAGTTTTAAATTGGTAGGCAATTTGTTGAAAAAATAGTTCCCATAACGTATACATCTTTTTCAGTAGATACTTTATTACTAAATGCTGTTCTGTAATAATCTTCCTTATTTCTAATGTTATGATTATGTACATTATTGTTTGTTAGATTTTTTTCTCTTACAAATAGTATTGATGTATAGGCATATAGCGAATAAAGCGTAAGTGCATTGTTGTTTATAAATGCATTTCTACATGATTTTGTGGGTGACATATTATTTATAATCTTAATACACTTATTTTGAAGAATGAATAATCTATTCATATATACCTTTGCCGCTGCTCCCCATATCTCTATACCATATGATAAATTTGTATAAATTATACCATAATACAACAACCAAAGAATATACTTATTTGAAAATACTTTAAAATGCCTTAAGAGATATATTGATTTACTAATTTTATTGCATATATAATTAATATGTTCTGCCCAGGTTAACTTTTCATCCACTATTATGCCTAAAAATTTATGTTCTCTCACTTTAGTTTGTTCATCATTTACAATTAAACTAATTTCTGATGCTACTTCTCTAGAACGTAATTCCAATAACATAAAATTTGTATTTTTTATGTTACAGAGAAGATTGATTCAAAATATTTTAATAGGTTTCTTAAAGTATTCAACATGTTTGCTTTCAGTGAATTATAATCCGCACCCCAGCAGTTTACAGTTGTATCATCAGCGAAGGAAAAATTACTAGAATTTAATTCCAAGAGCCGAACGAAATTCTGAAAGCTGCCGAAAGAATAACATTGGAATTGCTATCCCTCCCCCCCCAAATGCAGAAAACAATATGACATAGCATAAAATCGCTTCTTTGACTGGTGTAAGATAAGCACTGCTCGCGAATCAACGAAACGTCTACAGTCTCGCTGCATACGTCCCTTAATCTCGTTCTAGGCGCCATTTCTTTTAGTTGCATGTAGGCCTGCAATTAATATAGTAGTATATTATTGTTATTTAAAGATTTCAGGGCTGTCTAAAAATAGTGTACGCCACACAGTTAAAAGGGATATTATTTTTAACACTTGTATCATACATAACTATTAAAGTCTTGTAATGAAAAACGTGTCATTTTAAAAGTAGTTTTTCTAACTGCTTGAAAATATTTAAGTTCTTATCTGTCCTTGATGAAATTCAAGTGCATATTTACTCTAAAAAATCTGATGTGTTACACTCACATGACTTTCTCTACTCTTGTACAAACTATTTTTAGAAACTCTTATTATTCATCTATTTCATATTAATCGAGATAAACATTTGCAGAAACGATCTTTTGACATGCAAAGAGAATTACATTTTACACATAGCAACCAGTTCTAAAAATATTTGACTATCGCTTAAGGCGTACTATGTTCCCCTTGTTTTGTATTTGCAAGGGCAACATAGAAATACAGTAGCCCTTAAGCATCGACATATATCTTAATAGCTGGTTGCTATGTGCAGCAGCATTCTCTTTGCCACATATTAATACTCTTTGCATATCCA
Organism: Deroplatys truncata; assembly: GCA_030765065.1. NCBI lineage: Eukaryota > Metazoa > Arthropoda > Insecta > Mantodea > Mantidae > Deroplatys > Deroplatys truncata. The sequence goes on along the minus strand of CM060987.1, from coordinate 178,674,326 downwards.
AGACAAAGAAATGAATAACGAATTCGTATTTGAGAAACTAAGTGTTGAAAAAGTTAAGGGAATAACAAGCAATATTTAAAAATGGTTCACTCAACAAAAAAAATGTATATAACATAAATTGTGTGTTTTAACGCGATCTACATTTTTTGTGTAGTAAAATTTTGTCTATCTCTTATGGTTTACCAGTTATGCAAAAGTCGTTCACAATGAAGAATACTTTTGGAGACATTCCCAGAAAATTCGAGATATACATTTATTTCATTTGTCATGAAAATATTTTAAACACATGATACTTTAATGAAAATCGTTGAGCCATTTTTGAGAAAATTAAAATTTTCGAAAAATGTTCCATGTAAAGGCTAATCTGGGGTGGGAGATTTTCTTGAAAACCTTGGTGTCGCGTCTCTGGAAGATATTGAACCTAAATACCAAGTTTGGTGTTTATCCGGCTGTTCGTTTCTGAGGTATGCTGTTCACAGACACAGACACAGACACACAGATAGACACGCACACACACACAGACACACACACACACGGACATGTTTTCAAAAATGATTTTTTTGGATTCAGGGGGTCTCAAAACATATATTTCTGGTGAAATCTCGGTATCGAATTTTTGGGTGGAATACAATACTTCCCCTACTTACTATAAGTAGTAGAGAAAGTAAAATGTCATTTATTGACATATTTCAGTAAGAAGCTTTGTCAGTGTTAAAGATTCTATTTATAACTACGTGTTTTATTACAATGTAACGTAATGAAGTTCCCAAAACATTATTTTGTTATACAGCAAACATACTGTGAAAGTCAGCTAATCCTAAAAAAGGTATTAAAGGAGGTAGGTGTGTAATTTAATCTGCATTTTTACTTTCTCTACTATGTATAGTAAGTAGGGGAAGTATTGTATTCCCCAAAAATTCGATACCGAGATTTCACCGGAAATACATGTTTCGAGACCCCTTGAATCCAAAAAAAGCATTTGTGGAAACATGTCTGTGTGTGTGTGTGTGTGTGTGTGTGTGTGTGTGTGAACAGCATAACTCAGAAACGAACATTCGGATAAACACCAAACTTGGTATTTAGGTTCAGTATCTTCCAGAGATGCGACACGAAGGTTTTCAAGAAAATCCCCCCACCCCAGATTACCCTTCACAAGGAACATTTTCCGAAAATTTTAATTTTCTCAGAAATGGCTCTAACGATTTTGATTAAAATATCATATATTTAACATACTTTCATGACAAATGAAATAAATGTATATCTCGAATTTTCTGGGAATGTCTCCAAAAGTATTCTTCATTGTGAACGACTTTTGCATAACTGGTAAACCATAAGAGATAGACAAAATTTTACTACACAAAAAATGTAGATCGCGTTAAAATACCCAATTTGTCATATTTTTTGTTGAGTGAACCATTTTCGAGATATTGCTTCTTATTCCCTTAAATTTTCCAATACTTGTACTTTTTCTCAAATTCATTATTCATTTTTTTGTCCTGGTAATGCGAAGAGAGTGGAATACTCCACATAGTAACCAGCTCTTAAAATATTTGACTATAGCTTAAAGCCTACCAATTCCCCTTGCATCTACAAGAAAATTAGCAGTAAGATTAACATCTCGATTAACATGAAGCATTTGGAGAATAAGCGTTTGTAAAAATAGTTTGTACAAGAATAGAGAGTCATGTGAGTGTAACACATCAGATTTTTCTTCCAGAGCGTTATACTTTCGGTTAAATTTAGATAGAAGCTGAGATCGAAGTTTTTAGTTTCTCGTTTGTTTGCAGGTTCCATGAAACATGAGGGATGGTATAGAGCAATAAAGTTTATTTATCTTTAAGTAGCTTTGATGCTTACCAAATTATTTTATATGAATTTATAGAAACATTTTTATACACTACCTGACGATATCACCGACATGGTTTAAAGTGAGGGATAAATAATTTTGTGGAGTCGTAAAAAGTGAGTCGTTAATAAGAAAATTAACTAGAAACATTGATAATTTTTTCCTCCGTTACGCCAAAGCCCGCTTCACGCAATTTCAACTACTGCATCAAAAAGCTTGCTTTGATAAATGCACGTAAAATAATTTTGTATGCAGTACACGCAAAAGAGTTGAAAAATCGACGCGAAAAAAAACTGGTGGGCTGCTTTTAGTTGACTTTCTCTACTCACTCTTCAAACTATCTTTACAAAAACGTATTCTTTTGTCTACTTTTTGTTAATCGATATAAACTCTCATTACACATTTCGTTGTAGGTAGGACGAATAGTATACTTAGTAGGTAAAGCGACAGTCAGATTTTTAAAACGCGTGTGACAATGTGATCACTTTGAAATTTTATGCTCTTTGCATGACCACGAGAAAAAGAATCTGATGTGTTACACTCACATGACTTTCTCTACTCTTATACAATCTATTTTTACAAACGCCTATTCTGCATATGCTTCACGTTAATCGAGATATCGAGATGTCAATCTTATTGGTAATTTTCTTGTAGATGCAAGGGGAATATGGTAGGTTTTAAGCAATAGTCAAATATTTTAACGCTCGTTGCTATGTGGGGCATTCCATTCTCTTTGCATGTCCAGGGCATAAAAAAATGAATAACGAATTTGAGAAAAAGTATAAGTATTAGAAAATTTAAGGGAATAACAAGCAATATCTCGAAAACGGTTCACTCAACAAAAGAAATGTATATGACATAAATTGTGTATTTTAACGCGATCTACATTTTTTGTGCAGTAAAATTTTGTCTATCTCTTATGGTTTACCAGTTATTCAAAAGTCGTTCACAATGAAGAATACTTTTGGAGACATTCCCAGAAAATTCGAGATATACATTTCATTTATCATGACATTATCTTAAACATGATATTTTCATAAAAATCGTTAGAGCCATTTTTGAGAAAATTAACATTTTCGAAAAATGCTCCATGTAAAGGGTAGTCTGGGGTGGGGGGATTTTCTTGAAAACCTTCGTGTCGCATCTCTGGAAGATACTGAACCTAAGTACCAAGTTTGGTGTTTATCCGACTGTTCGTTTTTGAGTTATGCTGTTCACAGACACACAGACAGACACACACACACACAGACACACACACAGACACACACACGGACATGTTTCCAAAAATGCTTTTTTTGGATTCAGGGGATCTCAAAACATGTATTTCCGGTGAAATCTCGGTATCGAATTTTTGGGTGGAATGCAATACTTCCCCTACTTACTATACGTAGTAGAGAAAGTAACTAGTAGCTACTTACCACTTGAAAAAGTATAAGTATTTGAAATTGCAAACCATTAAAGAAGAATACCTTGGAAATAGTTAACACCATAAACAAATCTGACATAGATTGTGTGTTTCAACGAAAACTGAAATGGAGTTTTATTTATGGACGCTCTTTAACTGCTATGGTTCTTACCGTCCCAATCTATATTGGGAATGAAAGACTGGTGATTTTGCTCAGAGGCCTTTTTATCAGGCTTGAGGTTCTTTTGTGTGCCGTAAATCTACGACACGGGACCACCTGCTTTACTTCCCTTTCGAAGGAAGCCAAGCTAGGAAGTTTTACGCCCGAAAAAAAATCAATCGCCCTCCGCCAGGTTTGAACTCGCGATCTCAAGAACTAGAGGCTAACATGGTACTCCTAGACCACGGAGGAGACATTTGTGCTTGGAGATGTGCTTTTTTGTACAGTAAGGTTTGTCTGCTGGTCCTCCAGGTTGGGAGTTGTAAACACAGGCCACATCCTCGTATTACGGAAAAAAACATAAAGTGCTAAAAGATCCAAAATAAAGAATACAGGCCAGATTAACTCTAGATAAGTCTATGGAGCAGAAACGTGGACATTTAATAGGCAACGAGAAAGAAAATTGTTAACAACAGAAATGGATTTTTGTCGGAGGGCTTTCCGAATCTCAAGAAGGGATAAAATTAAAAGTACAAAGATTCCGGAAGTAATGGATGTAAAACATGAATGTATTGGAAATAAGAGAGAATGATTCGGCCACGTAAAAAGAACGGGAAACAATAGAATAGTAAGAATGATGCTAGAATGGGAAGCTGGAGAATGCAGAGGACCGGGAAGACCAAGAGAACAATGGATAAATGACTCCGAAGAAGCATGGTGTCTAGTGGACTAACAGATGAAGATGCAGAGGATAGGAGTTTAAGAAATAAAATTATGAAGGTTTGTAGGAAAACTACTGTATAGTAGATAATTAATTCCTAACTTTAAAAAAAGTATCTGTCTCTTACGGTTTACCAGTTTACAAAGGTCATTCAGAATAAGAGGACTTCACAGGTCAGGATATACATTTTATTTGTATGAATGAATGGATTTATAGTACAATTTGTTCTACAGTTTGGTTTACAATACATACAATGTATATTCGTATATCACTATACCCCTACATCTATTATATAATTTGTCTGGTGCTTGTTTTCTTATTAGGGCACTCAGATTACTTGGCTCCCTGGTCTTTTTGCTCACTGAGCGGCCCTTGCTTCTCTTACTTGTCTATACCCTTTTTTTCCCTTTACCTTCCTTAATATTCTCCCATGCCCTTGATTTTGTTTCTTAGAACCTTTTGCTGAGTCAGTCATCTCTTTAAGATTTCACCTTCCTTCATTTTCATACATCTAACCAAAATTTTAAACTTCTTTCTACTAATGCAACCTCTCCTGGAGCTCCTCTGTAGTCCAATTAATTCTTTATAAAACATTCTATACATTTGGTCAATTTTCCTATTTCATCTACTCAACCTTACTCTTAAAGTCATACATTTTATTTGTAATGCAAATATCTTAAACACGTAGAATTTTAATAAAATCGTTAGAGACATTTTTGAGAAAATAAATAATGCATTCCTTTCCCATATAAAGAGTAGTTTGGGATTCTTGAAACGTTTCGTGTGGCATCCTTGAAGCTACTGAATCTAAATATCAAGTTAGGTATTTATCCAACGTTTCGTTTTCTGGTTATGCTATTCACATAACACCGAGACTTTTTCTAATTTTTTTATTCAGTGTATGTATTTGCAAAGAAATCTCCATATCGAACCTTTAGGTGGAATGCAATCACTTTTACTTACTATAGTTAAGTACTGGTGAAGAAAATAAACCTCTGTATAAAAGTAATATATTGAAAAATCTGGAAATAAGCCAGAATATCTAAACTGTAATATACAGGGTTATTCAAAAAGAAGGAACAGACTTTAAATATTTATGTCTAATGAACGACAATAGATGACGACACATACTATACATCATTGAATAGAGAAAAGTTCAAAATTTTACTTTGTGTTCAAAATGAGCACCATTTATTATGCGAGGACGACCAGTGCTTTTCCGTTTGCATACGCAACCATCTTCTACGAATTTATTGTATCAATTGAAAATTTTTTATGACGAGGGGGCTAGTTGTTGAACTTACAACGAAATGCACGCTGCAACGAAACAATGGATTCACTCTTTGCATAATGCAGCTCACAAAACGATTTTCCTGTGGCGTCGCCATTTTCTCGTAAACAAACACAGCGCCGCTGTAGGCAGTAAATGGAACTAATAGGTGGGGCTTAAAACTTTGAAGTTTCCTCTATTTAATGATGTGTCGCTATATATTGTCGTTCATTAGAAATAAATATTTAAAGTCTGTTCCTTCTTTTTTAATAACCATGTAGTTTGTTGTTTCTGTGTCTTAAAAATGATAGTTAATTTGGCTGTAGAATTTTTTAAAGTGGAAACGAATGCTTTCTGGAGTCACTGCATATATTGAATCAGGAACAGCCTTAAACGTTATTTTTAGAAAATGTCAAATTTGGAAAGTTACAAGTTCAGTTGTTTGTCCCAAGATCGATCACGCAGCGTGATGCAACTGGTAGTTGAAACCGGGCCCGCAGCTTGGGAGTAAAGAACAACCACGGGCGATACGTTTTAATTGTGTCGCTACCTCAGATGCGGAAGTACGATGTTGAATCTCGTATGCCAAGAGATTTCGTAACGCGCAGATATGGATGGACCGCAGCTGTTGGTTTTCTTTTCTTGCACTTCATTCACCTGCAGGACCATCAACCACGTCTACCGAACAGTAAAAATAACACAGCGGTTACTCATGGTTGTATGTCCAGAGGACTTCTGTTGGCAACGGCGAGATTCTTGAAGAATTATGGAGACAAGAGTTGAGCAAAATCACATGGGCAATAGGTTTCGTCGTAATTTTCCTACTGTATATTTCATAGCGACGACACAAACTAATAGTGATGTTTACACAGTGCCACATTCGCGAGCAATAGTGAAGTCATTAATGTGAGAGAAACATTGCTTTTATGATGCTTATACCAGGCCACCATACATATCACGTGACTGCTGAACACATGAATTACCTGACCTTGAAACCCGTAAAAATTTCCCTCGTCCAGCAAAGGTAATAATTTTGTGATGGCATGAAATTTAGAATGCACAATATACGAGGGAGGGTTGATAAGTCAGTACTTTTTAAAGAAAATAACAATGTTTTCCAAAATATCAATTTTATTTCTCAACATAGTCTCCTTTCAATACAACACACGTTGTACAATGTTTCTCCAATTTTTTTAACGCTTCCAAAAAATATGATTTTTCAAAATCTGCAAAACATGAGATTGTTTCTGTCATGATGTGTTTCCTGGACGTTAATTTCTTCCCAGCGAGCCAATTTTTACAGGTTTGCGAAGAGGAAGAAGTCGCTCGGAACCAAATCTGGAGATTATGGTGGGTGAGGTAGCAGTTCGTAGCCAAATTCCACAAATTTTGTGATCGCAATGGCTGACTAGTGTGCTGGTGCATTATCCTGGTGAAAGAGAACCTTTTTCTTCACCAAATGGGTCGTTTCTTTAACAGTTCCTTGTGAAACTGATCCAGCATTGCGGCATAATATGAAACTGTGATCGTTTCACCCTTTTCCAGGTTGTGGATGTGCATCACCCCTAGTAAATCCCAAAAGAGCTGTCATGATTTTTCCTACCGACGGAATGGTTTTCGCTTTGGAGAAGGTTCGCCGAAGGAAATCCACTGCTTTGATTGTTGTTTGGTTTCAGGTTGATAGTAATGGATCCAGGTTTCATTAACCGTGATATAACGCCGCAAAACTCATTTGTGTTGCGCTGGAACATGTTCAAACATCCCTGTGAAATGGTCACACTTTTCCGCTTGTTTTCAACTATGAGCAGTCGCAGTACCCATCCTGCTGACAGCTTTCTCATACCCAGAAATTCGTGCAGAATGTTATACATCCGCTCACTCGAGATGTTTACTGTCTTGGCTATCTCACGGATTTTCACTCGGCGGTCTTCCAACACAATATCGTGAACTTTGTTCACCATTTCTTCTGTTGTGACCTCAACCGGCCGCCCTGTGCGCACGGCATCTCTTGTGCTCGAACGCCACATCGAAATTCTGTGAACCATGCCATGTGATGGAGCAGAGTCCCCATAACACTTGTTCAGCTTTTCTTCCGTTTCCTTCACCGTCTTACCGTCTTTTCAAACGCATTGAACTTAACTCTAACTGCATTCCAGGAATCTTTAACGTAATGTTTTACATTCGGCTGTTACTAATCTCTTCCACACATGACTTGCTAATTACCTTTTTCTTACCGGACAAATCTTTCAACCCAGGCTTATTACATTATACATTGATGTAATATACGGAAATTATTTATTGCAATTGTATTTGTATTTAATTATTTATATCTTCTGGTCAATAATTACGTATTAGTTTGCAGGGAATGTTAAATAATATAAAGGGAGAAAATTACTAACTTTAGAAATCATTGAACTGGTATTTTATACTAACAACCAAAAGATTATTTTTCTCCTTGATCCTAGACTATGTGTATTTTCCAAAGAGATTAACTTGTTGGCCTGGAAGTTTGGAATCTTCACATTCACCAGCTTCACCTTTGTTTCGTTGTATGTAAAAACTGTGTAGCATTCATGTTATTAAATAACTATGGAACCAAAGAGAACGTTCAGAGGTTTACAATTTAATCTGCTACAATTATCTTAAAAAATCTGATGTGTTACACTCACATGACTTTCTCTACTCTTGTACAAACTATTTTTACAAACGCTTATTCTCCATCTACTTCATGTTTATCGAGATAAACATTTGCAGACTCTATCTTATTGCTAATTTTGTTGTAGATGTAAGGGGAAAATATATTTACAAGGGCAATATAGAAAAACAGTAGCCTTTAAGCACATACATATCTCTTAATAGCTGGTTGCTAGGTGCAGCACCATTCCCTTTGCCACAGATTATAACTCTTTGCATATTCAAGACAAAAAAATCTGATGTGTTACACTTACATGACTTTCTCTACTCTTGTACAAACCATTTTTACAAACGCTTATTTTCCATCTACTTCATGTTAATCGAGATAAACATTTGCAGACTCTATCTTATTGCTAATTTTCTTGTAGATGTAAGGGGAATATATATATTTACAAGGGCAATTTGGAAATACAGTAGCCTTTAAGCATCGACATATCTCTTAATAGCTGGTTGCTAGGTGCAACACCATTCCCTTTGCCACAGATTAATACTCTTTGCATATCCAAGACAAAAAAATGAATAACGAATTCCCATTTGAGAAAATAAGTATTGAAAAATTTAAGGGAATAACAAGCAATATCTCGATAATGGTTCACTCAACAAAAAAGTGTATATGACATAAATTGTGTATTTTAACGCGATCTACATTTTTGTGTAGTAAAATTTTGTCTATCTCTTATGGTTTACCAGTTATGCAAAAGTCGTTCACAATGAAGAATACTTTTGGAGACATTCCCAGAAAATTCAAGATATATATTTCATTTGTCATGAAAATATCTTAAACATACGATATTTTAATCAAAATCGTTAGTCATTTTTGAGAAAATTAAAATTTTCGAAAAATCTTCCATGTAAAGGGTACTCTGGGGTGGGGGGATTTTCTTGAAAACCTTCGTGTAGTATCTCTGGAAGATACTAAACCTAAATACCAAGTTTGGTGTTTATCCGACTGTTCGTTTATGAGTTATGCTGTTCACGGACACACACACACAGACACACACACACAGACACACCCAGACACACACGGACATGTTTCCAAAAACGCTTTTTTTGGATTCAGGAAGTCTCAAAACATGTATTTCCGGTGAAATCTCGGTATCGAATTTTTGGGTGGAATACAATACTTCCCCTACTTACTATACGTAGTAGAGAAAGTAAAAATCTGATGTGTTGCACTCACACGACTTTCTCTACTCTTGTACAAACTATTTTTACAAACGCTTATTCTCCATCTACTTCATGTTAATCGAGATAAACATTGGCAGAGTCTATCTTATTGCTAATTTTCTTATAAATGTAAGGGGAATATATATTTACAAGGGTAATATAGAAATACAGTAGCCTTTAAGCACATATCCCTTAATAGCTGGTTCCTAGGTGCAGCACCATTCACTTTCCCACAGATTAATACTCTTTGCATATCCAAGACAAAAAAATGAATAACGAATTCCCATTTGAGAAAATAAGTATTGAAAAATTTAAGGGAATAACAAGCAATATCTCGAAAATAGTTCACTCAACAAAAAAAAAATGTATATGACATAAATTGTGTATTTTAACGCGATCTACATTTTTGTGTAGTAAAATTTTGTCTATCTCTTATGGTTTACCAGTCATGCAAAAGTCATTTACAATGGAGAATACTTTTGGAGACATTCCCAGAAAATTCAAGATATACATTTTATTTGTCATGAAAATATCTTAAACATATGATATTTTAATCAAAATCGTTAGAGCCATTTGTGAGAAAATTAAACTTTTCGAAAAATCTTCCATGTAAAGGGTAATCTGGGGTGGTGGGATTTTCTTGAAAACCTTCGTATCGCATTTCTGGAAGATACTGAACCTAAATACCAAGTTTGGTGTATATCTGACTGTTCGTTTCTGAGTTATGCTGTTCACAGACACACAGACAGACGCACAGACAGACACACACGGACATGTTTCCAAAAATGCTTTTTTTGGATTCAGGGGGTCTCAAAACATGTATTTCCGGTGAAATCTCGGTATCGAATTTTTGGGTGGAATACAATTCTCCCCTACTTACTGTACGTAGTAGAGAAAGTAAAAATGAATAACAAGTTCCCATTTGAGAAAAAGTATTGGAAAATTTAAGGGAATAACAAGCAATATCTCGAAAATGATTCACTTAACCAAAAAATAAATGTATATGGCATTAATTGTGTATTTTAACGCGATCTACATTTTTTGTGTAGTAACATTTTGTCTATCTCTTATGGTTTACCAGTTTGCAAAAGTCGTTCACAATGAAGAATACTTTTGGAGACATTCCCAGAAAATTCGATATATAAATTTCATTTGTCATGAAAATATCTTAAACATATGATATTTTAATCAAAATCGTTAGAGCCATTTTTGAGAAAATAAAAATTTTCGAAAAATGTTCCATGTAAAGGGTACTCTGGGTTGGGGAATTTTCTTGAAAACCTTCGTGTCGCATCTCTGGAAGATACTGAACCTAAATACCAAGTTTGGCGTTTATCCGACTGTTCGTTTCTGAGTTATGCTGTTCACAGACAGACAGACACCCCCCCCCCCACACACACACACACACACGGACATGTTTCCAAAAATGCTTTTTTTGGATTCAGGGGGTCTCGAAACATGTATTTCCGGTGAAATCTCGGTATCAAATTTTTGGGTGGAATACAATACTTCCCCTACTTACTATACGTAGTAGAGAAAGTAACTAGCAGTCATGAAAATAAACGGTGAAGGTAGAGGAAATGCTATTGTTGCATATAAACATGTACTTATTATAAAGTCGCGCTGTCAAACGCAATGCTACTTCTAACTTAATTGAGAGTAAAAAAGGAGAACGAAGTAGGCCACAAGTTTGAGTGGCACTGAAACCTTGCCACACATCTTCACCTTGGTGAAGTAGCCGTATTTAGCATCTCAGTGGGGAGCAAAGGAGAGAAAGAATCACTTCCATCCAGACTCCAGGAAGCGGGCGAAGAACCGCCCTACCGACTTCCTGTATATCTTGCCGGGACATCGACCCAGTATTCCCCGCTGGAAATAGGTCAGCCAACCAGGGTGTAATAGTACTATAGCCTTACAGCGGGCGTTGCCGTCCTGGGGCGGCTTTGGGCCTAAGTTTCGCCCGCATCAAGTAAAATAATACCAGCATACAGCTTCAGAGCGTTTAAAGTGATTATGTATTTTGTTGTTTGACATCACTACATTTGGAGGCTTGAGTCAGAGTTTTAAAACATCTGATGCGTTACATTCTCATGACTTTCTCTAGCCGATGTTGTTTATTACCTTCTCCATTACTTATCTATAGTGTTAGGGTTATACAGCGGAGAGGAGACACCTGTACGGCTACCACACACCAGTAGGAAGGGATGAAATGACGGAATCACAGCAGACAGGCCACGGAGATGCGCGGAAGTCCCTAACAGTTCAAGGCTCGAAGACACGTCCCACTTCTGGAGCTGCTAAGAGAGTGCTATGAACGACCTGTCCACGAAGCAGCCCTCTAGTATCTAAGAGAATACTCTTTTCTTTGAACAAGCATCCGCGCCATCTGTCCAGCAGCACCATACACCACGAAACCTAGAAACACACCCGAAATACGGGAATGAAAGGGAAAGGATGAAAAGGAAATCGTGGTAGATGAGAAACCACACCAGCATTCACCTACCGACCAGGGAAAACCACGAAACCCAAGGTCAGAGTGGGTGGTCGACGGGTATCGAACCCGGGACCTCTCCAATGCGATCCTTAAACGTTACCGCGGAGCCATCTCGCTCGGTTTAGGTATTGCAAGTAGGGGAAGTATTGTGTTCCACCTACAAATTTCATATGGAGGTTTCAACCGAAATACATGTTTAACCCTGAATCCGAAAAGTATTTTTTAAGAAAAGGTCTGTGTGTGTGTGCGCATAACTCGAAACCGGAATCTCGGGTTAATACCAAACTTCTTATTTAAGCCCAGTGCCTCCCAAAGATACAACGCGAAGATTTTCAACAAAATTCCCCCACCTCAAATTACCCTTTATAATAAATAATTTTGACCTTTATTATTTTCTCAAAAATATCTTAACAATTTTGATTAAATGCCATGTTTTTAAGTTATGTGCAATATAAAATGTATATACTGAATTTTCTGAAAATAGCCTCTTCATTCCGAAGGAAGTGAGTATAATTTTGTATAATGGGTAAACCCAAGAGATAGATAAGAGCATACTGCACAGCAACATTTATATCTACGAGGGCTGATCAACAAAGACTGAGACTGATTTTTTCACAGATGTTTATTACTCCAATTCAATGTTTACATGAATTTTTTCAAAGTAGTCCCCTCCTACTTCAATGCACTTTTTATACCGTTTCTGCCAGTCCTTGAACACGTGCTGCAGACCATTCTTTGTCAGGTCCTTGAGAATCGCCTCACTTTTCTTGAGCACTGCTTCAGAGTTCTCAAATCGAATACCCCTAAGCTTTTCCTTTAGTGATGGGAATAAAAAAACGTCACAGGGTGCAAGATCGGGGCTATAAGGTGGATGTGGTACACAGGTAATGTTGAATCGAGCCAGAAACTGCATGACTTGATTTGCGACTTGAGGCCGTGCATTGTCATGATGAAGTCGCCACCCAGTCCGAGAAAGCTCTGCTAGTTTCTTTGCAATGTGCTTCCTCAGTGTAGCCAATACTGACGTCTAGTATGCTGCTGTAACAGTAGTGTGAGGGGAACTGCATGCTGGTAAATCATTCCATTACAGTCAAAAAATGTGATCACCATCACTTTCCCTGCAGATGGAACAACTTTAGCCTTTTTGGTGTTGGAGAACCTGGCGATTTCCACACTGTGCTGGCTTGTTTTCCTTCGGGATCATAATGATGCAGCCATGACTCATCACCGGTGATAATGGATTTAAAAAATGCATCACCTCCATTGTCTGGTATGCGAAATGCACGTAGGGTCTACAAAATAGAGCATTGCTACCAACCTACCAATACGAGAGTGCTGCCGCCTACCAACATTATACATAAAAACCCACTCTTTTCAAATATTTATGTTACAGGAAAAAAATCAGTCTCAGTCTTTGTTGATCAGCCCTCGTATTTAAAGCACGCAGTTTATTTCAAATAGCTTTTCCTGTGGCATCTCTTGTTACTACTTTGAAACTGCTGTCAGCATTCAGCAGTTTATCGCGATGCCATGAAGAGAGTATGGAGTTTTAAGAGCCGTGTATAGCTGTCGGCTTTTGAACATTTGACTACCGCTTCAGTTTCCTTTATCTCTCCTTTTTTCATCTCTATAGCCCCCCTTTAACTACTATGGTCATTTTCGTTTTATTTTCTCTACCACATACATAGTAGCTAGAGAAGGTATCTTATCATACCCAAAAATTCGATACCGAGATTTCACCGGAAATACATGTTTTGAGGCCCCTGAATACAAAAGTATTTTTAGAAAATGGCCTGTGTGTATCTTTGAACACAATTCAAAAACGAAAGTCGGGTCAACCCAAACTTGGTATTTAAATTCAATACCTTCCAAAGATGCGACAAGAAAATTTTTCAAGAAAATCCCCCTAACTCAAACTACCGTTTACATGGAAGATTTTTCGAAAATTTGGATTTTGTAAAAATGGCTTTAACGATTTTGATTAAAATATCCTATATTAAATATATTTACATGAATAATGAAATGTATGTATTGAATTGTATGGAAATAACATTTGAAGTCCTCTTTATTCTGAAGGAATTTTGTATAATCTTATATAACTGGGAAACGTAAAAAATGCAGAACTCTTTAAAACACACAATTTATTTCAAATAAAATTTTTTGTGGCATGAGCTGTTTCTGAGATATTCGTTATTAAAGGCTCGAATTGTTCATTACTTGGTTATTCTTTATAGTCCTTTCAACATTCAGTTGTTTCTTGCGATTGCATGGAAAGAGTGGCATTTTAAGGCCAGCATATAGCGTCCAGTTCTTAAAGATTTGACTATCGCTGTTCTCTTTGTATCTATAACGAAATTTGTAATGAAGCTATTTCTACAAAGGTTTATCTGGATTAAAATGTAGTAGATAGAAAAATAAACTTGAGTAAGAATAGTTTGTACACTCACTAATAAAGATAGAGGGTAGACAAAGTCACATGAATGTTTCACATAAGATTTTTTAAACTTATTTTCACACGCATATTCACTCTGACATACGGATTCTACGGAGGTTAGGCCAGAATACTAATTAAAGAAAAAAGCCCATCCCCCGACCAGGAATCAAACCGGAACCTCCGATTGAGAAGTCAGCTCATTGACCACTGGACCACAGAGGTGGTCGATTTATTTCTTTTGTACCTAAAACTAATTGTATAACAAAACAAATTCTGTTATTTATCTCAATGAACATGATCCAGATAGAAAAAAAATCTGATGTGCTACACTCACATGACTTTCTCTACTCTTGTACAAACTATTTTTACAAACGTTTATTCTCTATATGCTTCATGTTAATCGAGATGTTAATCTTATTGCTAATTTTCTTGTAGATGCAAGGAGAATATGGTAGGCTTTAAGCGATAGTCAAATCTTTTAAGAGCTGGTTGCTATGTGGCGAATTCCAATGTCTTTGCATGTCCAGGACATAAAAAATGAATAACGAATTTGAGAAAAAGTATAAGTATTGGAAAATTTAAGGGAGTAACAAGCAATATCTCGAAAATGGTTCACTCATCAAAAAAATGTATATGACATAAATTGTGTATTTTAACGCGATCTACATTTTGTGTAGTAAAATTCTGTCTATCTCTTATGGTTTACCAGTTATGCAAATGTCGTTCACAATGAAGAATACTTTTGGAGACATTTCCAGAAAATTCAAGATATACATTTTATCTGCCATGAAAATATCTTAAACATATTATATTTTAATCAAAATCGTTTTAGCCATTTTTGAGAAAATTAAAATTTTTGAAAAATGTTCCATGTAAAGGGTAATCTGGGGTGGGGGATTTTCTTGAAAACCTTCATGTCGCATCTCTGGAAGATACTGAACCTAAATACCAAGTTTGGTGTTTATCCGACTGTTCGTTTCTGAGTTATGCTGTTCACAGACACACAGACACACACACGGACATGTTTCCAAAAATGCTTTTTTTTTGTATTCAGGCGGTCTCAAAACATATATTTCCGGTGAAATCTCGGTATCGAATTTTTAAGTGGAAAATAAGCTTTTAGGGGAATACTTTGGGGAAGCTGTATAAAAGTAAACGATAGTGGGAGAAAAAGTGATGTAATTGTAGCATATAAGGTGTTTTTTCCCCTTTGTTTTTCGTTATGACTGACGTTAATGAGTCAAGCTAAAATCAAACCAGTCAGAGACTTTCTTGGTCAGTACAGTATGCCTGCTGCATTTATGCATTTCGTTATGTAAAATCTTTTGGTTTTATTTGTAATATACCTACTATTTCTTTCGTCTTTTCTCCTGTGTTCTTATTTATGTGGAATTTTTCTGCGTCCCCATTTCGCGCACAGGAGTGTTTGTGGAATTGATTTGAAGGCATAGCGGTAACCTGTCTATCGTCTGGCTGCATCATTCGCTACTCCCGCGTTTTATTAGCGTGCCATAAACTCTAGAACGTAAACGGTTTATTTGAAATGAAGCCACTCTGAAGTTATTGCATCTGTGGTTTTTCAGCTGCAGCGCAGAGATATACGCTTTTTCTTTATATGTCAATGCGTGTTGCTGCATTTCGGGGATGGAGTGAAAATTTCAGCCTTATTTAGGAATGTCTCTCTCACGGGAAAGTGCACTTTTGACCTTCACGGGGACCGATTTGTAAATTTTCCAAAACGCAAAGTACTCTAATGAGCCTTTTTGAAATGTATACATATCATGTTGGTATAAACAAGTGCGGTTGCAAAGTTTGGGAGATATACTCAAGTCATTCCAGGATTATTCAGTTTTAAAACTCAAATTTAAGCTGTTTTAGAAAAATGTTTCTTACAATGCAATTTTCATAACTTTTTAGGAGTTCATACGAGGGCGGATCGGAAACTAACGCACAATATTTTTTTACAAGAAAGTTTAATAGTTAAAACAACAACAAAAATCACAATTCAACTTACACGTTTTACCTTCTTCTCAACACATTTCTCCCATCGTGATACCGGTTTCAATATGCCCTGTATGTAGAAGTCCGTTTCCTTGAGTATAGCCATCTGCTGATTTCACTTCCCCATCTGTCGCAAAGCGTTGGCGGGCCAGAAATTTCTTTATGGGACCAAACAGATGAAAGTCCGACGGTGCAAGGTCCGGACTGTATGGTTGATGCTGGAGCACCTTCCAACCAAATTTGGCGATTTTCTAACGAACAGCAGCAGCAACATGGAGGCGAGCATTGTCATGAAGAATTTTGACATCGTCAGCATTCATGTTGTGGCGTTTGTCACGAAGGGCATGCCGCAACTTCATCAAAGTTTTCATGTAGGCTGCAGCATTCATAGTGGTCCCGTGTTCAACAAAGTCCACCAATACAACACCATGCGTATCCCAGGACACCGTCATAAGCACTTCCCTAGCAGATTGAGTCCTTTCCACTCCATAATTGCGTGCTTAGCTTCGGGCATGTAGTGGTATGCCCACGACTCATCACCAGTGATGGTTCCTTTCAGAAAGTCATGCCCTTCTGCGGTGTTCCGCGTTAGGTGATCCAAGCTCGTCATCATTCGCTGGCTCTTGTGGTTGTCTGTCAGGTTCTTAGGCACCGAACGGGCACTAGCTTTACGAAATTTCAACGTGTCATGAACAATATCGTACACTACACCATAAGAAATGTTAAACTGTTGCGATAAGGTTCGCAGTTGCACACGCCAGTCGTTCAAAATTACCGCCTTAATGCCCCTTATATTCTGTGGGGTTGCAGATGTTACCGGCCTCCCGGAGCGTGGCGAATCACTAAGGTTCACATCACACGGCCCTCTAGGAAGAATGCGCACCACCTGGAGACATTGCTACGGTCCATACAATCATCCCCATACACGCCACGCATGTCCCTGTGAATATCACTTAGTTTATGCCCTTTGGCCCACAAATATCGAACCGCACCTTTCTGATCTTCACACGTGGACGGCAGTAACATGCGGGCCATCTTTATTGCGTAGTTCACACTTCTCTCGCTAGAGCCGCACATGAAACAAAAAAATATCCTCTGTAGTGAAAACTTCAAGCTATATTTGTGAAATTGTAACATTCTAGCTGCAATACCAAGGCAGAAAAATTATAGTGCGCTACTTTTCGATCCGCCCTCGTATTTATGTTCCTTATTGATCTAGAAAACTTTTTCTAAGAAATATAATTTTAAATTAACTACTTTTTTAAAAAATAACTCATTGAATTGTGGTTTTTGGGTTTTGCGAAATATATACATGGTGAAACATTTAAATTGAGACTGAACAATATCTCCAAAAGTAAATATTGTAGAAAGAAATGTCTTTAAAAAACGTTGCTTGATATTATGGGGGAAAGTAAATGCCATTAGTCGTGTTTTGTTTGGAGGACGTCATAATTGTCATTTTAGGGTCAATTTAATATTTTTTAATGGGAACCTACATTTTGTATGTTGTTTTCTCAATACAAAATGGTTTAGCTGTTTATTTTGTGATGAGGAATAAGGAAACAAAATCAAAAATGTTGGTTCCCAATTATGAAACGTAACTTGAACCCTCAAATGACTATCCATGGATGGTCCAACCATTCATTGAGCTCTTCGTACACAGCCATTCAGGATTTTCGTTGTTATTTACCTTGGTGTAAGAAGACTTACAAAGTGCTTTATACAAGTGTTGGTTGGTTTTTTATGAGGAATGAGGAAACAACATTAAAAAGATAGATTCCCATTAACAAAATTAAATTCACCCTAAAATGACCATCACTACGTCCTCCAAAATCCCAATTAATGACTCTTGCTTTCCCCCATAATATCAAGCAACTTTTATTCAAGACATTTCTTTCTACAACGCTTAGTTTTGGAGATACTGTAGAGTCTGAACTTAAATGGTCCAACCTGTATATATCTACTTATGAAACCTTGGTGAGCTTGATGGTGTAACACACTTGGCTTACACTAATAATTACATAGTAATTACTTTCTCTACCACGTATAGTAAGTAGGGGAAGTATTGTATTCCACCCAAAAATTCGATATCGAGATTTCACCGGAAATACATGTTTTGAGACCCCCAGAATCCAAAAATAAGCATTTTTGGACACATGCCCGTGTCTGTGTGTGTCTGTCTGTCTGTCTGTGAACAGCATAACTCAGAAACGAACAGTCGGATAAACACCAAACTTTGTATTTAGGCTCAGTATCTTCCAGAGATGCGACACGAAGATTTTCAAGAAAATCTCCCCACCCCAGATTACCCTTTACATGGAACATTTTTCGAAAATTTTAATTTTCTCAAAAATAGCCCTAACGATTTTGATTAAAATATCATATGTTTAAGATATTTTCATGAAAAATGAAATGTATATACCTATCGAATTTTCTGGGAATGTTTCCAAACGTATTCTTCATTGTGAACAACTTTTGCATAACTGGTAAACCATAAGAGATAGACAAAATTTTACTACACAAAAAATGTAGATCGCGTTAAAATACACAATTTATGTCATAAATTTTTTGTTGTTGAGTGAACCATTTTCGTGATATTGCCTGTTATTCCCTTAAATTTTCCAATACTTATACTTTTTCTCAAATTTGTTATCCATTTTTTATGTCCTGGATATACAAAGAGAATGGAATGTGCCACACAGCAACCAGCGCTTAAAAGTTTTGACTATTGCTTAAAGCCTACCATATTCCCCTGGCATCTACAAGAAAATTAGCAATAAGATTAACATCTCGATTAACATGAAGCATATGGAGAATAAGCGTTTGTAAAAATAGTTTGTACAAGAGTAGAGAAAGTCATGTGAGTGTAACACATCAGAGTTTTTATAGTTGACATGCATTGAAGGAACTGTTTTCGAAGTTTCGCTCTAATAACTTTAAAATTGCATCCTAAGGATCATTTAAATGCTGAAAACATGTCTAAAACATTACAACCCCAACAAATCTCATGCGTTGCTTTCACATGACTTTCTACCATCTATCGGTTTTTAATCGTCTACGAATTATTCCTACCAAGGTTTATTTTCCTATCTGCTTCACTTTAATCGAGATAAGACTTTCAGTAAATAGCTACATTACACATTTCGTTATAGATACAAAGAGAACAGCGATAGTCAAATGTTTAACAACTACACGCTATATGCTGGCCTTAAAATTCCTTACTGTTTCCACGACCTAACGAGAAGCAAATGAAAATCAGCAGGACCTTAAAAGAATGGCTAAGTATTCAACAGTTCGAACCATTAATAACGGATATATCAAAAATGGTTTATGCCCCCTCCCAAAAAAAGAAAGTTATTTGAAATAAGTTGTGTATTTTAAAGAGATTACCATTTCTGTGTAGCACATTCTCTTTAATCGATTAACGTTTACAAGGCATACAAAATTATGCAAAATTCTTTTTGAATGAACTGGTCTTTATATGCAATTCCCAGAAAATTCAAGATATACGCTTTATTTGTCAAGTAGATATCTTTAATATATGATATTCTATTCAAAATCATTAGAGCCATTTTTTCTTTTGAATATACTGAACTTAAATACCAAGTTTGTTATTATCCGAACCTTTCATTTTGAGTTATGCTATTCACAGACACACACGAAGCTTTTTCTAAAAAAATCTTTTTTACTTTCTCTGCTACGCATAGTAAGTAGGGGAAGTATTGCATTCCACCCAAAAATTCGATACTGAGATTTCACCGGAAATACATGTTTTGAGACTCCTTAATCCAAAAAAGCATTTTTGGAAACATGTCCATGTGTGTGTCTGTGTGTTGTCTGTGAACAGCATAAATCAGAAACAAACAGTCGGATAAACACCAAACTTAGTATTTAGGTTCAGTATCTTCCAGAGATGCGACACGAAGATTTTCAAGAAAATCCTCCCACCCCCAGAATACCCTTTGCATGGAACATTTTTCGAAAATTTTAATTTTCTCAAAAATGGCTCTAACGAATTTGATTAAAATATCATATGTTTAAGATATTTTCATGACAAATGAAATGTATATCTCGAATTTTCTGGGAATGTTTCCAAAAGTATTCTTCATTGTGAACGACTTTTGCATAACTGGTAAACCATAAGAGATAGACAAACTTTTACTACACCAAAATGTAGATCGCGTTAAAATACACAGTTTATGTCATATACGTTTTTTTGTTGAGTGAACCATTTTCGAGATATTGCTTGTTATTACCTTAAATTTTCGAATACTTGTACTTTTTCTCAAATTCGTTATTGATTTTTTTGTCCTGGTAATGCATAGAGAATGGAATACTCCACATAGCAACGAGCTCTTAAAACATTTGACTATCGCTTAAAACCTAGCAATTCCCCTTGCATCTACAAGAAAATTAGCAATAAGATTAACATCTCGATATCTCAATTAACATGAAGCATACGGAGAATAAGCGTTTGTAAAAATAGTTTGTACAAGAGTAGAAAAAGTCATGTGAGTGTAACACATTAGATTTTTTGTTTTTGGATTCAGAAGGCCTCAAAACACATATTTCTGATGAAATCTCTGTATCGAATTTTATGGTGGAATTCTATTTTCTCTACCTAATATGTACAGTTGAGTGGAAAAAAAAACTGCCGATGGATTTGGTTACGTTTAGTGTTTTCCATTCTTGATGTTGGCAGAATCTCATCATTTGTGTTCCACGCCTGCCTTAGGTGACTATCTTCTAATTGGTTTTAGCTGAAGTCCGATACGTTAGTATTTCCCTATGAAGAAAAGTCAGGCCTAGCTAGACAAAGAAAGGGTTGAAGAATCGGTATATGCCACTTGAATAGTTGAAACAATAAGCCTCCCAAGACTGTCCATACTAGCCCCCGAATGAGTCCGGCTCTTATTGGTTCGGCATTTAAGCATTAACCTCTGTAACCGAATGAGGGGTGGAATGTGCGGCAGAGGCGTGTTAATTATTGATTGATAACTTAAACCGCGGTTCTGTTTTATTTTGCACCTAACTTACGTGATAGAGAACGTAAGAACGACAGATGGTATAAATATTTTATATAGTAAGGCGGAGATGTTTGGACCATGATGCTTTGACCTCTCTTGGTTTTTTTTCTACATTTTAAGAGATTTTATGTTTATTGCTTTTTCCTGCACTATAATACAGTAGGTTCATTGAAGCGCACAGTTCATTAGTGGCTCATGTACGCGTAACATGAGTTGGTTGGGTGCATATTGAGAACTAACAGTGAACACGTGTCATGACTCATCTTGGTTACACGCTCTTAACAGCAAAATGCCTCAAGGGTCACTGACGGGAGTCAACAGTAATTTAGTTGGAATACTATTGTAGTAGGCAGATGTGGGCCAAATTGGTTGGAACGCTTTTCATTAAGATTTGTTTAAGCGTATGCCCAAGACTTGATGAGCTGTTACTAGAAGGAAGCTGTGATTGAACATTAGCAACACCACAGGCATAAAAATAAATATTGTGTCACATTCACATAACATTCTCTGCTTATTCTTCTTCAAACTACTCTTACAAAAGCTTATTCTTCTATCTGCTTCTTCTATCTACTTCTTATATCAATTTATTGCATTTTGAAATATTAAATGAAAATAAATGAAAATTTAAAAATCAAAATTATAATAAATTAGAAATGTAACAATTTGGATTAAAATTTATAAGAATTTTAGTTTTAAATTGTTTTAGTATTATTTAAACTTTTTTATTGTTATTTTGATTAAAGTAAATTTGGTATTTTGTAAAAGTTAAATAAGTTTTTAAATTATTGGTTTGATTATAATTTGTATAGTTTTTTGTAATTTATTTAACTACGAGTTACTTATTACATTTTGAGGTTGAATAAATTACAAGGTTTGATAATATAAGCCCTAGTTTAAGAAATTAGATTCCAGGGTTTAGTATTACAGATTTTATTTTTATTTTATCTACTTCTTATTAATAGAGATGAACTTTCATCACGCATTTTGTTGTAGGTGTAAGAAGGATGCAGAACGTTAAGGCGGTATCAGATGTTTTAAGAGTACGTTGTCGCTATGTGATGGCTTTGAAATTTCATGCTGCTTGCATGACCATGAGAAGGAAGTATAAGTATTTGGAAATTCAAATCAATAACAAAGGATATCCCGCAAATGGCATCGACACAAAAATTGTATTTGGCATAATTTGTGTACTTTAACGAGATCTACATTTTTTATACAGTATTATTTTTTATTCATCATTTTACGTCCCTTATATCGCGACGGATGTGCCAGAAGATGCCTCGTGGATGGGTGTGTGGTGGACAGTTGACCTTCTAGGTCTCTTCCCTGTACCATGCCTCTTACTTCGTCACATGTATCCACAGTGGCAAGTGTTCTGCTTTGTGACGGGCAGATGACAGCCTCAACGTATGTCTACAGAGGCATGTGTGTAGCAGTTGTACCTCTGCTTCCATACGTACCGGGCAGATGGCAATATGATGCCGTCTAGTTTACCTGCTTTCATTATCTGTGGATAGATGGCAGTTTTACCATCTATTTTTATAGTTTTTCTATTGTTTTAGACTTAAGATGGAACTTTGGGTCGTGGTATTGAGTATCTAACCTGGTATTTACCTTGGCGACTGGGGGAAACCACAAAAAGAAAGAAACAAAGAAAGAAAAAAAGACGTCAGATTAGTCGGGTCACGGAATTTGAACCCGAAGCCTCCCGAATGTGAGCCACAGAAGTTACCGCCTGAGCCATCTCACTCGAATTTTGAGCATCTCTTACGGGTTATAAATTATACACAATTCATTGAGAATGAAGAGGACTTCACAGGCTATTTCCAGAAAATTCAAGATATACATTCATCAAAATCGTTAGAACCAGTTTTAAGAAATTAGGAAATCTCGAAGCTATTTCCATTTAAAGGGAGTTTGGGAGGGAGAATTTTCTTTAAAATACTCGTGTCATAACTTTGGAAGACATTTAACTTAAATACCCAATTTGGTATTTATCCAACATTTCGTTTCGAAGTTAGCTGTTCACACACACACACACACACAAGGCCGTTTTTCTATGGTTTTTTATACACTGGTGTGCAAAACCTAAGGACGAAAGTAATCTTCGCATGCTGTGACACTACCAAGTAACATAGTTCGATGAATCATACATAGAAGGAACTGCTACGGTATGCTACAGTAGGCAACTAAACGAAATATGCAATGAGACGAACAGAAATGCCATTTTTATTCATAGACCATAAGCTACACTAAAGTCAACACGACATATGATGGCTCTCTAGATTTACAGAAACAGATAGATGGTGCTTAAAGGGGTGTGTGATCACCACGGACAGAAATGCATGCTCTGCATCGTGCTCCCATGCTGGCCACAAGATTTGTAAACAGTTCTTGTGGTAGGGGTTCCATTCCTCCACCAGCGCTGTTGACAGCTGTTGGATGGTCGTTGGTGCATGTGGATGTGCTATAATGCGTCTCCCCTAAGCATCCCACACGTGTTCGATGGGATTTAAATCGGAGAAACGGGCAGACCAGTACATTCGCCGAATATCCTCTCGTTCCAAGAGATCCTCCACCTGCGCTGTTCGATGCGGTCGCGCATTGTCATCCATAAAAATGAAGTCAGGGCCAACTGCACCTCTGAAAAGACACACATGGGTAAGGAGTACAGTATCACAATAACGTTGACCAGTGAACGTACCGTGTTCAAAGATTTGGAGGTCGGTGCACCCATGCAACATTATGCCTCCCCAAACCATAACACCCAGACCAGCAAAACGATCGTGTTCAAGGATGGTCCTGGGTTCATTACGCGTTGTTCCCACCTCTCGCCAGATGAGGGTACGTCGAGAATCACTACTCAGACTGAATCTTCTCTCATCCGAGAAGAGCACTCGACCCCATTCCTCGTTGGTCCTATTTTGATGTTCTTGGGATCATCGCAAACGGTGCCGCCGATGTGCGGATATCAATGAAACAGAGTACTGGCCGTCGGGCAAAGAGACCACCTCTGTGTAGTCGCCGTGCCACTGTGTATCGTGAGTTTGCGTGCCTAGCTGTCCTGTTAAATGTGGTTGCAATTGCACCCGCTGTTTGGCGTGGATCTCTTCTTGCCTGTTGCACAATGTAGCGGTCATCTGCTGCCGTAGTTGAGCGTGGTCGACCACCACCTCTCCTTGGGACAGCAGCGCCTGTGGTTTGGAAGGTTCCCCATGCAAGTGAAACAATGCTGTGAGCAATTCGAAACTCCTGAGCAACACTCGTCACACTTCGCCCTTCTTCCAGTTTCCCGAAGATTCTTCCTCGTGTGAAGTCATCCAAACGGTGTCTATGGGCCATGTTGCAATGAGGAACACCACTACAGTGCACTGCAACAGCTCGCTAATTGCCACGCACCGTCTTGTCCTGTTTTGTCAACTGCCTCGTGTTGCGGAACCAGACACATTTGGCACTATAGGCTCGCTACACTCACGCCATGTGACGTCCAGCTTTCTGTGTACGTGTTAGAGACCTCTGGCAACATGCTCCCGCACCTTCATCTACTTCCACCAAGTAGTTCATTTGTTATGCTACTTTACTCATCTCGTCCTTAGGTTTTGCACACCAGTATATTTTGGCGAAATCACGATATCCAGTATTTGGATGGAATGCAATACTTGCTCTACGTACTATGTACTATTAGAGATAGTAAAAATCGGTGCCTCAAAAGACGGTGTGATTTAACTCATTAAAATTTGTAATGTACCATTTGTTATTTGTTCTACACACATGAGAAAAGGTCCAATTTAATGACAAGATAACTGTGAATTTTTAGTGTTTTACAGGTGCATTACTTTTGAAGGTATGCGTACAGGCACCGTCAGCGATGGTGGCTCGATGTAACCATACGCAAGGTCGCTCACCTCCTGAATGGCGCGGGATTATTAGGCACACTGTATTGAATTCCTCATCCAGTGGTGAAGTGTTTGGATTCATTTCCTAGATGCTTGAATGAATTTCTGGACAGGATAGGAGCTGGACTGACTACTGAGTATTTACATTCGAAATTTATTATATTTTAGGGTAAAGCAATGTGATATTAATGTTTTATTTCTTTTATGGTAGTTTAAATAACATTGTATGCTGTTTAATTATGCAATTTTTAAGTCTGATATACATTAAAAGCAACATTTAAAAGTAATTATTGTATAGACATATCTGTTATGTTTTAAGTAAGATTCAAATTTACAAGATTCAATGTTACATATTTATGTATTTTAGTGAGTGAAACTTTGTGTGTATTATTACAGTGTTACTTAGTTAATGTATTTCCATCTGAGAGGTTGTGGTTCCTAGAATGTTATACATAATTTTATAGAACATAGATATACATACTGTAGAAATCAGCTAATACTACAATCTTATTAAAGGGCTTAAGTTTTTTTCTGTGTTATTTTAAACGAATCATACATGTGCCTTTAATTATAAACTCATATCCAAACCTACAGTTCCAAATACCTGTGCACCGCTGCGCTTGAACCTTCAAGATACCTGTATGAATTCAGACATTGAGAAGGATACTTCACCTCTTTGTTTTGTTTACATCAAGCCACCATCAATGACGATGGCTATCCAGGGAGGCTATACAGTCTAGAACCATTGGATAACTATCTTAATTTATGTTTATTAAATTTTTGTGTCTTTGGGGTGTAATGTGCACGTATATCAACGTTTTTGTTGTAACATACAATCAGTGGCGGCTGGTACATATTTCAATTGATGAGACACAACTTATAAAAATAGCATTGCATAAAATCCACGAAAATTAACTTATCATGCTGCTTTGTAAAAATAGGTAGGCCGGAAGATAAAACACTTCACATTTCTCGAAAATGTAGTCGTAATTTATGAAGTGCTATTAAATTTATATTTTACGTAAAAATTTACTACACACTACACGTTTACTAAAATAAATAATTCATCTTCACATAAATTTCTGCTATATTTCAGATTTTTGACAATAGTTCGCTAGCTATGCTTGTTCAGAAACTACATGCAAGAATTGATGTCAGTAATAAATACTTACTTAGAATAAAGAAGCTAATTTAAATAACAGTACTGGCTGAGACGTCACTGGTTTGGGGGTGGGTTTAAACTGTATTAAATACAATAGTAAAACGTACCTTGAAGGAGGCAATAAACACTAACCTCTCTATTTATAGATTAGGTTCATTCTGCCATCCTCCTTTCGGCCTTTTTAGCGAAAGAGTTTCTTATAGTTTAGATTCCTCATAAGCCACTGGCGCGAAAGAGCAAACAAGTGAAGGGAAGCAATAACAACCTCACGACAAATCGCTTAGGGAAGCTCCTCTCGCAGGCGCTCCGATAGGGAGGATAGGCTTGGTGCGCATGTCCATGTCCACAGAGCCTACGCGCCCTTTTTGAACTCTCCCTGCAACACTCCTGTCATCCCTTTACCCATCATAACAACTCGTCTGCCCTGCTAAGCCTGGATTCGAGAGCGTGTAATGACCGTTCCCTTCACACGCACACACGCAGGCAGGCACAACGGATTCCTACTGAAAGAAGTCGGAACTCTGCTTCAGCCAATGTGACATCCTTCATTGGTTGGAGCAGAGTCCGCTGTAACCCCGGCTCCTTCCAGTAGGAATCCATTCATATCTAAATTTAGCCAATCAAAGCCACGTGGAGTAAATCACTGGTAGGAGTTAGTTCCACTTTACTGCTGTGGATACCTTCGGTGCGATGGCATTCTGTTTATAAAATGGACTATACACACATATATAATATTACTTTCTCTACTACGTACAGTAAGTAGGGAAAGCATTGTGTTCCACCCAAAAATTCAATAGCGAGATTTCACCGGAAATACATGTTTTGAGACACTCTGGATCCAAAAAAACAAGCATTTTTGGAAACATGTCCGTGTGTCTGTCTGTCTGTGTGTGTGTGTGTGTGTGTGTGTGTGTGTCTGGCTGTCTGTCTGTGAACAGCATAACTCAGAAACGAACAGTCGGATATACACCAAACTTGGTATTTAGGTTCAGTATCTTCCAGAGATGCGACACGAAGGTTTTCAAGAAAATCCCCCCACCCCAGATTACCCTTTACATTGAAGATTTTTCGAAAAGTTTAAATTTCTCAAAAATGGCTCTAACGATTTTGATTAATATATCATAGGTTTTAGATATTTTCATGACAAATAAAATGTATAGCTTGAATTTTCTGGGAATGTCTCCAAAAGTATTCTCCATTGTGAACGACTTTTGCATAACTGGTAAACCATAAGAGATAGACAAAATTTTACTACACAAAAAATGTAGATCGCGTTAAAATACACAATTTATGTCATATACATTTTTTTTTGTTGAGTGAACCATTTTGGAGATATTGATTGTTATTCCCTTAAATTTTTCAATACTTATTTTCTCAAATGGGAATTCGTAATTCATATTTTTGTCTTGGATATGCAAAGAGTATTAATCTGTGGCAAAGGGAATGGTGCTGCACCTAGCAACCAGCTGTTAAGAGATATGTGTGTGCTTAAAGGCTACTGTATTTCTATATTACCCTTGTAAATATATTTTCCCCTTACATCTACAAGAAAATTAGCAATAAGATAGACTCTGCAAATGTTTATCTCGATTAACATGAAGTAGATGGAGAATAAGCGTTTGTAAAAAATAGTTTGTACAAGAGTAGAGAAAGTCATGTGAGTGTAACACATCAGATTTTTTTGTGTTTTTTAACAACGCTGACAATTGCCAGGATCATTTCAGCGCCGCCAGTGTGTTGGAATTTCGTCCCACAGGAGTTCTTTTACAAGCCAGTAAATCTCCTGACATGGGACTGTCGCTTTTTAGCACACTTAAAAACCATTGGTCTGGGCCGGGTTTGAACCTGCGACATAGGATGATTAATTGTTTATTATTAGAGCGAAGTGGACATTTAAAGAACTAAAAGAAAAGAGGAGAGAAATTCACTCAACTTCGGACATTGATCTCACCAGTGTGAATCAAAATTTCTTGAGAAGACGCCAGGAATATGCGGATGGAGGAGAACATTTCCAACATCTCTTATGATAAGACATGTGCTTATTATCATTATAGTTGTAACTGATACGAGGTGTTTGCGGGAATATTATAACTACGAGGCGTATTTTTAAAGTAAGTACCGTTTTAATATTTTGCCACTGCAGTCGCGATTTTGAGCATGCGGTATAACTTCCTCCATTCATTAGGAAGCAAACATTCATCGCCAAATTGTGTAAGGTTTATAGGGAAACAATAATGAGTGACAGTGCTCTGCCACACACAGCCAAAAAATGTCAAGATCAGATCACGTAATTTGGTTAAGAACAATTCGACCACCCTCCCTACAGTCCGGATTTGGCATCAAGCGATTTTCATCTTTTGTTCATTTGAAGAAATTCCTTGGAAAACATTTCAACAATGATGATATGAAACAAGAAGTGCATATCTGGCCTTTATCACAGGCGGCATCATTCTTTGACTAAGGCATACAAAAACTAGTTTCCCGTTACGACAAATAGCTGAATAACGGCGGTGACTATGTGGAGAAATAGTGTAAGGTAATGAATGGTAATAAAGTATTTGAAAAATAATCTCCTATTATTTTTAAAGCATTATTAAAGACATGCCTCGTATTTCGGGGACAGTCCGAGCTGTGGAGGCTGAAACGCGAGCCGTGCGCGGTGGCCACGTTGTGAAGGAATTGCACTGTAATATCAATCATGACATAATATAAAGCTAGAAGCGTGGAAGCTAGAGCCGGCGATGACGCGTGCGCATTTTGGCCGGAGAAGTCGCTCATCTGACTACCAAGTGCATAAATGTGCTATCGACGCGAAGGACGCGCTGTGACTCCCCCGCTCAGTCAACCACTATCCCGCCAGTAAATTATTTGATTTTGTAAATCCACACAATTGCAGCAATAAATTTAATTAAATATTTGTTTTGACGTGTAATTTCTTAATTAATTTTTTACGACGATAAACCTTCAACATCTTTTAGGACAGGAACCCCACCTTTGCTGCAGGTCCTCATTTGACGCCCCTTGCTTTGGGGACCCTGGTGCGGTGCAAGAGTTGCACGTTCACAGTAGTAGCAACACTGCCTCTCTCGTTCGCGCCGGAGACTAAGTGAAGCACACTGTATATGCGAGGTGTGTTCAAAAAGTAACTGGAATTTCTGTTTTTCTTAAAGAATTTTTATTTAGTCATCAACATCACCTTTGTTCCCTTCAAAGTAATCCGCCTCAGATATAATACACTTGTGCCAGCGCTTTTTCCAATCTTGGAAACACTTCTGGAACTAACTTTTCGTTATGGTGTTCAGCTCCTTCAGCGATTCTGTTTTTATC
This sequence comes from Deroplatys truncata, assembly GCA_030765065.1. Classification (NCBI taxonomy): domain Eukaryota; kingdom Metazoa; phylum Arthropoda; class Insecta; order Mantodea; family Mantidae; genus Deroplatys; species Deroplatys truncata. The sequence continues at coordinate 178,644,722 of CM060987.1, read as the reverse complement.
TCATCAATAGTGTCAAAACGTCGCCCTTTCATGTTTCTCTTCAATCTCGGGAATAGAATTCGCAGGAGGGCATGTCCGATGAATATGTGGCTGAGGCAGCATAATGGTTTTGTTTTTTGCCAAACAGTCACGAACAAGCATTGAGGTGTGAGCGAGTGCATTATCGTGATGCAATTTCCATGAGTGGTTTTGCCACAATTCTGGTCGTTTTCTTCGGATTGCTTCACGCAAACGGCGCATAACTTCCATGTAATATTCCTTATTGACTGTAGGACCATAAGGCAGGAACTCCTGATGCATTATCCCTTGTAATCGAAGAAAACAGTGAGAAGAACCTTCACATATGATGCAACTTTCGAATTGTTTTCGGTCTTGGCTCTTTAGGCAGATTCCGTTGAAACGATTGGGCATTAGCTTCGACGTCATACCCATTTACTGATATTTATTCACCTTCTTTAGAAGTTCTGGATCGTTTTCGACTTCATTCAGAGATTCCTGAGCGATGTCTACGCGACGTCGTTTTTGGTCGAAATTCAACAATTTCGGAACAAACTTTGCTGCTACTCGTTTCATGCCCAAAACGTCCGAAAAAATTACTTTGCATGAGCCAAAGGATATACTGATATCATCAGCAACCTCTCTGGTGGTGATTCGGCGATTTTCCAGAACCATTTCCTTTACTTCTTCCACGTTATCATCAGTAATTGATGTGCTAGGGCGTCCAGGGCGATCGTCGTCTTCAACGTCTTCTCCACCCTCTTTGAAACGTTTATACCACTCGTTAACTCTTGTCTTACTCATAGTAGATTCGCCAAAAGCCACAGTCAACATTTCGAATGTGGTGCTGCACTTTATTCCGTTTTTCAAGCAAAATTTAATGCAAATTCTTATATCCATCTTTTTCGAAAGTAAAAATTCGCGGAGCACTCGAAAACACGTATAACTTTTTCGATTGTCAACAATAAATTAAATATTCAAAACATCTGAAAATGTAAACATACATCAGGAACATGTGCACCAACAAGAAAAAACAAAAGTTTTTAACATCGGATATATAAAGCTCGCGTTATTTTTTGATCACACCTCGTACACAAGTAGCTACTCTATGACGTAGGTAGATGCTCCTCTCCACCTCTTCCAATTTAATATTTATTAACTTTCCTATGCGAAGTGCAAGAGAAGCAGAATCGCAAAGAAGCCAATAAAATTGAGTTCTCACCGTGGGTCGCTTCCCACGCAGTTTTCCTGAGAATGCCATCATTAAGTTACTTTTCCGTAATAGCGATATAACTCTAACGCGACATTATATTAGCAATATACATGCAAGGGACGCGTATCTGCTTTTATTGCTCCTGTGCACAGCAGGTTTGGCTCATTTAACACTAGCAAATATCTGTAACATGAACCTTCTAAACTAACAAGGGGAGGTTTATATCAAACTACTACCCACAGTTCTGTTGACGTAATTGTGTTCTGTGCGTATATTCTTCATTTCCCTCTCCTTCAGAATGTCTCTCCCTCGGGTTCTGTGAATTCCTACAATATTGCGGTTTGTAAGAATAATATTGTTATGTACTGGGGTGAGGCCAAAAGGTTTGCAGATAGATATTAAATTTCAGTTACCCCAGCGTATACATTGAGAGGCATGACTTCAGAGGTAACAAGAGAACCAGAATCTTAAACTACGCATTCCAGAGCAGACGTGGGATAGTTATCACAAAATACACAGAATTTCACATTAATCACATTACCTGTGGTTTGTTTAGTATAAGCACGGTGCCCCTACATCTCACACAAAAGATAAAAAGGAAGAAGTTGAAGGGCGATGCTACACACACGAGATTACATTCACACGATGTCACATACAACCTTACAGACCCAACACTCGAAGGAAAAAAAAAGTGACGCTAATACACAACAAAAAGAAGTAACGCTCACTTTCCCCACTCTCCACCGCTAGCTAAAAAGGTGGCGAGTCGCCACGCCAAACGAAACTTCAAAATTACTGTCGCCAACGACGCAATAATGTGTCTGGCGTGACAATACACACACACACACACACACACACACACACACACACACGCCACAATATGTCAATTCCTACAAAGACAAAAATGTCCCTCCCGCTGAGACAGACTTGGGTCTGAGCAACCTAATACAAACGATGTGGTTATCCCACTTCTCGGATATTATAGAAATTAACATATCCCCATCCCTTGTCGTACTCCGTAGCCTAATGGTACCATGCTAGCCTCTAGTTCCCGAGTTCGCGGATTTATACCCCTCGGACGAATTTTTTCGAGCGCAAAATCCTTAGCATCGCTTCCTTCGGAAGGGAAGTAAAATCGGTGGTCCCGTGTCGTAGATTTACTGCACGTAAAAGAACCTCAAGCCTGATAAAGAGACCTCTGAGCCAAAAACAAATCCTCACCTTCCGCAAGGTTTAAATCCACGACCTCGGGAACTAGAGTCTAGTATGGCACCCCTAGACCACGAAGGACAATAAAATATTCCTTTATCACCCACGAGTTAGGTAATGGTACTCTTACAGCACGCGTTATTTCATGTCTAATCCCGGTGCTGTATTTTGCAGTGTTCTGTCACTGTCGACATCAGACTCACCTTGTCTCGAGATGCTGAAGTTCGCCCGATCAAATCACGGTTTACACACGGAATACACATGTCTCATTGGCTACCGTTGTTTTAGAACAACTCAGAATCTCCCCTAAGTGCGGCGTTGGCCTCTAAAGGCTGGACAGCATCTGTCTTTCTGGGCCCTGTCCATCTCAGTTATGAGTCCTTAAGAAAACATTGTTTGTGCATCTTAGGTTGTAGCTTGTGTGACCTGCGTATGTTCTGGTACCGGCAGCATGGTGCCGAAAGTCATGATCGAAAGAAACTTTTTCTATTTGTAAATTTAATCCGAAGCGTGTTTTTAAAGTAAGTGCCGTTTTAATATTTTGCCGCTGCAGTCGCGATTTTGAGTATGCGCGTTCACTTCCTCCATTCATTAGGAAGCCAGACGCAGCTGTGAGCGATCGTCAGTTTATGTTTTCCTGTTGTTAGAGCGTTTCGAAAAATCCAAAACAATGGAGCGATCCGCCGACTGTGAAGTCAGACCAGTGATTCCTTTTTTGAATGTGAGACATGTTACTCCAGCAAAAATTTTATGGGAAAACAATAAGTGATAATCGGCCACACACAACCAAACAAACTCAAGATCTGATCACATCATTTGGGAACAATTCGACCACCCTCCCTACAGTCCGAATTTGGCACCAAGCGATTTTCATGTTTCTTCATCTGAAGAAATTCCATGATGGAAAACATTTCATGGCCGATGCTGTTGTGAGATACGAAGTACAGACATGGCATACAAAACAAGCGGCATCATTCTTTGACAAAAGCATACAAAACAGTGTTGACTATGCAGAGAAGTAGTGTAAGGTAATGAAAGATAATAAAGTATTTGGAAGATAATGATCTATTATTTTTTAAAAAAATTATCGCTACTCACTTCAAAAACACTTCTCGTATAAAAGCTTATCCCCTATGTGCTGCTGAGCTTGTCTACTCTGAAATATATAAAGATAAAAAGATGGAAGGAAATTCGAGGTAGATAGAAACCACCCGCATTCGCCTACCGACCTGGAAAAACCACGAAAAAATCACAAAAACATCGAATCCGGGACCTCCCGAATGCGAGCCTCATACGTTATGACTATGACAAAGTAACGAGAGGGATACGTTACTCATCTCGACCCAAGACTGATCTTTTGTGGCTACCAGCCTCCCAGGAGGAACGGATAAAGTGAAGGAACCGCAGAAGGCTATAGGCCGCAGGTAAACGCGCAGGGATCCCTAACGATTGCAAGCTTGAACACTGGGACTCATCGTCGGGCTGCTCAGAGAAGACTTCCCTCTGGGGTAGTCGGGGAGAATTGGACCTACCTTGGCGCCTCAAAGAAGGCTACATCTGGCAGGGCCGAGAAAAACTTTCTAATGAGCAACATCTGACCGACTGACTGCACGGCCTCGAAGCCCACCTTAAACATGAAAGGAGGAAAAATTAGGGGACAGAAAATTCGTAGTATAGAGAAACCACCCCAGAATTCGCCTACCAACCCGGGGGAATCCATGATTAGAGTGGCCGATCCGACGAAAAGCGAATCGGGACCTCCGAAAGCCTCGCATGTTACCGAGGAGGCACCTTACTCGGTAACTTTTCCTTAAAAAGTAAACGTGAAGAATGCTTATAGTGTAGTTACCATTAGAATGAAGGATGCGTGGAAACCCTCTCCCTATCGGATTTTTACTTTCTCTACCACGTAAAGATATTGCATTTCATCCAAAAATTCGATACCAAAATTTTACCGAATATACATGTTTGGAGCTCCTTTAATCTGAAGAAGGCAGAAAAGGTCCGTGTCTGTGAAAACAATATCTCAAAAAGGAAAAGTCGGATAAATACCAAACAACATTTAGGTTCACCAACTTGCAAAGATGCGACACGAAAATTTTCAAGAAAATCCCTCCATCCCAAACTACCCTTTACATGCAATATTTTTCGAAATTATTTATTTTTTAAAAATGCCCCTAACGATTTTGATTGAAATACCATATGTTAAGAATGTTTACATGAAAAATAAAATGTATATCTTGAATTTTCTGGGAATAACCTATAAAGTCCTTTTCATTCGCAAGGAATTTCGTATAATCTTGTGTAACTGGTAAACGTTAAGCGATATACAGAACGAACTACACAAGAAATGTAGCTCTCTTTAAAACACACAACTTATTTCAAATAAATTCTTTGTGATAGCCATTTCCAAAAGATCCGTTATTGTTGGTTCGCATTGTTCAATACTTAGCCATTTTTTTTAAGCACTGTCAATTTTCAGTTGTTTCTCGCGATTTCATGGAAAGTGTATGGAACTTTAAGGCTGGTATATAGCGTCCAGTTCTATAATATTTGACTATCGCTACTCCCTTTGTATCTATAACTAGCTGAAATACTCTGCGTTGCCCGTGGTTTTACACCTTATCCCTACAGGATTTAGCCTTAGGTTACACTTATCACAATAGCCTTGCGTATTAAAACAATATATTTAAACAAAGAGTTAATTAAAACTCTCAGGGCTCTATAAAGAACAATTAAAAACCTGATGTGCTACATTCACATGACTTTCTCTACTCTTGTACAAACTATTTTTACAAACGCTTATTCTCCATATGCTTCATGTTAATCGAGATATCCAGATGTTAATCTTATTGCTAATTTTCTTGTAGATGCAAGGGGAATTGGTAGGCTTTAAGCGATAGTCAAATATTTTAAGAGCTGGTTGCTATGTGGAGTATTCCATTCTCGTTGCATTACCAGGACAAAAAAAATTCTGACGTGTTACACTCACATGACTTTCTCTACTGTTGTACAAATTATTTTTACAAACCCTTATCCTCCATTAGCTTCATGTTAAGCGAGATATCGAGATGTTAATATTACTGCTAATTTTCTTGTAGATGCAAGGGGAATTGGTAGGCTTTAAGCTATAGTAAAATATTTTAAGAGATGGTTGCTATGTGCAGTATTCCATTCTCTTTGCAATACCAGGACAAAAAAATCTGATGTGATACACTCTGATACAGTAATTTGTATCACAAATTACTTAAATGTAAATAATGATTGTAATATGAATATGCATTTTTATGTGACATTGATTTCAGATGTTTATTGATTGTAAATATTGTTGGGAAGTACATTTATAATGCCATACTGAAACTGTCAATAATAGCGCAATAATGCAGAGAGGGGGGTGAGCTGTTTATCATTATTGGAAACGAGGAAGTTACGTAATGTTGGCGCGTTTTTCCGTTTAGAACCTTCTGGAATATTTTCTCCCTAAAGCATATGTATTCATAATTTTCATTGGATATTAAGATAGACGCTAATGTTGGCGCGTTTTATTAGCCAATAGTAGTTCAGTTATAATCTTTTGGCGTATCTGGATGCAGGAGTATAAATAGGGTAGGTTAGAGGTAGCTTCATGCTCAGTTCATCAAAATTCTTTGTGCACTACACGTCGTCTTCAGTTCGTCAGTTCGTCAAAATATTTGTATGAGATACGTCGGCTATAGATTCACAAGTTACGAAAATCTAAAGTATTATAAAGTTAAGTATACACAAAGTTGAAGTACGTGAATTAAAAGTGATCAGTAAGAAGTTATTATAACAGTTTCAGTTTGGCGAGTGTTAAGATCAATGTATAAATGTGATAGTTAACGTGTTTGACAATAAATGTGTAAAACAAATTTCTTCATCAGTGTTATATTTGGATAAAAGATTCCTTTCCGTTTACACACTCTGATTCAAGAGACATGTTCGACTGAGAAATAATAGCTAGCCGGAGGACAGTAGACAAAACTTATAATTCTTTCAAACACTAATACTACCACAAATTGCTAACACTAGATGGAGCTACAAACCGAACAAATGAATGACGTCACAAGATGGCGACACGTGATGTAAACAAACATACACAAACATTTGTAAGTAATACCGTCACAAATTGGCTACCACAACGTGGGGCTACAATTAATGTTAAATAATACAACATTAATACTGCATCAAATTGGCTCCCATACGTGGGGCAGTTAAAATTATGTAACCAAACAAATCAAAAGCAGCACAATATAAGATCTTCAAGTTCTAATAAATTACGTAAAAACATATTACGTAAGCATTAAACCGCATTAACTCACATGACTTTTTCTACTCTTGTACAAACTATTTTTAGAAACGCTTATTCTCCATATGCTTCATGTTAATCGAGATATCAAGATGTCAATCTTATTGCTAATTTTCTTGTAGATGGAAAGGGAATGTGGTAGGTTTTAAGCGATAGTCAAATCTTTAAAGCGCTGGTTGCTATGTGGCGCATTTCGTTCTCTTTGCATGTCCAGGACATAAAAAAATGAATAACGAATTTGAGAAAAAGTGTAAGTATTGGAAAATTTAAGGGAATAACAAGCAGTATCTCGAAAACGGTTCATTTAACAAAAAAAATGTATATGACATAAATTGTGTATTTTAACGCGATCCACTTTTTTGTGTAGTAAAATTTTGTCTATCTCTTATGGTTTACCAGTTATGCAAACGTTGTTCACAATGAAGAATACTTTTGGAGACATTCCCAGAAAATTCGAGATATACATTTCATTTCTCATTACAGTATCTTAAACATATGATATTTTAATCAAAATCCTTAGATCCATTTTTGAGAAAATTAAAATTTTCGAAAAATGTTCCATGTAAAGGGTAGTCTTGGGTGAGGGGATTTTCTTGAAAACCTTCGTGTTGCATCTCTCGAAGATACCGAACCTAAATACCAAGTTTGGTGTTTATCTGACTGTTCGTTTCTGAGTTATGCTGTTCACAGACACACACACGGACATGTTTCCAAAAATGCTTTTTTTGGATTCAGGTGGACTCAAAACATGTATTTCCGGTGAAATCTCGGTATCGAATTTTTGGGTGGAATACAATACTTCCCCTACTTACTAAACGTTGTAGAGAAAGTAAAAATGAATAACGAATTTGAGAAAAAGTATAAGTATTGGAAAATTTATGGGAATAACAAGCAATATCTCGAAAATGGTTCACTCAACAACAAAAACGTATATGACATAAATTGTATTTTAACCCGATCCACATTTTGTTTGTAGTAAAATTTTGTCTATCTCTTATGGTTTACCAGTTGTGCAAAAGTGTTCACAATGGAGAATACTTTTGGAGACATTCCCAGAAAATTCAATATATACATTTTATTTGTCATGAAAATATCTTAAGCATATGATATTTTAGTCAAAATCGTTAGAGCCATTTTTGAGAAAATTAAACTTTTCGAAAAATCTTCCATGTAAAGGGTAATCTGGGGTGGGGGGATTTTCTTGAAAACCTTCGTGTCGCATCTCTGCAAGATACTGAACCTAAATACCAAGTTTGGTGCTTATCCGACTGTTCGTTTCTGAGTTAAGCTGTTCACAGACACACACACACACACACACACACACAAACACACACACACAGACACACAGCCACACAGACAGAGAGACACACGGACATGTTTCCAAAAATAATTTTTTTGGATTCAGGGTGTCTCAAAACATGTATTTCCGGTGAAATCTCGGTATCGAATTTTTGGGTGGAATACAATACTTCCCCTACTTACTGTATGTAGTAGAGAATGTAAAAATGAATAACGAATTCACATAAGAGAAAAAGTAAAAGTATTGGAAAATTTAAGGGAATAACAAGCAATATCTGAAAATGGTTCACTCAACAACAAAAAAGTGTATATGACATAAATTATTATTTTAACGCGATCTACATTTTTGTGTAGTAAAATTTTGTCTATCTCTTATGGTTTACCAGTTATGCAAAAGTCGCTCACAATGAAGAATACTTTTGGAGACATTCCCAGAAAATTCGAGATATACATTTGTTGAGTGAACCTTTTCCGAGATATTGCTTGTTATTCCCTTAAATTTTCCAATACTTTTTCTTAAATGGGAATTCGTTATTCATTTTATTTGTCCTGGTAATGCAAAGAGAATGGAATACTCCACATAGCAACCAGCTCTTAAAATATTTGACTATCGCTTAAAGCCTACCAATTCCCCTTGCAGCTACAAGAAAATTAGCAATAAGATTAACATCTCGATTAACATGAAGCATATGGAGAATAAGCGTTTGTAAAAATATTTTGTACAAGAGTAGAGAAAGTCATGTGAGTGTAACACATCAGATTTTTTACCAAGCGATTGTAGCCCATTACCTTTGCGCATCTATCACAGGTGGCACATTTGTGATTTATTTATTCGACTGTGTTATTTCTCCAAGATCAATGTCAGAGAGGAGGTCAGGGAATGATACGTGAACTCGCTGATTCTTTGTCGTTTTGTGAGGCGCTTATGTTGGCAATATTCGACCTCTTATGATTATCGTTGAAAATGATATAGATGGTCTTGCGAGCGTTTATAGGCATTACATAAAATTAAATGGGGCGCAATTTCGAATTGTAAGCTAGACAGTAATTTTCCCCTCTTTCAAAGGTTATCTCTGGCAATTTTGGTCGAAATCGGCGAAACGGTGTAGAAGCCTATAAGAAACATACCGACACACATACACTGACTTTTATATACAGGGTGTCCGAAATGAACACTACCAATAAAGAAATGAAATAACTTAGTGCTTAATTGGGGCACAAAAAAGAAAAATAAGGAAAATGTTAAGCAACTCAAGAAGTTTATGGCACCATCAGAAAATCTCAACATGTCCCCTCCCATGGTTCGACACACATCCAATCTGCATTCACTCTCTCTCTCTCTCTCTTTCAGTCTCCCTCCAGGTATTGTGTAACATCTGTGGAGTTACAGATCGTACTGCCTCTGTAATCCTATGACGTAAAACTTGATCATCTACTCTGGTGCTCTAGACATGGTCTTTCACGAATCTCCAAAGAAAAAAAGTTTAATGGTGTTAGATTCTTGAGATCGTGGGGGTCATGTACTAGGACCACCCGTCAATTCCACTCTCTCGGATAATGATGGTTAAAAGCTTGAACGACTGGTCCCACATAATGAGGGAGAGCCCCGTCTTGCTGAAAGATGTACCCCTCTGGAATCTGGGGTGTAGCGAGATATGCGACACCATTCACTGTGTCGTCCTCCGTGGTGTAGTGGTTACCTTGCTAGTTCCCGAGGTCGCGGGTTCAAACCCGGCGGAGGGCACGTAAAAGAACTCAAGGATGATGCAAAATTACCGGTTTTTCACGCCCAATATAAAATGGAACCCTAAGGACCACATCAGTTAAAGAGCGTCCATAAATAAAACTCAGTTTAATTTATTTTTTCCATTCACTGTGTTTTCCATAAAAAAGAAAGCTCCAATAACTTCTGGCCTGGTTAATCCACACCAATCATTTAACTTTGGAGTGTAACTTTCATGTTCATAAATAACACGAGGATTCTCGGAACCCCAGATCCTGCAATTGTGAAGGTTGACGTTACCGCACACGTGAAACGTTTCTTCATAAGAGAATATCACTTTGTTGGGGTATTAATTGTCCTCTTCTACGTGAGAGAGGATATCAACTGCAAAGTCATAGCTTCTTGATCGATCGTAGCGCTTTAATTTCTGGACAAAATTGAAGTTCGTAAGCTGTTCATTTCAGTCTCTTGTGAACAACACCGTGGAGGGTAGAACGAGGTAAATTAAGTTCACGACTCGCTCGCTGATAGGTTTCCTTGGACTGCGTGTGAATGCTTCACGAATGGCTTCCACTTGTTCATCCGACGTGCACTTCCTACCGCCGCCATGTCGCTGAAAGTTCCCATTTTCAAGCAAATGTTTGTGCCACTCAACAATGGTGTGCCTGTCCGGAGGTACGCGGTCGTATTTTTCACGAAATATTCACTGAACTGTAATCGGGAACATAAACTCTGCTAACCAATAACAGCACTCAACTTTTTCTTGTGGCGTGAGTGGACGCTTTTGGAAAACAATCTGTGTATACACAACAATAGGAATAACAGGTTTGCCAATTTCAAGAAATAAAAACTCTATGAGTGTCTCTACATTTCAGTGCAAACTGGCCGCATGTAACTTTTATTAATGTCTAGTTATTCCCTTCTTTATTGGTAGCTTTCATTTCGGACATTCTGTACGAGGTGGGAATGATAAGTGCATGACTTTTACAAGAGATAGCGTTATAATCACAGGTTTCTTGTTTGCCCCAAATCTTGCATCTATTCTGGGTATTGCAGAAATTCGTCATTTGTTTCTTAGAACAATGTTGAGAGTATCTAAAATAAGCAGATGTATGTTGCTTCTTAGAAAACGGAGAAAAGTGAATTTCGTTTTCTGATAAAGCCCTACTTTTTGCGTGGTAAGACGGCGAAGGAAACGAAGAAAAAGCTGAACAAGTATTATGGGGACTCTGCTCCATCACCGACATGGTTCACAAGTGGTTCACAGAATTTCGATGTGCCCGTTCGAGCACAAGAGCTACCGTGACACAGGATGGCCGGTTGAGGGCACAACAGAAGAAATGGTGAACAAAATTTTCACGATATTGTGTTGGAAGACCGCCGAGTGAAAATTCCTGAGATAGCCAAGACCGTAAACATCTCGAGTGAACGGGTGTTTAACATTCTGCACGAATTTTTGGGTATGAGAACGCTGTCAGCAAGATGGGTGCCACGACTGCTCACAGTTGAGAACGAGCGGAATCGTGTGGCCATTTCACAGGGATGTGTGAACATGTTCCACCGTAACCAAAATTAGTTTTTCTGCGGCGTTATATCACGGTTGATGAAACTTGGTTCCGTTACTATCAACCTGAAACAAAACAACAATCAAAGCAGTGGATTTCCTTCGGCGAACCTACTCCAAAGAATAAAAAACCATGCTGTTGGCTGGAAAACTAAAACATTGAATTCAAAGGAGACTATGTTGAGAAATAAAATTGATTTTTTTGCAAACGTTTGTTATTTTCTTTAAAAAGTCACTGACTTATCAATCCGCCCTCGTATATTAAGATAACCTGTGTATCGTAGCTATTTTCGGAAAGCTTTACCTCGATTAAAATTAAATAGATAGGAAAATAAACTTTCTTAACAATAATTTGTATACCTAGTAATAAGCGATATAGGGTAGAGAAAATCATGTAACTTGCAGGGGTTTTAATTGTTGTAGCGGTTGCACAACGTTTAGACACCAATTTGAAGCTGTTTTAGACCACACACGTAATGGATGCCAATTTTGCGGGAGATTGTATCTAGAGTGTACGCCCCACGTACGGTACAAAATTTCCGGTGGCTTTCGCCCTACTTTACTTTACGTATAATAACTATTTTAATGTTATTTATTTAAATATTATATATGTATGCTTCGGCTTCGTCAGTAGTAATTTGCAGAACACGTATCTCTTAACAGGGCTGGTACGGCTAAAGAATGAAGGCTTACACAAATTATAATTGTATTGTACTTTTTTATTAATCTTCACACGATTAAATAACACTTCACTGATATATCCTACTATAGAGCTGTGAGATTATTGTTAATTGCAGATTTTAACACGTAAACGTTTTATTATTCTCAGCGCAATGAATTTTCATGTCTCACACTGAACCTGTATCGTACCGAACAGCTTGGTTACGCTTTCTTGTAGCGTCTACCGTTTGAATTTGTATGTTGTTTCTATTTCAAGTCTCTGATTGGCTAAGCCTACTCCAATAGAGTACATTTATTTAACTTTTAGCTTTACTAGTTGTTGATTGGCTATTTATAAACTTTTTTATATATTACATTATTATTTTTCCAAGAATTATTAGTAACCTTATTAAACTTTCTAATTTATTGTTGTCTCAAGGTTACCTCATTATTAGTAACTTTCGGCTGTTACTTTGTAATTCTGGTTACTACGGAAAGCAGCTTCCTTCTATTCTCACAACTACATTGTTAAACTACATAATACATTCACATAACATTTTATACAGGTGCATAATAAAAATAGACATAATACAATGACTGTAATATACATTGTATATTATATTATACACGTATTGCTTTAAGGCGGACTGTTATTGTATTTTATATTATATAATTAGACTGATATCATTTAAGTATTAAAAATACTGCCTCAAACTGTTACATTTTAGAGTTTTTCATTTTCGAATTTGGTAACCCTTCGTTGAAACGATGCATCCCTTTAGCTCGATGTTTAAACACATCGGCTTTATAACACCGAAAACAAACGCGTCTCTTAAGACTTGACAAGTTTTATTGTTGCATTGTGGGCAGCGCAGCCGGTTCGTTTGACCGTCACATGTTTCAGCAGATCTCTTCGCCGTTTTCTGAATAGAAGCAAACCGCATGCTGTTTGTGCTTGACGTTAACGCGGCTATTGAAACACGCGGATCGATACAAGACAATGTGCGCGAACGAGTTCCATATAGTTAGTTGATTTTTAATGTTGAAGCGAGACCGAGTTTTCGTGCAGTCTGATAATAATGAGGGAGGAAGTTGTACTTCCTAGTTATCGGCCATATCGTTAACAAACATTCGCTTTACTTTTGTAATTGCAAGCGTGCCTGCCAGCGTGGGTTGATGTTAACACAGGGTGACCAAATTTAGAAAATGAAAATCCGGGACGCATTTCATACACTCGGTAATCTCTAGGCTACCGAGCGATGGTTATGAGGTAACGTGTGAGGTCCCGGGCTCGAGTCCCGTCCGACCTTGCATGTTTTCATGGTATTCCCATGGTGGTAGGCGAATGCGTGGGTGGTTCGTCTTCTACCACGAATTTCCTATCCACCGTTACCTGCCCCGTCATTTCCTTTCATATACTTCAGGGTTGCAGGATCAGGTGACGGCTTTTGTGCGTTGCGGCGGGACGGTGAAGTTTGCGCTGTGTAAAGATTTCTCCTGGCTCTGGGTAGCCGGCTGGAGCCCCTTCATGTGGAACACGCTCATCCCAAGACCCTCGGTTTGAAGATGACCAGCATAGAAATTCTTAAGCATTTGGCTTTAGGCATACATCTGTAAAATGTGATTAAAATTAATTTTTATGAGAATATGAATTTTAAACCTTAGAAAACATAGTTTTTTTTGCACTTGGCGCATTTAAGCTACCAATTACGGAAGCTATAAATGGACAGGCGCACGCTTATTAATAGCCACGTCTACTTTAAACCTTGTTTTCTCGCAAATTTTTTTTCAGCATTTTTCTATGCTCTAAATGTTCCACGCGATTCATTTTTATATTAATTTGGTTCAAAATATTTGTACTTCCTCTCAAAAGTATATTAAAGAAAATGAACATAAGTTTTATAAAATAATCTTCCAATTTTGAGAAATAAATTATTAACTTTTGAAAAATCAAGAATTTTGGAGGGTACAAAAAGTAATGATTTTCCTACAATAATTAGGCGTTAATATAAAACATCTGATGTGTTACACTCATATGACTTTCTCTACTCTTGTACAAACTATTTCTACAGATGCTTATTCTCCATATGCTTCATGTTAATCGAGATATCGAACTGTTAATCTTATTGGTAATTTTCCTGGAGATGCAAGGGGAATTGGTAGGCTTTAAGCGATAGTCAAATATTTTAAGAGCTGGTTGCTATGTGGCGCATTCCATGCTCTTTCTATGTCCAGGACATAAAAAAATGAATAACGAATTCCTATTTGAGAAAAAGTATTGGAAAATTTAAGGGATTAACAAGCAATATCTCGAAAATGGTTCACTTAAAAAAAAATGTATATGACATAAATTGTGTATTTTAAGGCGATCTACATTTTTTGTGTAGTAAAATTTTGTCTATCTCTTATGGTTTACCAGTTATGCAAAAGTCGTTTACAATGAAGAATACTTTTGGAGACATTACCAGAAAATTCCAGATATTTCGTTTGTCATGAAAATATCTTAAACATATGATATTTTAATCAAAATCGTTAGCCATTTTTGAGAAAATTAAAATTTTCGAAAAATGTTCCATTAAAGGGTAATCTGAGGTGGGGGGATTTTCTTAAAAAGCTTCGTGTCGCATCTCTGGAAGATACTGAACCCAAATACCAAGTTTGGTGTTTATCCGACTGTTCCTTTCTGAGTTATGCTGTTCACAAACACACACACAGACACACACACGGACATGTTTCCAAAAATGCTTTTTTTTTATTCAGGAGATCTCAAAACATATATTTTCGGTGAAATCTCGTATCGAATTTTTGGGTGGAATACAATACTTCCCCTACTTACTATACGCAGTAGAGAAAGTAAAAACGTTAGTGTAATGGATTTTTTAGACTTATTTTCTGTAAAACCTGAATTCTTATGTGAATGTTTTAAAAATGCATCGTGTAGAGCATTTTTATTAGAACAGTAAATTTATACAATAAAAACTTAATATTCGAATAAGCGTAAAAGCATGGCAAAAATATTACTGTTGTTGTGTATAATAAATGATATAAATCTCAATAAGATATCTTACTGAAACTTTTCTAAATTTCATGGATATCTCCTCCATCAGACGTGGCGAAACCTTCAACGAGACTTCGACTTCGACAGCGCCACTGAGGATGTCTACCGCAGTAGTAGATGAAACGTCTGGAACTCTTAATCTCCAGCAGACCTCTGCAAATCAGCCCGGAAGATTCTTCATCTTATAATTTCGACGCCGGCCGTGAAAGCGTTTTCTCTAGATTAAACTGTTCTTAACTTGAGGTTTTAGAAGTCATTCATTTAATGACTAATATGAGAACACCACTCTTGCTTTAACATTTTATGAGACAACGAGTTAAGAAAATGATTAGCACTGTTTTTTATTTTTTATTATTATAACACTTCCCTCAATTAAGGGCTGCCATATAGACAAAGTATATCTATACAGTTAACAAATTTAAATTTAAATTAACAATAATAATGACGATTTATGGTTAACATACCAAAATAATGAAAAACAACTTAAAATAGAAATACAAATGAATTTAAATCGGGACAGAAAGGTAGTAATAAATAATCCTATTACGCAGTTAAAATAAATACATATAAAATATATAATAATTTTAATGATTTATAAAGTGTGTATCAATATTATATTGAATACAGATGATTTCTGAGGATGAGAATTGAGCCTCTAATAGCCATGATTGCTATTTGATAAAGTAGGTGTTTATCTAGGCCATAATCTACCCAAAACTTGTGTGGATTTTTGCGTATTGTCCCACTAGCTCCTATCATTAATCCTGTGACTAAGATTTTATTTAAATTATATTTATCCTTGTAATAGGAGATAGTGGGTTCATAAATGACCTTTTTTTCTGCGTCTACTTCATCTACTTGTTCAGAAAACAAACGCGACACAAAGAAACCGAGCAACAATACTGCATCACTAACAAAGAAGTTCAATTATTGCTAAACAACAGCCAACTATTGTTGTGATTCTCGGCCAGGACACACTCAAAAGTATGGTAGTATTTTATCAACACGTTGCAAGGAGTAAATTGAGACTAATCTGGAAACGGGAAACGAACTACAGAGCCTGTGCATAGCCTCTTAAACCGTTCTGTATTCATTTGGTTATAGGTGAATCTGAAGAAACACATTTTGTTTCATAAATTGAACTGTTACAGTAATGGGTTCTTTTAAATTTCTCTACACAAGAATAACCACAAAATGTTACGAACTGAACTGAACTGAACTGTTTTATGTAGAGATGCTAAGCGGGAAAAGTTGTAGTTTGCCCACCAGCAAGTAAGGGGCTCTCTTATCACGTGATTTTGTTTACAACTCCTTTAAACTTAAAGTGAAGTCACTTTACAATTAATTACAAACATTCCATTGTTGGCGTAACGACGGTGTGATCATGAGAGAATAGTGTCTGATTGGCAAAAAGAGAAGTGCGCTGACACTTCAAACTTCAACCTGACCATAGAGGCTCTCTTTTAGTTATTTGTTGCGCAGTCATTTTTCAATTATTATTATT
This sequence comes from Deroplatys truncata, assembly GCA_030765065.1. Taxonomy (NCBI): domain Eukaryota; kingdom Metazoa; phylum Arthropoda; class Insecta; order Mantodea; family Mantidae; genus Deroplatys; species Deroplatys truncata. The sequence goes on along the minus strand of CM060987.1, from coordinate 178,628,168 downwards.
ATTTCAATTCCAACCTAAATTTCTCTAGCCAAAGGTTTGCTGTTGGCCGGAGAGTGCATTTCAAACCAGCGCACTCCGGACGGCGCCCATGGATCTGGGAACTCGATACTCAATCCAACTCAAGAAAGCGTCCCGGTTTAAACAAATGCACGTGCCTTCGCCGCAGCACACCTTTTAAGTTAATAAAAATGGTTCGTTCCTGCATTTGGTGTATTGCCAATCGTTTTGTACTTAAAATAAACACGGTGAATTAGCATAGTATTTTAACAAACGTTTCATTTAAACACAACTTAAATATTTAGTTTCTATTTATTACCATGGCAATGCAGCCATCGCTATTCCCACATTGTTTGTTGGAGTCAAGCAGTATTCTTTGTCGCGATCATTGCTGAATGCTTAGCAGGTCAGAGTAATGTAATTAAACATGGAAGTGGCAAAGTCCTTAAAAGTGATGAAAAACGATACTTTTGAATGCATTGAACTTTCTGTTTAGACTTTATTGTTTAGGATACCATAAAATTAACATTGAAAGCAACTGGTGTGTCTGCGAATGCTGTTTTCAGAGCAAGGAAGGAAGTGGAGGAGGCGGAAAATGTGAAAACCCTGAAAAAGAAAAGGAATCGAATGCAGTGTTTTAGGCAAAGTGGACGGCTTTGTGAAAAGTGGCCTATGCTTCAAGCTGCATAGCTTTTTCTTAAAAAAAATCTGATGTGTTACACTCACATGACTTTCTCTACTCTTGTACAAACTATTTTTACAAATGCTTATTCTCCATGTGCTTCATGTTAATCGAGATATCGAGACGTCAATCTTATTGGTAATTTTCATGTAGATGCAAAGGGAATTGGTAGGTTTTAAGCGATAGTCAAATATTTTAAGAGATTGTTGCTATGTGGCGCATTCCATTCTCTTTGTATGTCCAGGACATAAAAAAAAATCTGATGTGTTACACTCACATGACTTTCTCTACTCTTGTACAAACTATTTTTACAAACGCTTATTCTCTATATGCTTCATGTTAATCGAGATATCGAGATGTTAATCTTATTGCTAATTTTCTTGTAGATGCAAGGGGAATATGGTAGCTTTTAAGCGATAGTCAAATATTTTATTGCTGGTTGCTATGTGGCGCATTCCATTCTCTTTACATGTCCAGGACATAACAAAAATGAATAACGAATTTGAGAAAAAGTATAAGTATTGGAAAATTTAAGGGAATAACAAGCAATATCTCGAAAACAGTTCAATCAACAAAAGAAATGTATATGACATAAATTGTGTATTTTATCGCGATCTACAGTTTTTGTGTAGTAAAATTTTGTCTATCTCTTATGGTTTACCAGTTATGCAAAAGTCGTTCACAATGAAGAATACTTTTGGAGACATTCCCAGAAAATTCGAGATATGCATTTCATTTGTCATGAAAATATCTTAAACGTATGATATTTTAATCAAAATGTTAGAGCCATTTTTGAGAAAATTAAAATTTTCGAAAAATGTTCCATGTAAAGGGTAGTCTGGAGTGGGAGGATTTTCTTGAAAACCTTCTTGTCGCATCTCTGGAAGATACTGAACCTAAATAAAAAGTTTGGTGCTTATCCGACTGTTCGTTTCTGAGTTATGCTGTTTTCAGACACACACACACACACACACACGGACATGTTTCCAAAAAAATTTTTTTTTTGGATTCAGGGAGTCTCAAAACATGTATTTGCGGTGAAATCTCGGTATCGAATTTTTGAGTGGAATACAATACTTCTACTTACTATACGTAGTAGAGAAAGTAAAAGTAACCTCATCACCATAGATACAGTGTTTTCTGCAAACAGTAATGCAATTCATAACATTCTTCATCCATGCTTGAATTAGTACATTAGTGTATTTACCAAGTATAAGGATATATAACACTCAGTACTGGTGCAGTGAAGAATAGCACATGGTTGTATAAAATTGGGAGATAATGATGACAGTTTCTTGAGCTCCTGAAAGTAAACAACTGGGAGAAAAGAGGAAGCTCCGCCATGCATTCACGAGATGTCAAGCGCGGAGTGATACTATGCATTTATGTGCGGACGCATTATTGGGCCAGGAACACAATAGTAATGTGGAGGAGGTCCTGAACGGCGTTTCGAAGCGCCTGCGGTTGAGGCTGCTGGTGCTGAGTCGTCGGAAGTAATCGTTGAAGGGTGATTCCGCGTCTGCGGCGATGGATGACTGTGTGTCTGCGGTATTGGCCCACTTCGCAGATAGTGAGGGCGCTGGGCTATATGTGGCAGAGTAACGGCGGCGGCGTAGGTCGTGCCCAGTGCACTCGGAGGTGTAAGGATTGTTTCCATAGTAGTGGCAGTTCGACGGCGGCAGGGAGCTGGCCGTTCTATTCGGCTTGCCTCAACACGAAGACGCCTTCTCAACAGGGTCAGGCTCGAGACTAAGGCAACTTCCTGGTCTGCGACGCTGGTCAGCTCCAGACGAACAAGTGGCGTGTGTCCCCGGATCAAGTGATGCGTGTGGGGCCTTCATCGTTGAGGGCTGCTGCGCTGTGACCAACGTGAAATGTACTGGCAGGTCCCGGGGGACACCACAGAGTTGGCTGTTGAGTGGCGGCAGGCCCTCTCCCGGTTGAGAGGATGGGCACTGCTGCGGTGCTGTGTGGCTAAGTCGCAGCGATGGCGGCGGCGAAGGTTGACGATAAGCCTCAGTTGCATCCTCGGAAGCTGCTGCCACGCTTGAAGGCTCCTTGTCAGCTTTTGTTCTTGAGAGACCTATCTTACTTCGTTGCTAACTCAAAGTTCAATTGTGGTGAAGAATGCAGTGCTTTCTTTACTTGCTATAGGTAAATAGTAGATAAAATAAAAAAATAAAAGAAAAATTATTCTAGGAGCTTCTGTAACCACGGAGATCACGTAAAAAGCATCATTTCTTTTGTAAGTTTAGAATCTACAGATTAATAATCACAGTTCCACAGCTTCTCATAATCAACCAACTTATACTTTTCCAAGGGCCGTTTCTCCCAACGCTAAATCCAGTGTTAAAACCTTAAATGTTACGAGGGTGATTGGAAAAGTAACAGCAAACTAACAGTATTAAATGCAGTTAACACTCCAGGCATTTCAAAACCCCCGGGAAATGAGCATACATGCTTTGAGATGGTTTTGACATATGCCGACAGAATAGGAAAGACACTGAAACAAGGTGGCCGCTCCCTTATTTGTTTGCACCATAGAAAAACAGCGAACAGTTATAAGATTTTTGTGGTCAGCGGCGTAAAACCTGGAGAAATTCATAGAAGGCTGTTGGAAAGGTGTGGAAATACCTGCATTAGCGAGAGGAGAGCGTAAGAGTGGGTAGACGTGAACGTAGTCAGTCACAGATGAACAATGCTGTAGTTGTTCCAACATGGCAGTCTTTTAACTCTCTTCTGGGTATGAATGGACCGCTTTTGGAGCGCTATCAGCAAAGGGGTGAAGCACCGTGTTGGAGAATGAGCTAAAGCCAGCAATACGAGCATCGCAGAAGGCTTCTGTGCAGAGGTGCTCTTAACCTTCACGACAATGTGCCCCTTCCGCACCACCACTGCAACTCTTGACATCATTCAGAGATTGAGATTTCAGGTCTTACAGCATCCCCGATACAGCCCTGATCTGGCTCCTTAGGATTACCATGTGTTTGGACCCTGAAGAACACTCAGAGGACAAAGATTTGGAAGTGATGATAGAGCTTAAAGAAGCGGCGCATTCTTGGTTGGGACACAAACAAAAATCTTTTATTCTGATAGAATAAAAACGCTGGCGCAACAGTGTGAGTAATGTATAGAAAAGGAGGGTGATTATGTTGAAAAATGACATATTGTTTGTATCTGTAATTCGAAATATATACCTCGCAAAAATTAGTTTGCTGTTACTTTTTGAATCGCCCTCATATTCCTTTCTCCCGACCAGCTCATAGCAGATTCATCAGTTGTGCCAACGTTTACTCCTCCACTGAATCAATATTACCAACTGCGTACGTGACTGGATTTGGGCTAGGAAGATAAAGCATGCGTCTGGTAGTTTTGTGTTAAAAAGCTGGTATCGTGTTTCTAAGAGGTTTAGAAGGAAACTTTGAAGCTATCAGAGGCTCATTTACAACAAAAGGCGTTCTTTTCGCAATGTTTTAAACGTTTTGTGCAAGCGTTTCTGCTAGCATTTGTAATTCAGGTGTGCAGTTGAATTAAGCGTGAAACTTCTCCCATGTACGAAGATATTCAAACTCCCGTGGGCAGACCAATCTGTTTGAGGTTTTATCGTGGTTTCCCTCAGTGGCCAAGGCAAATACCGGATTGGATATTTAATAGCACGACCCAAAGTTACACCTTAAGCCTAAAACAATAGTAAAATGAAAAATAAGTGGTAATAGCGAATTCTATGCTATCTATCTACAGACAATGTAAGCAGTGAGACTGGACGGTATCCTAATGCCATCTGCATGACACGAAGCAGAAGATCCTGCTGCTATGCGCTGAGGTCTCTGTGGGCACGTGACGAAGCAAGATGGCATGGTTCCAGGGATGAGACCTAGAAGTCTAACTGTCCGTGTTTCTGTGTGAAGGCGGCGGTTAGACTGTTCAGTACCCTAATGATATCTGCACGGCACGAAGCAGGTGGTTACAGGAATGAGACCTAGAAGGCTGTCAGCCTTTCTATATGAAAGCAGTTAGACTAGACGGCACCTTAATGCCATCTGCACGGCACGAAGCAGGTGGTTACAGGGATGAGACCTAGAAGGCTGTCAGCCTTTCTATATGAAAGCAGTTAGACTAGACGCACCCTAATGCCATCTGCACGGCACGAAGCAGGTGGTTACAGGGATGAGACCTAGAAGGCTGTCAGCCTTTCTATATGAAAGCAGTTAGACTAGACGGCACCCTAATGCCATCTGCACGGCACGAAGCAGGTGGTTACAGGGATGAGACCTAGAAGGCTGTAGCCTTTCTATATGAAAGCAGTTAGACTAGATGGCACCCTAATGCCATTTGTACGGCACGAAGCAGAAGATCTGGCTGCTATGCGCTGAGGCTTCTGTGGGCACGTGACGAAGCAAGACGCGTGGTTCCAGGGATAAGACCTAGAAGGCTAACTGTCCGCCTTTCTGTGTGAAGGCGGCGCTTGTACTGGACAGCACCCTAATGACATCTGCACGGCACGAAGCAGGTGGTTACAGGGATAAGACCTAGAAGACTAACTGTCCGCCTAGTGGCAATTGGACTGGACGGCACCCTAATGCCATCTGCACGGCACGAAGCAGAAAATCCGGCAACTATGCGCTAGGTTCTCTGTGACACGTGACGGAGCGGGTGGTTACAGGGATGAGACCTAGAAGGCTAACTGTCCGCCACACCTTGATCTAACAGTTATCCACTAACAGATCCGCCACGATATGATCAAGGAGATAAAACGACGTAAAATAAATAGAGTAATAATAATAATAATAATAATAATAATAATAATAATAATAATAATAATAATAATAATAATAATAATCAAACATCTCGAACCTAAATTTTTTATTCAGGGGCATAGCTGGCATATGTTCGTTCTGTGTGAAACGTCATTTATTTTCGTTTTAGAAGGGTTTACATCGATCCAAAAAGTTCGATATGGAGATTTCACCAGAAATACATGTTTTGATGCCCATTGAATCCAAGAAAAGCATTTTTGGATTAAAGGTGTGTATGTGTGTGAGTGACTGTCAACAACATAACTCAAAAATGACACTTTGGGTAAATACCAGGCTTGATATTTAATTTCAGCATCTTACGAAGATGCGACACAAGATTTTTAAGAAAATCATCCCATCTAAAAACTACCCTTTACATGAAAGTCATTCGAACAATTTGATTTTCTCAAAAGTGATTCTAACATTTTGACTAAAATACCATATGCTTAAGATATTTTCACGTCAAATAAAACAGGTCACGAGTTCAAACCCGGCGGTGGGCGATTAATTTTTTTCGGGCGTAAAAATTCTTAACCTTGAATTTTCTAAGGAATAGTTTGTGAAGTCCTCTTTATCCTGAATTACTTTTGTATAATTGGTAAAGCGTAAGATCTACACAAAACCTTACTGGATAGAAAAGTACTTCATTATCTACAGGGTTTAGTCAATCGCTGAACTGTTCCGTCCTCATGGACAATGAAGAAAACCCTAGTATCTCCATTTCGGATATGCCCGTCCTACTCTTCCAACTGGGATTTTATGTATTCTAAGTCCTTCTAGGTATTCTAGAGTGTTCCATCCGTTGTAAATGTTCTTTCCAGATGTTTCTATTTTCTACAATTTTTTCCACTAATCTAAATATTTTAATTCTTCCCTAATTTTTGTGCCTCTCTTTTTATCCATTCTGCTATATCTTCAGACAGCTCTTGGAATCTCATTTCAACTGGTTCTATCGCATTTTCCTGATTTTTTTGAGAGGGCCAATGTCTTAGCTTCAGAACCATATAGAAAAATCTGATGTGCTACACTCACATGACTTTCTCTACTCTTGTACAAACTATTTTTACAAACGCTTATTCTCCATCTACTTCATGTTAATCGAGATATCGAGATGTTAACCTTATTGCTAATCTTCTTGTAGATGCAAGGGGAATTGGTAGGCTTTAAGCGATAGTCAAATATTTTAAGAGCTTCTTGCTATGTCGAGTATTCCATTTTCCTTGTATTACCAGGACAAAAAAAAATGAATAACGAATTTGAGAAAAAGTATAAGTATTGGAAAATTTAAGGTAATAACAAGCAATATCTCGAAAACGGTTCACCCCCCAAAAAATTATATGACATAAATTGTGTATTTTAACGCGATCTACATTTTTTGTGGAATAAAATTTTGTCTATCTCTTATGGTTTACCAGTTATGCAAAAGTCGTTGACAATGAAGAATACTTTTGGAGACATTCCCAGAAAATTCGAGATATACATTTCATTGGTCATAAAAATATCTTAAATATATGATATTTTAATCAAAATCGTTAAATCCATTTTTGAGAAATCGAAATTTTCAAAAAATGTTCCATGTAAAGAGTAGTTTAGGACGGGAGGATTTTATTGAAACTCTTCGTGTCGCATCTTTTATAGATACTGAATCTAAATACCAAGTTTAGTGTTTATCCGACTTTTCGTTTTTGTTTTATGCTGTTCACATCCACTCAAAACCACAGACGAACGTTTTTCTAAAAAGGCTTTATTTGGATTCAGGGGGCCCCAAAACATGTATTTCCGGTGAAATCTCGGTATTGAATTTTTGGGTGGAATGCAATACTTCCCCTACTTACTATACGTAGTGGAGAAAGTTAAAATTGGTATCGCCATATCTTTATAAAGCTTAATCTGTGACTACTTCCTTTCCTTTTCTAGATCACGTTAAAGCACACAATTGTTGTCAAATAAAAGTTGAAGTAGGTATTTTGTTGTAGGAGTTGTATTGTAGTTCAACTGTTGGGGAGCCGAACTTGAAGTTGGTTGCCACTGCACGTATAGTAAACAGTTTCCGTTAGCCTTCGCCCCAAATGTACTTTCAGGTGGCCTTTGCCCCAAGTTTAAAAAAAGTATTAACTTTGTAATTTGACTGTTTCTTTAAATATTATATATTTATGTTTGCCTCGGCTGCGTCAGTATTATTGTTAGAGACATGGATGTCTTGGCAGGGTTGTGGTGCGACTGAAGAATGTAGGCTTACACAGGTTATAATTTTTAGTTCACTCCTTTTTATTAATTCTTGACACGATTTAAAGAACACTTCACTGATATAGAGAGAGCCGTGAGATTATTTTTATTAATTACTTGCACTTTTTAGCACGTAAATCTATTTTTCGTCTCACACGAATATGTATTAAAATTCTTGAGGAGGCATCTTGCATCCGGTTACAAACACTGTCAGCAAGCAAGTGAACTCTAAATTTGTAAATTTTGCTATATTTCAGTATCTGATTGGCTAATCCTAGTCCAATAGAATACTTTTATTTAACTAAAGCTTTTTCTGGTTTTTGATTGGCTATTTTTAAACTGTCTCAAAAATTACATTATTGCTTCCAAGAATTATAAGTAGTATTATTAAACTTTCAAATTCATTATTGCCTCAAGGTTACCTCATTGTTAGCAGCTTTTAACCTATTATTCTCACAGCTCCTACATTATTAAATTACGTAATACATTCACATAACATTATTACACATGTATACAATAATATAAACATATATAATGACTGTAATATACATTTTTTATATATTGTTACATACACATGTTGCTTTAAGGCGGGCTGTTATTGAATTTATATATTATATAATTTGACTGAAATGATTAAAGTGTTAAAAATACTGCTTCAAAGTTTTGATGACGTTAACCATTTATGAGATATTCTTTGTAATTGGTTTGAATTTTTACACATTTAATACTTTTCACAGCTGCGATTCGCTATTTGTTATTTTTTCTCTTCTTCTATTAAATATTCATGTAAAGGGAACATACTTTCAAAGCCATAACATAGCGACCGCTTTGATAATGTTTGATTATCGCTTTAGTTTAATCTATTACTCTTATGTCTACAAAATGTGTAGATTTCTAACGAAGGTTTGTCTCTATGGAAGTAGATAGGATAATAAGCTTTTGTAAGAATAGTTTGTAGAAGAGTGGACTGAGAAGGTCATATGAATGCAACACATCTGATTTTTACGTTCTCTACCGCGTACACAGTAGGTAGAGAAGGTATTGCATTTCAACAAATATCGATACCGAGATTTCCCCGGAAATATGTTTTGAAACCCCATGAATCAAAAACAAATTTTTTTTTTACTAAAAGGTCCGTGTCGGTGTCTGTGAACAGCATAACTCAAACACGAAAAGTCGGATAAATACCAAACTTGGTATTTAGATTCAGTATCTTTCAAAGATCCGACACGAAGGTTTTAAGAAACTCCTCCCACTCCAAACTATCTTTTACATGAAATATTATTCGAAGTTTTTTATTTTCTAAAAATTGCTCTAACGATATTTATTAAAATACCATGTACGAGGGCTGTCCAGATGTACCCGATCTAGCAAAAGAAAACACAAAAATTTTGGGAAAAAAGCATCTTTATTTCTCTACATAGTCTCCTTTCAGCTCGATACTCTTTCCCCAGCGATGTTCAATAGCTTCGATGCCCTGTTTATACTGAGAACCATCGAGTTCTGCAAAATAGCCATCAACTGCAAACTCCAGCTCTTCATTGTTGACAAGTCTTTTAGCACCAAGCTATTTCTTCAACTTTGGAAATAGAAAATAATCAGAGAGGGCTAAATATAGGGTGCATGAGGAAGTAATTCGAACTTTAACTCATTGATATTGGCCATGGCGATAATGAAAGTGTGAACTGGTGCATTGTCTTGATGATACAAAAGTTTCTTTTCCACTAAATGCGGCCGTTTTTGCTTGATTTCATCATTCAAATGCTGCAATAAGTTTACATAATACTGCCATTGGTTGCTTATCCTTTTTGAAAATAATCGATGAAAGTGATTCCACACACATTCCAAAAAAGTGACGCCATGACCTTGCCTCAAATGGAACTGTCTCACCTTCTTTGGAGCCGATTCTCCCCTTTCAATCCACTGTTTTGACTGTTCCTTCGTCTCGTGTGTGAAGTTATGGATCCATGTTTCATCCATGGTTATGAATCGTCGCAAAACCTCGGCTTTATTGCAGCGAAACATCGCCAAACACTCAACTGAAACATCCTCACGATGCTGCTTTTGTTCCATTGTGAGTATACGCGACACCCATCTTGCGGATAGCGTTCTCATGTCTAAATTTTCAGTTAGTACGTATGCGATATACAGCACTTTTTGAAATGCCTACGATGTCTGCTAGCTCGCGCACTCAGTCGACGGTCATCTTTGTGGATTTTCTTCACAATTTCTGGCGTGATCACCTCAGTTGGTCGACCAGTGCGATGTTCGTCTTGGCAGCTCGTACGGCCTCGCTTAAACTCTGCCACCCAATATTTTACTGTTGTAAACGAAAGAGCAAACTCTCCCAGAGTAGAATCTAGCTCACCTTTAATATTAGTTGGACTAAGACCTTTCAAATGAAAGTATTGTATCACATAACGATGACCAGTTTTATCCATGTTTACACATTTTCTGAGAGTGTTCGCTATTGATGGCTGCCAAACAATTACTAAACGACGTAGCATATTCAAACTTCAGTATTAAGCTTTATAAGGTTGGTACTTTCTACCACAGTCATTTGTTTGAAACAACAACCACTATCTATACATCAGGTCGGGTACTTCTGGGACTCCCCTCGTATTATAGATATTTACATTAAAATAAAATGTATATCTTGAATTTTCTGGTATTAGCCTGTGAAGTCCACTTTCATTTGGAATGAAGTTTCTATAATCTTGTATAACTGGTAAACGTTAAGCGATAGACGAAAACGTACGCACAAACAAATTCTAAATCGCTTTTAAAAACACAATTTATTTCGAATAAGTTTTTTTTTGAGGCATAAGCCGTTTCCGAGATATTGGTCATTAAAGGTTCGAATTGTTAAATAGGTGACATTCTTTTGAAGTCTCATCGATTTTCAGTTGTTTCTCGCGATTGCATGTGTCGCGGTAACTTCGTGTTATCTTATTGCTGAGCGCCTGTTATTGTATTACTAGTTTGAATTTTGGGTTCATTGTGCTCCGGCTAGCTATTATTATTACAAGTCGAGCAAATCTCTTAAACAGGGTGTGTAAACGCAAAGGGGTTGTTACTAAAAGATAACACTGATAAAAGAATTTGTTTTTACACTTTTATTGCCGTCACACGTTATTAATTTCACATATTTACTCTTGATACACGTCCGACTGAAACTGTTATATTTTCGAATGTAACTATAATCACTTATTTGCCGCTCATGATTAATTCTAGTATTTCACATTTTGTAACTAACTTTACAACGCGAGAGATTCTGTAGAACTGCGCGACCTGTAACCCGTGAATGATTCTGTTGAACTGCGTGACGTGTAGCCCGCGAATGATTCTCTTAAACTGAGCGACGTGTAACTTGTGAATTATTCTGTAGAACTGTGCGACGTGTAACCCTTGAATGATTCTGTTAAACTGCGCGTTAGCCGTCTCTGGCTTCATATATTTATACTCCCTCACCCCGATATGCCTAAACATTATAACAGAGCTGCTATTGGTTAATAAAGCGCGCCAACATTAGCATCTATTTTTATATCCAATCAAAATTACGAACACATATGCTCTAGGGAAGATATTCCCTCCATTTCTAAAGAAAAGCGCGCTGCTCTGACGTCATTTGTTTGTCTCTTATAATTGATAAACAACTCACCCCCTCGCTACATTGTTACCCGCTCCTATTGTCAGTTTCAGTGAGGCCGTGTAAACTTATTTCCTAACAATGCTTATAAATAACAAACATCTCAAATCATTGTCATACATTAATGTTAATTTACACTACAATCACTCTGGCATTTACAATGTTGTGATATAAAATACTGCCTCACATGGAAACAGCATGGAATTTTAAGACCAGCGTATAGCGCCCAGTTCTTAAACATTTGACTGTCGCTGTTATCTTTGTATCTATAACGAAATGGATAATGTAGTTATTTCTGCAAAAGTTTATTTGGATTAAAATGTGGTAGATGGAAATATAAACTTTAGTAAGAATAGTTAGTACCTATACTCACTAATGAAATTAGAGGGTAAGGGAAGGCATGTGAATGTATCACGTCAGATTTTTAGAAAAAGGTCCGTGTAGGTCCGGATCAACACCAAACTTGGTATTTAAGTTCAATACCCTCCAAATTTGCGACAAGTAGATTTTCAAGAAAATCCCCCCGCCCTAACTACCCTTCAGATAAAAGATGTTTCGAAATTTTTGATTTTCTAAAAATGGCTAAGATTTTTATTAAAATACATATATTAAATATATTTACATGGCAAATAAAATGTATATGTTGAATTATCTGGGAATAATCTTTGAAGTCTTCTTCATTCGGAAGGAATTTTGTATAATCTTGCGTAAGTGGTAAACTTTAAGCGATACACAAAGCATACTGCACAAGAGATGTATATCTCTTTAAAACACACAATTTATTTTCAATAACTTTTTTGGTACCATCAGCCATTTCCGAGATATCCGTTATTAATTGTGTCAAGTTTTCAACACTTAGCCATTATTTTAAAGACTTAGGTTTTCAATTGTTTTCCGCGATGTCACGGAAAGAGTATGACGTTTTAAAGGCAGCATATTGCGTCAGTTCCTAAACATTTGACTATCGCGATTGCCTTTGTTATCTATAACGAAATGTGTAATGCAACTTTTTTTTCCGGAAAGGTTTATCTCGATTAAAATGAAGTAGATAGGAAAATAAACTTTCGTAGCAATAATTTTGTGTAACCGTTAATAAATGTTATAGAGTAGAGAAGGTTATGTAAATGTAATACATCAGATTTTATTTTTAAACTGAGACAATAGCTTTTTATATATCAAATAAGGCTTCAATGGACAAAGTATTGGATGAGTCCGACAAACAGCTGTTTTAGAGGTCGTGTACTAAAATTAGTTTCTGTTATCACTGTAGGTATACGTAACGTTAAAGGGTACACGGATCGTTGGCATCTAATGGCGTTATAAACATTGACCTTTCGTTCCCCCTTAAGATACAGATTAATTGTGCGGGTGTTTCGGTAAATGTCAAGGTATTGCAGACGAAATTAGGTATTCAAGCCTCTGTAAGACAGCGTTTTGTTTACAGCATTGTCAAACACGTTAGATATATAGATAAGGTATATTTATTGGTTTCAAATTATTGAAGTTATTACACAAGTATTTAGTGCATGGGTCATTGACCGTACATGCATATTTAAGATACAAGTATGCTGACAAAATAAACAACAGAAAAAGAAAACAAAACAAAAAGAACCAGAAAAAGGAAAATAGAGATAAATTAGTTTTGTCTAACTGAACAAATTTGACCTAGTTTCGCGCACTTTAGCCAAGAAATTGCCAAAGTTTTGCCAGTTTCTCTGGTCAACCAGTAGCTCCCAACATGCCAATCTCTTTCTTGAGGGATTTAAGAATTTTTCTTTGAGTTTAATTGTTCGCTGATTCTCCCACTGTGCACAGTCCGCCAAAATATGTACCCAGTCCTCATCCAAATCATAGAATGGGCAGATTCTCCTGCCAAAATCGTCAGTCATTTTCTGTGCCCTCCAACCCCCGAGTCTAAACCATGCCACTCCTGAGCTTTCCTTTCTTCCTAAGTTAAGTATATGTGCTTCTTTACCCCAGTTCAATTTTATTTCATTTGCTAGACTTAGAGAAGGACGAAGGATGAATAAAAAGCAAGTGCTTTCTCAAAGTTTGTACTTATGAGTATGAACACTTTCTGTGATTAAATACTCAGCTCAATGAGAACATACACGTTTTTATAAGAATAAAAGCCTACTCCCTCACACGAGTATATACTCATTCCCACAGCCATCTTGTTCACTTAAATGTAAGTATATACTCGTGTTATATACACTCTTTGACCATATACTAGCTTCGTTGATTCTGTGGTGTGTTGTTTGGCATTCTGAATTAGAGGAGTAGATTTTGTTGTATTTGGTTCTGTCCCATCAATTATCCCATGTTTTATAACAAGTTTCAGCAGAAATGTTAGAGAAATATTTTGCCCTTCAAGAAATGAAAAATTAATTGAAGCAACACACAAAATCATAGCTGTAAATTAAATTAGCAAAACAACAAATAAAATAAAATAGGCAAAAGTGTAGATACTATAAATAAATCAGGCAAAAAGAAAATGTTCACAGATTCTAAATAATTATAAGGTGCCGAAGGCAGATTTAAATTAGACTGTTTCTAGAACTCTGGGATTTTAACACTAATTTTCTACGAAACAGTTTGGTATAAGTGACCTAACTTCTTAAGCAACTGAGTTTTGGGGTTTCAATAATACTTCTAGGTTATGTTTCATAAATCAATGCAGGATTTAGAATTTGCTTGAATGTGCGTGGCAATATTAGAAAATTAATAAAGCAAAATATAAGAAAAAAGAAGGAAATAATTGTGGATTGGGAAATCGTAACTAATGAGGTGCTGCCTGAAATCATCCGACTGTTTTTTAGAATCTCAGGGTGTTTACACTATTTAGGTATACAACAGGTATGAAACAGTTTTCTTGTAAAGTAATGAGTAGGTATCTGGGTTTAGAAGTTAACACTTTACACAGTAAGGGTAATTAATAAAGCTGACTTTCAATGTTATGTCTAGGTTATGTTTTTCTGAAACAATGTAGGATTTTGAAACTTCTTTAATGCCCATGGCTATGTTTGTAACTTTTCCACAAGTACTATAGAGCTCATAAATTGTGCTATTCTTTTCATATTCAGTTTTAAGTAAAAAAATCTAATGAGTTAAACTCACATGACTTTCTCTACACTTGTACAAACTATTTTTACAAACGCTTATTCTCCACATGCTTCATGTTAACCGAGATAAACATTTGCAGACTCTATCTTATTGCTAATTTTCTTGTAGATGTAAGGGGAATATATATTTACAAGGGCAATATAGAAAAACAGTAGCCTTTAAGCATAGACATATCTCTTAATAGCTGGTTGCTATGTGCAGCACTATTCCCTTTTCCACAGATTAATACTCTTTGCATATCCAAGACAAAAAAATGAATAACGAATTCCCATTTGAGAAAATAAGTATTGAAAAATTTAAGGGAATAACAAGCAATATCTCGAAAATGGTTCACTCAACAACAAAAATGTATATGACATAAATTGTGTTTTATAACGCGAACTACATCTTTTGTGTAGTAAAATTTTGTCTATCTCTTATGGTTCACCAGTTATGCAAACGTCGTTCACAATGAAGAATACTTTTGGAGACATTCCCAGAAAATTCAAGATATACATTTTATTTGTCATGAAAATATCTTAAACATATGATATTTTAATAAAAATCGTTAGAGCCATTTTTTGAGAAAATTAAAATTTTCGAAAGATGTTCCATGTAAAGGGTACTCTGAGGTGGGGGGATTTTCTTGAAAACCTTCGTGTCGCATCTCTGGAAGATACTGAACCTAAATACCAAGTTTGGTATTTATCAGACTGTTCGTTTCTGAGTTATGCTGTTCACAGACAGACACACAGACACACACACGGACATGTTTCCAAAAATGCTTTTTACTTTCTCTACTACGTATAGTAAGTAGGGGAAGTATTGTATTCCACCCAAAATTTCGATACCGAGATTTCACCGGAAATACATGTTTTGAGACTCACTGAATCCAAAAAAAGCATTTTTGGAAACATGTCCGTGTGTGTGTCTGTCTGTGTCTGTGTGTCTATCTGTGTGTCTGTGAACAGCATAACTCAAAAACGAAGAGTCAGATAAACACCAAACTTGGTATTTAGGTTCAGTATCTTTCAGAGATGCGACACGAAGGTTTTCAAGAAAATCCCCCCACCCCAGACTACCCTTTACATGGAACATTTTTCGAAAATTTTAATTTTCTCAAAAACGGCTCTAACGATTTTGATTAAAATATCATATGTTTAAGATATTGTCATGACAAATAAAATGTATATCTCGAATTTTCTGGGAATGTCTCCAAAAGTATTCTTCACTATGAACGACTTTTTCATAACTGCTAAACCATAAGAGATAGACAAAATTTTACTACACGAAAAATGTAGATCGCGTTAAAATACACAATTTATGTCCTATACATTTCTTTTGTTGAGTGAACCGTTTGCGAGATATTGCTTGTTATTCCCTTAAATTTTCCAATACTTATACTTTTTCTCAAATTCGTTATTCATTTTTTTATGTCCTGGACATGCAAAGAGAATGGAATGCGCCACATAGCAACCAGCGTTAAAATATTTGACTATCGCTTAAAACCTACCATATTCCCCTTGCATCTACAAGAAACTTATCAATAAGATTGACATCTTGATATTTCGATTGACATGAAGCATATGGAGAATAGGCGTTTGTAAAAGTAGATTGTACAAGAGTAGAGAAAGTCATGTGAGTGTAACACATCAGATTTTTTTACTTTCTCTACTACGTATAGTAAGTAGGGGAAGTATTGCATTCCACCCAAAAATTCGATACCGAGATTTCACCGGAAATACATGTTTTGAGACCTCCTGAATCCAAAAAAAGCATTTTTGGAAATATGTCCGTGTGTGTGTGTCTGTGTGTGTGTGTGTGTGTGTCTGTGTGTGTGTCAGTGTGTGTGTGTGTCTGTGAACAGCATAACTCAAAAACGAAGAGTCGGATAAACACCAAACTTGGTATTTAGGTTCAGTATCTTTCAGAGATGCGACACGAAGGTTTTCAAGAAAATCCCCCCACCCCAGACTACGCTTTACATGGAACATTTTTCGAAAATTTTAATTTTCTCAAAAATGGCTCTTAACGATTTTGATTAAAATAACATATGTTTAAGATAATGTCATGAGAAATGAAATGTATATCTCGAATTTTCTGGGAATGTCTCCAAAAGTTTTCTTCATCATGAACGACTTTTGCATAACTGGTAAACCATAAGAGATAGACAAAATTTTACTACACAAAAAATGTAGATCTCGTTAAATACACAACTTATGTCATATACATTTCTTTTGTTGAGTGAACCGTTTTCGAGATATTGCTTGTTATTCCCTTAAATTTTCCAATACTTATACTTTTTCTCAAATTCGTTATTCATTTTTTTATGTCCTGGACTTGCAAAGAGAATGGAATGCGCCGCATAGCAACCAGCGTTAAAATATTTGACCATCGCTTAAACGCTACCATATTCCCCTTGCATCTACAAGAAAATTACCAATAAGATTGACATCTCGATATCTCGATTAACATGAAGCATATGGAGAATAGGCGTTTGTAAAATTAGGTTGTACAAGAGTAGAGAAAGTTATGTGAGTGTAACACATCAGATTTTTTTACTTTCTCTACTACGTATAGTAAGTAGGGGAAGTATTGCATTCCACCCAAAAATTCGATACCGAGATTTCACCGGAAATACATGTTTTGAGACCTCCTGAATCCAAAAAAAGCATTTTTGGAAACATGTCCGTGTGTGTGTCTGTGTGTGTGTGTGTTTGTGTGTGTGTGTGTGTGTGTGTGTCTGTGAACAGCATAACTCAAAAACGAACAGTCGGATAAACACCAAACTTGGTATTTAGGTTCAGTATCTTCCAGAGATGCGACACGAAGGTTTTCAAGAAAATCCCCCCACCCCAGACTACCCTTTACATGGAACATTTTTCGAAAATTTTAAGTTTCTCAAAAATGGCTCTAACGATTTTGATGAAAATATCATATGTTTAAGATAATGTCATGAGAAATGAAATGTATATCTCGAATTTTCTGGGAATGTCTCCAAAAGTATTCTTCATTCTGAACGACTTTTGCATAACTGGTAAACTATAAGAGATAGACAAAAGTTTACTACACAAAAAATGTAGATCGCGTTAAAATACACAACTTATGTCATATACATTTCTTTTATTGATGAACCGTTTTCGAGATATTGCTTGTTATTTCCTTAAATTTGTCAATACTTCTCAAATTCGTTATTCATTTTTTTATGTCCTGGACATGCAAAGAGAATGGAATGCGCCACATAGCAACCAGCGTTAAAATATTTGACTATTGCTTAAAAGCTACCATATTCCCCTTGCATCTACAAGAAAATTACCAATAAGATTGACATCTCGATATCTCGATTAACATGAAGCATATGGAAAATAGGCGTTTGTAAAAATAGATTGTACAGAGTAGAGAAAGTCATGTGAGTGTAACACATGAGATTTTTTTATGTCGTGGACATGCAAAGAGAATGGAATGCGCCACATAGCAACCAGCGTTAAAATATTTGACTATCGCTTAAAAGCTACCATATTCCCTTTGCATCTACAAGAAAATTACCAATAAGATTGACATCTCGATATCTCGATTAACATGAAGCATATGGAGAATAAGCGTTTGTAAAAATAGTTTGTACAAGAGTAGAGAAAGTCATGTGAGTGTAACACATCAGATTTTTTTGATTCAGGGGGTCTCAAAACATATATTTTCGGTGAAATCTCGGTATCGAACTTTTGGGCGGAATACAATACTTCCCCTACTTATTATACGTAGTAGAGAAGGTAAAAAATGTGGTATGTTAAACTCACATGACTTTCTCTACTATTGTAGAAACTATTTTTACGAACCCTTATTCTCCATATGCTTCATGTTAATCGAGATATCCAGATCTCGAGATGTTAATCTTATTGCTAATTTTCTTGTAGATGCAAGAGGAATTGCTAGGCTTTAAGCGATAGTCAAATATTTTAAGAGCTGGTTGATATGTGGAGCATTCCATTCTCTTTGCATTACTAGAACCAAAAAAAAAAAAAAGAATAACAAATTTATATTTGAGAAAAAGTTTTACTATTGGAAAATTTAAGGGAATAACAAGCAATATCTCGAAAATGCTTCACTCAACAACAAAAAAGTATATGACATAAATTGTGTATTTTAACGCGATCTACATTTTTTTTTCTGTAGTAAAATTTTGTCCATCTCTTATGGTTTACCAGTCATGCAAATGTCGCTCACAATGAAGAATACGTTTGGAGACATTCCCAGAAAATCCGAGACATACATTTCATTTGCCATGAAAATATCTTAAACATATGATATTGTAATCAAAATCGTTAAAGGCCAATTTTTGAGAAAATTAAAGTTTTCGAAAAATTTTCCATGTAAATGGTAATCTGGGGTGGGGGGATTTTCTTGAAAACCTTCGTGTCGCATCTCTGGAAGATACTGAACCTAAATACCAAGTTTGGTTTTTATCCGACTGTTCGTTTCTGAGTTATGCTGTTCACAGACACACACACACACACGGACATATTTCCAAAAATGCTTTTTTTTGGAATCAGGGGGCCCCAAAACTTGTATTTCCGGTGAAATCTCGGTATCGAATTTTTGGGTGGAATACAATACTTCCCCAACTTACTATACGTAGTAGAGAAAGTAAAAAGTGAAGTATATACTACATACTCATGTTTATTCATATAACCCATGATAAAGAATGCGATAACAAACGAAGAGGTTCGATTCCCATCGACCACCATCCCTGACCTTGTATTTTTCTTGTTTTTCCATGGTCGATAGGCGAATACTGTGGTTTCTCGTTTACCATGATTTACTTTCCGTTTCCTTCTTATCTTTCAGTGTGCTTCTAGATTTCGTGGCGTATGGCGGTGCTGGACACATGTGGCTCAAAGGAAAGAGCATTCCTCGTGTATACTAGAGGTCTGCTAGGTCGACGGGTCGTTTCATCGTCCTCTCTAGGTAGCTCCGGCAGTGGGACAGGTCTTCCAGCTTTGGAATTGCTGGTACTATGGTGTGTCCACTGCGGTCTGTAGCCTCTTGCAGTTTCTTAACTTCATCCCCTCCATGGGAGATGGTAGACACAATAGATCTATGTAGGAATAACCCGCTATATTTTGTAAACTTATGCAACCTACTACGTATAAGATGTGTCTTAAGATAATCAGTCTCACCAGAATACATTTCGTAGACAGAGCAGAGGATATAGGGCAAATTGGCTATCCTTAAGTCAGCTTTTAACACCAGCTATCGTACTAGAAATTGAAGATTATAATACTTACTCAGTGGAAAACACTCCATCATTACCACCCGTTTTTCTTGCGATAGTATATGTGCGAGGTGTGATCAAAAAGTTTCCGTAATGACGTCATAAATACTACACAACAGTTTGTTTTGTCTAATCTGCACTGTCACCCTCGAAGTAGTCTCTTTGGGGGTTGATACACCTGTCCCAGTGCTCCTGCCACTGCTGGAAGCATCTCTGGAGGTCCTCTTCTTTAGACATGTTCAGAGCCTTCTGCGATTCGCAATGGATGAGATCAATGTCCTCAAAACGGTGTCCTCGGAGCCGCATTTTAAGACGCAGAAAAAGAAAAAAGTCCGCTGGTGCCAAATCTGGAGAATAGGCGAAGTGGGGAACAATATTCATCCTATTTTTATCAAAAAATTGGTGAACAGAAAGGGATTTGTGCGCGGGCGCATTGTCATGATGCAGGAACCAGTCACCACTCCTCCATTTCTCCGGCACATTCTCCCTTAATTGCAGCACTTTTTTGTAGAATACTTGATTCACTGTTTGATCCTGTGGCACAAATTCCTTACGTAAAATGCCTTTAATATAAAAAAACACAATCATCATTGACTTCACTTTGGATCGAACTTGTCTGGCCTTTTTCGGGCGTGGAGATGAAGGACTCTTCCATTGTGAAGATTGTTGCTTCGTTTCTGGATTTTAATCCATGTTTCATCACCAGTAATAATTTTCTCCATAAACTGTGGGTCATTTTGTAGCTGTTCTTTAAGATCTGTGCAGGCAATCACACGGCTTTCCTTTTGGTCATTTGAAAGCAGGCGGGGCACGAACTTGGCGGCAATTCTTCTCAAGTCCAAATTGTCTTTCAAAATGCTTTGAACACTTCCAAAGGAGAGTCCTAATGAGTCAGAAAGTTCTCTTATTGTAATACGCTTATCATTTAAGACCATTTCCCTACCTGATTGATTTTTCATGAGTTTTGCTGGAACAAGGTCGCCCCGAACGATCTGCATTTTTAACTGATGTCACACCACTTTTAAATTTCGAAAACCGCTCAAATGTTTGAGTTTTGCCCATAACTTCCTCCCCATAAGCTGCTCTTAACATTTCATAGGCTTCTGTTGCAGTTTTACCGAGTTTAAAGCAAAATTTGGTGTTCGTTCTTTGTTCTTCGTAATCTGACATTTTTGCTACGCGGAAAAATCGCAGCACATGCAAAACACGTGTTCACTTCAGAGCGTCTACCTCGTCACTGCATGGTCACAGGAAATCACGTGACCTCTCATTTTTTATCGGGAAGGAACGCTGCATATACAGTCTGGGTAAGAATTAAAGAAATATCAGCGTCGCATTGTTGTGATGCCATTCCGGAAACGTTTTGATCACACCTCGTATACTAAGCCGTGGCTTTGTGTTGATAATGTAATGGCGGATTATTTGAATGTCTAGGAAACGGATTCGGCAGAACCAGAAGAAAATTTGATTTGCAAGCAGCGGAGAGGATAACATTGGAATTCTGACCAAAGAAGACAAGGACACAGTACGGCATTGCGTACAGCTATGACTAAAAAATCTGACGTGTTGCACTCACAGGACTTTATCTGCTCTTGTACAGTCTACGAGGGCGAATCGAAAAGTAACGCACAATAATTTTTTTCTGCCGTGGCATTGCAGCTAAAATGTTGCAATTTTGCACAGATATAGTTTGAAATTTTCACTACACAGGGTAATTTTTGTTTCACGTGCGACTCTAGCGAGAGAAGCGTGAACTACGCAACAAGGATGGCGCACATGTTACTGTCGTCCACGTGTGAAGAGCAGAGAGGTGTGGTTCGATGTTTGTGGGCCAAAGGGTGATATTCACAGGGACATGCGTGGCGTATATGGGAATGATTGTATGAACCGTAGCAATGTCCCCAGGTGGTGTGCATCTTCCTAGAGGGCCGTGTGAACCTTAGTGTTTCGCCACGCTCCGGGAGGCCGGTAACAGCTGCAACCCCGCAGAATATCAGGAATTGAGGCAGCAATTCTGAACGACCGGCGTGTGCAACTGCGAACCTTTTCGCAACAGTTTAACATTTCTTATGGTGCAGTATACGATATTGTTTATGACACGTTGAAATTTCGTAAAGTTAGTGCTCACTAGGTGCCTAAGAACCCGACAACCACAAGGGCCAGCGAATGATGAGCTTGGATCGGCTAACGCGGTACACGCAGGACATGACTATCTGAAAGGAATCATCACTGGTGATGAGTCGTGGGCATACCATTACACGCCCGAAACCAAGCAGGCAAGTATGGAGTGGAAACATGTTGGTTCCCCAGTGAAGAAAGAATTCAAAGTTACTCAAACTACTAGGAAAGTGCTTGTGACGGTGTTCTGGGATATGCATGGTGTTGTATTGGTGGACTTTGCTGAACACGGGACCACTGTGAATGCTGCAGCCTACATGAAAACTTTGGTGATGTTGCATCGTGCTTTCGTGACAAACGCCACAACATGAATGCTCACGATGTCAAAATTCTTCATGCCAATGCTCACCTCCCATGTTGCTGCTGCTATTGGTTGGGAGGTGCTCCAGCATCCCCCATACAGTTCGGACCTCGCACCGTGGGACTTTCATCTGTTTGGTCCCATGAAGAAATTCCTGGCTGGTCAAACGCTTTGCGACAGATGCGGAAGTGAAATCAGCAGTCCGCAGATGGTTATACTCCAAGGAAACGGACTTCTACGAACAGGGCATATTGAAACTGGTATCACGATGGGAGAAATGTGTTGAGAAACTTGGTGACTATGTCGAAAAGTAGGTAAAAGGTGTGAGTTCATTTGTGATGTTTTTGTTTTGTTTTAATTATTAAACTTATTTGTAAAAAGATTATTGTGCGTTACTCTTCGATCCGCCCCAGTATTTTTACAAACGCTTATTATCCACCTACTTCATGTTAATCGAGATGGTAATCTTATTGTTAATTTTCTTGTAGGTGAAAGGGGAATATGGTAGGTTTTAAGCGATACTCAAATATTTTAAAAGCTGGTTGCTATGTGGAACATTCCATTCTGTTTGTATATCCAGGACATTAAAAAAAATCTGATGTGTTACACTCACATGAATTTCTCTACTCTTGTACAAACTATTTTTATAAACGCTTATTCTTCATATGCTTCATGTTAATCGAGGTATCGAGATGTTAATCTTATTGCTAATTTTCTTGTAGATGCAAGGGGAATTGGTAGGCTTTAAGCTATAGTCAAATATTTTAAGAGCTGTTTGCTATGTGGAGTATTCCATCTTCTTTGCATTACCAGGACAAAAAAAATTGAATAACGAATTTGAGAAAAAGTATAAGTATTGAAAATTTAAGGGAATAACAAGCAATATGTCGAAAATGGTTCACTCAAAAAAAAAATGTATATGACAAAAATTGCGTGTTTTAACGCAATCTACATTTTTGTGTAGTAAAATTTTGTCTATCTCTTATGGTTTACCAGGTATACAAAAGTCGTTCACAATGAAGAATACCTTTGGAGACATTCCCAGAAAATTCGAGATATACATTTCATTTGCCATGAAAATATCTTAAACATATGATATTTTAATCAAAATAGTTAGAGCCATTTTGAGAAAATCAACATCTTCGAAAAATGTTTCATGTAAAGGGTAGTCTGGGATAGGGTGATTTTCTGGAAAATCTTCGTATCGCATCCTTGGAAGTTAGTAAACTCACATACCAAGTTTGGTATTTATCCTACTTTTCACTTTTGAGTTATGCTGTTCGCAGACTAACAGACACGCGCGGATATGTTTCCAAAAATGATTTATTTAGAATCAGAGCACCTCAAAACATTTATTTCCAGTGAAATCTCGGTATCGATTTTTTTAGGTGGAATGCAATACTTACCCTATTTACCATACGTAGTAGAGAAATTAAAAATCTGATGTGTTACATTCATATGGCTCGCTACCTTCTATCGTTTATTAGGGGCTATACAAATTATTCTTATGAAAGTTCATCTTTCTACCTACCTCATTTTAGTCCAGATAAACGTTTCCATAAATAACTGTTTTACGCATTTTGTTATAGATAGAAAGCTATAGATAGTCATAGATAGAAAGTAAACTTTTTTATTTCATGTATTTCCGGTGAAATCTCGGTATCGATTTTTTGGATGGAATGAAATACCTTCTCTGCCTACTATGTACATATTATAGAAAGTCAAAATTCGATGTATTACATTCACATGAGTTTCTCTATCCTCTCTTTTATTAGTGGCTACACAAATTTTTCTTACGAAAGCTTGTTACTTTCTCTACCACGTACATAGTAGATGGAGAAGTTATTGCATTCCAACAAAAAGTTCGATACATGTTTAGAGTTCCCCTGAATCAAAAAAAAATATATATTTAAAAACAATTTCGTGCTGTGTGTGTGTGTGTGTCGATGCGTGTATCTTTGAACACTATAACTCAAAAAACGAAAAGTCGGATAAAAACAAGTTTGATATGTAAGTAACGTATCTTCCAAAAAGGCGACACGAAGGTTTTCAAGAAAATCCCCCACCCTAAACTACCCTTTAATGGAACCTTTGACGAAATTTTTGAGTTTCTAAAAAATGCCTCTATTTTGATTAAAAGACCATATAAACATACTTACATGACAAATACAATCTATATCTTAATTTTTGGGGGGAATAGGCTGTGAAGCCCTCTTTATTTGGAAAGAATTTTGTATAATCTTGCATAAATAGTAAACTTTAAGTGATAGATGAAAACGCACTACACAAGAAATGTAGATCTCTTCAAAACACACAATAACTTTTTTGTGGCAGCACCCATTTCCGAGATATCCGTTATTAATGGTTCGAATTCTTCAGCACTTAACCATTTTTTTAAGGTCCTATCAACTCTTAGTTGTTTCTCGCGATTCCATTGAAACAGTATGGAATTTTAAGGCCGGTGTATAGTGCCCAGTTGTTAAACATTTGACTGTCGCTTTTATTTTTGTATCTATAAAGAAATGTGTAATGTAGCTATTTCTGCAAAGGTTTATTTGGATTAAAATGAAGTAGATATAAAAGTAAGCTTTAGTAGGATTAGTTGGTATATCCACTAATAAACGATAGAGGTAGAGAAAGCCATATGAATGTATCATGTCAGATTTGTTTCTATTTGCTTCATTTTAATGGAGATAAACCTTTGCAGAAATAGCTATGTTACACATTTCATTAGGATGTAAAAAGAGCAGCGATCGTTAAATCTTTTAGAACTGGACTCTATACGCCGACCTTAAAGTTCCACTCTTTCATGGCATCGCGAGAAACAACTGAAAATTGACAGGACTTAAAAAATGACTATGTATGTATTGAACAATTCGAACCATTAAGAACGGATATTTCTAAAATAGCTAATGCCACAAAAAAGTTATTTGAAGTAAATTTTGTGTTTTAAACAACTCTACAGTTTTATGTAGGGGTTTTCGTCTGTCGCTCAACATTTACTACTTATACAAGATTCACAAAGTTCTTTACGAATTAAGAGAACTTCACAGGCTATGAGGCAGTATTTTTAACACTTAAAATGATTTCAGTCAAATTATATAATATATAAATTCAATAACAGCCCGCCTTAAAGCAATATGTGTATGTAACAATATATAACAATGTAAGTAACAGTTATTGTATGTGTTTGTATTATTGTATCCATGTGTAATAATGTTATGTGAATATATTACGTAATTTAATAATGTAGGAACTGTGAGAATAATAGGTTAAAAGTTGCTAACAATGAGGTAACCTTGAGGCAATAATGAATTTGAAAGTTTAAATGCTACTAGTCATTATTGGAGCAACAATAATGTAAATTTTGAGACAGTTTAAAAATAGCCAATCAACAACCAGAAAAAGCTTTAGTTAAAATGGATTAGGAATAGCCAATCAGAGACTTGAAATAGAGAAATTTGCAAGTTTAGGCGGTTGAAATCAGTTCAGTTGCCTGCAAACAGTGTTCCTAACCGGACTCGAGACACATCCTCGAGAGATTTAGTACGTATTCGTGTGAGACGAGAAATAGTTTACGTGTTAAAAAGTGCAAGTAATTCATAAAAGAATCTCACAGCTCTCTATATCAGTGAAGTGTTATTTAAATCGTATCAAGCATTAATAAAAGGAGTGAAGTAAAATATAATCTGTGTAAGCCTATATTCTTGTCCCACCCCAACCCTGCTAAGAGAAACGTGTCTCTAACAAATACTGACGCAGCCGAGGCAAACATAAATATATAACATTTAAAGAAACAGTTAAATTACAAAGTTAATATTTTTTAAACTTGGGGCAAAGGCCACCTGAAAGCACATTTGGGGCGAAGGCTACCGGAAACTGTTTACTATACTGCGGTTGCAATTACTACAAGTTCAGCTCCCCAACAGTCGAAATACGATACAACTCCTTCAAAAATAAGTTTCTCGAATTGGCTTCCCATACGTGGGGCAAACAACGTAAAGACAATACACCTTTCTCAGCTATTACCAGAAAATTCAAGATATACATTTTATTTGGCAACTAAATATCTTTAATGTGTGGTATTTTAATCAAAATCGTTAGAGCCATGTTTTAGAAAATAAAAAGTAACTAAACATTTTTCATAGGGTAGCGGAGATCTTTCGAAGAGACTGAACTCAAATATCAAGTATGGTATTTACTCGAAATTTCGTTTTTGGCTAATGCTGTTTCCACATCACGCACACAAATATACTGTGCCCTCTACAAGTAATTAGTTGGTATAGAAATTATTCTTACGAAAGTTTATTTTCCTATCTACTTCACTTTAATCGAAACTTTTCCGGAAATAGCTACATTACACATTTCGTTATAGATACAAAGGGAATAGCAATAGTCACATCTTTTAAGAACTGGACGCTATATGTGCCCTTAAAACGATGACATCCATGACATCGTGAGAATCAACTCAAAATGGACAGGACTTTAAAAGAATGAATAAGTGTTGAACAATTCGAACGATTAATAACGGGTATCTTGGAAATGACTGATGCTAAATAAAGGTTATATACATTTTTATGTAGCAAGTGTTTGTCTATAGAATCAATTATTCTTCCACGCAAGCCGTGTTTTAGACAAGGCTGGAAAGGTAGAATCAGACGACTGAAAAATTCAAATCCCGCCTATAGCATTGCATTTTTCAGTCGTTCGATTCTACCTTCCCAACCTTGTCTAACACATGGCTTGCGTGTAAGAACAATTAATTCCATTAATTGAACTAACAGTGGTTGAAACTATGAAGCCCGGGACTTAAAGTACTTACAACATTGTAAGTCAATTTGAGATCTCCTTGTGGTTTACCGGGAAAAATGCGAGTCAGTTGGGGAATTTAATGTCGTACCGGCAAGTTGTCATGGTGGTTCAGTGGTTAGAGCAACCTGGCGGGGACTTGGAGATTCGTGGTTCAAATCCCGGCTAGGGCATTGAATTCTTCAGTCGTCTAATTCTGTTTGTCTATAACTTATCTATGGTTTACCCTTATATAAAATTCCCTCTGAAAGAAAAGGACTTCACCTCGGAAAATTATATATATATAATATGTATAAATAATAGATAGATAGATAGATAGATAGATAGATAGATAGATAGATAGATAGATAGATAGATAGATAGATTGATAGATAGATGGATGGATGGATGGATGGATGGATGGATGGATGGATGGACGGACGGACGGACGGACGGACGGACGGACGAACCAGGTGCGCGGTGGTTTTCCTGTCCCGTCCTCGACGCTCGTTCCCGTTTGCCGTTTTTATAGAAAGGTGCGCATGAAACTATACGACATTTTAAAAACTACTTTTAAAGGCTTTACTTACCAAATTTATGAAAGGAGATGCTGAAACTGGCCAACGTCATTGTCTATACATTTTTGGTATCACTTTAGGAAACTATCCACCACTCGGCGTAGTACATGTTGAGAAATGCTGGCAAGTTCCTGGCGGATATTTTGTTTTAATTGTGCCAGGGTGTATGGGTTTGTCTTGTACACTTTGTCCTCAAACACACTTTAAATTGTTCTCATCGAAATATTGACCATATGAGCTGTTGCAGAGTCTTGTTGAAAAAAGGCAAAATCACGCTCTCTGTCTGTTAATTCTCTAAAAAGGGCGGATAAGTTCTTCTTCGGTAAACGGCACGCCGCCTTTTAGATATTTTAGCCTGAACATTTCCTGTGGCCTGAAAGTTATTGTAAAGTTCATGGATTGTTGTACGGCCTGGAACTTTTACACCTGGAAATGTTTCTGCAAATCGTACTTTCAGTTGGCGAGCCAACTGAGTTAATACATACGGATCATAAATAAATACATACTGTGCAGTAGAAAAAATATGCTCAGCCATAATATACTTGTGACTAAGTACTGGACAAAATAATAAATAACTGAACTGCATAACATCACCGTCAACTCAATACTACACTTCACATTGCGGAGCAAAACCGCGTCAACAGTGTGACCTTGTTTATAAACTAGTCGCGGGCATCCTTTCCCCAACCGGCTTCAAAGCGAACGGAAAGCTTTGAAGCCTGACCATAAACCCATCAGTAAACGATTAGTAGGGTCTTCCCATCCCTTAAACACAACACGTGGTCCTTTCTCCAGCTCCACCAAAGCAAAGCGTTGTTAAGATTTTATGGTGCTTGCGGTTAGGGAGGGTAGGGAACAAGTGTTTGGCTACTGCACAAAGGTCGCCGCTTGGGGATCCGAAGGCTGCGATGACCATAGCAGCAGTGCGTTATCATGCTTCCACACGCCCAGTGGAAAAACACCGCGCAGTGGTTCGTAGTTTCTTGGCTCTCCCGTTTTATACATATAAAATTTGTTATGTAAATATCTTTAATACATGGTATTTTAATCGAAATTGTTAGTCATTTTTGAGAAAATAAAAAATGACTAAAGATTTTGCAAGTCAAGAGTTGTTTGGGGTGAAAGAATTCCTTAAAGCCTTTCTTGTCGCATCTTTGGAAGATACTGAACTTAAATATCAAGTTTGGTATTTATCCGATATTTCGTTTTTGGTTAATGTTGTGCACACACTAACCTCAAAACATGTTTTTCTGGTTTAATCTCGACATTGAATATTTGGGTGGAGTACAATACTTCTTGTGTTTGTTATGTGCAAGGTAGAGAATTTAATTGTATTTGTTTTGACTACACCTTAAATCATTCTACATTTCTATAATTTCGAGAATGTGTAATTCCAAAATGTTCTCAGTAATTGTTCAGTACCGTCTTTATCATTGCGCCTTATATTCAAATCTATTATTGAAGGAGATTTATATCTCGACCTGACTCGAGTTTCTCATAGGCCAGGGACTTGTTTAAACCTTTGGGTCACGCAGCACGTGTCTCTTATTTTTGATGTGCGCCTGCGCCGCGGCACGTTTGTCTTTCCTTGGCCAAGAGCCCGTCCTCTTACCTATTAATAATGAACTCAAATTAACGTCACGTCAGAAGAAATGTGCCGCATGGCATTGGCAAGCCCACATATGCCATCTAGGTCGTGTTTATCCACAAAGCAAAAGTTCAAGGCAAAACTCCCGTCACATTTGCTAACTCGTTCCGCACATTTACAATTATTCTTTGATGCGGGCAATACCATTTTTAACAGAATATGGCATTAACTCCATAATTCAATATCGAAATTCACCAGAAATAGAAATTTTAGTGTCAACGGAATAAAAAGATGATTTACATTCATATGACTAACTACCGATTCTACAACAGGATATTCCATCTACTTCATTTAATCGAAATAAACATTTGCAGAAATTGGTACACAGAGCGTCAAAGAAAATCCTCGGCTGATTTTGTATCATTTTCCGGGGTCTTTTGAGGCGTGTTCTTCACCTTACCTATCGCAGAGCCTGGCGACTTGATAACACAGCAATAAGGGGAAAAGAGAGGAGGTTGATGCCTTTGCTTTTTCTGGTGTTATTGAAACCAAAACATGTTTATTGTCTCAGAACCAGTCATGCCGTATACCAGCGAAATTACTCGTGGACGTATGTGGGTATGTGGAAGGCTGGTCGCACTGTTGCAGCAATTGCAACGACAATGCATGAAAGTGTTTTTAAAGTAAATTACTGAATAAAAATATTCCATAAAAGTGGGGAAGACGGTCTATATACTCGTCAGAAAGTGGGCACTCCCTGTAAAACATCCGCAGATGATAATATTCGTTTACTAAATGCAAATTACTCTTTTGTTATAATTGACTGATCATGTTTAGAAACTAGAGCTAAATATGATATGGTTTACCGAATGGACATACATATTATGGCAATAAAATTGGGTTATATTTTTTTCTATGATCCTGTTGTATTCCTATTATCAGAAATATCTTAGTGAAGGTATATTAACCAGTTATAGTTTGAATTAGATGGAATACGTGCTGCTTTATTTATTTATTATTTAGTTATGTTTACTTCTATGCAGCAACAAGCATTGATATCACTGTGAGAATACACTTCTGTTTATTTTTTGTTATAAATTGCTGCCTTGCTATGTATTTAATGAATACCATTCAAGCTTTAATTTGCACCCTCTGAAAATCTTCTCACACTACACATTCTACATTTCGGTAACCTGGGCGCTCATTACGTTTTCCCCTTAGATTTTAACCTTTTCAAAGACGTGTCCACTAGCCGATAAGGTAAGGGCTACCAATCACGATAAAGAGGTATGTATGACAAACTGAATGCACCACTCATTCTACCTCTTTCTCTTTTAGCCAGTACGATCGAGAGCGTAAACATATTTCGTTTCTACGCCATTTTGTAACCTTGTTGTGGTTATTGGTGTAACTGTTCAGCAGAAGGAGTGCACACCCTTGCACTGTGGCCTAAAGCAACCAATAAAATGACCATGGCTTCGCAAGGTCACGTACAACCATAAATAATATGACATAGACGCGAGGTGCAGTGAGATTTTCTTTGACGCTCTTTGTACTAGAAGGTTAGGGAAATACAGTAAGCTTTAAGCGATAGCCAACTCTTTTAAGAGCGAGTCACTATGTAATGGCTTTGAACTTTTTCCCCTTCTTGCATGTCCAAGAGAAAGAAACGAGTAGCAATTTTCCTCGTCCTGTCTTGTCCGACAAAAATTTCCATCATTGTTCCGGACGCACTTCAGCTTTTTTATTGTGATACAGTCTCATAACAGATATGGTTTCAAATTCTTCTGGTTCTAAAAATATTTCCCCAAAAGCAATATATCCTAAGGCCTCACAGGAGCATATAATGTGCTGGGCTGTTTCAGTTTCTTTCTTTCACAATCTCCAATATAAGTTACCCTGAAACACTCCCATCGTGTTATAACGCTTTTTCACAGGCACATGTCCTGTGAGAAATGCAATAATTGGTCTCAGCTGAAGTCTATTACCTTTAAGTAAGCTTTCAGCTCTTTTCTTACGTGGTTTTCTAATAAATAGTTTGCCATGTTTTGTTTCTTGGAGATTTTCCTCTTCAGAAAACTGTATTTGAAAATTCAAACCAATAACAAAGAGTATCTCGAAAATGCTTAACCTCACAACAAATTTATTTGGCATAAATTGTGTGCTTTAACGAGATTTACATTATTTATGTAGTTTACCAGTTATAAAAAGCTTTGCATTACGAATGAAGCCTTTAGGGGCTATTCCCAGAAAATATATATTTTGTTTGTCATAAAAATAGCTTAAACATATGGTATTTTAATCAAAACGTTAGAGCTATTTCTGAGAAAATAAAAAAAATAATAAAAAATATTCCTTATGAAGGGTAGTTTCGGGTTGGGGGATTTTTTTTTAAAAAAATCTCATGCCGAATCCTTGAAACATTCTGGACTTAAACACCAAGTTTCGTAGTTAACTGACTTTTCGTGTCTTAGTTATACTGTTCAGATGCGCGGACACACGCGGATCTTTTTCTACAAATGTGTGACACACTCACATGACTTTCTCTACCCTCTATCGTTTATTAATGGGTAGGTATACAAACTAATCTTACTAAAACCTATTTTTATCTACTTCATTTTAATCCAAATAAACCTTTGCAGAATTAGCTACATTACACATTTCGTTATAGATACTAAGAGAACAGCGATAGTCAAATGTTTAAGAACTGGACGCTATATGCTCGCCTTAAAATGGCCTTTCCATGTAAAACCATAAAACCTGAAATTAGAGAAACAACTGAATTTTGACAGGACTTTAAGACTGACCAAGTTTTGAACAATTTGAATAATTAATAACTGATATATCGGAAATGGCTGATGGCACAAAAAAGTAATTGAAAATAAATTGTGTGTTTTAAAGAGATCTACATTTTTTGTGTAGTACGTTTTCGTCTATCGCTTAACGTTTACCAGTTATACAAGGTTATACAAATTTCTTCCGAATGAAGAGGTCTTCATACGCTGTTCCCAGAAAATTCAAGATATACATTTTATATTTCATGTAAATGTCCTTAATATGTGGTATTTTAATTAAAATCCTTAGGGCCATTTTTTCAGAAACTAAAAAAAATACTAATAATGTTCCATGTAAAGGGTAGTTTGGGGTGGGGGATTTTCTTAAAAATCTTCGCGTCGCATCCTTAAAGGATACTGAACTTAAATACCAAGTTTGGTGCTTATCCGACTGTTCGTTTCTGAGTTATGCTGTTCACAGACACACACACGGACATGTTTCCAAAAATGCTTTTTTTGGATTCAGGGGGTCTCAAAACATGTATTTCCGGTGAAATCTCGGGATCGAATTGTTGGGTGGAATGCAATACCTTCTCTACTTAGTAGGTACGTGGTAGATAAAGTAATAGAGAGAGCAGCATACATCAAAAACAAAATTTTGGTAGCCAAACTTGGTATTTAACCTCAGTGTCTTCCAAAGGTGTAATACAACATGTATTTTAAAGAATATCTGCCCTTCCATAATTGAATTTTAATGGATAAATTCGGTTATTTTTTATTTTATAAGAAATGGTGTTCTAATAATTTTGATTAAAATTTTATGTTTAAGATATTCTTTGTGACTAATAATATTGGTATCTTGAATTTTCTGCTAATATCCTGAGTCTTTATTTTGTGGACCCTCTTTAACTGCTATGGCTCTTAACGTCCCATTTTATATTGGGCGTGAAATACAGTAAATTTTGCTCAGAGGCATCTTTATCAGGCTTGAGGTTGTTTTACTTGCCGCAAATCTACGACCACCGGCTTTACTTCCTTTCCGAAGGAAGCCATGGTAAGGATTTTTACGCCCAAAAAATGCATCGTCCCCCGTTAGATTTGAACGCGCTAATAACCTGAGAGCTCACCTTCTTTCTGAAATAAATTTTATACCCTTTTGTACAACTAGTAAACCAAAAGAGTAAACCTGCACGTGAATTGTGTCAAATGTTTTGTGACATTAATGATGCATTCGTTGCTGTGCTTTGAATTTTCCAATGCTGTATCATACATATTTGGAAAGCTAATTCAGCAGTCTTTGTCGCAGTTCTCATGGCTCGTGTTATCTTATTTACTGGGTGCCTCTTGTTTTATTATTTTAAATTTGGGTCCATTGTCCTTCGGCTAGCTATTATAACTCAGTCGAGCAAGTATCTCTAAGCAGGGCATGTAAACGGAAAGGAGTTGTTGCTAAAATATAACACTGATAAAACAAATTTGCTTCTACACTTTTATTCCCGTCACACTTAATTCATAATTCACATATTTAATCTTTATACAGCCTGACTGAAACTGTGATATTTCCGAACGTAACTACAGTCGTTATAGTTGCCGCGCACCAATTACTTCGCGTACTTTACATTTCTGTAACTAACTCCGCGACGTGTACCTTGTGAGAGATTCTTCAGAACTGTGCGACACTTGCTTATGGCTCGAGAATATATAC
The DNA here is from genome assembly GCA_030765065.1 of Deroplatys truncata. Lineage (NCBI taxonomy): Eukaryota > Metazoa > Arthropoda > Insecta > Mantodea > Mantidae > Deroplatys > Deroplatys truncata. Next base: position 178,594,535 of record CM060987.1, on the reverse strand, counting down.
TCCTTCATCTCGAATTGCCTAAACATTATAATATAGCTGCTATTGGTTACAAATCGCGCCCACTTTAGCGTCTGTTTTGGTCAGCCAATCACTACTACTAACATATACACTCTAGGGAAGATATTCCCTCCATTTCTAAAAAAGGCACGCTACCCTGACGTCATTTGTTTATCTCTTCTTGGTGATATACAACTCACCCCCTCGGTTTATTGTTACCCACTTCTATTGTCAGTTTCATTGAGGCCGTGTAAACTTATTTTCTAACAATACTTATGGCTAACAAACATCTAAAATCCTGTACATACAATAATATTAATTTACACTACAATCACTTTGGCATTCACAGCATGTTATGATATAAAATACTGCCTCATCTTTTGTTTCTTGTGACATGCAAAGGAATGGAATTTCAAGACAGTATACTGTGCGGGAATTGTGCAGTAGAAAGGCAATATCAAAATTTTGAGTTTAGGAACCCACTGTCACTAGGTGTGTCTGATGTGAGGCTACAGTAATACCGTCTTGTTTAGTACAGTACACGCTAGTTTCTCATTGTATACCAGTACCCATTAGTTGAGACAGTACTTACACACTTGTCGTGTGAGTTACATTTCATTTTGGCTGACAAATGAAGATTTTCATAAAGTCAGATTTCAATTATATTCATGTTGCGCTCCTGTTGTTATACTTCATCTACGATCCCATGCTCCTAACCTCAAAATACTTACTTTGGTACTGCCTTTCTACTTTACAAATTTTCTGCACATTGTTTTTCCATACCTCAGTATAGTGACTACCTTTTTAAATATGTGAGTATTTCTTTATCTTCGTTGTACTTGCAAATAACCAAGTTATTTATTTAAACGTTTATTTCGTTTTATATGAAGTGGATAGAAAAGAAATAAACGTTTGTGGGATTAATTATAGAATACAGCAGTGCGGGTTGCGGCGGCCGCAATGTGAGGGAAAAAACACTGTAGGCTTTGGTTGAATCACAGGATATCACATGAAATAGGTTTAATTTTAGGAGTTGTATTGTATTTCGACTGTTGGGGAGCCGATCTAGATTTGGTTGTAACCACGTATGCTACCCGGTGGTCTTGGCCCAATGTTTAAAAATATTAACTTTGTAATTTGACTGTTTCTTTAAGTATTATATTTATGTTTGCCTCGGCTGCGTCAGTATTATTGTTAGAGACATGGATTTCTTTGCAGGGAGTAGTTCGGTTAAGAATGTAGGCTTACATAGATTATAATATGTACTTCACTCCAATTATTAATTCTTTAAACGATTTAAATAACACTTCACTGATATAGAGAGCTGTGAGATTCTTTTTTTAATTACTAGCACTTTTTAACACGTAAACTATTTTCGTCTCACACTGAATACGTATTATCTTCTCGAGGACGCGTTTCGCGTCCGGTTAGGAACACTGTCTACAAGCAACTGAACTGATTTCTACCGCCTAAATTTGTAAATTTCTGTATTTCAAGTCTCTTATTGGCTATTCCTAATCCAATAGAATACTTTTAACTTAAGCCTTTTTCTGGTTGATGATTGGTTATTTTATAAACTGTCTCAAAAATTACATTATTGTTGCTCCAAGAATTACTAGTAGTATTATTACTTTCCAATTCATTATTGCCGCCAGGTTGTTGGCAACTTTTTACCTATTATTATCACAGTTCCTCTATTGTTAAATTACGTAAAACATTCACATAACATTATTGAACATGTACGTAATAATATAAACATTAATACAATGACTGTTACATCATTTATATGTTAATTTATACACATATTGCTTTTAAGGCGGTCTCTTATTACATTTTATATTATATAATTTGACTGAAATCATTTTAGTGTTAAAAATACTGCCTCACACAATGTTTATTAAATGAATATGCTGCTATTTGTAAATTAAATAACCGTTGTTAAATGGTCGCGCATAAAATATTGTGTGCAATTAGTGGGATGAGCATAAACGCTCTCATGTAGTTACAGAACTCGTCTTACGCCTCGTTCTTGCAAAACACATTCGAGCGGTAATGATGCTCATAGCCCACTAGTTGCATAACTAACTGTTGTACTATCAAGGACTACACTAGAGAACCCTTCACCTACCAGACTAGCGAATTAGAATAATAGCTACTATGGACTGAGTAAGCGGAAGAAAAAAACACTGCCATTGAAGAATGCTACGCACGTCCCCACCACAATCTCACAAATCTGTAGCTATAAATGATCACGTCAGTTTCTCCCCATCGTTTTCTATCTCTTTCCTGGAGAAGCCAGCCAGCCAGCCACCCGCCGGTAATTGGGGATGACACAAATTACAACCTGCAACTTGTTCTCTGCCCCTAGCTTTCCAGTGATTTTTTTTATCCTCTCCCGGCGCTCAAATAACTCGCCGATTGAATAGCATCTCCAATTTACTCAGTTGGAAGGTTTAGCAGCGTTAATATCATATGTCTATGTCACCTGAAATCCGAATCGCACTTCTTTAATAAAAGTAATTGCTAGAAAAACTTGGAACGGCAATGGTTGACTGCTCATAAACACTTGGATGTTGAGGCGTAAATATCTTCAGAAATTACGAGATCGCTATTCTTTCAAAATACGAGGCTTTTGAAAATAAATTTATAGGGCGATCCTTTTGGGTGTGGATAAAATAAATACGCTGTAAAATATTTACTGTTGAAACTGTGTATACATCACTGAAAGATGGGAGATTCCTCAGTGCTCAACATGACTCCATTGCGCACTCTGCATAAATCATAAGGATGATGCAATTCACCTCATACCCTTTGTAACGTAAGAGGTGTGATTTGTTGAAAAGCTGAAGTAATTTTTTACTTTCTCTACTACGTATAGTAAGAAGAGGAAGTATTGTATTCCAACCAAAAATTCGATACCGCGATTTCACCGGAAATATATGTTTTGAGACCCCCTGAATCCAAAAAAAAAACATTTTTGGAAGCATGTCCGTGTGTGTGTGTGTCTGTCTGTGTCTGTGAACAGCATAACTCAGAAACGAACAGTCGGATAAACACCAAACTTGGTATTTGGGTTCAGTATCTTCCAGAGATGCGACACGAAGGTTTTCAAGAAAATCCCCCCACCCCAGATTCTCCTTTACACGGAAGATTTTTCGAAAATTTTTATTTTCTCAAAAATGGCTCTAACGATTTTGATTAAAATATCATATGTTTAGGATATTTTCATGACAAATAAAATGTATATCTTGAATTTTCTGGGAATGTCTCCAAAAGTATTCTTCATTGTGAACGACTTTTGCATAACTGGTAAACCACAAGAGATAGACAAAATTTTACTGCACAAAAAATGTAGATCGCGTTAAAATACACAATTTATGTCATATGCATTTTTTTAGTTGAGTGAACCATTTTCGAGATATTGCTTGTTATTCCCTTAAATTTTCCAATACTTATACTTTTTCTCAAATTCGTAATTCATTTTTTTTATGTCCTGGACATACAAAAAGAATGGAATGTTGCACATAGCAACCGGCTCTTAAAATATTTGACTATCGCTTAAAACCTACGATATTCCCCTTGCATCTACAAGAAAATTACCAATAAGATTAACATCTCGATTAAGATGAACAATATGGAGAATAAGCGTTTGTAGATATAGTTTGTACAAGAGTAGAGAAAGTCATGTGGGTGTAACACATCAGAATTTTTTTAACACAGAACATTTTCTGCAAATGTTCGATATCACAACATTATGGAATCATATTTCGGTGCATTACGTACACCATACTCACGTCGAAATTCCCGTTGAACACTTTTCACACTCTCAAATGTAGCATACCAAAGAACACGTGTGACCGATGTTGATTTGTAGTAGCCATTTTATTCATCTACGATTTTCATTTTCAGATTATGAATTGTTGATTGTCATATATGGAAACTCTATCTTTTAAATATAATATAACTAGCAAGAATTTTGTTCTACAATCTGAGGCAGTATTTTATATCACAACACTGTCAATGCCAGAGTGATTGTAGTGTAAATTAACATTATTGTATGACAATGATATTGAGATGTTTGTTAATTATAAGCATTGTTAGGAAATAAGTTTACACGGCCTCACTGAAACTAACAATAGGAGCGGGTATCAATGAGCGAGGGGGTGAGTTGTTTATCAATTAGAAGAGACAAACAAATGACGTCATAGTAGCGCGCTTTTCTTTAGAAATGGAGGGAATATCTTCCCTAGAGCTTGTGTGTTCGTAATTTTGATTGGATATACAAATAGACGCTAATGTTGGCGCGCTTTATTAACCAATAGCAGCTCTGTTATAATGTTTAGGCATATCGGGGTGAGGGAGTATAAATGCTAAAGCCGGGGGCAGGTAACGCAGTTTAAGAGAATCATTCACGCGTTACACGTCGCACAGTTAAATAGAATCATTCACGAGTTACACGTCGCGCAATTCTGCAGAATCTCTCACGCCGTAAAGCTAGTTATAAAAAAATGTGAAATACTCGAAGTAATAATGTGCGGCAAATAAGTGATTATAGTTACATTCGAAAATATAACAGTTTCAGTCGGGCGTGTATCAAGAAATAAATATGTGAAGTTAATGAAGTGTGACGGCAATAAAAGTGTAAAAACAAATTCTTTTATCAGTGTTATCTTTTAATAACAATTCCTTTCCGTTTACACACCCTGTTCAAGAGATTTGCTCGACTGAGTAATAATAGCTAGCCGGAGGACAAAGAACTCAAAATTAAAAATAGTAAAACAATAACAGGCGCTCAGCAAATAAGATAACACGAACGAAACCGCGACAAGTCATATTGGCTTTTATAATAACATTTACTTTCATCCATACCCAAACGGGTCAACCTGTACTTGAATTTAAAAACTATGTGTGTAACAATAAAAAGAATCTGATGTGTTACACTCACATGACGTTCTCTACTCTTGTACAAACTATTTTTACAAACGCTTATTCTCCATATCCTTCATGTTAATTGAGATGTTAATCTTATTGGTAATTTTCTTGTAGGTGCAAGGGGAATTGCTAGGCTTTAAGCGATAGTCAAATATTTTAAGAGCTGGTTGCTATGTCGAGTATTCCATTCTCTTTGCATTACGAGGACAAAAAAAAATGAGTAACAAATTTGAGAAAAAGTATAAGTATTGGAAGATTTAAGAGAATAACAAGCAATATCTCGAAAATGGTTCACTCATCAACAAAAAAAATATATATGACATAAATTGTGTATTTTAACGCGATCTACATTTTTTGTGTAGTAAAATTTTGTCTATCTCTTATGCTTTACCAGTTATGCAAAAGTCGTTCACAATGAAGAATACTTTTGGAGACATTCCCAGAAAATTCGAGATATACATTTCATTTTTCATAAAAATATCTTAAACATATTATATTTTAATCAAAATCGTTTGAGCCATTTTTGAGAAAATTAAAATTTTCGAAAAATGTTCTATGTAAAAGGTAATCTGGGGTGGGGGGATTTTCTTGGAAACCTTCGTGTCGCATCTCTGAAAGATACTGAACCTAAATACCAAGTTTGGTGTTTATCCGACTGTTCGTTTCTGAGTTATACTGTTCACAGACACACGGACATGTTTCCAAAAATGGTGTTTTTGGATTCAGCGGGTCTCAAAACACATATTTCCGGTGAAATCACGGTATCGAATTTTTGGGTGGAATACAATACTTCTCCTGCTTACTATACGTAGTAGAAAAAGTAATAAGTACCCACTTGTCTGCATTATTAAGACTTTTCCAGTTTTTAACTGCTATCTTACTCACTTCTCACTGTCACTGTTTTTATCTAGTTCAACTTTCATTGGGACCTGAGGGTGTGACATTCGCTGATTAAGAAATAAACATAATAATATACAAAGGAATAACGAGTGGAATAAAGTAATGAAGCAAGATGAATAATTCAGAAGAGAAAAGGTAAACAAATAAAATATTAATGCACTAAATTAAATAACAAGTATGGGGAGATAAAGGGAATATAAATAAAAGACTGAAGACAAAGGAAGAGAATGCAACGCAAGAAATAAGCGAAGTTAATATAAAGAAAATTAATTGAATTGTAAAGCTTATGTAGTAATGCAATTCCGTGAGGATAGAAGGGAGTTAATAACGGTTTCAGTTAGCCAGTTTCAGCAGCAACCACGGGATGTTCATTAAGAACCATTTAGAATACAATGCAACTTGTGTGTGCAGGGAAACTCGTGTTGGAAAGTGGAGCAATGACAGACAATACCCGGGGAAATCCGAATCACCCAAGCGAGCAGAAAATGTAGTGAAGCATAAATAATTAAATAACGCTTGTCAGACGCTGGACAAGGCTTACTTTCGAGTTTATTGTAGCCAGCAGTATAAAAGGGAAATTTATTGAGCCAGCCAATAGAAATTTAAGAAAATCAGCTGCGTAGAAAAAGGGCTGGGATAAAATAGAAAAAGTATGTGGAATATAATATTATCTAGGAGCTGAGCACTGTTTCAGACGGATGAAACATCGTCATGTCGTGTAGGTCTGTTGCTAAGGGGAAGCTGCGTCGCTCGAGGTCAGAAATGCGCAAGCAGAAATCCTTGCTAGGTTTTCGAAAGTTTTAAGTAATCGCCATTAAAGTCGTAATTTGGGAAACGGAATTAACAAACGGAGAATTACTTATGGTACATTGTAATTGTAAAGTCTTGTGTGAAGAGAATTGGAAAGAGCAACAAAGTGTTAACAGATTTTCCTGTGTGGATTTTCACATAAAGGGCAACAAGAAGGAGAAACCACCTTTTATGTCTCTCCTATACACGCCATCCTGAGATACCATCCTCTATCTGAGCCGAGCAAACACGACCTTTCTTCAGGAATTATTTCCCTCACCACACAACCAAACACGAGTACCGCTACAGACTTCACTTAGTCCTCACTAGTATGAACTAGTTCAATTCGACGGTCACTTCACCTTCCTTCTTGACGTAGAGGAGACACTTCTTCCGGACGGTTCACTCACTGGGAAGTCGAACAGATTCTCCAATCTCTCCTGCAGCAGCACTCACTGCACGTCACAGCAGTGCTCACAAACTCGCTCGGGAAATAGCACTTGATGTCGCAACAGAAACGCCCTCGCTATCTCGCCCACTAAGTCAACTCGCGTTGTGGAAATTCTCACAAGGTTCTAGAAAGTTCGGTAGGCAGAAACATCCAGAATATTCTGGTGATATGATACTAAAACTTCCGGTATTTACCCTGGTCGAGAGCGCTACTTATCTTTGTTTATCTACGACTGCTCGGCGCATACCTTGGGTCACAGCCGTTGCGTCACAATGTTGTGACTTTGTCCAGTTTTCACTGTCACGTCACGTGGTAAAGAAATACGCGCGGAGCAGCTTCTTTTTCCTTCCGCTTCACTCATTGGGGCGTCGAACACAAGGCTTGTCTAATCGCAGCACTCATAGGCATCGTCACAACCTCACTAGTAGAGGGTGCACCGAGCCGCATCAGAAATGCGTTCACCATTGCACTCCTCGCGGTCTCACTAACCCTCTGACTCGCGAGCATATAGCCGCTGGAGTTTTCGAGAGAGTTTTAAAATGTTCGCGGGAGGCGGGAAGACAGACTCTTCCGGAACACGAGTGAGAGCCCTATTCGGTCAAATTATTTCTCCTTATCTGTTCAACTGGGCAGTCAGCCGGTCGGTTGCGCCTTCTACGCGATCCATCGCTGCGTCACATTATGTATAGGATAATTCCAACGCCTGAATCTTTTCTCCAGCTTGGAATATCATCACCATCATCCACAGCAGCTGATGGCCTGTTCTGGCTTCAGGAAAATTAATCCTTCCATTTAGTGTATGGTCTGCTTCTGTTTCGGAAACCAACTGGATTATATAAGTCAATTATTTTTGGCTAATTGAGGCCCTCTGAAACCCATCAAAATATTTTTTATTTCCTTTACTACGCATAGCAAGTAGGGGAAGTATTGTATTCAACCCAAAAATTCTATGCCGGGAATTCACCGCAAAAATATTTTTAGGCTCCCCGAATAAACAAAATCTGATGTGTTACACTTACGTGAATTTCTCTACTCTTGTACAAACTATTTTTACAAACGCTTATACTCCATCTACTTCATGCCAATCGATTTAAAAACAGAAACTGTCTTATTGCTGATTTTCTTATAGGTAGAAGGGGAATATAGTAGGCTGTAAGCGATAGTCAAATATTTTAAGAGGTGGTTGGTATGTGGAACATTCCATTCTCTTTGTATGTCCAGTACATAAAAAAAAGAGAAATGGTTCACTCGACAAAAAGTGTATATGACATAAATTGTGTATTTTAACGCGGTCTACATTTTTTGTGTAGTAAAATTTTGTCTATCTCTTATGGTTTACCACTTATGTAAAGTTCAGAATGACGAGGACTTTTGGGGACATTTCCAGAAAATGCGAGATATACATTTCATTTGTTATAAAAGTATCTTAAACATAATATATTTTAATCAAAATCGTTATAGCCATTTTGGAGAAAATGCAAATTTTGGAAAAATGTTCCATGGAAAGGGTAATCTGGGGAGGAAGAATTTTCTTGAAAATGTTCGTGTTGCATCTTTGAAAGATACTTAACCCAAATACCAAGTTCAGTATTTATCCGACTTTTCGTTTTTGAGTTATGCTGTTCACAGACACACGCAGTCGAACCTTTTTTCTAAAAATGATTCTTTTGGGTTCAGGGGCCTCAAAACATGTATTTTCGGTGAAATCTCGGTATCGAATATTTGGGTGGAATGCAATACTTCCCATACTTACTATACGTAGTAGAGAAAGTAAAAAGAATTTTAGAAAAAGTTTTCTGTATGTATGTCCGTGTGTTCTCTGAACAGCATAACTAAAAAACGAAAAGTCGGTTAAATACCAAATTTTGTATTCAAGTCTTCCAAGGATGTCTTAAACATGCCATACAAAAGTACTCTCATGCCAAATGAAATGCATACCTTAAATTTTCTGGGAATAACCTCTGAAGTGCTCTTAATTCTGAATGACTTTTGTATGACTGATAAATCGTGAGAGATAGACAAAGTCTTACTACACAAAAAGTGCAGATCTCGTTAAAGCAAACAACTTATGTGAAATTCACTTTTTTGTGTAGTTAAAACTTTCCCTGATTTTCCTTATTGCTTCGAATTACCAAAAAATTATACAGTGCGGTCGTTTTATGGTGAGGCCACGGATCGCGCGTTTGCGTGCTCCGCAGACTGTCTATTACACTGGTGGTTTTTCGTTCCATAGCTCCCGCGTTGCTTACTCACGAGAAATAGTAACATGCACTATGAGTAGTAAGCTAGTTATGAGTGGTGCTGGAAGTGGTGTTCATCAGTATGTGCCTTTACCTTAAAACGACCGCACTTCTGTTCTTACTTTCTCTACTAGTATAGTAAGTAGGGGAAGTATTGTACTCCAACCAAAAATTCGATATCGAGATTTCACCGGAAACATATGTTTTGAGACCCCTGAATCCAAAAAAAGCATTTTTGGAAACATGTCCGTGTGTGTGTGTGAACAGCATAACTCAGAAACGAACAGTCGGATAAACACCAAACTTGGTATTTAGGTTCAGTATCTTCCAGAGATGCGACACGAAGGTTTTCAAGAAAATCCCTCCACCCCAGATTACCCTTTACATGGAATATTTTTCTAAAATTTTAATTTTCTCAAAAATGGCTCTAACGATTTTGATTAAAATATCATATGTTAAAGATATTTTCATGACAAATGAAATGTATATCTCGAATTCTCTGGGAATGTCTCCAATACTTATACTTTTTCTCAAATGGGAATTCGTTATTCATTTTTTGTCCTGGCAATGCAAAGAGAATGGAATACTGCACATAGCAACCAGCTCTTAAAATATTTGACTATCGCTTAAAACCTACCAATTCCCCTTGCATCTACAAGAAAATTAACAATAAGATTAACATCTCGATTAACATGAAGCATATGGAGAATAAGCGTTCGTAAAAATAGTTTGTACAAGAGTAGAGAAAGTCATGTGAGTGTAACACATCAGAATTTTTTTCTTTTCTTCTGGTCTTCATTCGGGGCGTCAATAGTCATGCATGATACTATGTTCAGACAAAGGTGAACATACATTACTTGCGTTTAACATTGCTCTTCTGAAAGTTTAGTGCCTCAGTTTCCCGCGAGTAAATTTACCCAGGAATTTGCATGATCCTGACATTGCGCTATTTGTTTACATAGAGTGGCACTGTTTGTGTATGGAAATCAGCAGGGCGAATTTGCAGCATCAGCCGGAAGAGTGTGAACACTGCAAATGACTGAGATTCTTTCCACGAGTGGATTTGATCAAAATACTGTTAACAGACTCCATACATAATGCATTAGAAATGCTTTTCGATCTATCATAAACCCTTTTGCTCTTTAGTTGGTTAAAAAAAGAGCAACGGATTACCAAATAATGCAAATATTATATCAAAATTAAACGTTGCTTCCGTTTGATCTATGTGCTTGCTACGATAAGACCTACCGAAATATATTACTTTCTCTACCAACGTACCTAGTAATAAGAGAAAGTATTGCATTCAACTAAAAAATTGGATATCGATATTTCACCGGAAATTCACGTTTTGGGGCATCCTGAATCCAAATAAGTATTTTTACTTTCTCTACTACGTATAGTAAGTAGGGGAAGCATTGTATTCCACCCAAAAATTCGATACCGAGATTTCACCGGAAATATATGTTTTGAGACTCCCTGAATCCAAAAAAAAAAAAAATTTGGATACATGTCCGTGTGTGTCTGCCTGTGTGTCTGTGTGTGTGTGTGTGTGTCTGTGAACAGCATTACTCAGAAACGAACAGTCGGATAAACACCAAACTTGGTATTTAGGTTCAGTATCTTCCAGAGATGCGTCACGAAGGTTTTCAAGAAAATCCCCCCACCCCAGACTACCCTTTACATGGAAAATTTATCGAAAATTTTAATCTTTTTAAAAAATGGCTCTAACGATTTTGATTAAAGTATTATATGTTTAAAATATTTTCGTGACACATGAAATGCTCGAATTTTCTGGGAATGTCTCCAAAAGTATTCTTCATTGTGAACGCCTTTTGCATAACTGGTAAACCATACGAGATAGACAAAATTTTACTACACAAAAATGTAGATCGCGTTAAAATACACAGTTTATGTCATATACATTCTTTTGTTGAGTGAACCATTTTCGAGATATTGCTTGTTATTCCCTTAAATTTTTCAATACTTATTTTCTCAAATGGGAATTCGTTATTCATTTTTTTGTCTTGTATATGCAAAGAGTATTAATCTGTGGCAAAGGGAATGGTGCTGCACCTAGCAACCAGCTATTAAGAGATATGTATGTGCTTAAAGGCTACTGTATTTCTATATTCCCCTTACATCTACAAGAAACTTAGCAATAAGATAGAGTCTGCAAATGTTTTTCTCGATTAACATGAAGTAGATGGAGAGTAAGCGTTTGTAAAGATAGTTTGTACAAGAGTAGAGAAAGTCATGTGAGTGTAGCACATCAGAAATTTTAAAAAGTGGCTGTAACGATTTTGATTAAAGTAACATTTATTAAGGATGTTTACATGAAACATAGAATGTGTATCTTGAATTTGCATGGAATAGCCCATGTAGTCCTTTTCATTCGGAAAGAATTTTGTATAATCTTGTATAACTGTTCAATATTAAGCGATAGACGAAAACTTACTGCATAAGAAATGTAGAAAATAGAATCTTGTGTTCGACTCCCCAGTGGGTAAACCGTCCGGAAGAATAGCCGTGCGTATTTCATTACGGTGTTACGCCATGAAGAAACTGGAGTGAAAGTGACAGCTTAGAGAAGTGATAGTGAGAATATTAGTGAAGTGACATTAAAAACTGTAACAATGTTTCCTTCTTCTACCTGTGAGGAATGTGTCATGAACGTTTGGCCGTACCTTAATGTTAGGTACATCCTGTATACGTCTTCTAAGTTGTGATGCAATAATTTCATAGAATAGCGAAGGTGTTAAGTAAAATTAATTAAATCGTCATTCGAGGCTTAAAACCTTCCCGTGAAACATTGGGTAAGTCAACTAGTTAAAAATAAAATACAAAAATTATGATGTTGATACATTCACATGACTTTCTCTACTCTTGTACAAACTTTTTTTACAAACGCTTATTCTCCATATGCTTCATGTTAATCGAGATGTCAATCTTATTGGTAATTTTCTTATAGATGCAAGGGGAATATGGTAGCTTTTAAGCGATAGTCAAATATTTTAACGCTGGTTGCTATGTGGCGCATTCCATTCTCTTTGCATGTCCAGGACATAAAAAAATGAATAACGAATTTGAGAAAAAGTATAAGTATTGGAAAATTTAAGGAAATAACAAGCAATATCTCGAAAACGGTTCACTCAACAAAAGAAATGTATATGATATAAGTTGTGTATTTTAACGCGATCTACATTTTTTGTGTAGTAAAATTTTGTCTATCGCTTATGGTTTACCAGTTATGCAAAAGTCGTTCATAATGAAGAATACTTTTGGAGACATTCCCAGAAATTTCGAGATATACATTTCATTTCTCATGACATTACCCTAAACATATGATATTTTCATCAAAATCGTTAGAGCCATTTTTAAGAAAATTAAAATTTTCGAAAAATCTTCCATGTAAAGGGTAGTCTGGGGTGGGGGGATTTTCTTGAAAACCTTCGTGTCGCATCTCTGGAAGATACTGAACCTAAATACCAAGTTTGGTGCTTATCCGACTGTTCGTTTTTGAGTTATGCTGTTCACAGACACACACACACACAGACACACACACGGACACACACACACACAGACACACACACAGACACACACACAGACACACACACACACAGACACACACACAGACACACACACAGACACACACACGGACATGTTTCCAAAAATGCTTTTTTTGGATTCAGGAGGTCTCAAAACGTGTATTTCCGCTAAAATCTCGGTATCGAATTTTTGGGTGGAATGCAATACTTCCCCTACTTACTATACGTAGTAGAGAAAGTAAAAATGAATAACCTACTTGAGAAAAAGTATAAGTATTGGAAAATCTAAAGGAATAACAAGCAATATCTCGAAAATGGTTCACTCAACAAAAAAACTGTATATGACATAAATTGTGTAGTTTAACGCGATCTACATTTTTTGTGTAGTAAAATTTTGTCTATCTCTTATGGTTTACCAGTTATGCAAAAGTCGTTCACAATGAAGAAACTTTTGGACACATTCCCAGAAAATTAGAGATATACATTTCATTTGTCATGAAAATATCTTAAACATACGATATTTTAATCAAAATCGTTGTAGCCATTTTTGAGAAAATTAAAATTTTCGAAAAATCTTCCATGTAAAGGGTAATCCGGGGTGGGGGGATTTTCTTGAAAACCTTCGTGTCGCATCCTTGAAAGATACTGAACCTAAATACCAAGTTTGGTGTTTATCCGACTGTTCGTTTCTGAGTTATGCTGTTCACAGACAGACACACAGACACACACACGGACATGTTTCCAAAAATGCTTTTTTTGGATTCAGGAGGTCTCAAAACATGTATTTTCGGTGAATTCTCGGTATCGAATTTTTGGGTGGAATACAATACTTCCCCTGCTTACTATACGTAGCACAGAAAGTAAAAATTATGATGTTGATACATTCACATGACTTTCTCTACCCTCTATTGTTTATTTGTGGGTTACAAACCATTCTTATGAATGCTTATTTTTCCATTTACTACATATTAGTCCAAATAAACCTTTGCAGAAATAGCAACATTACACATTTCGTTATAGAAACAAAGGTAGAAACCATAGTTGAGGCAGTATTTTTAAAACTTAAACAATTTCAGTCTAATTATATAATATGTAAATTCAATAACAGCCGGCCTTAAAGCAATATGTGTATGTAACAATATATAAAAAGTGTATATTGCAATCATTGTATATATTTATATTATTGTATACATGTGCAATAATGTTAAATGAATGTATTACGTAATTTAATAATGTAGGAGCTGTGAGAATAATAGGTTAAAAGTTGCTAACAATGAGGTAACCTTGAGGCAATAATGAATTTGAAAGTTTAATGCTACTTGTGATTCTTGGAAGCAATAATGTAACTTTTGACACAGTTTATAAAATAGCCAATCAACAACCAGAAAAAGCTTTAGTTAAGTAAAAGTATTCTATTGGAGTAGGATTAGCCAATCAGAGACTTGAAATACAGAAATTTACAAATTTAGGCGGTAGAAATCAATTCAGTTGCTTGTAAACAGCACTCATAACTGGACGTGTTGGTTGTAGACAGTGTTCGTAACCGGACGCGAGATGTGTCCTCGAGAAGTTTAATTAAATAATCTTACAGCTCTCTATATCGATGAAGTGTTATTTAAATCGTGTCAAGAATTAATAAAAAGGGGTGAATTAAAATTATAATCTGTGTAAGCCTACATTCTTCAGCCGCACCACACCCTGTTGAGACGTTCATGTCTATAAAAATAAATACTGACGCAGCCGAGGCAAACATAAATATATAATATTTAAAGAAACAGTCAAATTAAAAAGTTAATATTTTTTAAACATTTTTTGAGTGGGGCAAAGGCTACCGGAAGGTTTTTACCATACGTGCGGTTGCAACGAACTTCAAGTTCGGCTCCCCAACATAAGAACTACAATAATACACCTTCTTCAAACTTGCATTCCATACGTGAAGCAACAACCTTCTTCAGAGTCAAATCTTTAAGAACTGGACGCTATATGCTGGCCTTAATATTCCATACTGTTTTCATGACATCGCGAGAAACAGTTGACAGGACCTTAAGAGGATGACCAAGAAATGAACAATTCTAACTTTTAATAACCGATATCTCAGAAATGGCTAATGCCACAAAACAGTTTATTTAGAATAAATTGTGTGTTTTAAAGAGATCTATATTTCTTGTGGAGTACATTTTCGTCTATCGTTTAACGTTTACCAGTTATAAAAGAACACACAAAATTCTTTCCGAATGAAGAGGACTTCAAAGACTGTTCCCAGAAAATTCAAGATATACATTCTGTTTGTCATGTAAATGTCTTTAATATATGGTATTTTAATCAAAATCGTTAGAGCCATTTTTAGAAAATTAAACATTTCAAAACACTGTTTCATATAAAGGGTAGTTTGGGGTAGAGGGATCTTCTTGAAAATTTTCGTGTCGCATCTTTGGAAGGTACTGAACTTAAATACGAAGTTTAGTGTTGATTCTAGGGCGTCCAATAAGTAAGTTTCCCTATTTTATAAACAAAGATTACACACAATTGATTATGCTGAATTAATTTTAATTGTATTTTACAATTCTTCTGTTACTTTTCTACATAGTCAACATGTTTTTCCAAGCATTTTTGGGAACGTAACATAAGTTTGTCCAAGTCAGTGTTGAACCAGGTCGGGTCCTTTGCTTGCAACCAGCTGTTCACTGATTTGACTTCATCATCAGTGTTAAAAGTGCTTACCTTTGAGTTGGAGGAACATGTGAAAATCACTTGGGGCAAGCTCCGTGAGTACGGGGGATACGAGAAAACTTCCCAGTTGAATCTTGACCATCGCGGAGCTCAGAAGATTAAACTGGTAAGTTTTCTCGCATCCTCCATATTCACCAGATCTTTTCCCAAGTGATTTTTAATGATTTTCAGAAGTCAGGTCCTGTAACTAGCTGTTTGCTTCTGATTGATCTTCGTCACGGTGTTAAAGTGCTTACCTACATGATGACCTTTGAGTCAGGGGAACATATGAAAATCACTTGGGAAAAGATCTGGTGAATATGGAGGATGAGAGAAAAGTTCCCAGTTGAACCTTCTGAGTTCCGCCTGGGTCAAAATTCAACTTGGAAGTTTTCTCGTATCCTCCGTATTCACTGGAGCTTGCCCCAAGTGATTTTCACATGTTCCTCCAACTCAAAGGTAAGCACTTTTAACACCGATGATGAAGTCAAATCAGTGAATAGCGAGTTGCGAGCACAGGACCCGACGTGGTACAACACTGGCTTGGAAAAACTTGTGTCACGTCCCCAAAAATGCTTCAAAAACATGTTGACTATGTAGAAAAGTAACAGAAGGATTGTACGATATAAATGAAATTAATTCAACATGATCAATTGTGTGTAATGTGTTTTTATAAAATAGGAAAACTTACTTATTGGACGCCCCTCGTACTTTTCGTTTAGAGTTATGCTGTTCACAGATACACACATTTACACACGGACCTGTTTCTCTAAATACTTTTTTTTGTATTCAGGGGCCCCGAAACATGTATTTCCGGTGAAATCTCGACATCGAATTTTTGGGTGGAATGCAATATCTCTACTTAATATGTACGTGGCAGAAAAAGTAAAAATATGACATTTTACATCTAAGATTGGCGTTGCAGGAGACTGGAGTAAAGGAGTTACCTACAAGCACCCGATGTTTTGCGCAGTCAGAAGAGAAGAAAGAAGCGAGCAATTTGTTTACTAATGACTACAGCAAGAACTTGAGAACAATAGATGGCTAATTGCTACCATTGTTTATATTTTCCAGCAAACAGACATAAAGTATTTTTGCAATTTCATTGTCACAGAAAGTAACTCTCAAGCTTCTGTTCGCTTAAATTTATTCATAGCCTCGTTGTCTCTTCTGCATTAAAACAGATATCGTAAAGTTTATTTGCGCCTCTTGTGCTGTAATTTCCTTTTCATTTGTAGTACTGATGCAGTTTGCTCATTTTCTTCTTCGGCCAAGTTTTACAACGCAGATAATGGGGGAAGCCCCGCTTCAAAAGTTTGTCTTCTCTAAGGAGACCCTTCATCCCTTGCAGGAAAGGAAGAGCTAATAATTTCATATCGGAGCACTGTAACCCAATTATTACCCTGTAATGGCTACGCTTCTCTGCTGGAGATTGGTGCTCAGAGGGGAGGTGACTTTTGATTACCACAGGTTAATTAGTTGCCAAGGTTTTGCATGTGTACAGTGGAGGGTAACGCCCTGGTGGCACGTGATAAAGCGGCTTGATTGATCTTTTGTGTCGTCAAGTGTGGATTATCTACAGGCTGTCCAACAAATATCACTTTTAGCTTATTATAGCCGTTTGTGAAAATTGCAACACCAAGAAAGAATAACCCCAATAACTCCAAACTTGGTGGAAGTGTAGAAGAGTGTGCCAGCAATAAGTGATTAGGTTTGCAGAGAGATGGGGTACACGTAGGCCGAGCAGAGCTCTCTCGTGTCGATCCGACAAGGTCAGTGTTGCGCCCTGTGTTGTCAGTGCAGAGCTGTCAAACAAGGTGGAAACAATAAAGTGAGTGCCAGTACGCCTCCTCGACGTCATGTGAGTGAGTTCGAACGGGGCAGAATGTTCGATCTCCGGGATGCGGATTTGTCATACCGTGATATTTCGGCTCGTACAAGGCATGCTGCTACGACAGTGATGCGTGTGTGGAAGTAGTGGATAGACGAAGGTCGTACGCAGCGAAGAGCGAGTACTGGACCACAGCACGGGATGACCGTCATCTTGTCCGCATGGCCATAACGGACCGTACAGCTTCAACCACAGTGTTGGTTCGACGCTGTAGCACTGCAATAGGTGTGAACTTGTCTGCATCAACGGTTCGTCGCCGTCTGCTGCAGGTTGGACTGGTTGCATGCATGCGATTACGTCGGCTTCCGTTGTCCAGAAACCACAAGCTCCTCCGACTGCATTGGGCACGTGAACACCGTCACTGGGGCTGAGTGGCAAAATGTAGTCTTTTCGGACAAGTCCCGCTTCAAAGTGTCCTACAGTGGTGGCCGCATACGTGTCCGGCGGTACCGTGGTGAGCGCAACCTGGAGGGCTGCATTGTTGAGCGGCATAGCTGACAAACACCTATTGTGATGGTTTGGAGCGCCATTGGTTACAACAACCGATCTCGCCTCCTAGGAGTTGAGGGCACTTTGAAGAACAACCGGTACCTAACGGTGGTTGTAGAGCCTGAGGTACTCCCCCTGCTTCAGCCACATTTCAACAGGACAATGCCCGGCCACATATTGCGAGCAATGTACAAGCCTTCTTCGAAGAGCGACGGTTACCATTGCTTCCCTGGCCTGCACGTTCGCCTGACATGTCGCCCATCGAACATGTCTGGGATATGGCTGGTTGGCACCTGGTGCGTCACGGTCTCCAGTAACCAGTGTCACGGATTTGTGGGCTCGAATACAAACTGCGTGGAGGGAAATCTCTCAGGAACTTATTCAGAACCTTTTTGATTCAATGCTAGGGCATATAGTACCTAATTGCAGCGCATGGAGGCCACACCAAATACTGAATATTAGGGCTCAAAGGTCTTGTACAGATTTGAAAGGTTTATCATTTGTTACTTGTCATGTAGCTAAACTGTTGTATTAAATTCTTTGAATTCATGCGTTTCCTTCTTGGCGTTGCAATTCTCACAAACGGCACTGTATTTTCTAGGGATGGGACCTCAATACTCTCGACACTCGGTGGTATCGAACTGTCCAATACGTTTACATAAACCTTCGATACTTTTAAAATTTTAAGTTTTGAATTATTGAGAGCTGCTGCGTTTAACTTTATGCTAGATAAGGAATGAAAGGAGTCGCGAGTTCACGTTATTGCCTCGCATGGGTCCCCAAAGTGTTTCTGGACTGTAGTTATTGATAGACCTTGACTGCGTTTCCTGTAGGTGAATCAATCAGCATTCAATAGACGCTTGTGTCTAAATGAAAACATGCAAAACAATGAGGGAAGGAGTAGAGGTACTAGTGTATCATGCAGCGTTAACTGAGTTGGAATGAAGCTGATTTAACTGACGTACTAAGTCACATTTAACTCACTCTCAGCCATTAAATTTACCTAATCTGTGAATCCAGCAGAAACAAATCAGAACTTGAGACGTGAGATAATACAGCGCATTGTCCCCCAGGGGCTTACTTCAATAAGTACGGTTCTGGCCATCCCGGGGTCCCGAGCCATCGGTCCTCCAAGTTTCGGGGGTTGGGTTAGGGTGAAGAGCCCCGCCTGTAAAACTGCAACGTTCTTCATCCTTTGTGTGTGGACAGCCGTTTTCAGAAAAGTTTGACAGTCGCTGATTTGGGTAAATTAGAACTTCTGAATGCAGATACTCCGGCAATAATGAAGCTAGTGGTGTACAGCACCTTGATATCTAGTTAGATGATGACAATGAATGCAGTGCTTGGATCGTATTCGATGGAGAACGACATGCACAGCATGCAATTGGTAACTTTGTTTTACGTAATGAAGGGAAGAGTTTTCGAAGTTAGCGAAGTTTGAATTGTCATTGGAAGAATATGTCAAACGAGAAGGTTTGCAGCTAAAATATTAAATTTAGTTACCCCGGCATAAACATCGGGGAATGTAACTCGGAGGCACACGAGAGATACCAAGAACTTGCTGCACAAAACTAAGCGGGATCGTTATAACATTAAAAAAGACCCTATATTATACACAAAATGTTACAGAAGAACACTGGGGAAGATGCCCCACGCATACACATTCATCATGCACACGCCCATTCCCTTTGAAGACCTACATTAGGCTCTGGCTATAAGTGACGCCAAGCTACACACATAGAGGCCATTCCCTCGACTTGCCTTCACCCCCCAATTAGGAAGATGGGATTGCCGCGCCGGACAAGAACTTAACAGACAAACACAACAATTGGCTCAACAATATTATACACAGCAATGTGTCCGACGCGACAATATACTCATACACTACAATATACAATGTGGACGAAACGTAAAATGAAAAAGAGAGACAGTGAGAAAAGCACCAAAAGAGAGAGAAGCAGATGAGGCTGCAAGAAAGTCATGTGAGTTCAACACATTAAGATTTTTCATTGAAATCTGAAGAAAGTAGTTGATTTACTGCCCCACGTATGGGAGCCAACTTGTAGAAGATATATTGTTTACGTAAATTATTTATTTAAGCTCTACATATGGACGTCAATTTGAAGAAGTGTTACTGTTGTTGAAGTTTGCACCACGCTTTGGGCCTTTAATTTGAAATAGATTGTTTGTTACGTAATACGCTGTTGCGTATGAGAAGCTGATTTGAAGATGTACTTTTGTTATTACGCTCCAAGTTTTTAAAAAATATATTAACTTTGTTATTAAACTGGTTCTATAGATAGTACTTATGTTTATGTTTGCCTCGGCTGCGCCAGTATTGTTTTAGAGACACGTATCTCTTAAGATGTGGTACGACAAGAATGTAGGCTTACACAGATTTTAAGTTTTAAATTCACTTCTTTTTATTAATCCTTGACTCAAATTAAATAGCACTACATTGATATCAAGAGCTGTGAGATTCTTTTATTTAATACTTGCACTTTGTTATCGCGTATACTTAATTTTACGATTCACACGAATACGTAATATTTCTTTAGAGAACACTTCTTCCATCCGGTCACTACCAAGGTCTGCCAGCAACTGAACATATTTCAACCGTCCTAAACCCGTAAGCTTCTGTATTTCAGGTGTCTGATTGGCTAATCCTAGTCCAATAGAATACCGGCATGTTACTAAAGCTTTTTCTGGCTGTTGATTGGCTATTTTTAAACTGTCACAAATTTACATTATCGTTGCTCTAATCATGACTAGTAACATTCAAACTCTCAAACTCATTATTGCCTCAAGGTTACCTCATTGTTACCTCATTGTTAGCAACTTTAAAGTTATTATTCTCACAGCTCTTACCTTATTAAATTACCTAATGTATTCACATAACATTATTAAACATGTTTACAATAATATAAGCATATGCAATGACTGTTACATACATTTTAAACAAATCTGATGTGTTACACTCACATGACTTTCTCTACTCTTGTACAAACTATTTTTACAAACGCTTATTCTCCATATGCTTCGTGTTAATCGAGATATCGAGATGTCAATCTTATTGATAATTTTCATGTAGATGCAAGGGAAATATGGTAGGTTTTAAGCGATAGTCAAATATTTTAACGCTGGTTGCTATGTGGCGCATTGCATTCTCTTTGCATGTCCAGGATATAAAAAAATGAACAACGAATTTGAGAAAAAGTATAAGTATTGGAAAATTTAAAGGAATAACAAGCAATATCTCGAAAACGGTTCACTCAACAAAAGAAATGTATATGACATAAATTGTGTATTTTAACGCGATCTACATTTTTTGTGTAGTAAAATTTTGTCTATCTCTTATGGTTTACCAGCTATGCAAAAGTCGTTCACAATGAAGAATAGTTTTGGAGACATTCCCAGAAAATTCTAGATATACATTTCATTTCTCATGACAATATCTTAATCATATGATATTTTAATCAAAATCGTTATAGCCATTTTGGAGAAAATTAAAATTTTCGAAAAATGTTCCATGTAAAGGGTACTCTGGGGTGGGGGGATATTCTTGAAAATCTTCGTGTCGCATCTCTGGAAGATACTGAACCTAAATACCAAGTTTGGTGTTATCCGACTGTTCGTTTCTGAGTTATGCTGTTCACAGACACACAGACACACAGACACACACACACACACACACAGACACACACACGGACATCTTTCCAAAAATGCTTTTTTTGGCTTTAGGGAGTCTCAAAACATGTATTTTCGGTGAAATCTCGGTATCGAATTTTTGGGTGGAATACAATACTTCCCCTACTTACTATAGTAGTAGAGAAAGTAAAAATTATTTCATACATATTGCTTCAAGGCGGGCTGTTATTGAATTTACATATTATATAATTTAATTGAAATTATTCAAGTGTTAAAAATACTGCCTCAATTCTTCGAGATCTATTTCTGGTTTAAAGGATGATTATATGCCTTCGACCTTGTATATCGGAATCAATAAATGACACATGGCTTTAAAGTGGAAAAAGCTGGTAATGTGAATAATTTACAAGAAAGAAGCAAGTTTTACTCCAAAACTCCATTTTAAAAGTGTAAGTATGCTATAAATAGAAGGAAGGAGAACAAGGTGCCAGAAGAAAGAGCAAAGAAATATGATGAAGAGGCCGAAAGCAGCAAGAAGCATAAAAATGATTAAGTATACCAAGAAATAAAGAATAGAAATAAGATTATGAAGCGCTGAGATAGAAGTTTGACCAAGAGAGAACCATCACAGTTTCTGCTGAGTAATGAAGCGAACGTTCTTCTGCCTGTGACAAATATTTTTCATGTCTACCTTCCAAATTCCCACTCCTGCTTGGCTCTCACTCTCACCAGGAATAATGTATGAGGTCAGGATCCCTGAGGGGAAAGGAACTCTGAAAGCACTCACGAGCTAAGCAGGAAATGGGCACAAAGACAAAGCTGGCCGTGTATTCAAGTGATATAATTTGAAACAAGACTTATGGATTTCCGAGTCCTTTTCCCCAGATTTTTTTATCTTCCGACATAGAGTCCGTAGCTGCTGAAGTAATAACCTTCGAACCCAAACAGATGCGACAAATACGTAGAGATGAGATCACAGGGAGGAGATGGGAAAATCTGATGTGTAACACACACATGCGCCTTTCATATTCTGCTGACTATGTATATATATATAAAATCTGATGTGTTACACTCACATGACTTTCTCTACTCTTGTACAAACTATTTTTACAAACGCTTATTCTCCATATGCTTCATGTTAATCGAGATATCGAGATGTTAATCTTATTGCTAATTTTCTTGTAGATGCAAGGGGAATTGGTAGGCTTTAAGCGATAGTCAAATATTTTAAGCGCTGGTTGCTATGTGACGCATTCCATTCTCTTTGCATTACCAGGACAAAAAAAATGAATAACGAATTTGAGAAAAGGTATAAGTATTGGAAAATTTAAGGGAATAACAAGCAATATCTCCAAAATGGTTCACTCAACAACAAAAAAATGTATATGACATAAATTGTGTATTTTAATGCGATCTACATTTTTTGTGTAGTAAAATTTTATCTATCTCTTATGGTTTACCAGTTATGCAAAAGTCGTTCACAATGAAGAATACTTTTGCAGACATTCCCAGAAAATTCAAGGTATACATTTTATTTGCCATAAAATATCTTAAACATGTGATATTTTAATCAAAATCGTTTGAGCCATTTTTGAGAAAATTAAAATTTTCGAAAAATCTTCCATGTAAAGGGTAATCTGGGGCGGGGGGATTTTCTTGAAAACCCTCGTGTCGCATCTCTGAAAGATACTGAACCTAAATACCAAGTTTGGTGTTTGTAAGACTGTTCGTTTCTGAGTTATGCTCTTCACAGACACACACACAGACACCCACACGAACATGTTTCCAAAACGCTTTTTTTTGGATTCAGGGGGTCTCTATATTTCCGGTGAAAGCTCGGTATCGAATTTTTGGGTGGAATACAATACTTACCCTACTTACTATACGTAGTAGAGAAAGTAAAAATACTTATTTGAAATAAATTGTACATTTTAAAGAGACCTACATTTTCATAGCAAATAAAAACACTATCTTCAATTTTCTGGGAATGTCTTATTCTTCATTGTGAACGACTGTTGCATAACTGGTGAACCATAAGAGATAGACAACATTTTACTACACAAAGAATGTAGATCGCGTTAAAATACACAATTTATGTCATAGACATGTTTTTTGTTGAGTGAACCAGTTTCAATACTAATGTTCTCAATTGGGGATTCGTTATTCATTTTTTTTTGTCTTGGATAATCAAAGAGTATTAATCTGTGTCGAAGAGAATGGTGGTGTACCTAGCAACCAGCTATTAGGATATATATATGCTTAAAGGCTATTATATGTCTATATTGCCCTTGCAAATACAAAACAAAGAATTAAATTGAGTTTTATTTATGGAAGCTCTTTAACTACTATGGTTCTTAGCGGCCTGGTAATTTTGTTCAGAGGCCTCTTTATCACGCTAGAGGTTCTTTTATGTGCCGTAAATCTACGACACGGGACCACCGTCTTTAGTTCCCTTCCGAAAGAAGCCGTGCTAAGGATTTTTACGCCCGAAAAAATCCATCGCCCTACGCCGGGTTTGAACCCGCGACCTTAGGAACTAGAGGTTAGCACGGTACCACTGTCCACGGAGGACGACTAATACAAGACAAGGGGAACATAGTACGCCTTAAGCGATAGTCAAATATTTTTAGAACTGGTCGCTATGTGTAAAATGTAATTCTCTTTGCATGTCAAAAGATCGTTTCTGCAAATGTTTATCTCGATTAATATGAAATGGAAGGAGAATAAGAGTTTGTAAAAATAGTTTGTACAAGAGTAGAGAAAGTCATGTGAGTGTAACACATAAGATTTTTTGTGTAGTACGTTTTCGTCTGTCGCTTAACGTTTACCAGTTATACAAGATTATACAAAATATCTTCCAAATGAAGTGAACTTCACAATTCCCAGAAAATTCAAAATATACATTTTATTTGCAATGTAAATATCTTTAATGAATTAATTGTTCTTCTACACTAGCTATGTGTGTAGGACAAGGGTGGAAAGGTGGAATTAGATGACTGAAAAATTCAGTGCCATACCCGGGATTTGAACCACACATCGGCATGTGGCAATGCTCAGTGGTTAGAACAACTGGACGGAAACCGCTATCTTTAATATATGGAATTTTAATCAGAATCCTTAGAAAATTGTTTTAGAGAAACAAAAATTTCGAAAAATCTTTTATGTAAAGAGTAGTCTGGGATGGTGTAATTTTCTTCAAAATCTTCGTATCATCTTTGGAAGGTACTCAACCTAAACACCAACTTTGATATTTATCCGACCTTTCGTTTTTGGCTTATGCTGTTCACACACACACGCAAACACACACACACTCAGACACACTCAGACACACACACACACACACACTCACTCATGGACACCTTTTTCTAAAAATGTTTTTACTTTCTCTACTACGTATAATAAGTAGGGGAAGTATTGCATTCCACCCAAAAATTCGATACCGAGATTTCACCGGAAATACATGTTTTGAGACCTCCTGAATCCAAAAAAAGCATTTTTGGAAACATGTCCGTGTGTGTGTCTGTGTGTGTGTGTGTGTGTGTGTGTGTCTGTGTGTGTGTGTCTGTGAACAGCATAACTCAAAAACTAACAGTCGGATAAACACCAAACTTGGTATTTACGTTCCGTATCTTCCAGAGATGCGACACGAAGATTTTCAAGAAAATCCCCCCACCCTTTACACGGAACATTTTTCGAAAATTTTAATTTTCTCAAAAATGGCTCTAACGATTTTGATGAAAATATCATATGTTTACGATAATGTCATGAGAAATGAAATGTATATCTCGAATTTTCAGGGAATGTCTCCAAAAGTATTCTTCATTATGAACGACTTTTGCATAACTGGTAAACCATAAGAGATAGACAAAATTTTACTACACAAAAAATGTAGATCGCGTTAAAATACACAACTTATATCATATACATTTTTTTTGTTGAGTGAACCGTTTTCGAGATATTGCTTGTTATTTCCTTAAATTTTCCAATACTTATACTTTTTCTCAAATTCGTTATTCATTTTTTATGTCCTGGACATGCAAAGAGAATGGAATGCGCCACATAGCAACCAGCGATAAAATATTTGACTATCGCTTAAAACCTACCATATTCCCCTTGCATCTACAAAAAAATTACAAATAAGATTGACATCTCGATATCTCGATTAATATGAAGCATATGGAGAATAGGCGTTTGTAAAAATAGATTGTACAAGAGTAGAGAAAGTCATGTGAGTGTAACACATCAGATTTTTTTTATTCAGGGGGCTTTGAATATGTATTTCCGGTGAAATCTCGTTATCAAATTTTTGGGTGAAGTGCAGTACCTCTTTACCTACTATGTACGTGGTTGAGAAAGTAACTAAACCTTTTGCGAACAACATGGGACAACGGTTGATTTGTTCATAAAACTAGGATGCTCGCCTCTGTGGTGTGGGGGTTGGTGTTTGCCTCACATTCAAAAGGTTCCGAGTTTGAATCTCGGTTAGGGTGAGTTGCGAGGATAAGTTTTTTCCGGGGTTTTCCCTTATCCTGAATGGATGAATGTCGAGTAACTCTAAGCTCTATGGATCTCGGACTCATTTGAGCATCTAAGGCTACTGTTACAAATATTCCTGAAGTTCAGATTAGGAATCATAAACCTATACATGGTGGCGCGCCGTGTGTAGTGTGGCAAATTGGTCCGCATCAGACGAAAAGTGAAACGCTCTCCCTTCTCCGACTGAAACCGGCAGTTGCAATGAAAGACAGAATCAATATTTCAGCTATCATAAACCCATAATTTCCTTCTTAGGGTGTGAATTAATGGAAATTGGTTAATAAATTAAGTATTTCATTTAATTAGTAGAGATTTTCTTCAATCAAATTCCACATAACCATTTCCTAATCCTGAAATAATAAAATTGTTAACACATGCTGGAACGCAGTTTTTACTTCCTCTACTACGTATAGTAAGTAGGGGAAGTATTCTATTCCACCCAAAAATTAGATACGATATTTCACCAGAAATACATGTTTTGAAGTCCTCTCAATAAAAAAACACTTTTAAAGAAAGGTCTGTGTGTGGTTTATCTGTGTGTTTGTGAACAGCATAACTCAAAAAAGGAAACTCGGATAATACCAATCTTGATATTTAGGTTCAGTATGTTTCAAAGTTGCGACACAAAGACTTTCAAGAAAATCCTCCACTCCAGACTACCCTTTACATGGAATTTTTTTCGAAAACTTTGATTTTCTCTAAAATGGCTCTAACGATTTTCATTAAAGTATTATATATTTAAGATATTTTCATGACAAATAAAACGTATATCTTGAATTTTCTGAGAATGTCCCTAAAAGTTCCTCTTATTTCTGAATGGCTTTTGTATAACTAGTAAACCGTAAGAGATAGACAAAATTTTACTGCACAAAAAATTTGGATCCTTTTAAAACACACAATTTATGTCATATACATTTTTTTTGTGGAGTGAAACATTTCGAGATATTACTTGTTATTTGTTTGAATTTTCCAATACTTATACCTTTTACTTTCTCTATTACGTACAGTAAGGGAAGTATTGCATTCCACCCAAAAATTCGATATCGAGATTTCACCGGAAATACATGTTTTGAGGCCCCCTGATCCAAAAAAGCATTTTTAGAAAAAGGTGCTTGTGTGTATGTCGTGTGGATTTCTATCTGTTTGTCCGCGAACAGCATAACTCGAAAACGAAAAATCGGATAAATAGCAAACTTGGTATTTAGGTTCAGTATCTTTTAAAGATGTGACACAAAGTTAAAGAAAATCTCCCCACCCCAGACTAGCCTTTACACGGAACATTTTTCGAAATTTTTAGTTTCTCAAACATGGCTTTAACGATTTTGATTAAAATATAACACGTTTAAGATATTTTTATGACAAATGAAATGTTATCTAGAATTTTTTGGGACTGACCCCAAAAGTCCTCTGCATTGTAAATGGCTTTTCCATAACTGGTAAACCGTAAGAGATAGATAAAATTTTTGTGCACAAAAAGTGTAGATCTCTTTAAAACACACAATTTATGCCATATGCATTTTTTGTGCAGTGAACCATTTCCGAGATATTCCTTGTTATTTGTTTGAATTTTCCAATACTTATACTTTTTCTCAAACAGGAATTTGTTATTGGTTTCTTTTATATCCTGGACATGCAAAGAGTGAAATGCATCACATAGCAACCAGCTGTTAAAATATTTGACTATCGCTTAAAGCCTATCAATTCCCCTTGCATCTACAAGAAGATTAGCAATAAGATTAACTTCTCGATTAACATGAAGCATATGGAGAATAAGCGTTTGTAAAAATAGTTTTTACAAGAGTAGAGAAAGTCATGTGAGTGTAGAACATCAGATGTTTTTGTTTATAGTTCATGTTTAGAAGCGTAAAATATGGGCTGCAAACCTGTGTATAACGTAAGAAGTGGTGTTCCTTGCTTTAATACGCCTATAATGTGGTACCGGGAAGAATTTGAGCATGTACAAAGGAAGTGCATTTCCATCAGGTCTTTAAGGGTTTTTATAAAACGGAATGCTCATTAATTTTTGTATATTTACTGCACTGAACACTTAACGCATTCTAAATTCCATGTCATCGCAAAATTATTACACTTTGCTGAACGAGGCAAAGTTTTCCGGGTTTCTTTTGAAGCAGTATTATCTTTACGTTATTATTGCACCATGCTTTGCCAAACTTGGGGGTATTATACCTAACGTATGGATGCCAATTCGAGGGAGTTATGTTTCTAGGAGTGTTCGCCCCACGTTTTAGGTACAAACTTTCCGGTGATCTTCGCCCCACGTTGGAACCAACTTTTGCGGCAGTGTCGTGTGTTTATTTTGTGTAATAATTATTTTAATGTTTATTTAAATATTATTTATGCCTCAGCTGGAAACATCTCCGTGTGTGTGTCTGTCTGTGAACAGCATAACTCAGAAACGAACAGTCGGATAAACACCAAACTTGGTATTTAGGTTCAGTATCTTCCAGAGATGCGACACGAAGGTTTTCGAGAAAATCCCCCCAATGGCTCTAACGATTTTGATTAAAATATATATTTAAGATATTTTCATGATAAATGAAATGTATATCTTGAATTTTCTGGGAATGTCTCCAAAAGTATTCTTCATTGTGAACGACTTTTGCATAACTGGTAAACCATAAGAGATAGACAAAATTTTACTACACAAAAAATGTAGATCGCGTTAAAATACACAATTTATGTCATATACATTTTTTGTTGTTGTTGAGTGAATCATTTTCGAGATATTGCTTGTTGTTCCCTTAAATTTTTCAATACTTATACTTGTTCTCAAATGCAAATTGGTTATTCATTTTTTTTGTCCTGGTAATGCAAATAGAATGGAATACTGCACATAGCAACCAGCTCTTAAAATATTTGACTATCGCTTAAAACCTACCAATTCCCCTTGCAGCTACTAGAAAATTAGCAATAAGATTAACATCTCGATATCTCGATTAACACGAAGCATATGGAGAATAAGCGTTTGTAAAAATAGTTTGTATAAGAGTAGAGAAAATCATGTGAGTGTAACACATCATATTTTTTTATTAATCCTTCACACGGTTAAGTAACACTTCACTGATGTATATTACGATAGAGCTGTGAGATAATTGTTAATTACACCTTTAACAGGTAAACATTTATATATTTACCTCACCGCAATGAATTATCATGTCTCACATACAATCACTGAACCCGTACCGAACCGATCTGCCTGGGTACGCTATATTGTAGCGTCGACCTGGCTAAGCCTACTCCAATAGAATACCTTATTTTACCTTGGCTTTTCTTTCCACATCCACGTGATTATTTATAAACTGTTTTAAATTGTACATTAGTATAGTTATAAGAACTATTAGTAGCTTTTTTTTAACTTTCTAATTTATTGTTGTCTGAAGGTTATCTTATTGTTAGCAACTTACGGCTTCTATTTTGTAATTCTGTTTGCTACGTAAGACAGCTTGCTTCTATTCTCACACCTCCTACATAAACTACATAATACATCCACATAACGTTTTATACATATACATAATAAAATAAACATAAAATGACTATAATATACACTTTATATATTATAGCATACACATATTGCTTGTGGCGGGCTGTTTTTTTTTAATATTATATGATTAGACTGGTATTATTTAAGCGATAAAAATACTGCCTCAGTGTCAATTTAAGAAAGTTGGCAAGCATGTATATACATTTTCTTAGTATGGAATAGCTGTTTTAGGTGAACTACGGACAAATGCAAATGTGGAGCAAGTTCTGAAAAGCTGGCATTTTTAGGCGTGGAAACGAAAAACGTGGCTTGCGAAGAATCCAGGTCTTGAGTTATTGAAGTCCCAAATGCCATAGGTTAGCGGGTTTTGCTTTCGTAGACGCCTCCACTCGTCATATATTTCCATATCGCATCTCTCCTTTTCTAAGTGAAGGAATGAGGGGAATCTCTGCCTCACTTCTGCGCAGGCGTCGCCAGAGCTGTCCACAGCTCATTTATATAAACCTTCTACGTTGA
Source organism: Deroplatys truncata (assembly GCA_030765065.1). Lineage (NCBI taxonomy): Eukaryota > Metazoa > Arthropoda > Insecta > Mantodea > Mantidae > Deroplatys > Deroplatys truncata. The sequence continues at coordinate 178,564,390 of CM060987.1, read as the reverse complement.
GGAGCATGGCAATTCTCGTATTTTTCTTTGCTTCTCGCAGCATCACAAAGCTTTTGTTCGCTGCGGACATTGCCTCTTGCTTATTATTTTTTTGGCACTTTCATTAGAATATAAGCTTTTTATCAGCTCGTAAAGAAATAGTAGGTATTCCCTTCAGTTAATATTGGCAACAAAACAAAACGAGATTCCTTTGTCGCACTGCCCAAGTTTAAACAAAGTTATGACGGATATGTTGTCAGTGCTTAAAGCGAAAAAATAAATTCTAATACATATTTTAATTTAATTGCCTGCTAAGAAAGATACAAAATGCATGACTAAGTTCCAGCCTGGCTCTTTCCCAAGCCATACAAAATATAAAATCCCTCGTTGACTGAGGATAAAGGATCAATATGTCTTGCTATAGTATTAGTGTGATAGAAAAATCAAAATTGTGTTTGGAGGTCATTGAAAGTTTTTGCCAACTGTTCTAATAGTTGTGTTCTCTTTTTTAGTTTTACTTTCTGTATTAACTTACCTATAGTAAGTATAAGAATTATTACATTCCACATTCGGTACCAAGATTTTATCGGAAATACACGTTTTGAGAACTTCCTGAATAAAAAAGACCCTGAGTGTCCGTGAGCAGACTAGGATAGGATAGGACTAGAAGCGTAGGGGCACTTAGCACCTCGACCTGCGTAGATCTTTTGTACCTAAGCTCCTGACAGGACCCCCCCCCGGGAGGAAGAGATGAGGTAAGAGGAGACAGAGGGCGGGTCTCTATCCCTTACAGATTTGAACTCCCCGGGTGGCATCTGGTGCAGCATGCTCCCCTCGCCCCTGTAGACTTATACTCCCCTTGTGGGCACGGGACCCGGAGACCGCTCGCAGTCAGGGGACGAAGGTTTTTTCAGAGCATCCTTTTTCCCTGCCATGTACAGGCCGAGACCTCTCGCCGACACTTGCAACCCTGAAAGAAACCAAGCAGATGAAAGGTGAAGTGAAATGAGAATGCATATGAAATGGAGAGACAGCGAATTCGGAGGAGGTAGTGACCCTTCCCAGCATTTGCCAGGCGACCCAGGGAAACCCCGAAAAATCTCATGGGTCAGGAAGGTCAGTCATGGGAATCTAAACCACGACCTCCCGAATGCGGGTCACAGACATTACCGCTCGGTGTGAAGAGACTAGCTCAAAATACCAAACTTAGTATTTAAGTTCAGCTTCAAATATTTGTTTAAGAATAGACCAAGTTAGCGCCGCGGTAACGCACATTCGGTAAGTCCTGTGTTCGATCCCTGGCGACCTCCCACGCTGACTCATATGGTTTCCACGGGGTCGGCAGGCGAATGCTGGAGTGGTTTCTTCTCTACCACGATTTCCCTTTCATTCCGTTTCCCTCTCATCTTTCAGTGTGGTTCTAGGTTTCATAGTGTATGGCGGTGCCGGACAGATGGCGCGGATGCATGCTCAATGGAAATAATACTCCCCATGGACAGAGGGCTGCTTGATTGATGGGTGGTTCATCGCCCTCTTCGACGGCTCCAACAATAGGACGAGGATGCGAGCTTGGAAATGTTAGATACTTCCGTACGTCTCTGTGGTCTGTCTGCATACGGACTGTGGCCTCCTATGGTACCTTCAACTCATCCATTCCTCCTGGAGGGTGATGCCCGCAATAAATCTTTGTAGGTCGATGCGTGCGAAGTGTCCATCTCCATTGAATAACTGAAATTGAGTTTTATTTATGGACGCTCTTTAACTGCTGTGGTCCTTAGTATCCCATTCTGTATTGGGCGTGAAATACCGATAATTTTGCTCATAGGCCTCTTTATCAGGGTTGCCGTAAATCTACAACACGGGACCACCGGCTTTACTTCCCTTCCGAAGGAAGCCATGCTAAGGATTTTTACGCCCGAAAAAAAGCCATCGCCATCCGCCGCGTTGGAACCCGCCACCTCGGGAAGTAGAGGCTAGCATGGTAACCACTACACCACGGAGGATGACTCCGTTGAATAACTTTTACCTATTCCGAAACACGTTTATACCTATAATTACTGGTAAACCGTAACATATAGACAAAAACTTCCTGCACAAAAAACATAGATCTCGTTAAAGGCTACTAATTTATCTCAACAAAAATGTTTTTGGGCGTTAACCCTTTCCGAGATATCTTTTATTTTCTCTAACAGGTACTTATTAGGTAGAGAAGATATTAACATTCCACCCAAAAATTCGATACCAAGATTTTAGTTTTTATTTTCATCAAAAGCATTAGAGGTATTTTTGAGGAAATCAAATTATACTGCTCATAGACACATATATACCCATCTTTTCCAAAATTTCTTTTTGATTAAAGCAGTCTTACAACGTGTATTTCCCGTAAAACCTCGGTGTGGTGAAATGTACTTGACATGCAGAGAGAATTACATTTTACACATAGCGACCAGTTCTAAAAATATTTGACTATCGCTTAAGGCCTACTATGTTCCCCTTGTTTTGTATTTGCAAGGGCAATATAGAAATACAGTAGCCTTTAAGCATAGACATATCTCTTAATAGCTGGTTGCTATGCGCAGCACCATTCGCTTTGCCACAGATTAATACTCTTTGCATATCCAAGACAAAAAAATGAATAACGAATTCCCATTTGAGAAAATAAGTATTGAAAAATTTAACGGAATAAGAAGCAATATCTCAAAAATGGTTCACTCAACAAAAAAAAAAAAATGTACATGACATAAATTGTGTATTTTAATGCGATCTAAATTTTTTGTGTAGTAAAATTTTGTCTATCTCTTATGGTTTACCAGTTATGCAAAAGTCGTTAACAATGAAGAATACTTTTGGACACATTCCCAGAAAATTCAAAACATACATTGTATTTGCCATACATATGATACTTTAATCAAAATCGTTAGAGCCGTTTTTGAGAAAATTAAAATTTTAGAAAAATGTTCCATGTAAAGGGTAATCTGGGGTGGGGGAATTTTCTTGAAAACCTTCGTGTCGCATCTCAGGAAAATATTGAACCTAAATATGAAGTTTGTGTTTATCCGACTGTTCGTTTCTGAGTTATGATGTTCACACACACACACACGCACACACACGGACATGTTTCCAGAAATACTTTTTTTGGATTCAGGAGGCCTCAAAACAGGTATTTCCGGTGAAATCTCGGTATCGAATTTTTAGTGGAATTTAATATTTCCCCTACTTACTATACGTAGTAGAGAAAGTAAAAATACAGAAACACTCACGGACCTTTTTCTAAAAATTCCTTCCACTTTCTCTACTACGTAGAGTAAGTAGGGGAAGTAATGCATTTCACCCAAAAATTCGAGACCGGAATTTCGCTGGAAATACATGTTTTGAGGCGCCCTAAATCCAAATAAAGCTTTTTCGGAAACACGCCCGCGCATGCGCGCGCGCGCGTGTGTATATATCTGTGAACAACATGACTCAAAAACGAAAAGTCGGATAAATACCAAAGTTGGTATTGTAGCCTATGTGTGTGCATTGTCGCGTCGGACACATTATTGCTGTGTAGAATGACATTGTTGAACTAATTATTTCGTTTGTGTGTTGAATTCACGTCCGACGCGGCGTTTCCCTCCACCTCCTAGTCAGGGGGCTTGAAGGCAAGTAGAGGGACGAGTCTGTTTGATAGCTTGGGTGAGTAGCGTGAGTCTAGTGTATATCATCAGAGTGTGTGGTTGTGTGTAGGAATGCGTGTAGCCGTGTGTGTGCGTGGAGCATCTCCCTCCAATGTTTGTAACCTTTTGGAAATAATGTTACGACACCAAGGTAACCTTATAATAAACCAGAGTTAAATTGAATTTTTGTGTTATATTATAAATATCCCACGCCTGCTTTAGCTTTGTGCAGCAAGTTCCTGGTATCTCTCGTTTGCCTCTGCTGTTACGTCCTCCAATGTTTATGCCGGGGTAACTAAATTTTATATTTTAGCTGAAGAACCTTTTACCTCACCCCGATGTATAACAGTATTTAGGTTCAATATCTTCCAAAGATGCTGTACAAAGATTTTAAAAAAAATCATCGTACCCCAAACTACTCTTTATATGGAACATTCTTAAAAAACTGTATTTTCTAAAAAATTGACTAACGATTTTGATTAAAATTCCATATATTGAAGATATTTACATGACAAAATGTATATCTTGAATTTTCAGGGAAGAGCTTATGAAGTTTTCTTCATTCCTAGGGAATTTTGTATAAGATTGTATAAATGCAAAACTCTAAGCAATAGACGAAAACGTAGTACACAAAAAATGTAGATCTCTTTAAAACATACAACCTATTTAAAATATTTTTTTGTGCATAACCTATTTCTGAGATATCCGTTATTAAAGGTTCGAATTTTTCATTTCATGGTCATTCTCTTAAAGTCCTTTCAACATTCAGTTCTTTCTCGCGATTGTATGGAAACAGTAAGGCATTTTAAGGCCAGCATATAGCGTCCAGTTCTTAAACATTTGAGTATCGTTTTTCTCTTTGTATCTATAACGAAATGTGTAATGTAGCTGTTTCTGTAAAGGTTTATTTTGATTAAAAGGTAGGAGATAGGAAAATAAGCTTGTGTAAAAATAACTTGTGTTGCCACTAATAAGCATAGAGTGTAGAGAAAGTCATGTGAATGTATCGCAATTTCTTTATCCAGTGAGTCTCAAAACGTGTATTTCCGGTGAAATCTCGGTATCGAGTTTTTGGGTGTAGTAAAATACTTGCTGTACTTACTCTAGGTAAGTAGGAGGGAGGGTAAAAATATACACCAACAATTTAGTGTTAATAAAGCAATATCGCAATTCTCGGAAGCTGTACGTTTCGGGAAAGCTAAATGGTTGAAGCCAGCACAAAGACGAAAGGAAAGACCTGCTTTTACCCGGAACAATGAAAAAGGAAAAGGTGGCTCTGAGCCCTACAGGGCCTGAGGGAGTCACAGTTTCTTCCGTTTCTTAAGCTCGGATAACAGATGGCAGCAAAGTGGCTAGCGAGGCTTCCACTCAAGGGAGTTCTCTTCGCCAGAAAAATATCCAACAATATGGAAATACAAAACAAAATTATAAAAAAATCTGTGACACATTCACATAGCTTTCTCCAGCCTCTATCGTTTATTAGTGGGTATACAAATTATTCTTACTCAAGTTTATTTTTCTGCATACCACATTTTAATCCAAATAAACCCTTGAAGAAATAACTGCATTACACATTTCGTTATACATAGATAAAAAGGGAGCAACGATTTAGGTTTAGGATTACGTTACGGAGGGGACAACTAGCACCCCGACCCACACAACGATCCTTTGTGCATACACCCCCGGGAGAAATGGATGAGATGAAGGGACTGTAGGTGACATATTGGCTTCAGGACCGGCCGACGCAGGCGCCAGAGACACGCAGAGGACACTAGCAGTTACAAGCTTGACCACCCAGCCGGAGAGCGCTCAAGGCAGCCCTACCAAACCACCGGAGGGTCACTCAGGCCTCTCCAGCGGAGACCGGGGAAAGCTCGATCCAGCAGCGGAGGTTCAAGCGGCCCCATCTGACAGGTCCGAGAAGAAATTCCAACACGCAAGCCATCTGCGGCGTCTGTACGCAGTCCTTCGACACGCAGCTCCGGAGCCAACCTGTAACGGTGAAGCCCCGAAAAGCCCATGGGTCAGGAAGCTCGGCAGTGGGAATCGGAACCACGACCTCCCGAATGCGGGCCACAGACACAATCGCCTGAGCCATCCCGTTTTGGTAAGGAGGCAGCGATAGTCTAATGTTTAAGAACTGTACGCTGGCTTAAAATTCCATACTGTTTCCATTCAGTCACGAGCAACAACTAAATGTTGAAAGGACTTTAAGAGAATATACGTTAATAATGGATATCTTAGAAAGACTTGTTGCAGAAAAATTAATACTTTAAATAAATTGTGTGTTTTAAAGAGATCTATATTTTTTTGTGCAGTAGGCTTTTGTCTATCGCTTAACGTTTACCAGTTGTACAAAATTACTTTCGAATGAAGAGGACTTCATAGGCTATTCCCCGAAAATTCGATATATAAATTTTATTTGCCATGGAATTATACGTCATATATGTATTTTAATCAAAATGGTTAGAGCCATTTTTAGTGAATAAAATTTTTCGAAAAATTTTCCATATAAAGGGTAATTTGGGGTAGGGGAATTTTGTTGAAAATCTTCGTGTCGTATCTTTGGAAGATATTAAACCTGAATGCCAAGTTTGTTATTTATCCGAATTTTCGTTTTTGAGTTATCGTGTTCACACACACACACACACACACGAGAATGTTTGCATAAATGCTTTATCTGGATTCAGGGGGTCTCAAAACATATATTTCCGGTGAAATCTCGGTATCGAATTTTTGGGTGGAATACAATACTTCCCCTACTTACTATACGTAGTAGAGAAAGTAAAATGTATATCTCGTCGAAACACATAATTTGTATAAACTTTTTGTGGCTATAACCATTTCCGAGACATTCTTTATCATTGGTTTGAATTGCCAAATATTTAAATTGTTTTTTCTGACTGCTTAGTCAATGTTCAACTTTTTTTTCCACTCAAAGAGAAAGACATTTCAAAGCCATACTTACCGATCCGCTTTTAGAAATTGACTTTCGCTTAAGGCCCACCTACACTATTCCCCTTGTACCTACAACGAAATGTGTAATTAGTATGACTATTTCTGCGAATATTTATCTGGATTAACATGAAGTAGCTAGAGGAATAACCTTGTAAGGATCATTTCTAGAAGAGTGGACAGAGAAACTCATGTGAATTTAACACACTAAGATTTTTTTACTTTCTCATCTATGTATAATAAAGAGGGGAAGTATTACATTTAATCCAAAAATTCGATACCGAGATTTCACCTGAAATACATGTTTTGAGGTGCCCTGAATCCAAATAAAGCATTTTTAGAAACATGTCTGTGTGTGTCTGTCTGTCAGCCAGTGTGTGAACAGCATAACTCAACACAAAGATTTTCAAGAAAATCCTCCACCCCAGACTTACCCTTTACATGTAACATTTTTCGAAAATTTTTATTTTCTCAAAAATGACTAACGATTTTGATTAACATGTCTAATGTTTAAGATATTTTCATGACAAATGAAATGTATATCTTGAATTTTCTGGGAATGTCTCAAAAAGCCCTCTTCATTCTGAATGACTTTTGCATAACTGGTAAACCGTAAGAGGTGCACAAAATTTTACTACACAAAAAATGTATATCTCGCTAAAGCACACAATTTATGTCATATACATTTTTTCCCAGTGAACCATTTCCTGGATATTCTTTGTTATTTCTTTGAATATTCTAATATACTTTTTCTTAAATGGAAATTCGTTATTTTTATGTCCTGGACATACAAAGAGAATGGAATACTCCACATAGCAACCAGCTCTTAAAACATTTGACTATCGCTTAAAGCCTACCAATTCCCTTTGCATCTACAAGAAAATTAGCAATAAGATATTTTCTGCAAATATTTATCTCGATTAATATGAACTAGATGGATAATAAGCATTTGTAAAATAGTTTGTACAAGAGTATAGTAGAGGAAGTCATGTGAGTGCAACACATCAGAAAAGAACATTGAATTTCATAGTGTTCACATAGCGGTCCTCTTTTAAAACTTTGACAATCGTTTCAACCTATTATCTTTTTGTATCAACTTAGCGTATTCTTATATTTACAATGAAATGTGTAAATGTTTCTTGAAAATTTATTTCGAGTAACAAGATACAGACAGATAAGCTTTTGTTAGTGTATAGAAGAGTAGAGAAAGTCGTGTGAATGCAAAACATAGTTTTACTTTCTCTACTGCGTATGAAGGGCAAGTATTGTATTCCACCCAAAAATTATATACCAAGATTTCAGTGGAAATACATGTTTTGAGGTCCTCTGAATAAAAACATTTTAGAAAAAGGTCTGCCTGTCTGTCTGCGTGTGTGTCTTTGAAAACCATAATTCAAAACCGAAAAGTCGAATACATACAAACTTGGTATTTAAGTTCCGTTCCTTCTAAAGATGCAACACGAAGACTTATAGGAAAATTACCTTTTCGAAATTTTTATTTTCTAAAATATAGCTCTAATGATTTTGAATAAAATAACATTTATTGAAGACATTTATATGACAAAATGTATGTCTTGAATTTTCTGGGAATAGCCTTTGAAGTCTTCATTCGGAAGGAAATTTGTAGACTAGAACGCCCTAAACAAAACGTGTAGATATCTTTAAAACACACAATTTATTTCAAATATCCTTTTCTGTGGCATCAGCCATTTTCAAGATATGTGTCATTAATGGTTCAAATTGTTCAATACTTAGCCATTGTTTTACAGTCCTGTTGATTTTTACTTTCTCTTCTACGTAGTGTAAGTAGGCGAACTATTGTATTCCACCAAAAAAATTCCATACCGAGATTTCACCGAAAATATATGTTATTGAGAACCCCTGAATCCAAAAAAATGCATTTGGAAACATGTCCGTGTGTGTGTGTGTGTGTGTGTGTGTGTGTGTGTGTGTCTGTGAACAGCATAACTCAAAAACGAACAATGGGCTAAACACCAAACTTGGTATTTAGGTTCAGTATCTTCCAGAGATGCGACACGAAGGTTTTCAAGAAAATCCCCCCACCCCAGATTACCCTTTACATGGAACATATTTCGAAAATGTTAATTCTCTCTAAAATGGCTCTAACGATTTTGTTTAAAATATCATATGTTTAAGATATTTTCATGACATATGAAGTGTATATATCGAATTTTCTGGGAATGTCTTCAAAAGTATTCTTCATTGTAAACGACTTTTGCATAACTGGTAAACCATAAGAGATAGACAAAATTTTACTACACAAAAATACAGATCGCGTTAAAATACACAGTTTATGCCATATACATTTTTTGTTGTTGAACGAACCATTTTCGAGATATTGCTTGTTATTCCCTTAAATTTTTCAACACTTATTTTCCTTATTCTTTTTTTCTTTTTGTCTTGGATATGCAAAGAGTATTAATCTGTGGCAAAGAGAATGGTGCTGCACATAGCAACCAGCTATTAAGAGATATGTCTATGCTTAAAGGCTACTGTATTTCTATGTTGCCTTTGCAAATACAAAACAAGGGGAACATAGTACGCCTTAAGCGATAGTCAAATATTTTTAGAACTGGTCGCTATGTGTAAAATGTAATTCTCTTTGCATATCAAAAGATCATTTTTGCAAATGTTTATCTCGATTAATATGAAATAGGTGGAGAATAAGAGTTTGTAAAAATAGTAGAGAAAGTCATGTGAGTGTAACACATCAGATTTTTTATTTTTATGAAATTTTAAGGCCAGGGTATAGCGTCCAGTTCTAAAGCATTTGACTATCGCTGTTCCCTTTGTATCTATTAGGAAATGTATAAAGGTTTATCTCGATTAAAATGAAATAGGAGAATAAAATTTCATTAGAATAATTTTTATACCCATTAATAAGCAATAGAGAGTAACTAAACTCATGTGAATGTAATACATTAAAATTTTTTATCGTCCAGTTGTCACAGTCATACGTTAATGTTGGTACTGCCATAGAAGTTTAACTGCGTGGACTTTAAAATGTTGCTTTTCAAAGTTCTTCTTATTGTCCAGTACATATAGTGTCTAGCTAATCAGCGCAATCAAATCAATATATATTAAACTAAAATGATAAAACGAAAGGAACTATAAACACCTTCAGCTAGACATCTGAGAAGCGAGATATCATGGGGGCGCAGTAAGGAAAAGTCACGGGCTTAGGAACGATTGTTTGTAACCGAAAGAACGTGACGTCGTAAAGAGAGTCCCCATCATCAAGCTGATGTCATGTAACGGGCTAATTATAGGAGCGTCTTCTGTGCCAACGTTAATTTTTTGTGCCCGCGAGGCCGTTGTCATAAGGTTTATCACATTGCGCTGCATTGTCGATTGCAATTATTAATGTAGCACCTTGCATTTATGCCATTATAGCAGCCGTACTTCGTGCAACAATCCAGTCAATAATATAAATTATAATGTTTTGCAGTCGTAATCCTGTAAGGTAAATCCGTAGGATCTTTATTTATTTTATTTAAATTTATTTATTTTTTATTTATTTGTTTATTTAAATTCACCGTTTGATTTCAATACCGAAATATTGGCTTGTCAATACAATTATTAGTACAAAAAGAACTGGTCTAATTAGATGTAATACACAAATACAGAAATCCCAATTTCTTACATGAGTAGGTACCTAAACTAAATTTTGGAATTGTAAACACAGTATATTCCATAAGAAAGCTTGTAAACTAATTCATTTCTAGATATTTTTTCCACTGAATAAAAAAAAAGTTTTAGGATTTTTTCAAATCTTTTTTGAAGACTATTAATACAAATAATATAAATATAAAAACCAAAAAAGAAAATTACAGGAAAAATGCAATCATAATGGTCACTATAGTACACAATGAAGAGTTTTGGTACAAATATAATTGAAACGTGAAATTTTAGATATTATTCATATAAATACACGTATAATAACAAAGGTTTAAATACAATCCTATCTTACAGCTAACAACAATATCAGAAATATTGAAAAAAAATTAGTACTATAGAAACTAGGATTTATTAGAAATCTTTTTACATCTCTTCTGATTTTTTTTTTATCTTTACATATGATTATTTTGTACATATGAATACCTTTATGTAAAATGGAGTTAACTTTTTTAGTAAATCTGAAACCTTGTAAATGTATTTTATTGCTGTTCCTTGCTTTATGATCATGTACTGTATTACTCATCTGGAAATTTTGAATGTTGTTATTTATGAAACAAACAGTTTCTAAAATATACAAGCAGGGTAAGGTTAGTATGTTGTTTTCCTTAAGATAAGTTTTACACTGAGTCATCCTATTTATACTAAACATCTTTAATATTATTTTCTTTTGTGCTACAAAAAGAACTTTTATTTCTGTGCAAGAAATCCATATAAATATTCCATAAGCAAGAGCAGATTCTATATAAGAAAAATATATAACTTTTAGTGTCTGTATATTACAAATATTTTATTTTGTTTAAATATGTTATTTAAATAGATTTATAAGACAAAGAATATTAAAAAATCTGATGTGTTACACTCACATGACTTTCTCTACTCTTGTACAAACTATTTTTACAAACTCTTATTCTCCATCCATTTCATATTAATCTAGATAAACATTTGCAGAAACGATCTTTTGATATGCAAAGAGAATTACATTTTACACATAGCGGCCAGTTCTAAAAATATTTGACAATCGCTTAAGGCGTACTATGTTCCCCTTGTTTTGTATTTGCAAGGGCAATATGGAAATACAGTAGCCTTTAAGCATAGACAGATCTCTTAATAGCTGGTTGCTAGGTGCAGCACCATTCTCTTTGCCTCAGATTAATACTCTTTGCATATCCACGACAAAAAAATGAATAACGGATTCCCATTTGAGAAAATAAGTATTGAAAAATTTAAGGGAATAACAAGCAATATCGCGAAAATGGTTCACTCAACAAAAAAATGTATATGACATAAATCTTGTATTTTAACGCAATCTACATTTTTTGTAGTCAAATTTTGTGTATCTCTTATGGTTTACCAGTTATGCAAAGGTCGTTCACAATGAAGAATACTTTTGGAGACATTCCCAGAAAATTTGAGATATACATTTCGTTTGTCGTGAAAATATCTTAAACATATTATATTTTAATCAAAATCGTTAGAGAGCCATTTATGAGAAAATTAAAATTTTCGAAAAATGTTCCATGTAAAGCGTAATCTGGGGTGGTGGGATTTTCTTGAAAACCTTCGTGTCTCATCTCTGGAAGATACTGAACCTAAATACCAAGTTTGGTTTTTATCCGACTGTTCGTTTTTGATTTATGCTGTTCACGGTCACATAGACACACACAGACATGTTTCCAAAAGTTGTTTTTTTTTGGATTCAGGGGGTCTCAAAACATATATTTCCGGTGAAATCTCGGTATCGAATTTTTGGTTGGAATGCAATACTTCCCCTACTTATTATACGTAGTAGAGAAAGTAAAAATGTAGATCATACAATTAATTTCAAATAACTCTTTTGGTGGCATAAACTATTTCTGAGATATCATTATTAATGGTTAGAATTGTTCATTACTTGGTTAGTTTTTTAAAATGTTGTCAACATTCACTTGTTTCTCGCGATTGCATGGAAACAGTATGGAATTTTAAGGCCAGCATATAGCGTCCAGTTAAACATTTGACTATCGCTGTTCCCTTTGTATCTGTAACGAAATGTGTAATGTAGCTGTTTGTGTAAAGGTTTATTTGGATTAAAATATAGTAGGTAGAAGAATAAGCTTTAGTAGGAATAGTTTGTATACCCAAAATACACGATAGAGGGTATTTCTTTTTCTTGCAGTTCATGCAAACAAACTTCGAATTTCAAAGCCAGCACACAGCAACATGCTCTTTAAAAGTCTGACTATCGCTTTACCTGCTGTATCCTACAACGAAATGTGTAAATGTAAATTGAAAGCTTATCTGGATTAACAAGAAGTGGATTGAATAATAAGCTTTTGTAAGAGTAGTATGTAGAAGAGTAAGTAGAGAATGCCATGTGAATTCAAAACATCACGTAATTTCTGGTGGGGATTCATAGATCTCCAAACCTTTATTTTTTTACGATATCGCAATATATGTAGAATATTGGTTCGTTTACTATACTTCACCTGTCTTAAGAGCGGTAGAAGTTATAACTATACTCCGGATTCTTAGATTTTAACATTTTCTCCCTTGCTATATAATGGAAGATTTTCAGCATAGGTATAAATATTTTTGAGGCTTCCTAAGGCTAATTGTGTGCATTTCATACGACCTAAAAATTACTAAATGAGGGTTTGCATCGTTAAATGTCCTAAATCGGTGTTTTCACTTCTTCAAGCGATAAATGTTGCCAGTGGCGTATCTTGATGCTGTGTTCTGGGTATACTAGATTTTAAAAATTGAATTTCAATTTTTTTTAATGATGTACAAATTCCCATACATTAGTGCTGCATAAAATAGTGTGAATTCTCTATTACGATTCGGTTATTGTTATGATTATTATTATTATTTGTTGTTGTTTTAGTAGTCATTAGCATTGCCGAAATTGACTGAACATACATTTTAAACTAAACTAGATTATAAAAATATAGCGTTATGTGTAACTTTACAAAATGCTGACAGATGGTTGTATGATTGTAAATCATAAAACAATGTAGGTAGTCACTTAGATTTTTTTGTGTATAAGCTCCAATCGGCGATTTTTATTGCAAGCTTTTCTTTCAATGTTCTTAATTGATGTTCATTCAACACTCCATTCCTTCTCCCCATCAAAAAGCAAACATACGATGCAGTACGTTTTGTTGTGAATGTAACTGCCAGTTAACCAATTAAATTTACTGTACCAGGATGTTTGAAATGTCCGTTTTTGGTTCTTTTCCTGGAAGACAATGCCAAGCTTAGCAATTGGTCTTTTGCCTTTAACTTCACACTTAAGATAGAGTTAAAAACTGAGTTTTTAATACGTAATGCACTAAATTGATGGAATTGTCCATATTTCTAAAATCATAAATAAAACACGCACAATGAAAACAATACGTAGGTTTCGTAAAATTAACACTGTACTGCACTGTACGCACATAGTGCTGGTTCACCTATAACTGAAGAATGAAATGTTTGTTACACTTTCTTGCCCTTTTTTACTTTCTCTACTACGTATAGTAAGTAGGGAAAGTATTGTATTCCACCCAAAAATTCGATACCGATATTTCACCGGAAATATATGTTTTGAGACCCCCTGAATCAAAAAAAAATTTGGAAACATGTCCTTGTATGTGTGTCTGTGAACAGCATAACTAAGAAACGAACAGTTGGATAAACACCAAACTTGGTATTTAGGTTCAGTATCTTCCAGAGATGCGACACGAAGGTTTTAAAGAGCATCCCCCACCCCAGATGACCCTTTACATGAAACATTTTTTGAAAATGTTATTTTTCTCAAAAACGGCTTTAACGATTTTGATTAAAATATCATATGTTTAAGATATTTTTATGAGAAATGAAAAGTATATCTCAAATTTTCTGGAAATGTCTCCAAAAGTATTCTTCATTGTGAACGACTTTTCAATAACTGGTAAACCATAAGAGATGGACAAAATTTTACTACACAAAAAATGTAGATCGCGTTAAAATACACAATTTATGACATATACATTTTTGTTGTAGAGTGAACTATTTTTGAGATATTGCTTGTTATTCCCTTAAATCTTCCAATACTTATAGTTTTTCTCAAATGCGTTATTCATTTTCATGTCCTGGTAATGTAAAGAGAAGGGAATACTCCACATAGCAAGCACCTCTTAAAATATTTGACTATCGCGTAAAGCCTAGCAATTCCCCTTGCATCTACAAGAAAATTAGCAATAAGATTAACCTCTCGATTAACATGAAGCATATGGAGAATAGATGTTTGTAAAAATAGTTTATACAGGAGTAGAAAAAGTCATGTGAGTGTAACACATCAGATTTTTTTTTTTGGTAGTGACGGAATAGATAGGTGAAGTTACGGAGAGGAATTCAAAGGAGAAGTAAGGTAAGATTTTTACGTGTCTTTATTGCATCAATTTGGAGAAATTATTGAGCGCCCCTCGAGAGGTGCACTCAGTTTTGGCGATGGTAGTTGGGTCTTGCAGTCTGAAAGAAGCGCGCGTTCCTGTGCCATCATGAAGCCACACAGTCGTTATTGCCCATTCTTCTGGCCGGAGAGTACAGAAGTCCACTCTGCCATCGTCGTGTGCCCTACTCTTGTCTCCTGTTTCCTGACTTTGGAAAGAGTAGGTACACAGAGACTAAACACCTCATTAAACGTGTTAAGTCTCTGTTACTGCCTTTGTGCCCTTAATGCACAACAAAATATAGGCATGTCTTCCTGCAATGAGAGGTCGAAATTTAGTGGGAAAAGCTATATAAGTCCACTCCAGATGAGATTTGCACTCGCTCAGCCATCCCAGTCTCTACTCGACTTTGCTGACGTAGCAACTACAATCTGACACTTAGCAGTAGGGGTTGGGGCGTTGGGTTAAGCAGTGGTGTTGTATTAATTCGTTTTACATCAGTTGTGTGAGGCTGTCTTTATTTATATGTTTAAAAATTTACTTAGTTTCTTAGCTATTTATTTAGGTAGACTCAGTCTTAAAGTCTACCCTTACGCTACGCCACTGAATGTTGTATGTATATCAAGACGCATTATAAATGTATACTAGAAGCTATTCTCTGCTTGGAAAGCGTGACCCTGCCACTCAGGTTTTGGATATCATTGGCAATGTTTCCAGAATATAAGTACCTGGACCAATGGAAGTTGCATGTTCTTCCAAGCTGCATAGAATTATTGAAGACAATCCTCGCTTTGAAGGCATGAAGCTGATTTGTTTAGTACTGAAGCAAGAAAAATATACAGGAAAAATAGCCCGAAAACCTGCAGCATTAGCAACTATGTGGAGAGGAACTTTTCTTCGCTGTAAGATGTGCTACGTTTAATAGAAGTCGTTCATGCTAGAAAATTTGGGTACGTTTGCAGTTGTCTACCGCAACGTAAAATAAAAAATCTGTTGTGTTACACTCAGATGACTTTCTCTACCCTTGTACAAAATATTTTTACAAACGCTTATTCTTCATATGCTTCATGTTAATCGAGATGTTAATCTTATTGCTAATTCTCTTGTAGATGCAAGGGGAATTGGTAAGCTTTAAGTGATAGTCAAATATTTTAACAGCTGGTTGCTATGTGGAGTATTCCATTCTCTTTGCGTTACCAGCACAAAAAATGAATAAGGAATTCCCATTTGAGAAAAGGTATAAGTATTTTACCATGTAGATCTCATTAAAACACAAAATATGTCATAAATATTTGTTTTGTATAGTGAACCATTTTCGAGATATTCCTTGTTATTTCTTTGAATTTTGCAATATGTTTTATGTTCTTGACATGCAAGGAGAATTACATTTTACACATAGCGACCAGTTCTAAAAATATTTGACTATCGCTTAAGGCGTACTATGTTCCCCTTGTTTTGTATTTGCAAGGGCAATATAGAAATACAGTAGCCTTTAAGCATAGACATATCTCTTAATGGCTGGTTGCTATGTGCTGCACCATTCTCTTTGCCACAGGTTAATTCTCTTTTTATGTCCAAGACAAAAAAATGAATAACGAATTCGCATTTGAGAAAATAAGTATTGAAACATTTAAGGGAATAACAAGCAGTATTTCGAAAATAGTTCTCTCAAAAAAAAATGTATATGACATAAATTGTGTATTTTAACGCGATCTACATTTTTTGTGTAGTAAAATTTTGTCCATCTCTTGTGGTTTACCAGTTATGCAAAAGTCGTTCACAATGAAGAATACTTTTGGAGACATTCCCAGAAAATTCGAGATATACAATTCATTTTATTCTAAATCGTTGGAGCCATTTTTGAGAAAATTAAAATTTTTGAAAATGATCCATGTAAAGGGTAATCTGGGTTGGGAGGATTTTCTTGAAAACCTTTGTTCCTCATCTCTGGAAGATACTGAACCTAAATACCAAGTTTGGTGTTTATCCTACTGTTCGTTTCTGAGTTATGCTGTTCACAGACAGACACACACGGACATGTTTCCAAAAATGCCTTATATGCATTAAGTGCACCTCAAAACAGTATTTCCTGTGAAATGTCGGTATCGAATTTTTGGGTGGAATACAATACTTCCCCTACTTACTATACGTAGTAGAGAAAGTAAAAAACAGAAAATAACTCATTTTAGTGATAATATAACAGAAAGAAAACCTTCAAAAACGAGATTATTTTAAGGACATAGAAAACCTAAAACGGAGGCTAGCAGGACCTAAAACCCCGGGCCCTAGAACAAGAAGCAGGGGTTCCAGGTAAAAGCCGTTACTCATATCAGAGGCCTCGTTCCCCCTGAAACCATTTGCGTCTGAACGAAGTGGACATAAAACTCTCGAGTGCGTCTCTGGCTTAACTCTGCTTCTTCCTACGCCCATTAAGAAAATCCCATCATGCAGGAAGCTCCATGATCTCGAGGGATTATTACTCTCATTCTCCTCTTCCGGAGTTCGTGGAACTTGCCCACACTTCCGGGAAGCTGGTTCGAATTCTTGGGGAACTTGGTCTCGGATCTCGGGATATTCTCGTGCTTCACACCGAACGCGTATGGTGGGTGGAACGAAAAATGCCTAATCATTTGTCGAGGTATTGGTAATCGATACGCTCGCTTGTGGCTTTAATACAGGAAGGCAACCCCTGCATGCATTTTTTCCCTTCCTTTCCTGATCAAATTAGGGGAAAATGTAATCAGTGAAGGAAGATCCTGGGAATTTCTCCCGGATGCGGTAACATCATCTCCAGAAAGTAAGAAAGGTTGCATGAGACGTAGCCTTCACCCCAGATCAGAGTTAGTCACTAGGGACAGTATTTTAATGCAAATGCATATTTATTCTCTGCTGTCAGAAAGTATACTCATTTGGTATGTTAGTTAATTACTAAATTTCGAACAATTTAAATAATATTTTACAAGGGCAGTCCCAGAAGTACCCGACCTGACCTATATATAACGCTTGTTGTTTCAGGTTTAACGGTGTTACGTTGTTTAGTAATTGTTTGGCAGCCATCAATAGTGAACGCTCTCAGTAAATTTGTATACATGTATAAAACAGGCCATCGTTATGTGATACAATACTTTCATTTGAAAGGTCTTAGTCCAACTAATATTAAAGCTGAGCTAGATTCTACTCTGGGGGAGTCTGCTCCTTCGTTTACAACAGTAAAATATTGGGTGGAAAGAGTTTAAGCGAGGCCGTACAAGCTGCCAAGACGAACATTGCAGAGGTCCACCAAATGAGGTGACCACGCCAGAAATTGTAAAGAAAATCCACAAGATGGTATTGGATGACCGTCGGCTGAAAGTGCGCGAGCTAGCAGACATCGTAGGCATTTCAAAAAGTGTTGGACATCGCACACTAACTGAAAATTTTCTTGCTGTGCGCAAGACGGGTGCCGTGTTTACTCACAATGGAACAAAAGCAGCGTCGTGAGGATGTTTTAGTTGAGTGTTTGGCGATGTTTCGCTGCAATAAAGCCGAGTTTTTGTGTCAATTCATAACCATGGATGAAACATCGGTACATTACTTCACACGAGACGAAGGAACAGTCAAAACAGTGGATTGAAAGGGAAGAATCGGCTCCAAAGAAGGCGAAGACAGTTCATCTGCAGGCAAGGTCATGGCGTAGATTTTTGGGATGCGCGTGGGGTAATTTTCATTGATTTACTTCAAAAAGGAAAAGTAATCAATGGCGAGTATTATGCAAGCTTATTGCAGCGTTTGAATAATGAAATCAAGAAAAAACGGCCGCATTTAGCGAAAAAGAAAGTTTTGCTTCATCAAGACATTGCACCAGTTCACACATCCATTATCGCCTATGGCCAAAATCAATGAGTTAAAGTTCGAATTGCTTCCTCATGCACCCTAATCGCCAGATTTAGCCCCCCTCTGATTGTTTTCTATTTCCGAAGTTGAAGAAATAGCTTGGTGCTAAAAGATTTGCCAACAATGAACAGCTGGAGTTGATGGCTATTTTGCACAACTCGACGGTTCTCACTATAAACAGGGTATCGAAGCTATTGTACATCGCTGGGAAAAGTGTATCGAGCTGAAAGGAGACCGTGTGGAGAAATAAATATGTTTTTTTTTTTTCCAATTTGTTTGTGTTATCTTTGTTAGGTCGGCTACTTCTGGGACAGCCCTCCTATGTTGCATATAATACATACTATTGTTAATAAGCATAATCTGTCAGCAATTTGCAAATAACGCTGCATATTTGCTTATTTACATAAATATTTTAGAAACATTTTTGCTTTCTCCACGACGTACATAGTAGATAGAAAAAGTATTGCATTCCACGCAAAAATTTGATACCGACATTTCAACGGAAATGTATGTTTTGAGACCCCCAGAATAAAAATAGCATTTTTTTTTAAAAAGGCCCATGTATCTATATGTATGTGTGTATGCATGTCTGCGAACAGCGTAACTCAAAAACGAAACGTCGGATGAGTACCAAACTTGGTATTTAAGTTCAGTGTTTTCCAAGTATACGATACAAGGATTTAAAAAAGAAATCACTCCACTTTAATGGAAATTTCTCGAAGATTTTGATTTTCTAAAAAATGGCTGTAATGGTTTTGATTAAAATGTTATATATTAAAGATATTTACATATAAAGTATAAATGTATATCTTGCCTTTTCTGGGAATAGCCTGTGCAGTCCTTTTCATTCGGAAGGAATTTTGTAAATTTTGTATAACTGGTAAACTTTAACCAATAGACGAAAACGTTCTACACAAAAAAATGTAGGTCTGTTTAAAACACACTATTTATTTAAAATATTTTTGTGGCATAAGCCATTTCTGAGGTATCCGTTATTAAAGTTTCGAATTGTTGAATACTTTTATCATTCGTTTAAAAGAGCTTTCAATATTCAGTTGTTTCTCGCGATGTCATGGAAACAATATGGAATTTTAAGGCCAGTATATAGCGTCCAGCTCTTAAACATTTGACTATCGCTGTTCCCTTTGTTTATAACGAAATGTGTAATGTAGCTATTTCTGCAAAGGTTTATTTGATTAAAATGTAGTAGATAGAAATATAAGCTTCTGTAAGGATAATGCCCATTAATACACGATATAGGGTAGAGAAGGTAATGTAGATGTCTCACAAGGATTTTGTTTCTCAAAAAATGCCTCTAATGATTTTGATTAAAGTACTATATGTTTAAGATATTTACAACCTAATAAAACATATATCATGAATTTTGGGGAGAGCCTGTGAAATCCTGCTTTCACAAATTATCCTTTACAAGGAACATATAATGGTTATTTGTATTTACTCAGATATATCTCTAATGTTTTTCATTGAAATAACATCGTTTCAGATATTTGCATAAGGAATATAATGTATGATTAGCTTGAATTTTCTACTTGTGAAGTCCTCTTCATTCTGAATTAATTTTATATAATTTGTATAAAGGTAAACCATAAGAGATAAACACTTACTGCACAAGACATGTAGATCTCGTTACATGTTTTATGTTAAAATTGTTTGTGACATTAACCATTTCTGAGATAATCTTTGTTATTGGTTTGAATGTTCAACTAAACGAGCGGAATGGCTCAGGCGGTAACGTCTGTGGCACGCATTTGGGAGATCTCGGTTTCAAATCCTATGTGCCGACCACTTTTTTTTTTCATGTTTCCCTTAGTCGCTAAGGTAATTACCGGGTTTGATATTTAATACCACGACCCAAAGTTTCACTTTAAGACTAAAACAATGGTAAACATGAAAATGGAAGGTAATAGCGAATACTCTGCCACGAATCCACAGATACTGAAATCAGGTAGACTAGACGGCACCCTAATGCCATCTGCCGGCATGTGAAGAAGCAGGAATACAGTTGCTGTGCACTAAGGCCTCTGTGAACATAATGCGAAGTAAGATGGTATGTTCAGGGATGAGACCTAGAAGGCTAACTGTCCGTCATACACCGATCCACGAGGTGTCTCCTAGCAAATCCGGCCCGATATGACCACATAGTTAAAACGACGTAAAATAAATAGAGAAAAACTATTTTATACAACATTTCAAAGCCATCACGTAGCGACACGTCTTTTAAAATGGGCTTATAAACCTAAAATGTAGGTTTTAGCCTACCACTCTGTTAAGAAAGTATTCGTCTGCAGTTTAAAAACTCTAGCAGCCATATTAATAAAGGGAAAAATCTATATTTTTGGACATAACGATCAAATAGTAGTACAGTTTACATTTCTGGCGGTTTTTTAAATCGGTCATTTTATCAGTTTTATAAATGTTTGAAAAATATAGCAAAATTGCAACTCTTCTGAACGTGGTGTTGTCAAAATTATTTCACATGCATTGAGGAGAGTAATTTTTTTTGTGCATTACTTGATTTTGCGGTGAAAATGCATTTTATTTGACGGAGGAATAAAATGTCAATTTTGGGAATTTTCAACGTTTTTGCCTTAGTTCCTCTTTTTCGGCTCATTTACAACTTCATGAATTTAGTCTCCACCAATTTAAGTCACATGTCGATGAAAGTGTGTGTATGTATGCCAAAAAAATGCTTACATAATGCATAAAAGGTAATTTTGAAAACACCACGTACAAAAAGGTTGCAATTTTGGCATACTTTTCAAACATTTATAAAACTGATAAAATAAAAAATCTAAAAAACCGCCAAAAAAGTAAACTGTATTACCATTTGCTCCTTATGCCAAAAAAAATAGGTTTTCGTTTCATTAATTTGGCTGCTAGAGTTTTTTAAAGAGCAGACTAATACTTTCTTGAGGGTTGTACTGTATTGTGTACATACAAGGAATCGTAAATGTGTATTGAAAGTTTATCTGAATTCACATGAAGTGCAGAGACTCAGTTAAATGCTTATGGTAAAAATGATTGTAAGCTCAAAGTTTCGAAATGATTTACAAATGTCTGAAATCAAATAAAAGCCTTAGGTGAAAACTATCAGCTATTTCTCACTGTGAACATTTTTACTTTCTCTACTACGTATAGTAAGTAGGGGAAGTATTGTATTCCACCCAAAAATTCGATACCGAGATTTCACCGGAAATACATGTTTTGAGACCCCCTGAATCCAAAAAAAGCATTTTTACTTTCTCTAATACGTATAGTAAGTAGGCGAAGTATTGTATTCCACCCAAAAATTCGATACCGAGATTTCACCGGAAATACATGTTTTGAGACCCCCTGAATCCAAAAAAAGCATTTTTGGAAACATGTCCGTGTGTGTGTGTGTGTGTCTGTGTGTCTGTGAACAGCATAACTCAGAAACGAACAGTCGGATAAACACCAAACTTGGTATTTAGGTTCAGTATCTTCCAGAGATGCGACACTAAGATTTTCAAGAAAATCCCCCCCACCCCAGACTACCCTTTACATGGAACATTTTTCTAATTTTAATTTTCTCAAAAATGGCTCTAACGATTTTGATTAAAATATCATATATTTAAGATAATGTCATGAGAAATGAAATGTATATCTCGAATTTTCTGGGAATGTCTCCAAAAGTATTCATGATTGAGAACGACTTTTGCATAACTGGTAAACCATAAGAGATAGACAAAATTTTACTACACAAAAAACGTAGATCGCGTTAAAATACACAATTTACGTCATATACATTTTTTTTTTGTTGACTGAACCATTTTCGAGATATTGCTTGTTATTCCCTTAAATTTATAGTTTACTTATAGTTTTTCTCAAATTCGTTATTCATTTTTTTGTCCTGGACATGCAAAGAGAATGGAATACTGCACGTAGCAACCAGCTGTTAAAATATTTGACTGTCGCGTAAAGCCTACCAATTCCTCTTGCATCTACAAGAAAATTGGCAATAAGATTAACATCTCGATTAACATGAAGCATATGGAGAATAAGCGTTTGTAAAAATAGTTTGTACAAGAGTAGAGAAAGTCATGTGAGTGTAACACATCAATTTCTTTTTGTCCTGGTAATGCAAAGAGAATGGAATACTTCGCATAGCAACCAGCTCTTAAAATATTTGACTATCGCTTAAATCCATTTTTGGCAACCTTATTTCATTGAAGTAAAAATATTTGGTTGCTTCTGTGGTGTGGGACTAACGTATTCGCCTCACATTCAAGAGGTCCTGTTCGAATCTCGGTTAGGATGAGTTTTTTGGATAAGTTTTTTCCGAGATTTTTTCCCTTATCCTGAGAAGATCAATATTGTTAACTTAAAGCTCTAAGGACCCCGGGCTCATTTGAGCATCATTCCTACTAGGTTAAGGCACGTATAAAATATCTATCTGTCTAGTAGTGCAAGATAAAAGATTGCCTTTGTAGTTTCGTTCTACTTTTTCACACAGGCAGTAATCTAATTCTGTTTGGTGTAAAGTTGTATAAGTACTAACTGGCTTATCTGACGTTGGACGATTGTCTTTTTAACTTCCAACATTTTAATTAATTTCGTTTACCTGCCCCGCTCTTTATGAAATTCTTGTACAGTAATATAGATATTTACGGGGAATCCTCTCCTTTACCTCTTATAATTGTAATTTCGTACAGGCCGGTTATTCCTAATGGATGAAAACACTGGCGCAACGTGTGACTTCCTTATCACCCTCCAGGTCCACCAAGTTTTGGAAATGCTGCATAGCGTTTAAGTATCCTTTGGCTGTGGAACAATCATAGGTCGGAATAGCGGAGGGATTTTTTTAGATTATTAAAGTAGGTTAAATGTTAAACATTTGTGCCTCCTTTTGTTCCTTAGTTATTTAATAATGGCAATTTAGATTGAGTTTGGTCTTCATTGAAAACGTTAATAAAAGCCAAAAGAAAGGGAATAAGTTACCTTATTAGTGAGTTTAGGAATAGTTGTGATCTATTCTATAGCTGGTGCCCACCTGCTCGCCCGTTTTACTTTTATAGCAAAATTACGACGTGAAGACAAACGTAGCCATCTTGTTGCTATCACATATGCGCAATGGAAACTGCCAACCTAAATGAGAAGTGAAATCCGCGGAGTAAGCGATGTGTTGCTACTTCTTTATTTTGTTTTGCCGCTGACAGAAACGCAACGCATTGTTATTAACAGTGCATAATAGGAAACAAAATGACTTGCGGAGGATGCGAAAACAAAGTATACACGATAGTAAGAGAATAATTAGGTGTTTACAACTTACAGTTGCTGCATATATATAACCAACAAACCCTGCCTAACCTCCCTGAATCAGAAACCTAAGCTTAGCTCGCTTCGCTCACGTGCTATGGTGTAACCACTGGTTACTAATTAAAACAAGCTTATATAAAAAGCTAACCCTAACCAACCTCCCGTGAATCAGAAACCTAAGCTATATATATATATATATATATATATATATATATATATATATAAACAACTTTCTGCTTTACTTTGGTCTTCGGAAGCGATGAAAGTGATGTATTACATGCCGTACAGATGTCACACTACGTCATCCTCTAGCTCCAACACAATGCTAGCAACATATGAATAATAAATACCGCCAGAACCAGTAAGTTATCGCCAACGATCTCAGCCTGCGTTTCTAATTACTTTTTATTTTAGGTTTATTATGTTTTTACGTTTTTGATTCACGGGGTTTAGTTTTTTTATATAGCCTTGTTTTAACTAGTGGTTACATCAAAGCAGGCGATCGAAGCGAACGTGCGTTCCTAAGCTTAGGTTTCCGATTCACGGGAGGTTAGGTCAGGTTTGGTTTTCTTTTCTTTACTTTATATAAGCGTAGGTTAACTACCTACCACTAATTATCTACCAGTGTTTCTGTAAAGCAACTTCTTTATTAAACTTTTAATGCAAATAACATTTTAATATAACACCACTTTCGCTATAACAATCAAAAAGTTAAACTTCTGGTGGAAAGTCTTTAATAACAATGCGTTGCATTTTTGTCATCGGCAATACAAAATGAAGAAGTAACAACACATCGCTTTTTCCGCGGATTTCACTTCTCATTTAGGTTGGTAGTTTTCCCATTGTGCATGTGCGATGTGTCTTCACATCGTAATTTTGCTATAAAAGTAAAACACCTAAAACGGGCGGGCAGGTGGGCACCTGATATAGAAGAGGAAACATATACTTCTAAACTCATTCCTAAGGTAATTTATTCTCTTTCTTTTAGCTTTATTAACGTTTTCAATGAAGACCAAATTAATTCAGCATAGCAAAAAAAAGTAACCTTACCTAACCTCCCGTGAATCAAAAACGTTAATAAACCTAAAATAAAAAGTAATTGGCCGCCTTGAGGTCCGGCCTGCCCTTGCTAGGTCAGGTCCTTCGAGCTGAGGCTAGTCGAACGGAAGGTCATCAGCCTTGCCGACGATGCTGCTGCTATGGACACGACGCCTCTTCTTGCGCCGCACCTCCCAGGTGCCACTACTGCGGTGCCGCAACACTAACTGCACACTGCACCAGTCACGACCTACGCCGACGCTGCAGGTACTGCGCCACCTGTAGTGGCCACGGCCACTTTACAGGCCAGGCGCAGTGCCCGCTCTATCCAAGGGCACCAGCTACTCGATCATCAACAAACAACGCCGCCAGCTCAGCCACAAAACCTTCCAGCACCATCAGCGCCAAACCACACCAAGCAGACAACAACTTCAGGTACTTCAGCTTCAAGCATCAACACGTGCCTTCCTGCGCTTCCACAGCATCAAACTTCCAGAACGCCGTGGAAAGCATTCAACATAGCCTGCGGGACCTCTGCCTCCGCCTCGAGGCGTTGCAACGGTCTTCGAGTGCACGCCTTTCGGCAATGGAGGCCAAGCATCGCACAACCATCCGACACCTCTCAACGATCGCCTCACAGTTCCTGCGACTTCGACAGCACGTCCAGGACAAGCAAAGCCCGGTAGTTAACTCGTGCCAGCGCAAGTTGGCACGCATCGAAACTCACCTCATGGAACCAGATGACGCCACAGACAGTAGCTGCAACACCGGCCCACGCGACTGGGAGCCCTAGAGGCCGCCATCGCTGGGCTTGAGAGCAGCATGTGCAAACAGAAGCTACTGTTCTCCAGAAGCTCCAGCTACTGGAGAACTACCAGAAATTAGACGCAAGCAACGCACTAATAGGCACGTTTATGTTAACTCATTTACTCCGACAACCGCTCTCACAACGACGCTACAACCGCTGAAAACTCACAAAACAATACAGATCAAATAAATGTTCACCCCAGAATTCCCAGGTGACAGTCAGGGACTAGTGTCATGGCCACCTGAACCCAAACAATGCGCCTGACCGGCACCGCCGGCAGCAACCAACATTACGTATAATGACGGAAGTGCTTATGCGGGACTCCACCATCCTTTCCTTCAATTATTCCTATCTACCAATTGGACTTCCTTACCACACCAGGCGAAATAAGCCAACTCTTTCTTCCCTTCCAACTCTACAACTATCTCCCCTTTCCAAAAAAAAAAAAAAAAAAAAAAAAAAAGGAACGCGGGCTGAGATCGTTGTGTTGGAGCTAGAGGATGACATAGGGTGACATCTGTAGGAGATGTAAGACATCACTTTCATTGCTTTTGAAGAGCACGTAAAGCAGAATGTCGAAAACCTTTGTTATATTATACAACAAAATAAGATTTTCCGCATTCCTGGCCAAGACATACAGTCTGTGACCATCGAGAAAAATAATCTTCTCCGTCAATATAAAATTGAGTTCACCGATTTCTAATGCAAGCAGTTTTCTCTCTTCATACAGTTGTTTAGCATACCCTGATAACGAACTTGATTGCAACATAAATACAAAGGAAATAAAGCGAAACTTTCTTACATGAGAGTTATTAGAAGGTTGTGCATCCAGGAACTTCAGTACATACATCTATAGAATTAGAATGAAGGGTATTCAGAGGTTTTGACACTCTTTCATTACATAAATATTTGATAAATCGAAACTAAAGAAACAACTATAACACAAGATCGATTATCGCTTTGTAAACTGTGCCTTCTTTTTGCTAAAAGTTTACATCATGGCCATCTATGTATATTCCTTGCAATAAAATGTAACCGGTTTTTGTTTTTGTACTCTGCGAAGTACAGCAACTATTTATATTCTGTGGAGTAACAATTATTCTTTTACTCCATGGCATTCTCGGTTAGAAGTCAAGGCCTTCTTTGCAAGAAGTTCTTTTATTATCCAGTGTGTTCGTATTCAAGTACAAAGGATTTGTGAATACTTTTTAATCTTTCAGTAATTTACGAAATGAAACAAGGTGTCTAATAACCCCATGTAAGTCAGAACGGGTAAAAGTATGGATGGCTCTATGGCTTCGCTAAATACTGTTAAAAGGCGTAACATAATTAGTAAGATTACCTTAGAAATTGTGTTGTGTAGTAGATCTTGACGCTTCCAAAGTCTGTGACCCGCCCACCCCGCTGTTAAGGATCCTTTCTTTTATAGTAAAATTCTTGGTTAACAACGACAAACTTCGCCATTGTGTCGATAATGCGCATGCACATAGGGAATTGCCAACCTATCGTAGTAAAGCGAATCTCTAAATTGCAGATGTTTTGATTTTATTGTTCTTATTATTGTTCACATCCGGCTCACATAAACGTAAATGCTAATACACAGTATTCTTGATAATGCATTGCACCAAAGAAAATCCTTTGTGCAGTTAAGGAACGCATTCTTGCTTCGCTGGCATGTTTTGGTGCAACTACTGCTTGCCAATTAACCTAAGTTTATATAAGAAACTAAGTCTAACCTAACCTTACGTGTGCCACTGGTTGCTAATTAAGCTACCTTTATGTTAAAAAAATCTAAATCTAACCTAATCTCCCTTAAATCACCGGTTGCAGTTAACCTAAGTTTATATTAAAAAATAGCTAAATTTAACGTAACCTACCGTGAATCACTGATTGCTAGTTAACCTAAGTTTATATTAAAAAAACTAAACCTAACCTAACCTTCCGTGAATCAGAAACCTAAGCTTATATAAATAGTAGATCATAGACATCGCTATGGAACGCCTCGCTCGTGTGCTTTGGTGTAACTATTAAATTTTAATTATTAACCTAAGCAAGGAATAATAATATTAAGGCCTCTACTGCGAATAAAGAGGTGCAAGTAATATTCGTTATTCGCGAAAACATGGCGCTGTTTGTTAGTCATAGTGGTGTTTGTTAGTTATATGTTGGCAGCTCTGCAGTTCTCAAAACAAGATGAAGGATGCTCAGTAAGACGGAGGAGGTGGCACCTGTCGGGAAACTCCGGAAGTACTACCGAAGACATGGTAGAATACTTCATTGGTCAGAAAGAATTGGGCTTTCTAGTGGTGAAAGAATTATCAAAATTGGTTGAATGGTATTTTAGATTACCCTACACACATACGTACATACAAACTAATTAGAAGCGGCAAAGTTGCCCTTATTGGGCCCAACTAGAAAATGCAGAAGGAAGTGAGAAATAATGGAATCAATTACCTTAGGAGCGAATGTAGAAGCAGATGTGCACTGGCCAATATCTGGTGCCCACCTACCCTCCCTTTTTTGGTGTCTTACTGATTTAGGTGAATTGCGATACGAACACGAAGAAAGGTGGCCATCTTCACGGCAATACTGACGGAAGTGCCAACTGAAGTACGGAATTGGGGAATAATCCGCTAAATATGCGATGTGTTGTTACTTGTTATTGTTCTTGTTCTTGTTCTTCTTCTTCTTCTTGTTGTTGTTGTTCTTCTTCTTATTATTATTATTATTATTCATGTAGTATAGCCGCAAAAAAAGCGCCACGCATTCAGAGCAAGCTCTGTAGAAGAGGCGGAACAAGTCTAGAATACCGCGGCATGAACTTGTGCCATTCTTCCTCTAAGCCGGGATAACATGAAAAGTTGGGGTTTTGGAGGTAATCATAACCATCGTTAATGAACGCACGCGAGCGAAGTAAGCGTGCTTTGATGTAGCTATTGACTGCTAATTAATCTAAGGTTTTATAAAAAAAACTAAACCTAACCTAACCTCCCGAAAATCACAAACGTTAGGTTTTATAAATAGGTAATCATAACCATCATTAATGAACGCACGCTCGCTTCGCTCGCGTGCTTTGAGATAGCTAAGGCTAACCTTGCGTGAATTCAGAAACTAAGCTTATATATATGCGGGATATATCTCCGCCTTTGGCGACATTACTTATTCATATGTTGCCAGCATTGCGTTACAGCCAGAGAATGACATACAGTGCCATCTTTTGCCATCTGTGTGACATACAGTGACATCTGTTGGACATATAGGACATCACTTCCGTCGCTAATGTGGGCCCAAGAAAGGCAACTTATCCGTAGATTTTATCACACTAAAGCTTCAGCATACTGGGTACACAACATCGAGCAGTAAATATTCAAAATTTGCTTTAATTCTAATATTTTCCACAACAATAAGGTTATGTAAGAATAGTTTTCAGGAGAGTGGGTAGAGAAAGCCTGCAAATGTAGCACATTATAGTTCTATTCCTGAGCCCTTGAAATGCACATAACAGAGGTAAAAATTCCTAAATTTAAGAAAACGACGCTACTGGTGCCACTGGTTGTTTTACATGCAAATTTTTTCATCAATATAAAATAGATCTGCATCAGTTCTGCCACCATCCGCTCTGTTGCCTTGCATTAATTAACTAACTTTCCCAATTTTTGTTTGAACGAAAATTTTAATGGACTGCGACCAGAGGGAAGAGCGTTGTAAATTATTTTGCCTCTCCCCAGCTGTTGAAGTAATTATAAAAGTTAGAAGTGTGTTTTGTGCTGATATCGCGAGGAATTTGTGGAGTGTAGAGATTGCAATTGATTCCTTCGAGATTCCTCACCCTCTTCGATGTAGGAAAGGGTAGAAGAGATATAATTCAGACACGCTGCTCTCAGTTCAAGTTTGTCAAGTTAAGAACAAATTTTGGCTCAAAATGGGAAAGCTGGAAATGTCAGCCACAGGGAAATGTGTCTGTAGGCGACACGTGACATCGTCCCCTTTTGATTTGGAGGTGACAAGGCTAGAGGGGAAAACCTTTCGTGATGTCACGTTTTGGTCGGTAGCAGAGATTATACTCACGGCTGATTTCACCAACTGAATTTAAATGGTGTGATACGTAGTGGGGTTTACGGAGTCAATGTGACATTGTGATGTTAAACTGGATACTGCCCTGCCTAGTCGTGTTGTACTGACCTCAGTAACGTCTGAGGCCAGCATTCGGGAGTTCCAGTGTTCATAACCCCGGGGCTATTCAATCTGACCGAAGGTTTTATCGCGGTTTCCCTCCATCTCTAGGTGAATTCTGGATTGTATAATTTGATCCGTGAATTTTCCTATCATCCCTTTCATTACCACATTTCATTTTCTTTCTTCACCGCCATACCAGGCATATGGCTCAATAGCTTATAAAAATCTGATGTGTTACACTCATATGACTTTCTCTACTCTTGTACAAACTATTTTTACATACGCTTATTCTCCATATGCTTCATGTTAATCCAGATGTTAATCTTATTGCTAATTTTCTTGTAGATGTAAGGGGAATTGCTAGGCTTTAAGCGATAGTCAAATATTTTAAGAGCTGGTTGCTATGTGAAGTATTCCATTCTCTTTGCATTACCAGGACAAATAAAAATGAATAACGAATTTGAGAAACGTATAAGTATTGGAAAATGTAAGGGAATAACAAGCAATATCTCAAAAATGGTTCACTCAACAAAAAAAATGTATATGACAAATTTTGTATTTTAACGCGATCTACATTTTTTGTGTAGTAAAATTTTGTCTATCTCTTATGGTTTATCAGTTATGCAAAAGTCGTTCACAATGAAGAATACTTTTGGAGACATTCCCAGAAAGTTCGAGATAAACATTTCATTTGTCATGAAAATATCTTAAACATATGACATTTTAATCAAAATCGTTTTAGCCATTTTTGAGAAAATTAAAATTTTCGAAAAATGTTCCATGTAAAGGTTAATCTGGGGTGGGGATATTTTCTTGAAAACCTTTGTGTCGCATCCCTGGAAGATACTGAACCTAAATACCAAGTTTGGTGCTTATCCGCTGCTCGTTTCTGAGTTATGCTGTTCACAGACACACACACGGACATGTTTCCAAAAATGCTTTTTTTTTGGATTCAGGGGGTCTCAAAACATGTATTTCCGGTGAAATCTCGGTTACGAATTTTTGGGTGGAATACAATACTTCCCCTACTTACTATACGTAGTAGAGAAAGTAAAAACTAAACGTAACCTAACCTAACCTAGCGTGAAACACTGGTTGCCAATTAACCTAAGTTTATATTTTAAAAAAACTAAACCTAATCTAACCTCCTGTGAATCAGAAACCTACGCTTATAGTATTAGTGAGTCATAAACAATTAATTAGGTTGTTAATTAGCATAAAAGGTATAGGTCATCCATTCTGAATATGCAATGATCCAGAGTTTGCTTGCTGCTCGACAGGCTACCGACCCAAGGCATTGGCTTGTAAGTCTTGGGGGTGTAAGTCCTACAACGAGGAGGGAAATCCGATAAAGAAGAAGAAGTAATCGTGCTGTTTATATTATTTTCGCTGATAAATTATGTGGAAGGGATTTCCCAGTCAGATCACAAAGGAAGGGTTAGCAAATTCAACTAACTGACAAGTAACTGTCCCCATTTAACGATGTTACTACCTCTATACTTTGCAAACGTAACAAATACAATAATTTGCAAAAACAGTTGCAATATACAAGGTGTCCGGCCTATACTTTTAACATTACAAACTTCTGTAACTTTAGTTGTATCAGATCAATCATATGAGAAAACATTTGGGATATGATTAGTAGGTCCCTTGCCATTTATGATTACAAGTATGTCAACAATGATCACAATTATTAGGTTAAATTAGAACGTGTAAAGATGGCGACGTGAACACCTTAACAGAAAGTTTTCTGCGTTCTTGGACTAGCTAAAACAAAGTCTGTGAAGCATGTACAACGAAATTTTCGCCGCGAATTTAACCTTGGCCGTCACGACGAAGTCCCCTTTTATGTAATCTTTATGAAATGGAACAAAAGGTTGCGAGAAGTCGTCCTCCGTGGTGTAGTGGTTACCATGGTAGTCACTAGTTCCCGAGGTCGCGGGTTCAAACCCGGCGGAGGGCGATAGATGGTTTCGGCGTAAAAGAAACCTTAGCATGGTTTCCTTCGGAAGGGAATTAAAGTTGGTTGTCCCGGGTCGTAGATTTACGGCACGTAAAGGAACCTCAAGCTTGATAAAGAGGCATCCGAGCAAAATTTCCGGTCTTTCATGCCCAATATACGAGGCGCATCCAGAAAGTAGTTGCCCGACCTTTTTTCTTTTAAAGTAAACTTATTTAGCCGGGAAAATTGCGCATGCGTAACAGATCTATGGCGTATTAATCATATGCCGGCGGGACAGGATCCGGCTGGTGCCAGTAATGTGACAGCAGTGGCCAGAAATGGCGGCTGTTACTCGTTCTCCCGCCGCCTGCGAGATTCGGTTAGTGATAAAATTCCTTACTGCACAACACATAGCGCCGATTGAAATTCATCACCAGCTCTGTCAGGTCCACGGGTCGAACATCATGAACAAAGACATGGTGCGTCGCTGGGTAGGCAGTCTTCCGAAGGTCCTCAAAGTGTCCATGATGAAGAGCGCAGTGGGCAACCGTTCCTCATCAATGATGACATTGTTGATCTGGTGCAGCAGCGCATCGTGGAGAACCGTCGCTTCACGAGTACGGAGCTCAGCAGCCATTTTCCACATATATCGCGACCCTTGTTGCATGAAATTGTCACTAAGCACCGGCTGTTCAGGAAATTGTGTGCCGAAAAATGTGACACCCGAGCACAAAACGAAACACTTAGGAGCAGCACTGACATTCCTACAGCGGTATCATGATGACGGCGACCAGTTCCTGACAGGGTCGTCGTGGATTTCGCACTTCACCCCGGAAACCAAGCAGCAGTCATGGTGGATCTCCGGTCAAGACGAAGACCGTGTCTGCGCAGAAAGTGATGTACACGGTGTTCGGGGACAGGAAGGATATTCCGCTCATTGACTTCCTGCCCAGAGGTGAAGCAGTGAACACTGACCGTTACTGTAAAACGCTTTGGAAATTACGACGTGCTATCCAAAACAAGAGGTGTGGAATGCTTACTGCAGGTGTTATGATGCTCCATGACAATGCTCGTGCACATACGGCTCGGCGCACAGCAACTGCTCTGCAGGAGTTCAGCTGGGAGCTGTTTGGTCATCCACCATACAGTCCTGATCTTGCTCCCAGCGATTTCCATCTTTTCTTGCACCTCAAGAAATCCCTGTTCTCCGGTCAGCGTTTTGACAACGACGAAGAGCTCAAGACGACTGTCACACGATGGTCCATTCACAGGCGGCAGACTTCTACGACACGGGAATACAAAAGTTGATCAAGTGTCTCAATTCTTGTGGTGACTAGGTCGAAAAATAGTTCAAACATTGCTGTACCTGTTGTCAATATAGTTTTCATGTAACTAGGTTTTCTTTGAAAAGGTAGAATCAGAAGACTGAAAAATTCAATGCCATAGCCGGGATTTGAACCATGGATCTCCCGGTCTCCGTCCGGTTGCTCTAACCACTGAGCTACCATGGCAACATGCCGGCACGCCATTAAACTCTCCAGCTGACTCGCATTTTTCCCGGTAAACCACAAGGAGATCTCAAATTGTATTGAGATGTCATACCCCAATGGCGATTTACATTCTTTGTAAGTACTTAATAGCCGGGCTTTTAGTTTCAACCACTATGAAGTGGAAATTATTTATAGTGTTTGTGTATTTGTGTTTGCTCCACGTGGTGAAGCCATTTTGTGACGTGATTCTTTGTTAGGTTTGTTAGCTCCATCTGGTGTTAGCAATTTGCGGCAGTATTAGTGTTTGTTTGAAAGAATGCTACTGTTATTTTATTTAATTTTGGTTTACTGTCCTCCGGCTAGCTATGATCTTTTTGGTCGAGCACTTCTCTTTATACAGGTTGTGTAAACGGAAAGGAGTCTCTTATCCAAATATAACACTGATGAAAACACTATCACATTTACACATTGATCTTGACACTCGCCAAACTGAAACTGTTATAATAACTTCTTTACTGATCATTCTTAATTCGCGTACTTCAACTTTTTGTATAATTAACTTTACAACACTTGAGATTTTTCATAACTCTGCTACGCGTAACCTGCGAATCGATAGCCGACGTGTACTGTACAAATATTTCTGCTGGACTGAAGGCGACGTGTAACGTACAAATATTTTCGATGAACTGACGGGGTCTACCTCTAACCTAGCCCTTTTTATACTCCTACACCCCGATATGCCTAAAGATTATAACTGAGTTGCTATTGGCTAATAAAACGCGCCAACATTAGCGTCTATTTGTATATCCAAAGAAAATTATGAATACATATGCTTTAGGGAAAATGTTCCAGCAAATTCTAAAGAAAAACGCGCCAACATTACGTAACTTCCTCGTCTCTAATAATGATAAACAGCTCACCCCCTCGCTGCATTATTGCACGCTATTATTGTCAGTTTCAGTAAGGCCGTATAAACTTACTTCTCAACAATAATTACAATAAACAAACATCTCAAATCATTGTCACATAAAAATGCATATTCATACTATAATCATTCTTTACATTTAAATAATTTGTGATCCAAATTACTGCATCAACTATCAGGTCAATTAATGGAATTAATTGTTCTTTCACACAAGCCGTGTGTTGGACAGGGTTGGAAAGGTAGAATCAGATGACTAAAAAATCATCTATGGCATTGAACTTTTCAGTCATCTGACTCTACCTTTCCAACCCTGTCCAACACACGGCTTGTGTGAAAGAACAATTAATTCCATGTTTTCTTTGTTTAAAAAAATAGGTAAACTTACTTTCTGGATGCGCCGCGTAGAATGGGGCGCCAAGGATCATAGCAGTTATAGAGTGTCCATAAATAAAACTAAATTTAATTTTACTTACGAGAAACTGATAGTAATTTGTCTACGCGGGAAAACATTGCAAACGTAATGTTTCCGCGTAAAATGTGGGAAGTACTCGTAAGGCCTTCGTAAGAAGTTCGGAGACGCGAAAGTGTAGAAATGCCGTTCCTCAGCCATGTTCATGATGTAGTCCAGCAATAATTACGTTACGGATCTACAAGATTCAGTTGCGCCAGCGAGTCTATCCAGGACAAAAACAAATGGAAGACGTTCGCCGCAGATGTTTTGGATAAAATTGAAGAGAACGATTCTTTCCTGGATAAATATGCTTCCCTGATGAAGCAACCTTCCATGTGATCGGGAAAGTTAACAGATATAATTGTCGTATCTGGGGTAGTGAAAATCCTCGTGAGGTCGAAAGGGAGTTGCCCAAATTATATGTGTGGTGTACACGAAAACCGTCTGTCCGCTTTCATACTGCTTACACAGGAGAGGATATTATGACTGCCAAGTTTAAATTCACGGCAAAAATATCGCTGTACACGCTTCACAGATTTTGGTTCGGCCAGTCCAAGAACACAGAAAACCTTCTGTTGTGGTGCACATGTCGCCATCTTTACGCATTCTAACTTAACCCAATAATGTGATTATTGTTATATTGTCATTATTGCAATCATAAATGCTCCGGACACCCTGTATAATTATTTATCTTGATGCCTCTTGCTTTACAATTATTAAATATCCTTTGAGGCAGTATTTTTAACACTTAAATGATTTCAGTTTAATTATATAATATATAAATTCAATAACAGCCCGCCTTAAAGCAATATGTGTATGTA
Source organism: Deroplatys truncata (assembly GCA_030765065.1). Lineage (NCBI taxonomy): Eukaryota > Metazoa > Arthropoda > Insecta > Mantodea > Mantidae > Deroplatys > Deroplatys truncata. The sequence goes on along the minus strand of CM060987.1, from coordinate 178,528,888 downwards.
ATAATTTGTAAAAAGTGTATTTTACACTCATTGTATATGTTTATATGATTGTATACATGTTCAATAATATTATGTGAATATATTACGTAATTTAATAATGTAGGAGCTGTGAGAATAATAGGTTAAAAGTTGCTAACAATGAGGTAACCTTGAGGCAATAATCAGTAAGAAAGTTTAACAATACTACTTATGGTTCTTGGAAGCAATAATGTAATTTTTGTGACAGTATAAAAATAGCCAATCAACAACCAGAAAAAGCTTTAGTTAAATGAAAGTATTCTATTGGACTAGGATTAGCCAATCAGAAACCGAAATATATAAAAATTTACACATTTAGAGTTCAGTTGCTTGTAGACAGCGCTCATAACTAGATGCGTTGCTTGCAGACAGTGTTCCTAACCGGACGCGAGATGCGTCCTCGAGAAATTTAATACGTATTTTGTGTGAGACAAAAATAGTTTACGTGTTAAAAGGTGCAAGTAATTAATAAAAGAATCTTACAGCTCTCTCTATATCAGTGAAGAGTTATTTAAATCGCATCAAGCATTAATAAAAGCAGTGAAGTAATATTATAATCTGTGTAAGCCTACATTCTGCAGTCGCACCACAATCCTGCAGAGAGAAACATATCTCCAACAATACTAATGACGCAGCCGAGGCAAGCATAAATATATAATATTTAAAGAAACAGTCAAATTACAAAGTTAATATTTTTAAACAATTTTTTTGGGGGGGGCAAAGGCCACCGGAAAGTACATTTTTGGGGCGAAGGCTACCGGAAAGCAGGTACTATACGTGCGGTTGCTACTACTTCCAGTTCGGCTCTCAACAGTTGAAATATAATACAACTCCTTCAATACAACCTACTTCAAATTGACGCCAAAGCATGGTCCAAATAACGTAAAGATACTAAGAACTTCACCTTTGACACATTGAAATGTTTGATCTTTGACCATTACACTCGCACCTTACACACAGCAAAGGTATTAGGGTAAGCTAGTACTAATAACATTTATGTACCTATAAATATATATTTTAGTACACGCTGTCTAATAGAATTGCTTGTCGGATGTTAAATTGAGAAAAATAGTGCCTACTATAGCAGCGTAATAAATGTCAAGTCTTTAAATGTAATACATTCATTTTTATACTGCTGAACAGATTTTGCTGGCAGCAGCTCCAGTTCAATGTTTCTGGCTCGGATTGAAATTCCCTCGGGATTTTCATTCATATCTTGAGTCACAAGCTTGTTGTTTAGAAACGAGCGCTCGGAATAAGCACGGCTATCTTCATCCAAATCTCATATTCTTACGGTCAACGCTTCCTAGGAGGCGTTATATATAGGATAAGCAATATACACTGCTGTTTGTGAAAATTGCAACACCAAGAAGGAAACGCATGAATTTAATACCACAGGTTAGGTACATGACAAGTAACAAATAATAAACTTTTCAAATCTATACATGACCTTTGATCCCTAATATTCAGTATTTGGTGTGTGGCCTCCATGCGCTGCAATTAGAGCTGCTATACGCCGTGGTATTGAATCAAAAAGGTTCTGAAAAAGTTCCCGAGGGATTTCCCTCCAAGCAGTTTGTATTCGAGCCCACAAATCCGTGAAACTGGTTACTGGAAGACGGTGGGGTGACGCACCAGGTGCCGATCAAATATCCCAGACATGTTCGATGGGCGACATGTACGTGCAGGCCAGGGAAGCAATACCCGTCGCTCTTCCAAGAAGACTTGTACATTCATCGAAATATGTGGCCGGGCATTGTTCTACTGCAATATGGCCTGTGAAGATGCCTGAATTTGAGGGAGTACCTCAGTCTCTACAAGCACCGTTAGGTACCGGTTGCTGAAACCAATGGCGCCCCAAACCATCACACCTGGTGTTTGTCCGCTATGCCGCTCAACAATGCAGCCCTCCAGGTTGCACTCACCACAGTCCCGCCGGACAAGTATACGGACATCACTGTAGGACACGTTGAAGCGGGACTCGTCCGAAAATACCACATTTTGCCACTCAGCACTACGGTGACGGTATTCACGTGCCCATTGCAGTCGGAGGAGCTTTTGGTTTCTGGACAATGGAAGCCGACGTAATGGCATGCATGCAACCAGTCCAACCTGTAGCAGACGGCGACGAACCGTTGATGCAGACAAGTTCACACTTGTTGCAGTGCTCCAGCGTCGAGCGAACACTGTGTATGAAGCTGTACGGTTCGTTATGGCCATGCGGACAAGATGACGGTCATCCCGTGTTGTGGTCATGATCCGAGGTCCAGTACCCGCTTTTTCCTGCGTACGGCCTTCATACATCCACTGCTTCAACACACACATCACTGTCGTAGCAGCATGTCCTGTACGAGCCGAAATGTCACGGTATGACAAGCCCGCTTCCTGGAAACTGATCATTCTGCCCCGTTCAAACTCACTCACATGTCGATATGGCTCCCTTTGACGTCGACGAGGCATACTCACTTTATTGTTTCCACCTTGTTTGACAGCTCTACACTGATTACACTGGGCGCAACACTGACCTTGTCGGACCGACACGAGAGGGCTATGCTCGGCCTACGTATACTCCATCTCTCTACAAACCTAATCACTTGCTGCTTGCACACTCTTCTGCACTTCCACCAGGTTTGGAGTTATTCGGGAAATTCTTTCTTGGTGTTGCAATTTTCACAAACGGCAGTGTGTATTATGTTGCTTAGCTTATATTAAGAGTATTCTACAAGATTGTGTGCAACTATTCATATTTATCCGATAAGAAGTTTCTCTTCTTTAATGATTAACCTACTCGTTATAGATTTACACCCACAAGGATTTGCAAGCCAGTGCTTTGGGACAATGACCTGTCGATGAGCAAGCAAACTCTGGATTACAGCATATCCAGGATGGGTGGTCAGCCCAATGCCTGGTACGGCGGAGAAAAATGAGATGAAATGTAGTCATGAAAGGGATCTTAGGAAAATTCGCCAATCAAATTATCAAACCCAGTATTCGCCTAGGGACCGAGGAAAGCCGTGATAAAATCTTCGGTCAGGTTGATTTGAACTCGGGACCTCCTGAATGCGGGCCACAGACGTTACCATCTGAGCCATCCCACTCGATCAGTTAGTATACAGTAAATAAACATTTCGTTACTATGGAAACCTAGTAAAGTGTCGATAATTTTAGTGTCGTTTGTTTTGCAGCACACTTCTAAAGAATCTTTCCGCTTCATTTGTTTCAAATCGCACAATATATTACACACCACTGAAAATATCGAATAACTGAAGAATAATCATTGGGATTTCTAAATAATTATACATTCCGTTTGTAGTTAATCAAACTACCTCAATCAAATCAAAAAAACCTCAAAATCTGACAAATTGAGGCAGTATTTTTATCACTTAAATGTCATCAGTCTAATTATATACCTAATATAAAAAAAACGCCCGCCTTAAAGCAATATATGTATAACATAACATATAAAATATATTATAGTCATTGTATTATGTTTATTTTATTATGTACATGTATAAAAATGTTATGTGAATGTATTACGTAGTTTAACAATGTAGGAGCTGTGAGAATAGAAGCAAGCTGCTTTCCGTAGCAAACAGAATAACAAACTAGAAGCCGAAGCTTGCTAACAATGAGGTAACCTTGAGACAACAATAAATTAGAAAGTTTAAAACGGCTACTAATAGTTCTTGGAGCAATAATAATGTAATATTTAAAACAGTTTATAAATAGCCAATCAAAAACTAGAAAAGCTAAAAGTTAAATAACGATATTCTATTGGGGTAGGATTAGCCAATGAGATACTAGAAATAGGGAAAATGTACAAATTTAAACTGTAGACGCTACAAGATTGCGTGCCCAAGCAGTTCGGTTCGGTACGGGTTCAGCGTGAGACATGAAAATTCATTGCGGTGAGAATAATATGAAGTTTACCTGCTAAGTGCAATTAACAATATTCTCACAGCTCTATAGTAGGATACATCAGTGATGTGTTATTTAATCGTGTGAAGGATTAATGAAAAATGTACAATAAAATTATAATTTTAATAAGCCTTCATTCTTTAGCCGTACCAGCCCTGTTAAGAGATACATGTTCTGCAAATTACTGCTGACGAAGCCGAGGCATATACATAAATAAATAAATAAATAAACATTAAAATAAACGTTGGTCCTTAAACGTGGGCTGAAGGCCACCGGAAAATTTGTACCGTACGTGGGGTGAACACTCCTAGAAACATATCTCCTTCAGTTTGGCGCCCAAACGTGACACAACACCTGCTTCAAATTGGCTTTGATGCAGTAATTTGTATCACAAATTACTTAAATGTAAATAATGATTGTAATATGAATATGCATTTTTATGTGACATTGATTTGAGATGTATATTGATTGTAATTATTGTTGAAAAGAAGTTTATACGGCCTTACTGAAACTGACAATAATAGCGCGCAATAATGCAGCGAGGGGGTGAGCTGTTTATCATTATTAGAAACGAGGAAGTTACGTAATGTTGGCGCGTTTTTTCTTGAGAATCTTCTGGAACCTTTCCCTAGAGCATATGTATTCATAATTTTCATTGGATATAAAAATAGACGCTAATGTTGGCGCGTTTTATTAGCCAATTGCAGCTCAGTTATAATCTTTAGGCATATCTGGGTGAATGAGTATAAAAAGAGTAGGTTAGAGGTAGACCCCGTCAGTTCATCAAAATTCTTTGTACACTACACGTCGCATTCCCGTCAGTTCGTCGAAAGTATTTGTACGGCACACTTCGGATATCAATTTGCAGGTTACGCGTAACAGAGTTATGAAATCTCAAGTGTTATAAAGTTAATTATACAAAAAGTTGAAGTACGCGAATTAAGAATTATCAGTAATGAAGTTATTATAACAGTTTCAGTTTGGCGAGTGTCAAGATCAATATGTAAATGTGGTAGTGACTGTGTTCGACAATAAAAGTGTAAAACAAAATTTCTTTCATCAGTGTTATCTTTGGATAAAAGATTCCTTTCCGTTTACACAACCTGTATAAAGAGAAGTGCTCGACCCAAGAAAAAGATAATAGCTAGCCGGAGTACAGAGAACCAAATTTAAATAATATAACAGTAGCATTCTTTCAAACGAACATTAATATTACCGCAAATTGCTAACACCAGATAGAGCTAACAAGCCTAACAAATGAATCACGTCACAAGATGGCTTCAACGCGTGAAGTAAACACAAATAAACAAACATTAACAAATAATGTTACTTCAGCTTTCATACATGGTGCAACCGCAACAACAATTAAAATCTCTTGCAAAATGCATAATAATTTACACAATTAACAACATGCAAACGAGTTTTACTTTAGCTTTTCTTCTTCATGTTCACGCCATATAAAATGTTCAAGTTTTCCATGTTCTCTTAAAACATCGGCTTCTATCTAATCTTTTATGCTCCCTTCCTTTTTTGAGGGCGTTAAACCCTAGGAAGTTATTGCCTATAATTTGTAATTAAGGTTCCCACACCTTCGGTTGTTCTTTTTATTACATTCCTTTCCACGTTACACCGGCAATTCTAGCTATTTTATTACGGTCCTTACTTTCGCGTAGGAGAAGGAACGCTTTTTCTCACATGGGGGAAGTTTTTCACGTGTTACAGTGTTGAATAATAGACTCATTTCGCGCTAAACATGAGTATAGCATTAACACATGCGACCTGCATTCGGGACCGTGCGACCACCCACTCTGACCCAAGGTTGTTTTTCAGAGAAAGCTGTAGTGATTTCTTTCAGCCCCCGAATTTTCTGTCCCTCCATTTCGTTCCATTCATTATTTTCTTCAGATCCGTTAGGTCTGTTTCAGTGTTGGAAGTGTTGAGGATGGTGTTTCGGTGCGGTGTAGCAGGGGAAAAGGGATACTTTCTGTGGTTGCCGGGGTAAAGCAAAACCACTTCGCCTCTGTGTGGGGCGGGGTCCCCGGTCTGCCTGTCGGACTATCGGGGCGTCTCAGTCTGGAAACTGTAGGGAGCCTGTCATTGTGAGAAAGATTTATTGTTTCTCGTATAGAAAAGCCGATATAGGAGTTGTATTGTATTTCAACTGTTGGGGAGCCGAACTTGAAGTTTGTTTGCAACCGCACGTATGGTACCCGGTTTCCGGTAGCCTTCGCCCCAAATGTACTTTCAGGTGGCCTTTGTCCCAAGTTAAAAAAATGTTAACTTTGTAATTTAACTGTTTTGCCTTGGCTGCGTCAGTATTTTTGTTAGACACATGGATGTCTTAGCAGGGCGTGGTGCGACTGAGGAATGTAGGCTTACACAGGTTTTAAGTTTTTCCTCACTCCATTTATTAATGCTTGATACGATTTATATATCACTTCACTGATAGAGAGCTGTGAGATTCTTTTATTAATTATTTGCACTTTTTAACACGTAAACTATTTTTTTTGTTTCACACGAATAGGTATTAAATTTCTTGAGGACACTTTTTGCGTCTGGTTAGTAACGCTGTCTGCAACCAACTGAATTGATTTCAACCGCCTAAACTTGTAAATTTCTGTATTTCAAGTCTCTGATTGGCTATTCCTAATCCAATAGAATACCTTCATTTAACTAAAGCTTTTTCTGGTTGTTGATTGGCTATTTTTATAAACTGTCACTAAAATTACATTATTGCTTCCAGGAATCACAAGTAACATTATTAAACTCTCAAACTCATTATTCCTCAAGGTTACCTCATTGTTATCTCATTGTTAGCACCTTTTAACCTATTTCTCACAGCTCCTACATTATAAAATTACGTAATGCATTCACGTAACTTTATTACACATGGATACAATAATATAAACATATACAATGATTGTAATATACACTTTTTATATATTGTTACATACACATATTGCTTTAAGGCGGGCTGTTATTGAATTTACATATTATGTAATTAGACTGGAATCATTTAAGTGTTAAAAATACTGCCTCAATTGCTATGCCATCACTGTTGGTTGCGGTGTCTCCTCTTACCTCCTCCCGCCCGGGGATATCCCCTTGTGGGACGTAGGTACAATATCCTCCCTGGATCGGTGCCGACTGCTCTCCTATACTAAGAGTAATAGCATTTGAGACCCGGTTGTGGTTTTGATCCCGAATTGCTGAATGTCAAATATTTCAGAAGCACTGCCGCTGCTTTACCACAGCAAGGAGAGTTAAGGGCATGTTTTGCCCTATGACTGCTCAGGGCAGTGTGCATCTTCAGCCGGGAAATTAATTTGGGTTCGTATTTTCATTGATTTTTGGTCCGTCACATTTGGGGTGAAGGTTGGCAGCAGTCACCCATTCATTCTCCATGTAAAGGATAGCTTGTAATGGGAGATTTTCTTGAAAATCTTAGTGTCGCATTTTTGGAACGTACTGAACTTAAATACCAACTCTTCTATAAATAATTTGAAGCGTTTTACGTTGGTCGCCAAGTTTTAGGTGAATGGTTGGGCGTTGGGAACTCAGATTTGAAGATGTTGTGGGGCTGATGTGGGATGCCACACGTATGTCGTGGGTTTGTAACTGAATGGTCAGGGGCGAAGTCCCCCGGTGAAGATCAGCGAGGCCCACCGGTGAAATTTAGTTTATGGTACCTCATTCATTCTTCGTCTATTTTACAACTTTTTCGACCATTTTCGGGCTAACATTCATGAAATTAGTTTCAAAGAGCATAGTAAATTTGTTTGAGAGGATTAGGAATGTGTTTGGTTAGGGAAGCCCTGACTGCACAGCACTTTTTACTTTCTCTACTACGTATAGTAAGTAGGGGAAGCGTTGTATTTCATCCAAAAATTCGATACCGAGATTTCACCGGAAATACATGTTTTGAGACCCCCTGAATCCAAAAAAGCATTTTTATAAACATGTCCGTGTGTGTGTCTGTGTGTCTGTGAACAGCATAACTCAGAAACAAACAGTCGGATAAACACCAAACTTGGTATTTAGGTTCAGTATCTTCCAGAGATGCGACACGAAGGTTTTCAAGAAAATCCTCCCACCCCGGACTACCCTTTACATAGAATATTTTTCGAAAATTTTAATTTTCTCAAAAATGGTTCTTAACGATTTTGATTAAAATATCATATGTTTAAGATATTTTCATGACAAATGAAATGTATATCTCGAATTTTCTGGGAATGTCTCCAAAAGTATTCTTCATTGTGAACGACTTTTGCATGCTGGTAAACCGTAAGAGATAGACAAAATTTTACTACACAAAAAATGTAGATCGCGTTAAAATACACAATTTAAGTGATATATATTTTTTGTTGTTGAGTGAACCATTTTCGAGATATTGTTTGTTATTCCCTTAAATTTGTCAATACTTATTTTCTCAAATGGGAATTCGTTATTCATTTTTTGTCTTGGATATGCAAAGAGTATTAATCTGTGGCAAAGAGAATGGTGCTGCACCTAGCAACCAGCTATTAAGAGATATGTATATGCTTAAAGTCTACCGTATTTCTATATTGCCCTTGCAAATACAAAACAAGGGGAACATAGTACGCCTTAAGCGATAGTCAAATGTTTTTAGAACTGGTCGCTATGTGTAAAATGTAATTCTCTTTGCATGTCAAAAGATCGTTTCTTCAAATGTTTATCTCGATTAATATGAAATAGATGGAGAGTAACAGTTTGTAAAAATAGTTTTTACAAGAGTAGAGAAAGTCATGTGAGTGTAACACATCAGATTTTTATAATTCTATATAACTGAGCATTCATTTCTGCTTTAATTGTTATAGGGGTCAGACCCACAAGAACACCAAGTGCTTCAGTTAATGTCGTTCGGAAGGCTTTAGCTATATATATATATATAATATATAACAACAGCCCGCCTTAAAACAATATCTGTATGTTATAACATATAAAGTGTATATTACAGTCATTGTATTATGCTTATTTTATTACGTATATGTATAAAATGTTATGTGAATGTATTACGTTGTTTAACAATGTAGGAGCTGTGAGAATAGAAGCAAGCTCCGTTTAGTAGCAAACAGAATTACAAAGTAGAAGCCGAAAGTTGCTAACAATAAGGTAACCTTGAGACAACAATAAATTATAAAGTTAAAAAAGGCTACTAATAGTTCTTGGAACCATAATAATGTAATATTTAAAAGAGTTTATAAATGGTCACGTGGATGTGGAAAGAAAAGCCAAGGTAAAATAAGGTATTCTGTTGGAGTAGGCTTAGCCAATCATAAACTAGAAATAGAGAAATGTACAAATTCAAACGGTCGACGCTACAAGATAGCGTTCCCACGCAGTTCGGTTCGGTACGGGTTCAGTGATTGTATGTGGGACATGATAATTCATTGCGGTGAGGTAAATATATAAATATTTACCCTTTAAAAGTGTAATTAACAATAATCTCACACCTCTACAGCAGGATACATCAGTGAAGTGTTATTTAACCGTGTGAAGGGTTAATAAAATAGTAAAATACAATTATAATTTGTGTAAACTTTATTCTTTAGACCTACCAGCCCTGTTAATAGATACTTGCTCTACATAATACTAATAACGCATTCAAGGCATATATAATAAATAAATAAACATTAAAATAATTATTACACATAAAATTAACACACGACGGTGTGGTTCTTAAACGTGGGGCGAAGACCACCGGAAAGTTTGTACCCAAAGCGTGGGGCGAACACTCCTAAAAACATATCTCCCGCAAATTGGCATCCATACGTTGGTCCATAATCTGCTTCAAGTTTGGCATCCATGACGTGGTGCAAGAAATATGCTCCCGCAACTGGTGCTCCATATAGCATAAGTGATAAAATTGCTCATTTATAAATATGTATAACAGCCTCCTGACTTAATTCCTAACTAATTTTTACAGATTTCTAAAGTGCATGGGTTAATTTAGTGCAGTTCTGACTTGCGAGAAACCTCTAAGGAACACACACGCACACACTGACTTTTATATATTAGGATGCATAATTATTTTGGGTAACAATCTAATAAGATACTTTCAGTTCCATAGGAAAATTCACTTTTACGTTTTCTCATTTATGCATTATTTTAGCCGTCTCCTTTGAAAACGTATAACTGTGAGACAGTATTTTTAACACTTAAACAATTTCAGTATAATTATATAATGTATAAATTCAGTAACAGCCTGCCTTAAAACAATATATGTATGTAACAATATCTAAAAAGTGTGTATTACAGACTTTGTAAATGTTTATATTATTGTATCCACGTGTAATAATGTTATGTGAATATATTCCGTAATTTAAGAATGTAGGAGCTGTGAGAAATAGGTTTAAAGTTGCTAACAATGAGGTAAGCTTGAAGCAATAATGCGTAAGGAAGTTTAAATGCTACTAGTCATTATTAGAGCAGCAATAATGTAAATTTTGAGATAGTTTAAAAAATAGCCAATCAACAACCAGAAAAGCTTTAGTTAAATGAAGGTATTCTATTGGACTAGGATTAGCCAATCAGAGACTTGAAATACAGAAATTTATAAATTTATGCGGTGGAAAAACAGTTCAGTTGCCTCCAGACAGTGCTCATAACAGGACGCGAGATGTGTCTTCGAGAAATTAAATACGTATTCGTGTGAGACGAGAATAGTTTACGTGTTATAAAGCGCAAGTATTAAATAAAAGAATCGCACCGTTCTCTATATCAGTGAAGTACTATTTAATTTGTGTCAAGGATTAATAAAAAGGAGTGATTTAAACTTAATATCTGTGTAAGCCTACATTCTTGTCGCGCCAAAACCCTGCTAAGAGAAACGTCTCTAACAAATACTGACGCAGCCGAAGCAAACATAAGTATATAATATCTAAAGAAACAGTCAAATTACAAAGTTAATATTTGTAAACTTGGGGCAAAAGCCACCTGAAAGTATATTTGGGGCGAAGGCTACCGGAAACTGTTGACCATACGTTAGGTTGCAAACTACTTCAAGTTCGGCTCCCAACAGTTGAAATATAATACAACTCCTTCAATATAACAATACGACCTACTTCAAATTGACGTCCATACGTGGTGCAAACAACGTAAAGAAAACCGCAGCTTCAAACTAGCATCCATACGTAGCAGAACTACCTACTTCAAATTGACGTCATACGTGGTGCAAACAACGTAAAGAAAACCGCAACTTCAAACTGGTATCCATACGTAGCAGAACTACCTTCTTCAAACTAGCATCCATACGTAGCAGAACTACCTTCTTCAAACTAGCATCCATACGTAGCAGAACTACCTTCTTCAAACTAGCATCCATACGTAGCAGAACTACCTACTTCAAATTGACGTCCATACGTGGTGCAAACAACGTAAAGAAAACCGCAACTTCAAACTAGCATCCATACGTAGCAGAACTACCTACTTCAAATTGACGTCCATACGTGGTGCAAACAACGTAAAGAAAACCGCAACTTCAAACTAGCATCCATACGTAGCAGAACTACCTACTTCAAATTGACGTCCATACGTGGTGCAAACAACGTAAAGAAAACCGCAACTTCAAACTAGCATCCATACGTAGCAGAACTACCTACTTCAAATTGACGTCCATACGTGGTGCAAACAACGTAAAGAAAACCGCAACTTCAAACTGGCATCCATACGTAGCAGAACTACCTACTTCAAATTGACGTCCATACGTGGTGCAAACAACGTAAAGAAAACCGCAACTTCAAACTAGCATCCATACGTAGCAGAACTACCTACTTCAAATTGACGTCCATACGTGGTGCAAACAACGTAAAGAAAACCGCAACTTCAAACTAGCATCCATACGTAGCAGAACTACCTACTTCAAATTGACGTCCATACGTGGTGCAAACAACGTAAAGAAAACCGCAACTTCAAACTAGCATCCATACGTAGCAGAACTACCTACTTCAAATTGACGTCCATACGTGGTGCAAACAACGTAAAGAAAACCGCAACTTCAAACTGGCATCCATACGTAGCAGAACTACCTTCTTCAAACTAGCATCCATACGTAGCAGAACTACCTACTTCAAATTGACGTCCATACGTGGTGCAAACAACGTAAAGAAAACCGCAACTTCAAACTAGCATCCATACGTAGCAGAACTACCTACTTCAAATTGACGTCCATACGTGGTGCAAACAACGTAAAGAAAACCGCAACTTCAAACTGGCATCCATACGTAGCAGAACTACCTACTTCAAATTGACGTCCATACGTGGTGCAAATAATAACGACGTAACAAACCACCTCCTTCAAATGAGATTATAGTGCATTTTATTTTCCTTGCTTGGTTCAATCCGGTGCTGCGGTGCAATATTATAAATTCTCAAATTTCTCCCCTTGATGTTAAATTTATTATCATGCTGGCGCTATACTATCACTCATTAGGCTATTTCTAGACGCTTGACAATTATTTATAGCCTCTCAGGGGGATTGAAGTTTTGAGCGCTTGGAATTACGTAATGAGGTGCGTGCATTGCAAATTACAGGCATATCCTTGTGGGAGTTACTTGTCAACCCAGCCATCATCACTTCATTCCGGTAACCCAACACCACACAATGGATACGTAGTTCAGCATGAGATTACCTCGCGTGAAGTTACAGAATCCTCTCTCAACGTAACCCTGCGTTTTCAAGGATTTGTGGGAAACGGTGAAGGATCTTGTTTGTGCCTCCAAAGCATAGGGTGATTTATGAAGAACTGACGCATTTATTTGTTTAATTATTCTGTTCAAAATTCACTCAGTGCCCCAATTTTAGCACCCAATTAAGAAGAATGTTATGGAGTTTCGATTGCCTGTCACTAGATGCGCAGACGTTCATGTTTTATTCGCAATTGTTAGTTTTATTGTCGGCAACTGTTTTTGAGATTCTGTTTTAGTCAACGTGAAAACGGAGTATGCATTAAATGAATGACTCTTCCTTGTAAAGCAATGCTGGATTACGAATTCAATTACAGCTACTCAAAGGGCATAGTAGAGAGAATTTGGTGTTCGGAATCCTCCCAAAGAAACACAATACTGGGACTGGTAAAAAATCTGATGTGTTATACTCACATGCCTTTCTCTACTCTTGTACAAACTATTTTTACAGACTATTATTCTTCATCTATTTCATATTAATCAAGATAAACATTTGCAGAAACGATTTTTGAATTGCAAAGAGAATTACATTTTACACATAGCGACCAGTTCTAAAATATTTGTCTATCGCTTAAGGCCATGTTTCCCTTGTTTTGTAATTGCAAGGGCAATATAGAAATACAGTAGCCTTTAAGCACATACATATCTCTTAATAGCTGGTTGCTAGGTGCAGCACCATTCCCTTTGCCACAGATTAATACTCTTTGCATATCCAAGACAAAAAAAAAATAACGAATTCCTATTTGAGAAAATAAGTATTGAAAGTATTTTTCCAACAAGATTTCGGTACCGCGCATACAGCTGAGGATTCATTAAATTTACTTCAGGAAATTTTTGAAGATACAGAATTATGGCTCTGACGATCCCCTGATTTAAACGTATGTGATTTTTATCTATGGGGAGCTTGGCGACCCGCTTTTAAACATTTGACCTTCGTTTCGGTTTCCTGTATTCTCCTTGTTAAAGACAGAATAGAAGCCTATGCCTCTCTTATATCTAAAACGAAATGTGCAGTGAAACCATTTTTGTAGCGTTTGTCTCGATTAACAAGAAGTAGGTAGAAGAGAAAGCTTTTGTAAGAATAGTTTGTAGGGGAATGGGTAGAGACAGTCATATATGCAATCGTCACTTTGGTTTTTTTATTTATTTATTATGGTTTATTAGTTATACAAGGAATCATATCCATATTAAGGGTAGTTTCTTGAATCTTAGCGTGGCATTCTTAAACTCTTTGATTCAAAGCTGAAATTCGGTAGTTGCCCAACTTTTCAGTTTTGATTTATGCTGTACACTGACACACCCTTTTTTGTAAAAATGTTTTAAACTAAATTAATGAACATAATATAATATATCCTTACAGTAGTAAGTAAACGGCAAAGAAAATAAAAATGCTAGCCCTGCTAAAATATCTGATGTGTTACACTTATATGACTCTCTACTCTTGTACAAACTATTTTTACAAACGCTTATTCTCCATATGCTTCATGTTAATCGAGATGTTAATCTTATTGCTAATTTTCTTGTAGATGCTAGGGGAATTGGTAGGCTTTAAGCTACAGTCAAATATTTTAAGAGCTGGTTGCTATGTGGAGTATTCCATTCTCTTTGTATTACCAGGACAAATAAAAATGAATAACGAATTTGAGAAACGTATAAGTATTGGAAAATTTAAGGGAATAACAAGCAATATCTCAAAAATGGTTCACTCAACAAAAAAAATGTATATGACATAAATTGTGTATTTTAACGCGATCTACATTTTCTGTGTAGTAACATTTTGCCTATCTCTTATGTTTTACCAGTTATGCAAAATTCGTTCACAATGAAGAATACTTTTGGAGACATTCCCAGGAAATTAGAGATATACATTTCATTTGTCATGAAAATATCTTAAACATATGTTATTTTAATCAAAATAGTTAGAGCCATTTTTGAGAAAATTAAAATTTTCGAAAAATGTTCCATGTAAAGGGTAATCTGGGGTGGGGGATTTTCTTAAAAACCTTCGTGTAGCATCTCTGAAAGATACCGAACCTAAATACCAAGTTTTGTGTTTATCCAACTGTTTGTTTCTGAGTTATGCTGTGCACACACAGACACACACACACACACACGAACATGTTTCCAAAAATGCTTTTTTTTTATTCGGGGGGTCTCAAAACCTATATTTCCGGTGAAATCTCGGTATCGAATTTTTGGGTGGAATACAATACCTCCCCTACTTACTTTACGTAGTAGAGAAAGTAAAAAGAAAAGAAACGTTTGCTTTTAAAACAAAATAATTACATGTGTCGTTACCATTTGTTAAAGCTGCACTTTTTTTTGAATCTCCGCAATCTGAAACAAATGTTGAATGTCACTCACCACATAAAGATGCGTTTAAACACAGAGAAATCAGTGGTACTTATGACACATGAGTGAAATAATAATTATTTTATTTTTTCCTTTCTCTGCTATTTGCCTACAGGATGTAGAAGAAATATTTTTATTACTTTATTTATTTTACGTCGCTTTAATACAGAGTCATATCGCGACGGATCTGTCATTTTTTTTTTAATTTATGGACGCTCTTTAACTACTGTGGTCCTTAGCGTCCCATTCTATATTGGGCGTGAAAGACCGGTAATTTTGCTCAGAGGCCTCTTTATCAGGCTTGAGGTTCTTTTAGTGCCATAAACCTACGACACGGGACCACCGGCTTTACTTCCCTTCCAAAGGAAGCCATGCTAAGGACTTTTACGCCCGAAAAAATCCATCGCCCTCCACCGCGACCTCGGGAACTAGAGGCTAGCATGGTAAGCACTACACCACGGAGGAAGACATGGATCTGTCAGTGGATAACTCTTAGATCGAGGTGTGGCGGTCTTATCCCGCTTCGTTGTGTCCATAGCAACTGGATCCTCTGTCTCGTGCCGTGCAGATGGTATTGGGATGCCGTCCAGTCTAACTGCCGCTTTCATATAGAAAGACGAACAGTTAGGCTTCTAGGTCTCATTCCTGTAACTATGCCATCTTGCTTCGTCATGTGTTCACAGACACCCTACTGTATATCAACCGGATCTTCTACTTCGTGCCGTGCAGATAGCACTAGGGTGTCGTCCAGTCTAACTGCTGCTTCATATAGAAAGGCGAACAGTTAGCCTTCTAGGTCTCATCCCTGAATCCATACCAATTTCTTCGTCACGTATTCACAGACACCCTACTTATAGCAGCCGGATCTTCTGCTTCGTGCCGTGCAGATGGCATTGCGGTGCCGTCCAGTCTATCTGCTTTCATTGTCTGTGGATAGATGGCACAGCATTCGCTATTACCACCTATTTTTCATTTTTACTATTGTTTTAGACTTAAGGTGAAACTTTGGGTCATGGTGTTAAATATCCAATCCGGTATTTACCTTAGCGGCTGAGGGAAACCACGAAAAATCCTCAGTCAGATTGGTCGGCCCACAGGAATTGAACCCGGAACTTCCCGAATGCGAGGCACAGACGTTACCGCCTGAGCCATCCCCGTATTCCACCAAAAAGCTCAATATGAGATTTAAAAAAAAGTACTTTGAGAGAAAGGTCTATATTTGTGTGTGTCTGTGAACATCAAAATTCAAAACCGAAATTTCGGATAAATACCAAATTTGTTATTTAAGTTCAGTAACTTCCAAATATGCGGCACGAAGATTTTCTAGAAAATTCCCCCCACATCAAACTATAGTAAACGTGGAAATTCTTTATCCGAAATTCTTTATTTTCTGAAAATGGTCCAACGTTTTTGAAACCTATATTTAAAATATTCACATCACAAATAAAGTGTGTATCTTGAAATTTCTGCAAAGATTTTAATTTTGGCAAAAAGTCTCTCTAAAACATGCAATTCATTTTGAATACAATTACTTAAAGCATCAGCCATTTGCGAGATATGCGTTATTATTGGTTTAAACGTTCCATTACTTTATTTTGTAAAAGTTCTGTCGCTATTCAGCTGTTTCTTGCCATGTCATGGATGGAGTATGGAGTTTTAAGTTCAGCATTTGTCGACCCGCTTTTAAATACATGACAATGGATTCGACTTTCTCTTACCCTTGTACCAACATTGAAATGTGTAATGTAACTAAGTATTTTTGCAATGGTTTGTCTCGAACATCATGAAGTAGATAGGGGAATACATTTTCCCAAGTACAGAGCAAAAGTTATGCAAAAAAAACGTTAGTGAGTAGAGAAAGTCGTGTGAGTGTAACAATAAATTTGTATGTAAGGTTTGATGACTAAAGAATCGGTGAGCCGCACTATCCGCCACTGACAGTTACGGAACGCTGCTTATTGGTGCCGTGATGTATAATTCACCACAACAGTTCCTCTAACAGCTACACCGTGGCGGCTAGTGTATAATTAGGTTGCTTCCCCTGGGATTCAACAGGACAGCTGAGACCAGGCTGAAATGTCAAGCAGCATCGCATCAGCTAACAATGGCGACTCCAACACCTCTCTCTCCTTAAGAGATAGTCGATTCGTGGGGAAATCCTCATAGCAAGTCTAAACTGGACAATTTGAAAAATGTATAAAACCATTAAAGATTAAAAATGGAAGCACTATTAACCGTGAAGTATTCATCATGATGGTCGATTGAGTCACACGTTTTGACACTCACCTTCACTAATTAAATGTTGTGGCATTCGTCCTCTTCGTCAGCGACTAGGTGACTAAGGATCTCTCTCTCTCTCTCTCTCTGCTGTATGCTCTTCTTCCTCTTCCTGTGGATTGTGAACCTATTGCCATCTGGTGTTAGGGGCACAAGTTTTTGCCTGTTTTTTAGCAGCATTACCGTTTTCGAAATATTCCATGCTGCAAATTTACATACATACACTGCAGCAATCGTCAAGTACTAAGCAGACCGGTTGGGAGCTTGCCTGCTCAGTACATAAGTGTGATGGGAGCAACTGAAAAAGTACCAAAGGGAAAAATGTTGACGTCATTCATAACCTTCCTCAGCACAGCAGATATTCTGTCGGGTAGTTTTCATTTGCTATAGAGGACAGTACGTCAAAATGCAGATAAACAACACCAACTAGTTTCAGACCTGCTTGGGAGGCTTCATTCATTATCTGTTTACCCTCCTCTTATGTAGGACTTATAACCCCCAGGACTTACAAGCGGGTGCCTGGGGTCAGAGGCCCGTCGAGGAGCAGACACTCATGGATCAGACAGAACATCCAGGATGGGTGATCAGCCCGATGCCTGGTATGGGATGAAGGAAGTAGATGAAACGAAATGTTGGTGAAATGGATGAAAGGAAAGGTGATGATGGAGCAGTTGGGAAACCGGAGAACCCGGAGAAAACCCGCCCAGACGCCGCTTCGTCCACCACAAATCCCACATGCAGGTCCCTGGGATTGAACCCGGGCCGCCTAGATGGTAGGCGAGCGGTCTAACCACTCGGCCACGGCGTCGCCTACAGCACAATATAATGTTGTAAAATGTTTATTTTTTAATAAGATGTTTAACCATATAAAAAAGTTTAATCTATAGCGGCATTATTCGTCTTTTTATGCGAATCAGTATGGAAAATACCAAGGGGAAAAATGTCAGCTCTAATGGAACAACTAAAATGTACAACGTTTGTGGATATTAAGCCCAGTACATTTTAGGTTTCTGTAATTTATTGCTATTGCTGAATTTTTTCATGCTGACCAGACTCACAACTAATTTATTTTGCCTTAGAACATATGAATTATCATGTTTTTCTTACATAATTTATTATTCTCCCTTGTATAATCTCTCTTAGGATGCAATACTCAAATTAATCATCTCCCGCCATATTGAACAGTTCTAATTATGCTATTTACCACTACCACCACCACCAAAAATAATAATAATAATAATAATAATAATAATAATAATAATAATATATTTTCATATGAACAATATGGTTCCTAAAATATGATTGTAACACTTCAAATCAATTTGTATCGCGAATTTACTCCCGTGCAGTTAAAGGAAACGCCACTGTGTTTACAAACCAGCGTGCTGCGCAGCTTTCTTTGTGGTAGACACTAACGGGAGCGGAGCAGCTATAGTCGGTGAACTACGTATTGACGACACCTGATCTATTATTTGTGAGGATTTAAATTGTTATGCTTCAGAACAAGACAGAATCAATCCATTTTCAAATACCTCGTTAGTCAGATTTCTTGCTAAATCTAAAATATACACAATGATCGTATTCCAACTCGATTTGGCAGAAGGGATCAAAATGGTTCAATTCCTGATGTAGTTTTGTTTCTAATTCTATATTTAATAACTCTGATATGGGAGTACTGGAAGACACCTTCTGTAGTGACGGCTTTCCTATTTCTATTAAGATTACATCTAACAAAATCAAATTGGATACTTTCTTTAAAAGCTTTAGAAGCAATAAAATGAATTGAGATGACTTTAACTCAGTTTTAAATTTAGAATTAGAAAAGAATTACACTTTGGAAGATTCGGAAATTTTTAACTTTATATACCTCAATGATAAGACACCCAGTTATAGTCTAATACAAAAATAATGATTTAAAAAAAGCTACTTTGTGGAATGATGTAACAAAGGCATAAATCTTAGAAGAATGGTTGTTAAGGAGTTCCCCCCCCCCAAAAAAACCAGAATACTGGAAAATTATCTTAACATGAAGAGACAGCTTCTGCTAAACTTGTTCTCAATCTATATAAGATAAAGGGATGGTATGAATATTGCAACAATGTATCTTATGAAGGAAACAATCTTTCACAAATCTGGAAAGCTGTGAAATTTTTCGATAATATTAAAAAGTATAACTGTAACCCTATATAAACTAATTGGACCTGCAAAATAACTTTATGGACAGTATATTTACTTCTTCATAACTCCAGATAGTGATTCGGAAATTTTGAATTATAAAAAATCTAGTAGTAGAATACGGGTATGAAGTAAATTAAAATTGAGTTTTATTTATGGACGCTCTTTAACTACTGTGGTCCTTAGCGTCCTATTCTATATTGGGCGTGAAAGTACGGAAATTTTGCTCAGGGAACTCTTTATCAAGCTTGAGGTTTTTTACGTGCCGTAAATTTTCGACACGGGACCACCGGCTTTACTTCACTTCCGGAGGAAGCCATGCTAAGGATTTTTACGCCCTCCGCCGAGTATGAGCCCGCGACCTCGGGAACTAGAGGTTAGCATGGTAACCACTACACTACGGAGGACGACATGAAGAAAATTGATCAATCCATTAAAATAAATGAAATCTCACAAAGATTAAAAACCACAAGAATACCCGTCTTGTACCTGATAAGATATCTTATAAGATGTTCCAAAATTTACCTACAGAATATTTAAATCTATTAGTCAGAAATTATAACTTTTGTTTATTTCAACAGTTCATTCTTGAAGAATCGGAAAAAAATTATATTATCCCTGTTCCTAAACCAGGGAAATGTTGATTTGAGGTTAAAAGCTATAGAATTACTGCCTTGTCATGTGTATGCAGGTAAATATTTGAAAAGATTTTGTCCAAAATAATTAATTTTTATTCGAAAAGATAATAGTTTGTGGCCTAGAAATCAGTATGGTTTTCGCAGTGGTTATGGTACAGTTAACAGTCTAGCAGTCATCATCTCTGAAATCCAAATAGTATATAACAATAGTGAGGTAGTAAAGGCCTAAGCTTAGATATTTCACATGCTTATGATTCAATAGTTATCTCGGTTTTGATTAAGGATTTAATAAAGTTGAATTTTCCATCACAGCACATTTGGATTTTATACTTATTACTCAAAGATAGGATCATATTTCTTCATCCCAAATTTAATAACCACACAGAAAAACTTGTGATGGCTTATCTCAAGGTTCATACCTAAGTCCAATTTTATGTGTGATTTGTACTGCCAATGTTTGTAAGTTGATTGGAAATCACCTTAATTATCTTATGTATGTTGATGATCCTTTTTTGTACTCTACTAGCACATACTCCAAGGTATTAAAACACAATTCAGAGTTTAAAAATAAGGTTAATGATACAATAGAATTTTTCAAGAATTTTGGATTAGATATTAATGCTCCAAAATCAAATTGGATTGTTTTCTTAGAAAGGTAAAATGCTACGCAACGTTAATTTAGAAATAGGTCATAATCTGGCAACAAGCTCACAGAATATGTTTTTAGGAATCATCTTGGACTACAGATTGACATGGAAACCTTACTTCAATAATAATATTAGCAAATTAAAAATATATGTAATCTTTTTAAGTATATCAAAGGCAGAAATTCTGGAGCACATCGCTACGACCTACACCTACTGTACAATAACTTAGTAAAATATGTGATTGAATATGGCAACATTATTATTAATAACTCTTTAAAATATTTCATTAAAAGTTTGGATTCAGTTATATATAACATTCTGCGTATTATTTTAGGCATGCAGTGCAAGCCTCATACTCAATGTATGTTTAGAGAATTTGGAGTTTGCCCATATCTTCTAAGGCAAAAGATCATGGCCATTAAGTTTTTTTTGGCAAGATTATCACTCATTATGGAGATGTTATTTTTGAGAAATTAAAGGTTTTATACTATAATTGTAGGAAGAATAAAGCTCTCAAGTTCCCTTCATTATATCCGTTCAATAAATATCATTCGGAAGGTAACCTTTCTTACACTCCAATACTTCCCAGGCATCTAATTGATTGGGATATTCCTCTCCAAGAATTTGAAATGGATTTACAATATTTCAAAAGCAATGTTCATGACATTAGACCGATATATAATAAATGTTGTAAGGAATTCCCTACGAATGTATGGAATCACTTTTTCACAGATGGTTTTAAGTATGAAAGAAACTACACAGAGGCAGCAGTACCTATATCACAATAAAAATAATAATAATAATAACTGGCAAATAAAATTATATAAAGATTGGACAGTATACTCAGCGGAAAATCTAGCCATGAGAACTGCAGTCAAATTTATTAAGGAGAAGAAAATTAAAAATAATATAATTTTTTCAGACTTTCTCAGTTCCGCAAGAATATCTCTAAAACTGGTATGGAGAAAGAACATTATCTTCTGGAGGTCGAAATTAAATATTTCTTATAATGAGCCATCAAAAATGAAATGACGATAAAACTAGTTTGGATACCAGTTAATGAAATGGCTAATAAATAGGCTAAATTGGCAAGGAAAGAGGTATTAGGTCAGAAGTGGAAATTCCTATATATGGTATACTTGTTTCGTAAGTCATTCAGGGAATGGAATAATGAAATTAAGGATGAGAGAATGCAGATCAACATGGATAATTTGCCTCCTTGGTTCCAAAAATGTAATTTAAATAGGGGACATATTAAAATGCTTACCAAATTAAGTTAAATGTTACATGCACTCCCTTTTATTTGCATAAAATGTGAGTTAATCAAGACTGTTATTGTGAATATGATGAAATAAGTAACTTGGATCATGTTCTATTTAGTTGTAAAATCCATGATCAAGAAAATTATCAACCGTTAAGAGAGTCTAGGTTTACCTAGCCCGGTTAGAATATGCTTGAGTTCTATTAGAATTATATCTGATAACTTTTGTAATTATGAGACACATTAAAAAATGTAAAATGAAAATTAGTAATAGTTCTTAATTAGACTATCAGTTTAATTTTAAATTTCAATACTTTAGGTGGATAATCAAACACTGAATGGAAATAAAAGGTCTCCAAAGGTGTGTATAAAGAAAAAGAAGAAGGAGATTAATGCTGTGATATATAACGAACATATATTTCGTAAAGAAATTTATGTGAATTTATCACATATATTTACTTCTCTACCACATTCCAATCATTTTAGGTTTTACAATTTTTAAGGCCCAATGCTGAAAAAAAATCTGTTTTCTGATGTAACAACTCAAATAATATGGACCACTTACATATCCGGTTATTCCTGGTTATACACTATTGTTACGTGTGAATGCTAAGTTTCAGTAAAGCAAAGTAATAATTAAACGTTTTTAATTAGCACATGCCTAAACTAAATCGTTACTGAAGGCCAACCTAGGATTGTAGTCGTGCCTTATACATCCCTGCCTGTATTTATTTGTTTAGATCGTTTATTGATTAAGCTCTTTCAGATTTTCGAACCAGCACCAAATAAAAATGGAAAAGCGATGCTTACTGTAACTTTTTCTAAGCGAATTACATGTTGACGTGAACGTTTTTGTTTCCTTTGGAAGATAACACATGTATTTGTGCGCAAATTCTCGTTGAATTTTCGTCTTTTGCAATGGTACGTACTATTAATTTTAAGCCGAATATACTAGTTTAGTACGCTAGTTCCAAATTACAAATGGCTACCTTCTGGAAACAATTGGCAATATTACGATGTGATGTTACATATATTTTGCTGTCCGCAGCACTGCTGATGCACTTTTAAGATTGTGGTGCACTGTAATAAGGTTCAATAGGATCAATAGTATTGGACAATTATACTCCCATATCTATCAATTTCTCGGAATCATTACACTGGTATAAAACACGGATATTTCATTCGATTTTATTCCATTTATTTACTTTATTTAGTTCTAACACATTCTAACAAAAATTATCAAGATTTTTAATGTTTTGTAACATTTTAAACGTTTTGAACAGTCTTTATTGTGAACAATTAATATTCCGAGACAGTAGGGGCGTGTTTCTACTGCCAACATTCAGGATAAAAAGTAACGGGATTGGGAGTGCAGTCAACATCTGTGGAAGTGCGAACGTGCGCTTCTTAACGATGTTTATGTTTTACTATTTATTTGAGCTTAGGTTTCTGATACACCGGAGGTTAAGTTAGATTTGTTTATTTTTTATATAAGCTAACGTTTGTGATTCACGGGATTTTAGGTTAGGTATAGCTATGTTTGTTTTATATAAGCTTAGGTTTGTGATTCAGGGGATGTTAGGTTAGGTTTAGCTATTTTTGTTTTATGTAAGCTTAGGTTTGTGATTCAGGGGATGTTAGGTTAGGTTTAGCTATGTTTGTTTTATATAAGCTTAGGTTTGTGATTCAGGGGATGTTAGGTTAGGTTTAGCTATTTTTGTTTTATATAAGCTTAGGTTTATGATTCACTGGAGGTTAGGTTAGTAGCTATTTCTGTTTTATATAAGCTAAGGTTTGTGATTCAGGGAGGTTAGGTTGGGTTTAGCTATTTTTGTTTTATATAAGCTAAGGTTTGTGATTCACGGGATGTTAGGTTAGGTTTAGCTATTTCTGTTTTATATAAGCTAAGGTTTGTGATTCACGGGATGTTAGGTTAGGTTTAGCTATTTCTGTTTTATATAAGCTAAGGTTTGTCATTCACGGGATGTTAGTTTAGGTTTAGATATTTTTGTTTTATATAAGCTAAGGTTTGTGATTCACGGGAGGTTAGGTTAGGTTTAGCTATTTTTGTTTTATATAAGCTAAGGTTTGTGATTCACGGGAGGTTAGGTTAGGTTTAGGTATTTTTGTTTTATAAAAGCTAAGGTTTGTGATTCACGGGATGTTAGGTTAGGTTTAGGTATTTTTGTTTTATAAAAGCTAAGGTTTGTGATTCACGGGATGTTAGGTTAGGTTTAGCTATTTTTGTTTTATGTAAGCTTAGGTTTGTGATTCAGGGGATGTTAGGTTAGGTTTAGCTATGTTTGTTTTATATAAGCTTAGGTTTGTGATTCAGGGGATGTTAGGTTAGGTTTAGCTATTTTTGTTTTATATAAGCTTAGGTTTATGATTCACTGGAGGTTAGGTTAGTAGCTATTTCTGTTTTATATAAGCTAAGGTTTGTGATTCAGGGAGGTTAGGTTGGGTTTAGCTATTTTTGTTTTATATAAGCTAAGGTTTGTGATTCACGGGATGTTAGGTTAGGTTTAGCTATTTCTGTTTTATATAAGCTAAGGTTTGTGATTCACGGGATGTTAGGTTAGGTTTAGCTATTTCTGTTTTATATAAGCTAAGGTTTGTCATTCACGGGATGTTAGTTTAGGTTTAGATATTTTTGTTTTATATAAGCTAAGGTTTGTGATTCACGGGAGGTTAGGTTAGGTTTAGCTATTTTTGTTTTATATAAGCTAAGGTTTGTGATTCACGGGAGGTTAGGTTAGGTTTAGGTATTTTTGTTTTATAAAAGCTAAGGTTTGTGATTCACGGGATGTTAGGTTAGGTTTAGCTATTTTTGTTTTATATAAGCTTAGGTTTGTGATTCACGGGGGTTAGGTTTAGCTATTTTTGTTTTATATCAGCTTAGGTTTGTGATTCACGGGATGTTAGGTTAGGTTTAGTTATGTTTGTTTTATATAAGCTTAGGTTTGTGATTCACGGGAGGTTAGATTAGTAGCTATTTTTTATATAAGCGTTTGTGATTCACGGGATGTTAGGTTTAGCTATTTTTGTTTTATATAAGCTTAGGTTTATGATTCACGGGAGGTTAGGTTAGTAGCTATTTTTATATAAGCTAAGGTTGGTGATTCACGGGATGTTAGGTTAGGTAAGTAGCTATTTTTATATAAGCTAAGGTTGGTGATTCACGGGATGTTAGGTTAGGTTAGTAGCTATTTTTATATAAGCTAAGGTTGGTGATTCACGGGATGTTAGGTTAGGTTAGTAGCTATTTTTATATAAGCTAAGGTTGGTGATTCACGGGATGTTAGGTTAGGTTTAGCTATTTTTGTTTTATGTAAGCTAAGGTTTGTGATTCACGGGATGTTAGGTTAGGTTTAGCTATTTTTGTTTTATATAAGCTTAGGTTTATGATTCACGGGAGGTTAGGTTAGTAGCTATTTTTATATAAGCTAAGGTTGGTGATTCACGGGAGGTTAGGTTAGTAGCTATTTTTATATAAGCTAAGGTTGGTGATTCACGGGATGTTAGGTTAGGTTAGTAGCTATTTTTATATAAGCTAAGGTTGGTGATTCACGGGATGTTAGGTTAGGTTAGTAGCTATTTTTATATAAGCTAAGGTTGGTGATTCACGGGATGTTAGGTTAGGTTAGTAGCTATTTTTATATAAGCTAAGGTTGGTGATTCACGGGATGTTAGGTTAGGTTAGTAGCTATTTTTATATAAGCTAAGGTTGGTGATTCACGGGATATAAGGTTAGGTTAGTAGCTATTTTTATATAAGCTAAGGTTGGTGATTCACGGGATGTTAGGTTAGGTTTAGCTATTTTTGTTTTATATAAGCTTAGGTTTATGATTCACGGGAGGTTAGGTTAGGTTAGGTTAGTAGCTATTTTTATATAAGCTAAGGTTGGTGATTCACGGGATGTTAGGTTAGGTTAGTAGCTATTTTTGTATAAGCTAGGGTTGGTGATTCACTGGATGTTAGGTTAGGTTAGTAGCTATTTTTATATTAGCTAAGGTTGGTGATTCACGGGATGTTAGGTTAGGTTAGTAGCTATTTTTTATATAACCTAAGGTTTGTGATTCACGGGATGTTAGGTTAGGTTAGTAGCTATTTTTATATAAGCTAAGGTTGGTGATTCACGGGATGTTAGGTTAGGTTAGTAGCTATTTTTATATAAGCTAAGGTTGGTGATTCACGGGATGTTAGGTTAGGTTAGTAGCTATTTTTTATATAAGCTAAGGTTGGTGATTCACGGGATGTTAGGTTAGGTTAGTAGCTATTTTTATATAAGCTAAGGTTGGTGATTCACGGGATGTTAGGTTAGGTTAGTAGCTATTTTTATATAAGCTAAGGTTGGTGATTCACGGGATGTTAGGTTAGGTTTAGCTATTTTTGTTTTATATAAGCTTAGGTTTATGATTCACGGGAGGTTAGGTTAGTAGCTATTTTTATATAAGCTAAGGTTGGTGATTCACGGGATGTTAGGTTAGGTTAGTAGCTATTTTTATATAAGCTAAGTTTGGTGATTCACTGGATGTTAGGTTAGGTTAGTAGCTATTTTTATATAAGCTAAGGTTGGTGATTCACGGGATGTTAGGTTAGGTTAGTAGCTATTTTTTATATAAGCTAAGGTTTGTGATTCACGGGATGTTAGGTTAGGTTTAGCTATTTTTGTTTTATATAAGCTTAGGTTTGCGATTCTGGTTAAAGAAATCCTCACCTCTGTGAAAATCTAGGCTGATTCCTCTGGGCTGAGAAGCCAGAACCATTAATCTTCGAGTTCAGAGCAGTCCAAAGCATATTGTGGTTGTAAAGGCGGCTCAAACCCGGGACCCGACTATTTCTGATTGCCAACTAATAAGTTTAAAGCTGTTTGAATTACTTCCACAGCTTTGCTCATTTTTCACCGTAATGGAGTTTGTTGTAACAATGTGCACATAGCTTCGATTGTTGTAATTTTACTTTCTCTACTACGTATAGCAAGAAGGGCAAGTATTGTATTCCACCCAATAATTCGATACAGAGATTTCACCGGAAAGATATGTTTTGAGGCCCCCTACATCCAAAAAATCTGATGCGTTACACTCACATGACTTTCTCTACTCTTGTACAAACTATTTTTACAAACGCTTATTCTCCATCTACTTCATGTTAATCGAGATAAATATTTGCAGACTCCATCTTATTGCTAATTTTCTTTAGATGTAAGGGGAATATATATTTACAAGGGCAATATAGAAATACAGTAGCCTTTAAGCTTAGACATTACTCTTATAAGCTGGTTGCTATGTGCAGCACCATTCTCTTTGCCACAGATTAATTCTCTTTGCATATCCGAGACAAAAAAAATGAATATCGAATTCCCATTTGAGAAAATAAGTATTGAAAAATTGAAGGGAATAACAAGCAATATCTCGAAAATGGTCCACTCAACAAAAACATTCATATGACATAAATTGTGTATTTTAACGAGATCTACATTTTTTGTGTAGTAAAATGTTGTCTATCTCTTATGGTTTACCAGTTATGCAAAAGTCGTTCACAATGAAAAATACTTTTGGATACATTCCCAGAAAATTCAAGATATACATTTCATTTGTCATAAAAGTATATTAAACATATGATATTTTAATCCAAATCATTAGAGCCATTTTTGAGAAAATTAAAATTTTCGAAAAATGTTTTATATAAAGGGTAATCTGGGGTTGGAGGATTTTCTTGAAAACCTTCGTGTCGCATCTCTGGAAGATACTGAACCTAAATACCAAGTTTGGTGTTTATCCGACTGTTCGCTTCTGAGTTATTTTGGTGTTTATCCGACTGTTCGCTTCTGAGTTATGCTGTTCAAAGACACACACAGACACACGCACAGACAGACAGACACACACGGTCATGTTTGCATAAATGTTTTTTTTGGATTCAGAGGATCTCAAAACATTTATTTCCGGTGAAATCTCGGAATCGAATCTTTGGGTGGAATACAATACTTCCCCTACTTACTATACGTAGTAGAGAAAGTCAAAAGCATTAGCATTTTTGGAAGCATGTCCGTGTGTGTATCTCTGTGTGTGTGTGTGTGTGTGTGTGTGAACAGCATAACTCAGAAAAGAAAAGTCGAATAAACACCAAACTTGGTATTTAGGTTCAGTATCTTCCAGAGATGCCACACGAAGGTTTTCAAGAAAATCCCCTACCCCAGATTACCCTTTACATGGAACATTTTTCGAAAAAAATTAATTTTCTCAAAAATGGCTCTAACGATTTTGATTAAAATATAACATGTTTAAGATATTTTCATGATAAATGAAATGTATATCTCGAATTTTCTGGGAATGTCTCCAAAAGTATTCTTCATTGTGAACGACTTTTGCATAACTGGTAAACCATAAGAGATAGACAAAATTTTACTACACAAGAATTGTAGATCGCGTTAAAATACACAATTTATGTCATATACTTTTTTTTTGGGTGAACCATTTTCGAGATATTGCTTCTTATTCCCTTAAATTTTCCAATACTTATACTTTTTCTCAAATGGGAATTCGTTATTCATTTTTTTTATTTCGTGGACACACAAAGAGAATGGAATGCGCCACATGGCAACCAACTCTTAAAAGATTTGAGTATCGCTTAAAGCCTACCATATTCCCCTTGCATCTACAAGAAAATTAGCAATAAGATTAACATCTCGATTAACATGAAGCATATGGAGAATAAGAGTTTGTAAAAATAGTTTGTACAAGAGTAGAGAAAGTCATGTGAGTGTAACACATCAGATTTTTTAAAATCCAACCGTTAGTTCGCAATTATATTTGCAGGTGATGCGTGCGTGAGTCGCATCTAAAGGAGAATAATTATTCAAAAGCGGCTTCTAAACTCCCCACTTCTCTTTTCAAATAAGAAGCGGATTATTGCGAAGCATTAGTATCAACGGAGTTATTTATATGCTGAACATTTTTGGCTTTACTTTCTCAACCGCCGGATGAAAAGTGTGTTAATTTAGACTTGTTCTCAAATATTTCCCCAAAAGGTGTAGAAGTAGCCCACCTCCATGTTGCGGAATCAGCGCGTTTCCCTTACATTCAAGAGATCCCGAGTTCGAATCTAGGCTGAAGTGAATTACGTGGAAAAAGTTTTTTTCCAGAGTTTTCCTATTTTCCTAGAGGGTCAATTTTGGTTAACTTAAAGCTCTATGGACCTGGAGCTCATGGTTTTTTAATTTATTTTGCAGATTAATTTATGTTAATAGAAGATTTACAGAAATGGTTTGATTGCATATTTTGTTTTGGTACAAGACGATTACAGAGACTGAAGCGATAGTCATATCTTTAAAAAGATAGTGACTTTTTTGTTGGCTTTGAAATTCGATTATTTTTTCATGACATCATAAGAAACAAAACAATGAGGCCTAGCGCTTCAAAAGAAATATGAATTGTTGGAAACTTGAAACCATTGGCAACAAATGTTTAGGAAATGGTTAATGCAAAAACGAAATTATGTAAAGAAATTGCGTATTTTATCGAGATCTTCATTTTTGGATGGTAAGATTTGCCCATGTCTTAAAGTTTACGAATAATACATAATTAATTCCGAATGAAGACTTCACAGACAATTTGCAGAAAATTGAGATATACATGTTATTAGTTAAGCATGCATTTTAAACATATTCTAACGATTTTCATGTTCGTTAGGACAATTTTAAAGAAAATGAAAGCTAACGAAATATTTTTCCATGTAAAACATAGTTTGCGTAAGGAAATTTTCTTAAAAACCCTATCTCATCCTTTGGAGTGGTAGGACTTAAATAAAATGTTTGGCATTTTTGCAAATTTCCTATTTTTCGTATGCTGCTCACAAGACAGGCACACACATACGCGTTTTCTTTTATTCTGGAGGCCTCAAAACATGCGCTTCCGATAAAATGACGATATCGAATTTTTGGATAGAATTCAATGCTTCCTCTACTTACTATATGTAAGATGGTAGATGAGAAAATAACAATAGTTTGGCTTTCTTGTTATTTGCGCTGAGAGAAAATAGCGGAAGGATCACAAAATGGAATAAAAGGGAGTGAATTGAAAACCTAATATAAACTGGTCTGAAAAGAGAGATCGTTTTATACACGGCATCCACGTAATCCTTCCTAGTGCACTGTGATGGCGGAGTCAAATTTCACACTAGTGTATCAAGGGATTCCAGTTTCAGTTTGCTCTACGTTTTGTAGGTCAGACACGTGGAGCGGTTCTCGGTTGCATTAACACTATATAGTGTGGCTATCAACATAGTAAATAAAGAACATGTAGAAATATGGTTTTCTGAGAAATTTTAGGAGTATGCTTTCAAATGCATCATTCTCGGTTTATTAGAAAAATAAACAATATTGCTAAAGTTGAAGACAGGCGTTTATAAGACGGCCGTAAACCCCTTAAAGCAGTGCTGTATTTTTACTGTATTGAGTTTTTTATATGGACGCTCTTTAACTGCCGTGGTCCTTAGTGTCCCATTGTATATTGGGCGTGAAAGACCGATAATTTTTCTCAGAGGCCTCTTTATCAGGCTTGAGATTCTTTTACGTGCAGTAAGTCTACGACATGGGACCACCAGCTTTACTTCCTTTCCGAGGGAAGCCATTCTAAGGGTTTTTATGCCCGAAAAAATCCATCGCCCTCCGCCGGGTTTGAGCCCGCGACCTCTGGAAGTAGAGGCTAGCATGGTAACCACTACACCACCGTGAACGACAATTAAAAACGTAGGTGAAGTATTTCGGTGTACTATTTGACATCTGGCTTATATGGAATTGCCATGTACAAAGAGCACTAAACAAAATCTCACTGCTCCTCGCGTCTATGTCACATTATTTAACGTCGTACGTGCCCTTGCGAAGCCATGTCCATTTCATTGGTTGCTTTTGGCCACGGTGCCAGGATGCGCCACTCCTGCTGCTAAATATTTACTCCAATAACCACAACAAGGGTTACAAAATGACGTAGAAACGAAATATATGTTTACGCTCTCGATCGTATTGGCTAAAAGCGAAAGAGGTGGAGTGAATGCATCCAGTTTGTCATACAGACCTCTTATCGTGATTGGTAAACCATACCTTATCGGCTAGTACAGAACACGCCTTTAAAAGGGTTAAAAGCTAAGGGGAAAACTTGGTGAACACCCAAGTTACCGAAATGTAGAATGTGTAGTGTGAGGAGATTTTCAGGGGGTGCAAATTAAAGCGTGAATTGTATTCACATAGCAATGCAGCACTTTATAACAAAAATAAACAGAACTGGATTCTCACAGTGGTATCAATGTTTGTTGCTGCACATAAGCAAACATAAGTAAATAAAGCAGCATGTTGTCCCTCTAATTCAAACTATAATTGGTTAATATACCTTTACAGACATATTGCTGATCATAGGAATACAACAGGTTTATAGACATAATATAACCAAATTTTATTGCTATAATATGTATGTCATATTCAGTAAACAATATACATATAAGTATTTATCTCTAGTTTCTAAACATGATGAGTCAATTTTAACAAAAGAGTAATTCGGATTTAGTAAACAATTATCATCATCTGCAGATGTATTACGGGGAGTGCCCACTTTCTGACGAGAATGTAGACCGTTTTCTCCACTTTCCTGGAATATGTTTATCTAGCAATTTACTATAAAACACTTTTATGCGGTACCGTTGCATTTTGCTGTAATAGCGCAATCAGCCTCTCATATACCCATGATATGTTCACGAGTAATTTCGCTAGTATACGGTATGACTGGTTCTGAGACGATGAACAGTTTGAGTTTCAATAACAACAGAAAAAGCAAAGGCAACAACCTCCCCTCTTTTCCCCCTTATTGCTGTGTTATCAAGCCACACGCTCTGTGATAAGTAAGCTGAGGAACACGCCTCAAAAGACCCCAGAAAACGATGCAAAATCCGCCGAAGGTTTTCTTTGGCTCTCTGTGAACCTACAACGCATGGGCACTTTAGTTTCAGCCAGACTCTTGCAACTTTATTCATTATTTCATCGAAGGTCGCCTTTGGCTCCTGAATGTCTTTGCCATTATACGCATCTCTTCTGCCACCCGTGATGAGCTATGCAGCTCCTGTTTGGGATGCTGCCATCAAGACTGGCATTCACGGCCCTTCAGATCGTACAAAATAGAACAATTCGTATTATCACCAAAGCCGTATGGTTCATCCGGAATCGACAGCTTCCCCGTGAGTTGGGACTTCCCACTATACACCAGTTCATCCGCACCGTCTCTAAACCTTTCTTCGCCAAGTTTCAGCAAGTGCAGGGAGCAGTAGAATACAATCTCGGGGCAAGAATCGCGAGCCAAAGTCGGTTGAAGTGCAGACCAATACAAGATCTGCCGCTCAGTGATCCCAGTTCTGCCTCAAACGCTCACCGATTTGTGTTCACTGATTGCTTTGTTTCATACTGAGCACCATTTCTTGTCTTGTATTATTTTCTGTCTCTTCTATTTAATGTGTTCTTCACTTATGTTTTAGTTCGAGGAGCCATTTAGGTCAACCTGTTTGTTATGCCCTGGGTTAAGTTTCCATTCTGCTCACTGATATCTACAAAGCATTAGTGCTGAACAATGTACTTGCTTTAATAAAATAAAGAAACACAATATGTTAAAGTTTGGAGAATTTGGCAGACAAGCACTTTAAAGCCAAAGGTTTCCAGTTAGACGACTGGAATAGCTTTTACTTTCTCTACCACGTATAGTAAGTAGGGGAAGTATTGTATTCCACCCAAAAATTCGTAACCGAGATTTCACCGGAAATACATGTTTTGAGACCCCCTATAAAAAAAAGCATTTTTGGAAACATGTCCGTGTGTGTGTCTGTGAACAGCATAACTCAGAAACGTATTTAGGTTCAGTATCTTCCAGACATGCGGTACGAAGGTTTTAAGAAAATTCCCCCACCCCAGATTACCCTTTACATGGAACATTTTTCGAAAATTTTAATTTTCTCAAAAATGGCTCTAACAATTTTGATTTAAATATCATATGTTTAAGATATTTTCATGACAAATGAAACGTACATCTCGAATTTTCTGGGAATGTCTCCAAAAGTATTCTTCATTGTGAACGACTTTTGCATAACTGGTAAACCATAAGAGATAGACAAAATTTTACTGCACAAAAATGTAGATCGCGTTAAAATACACAATTTATGTCATATACATTTTTTGGTGTTGAGTGAACAATTTTCGAGATATTGCTTGTTATTCCCTTAAATTTTCCAATACTTATACTTTTTCTCAAATTCGTTATTCATTTTTACTTTCTCTACTACGTATAGTAAGTAGGGGAAGTATTGTATTCCATCCAAAAATTCAATACCGAGATTTCACCGGAAATACATGCTTTGAGACCCCTGAATCCAAAAAAAAGCATTTTTGGAAACATGTCCGTGTGTGTCTGTGTGTCTGTCTGTGTGTGTGTGTGTGTGTGTGTGTGTGTGTGTGTGTGTGTGTGTGTGTGTCTGTGAACAGCATAACTCAGAAACGAACAGTCGGATAAACACCAAACTTGGTATTTAGGTGCAGTATCTTCCAGAGATGCGACACGAAGGTTTTCAAGAAAATCCCTCCACCCCAGATTACCCTTTACATGGAACATTTTCCGAAAATTTTAATTTTCTCAAAAATGGCTCTAATGATTTTGAATAAAATATCATATGTTTAAGATATTTTCATGACAAATAAAATGTATATCTTGAATTTTCTGGGAATGCCTCCAAAAGTATTCTTCATTGTGAACGACTTTTGCATAACTGGTAAACCATAAGAGACAAAAATTTACTACACAAAAATGTAGTACGCGTTAAAATACACAATTTATGTTATATACATTTTTTTGTTGAGTGAACCATTTTCGAGATGTTGCTTGTTATTCCCTTAAAATTTTCAATACTTATTTTCTCAAATGGGAATTCGTTATTCATTTTTCTGTCTTGGATATGCAAAGAGTATTAATCTGTGACAAAGGGAATGGTGCTGCACCTAGCAACCAGCTATTCAGAGATATGTGTGTGCTTAAAGGCTACTGTATTTCTATATTGCCCTTGTAAATATATATTACCCTTACATCTACAAGAAAATTAGCAATAAGATAGAGTCTGCAAACGTTTATCTCGATTACCATGAAGTAGATGGAGAATAAGCGTTTGTAAAAATAATTTGTACAAGAATAGAGAAAGTCATGTGAGTGCAACACATCAGATTTTTTTTTGTCCTGGTATTGCAAAGAGAATAGAACACTCCACATAGCAACCAGCTCTTAAAATATTTGACTATCGCTTAAAGCCTATCAATTCCTTTTGCATCTACAAGAAAATTAGCAAAAAGATTAACATCTCGATTAACATGAAGCATATGGAGAATAAACGTTTGTAAAAATAGTTTGTACAAGAGTAGAGAAAGTCATGTGAGTGTAGCACATCAGAATTTTTTCCTTTAATTGGAACAACTTTTGCTGAATCGTAGTCGGCCATTTGCGTGCGTCAGAAAGACCCTGTGGTTCTAAATGCTGTAAACAAACCCGTTGCAGCAAATCCTCATAGCAGACGCTGAGCTGTTGCGTATGAGCAGGTCTGATCTTATTTTGAACTTCATCTTTGAGTTTCCAATAGCAAATGTTTTGTTTTTTGTCGGATTTTATTAAACATTAAGAAACGGCTTGGTAATTAAACACCACCAGCAAAGTTCTTATTTTTCCCATAATGCAGTTGTGTATATAGGCTTTTATTAGGGCGAGGGCGAAAGTGACCAACGTACATAAAACTAAAAGTTTGGAACACTTGCAAGTGAGACACAGCCATAACACACTGACATATACATGTCAAGGGTTATTATTTCAAACAAGTATACTGTTTCGGTTGTGAGGCAAAAATCTCCGCTTTCTATGTGGCCTGTGCATGTAATTATACCGATTCCTACAAAGTGGTTTTTACAAAAAGTTTCACAAGTATTAACATATTTTAAATTTTAAATTATAGAAACAATCTGGAAGCACAAATATTTTCATAATATAAAATCCTCTTCCTGGAACACTGAATATCACGCAAGGCGTCATTCAGATGTTCCGCTCCTCAAGCATGTCTCTTAGTGTGGAAAAAGTTCTTTCAGCAGAAGCAATGGAAACTGGAAAATGTTTAATATCTTGAGAAGATAACCAAATAAAGTCAGATCTTTGAAGCTTCCCATGTTGTCAGATCGTCTCAAAAATTTCCTTTTGAAAAATAAAGATTCAATTTCTGAAGAAATAGTTCCCTCTGAGACTGATTTTAGCTTATATGCTTACAGTTGCCTTTCCATATGAAATGATTTTCACTTCTGTTGTACTAGCAAGGAAGAAATTTGGTGGGGCATGTCCCTCCATCCGTTTAAATACTCCCCTGCATAATACAATAACAAACACGGAGTGACAGCGCGCATTCTACTCTGGGGCAGACCTAACCTTACCCGTAAAGTGTGATTTTCTCACCCATCTACAAGGTATTGCGGCTGTTGCCAAACTGCTATGTTTTTCAAAGCATTTTTCTGAAAATCTATGAAATATGTCACAAAAGTGTTAATAGATTTCTTCACTGTACTCAGTGAAGTATATCTGTGGTATAAAGGATGACATATATCCCTTTACCTGGATAGATAAATGTGTGCACGAGCAGTGGTAAAGATATTGACCAATCCCCATAGCCTTGCATAACACCTAAATTCATTTGAACACAATAGCTTAACGTCAGCAGCACAGATTGGATGCGAATAACCATTTCCTTTCCAGGTTTATCTCACTTCCGTCCTCACGAAATATGCGTATGACGTCACTTTGAAATAACAGTGCCGCAAGGTTCACCTACCCACCAAAGCCTCTCCATGGACAATGGAAAATGATGGATTTCTGCTAACAGCTTTCTTTCACAGATCTCTCTCTCTCCCTTCCCTTTCTCTTTTGTGAGATTTAATTAGGTGCCTTGTGTAACAGCCTGACGTAAGGATCTCTGTTTCAGATATTCCCAAGTTTGCAGATTTCTCGCTGTGACGTAGATGAATGTGCTTGCCTGCAGGTCTTTGCTGCGTGTTCAACGTCGACGCTTTAAGAATCGCTAAATTATTTGTTGTAAAATTTTATATTCTCTAATGCCTACCTATAGTAGAGGAAGTATTGCATTGCACCCAAAAATTCAATACCATATTTTACTGGAAATATATCTTTTGAGGCATTTTGAATCTAAAAAAAACATTTTTTATAAAAACATCTGTGTATGTGTGTGTGCCTATGAACAGTATAATTCAAAAACGAAAATTCAGATAAATACCAAAGTTGATATTTAGATTCAGTATCTTCCAAAGATGCAACACCAAGATTTTCAAGAAAATTCCCCTTCTCCGAACTACCCTTCACATGGAACAATTTTCAACACTTTTTATTTTCTCAAAAATTACTCCAACGATTTTGATTAAAATACCATATATTAAAGATACTTACGTGACAAATGAAATGTATATCTTGAATTTTCTGACCTTTCAAATCCCCTTCATTTGGAAGGAATATTTTGAAAATTTTGTATAACTGGTAAACATTAAGCGATAGACGAAAACGTGCCACACAAAAAAATGTAGATCTCTTTAAAACACACATTTTATTTCAAATAACGTTTTTTGCAGCATCAGCCATTTCCAATATATCCGTTATTAATGATTTCATTTGTTCAATACTGTCATTCTTTTTAAATCCCATCGATTTTCAGTTGTTTCTCGTGACTGCATGGAAACAATGGAATTTTAAGGCCAGCATATAGTGTCCAGTTCTTAAACATTTGGCTATCGCTACTCCCTTTGTATCCATAACGAAATGTGTAATGTAACTATTTCTGCAAACGTTTATTTGGATTAAAATGTAGTAGATGGAGAAATAAGCTTTAGTAAGAATAGTTGGTATATCCGCTAATAAACGATAGAGGGTAGACAAAGTCATGCGAATACACCACTTCAGGGATTGTTTTACTATCTCTACTACGTATAGTAAGTAGGGGAAGTATTGTATTCCACCCAAAAATTCGATACCGAGATTTCACCGGAAATATATGTTTTGAGATCTCCTGAATCCAAAAAAAGCATTTTTTGGAAACATGTCCGTGTGTGTGTGTCTGTGTGTGTCTGTGTGTCTGTGAACAGCATAACTCAGAAACGAACTGTCGGATAAACACCAAACTTGGTATTTAGGTTCAGCATCTTCCAGAGATGCGACGCAAAGGTTTACAAGAAAATCCCCCGTACCCCAGATTGCCCTTTATGTGGAACATTTTTCGAAAATTTTAATTTTCTCAAAAATAGCTCTAACGATTTTGATTAGAATATTATGTTGAAGATATTTTCATGACAAATGAAATGTATATCTCGAATTTTCTGGGAATGTCTCCAAAAGTATTATTCATTGTGAAAGACTTTTGCAAAACTGGTAAACCATAAGAGATATACAAAATTTTGCTGCACAAAAAATGTAGATCGCATTAAAATACACAATTTATGTGATATACATTTTTTTTGTTGGGTGAACCATTTTTGAGATATTGCTTGTTATTCCCTTAAATTTTCCAATACTTATACTTTTTCTCAAATTCGTTATTCATTTATTTTTTGTCCTGGTAATGCAAAGAGAATGGAATACTGCACATAGCAACCAGCTCTTAAAACATTTGAGTATCGCTTAAAGCCTACCAATCCCCCTTGCATCTACAAGAAAATTAGCAATAAGATTAACAACTCGATATCTCGATTAACATGAAGCATATGGAGAATAAGCGTTTGTAAAAATAGTTTGTACAAGAGTAGAGAAAGTCATGTGAGTGTAACACATCAGATTTTTTAATTTAGTAGTGTTTAACGTCCGTTCTTACTACATACGACAACACAGGCATGGACACCGAGGGTACATACAATGAAATTATATTTGGGAAAGGAGCTTTGGCAAGAAAACGCTTCAGGCGCAAGTTTAGGGTACCTTCCCTGCATTTACCTGTTATGAGGACTGAGGAAAACTTCGAAAAACCCTCAGTCAGGAAGGACGGTCTCGGAGGGATTTGAACCGAGGACCTTCCGAATGTGAGCGTCACAGGTTATCGTGGTGCCATCTCGTTGGTAGAACTCTCCTACCCCGAACTATCTTTTGTTTGGAAATATTTTCGTTAGTTTTGATTTTCCTAAAAATGGCTGTGATGATTTTGATTAAAATACCATATATTTAAGATATGTACAAGATAAATAAAATTTACATTTTAAACTCACTGGGAATAGCCTATGAACTCCTCATTTGAAAGGGATTTTGTATAACAAGCGTTTACTATACAAGAACTGTAGGTATATTTAAAATACCAGTTTGTTTCAAATATTTTTGATTAGCATCAGTCATTTCCGAGATATTCGTTGTTATATGTTTGAATAATTTGTCATTTTTGAAGTGGTGACTATACAGTGGTTTCTGTAGAGTTTGGGATTTCTATACCAGCATATAAATATTTGACTCGGTTCAACCCCCTGTATGCCCTCTTACCGTCAAAGAAACGTATAATGAAAGCATTTCTGCAAAGTTTTATATCGATTATCATTAAATATATCGAAAACTAAGCTTGTATGAGACTAGATCGTAGAAGAGATATAAAAGTGATGGATAGAGAAAGTTAGGTCAATGTAACACATCAGATTTTTTAAATAATGTTTTTACAGCACAGTAATTTTTTGCCAGTGTGCTATGCGAGTTCTCTAAGTGAACTTAGATTAAAGTTTATGGAGGGTATTTGCTCACGATTGCTGTTTTCTTCACCTTGCAGAAAACGTTTGTAATGGAAGAGGATAATTCGAGTCTAAATACAGGATGTATCACAATTAATAGCGCGAGCTTAAATAGTTAAAAGTATACGATAGCAGAAGCAAAAACATTCCAGTAAACATGTGTCCGCAAATGAGCCATGCGCGAGATAATTGCAAATGTGTGATTACAAGCCGCCACTGACTTCATTAAGCAACGCCGTCCTAATTAGTACAAATGAATTTGAAAAGTAGACTTTTCGTTTAATAACTGTCATTCTAAGTTGCCTCAAAAGTCACCCACCCATTGCTTAACCTAACAAGGAATACAATTCTACTTTAGTACGTTACATGCTGTAACGGTTTCCTCGTCGTCATTGTCGTCGTCGATCTTGCCGCTACGTCGTAGGGGTCGTCTTCAGGAATCGATGTTACCGATGTCAGGAAGCACTCATCGTTGTCATCTCAGGGTTCAGCTGTAAGCGAATCGATCTGAAATCCCCTACTGTGATTATGACAGGGTAGGATACGGTAATGGTGATACCAGGATATTTTCGAGAAAGAAACACCGTTTTCACTTTTCTCAATCCGGCGCGTCTTTATGCGAGAAATCCTGCAAGATTCTTTTGTTTCCCCTAACACGTGCGATTATTTAACACTGTCTTCCCACTATTATCTCTTAGTCCACTAATGTTTGCTCCGGCTAATTATTCAATATCTCGGTGCTCTATTACCGTTCTTTAGATTCGCGCGAAACTGAAGTAGTCACTGGACAAATATTAAATCATTTATAAGCTTGGATAAAAATTATCTCAACGATAGTATTAGCACATTATATAAATATTTCACACAAATCACTTTATAGTTACGTAATTACGCGGCACTTAGTAAATTACAGAACCTAGCGTCCTTTTCTGACTCGGAGTACTACGTGTTCTCTCAGCGCAGAATCATGACAAACATCATCAACTTACTACTCGCCTCGGGATTTTTATACATGCAACCACGTCTCCCTACACTCTCATTGATTCTAACAATTATCCTGCATCTTTATTGGCTCTCCGGTTAAAAATTCGAAGCCTAACGGTAAGAAAAGACCGCAACGCCTACAGCGTATACTTTCTCTTGAAACTAGGTTCTTCCTCTCGAAGCACAAAGAAACGTTGAATTTTTATGGCCCCACGCTAGGAAAAATACAATGAACAGTTTGAAGCGAAGCTACTCTGTTTCGCTTAAATCTTACAGATTTACTTACACAATTGCACCTTTATTTACCGGATAATATTAATGAAACCTAAAACATATTTACACTTTTTGAAGGGCTCTTGATTGATGTGGTTTTTAATCCAATTACTTTAAAATTGTAGAAATTTATCAAATTGCGGGTTAATTAATCATTAATAATTAATAAACCTTAATTATTTAAGAATTCCTTTTTGTGCAGATGTGATCAAGCGGAAATATCCCTACAACGTTATTAATACTTTACACTCTTCCTGTTAAAGGAGATGTTCAAGATATCCTTCCATCTGGATGCAATACTGCACTCGTCTGTGCTGAGAACTCCGTATTCTTTCAAACATCCCCAGATAATCTCGGAATTCTTGACAAGCACGTACAATTCTCTCCTCCGGTACTTAAAGGCATCAACGAGAGTGCTGTACAACTACACTTTTGAGGTGGCCACATACAGAAAAATCCAAATGATTGAGATCAGGCGATCGTGGAGGCCAAGATACAGCCCTCCTCGACCTATCCAAGACCATATCTCTATGTTAAATGTCTTCTTACAGTAGCAGGAAAATGTGACAGTACTCCATCATGCATGTACCACATACTCCTACGTTGTTGGCAGTTCACGTCAGCAACATTCTCAAGCAATTCACTACAGTAGCGGTTCATGACCAAACATTACCAATAATAAATCTCGCACACAGCTTGTTTGCGGACCCATGTTTACTGGAACTTTTTACTTTCTCTACTACGTATAGTAAGCAGGGGAAGTATTGTATTCCACCCAAAAATTCGATACCGAGATTTCACCGGAAATATATGTTTTGAAATCCTCTGAATTCAAAAGAAGCATTTTTGGAAACATGTCCGTGTGTGTGTGTGTGTGTGTGTGTGTGTCTGTGAACAGCATAACTCAGAAACGAACAGTCGGATAAAGACCAAACTTGGTATTTAGGTTCAATATCTTCCAGAGATGCGACACGAAGGTTTTCAAGAAAATCCTCCACCCCAGATTACCCTTTACATGGAACATTTTTCGAAAAATTTAATTTTCTCAAAAATGGCTCTCACAATTTTGATTGAAGTAGCATATGTTTAAGATATTTTCATGACAAATAAAATGTATATCTTGAATTTTCTGGGAATGTCTCCAAAAGTATTCTTCATTGTGAAGAACTTTTGCATAACTGGTAAACCATAAGAGATAGACAAAATTTTACTGCACAAAAAATGTAGATCGCGTTAAAATACATAATTTGTCATATACATTATTTTTGTTGAGTGATCCATTTTCGAGGTATTGCTTGTTATTCCCTTAAATTTTCCAATACTTATACGTTTTCTCAAATGGAAATTCGTTATTCGTTTTTGTATGTCCTGGACATGCAAAGAGAATGGAATACTCCACATAGCAACCAGCTCTTAAAATATTTGACTATCGCTTAAAGCCTACCAATTCCCCTTGCATCTACAAGAAAATTAGCAATAAGATTAACATCTCGATGAACATGAAGCATATGGAGAATAGCGTTTGTAAAAATAGTTTGTACAAGAGTAGAGAAAGTCATGTGAGTGTAACACATCAGATATTTTTAAATAAGCTGATAATTCAACCTGACGCAAGTCTTTATACCTCCAATAGAATTTAATTACACCAAATTTGCCTACATCTACAATTATTTCTATTCAGTAATTACATTTTAAGTAAGTGTGAATTTTTGAACTTATATATCAGTTATTGAGGTTAAGTTAGGTGTGCTTTAGAAATAATATAACGAAAGTAATCACTTGTGAAGAACCACCTGGTTTCACAGATACTCTCTTTATACTTTGTTACGTTATGTACCACCCTTGATTGTATTACATTACACTTTTATACTTTATTATGTCATATAACACGTTTGGTTGTGTTCATTACAGCTTGGTAAAACAATACACATGGACACAAGAAAATATTTTTATTATTTTCGTCGAAATCTGGCATTTACTCTACAAAAATAGCTCAAATTGTTATACTTTTAATGTATTTAAAGATGTTAAGCTAAATTCCTCACCGGGCCATAAAATAAAGTTTTGCCCTATGGACATTTATCCCAAACATATGCAATATGAGGTTAGTTCGCTATGGGCTCTATGCTTTTATGTTGTCTATGGGTACTAAAACATTTACATAATATTACTTATTTTCATTGGATAAAATGTATAAAGGTATTCCTTAATTATTATACTAAAAACATGGAGTTTATAAAACACAAAGGGATTGGACAACTTTCTGAAGTATTAAGCATATAGACCTGGGTACCAGATATGCCAGTAAAAACATTACAGACCATGCATGAAGCAATGATTAGGTCCTCATTACTATACGGCGGTGAAGTTTGGGGATGGGAGAGGGTGGATAATGTAAATAAAATACAATGCAATTTCTGGAAGCGCATTCTAGGGTTGGGGAGGGGTAATTCAGACTACGGAGTTCTTCGTGAGGTAGGATGCTGGGAAGATGCTGTATTTGCTAAACTAAATGTAGTTAGTACTGACTGCGAATAATTAAAGGTAATCAAACAACTCTGATAGCAGTATGTTATCGTCAGAAAATAAACAACATAGAGCATCCAAAATCGTGGGCGGCGGGGTTACAACGAGAATTATCAAAAATTGGCTTAAATGATATCTGGCAAATGGGTAATGAAAATACACACAGTACCGTGAGAAAAGTCAAAAGACGACTATGCGATATAAACAGGCAGAAAATAGAGTCTGAATGTAGACAAAGATCAACATTGGAGCTACAAAATGAAATAAAAACTAGGTGGGGTAAGGAAACATATATTTTGGAATTAGGTATAAAACAGAGGACTGGAATAGCATGGCTTAGGTTGGGAGGGTGGAAAGCTCGCAAGATTGTTGATGACGATGGCAGGAGGATTTGCCCATTATGCGGGGAATAAGTACATGAAAGGTCGTGATAAAACCTAGGAAGGTTAAAACGACCCTAAATAAAGCTTTTTGAAAAAAAAAGATGACTGGACGCATATTTTGGCAGCATGCGTGCAGACGGAGGGTATTAGGAAAAAACTATTACCGGAAGTATTTTTGGCTTCCAACAGACCGAGGACAGCATGCTGGGACTTGATTCTAAACAGCCAAAACTGTCCAAGCTTGGGCACATATTTAATGGAAGTACGTGTACTAAGAGATAAGCTGTTTATGTAATTTTTCTTTAAACATATGTAGTGCTTGAGTACTTGTGCGCGACTGTGTGATTCAGAGTGTTTTTTTCAATTTTATATGTATGTATATAGTGTGGTGATTATAAAAAATAGTTGTTTTCTGGTCGATACTGCAAGTCACGTGTACAGTCCAGGTATTTTTCTAGAGAGCATGTACGGTCGTATGACCCATGTGACTGTGTTATTCAATTAATGTAATACTAAATACCACTACTACTACTACTACTACTACTACTACTACTACTACTACTACTACTACTACTACTACTACTACTACTACTACAACATGCACATTGTAAGATTTATTTTTCATGCTGGCTTGAACCTGGCCTCCCAAATAGGAAATTTCCCCATCATATGTCATGGCTAAGACGTGATTAGACTAAACATCTTCACCTTTCTTTACCAATCTCAGTTCGTCTTCAAAATGCTATTATTTCACTCAGTTTCACAACCATGTTATAGCGTAATGCTCGCTTAAGGCGGCCATATTTACCATATAACTATTTAATAACTATTAACACTAATAAAAACCTCTAAACGGTGTAAGTATAACTGCATTCCTAGCAATGGTATTTATCTAGGATTGATAAATAATTAATGTACACTTTTCAAAATAACATTCTCCCAAAGCAGTAGACAAATATACAGCACAAACTGCATAGCAACCAGTTGTTTGGAAAGAAAGATAGCCCCCTAGCAACGGCTGACGTCATCACTAATGGAGTCTGTTGCAACAGAATCCCTAGCACATCTTGAGTTTAAGGAGCTTCTGCGCACGCGCAACTGGTATGACGTAATTGCCATCTGGCGCCAGATACGTATGGGTTGTGTGTACTTGAAGAAGTGCACTTGCGCGCGAAGTTTACGTCAATGCCCTTAGGTGGTAGCAAACTATGGCAGAAGTTAGAGTTACTGTAGCAGTAGGTAACATGCACAAGCACGGAAACTTCTTCGGTTTCTGCATGCGATCCCTAATCTCAACTACAATTTAATTTATATATTACTTCGTTCTTGCCCTAACATGGTGTACTTAATTATGTACACAACAAACATCCACAAAACAATCCTTTATTTCGTCAGACAACTTATGAGTTATTATTATTATTATTATTATTATTATTATTATTATTATTATGAGCGGCTGCACTTGTATCAATTTATTCATAATCATAACTATTATAGAATAGGATAGGACTAGGTACGGAGAAGGACTTAGCATCTCTACTTGTGCAGATCTTTTGTGCCCATTCGCACGTCCCATGCGCCCCCGGGAGGGAGGGATGACGCGAGAGGAGACAGGGGTTGGCCGGAGCAGGAGGCACGACAGGCAGAGGGGCTTACACATCCATGTGGGGTCCGGGACCCGAGACGCTCTCAGTCCGGGGACGAAGGTTTCCTCAAAGCATCCTTTTCCCCTGCCATGCACACGCCGAGACCTCTCGCCGACACTTGCAACCCTGAAAGAGACCAAG
Organism: Deroplatys truncata; assembly: GCA_030765065.1. Taxonomy (NCBI): domain Eukaryota; kingdom Metazoa; phylum Arthropoda; class Insecta; order Mantodea; family Mantidae; genus Deroplatys; species Deroplatys truncata. The sequence continues at coordinate 178,484,130 of CM060987.1, read as the reverse complement.
CAGATGAAGGGGAAGTGAAATGAGAAGGTAGATGAAATGGAGGGACAGGAAATTCGGGGGATGTAATGATCCTTCCCAGCATTCGCCTGGCGACCCATAGAAACCCCGAAAAAACCATGGGTTAGGAAGGTCAGCCATAGGATTCGAACCCACCACCTCCCGAATGCGGGCCACAGACGTAACCTCCTGATCAATCCCGCTCGGTATAACTATTATGCAGCAGATCCTATTTAACATTTTCAGGACCATCTAACCAAATTGTGGTGAGCACTCAAAATGTATGCTCACGAGCCGCTATTGAGCGTAACCTATGATTTTTAAATGTAAAACTTATTATTCTTGATTCGATTGATACCATGGAAAATAACATTAAAAATAGTACTTGCTGCATCGGAATAGGTCAGTTACAACTTCACATTGCAGTTAATTGCGAGGTGACTGCGTGTTACAGTGAGACGTGTTTTAAATGTTATTTTCGCGTTATCAATTGCGCTGGAAATAACACAGGGTTTGCAGTCACAATAAAGAGAAGTAAATAAAGGTTTACCTCTTTCGTTGTACCTCAGTCATCAAGCTCACGTTACAATTTCTCGTGATGTAAACCTATTGCGGTGCAATCATCGATTACAGACAAATTGATACGAGCTTTTAATTTAAAAATCATGATTTTATGTTGAAAATCATATTACATTTTCTAATGGCTTATACCTCTACTTTAATGAGCCCCTCCCCTAACTTCATGCCTCTAAAGTCGTGTTTCAATAACATTTTTACTGCTTACCTTCGGTAAGTAGAGAAAGTAATGCCCTCCACCGAAAAATTCGATTCTGAGGTTTCACCGGAATAATGACTGTATGTATGTGTGTGTGTGTGTGTGTGTGTGTTTGTGAACAGCATAACTCAAAAAGCTAAACTTCGTTTAAATACCAAACTTGGTATTTAAATTCAGTACCTCCCAAAGATGCGACATAAAGACTTTCAAGAAAATTTCCCCACCCCAAATTAACTTTACATATAAACTTTTCTGAACTTTTCGATTTTATGAAAAATGGCTCTAATGATTTTGATGAAAATAGCATATATTAAAGATGTTTATATGATAAATAAAATGTACATCTTGCAGTTTCTGCGAATAATCTGTGTAGTCCTCTTCATTTGGAAGGAATTTTGTATAATTGGTAAAGATTAAGCGATATACGAAAACACACTACATAATAATTGTAGGTCTCTTCAAAACATATAACTTCTTTTGTGGAATAAGCCATTTCCGAGATATCCGTTATTAATGGTTGTATTCGAATTGTACATATCATTCCTTTGAAGTCCTGTTGATTTTCAGTTGTTTCTCGCGATCGTATGGAATTTTAAGGCCAGCGTATAGCACCCGGTTCTTAAATATTTCGGCTGTCGCTGTTCCGTTTGTATGTACATATAGATGGCGACACGTGCGATGCATCACTGAATAGAGAAAAGTTCGAAGTTTTATTTTATGTGTTCAAAATGAGCACCATTTGTTATGCGAGGACGACCAGTGCTTTTCCGTTTGCATACGCAACCATCTTCTACGAATTTATTGTATCAATTGTAAATTTTTATAACGAGGCGGCTCGTTGTTGAACTTGCAACGAAATGCACGCTGCAATGAAACAATGGATTCACTCTTTGCATAATGCAGCACACAAAATGACTTTTCCTGTGGCGTCGCCATTTTCTCGTAAAGTAACAGCGCCACTGTAGGCACTGACTGGAACTTATAGATGGAACTTAAAGCTTTGAACCTTGGTCTATTCAATGATGTGTCGCATCTATTGTCGTTCATCAGAAATAAATATGTAAAGCCTGTTCCTTCTTTTTGAGTAACCCTGTATAACGAAATGTGTAAATAGCTATTATTTATTTGGATTAAAATGAAGTCGATGGGAAAATAAGCTTTAGTAAGAAAGGTTTGCATAACCACTAATAAACGTTAGAGGGTAGAGAAAGTCGTGTGAATGTAATATGCCGGGTTTTTATTTCAGAGATATTTGCGGGGTAGTTTTATGTGACGCCCTGTATATAACCTCTCGATCTCTACGTTCCAAGACATTATAACCACTCTAGTTCTGCACAGGACAAGCGTTTGCTTTTCTAGTTTAATTTCTTTAGAAAGCCCAGGCTGACCTTTACAAATGTCGCGCTGCAACGCAGTCTAAATGTGACCCGGTTATTCGCGTTCAGAATCAACAGCATCAGAGTTTGTACCTCGCATTCTGATATAAAAGTGTCTCTGTGGAAACGTACGACAGACGGGCACTCGACAAAACTTCACACAGAACGCTTGAAGCGTGCCAACAAAGCGTTTGGATGATTATACTCGGATGACAAGCAGCCTCACTGTTGTACTTCATTAGCCAGCATGTGTTGATGAGGATGACAAAAGATGGAGCTCAGTGGCGGGGTTCCATGCCCTCCATTTTAGAAGGCACAGCGCTTACACCTATAGCATTCGTCTATCTCTTATTGTTTACCAGTTATACAAAAGTTGAAGGCTATTCATAGAAAATTCAAGATATACATTGTATTTGTCATGCAAGTATCTTAAACGTATAATAATATAATTAATTGATACAGCAATGTTTAAGTAAATAAAAAGTAACGAAAACTTTTTAATGTAAGGGCTATTTTGGGCTTTGTTCAAAAACTTCGTGTCGCATTTTTTGGAAGGCTCTGAGCCTAAATATCAAGTTTAGTATTCATCAATCTTTTCGCTTTTGAGTTATGCTGTGCACACGCGCGTGCGCAAATCTTACAAATACTTTTCTATGGTCTGGGGACTTCAAAACGTATATTTCTACGTTTGTAAGAGATTCCATTCAAGAATTCGATGTCGAGATTTCATCGCATATAATATTTTGAGGTCCCCTGAATGAAAAAAAAAGTTTTTAGAAAAAGGTCCGCGCGCGCGGACAAGTATCAAATTTGGTGTTTGTGTTCAGTATCTTCCAAGCATGCAATTCGAAGATTTTCAAGAAAATCCCTCCATCTCAAACTACCCTTTACATGGTACATTTTTCGAAATTTTTTATTTTCTAAAAATATGGCTTTAACGATTTTGATTAAAACAGTATATTACGGATATTTACACGACAAATAAAAATGTATGTCTTGAATTTTATGGAAATAGCTTGTGAAGTCCACTTTAGTTGGAATGACTTTTGTATAACTTGTAAACCTGGTACATAAAATATGTACTACTCGTTAAAACACACAATTTATGTCAAATTCTTCGTGGCACTAACTACTTCCGAAATAGTGTTATGATTTGTTTGAATATTCAATAGTTTATACCTTTTACTATCTCTACTACATAGTAGGAGGAGTAGGAGTAGATACGGAAGGGGATTTAGCACCTCGATCTGCAAGATCTTTTGTGCCTAAGCCCCTGACGCGGTACCCCTGGGAGGGAGGGGTAAGGTGAGAGGAGACAGAAGGCGGCCGGATCAGGAGGCACGATAGACAGAGTGCAGGGTCCCCATCTGTTACAGATGGAAACTCCCCGGTTGGCAGCTGGTGCAATCGGCTCCCCTCTCTCTGCAGCTTACACATTCCTTGGGAGACCCGGGTCTCGGAGACCGACCCTACTCCGGAGGACGAAGGGTTACGTAGAGCATCCTTTTCCCCTGCCATGCAACCCCGAAACTCTCACCGACACTATCAACCCTGAAACAGATCAAGCAGATGAAAGGTGAAGTGAAATGAGAATGGAGGTTGAGTGTAGGGACAGGAAATTTAGGGATGTGATGAACCTTCCAGCATTTGCCTAGCCACCCGGGGAAACCCCGAAAAAACTCATGAGTCAGGAAGGTCGGCCGCGGAAATGGAACACATGACCGTTCGGTACTTGTAGTAGGCAGATACGGTTTTGAATTTCCCCCAAAAGTTGTATATCGGGAAAGAACTGGAAATGCACGTTTTGTGGTCCGCTGAAATAAAAGATTTAGAAAAAATCCGCTTGTGTGTCTGTAATCAGCGTGATTCAAAAATGAAAAGGCAGCTAAATACCAAACTTCTTATTTAAGTTCATCTTTCAAACAGTGACACGAAATGTTTCACAAAATTCTCTCAAACTACCCTTTGCATCCAACAAATTCCTTTTTTTTTTCTAAAAATTACTCACGATTTTGATTAAAATGCCATAAGTTTAATATATCTACATGGTGCGCAAATGCACATCTTGAATTCTCTGGGAATAGCCTGTGAAGTTCTCTTCATTGTGAATTACTTTTGCACAACTGGTAAACCATAAGAGGTAGACAAAGACTTGCTACACAGAAAATGTAGACGTTTTGACAATATATATAATTTATTTCAATTTTTTGTTGCATTAGTTATTCCTGAGATGTTCGTTGTTATTTGCTTGAATGTTTCAATACTTTTACCAGTTTTGGGGGGGGAGAGGGTGGGGCATGGAAGTGTGACCTCTATTGTTGGCTGACCTGACCTTGACACAGTGTCTCAGAGAATGAATATGTTTTTGCAGGCAGCGACGAAGGAAGGATACCTGATGAAGCAGACATGGTCTTTCCAGCGCTGGAGACGCCGCTACTTCAAGCTCAAGGGGCGCAAGCTCTATTACGGAAAAGACACCAAGGTAAGTACCTTTTGTTGGTCTGTGTCAAGTGCACTGCACTGTGTCAAGAGTAGCTTCACCAGATAAAGGCGCCAGACGTGTTTAATTATCCATTCTAAATCCCCTCTTCTTACACAGCCTCAAGCAAATTAGTTATTACAGGACACTTCCAACTACTAATATAGCAATCTGACAATCTATTGCATGTATCACTCTCAATTTTTACTTTTTCTACTACTTACCTATGGTAAGTTCAAGAAGTATTGTAACGTATGTGTCTGCATTGTCGCGTCGGACACATTATTGCTGTGTATAATGATATTGTTGAACTAATGATTTCGATTGTGAGTTTAATTCTTGTCCGTCGCGGCATTTCCCTCAACTTTTCCTAGTCAGGAGGGGTGAAGGCAAGTTGAGGGACGAACCTCTTTGATAGCGTGGCGTCACTAGTAGAGTCAGTTGAGTGGATATCTTCAGAGTGTGTGGTTGCATGCAGGAATGCGTATGGCCGTGTGTGCCAATGTTTCTCTGTAACCTTTTAGAAATTACCTGCACCAAGGTAACTTTATAATAAACCAGACTTAAATGCGAATTTATATGTATTACGTATTTATAAATATCCCACGCCCGCTTTAGCTTTGTGCAGCAAGTTCCTGGTATCTCTCGTATGCCTCTGTAGCTACGTCCCCCAATGTTTATGCCGCGGTAACTAAATTTAATATTTTAGCTGCAAAACCTTTCGGCCTCACCCCGGTGTATAACAGTATTGCATTCCGACCAAAACTTCGATACAGAGATTTCACCGGAAATACGGTTTTGAGGTCCTCGTGTGTCTCTGTGAACAGCATAACTCAATAACAAAAAATTGGATAAATACTAAACATGGTATTCCAAGAAAGAGACACGGAGATTTAAAAAAAAACATCCCAAACCATCGTTCACATGGAAAATGCTTCATTATTTCTTATTTTCTCAAATAAAATGTATATCTGGGAGTTTTGGGAAGAGCCTGTAAAGTCCTCTTCATTGTGAATGACTTTCGTATGATTGGTAAACTGTAATACATAGACAAAATCGTACTACACAAAAATGTTGATCTCGTTAATGGACACAAATTTATATCGTAAGCGTTTTTGTGACGTGAAACATTTTCACGTTTAAATTTTCACTTTCTATTATACCTACTATTTACATTTTCTACCTATGAAAAGTATTGCATTCCTACGTAAAATTGGATACCAAGATTTAAACGCAAATACACCTTTTGACTTTTGAGATTCTCGGAATAAAGAAAAGCAAGTTTAGGCGTGTGTGTTTCTGAACAGCATAACTCAGAAACAAAAGTTGGTTAAATACCAAGGATGGAACACGAAGATTTTCAAGAAAATCGCGCTACTTCAAACTGCACTTTATATGGAACATTTTTGTCATTTTTGATTTTCTCAAAAAATCACTTTAACGATGGATTATAGGTAATGCCGCATGTTTTAGATATTTGGGTGAAAAATGAAATGTACACTATGTGATCAAAAGTATCTTGACACCCCCACAAACATACTTTTTCATCTTACGTGCATTGTACTGCCACCTACTGCCTGATACTCATTATCCGCGACCTCAGTAGTCATTAGACATCGTGAAACAGCAGAATGTGACGCTCCGTGGAACTCACGGGCTTCGAACTGGTCAAGTGACTGGGTGTCACTTGTGTCAGAAGTCTGTACGTGAGATTTCCACACTCCTAAACATCCCTAGGTCCACTGTTTCTGATGTGATAGTGAAGTTGGAACGTGAAGGGACATGTACAGCACAAAAGCGTACAGGCCGACCTCGTCTGTTGACTGACAGAGACCGCCGACATTTGAAGAGGTTCGTAAAGAGTAATAGGCAGACATCTATCCAGACCATCACACAGGAATTCCAAACTACATCAGGATCCACTCCAAGCACTATGACAGGCGTGAGGTGAGAAACCGTGGATTCCATAGTCGAGCGGCTGCTCATAAGCCACACATCATGCAGGAAAATGCCAAACAACGCTTCGCTTGGTGTAAGGAGATCAACATTACACGATTGAACAGATACAAAATGTTGTGTGGAGTGACGAATCACGGTACACAATGTGGCGATCCGATGGCAGGGTGTGGGTACGGCGAATGCCCGGTGAACGTCATCTGCCAGCGTGTGTAGTGCCAACAGTGAGATTCGGAGGTGGTGGTGTTATGGTGTGGTCGTGTTTTCCTGGAGGGGGCTTGCACCCGTTGTTGTTTTGCGTGGCACGATCACAGCGCAGACCTACATTGATATTTTAAGCATCTTGCTTCCCACTGTTGAAGAGCAATTTGGGGATGGCGATTGCATCTTTCAACACGATCGAGCACCTGTTCATACTGCACGGGCTATGGCGGAGTGGTTACACGACAATAACATCTCTGTAATGGACTGGCCTGCACAGCGTCCTGAATTGAATCCTATAGAACAGCTTTGGGATGTTTTGGAACGCCGACTTCGTGCCAGGCCTCACCGACCTACATCGATACCTCTCCTCAGTTCCGCACTCCGTGAAGAATGGGCTGCCATTCCCCAAAAGACCTCCCAGCACCTGATTGAAAGTATGCCTGCGAGAGTGAATGCTGTCATCAAGCTAAGGGTGGGCGAACACCATATTAACTTTTAGCATTACCGATGGAGGGCGCCACGAACTTGTACGTCATTTTCAGCCAGGTGTCCGGATACTTTTGATCACGTAGTGTATATCTTAATGTTTTTGAGAAAAGCCTGTAAAGTCGTGTTCATGCTGAATAAACTTTATCTAAATTGTAAACCGTAAGAGATAGACCAAAACTTACTACATAAAAATCTGATGTCATACATCCACAAGACTTTGTCTATCCTCTGTCGTTTATTAGTAGTATATAAGCATTCTTACTGAAGCTTACTTTTATGTGTACTACGTTTTAATCCAAATGAACCTTTGCAGAAACAGCTACATCACACATTTCGTTATAGATACAAAGAGAACAGCGATAGTCAAATGTTTAAGAACTGGACGCTACATGATAGCCTTAATTTCATACTGTTTCCATGACATCCCGAGAAACTAATGAATGTTGAAAGGACTTTAAAGAATGACCAAGAAATGAACAATTCGAACCATTAATAACGGATATCTCGGAAATGGCTTATCCACAAAAAACATATTTGAAATAAATTGTGTTTTAAAGACATCTATATTTTTTGTGTAGTACGTTTTCGTCTCTCGCTTAACATTTACCAGTTATACAAGATTATACTAAATTCCTTCGGAATGAAGATGGCTTCACAAGCTATTCCCAGAAAATTCAAGATATACGTTTTATTTGTCATGTAAATGCTTTTAATATATATGATATTTTAATCAAAACCGTTATAGCCATTTTTCAGAAATTCAAATCTTTCGAAAAGTGATGTATATAAAGGATAGTCTTTAGGGTAGTGTCGCATCTTTGGAAGGTGTTGAACTTAAATACCAAGTTTGGTACTTAGCCGTCTTTTCGTTTTTGAGTCATGCTGTTCACAGGCAACCACACACACATACACACTGACTTTTTTCTAAAAAAATGCTCTTTTTGGTTTCTGTAGACCTCACAACATATATATCCTGTGGGATCTCGACACCGAATTTTTGGCTGGAATACAGTACTTCCCCCACTTACTATACGTAGTAGAGAAAGTAAAAAGCAAGAGATGAATTTTTGTTTACTTGCATAGTTGTGATGTTCGTAAGCAATACTATTCATAGTGTCTAAATTGTATTAAAAAATTCAAGTCTCATAATTTATTTTCTCCCAAACTAGTGCGGCAACTAAAAATATATCTAAATAATTTATTAAAATCATGTTCAAAAGTTTAAATATAATTTTATTTCAAAAAATAATTATATCTTGTAGAGTATTTTTTTAAAACAGTAAAAAGTGAATACAAAATAACATCTCTGAAAATATTTAAAAACATGCATGAAATTTGATGTATTTATGGACTAAACCGTAAATGATTTATTAAAATTTCAAATGAATGGAACTAGCATTGTAGAGTTTAGAATTTCACAGATGTGTATCGTCAATAAATAAAGACATAGTAATTATATTTTTGGGATGATAATATCTTGAGTTGCAATATTTATTACTTTCTCTACTACGTATAGTAAGTAGGAGAAGTATTGTATTCCACCCAAAAATTCGATACCGAGATTTCACCGGAAATACATGTTTTGAGACCTCCTGAATCCAAAAAAAAGCATTTTTGGAAACATGTCCGTGTGTGTGTCTGTGTGTGTGTGTGTCTGTGTGTCTGTGTGTCTGTGAACAGCATAACTCGAAAACGAACAGTCGGATAAGCACCAAACTTGGTATTTAGGTTCAGTATCTTCCAGAGATGCGACACGAAGGTTTTCAAGAAAATTCCCCCACCCCAGACTACCCTTTACATGGAAGATTTTTCGAAAATTTTAATTTTCTCAAAAATGGCTCTAACGATTTTGATGAAAATATCATATGTTTAAGATAATGTCATGAGAAATGAAATGTATATCTCGAATTTTCTGGGAATGTCTCCAAAAGTATTCTTCATTGTGAACGACTTTTGCATAACTGGTAAACCATAAGAGATAGACAAAATTTTACTACACAAAAAATGTAGATTGCCTTAAAATACACAACTTATGTCATATACATTTCTTTTGTTGAGTGAACCGTTTTCGAGATATTGCTTGTTATTTCCTTAAATTTTCCAATACTTATACTTTTTCTCAAATTCGTTATTCATTTTTTTTATGTCCTGGACATGCAAAAAGAATGGAATGCGCCACATAGCAACCAGCGTTAAAATATTTGACTATCGCTTAAAAGCTACCATATTTCCCTTGCATCTACAAGAAAATTACCAATAAGATTGACATCTCGATATCTCGATTAACATGAAGCATATGGAGAATAGGCGTTTGTAAAATTAGATTGTACAAGAGTAGAGAAAGTCATGTGAGTGAATCACATCAGATTTTTTTATAAGCACTTCTTTGTAACTTAATGTTTCCTTCTTATTGATTTTCTTCAGCTCTAAAGTTAACTCCATACTTTATCCTTTATCTCACTCTGGTGCAGCAGATTCCCTTTCTTCTCCCATTCTTTTCTGTACCTTTCTGCTCTACAGCAACATTTCTTTAATACGTTCTCCCCCAAATCTCAGAAACTGTGTCAGTGCTTTAGTACTCACAATACTCCTTCTACCTTCCTTTTTGACTTGCATCCTCTTTTCATCTTCCAAGTTTCACAAGACGATTTTCAAGTTTCACTTCATTTCTTCGTGTGCCTTTCTGCCTCTCTGGATTACATTTCTTCTGAACTTCTAGAATAGCTCTGCATTCCTTGCTGTTTGTGACAGTGGTAGGATTTAACCTTTCGTTGTTCCTTGCCTCGTTCATCAACTGCCCAAATCACTCTTACCTGTCGCTGGAGACAGAAATATTCACATTTAACCCTTACCGTACACATGATCATGCGCAGGTGATTGAGATAACAATCAGCTGTTTATAAAACAAACCTCTATTTTATACAAGGCACCAACTCTTGAATACACTTCCGATTTATGTTTTAGAAAATATGAAATTACACTTACATGACTTCAAGGGCGTGTGAGCCGTATTAGAGAGGTCATGGGTTTGATTCCTGTGGCCGACTTTCCTGACCCATGGGTTTCCCCGGGTCGCTAGGCGAATGCTGGAAAGGTTAATTACATCCCCCAAGTTTTCTGTCCCTCCATTTCGCCTTCTTTCTCATTTCACTTCACCTTTCATTGGCTTGGTTGTTTCAGGGTTGCAAGTGTCGGCTGGAGTCTCGGCGTTGCATGGCAGGGAAAATGGACGCTTTCTGTATCACTTCGTCCCCGGAATGGGAGCGGTCTTCTTGTCCCGGGCCCTCCAAAAGGGTATGTAAGCTGCAACGGTGGAGGGGAGGCTGTTGTACCAGCTGCCAACGTGGAGGTTCAATATGGAAAATGTAGGGACCCAGCCGTTTGCTCTGTCGTGCCTCCTGATCCGGCCGCCCTCTGCCTGCTCTCACCTCACCCCTTCCTCCAGGGGGCCCTGTTAAGGGCCTAGATACAAACGCTCTCCTTAGGTCGAGATCCTAAGACCCTCTCCGCTCCTACATGACTTCAACTACCCATTACCATTTCACAGGTGTTCTAAATTATATATCTCTATGTATGTAATAATAATGCAACAAATGAATAATGTTTTTGTTTTAATGTTCCATTTATATGCCGCCTTTGACATCTAAGGTTATAACGGTGGTTTTTTACTTTTTCTACTACGTAGAGTAAGTAGGGGAAGTGTTGTATTCCACCCAAAAATTCGATACCGAGATTTCACCGGAAATATATGTTTTGAGGCTCCCTGAATCCAAAAAAGTATTTTTGGAAACATGTCCGTGTGTGTATGTGTGTGTGTGTCTGTGAACAGCATAACTCAGAAACGGACAGTTGGATAAACACCAAACTTGGTATTTAGGTTCAGTATCTTCCAGAGATGCGACAGGAAGGTTTGCAAGAAAATCCCCCACCCTAGATTACCCTTTACATGGAACATTTCTCGAAAATTTTAATTTTCTCTAAAATGCTCTAACGATTTTGATTAAAATATCATATGTTTAAGATATTTTTGTGACAAATGAAATGCATTTCTTGAATTTTCTGGGAATGTCCGCAAAAATCCTCTTCATCCGGAATGACTTTCGCATAACTGGTAAACCCTGAGAAATAGATAAAATTTTACCACACAAAAAATGTAGATCTCATTAAAACACACAAATTATGTCACATACATTTTTTTGTTGAGTGAACAATTTCCGACGTTACCTTGTAATTTGTTTGAATTTTGCAATACTTATACTTTTTCTGAAAAGGAAATTCATTATTCTTTTTTCTAATGTCCTGGACATGCAAAGAGAATGAAATACTCCACATAGCAACCAACTCTTAAAATATTTGACTATCACTTAAAGCCTAGCAATTCCCCTTGCATCTACAAGAAAATTAGCAATAAGATTTTCTGCAAACGTTTATCTCCATTAACATGAAGTAGATGTCTCGATTAACATGAAGTAGATGGAGAACAAGCGTTTGTAAAAATAGTTTGTAGAGGAGTAGAGAAACTCATGTGAGTGAACACGTCAGATTTTTACCTTTGGGATAATTGCTTGTCACCATCATCAATGATATTCACTCGCTTACAGTGGTGTCAATCTTTGGGTTGGTATTACTGTTGGTTAATACATTAAACTCATGCACACATTCACACTATCATTCATACTTCTATACTCTAGGAGGATGGGGAATAATCCTGGCTAAAGAAACCTTCTCATCCTCCAGCCGGGAATCGAACCCGGGACCTCTGGATTTGGAGGTTAGCATGCTAACCATCAGACTACAGAGACAGACTGGATGATCTTGATCTTGATGATTATGGAAGAGTGAATGTTTGTCCCACACACTGTCGTTCGTGCGACAGTTTTCATTATATTAAGATTATCCACAATTTGGATGCACTTTATGCAATCTTAGCGTTATAATTTGTAGGAAAATAAATCACGAAATAACTCGGCATGCTTTGCTGACATATGTATGTTCGTAAATGACACGTTAGCTTCTCTGTCTGCATTTCGTTTTAGTATTATCTGTCGATTTGAACCGATAAACAAGACAGCCACATGCATGCATTCCCTTCCTGGGAGAGAAGTGAGCAGGTTGACTGTGATGTAGCCTATTATCAGCACAGCATGATAAGTCATAAATTCAGATCTTAATTACTCTACGTTTACTAACGTCCAGTTGTTTTTCATTTTCGTTTCATCTTCTCTTTATAAGCCATGGCAATTTGGAATAATGTATTACGTTATTGCTATTATTGACACGTTTCATAATGAGCCAATTATGGGTGATATCGAATACAGTAACTACCTGTTTATAATGGTGGCATTGCATAAAGCGTAAGTTTGGGACGCGGATACCATCGATACCTCGATACTCTCGATACTCGGTAGTATCGAAGTAATGTCTTACAATTTGAGATAAACCTTCGATACTTTTAAATTTTTACTTTCTCTACTACGTATAGTAAGTAGGGGAAGTATTGTATTCCACCCAAAAATTCGATACCGAGATTTCACAGGAAATATACGTTTTGAGAACCCCTGAATCCAAAAAAAAATTTTTTTGGAAACATGTCCGTGTGTGTGTGTGTCTGTGTGTGTGTGTCTGTCTGTCTGTGAACAGCATAACTCAGAAACGAACAGTCGGATAAACACCAAACTTGGTATTTAGGTTCAGTGTCTTCCAGAGATGCGACACGAAGGTTTTCAGGAAAATCCTCCCACCCCAGGTTACCTTTTACATGGAGCTTTTTTCGACAATTTTAATTTTCTCAAAAATGGCTCTAATGATTTTGATTAAAGTATCATATGTTTAAGATATTTGAATAACAAATGAAATGTATATCTCGAATTATCTGGGAATGTCTCCAAAAGTATTCTTCATTGTGAACGACTTTTGCATAACTGGTAAACCATAAGAGATAGACAAAATTTTACTACAAAAAATGTAGGTCCCGTTAAAATACACAATTTATGACATATACAATTTTTTGTTGAGTGAACCATTTTCGACATATTGCTTGTTATTCCCTTAAATTTTGAATTATTATTTTCTCAAATGGGAATTCGTTATTCATTTTTTTTGTCTTGGATATGCAAAGAGTATTAATCTGTGGCAAAGGGAATGGTGCTGCACCTAGCAACCAGCTATTAAGAGATATGTATGTGCTTAAAGGCTACTGTACTTCTATATTTCCCTTACATGTACAAGAAACTTAGCAATAAGATAGAGTCTGCAAATGTTTATCTCGATTAATATGAAGCATATGGAGAATAAGCGTTTGTAAAAATAGTTTTTACAAGAATAAAGAAAGTCGTGTGAGTGTAACACATCAGATTTTTAAATTTTGCATTATTGAAAGTTGTTGCCAGATAGGGAATGAAAGGAATTGAGACTTCATGTTATTGCCTCACACGTGTTTCCAAAGAGTTGCTGGGTTATAGTTCTTGATAGACCTAGACCATGGCTGCGCTTCCTGTGGGTGAATGACTGCAACATTCCAACACTCTTGTGTCTAAATGAAAACATACAATACAATGGGGGGGGAGGAGTAGTAGTATTCATGTAACATGCAGCGTTAACTGAATTATGAATGAAACTGATTTAGCTGACGTAAATCACGTTTCTGCAATAGCCTGGTTTGGTGACTTACTCTTAGTCACTCATTTTAATGTACAGAAAGATAATTGATATTACATTTTACGTATTGTTGTGTTTTTCAAAAGTTTTCGTTTTATTGGTTTCATAATGCTTTGAAAATTGCAGCGATTTTTAAAACTTTTCATCTGTGGCGTTTACAAAATTATTTTATATGCACTTAGTAGTGCAATTTTTACTTTGTCTACTACGTATAGTAAGTAGGGGAAGTATTGTATTCCACCCAAAAATTCGATACCGAGATTTCACCGGAAATACATGTTTTAAGACACTCTGAATCCAAAAAAGGATTTTTAGAAACATGTCCGTGTGTGTGTTTGTGTGTCTGTGAACAGCATAACTCAGAAACGAACAGTCGGATAAACACCAAACTTGGTATTTAGGTTCAATATCTTCCAGAGATGCGACACGAAGGTTTTCAAGAAAATCCCCCACCCCAGATTACCCTTTACATGGAACATTTTTCGAAAATTTTAATTTTCTCAAAAATGACTAACGATTTTGATTAAAATATCATATGTTTAAGATATTTTTGTGACAAATGAAATGTATATCTCGAATTTTCTGGGAATGTCTTCAAAAGTATTCTTCATTGTGAACGACTTTTGCATAACTGGTAAACCGTAAGAGATAGAAAAAATTTTACTACACAAAAATTTTTGTTGTTGAGTGAACCATTTTTGAGATATTGCTTGTTATTCCCTTAAATTTTCCAATAATTATACTTTTTCTCAAATTCGTTATTCATTTTTGTTGTCCTGGGTATGCAAAGAGAATGGAGTATTCCACATAGCAACCAGCTCTTGAAATATTTGACTATCGCTTAAAGCCTAACATATTCCCCTTACATCTACAAGAAAATTAGCAATAAGGTTAACATCTCGATTAACATGAAGCATATGGAGAATAAACGTTTGTAAAAATAGTTTGTACAGGAGTAGAGAAAATCATGTGAGTGTAACACATCAGATTTTTTGTGCGCACTAACTAATATTTTTATTCAGGTACTATTAAAACTGGCGGAGAAATAAGTTTGTGAAGTCGTAAAATTAGAGGCATTTATGAGGAAGTTCAGGAAAAAGCGTTGAAAATCCTCGAATTCGACATTTTATTCATCCTACAAATAAAAACCTATTTTCACCGCAACATCAGGTATTGCACCAAAAACATCGTACTATTTTTCAAACAATTGTAATACTAATAATATGCAAGAAAACTGCCAAAATAAGTGAAGTGTAATACTATTTGTTGTTTCTGTCTATTAAAGATGAGAACTTTATCTCGATTAATTTCGCTACTAGAATTTGTAAAACTGTGTACAAATACTTTTGTCCGCCTGTGTACACACTTCGGTGACCATCTGTGAACACAGCAGAAACTAATCGGAACTTAAGGCCTGAGATAATTCACATAATAAAAATATTTGGTATTTTTAATTGTTTGATTTTCATGTAAAATATTTTTAGTTTCAGTTTCATGTAAAATATATATATTTTTATACACTCAAGATTGTAGAGTAAAGAAGAATTTCTAGTCTGTATTTGTTTTTCTATGAACAGAAAATCCTTAAAAGAAGGTTTTCAGCACAAAATATAGTTACATAAAAGGGAAGCAAAGCAATGTTTATTATTATTATTATTATTATTATTATTATTATTATCATTATCATTAGCCTTGACTAACAACAGGGGATATATAACTTGTGGCATTATCAAAATAAAAATAATCTGATGTGTTCCACTCACATGACTTTCTCTACTCTTGTACAAACTATTTTTACAAACGCTTATTCTCCATATGCTTCATGTTAATAGAGATGTTAATCTTATTGCTAATTTTCTTGTAGGTGCAATGGGAATATCGTAGGCTTTAAGCGATAGTCAAATCTTTTAACAGCTGGTTGTTATGTGGAGTATTCCATTCTCTTTGTATGTCCAGGACAAAAAAAATGAATAACGAATTCCCATTTGAGAAAAAGTATTGGGAAAGTTAAAGGAATAACAAGCAATATTTCGAAAATGGTTCACTCCACAAAAAAAATGTGTATGACATAAATTGTGTATTTTAACGCGATCTATCTTTTTTATGCAGTAAAATTTTATCTATCTCTTATGGTTTACCAGTTCTGCAAAAGTCGTTCACAATGAAGAATACTTTTGGAAATATTTCCAGAAAATTCGAGATATACATTTCATTTGTCATGAAAGTATCTTAAACATATGATATTTTAATCAAAATCGCTAGAGTAATTTTTGAGTAAATTAATATTTTCGAAAAATGTTCCATGTAAAGGGTAATCTGGGTTGGGGGATTTTCTTGAAAACCTTCGTGTCGCATCTCTGGAAGATACTGAAACTAAATACCAAGTTTGGTGTTTATCCGAGTGTTCGTTTCTGAGTTATGGTGATCACAGACACACACACGGACATGTTTCCAAAAATGCTTTTTTTTGGATTCAGGGTGTCTCAAAACATGTATTTCCGGCGAAATCCCGGTATCGAATTTTTGGGTGGAATACAATACTTCCTCTACTTACTATACGTAGTAGAGAAAGTAAAAACTGCTGCTAATTGGAGAATGTTAAACAAGTACAATTTCGGAATTAGCATACAATACAAAATTGGTTACAGGCGTTTATACATAGAACACTACTAAAAACATAATTCAGTGAACAAGCTATCGCCGTGACAGATTTTTATAAAGTGAGTATCGATTATCGAGTATTGGTGCTCAAAAATCATCATCTGTACTGAGTATGGAGAAACGGGGTATCGTTCCATCACTTATAAAAGGTACTTATCTATAAGCTGTTTGCGTAGAAATGATCTCATATTAGGCTGCAATGTATTTATATATACATTGTGTGATAGTGTTTTTTCTCGCATTCGTTACAGCCAACTTCTTTTGCTGTTTTTGCAGGCTTTAGACACTACTCAAATTTGTTTCTTTTATACCCCACCTTTAAGTGCAATGGTCATATCGACGACCTTTTACATTTGGAATATATTGCATGTCGGCAATGGTTTTAACTAATATATTGGGTTGTTTCAAAAGTTCGTTCATTTTGCTCGCAAGTTCCATTTATAGCGCCTGAAAACCCTGAACCCTCTGTACACTCAGGTTATATTAGTTGCCTAACCACCCCTGCGACTTAGAGAACCACAACCAGACTCACTATTGGATATGTCAGTGTGTATTTGTGACTGACGTTGGATAGAACGGCGCGAACTTGTGTTCACAAACTATGGAAATCAAAAAGGAACATTTCCAACATCTTCTGCTGTTTTATTATCGTAAGGGTAAAACCGCCTCACAATGCCGGCAGAAAATTCGTGCTGTCTACGGGGAGGATGCAAAAACGAATCGAGCATGTCAAAAGTGGTTTAGTCAATTTTGAACTGGAAATTCCTCCCTAAAAGACAAACCTCGATCTGGACGGCAATGGTTACGGACGTGGAAAGAATTCATGAAATGATAGTAAAAAATCCACGAATTACAACTCGGGTGTTGGCATTGGAGCTCAATTTAGCCTGTGCTACTGGGTTCCGTAAATATTCGCGATGTATGTGTTCCTCACGAACTGAGTGAAGCGAATTTGATTCAGCGCGTTTCCATCTGTGACTCCTTATTGAGACGCAATCAGAACGGCTGGTAACTGGAGATGAGAAGTGGAGTGTGTACAGCAGCGTCCGAAAGAGCAAATCATGGCGCAGGAGAGGGCAGCCATCACTATTGGTTCCCAAACCAGGGCTGCATCCGAGAAAGGTTATGTTATGCATTTGGTGGGATTGCAAAGGAATCCTGTATTACGAACTCCTTCCGAATAATGAGACTGTCAATTTCGAGAAATGCTGTTCTCAGTTGGATCGTCTCAAGGCAGCCATTGAACAGAAAAGACTGGAATTGGGAAATGATGTCGTCTTTCACCACGACAACGCCAGACCACATACCTCTATGATGATCCATCAAAAGTTGCATAATTTTGAGTGGGATGTTTTACTCCAACCGCCGTATTTTCCAGGCCTTGCCCCATCCGACTTTCATCTATTCCGTTCCCAGCGGAATTTCCTTAATGACAAATGCCTCACTTCCGTGGAGGACTGCAGACTGAACCTCGAAGAGTTCATCAAACAGAAAACCCTCACATTTTGAAGAAATGGAATTTATAAGCTTCCAGAGAAATGGCAATATATTGTCGACGACAATGGTGTGTACTGCAGGAAATAAATAGTTTGTTTACAAAACCTAACTGCCATAGTTATTTATCTTTTGAAAGACCTTATGTTTAGAGTTTGGAAACGGAAAGTTTGGCAACTACGCTGCCGTAGCTATGCTGCGGGTGAGGTGTGTTCCCAGGCGTTCTTAGCAATTGAAACGTAACGAGAAACGAACGAACTTATGAGACAACCCTATACAATGGTCATTGGATTTCTGGTTTTTATTTGGGTTTTTAATATTAGATCACACACACATTCATACTTCCAGACTCTGGCGAGGATAGGGAATAATTAATGGCTAGCACTCCCTAGCCAGTACCCCTCGCATAGCAGACAGGTGCTCTATCACTGAGCTATGATGCCAGCCTTAATTTTTTTGTTACTATAGACATGTTGTATGTTCATATTTTAATTTTCTCTACTACGTATAGTAAGTAAGGAAAGTACGAGGCGTGTATGTAACGATAGTTTTTTGAAAAATAACTGAATATTACTTTCCTAATACTTTATTAATCATTCTTTATTTCACAACTTACACTACTTCTCCGCTTAGTTACCGCCGCTTTTCACGCACTTGCCGTAACAGGAAACCAGTTTTGTATGCCTTCGTCAAAGAATGATGCCGCTTGTGAAGAAAGCCACGTCTGCACTTCTTGTTTCACAACATCATCGTCGTTAAGATGTTTTCACCAAGGAATTTCTCCAGATAAGGAAACATGAAAATCGATTGGTGCCAAATCCGGACTGTAGGGAGGGTGGTCAAATTGTTCCCAACCAAATCATGCGATCAGATCTTGAGTTTGTTTGGCTGTCTGTGGTCGGGCATTGTCATGTACCAAAAGTATTCCACGTCTTTTGTTCTATGTTGCACCATGGAGCTTTCGTAGTGTCTCACAACAGACATGTTTGTTGATTGTCACATTCCTGGGCAAGAATTCAACCAACAAAACACATTGTCTGTCCCAGAAAACCGTGCACATGATCTTGCGAGTGGATATCGTCTGTTTGAATTTCTTCTTCACGGGTGTTGTGTGCCTCCACTCCATGGATTGTTGCTTTGATTCAGGAGTAATGTGAGACATCCACGTGTCCGTTGGGAAATCATCGCCTTCCTCAGCATATCGCGCGAGAAAAGTCAGTGCAGCGGCAGATCGCTTGTGCTTGTGTTCACCAGTAAGATTTTTGGGTACCCAACTTGAGCACAATTGAGCAAATGCATCTTAAGCGTTCTGTCACAATTTTGTAGAGGAATGACCTTGAAATTTGTGGGAAATGCGAACACAACACCGACATGGTGAAACGTCTGTTCTTGCAAATGTTTTCTCTTATAGCTTGCATCAAACCATCCGTGATGATAGACGGTCGACCGCTCTGCGGTTCATCATGCACATTTCCACGACCTTCGTTAAACTTCCCACTTCCTCACCATTCCACCAGTCATTATTGTTTCCCCATAAACCTCATGCAATTGGCGTTGAATGTTTGCTGGCGCAACATTTTTCGCATTCAAAAAAAACGAATCACTCATCTGACTTCACAGTCGGCGGTTCGTTCGATTGCTTTGAAAATTTCGAAACGCTCTAACATCAGAAAAACACAAAGTGACGATCGCTCACAGCTGCCTCTGACTTCCTAATCAATGGACTATGCTTAAGTTAAATAAAAGTATTCTATTGGAGTAGGATCAGCCAATCAGAGACTTGAAATAGAGTAAATGTGCAAATTCAAGCGGCAGACGCTAAAAGACAGCGTTCCCAACCAGACGCGATTGCGTACCGATAGGTACGAAACAGGTTCAATGTGAGACCTAAAACTTCATTGCGGTGACAATAATATAAAGTTTTCGTGTATAAAAAGTGAAATTAAACAATGATCTCACAGCTCTACAGTAGGATATATCAGTGAAGTGTTATTTAATCGTGTGAAGGATTGATAAAACTAAATTAAATACCAATATAATTTGTGTAAGCCTTCATTCTTTAGCCGTACTACCCCTGCTAAGAGATACGTGTCTCTGCAAATTACTACTGACGCAGCCGAGGCATACATATATAATATTTTAAATAAACATTAAAATACCAAGTTGATTTTTAAACGTGGGGCGAAGGCCACCGGAAACTTTGTATCGTACGTGGGGCGAACACTCCAAGAAACACCTCTCCCGCAATACGTGGTGCAAACAGCAGCAACAATTACCCCAAGCTTGGTGCCCAAAGGTGGTGCTAATAACGTAAAGTTAACACTGGGGAACGTGATTTTGGTGCCTTACAATTCTGACCTATTACTGACTATATTTGGGTCACTGATTCCAAAAGTGCTCTCAGTTTTGCCCTATCAGCTCTAGTTTTTGAGGTACAGCTTATTCAAATTATACACCAATTTAACCTTACTGCTCTGCATATACAACTATATTTTTTGCACACAATTAAATAAAGAATACATTTGGATGGATAAAGCACATTCTTTTTCATGAAGCACTTTCTATCAACTACCATAATTTATTTATACACTAGTCACCTTAGATTCATTGATTTTCTTCTATCATGTCGCTGAATTCTCGTTTATGTGTTTTCCTCCTTGCTTCTGTCAACCAAAGGTTCTGTGATGTTTTTTTACTTTCTCTACTACGTATAGTAAGTAGGAGAAGTATTGTATCCCACCCAAAAATTCGATAACGAGATTTCACCGGAAATACATATTTTGAGACCCCCTTAATCCATAAAAAGCATTTTTGGAAGCATGTCCGTGTGTGGGTCTGTGTATCTATGTGTGTGTTTGTCTGTCTTTGAACAGCATCACTCAGAAACGAACAGTTGGATAAACACCAAACATGGTATTTGGGTTCAGTATCTTCCAGAGATGCGACACGAAGGTTTTCAAGACAATTCCCCCACCCCAGATTACCCTTTACATAGAACATTTTTCGAAAATTTTAATTTTCTCAAAAACGGCTCTAACGATTTTGATTAAAGTATCATATGTTTAAGATATTTTCATGACAAATTAAATGCGTATCTTGAATTTTCTGGGAATGTCTCCAAAAGTGTTCTTCATTGTAAACGACTTTTGCATAACTGGTAAACCATAAGAGATAGACAAACTTTTACTACACAAAAAATGCAGATCACGTTAAAATACACAATTTATGTCATATACATTTTTTTTGAGGGAACCATTTTCGAGATATTGCTTGTTATTCCCTTAAATTTTCCAATACTTATACTTTTTCTCAAATTCGTTATTCATTTTTTTTTGTCCTGGTAATGCAAAGAGAATGGAACAGTCCACATAGCAACCAGCTCTTAAAATATTTGACTAATGCTTAAAGCCTACCAATTCCCCTTGCATCTACAAGAAAATTAGAAATAAGATTAACATCTCGATTAGCATGAAGCATATGGAGAATAAGCGTTTGTAAAAATAGTTGTACAAGAGTAGAGAAAGTCATGTGAGTGTAACACATCAGATTTTTTTCTCCAACGATCATGCTTTCTCTAAGAGGTCACTGTCTTATCACCCAATGTTGATCTTTAGCTCTAGAGTTCGATAGGCATATAAAGCATGAGTATTTGGTGTATCCAACTTGTCCTAGAAGAAAGTTCATCATATTTATGTCGACACAGATAACCCATTGGTGATCACGGTATGAGATCTTCTCTAGAACTGTAGCTATTGTAGCTTGATTTTCATGCATAGTAATTGAGGGACCAATTGGTATTGACCTGTATTTGTTCCCATTACGCAAAAGAATATATTTTAAGCTGTGTTTGGAGCTATCAATAAATAACTGCCACTCTGTTGGTGTGTATTTTCTTATACCCGGTTTCATTAACAGTCCTTCAACATTGATGGAAAAAACAAATTGGTTCTCTGTTGTGAAGAACGGCAGGAAATCTTGCTCTCTTTTGTGATAGACTGTCACTTTTGTTCCCGGTAACAGACATTGTTTCTCTGCCAGCCTAGAAGCCAACAATTCTGACGACTCCTTTGGAAGACTAAGATCTCTAATGAGACCATTCAATTCTACTTGATTAAAACCAGACACAACTGATGAAGGTGCTGCAAAATCACTGTCATTTTGCTCAGCCTAGCTGATTCATCCACTTCTTCTGATGACTCTGGAAGACTGACAAATACTGGAACAGGTATCTCCTCTGAATGTGAAACTGAACGTCTTGCAGAGCGTAGATCGGGATATTTCCACGTATTCCAGTTTTTGCTATTGATGACTTTTACATTTACTGAACAAACGTGGTTTATTGGTTCTCGCCATATCATTGGTTCTCCAAATTTCAAGCACTTTGTAGCGGGGTTTGGTGAATAAAGGGAACGTTTTCTGGTTGGTAAGGTCTTGGTGTTGGGTTTCAGGTGATTGCCGGCTGCTCAGGTAGAGGATGATGGGTTACGAGAATCTTACCTCAGGGATTGTGTGGATGGGAGGTGAATGATACTCACAACTCCTCTCAATGGCCCATTTATTATGAAGATCCACACTGGTTTTCGTACTGCAGGCCCTTCACACAAGACGCGTTCCTATCAGTTTTCCCCCCGTTACAGTCTCCGTGCTTTTACCCTTGAATTTATTCTATTTCTCATTTACTCACCATATGACTTTTGTCATCCTTAGCTACCCTATCTCTTCTCCCAATACAAAATTCTAACATCCCCTTTCTATCTCCTCCCGACATAAAATATCACGTCTTCATCCTAGCTCTTCTCGACACAAAGTTTTACATCCTACTCCTAGCGTTTCTCGACACAAAGTTTTACATCCTCCTCCTAGCAGTTCTCGACACGAAGTGTTCCATCTTTCGCGTGTCGAAAACGCGCTCCTGCTCCTAGACCAAAATCTATTTCACGCCTCTTTTCTAGTTTTGTTCCCTGGTTTTACTATTCACGTGACATTTAATCTTCCTTATTGGTTCTCTAGCTCCTCTGCGCTTTCTCTCTCATTGGTTCAATTTCAACACCCTTAGGCTCAGCTAGCGTTTCTACTGTTTCTCGTTATTCACGGCTGATTTAATTTTCTGTTCGCATGAGTGACTAGCACATCCGTTTCTTTGTTTCGCACGCCGGTGAGCTCTCGGCGATTTCAATAGAACCTAACTGTTTCTCCTGCTAGCCTTTCCTGTATTTATTAAGGGTTTTGCCCTCTGTTTCCTTTCACATTCTTTTCCTTTCTGATTTATTTTATACGTGTCTCTACTTTATTTTATTTCATCTCTACTTTATTTTATTTCATCCATAATAATGTTTCTTCCCCCCTTTACTTAATCTTTAATATTCTCTTTTATCTCCTTCTTATTTTGTTTGATTCGCGCATTAATCTTAACTTTTCTTCTGGCTATGGTTATTATTGTACTCGCGGAGTACTTGCGGATCTTATCACTTCAACTTCCGCTTCCCTTTTTTTCCACTGACGCAGAGGCTCTGTGCATGTTTTACCTACGATGTGAGGTGCCTAAGCCTTATCTTGGTCTCAAGGTTTTACTTTGATATAGGCCAAATAAGCTTTTTTTACAAAATCGGCTATGGGTTTTCTTTGCTGGATGAGTATGTATTCCCCACAGATAAAATAGAACACATCAGGATTATTCACACATTTTCTTCGTGATGAAGCCATATCAGTGCCTATAGAAAGCAGACATGAATGTCAGAGTAGTTAAAGTACATCTGCAACCAACATGAATAGACCGTGGATAAAATAAGCTAGTATAATGCAAATAATATAATCAAATTGCAAATGGTCTGTAAAACAAAGTAGTTATAAGAGCAATTTATAAAGATATCAGTATCTCATAAACTAGAGCTGCTAGGATGAAATGGAAGACTTTTTTGGAATCAGCAGCATCAAAATACCCAGAATCAGATGGTAAATTTAAGGCACCACGAACAAAAAATTATTTTGTTCCCCAGTGTAATCAATCTCACCGTGCAATACAATTGAAATAATTATGAAATATTATGAAGATCAAATAGCGAGAAACTTTTTTCCTTGAAGAGATAGATGGGGGAGTGAAGGCTGTGAAATACACTAAAAAAGTGTGAATTAACTTTTGGAAGATATCCCATGATAATACCGTATATGTGTGTGTGAGAAGCTATCGCTAGTTATATGCAAACATTTCTTTTTAAACCCAATGCACCTTACTCTTTGCGTGGTCTGTCACAGCAAACTACAAACACGGAATTTTTGTTGCAATGCTCTTATGTTTTTAATCCTGCCTCTACAGTTGGATAGTTACAACAGTGGTGTGATAAATGATGTTGTGAGAATAAACAAAAACATGGGGTAGACGGAGTTATGGCATGAGCTGCTTAAGCATGCGCGCCCAAGGCAGTTGGAGAGGGGGAATTCATGACCAGGTAAGTTAACTCTCGCAAGGGCTTTTTCTAAGTTGCTGAACTACAGTAATAAACAGGGCTTCATATAGTACCTTGGGAAAGAAGTAAACGAGTAAAGATATTAAGCTAGCCAGAACACGCATTTGAGTACTGCTTGATTTTTACTGCATCATGACTCGATGCAGTACTGAAATTTAGTCAAAGTTTACACTGGAAATACTTGAATATGCTGGAATTTTAAACATTCAAGGCAGTGCAAAACCTATTTGCATTGCGTTTACGATTAATCCAGTGATGGCTCGCGAGTAGGCATTTTGGGTGTTCACAAAATGTTAGATTCAAATAGCCCTGAAAATGTGATATAGTATCTACTGCATGATGTTTATGCTTATGAACAAACTGATGAAACTGCATTCACTCCAATTATAATAATAATAGTATAATAATAATAATAATAATAATAATAATAATAATAATAATAATAATAATAATAATGTAGTTATGCATAACTTCGACAAAAGAGTTGTTTTTTTATTTTTACTTTCTCTACTACTCCAACATTCGATACAGAGATTTCACTGGAAATATATGTTTTGGTCCCCCCTGAATCCAAAAAAAAAAACATTTTTGAAAACATGTCCGTGCGTGTGTCTGTGTGGGTGTGTGTGTCTTGGTGTCTGTGAACAGCATAACTCAGAAACAAACAGTCGGATAAACACCAAACTTGGTATTTAGGTTCAGTATCTTCCACAGATGCGATACAAAGGTTTTCAAGAAAATCCCCCGCCGGATTATCCTTTATATGGAACATTTTTCGAAAATTTTAATTTTCTCAAAAATGGCTCTAACGATTTTGATTAAAATATCATATGTTTAATATATTTTCATGACAAATGAAATGTAAATCTCGAATTTTCTGGGAATGTCTCCAAAAGTATTCTTCATTGTGAACGACTTTTGCATAACTGCTAAACCATAAAGGATAGACCGCGTTAAAATACACAATTTATGTCATTTTATTTTTTTTTGTTGAGTGAACCATTTTCGAGATATTGCTGTTATTCCCTTAAATTTTCCAATACTTATACTTTTTCTCAAATTCTTTATTCATTTTTTTGGTCCTGGTGATGCAAAGGGAATGAAATGCTCCACATAGCAACCAGCTCTTAAAATATTTGACTATCGCTTAAAGTCTAGCAATTCCCCTTGCACCTACAAGAAAATTAGCAATAAGATTAACATCTCGATATCTCGATTAACATGAAGCATATGGAGAATTAGGGTTTGTAAAAATAGTTTGTACAAGAGTAGAGAAAGTCATGTGAGTGTAACACATCAGATTTTTATTCTGTTGTACATAATTAAGTCAGTTTAAAGGAACAAGGAGGTAATGTGCAAGCCGCAATGACATTTGATTCATTCGTCAGCCAAATATTAATATAACTAATTTGTTGGCAGTCACCAAGTCTCATTTTCTGAAGCAGAATAACGGCATAATTTCGATGTTATAAAATGTCCTGCCCCTCCACATAGTCCATACAAAAGTTAGTCAATATAAATACACGTTACACTGCACTATAGTTACACGTTAAATACGGAAAGCTATAAGGCACCATAATCGATACTGTCTATTTAAAAAGAAAATCCAGAAATCCTTAATACATACAGACAATAAGCTTTTCTGTCCATGTAACTATAACATATACTCACACTAGACCTAAATTTAGCTGCACAGTGAGTTGGTATAACTGTTCAGCGTGCTACCATCTAGCAGGGTTTATGCCAAACTGAAAAGCGAAGGGGATTCCCAGCTTCCCGCCCACGTACTCTCGCATGAATGAAACTTGTGCAGTAGTGTGGTACCACCTAGTGGTATTGACGTAAACTTGTTGCTGAGAGATGAATGGTAAGGGGCCAGTACACGTGTTCAAGTGTGCACGACCCATGTGTATTTCACCCATAAGGTAAATTACGTCATACCAGTTGCGTATGCACAAAAACTGGTAAAAATCAAGTTGTGCTCGTTACTCTGTTGCCATATCTTATCGATTTTAGAGGAGTAGCGTGGTAGATTAATCACCGTAGAGTTTAAATTACGCATCTAAATACTTCAGAAACCTCGCCAAAATTGTCGTTCTCCGTGGTGTAGTGGTTACTATGCTCGCTTCTAGTTCCCGAGGTCGATGGATTTTTCGGGCGTAAAAATCCTTAGCATGGCTTCCTTCGGAAGAGAAGTAAAGCCGGTGGTCCCGTGTTGTAGATTTACGGCACGTAAAAGAACCTCAAGCCTGATAAAGTGGCCTCTGAGCAAAATTACCGGTCTTTCCCGCCCAGTAATGGAATGGAACGCTAAGGACCATAGTAGTTAAGGAGCGTCCATAAATAACTCTAATTTAATTTAATTTAATTATTTCTACCTCGCCAAAACTGAAAAAAATCTGATGTTACATTCACATGACTTTCTCTACTCCTGTACAAACTATTTTTCAAACGCTTATTCTCCATATGCTTCATGTTAATCGAGATATCGAGATGTTAATCTTATTGCTAATTTTCTTGTAGGTGCAAGGGGAATTGGTAGGCTTTAAGCGATAGTCAAATATTTTAAGAGCTGGTTGCTGTGTGGAGTATTCCATTCTCTTTGCATTACCAGGACAAAAAAATGAATAAGAATTCCCTTTTGAGAAAGGTATAAGTACTTGAAAATTTAACGTATATAACATAAATTGTGTATTTTAACGCGATCTACATTTTTTATGTAGTAAACTTTTGTCTATGTCTTATGGTTTACCAGTTATGCAAAAGTCGTTCACAATGAAGAATACTTTTGGAGACATTCCCAGGAAATTCAAGATATTAATTCTATTTATCATGAAAATATCTTAAACATTTGATGTTTTAATCAAAATCGTTAGAGCCATTTTTTGAGAAAATTAAAATTTTCGAAAAATGTTCTATGTAAAGGGTAATCTGGGATGGGGGATTTTCTTGAAAACCTTCTTGTCGCATCTCTGAAAGATACTGAACTTAAATACCAAGTTTGGTGTTTATCCGACTATTCGTTTCTGAGTTATGCTGTTCACAGACAGACACACAGACACACAGACACACACGAACATGTTTCGAAAAATACTTTTTTTGGATTCAGGGGGTCTCAAAACATATATTTCCGGTGAAATCCCGGTATCGAATTTTTGGGTGGAATACAATACTTCCCCTACTTACTCTACGTAGTAGAGAAAGTAAAAAGTTATCGTGATGTCGCTTCATCTTGAACAGGCTTCACTGTATGCAAGCGGTAGAACTTTGGGCTACGGTTTTATTACATGTATATATGCTGTCATGTCCTTCACTTCAGTTCAGCTGTGAATTTCCAGTGCTACTAATCCATGTGAAAACACTTGTCGCTGTCAGTCTTCCTCCCACGTCAGCAAATTATCCATTGTAGCAAATGTTTGTTTGTGTACGTTTAGACAGTACATACTTCTGCGGTCAGCAGTGCTGTAACCGTGCTCCACATAAGCTAACTGCATTACAGGAACACTGAGTTTGTTGACTGCACGTATTATGGATTGGTAACCTCCGCGTTTGAACAGACAGGCGAGGAAGGTAAACTTATAATTGGCAATGCTGGTACAAAGAGCTTGTAAAACTTGATCATATTATGTTACTAGCTCAGATCAGGTAAAATCAAAACTGGTTTGGGAATATCTAAACGCCCAGATTGCCCTATCATCTCGCAACAGGCTCGAAATTCGGTGGTTGCCGGGGCATCAGGGCATCTATGGAAATTATAAAGCTACACAGTTGGCTAAAGAAGGTGCTGAGGAACCCTATGTTGGCCCTGAACCCGTGATTGGAATCGACACACCCACTGTCAAAACCTCGGTCAAAGCTGGGAAAAACACCATCTCAGGTGGCAAATCTATCCTGGAGAAAGACAAGCCAGGGAGCTGGTCTTAGGTCCATGCAACACTCTTTCCATATCTCTCGTGAGGTTGGACAGAACAGGAATAAGCAAATAATTGCTTTAGTTTCTGAACATGGTCACTTCAGGAAACATCTACGTAAAGTAAAACTCTGCAAGGATGAACCCATTTGTAGAATGTGCAAACAGGAAGAGGAACTGCTTCGCACATCCTCTTGGAATGTCCATTCCTGGCAAGAAAGAGACTTACACTTTCTATAACCGAGCGGGATGGCTCAGGCGGTTATGTCCGTGACCCGTATTCGGGAGGTCCTGGGATTGATCCCTGGCGGCCGCCTACTCTGGCCCATGGGTTTTTCGTGGTTTCCCCGGGTTGCCAGGCGAATGCTGGGGTGGTGCATCTACCACGACTTCCTTCCTCTCATTTCTTGTATCCATCATGTTTGTTGTCATCTGTTTCAGGGCTGTAGGACAAGCGACGGTGTTCGGCGGGTTGCGGTTGGGCGGTGACTTTCTTCCATGACATCGCTGCGGTACCGCTCAATTAAGTCTCTCCTCAACGTGTGGCTCCGCTCCGGGGGACCTTGGAGTTTGGAGGCTTATGGGCAGGGACCGTTCGACGTCGGATGCGTTCTATCTGGAAACGTTAGGGATCGCGTCCTTGCTTGTGCCCGTCGGCATCCGGATTTGGTCACCCTTCGAGACTCTCCCCTCCCGTCCTTCTCCTCTCCCAGGGGTCACGTTGGAAGCACAGTAGGCCAACTGGGCTGCGTGCGGTGCTCTGCGCCGGTTCCGGGACCCCTCAGTGATATGTACCTTTACCTTTACTCTTTCTATAACCAGGGAACATCTAGTAAAGGATGATGACATTGGAACCAAGATGCTGGAACTTGTTCAGGGAACAAATTTTGGAAACTATGAAGGCATCTTTTGCAGTGGGGTTGTACACCCGTGGACAAAAATGAGTCATGTGTTGAACGCCAAAGTCGTACTCGCCACAGCGCTTTAATTTTACCATACGCAAGACAGTTGTGTACCCGCTGCAGCAAGTTGTTGTACGGCACTATTAAACATGCTGCCTTCCATGTGTCTTCTCTGTAGCGTGGTGGTAGAGCTTAGGGTATTTCTCGCTTGTAGCAAACACTTTTTACTTTCTCTACTACGTATAGCAAGTAGGGAAAGTATTGTATTCCATCCAAACTTCGATACCGAGATTTCACCGGAAATATATGTTTTGAGACTCCCTGAATCCAAAAAAGGCATTTTTGAAAACATGTTCGTGTGTGTGTCTATGAACAGCATAACTCAGAAACGCACAGTCGGATAAACACCAAACTTGGTATTTGGGTTCAGTATCTTCCAGAGATGCGACACAAAGGTTTTCAAGAAAATCCCGTCACCCCAGATTACCCTTTACATGGAACATTTTTCGAAAATTTTTATTTTCTCAGAAATGGCTAATGATTTTGATTAAAATATCATATGTTTAAGATATTTTCATGACAAATGAAATGTATATCTTAAATTTTCTGGGAATATCTCCAAAAGTATTCTTCATTGTGAACGACTTTTGCATAACTGGTAAACTATAAGAGATAGACAAAATCTTACTGCACAAAAAATGTAGATCGCGTTAAAATACACAATTTATGTCATATACATTTTTGTTGTTGAGTGCATTTTTGAGATATTGCTTGTTGTTCCCTTAAATTTTTCAATACTTATTTCTCAAATGGGAATTCGTTATTCATTTTTTTATCCTGGTAATGCAAAGAGAATGGAATAATCAACATAGCAACCAGCTCTTAAAATATTTGACTATCGCTTAAAGCCTAGCAATTCCCCTTGCATCTACAAGAAAATTAGCAATAAGATTAACATCTCGATATCTCGATTAACATTAAGCATATGGAGAATAAGCGTTTGTAAAAATAGTTTGTACAAGAGTAGAGAAAGTCATGTGAGTGTAACACATCAGATTGTTTTCCTTATGTTAATAATGTTTAACCAGCACACAGTGACTACTTATTTTCGATATAATCCATTTTATTTGGTAAAGTTCATAATAGAATAGTTTTACGTTGCAAAATACGTGGCTTAATGATTTCATAATGGTCAGATATCATCTTGTTCCCTATCAAGTGTGTTGTGGCAGCTTGGCGATACACTGAACAGTGCAATATTTGAGAATATTTTGATTTCTCTGTGAGGATGAGATATCCTGATGGAGTTGTTGAATTCGTACAGGATTCTGGGCACAAAATCAAGAAGCAAGGAATGTTGTAACTTCTCGCCCTCGTTGCTACAGGATTTAATTTCATCTATAACCTGCAAATGAGGACAGTTATACGTGTTCAGGATTCATACAGGGGATATTAATTTTGTTTATTTTGTGTGTGTGTGTGTGTGTTAGTTTTAGAAATTAATAGTTTATTTGCATTTATTTCTTTAGTTATTTAAAACGAGTATTTTAGTAAAATTGTATTTTTGTGTGCATAGATATGCATAAAACTTAAAATTTTAAAGTTATATTAATGCAATGTTATGTTCTACACATCCATTCATAAAATTAACAATATAAAAATTACAATAACTAAGCGGTGCCTTCTTAACCTCTCGACCAACGAAACGTTTTTCTTGCTGGTTTCTGTAGCTTATAAAGCGTCCCCACCCAGAAACACTGTTATAATGTGACCACAACGCTCACAGGACAGAGACTATTCTACAGTTCCTGCGCGTGCGTTGTGAACACAGCTGTTAGGAAGGTACACAAGCACTCAGATCGTCACATGGAATCTGGGGATGATTCATTTTTGTCCACGGGTGTACAGTAAGCCTTTTAGGCTGACGTGCGGAGGTGGACAAACACTCCCCCCCCAAAAAAAACTCCGGTTGTCTGTATATCAATCTCTAAGCCTCTAGCTGACTACCCAACTTTGGCTTTTTAAACTCGAATGAGAAATTAATTTATTTAATTGACCTCCACGCGTTTTTGTGAAGCTGTTGTAAATGGTGTAGAAGATTTTAATGCAAAATCCTCCCCTTTACCGCTTATAATTATAATTTCCTACAGCCCCCGCTAATGAAAAATCCCCTGATATTCATGGAAAACATCGGCGGAACGTTTGACTACCGTAACCTGCCCTCGACAGTCTTCCAAGTACTGGAAATGCTGCATAAGCTAAAAGTACCCTTTGGCGGTAAAACACAATCGGTCGGAATGCTGCAGTAATTACTTTCTCTACCAATACCTAATAAATAGAGAACGTATTGCATTCCACCCAAAAATTCGATATCGAGACTTCATCTGAAATACATGTTTTGAGGTCCTCTTAATTCAAAATAAAAGCATTTTTAGAAAGATGTATGTCCTTGTGGTGTCTGTGAATAGCATAACTCAAAAACCAAAAGTCGGATATATACCAAATTTGGTATTTAGATTTAATACCTCGCAAAGATGTTTGCCGGTCCTCGTAGCCGTGGTCGCTGGAGTGTATAGCTTCGGCGCTTCGCCAAACTGAGGGTTGCGGGAGTCCCGCCATGTGCATGGGTGTTTGTGTGTGTAATTGCGGTAATAAGCGATAAACAAAACAGTAAAGCATCGTAATATAAACTGGGTAAACAAGGGAACTTAAAAAAAAGTTGCGACACGAAGGTTTTCAAGAAAATCCTCCATCCCAAACTACCCTTTACATGGAACAGTAAATTTGACTTTTAGATTTTTTTTATTTTAGAAAAAAAATAGCTCTTAATGATGTTGATTAAAATACCATATATTAAAGATATTTACATGACAAATAAAATATATATCAATTTTCTGGGAATAGCCTTTGAAGTTCTCTTCATTTGGAAGAAATTTTGTATAATCTTGTATAACCGGTAAACGTAAAAGCGATAGACGAAAACATACTACATAAGAAATGTACATTTATTTGAAATGCCTATTTTTGTGTGTGTGTGTCATCTGCTATTTCCGAAATATCCATTATTAATGGTTCGATTTGTTCAATACTTTTGCCATTCCATATATTTTCAGTTATTTCTCTTGAACCTTTACTATCACTGTTCTCTTTGTATCTATAACGAAATGTGTAATGTGGCTATTTCTGCAAAGGTTTATTTGGATAGAAATGAAGTAGAAAAATAAGCTTTAGTATGACTGGTTTGTATGCCCACTAATAAAGGATAGAGGGTAGAGAAAGTCATGTGAATGTATCACATCAAACTTTTTTAAGCTATGCTGTTCAGATACACACATACCTGTTTTCAAAATGCCCTTTTGGGTAGAATCCATCGTTTCCTGTTAGAGAGTAAAAAGCAAGCCAGAGAGTGGAAGAAAATAACGAGTTATAATGTCACGTGGTGGGCAAATCGGAAGCGATCAGAGAGGAAGAAAACTATTATCTGCGTGTGACGCGGCATCCATTTGCTTTATTGGCCCGTGAAGTGGTTAGTACCCAGGCAGAGGGTGTGGCAGGCTCCAGCCGTATTAACAGCTGTCAATATTTGCGTGGTTCGATCCGAAACCCCCGTCCCCCCCATCTTCTCAGCATTAATAGACGTCCTTAGGCGGGAGAGGCGTTAAGCTACGGACGCACCTTGTTATCCAGACTCATGTTTCATTCATTTGCACTCTTTTCATCCGGCGCTGTCGAGAGGCGTCATATCCAATTAACTTTAAAGTGTATCACTAGACCATTTTCAAATGTCCTATACGAGTTACCTGCTTCTACACATCCACTAGTGCAAAAACAGTTCCTCTCGTTAAAAGTAACTCTTTTGCAGACATACTTGAAGAGCTAAAATCTTCACCTGAAGACAGAAAGTCACTTCTCTTAAAAAAAATTGTTTTCAAAGTTAATTGTTGAAGTCAGAACTGTTTGAAGAATGGCAGCAGATCCTGTATGGGTCCACTCACGCAATCTCTGGCCACTCTAGCAATCTTACAAAGCCTCAGTAGTTGAAAGGAAACTAGCTGAGCTGTTACTGGACTTAACGCAGTGACGTCGCAGGTTACAGCAGCGTTCCCAGCAGCTTAAAAGTCAGGGGAGTATTTAAAAAATCTGATGTGTTACACTCACATGACTTTCTCTACTCTTGTACAAACTATTGTTACAAACGCTTATTCTCCATATGCTTCATGTTAGTCGAGATGTTAATGTTATTGCTAATGTTCTTGTAGATGCAAGGGGAATTGCTAGGCTTTAAGCGATAGTCAAATATTTTAAGAGCTGGTTGCTATGTGGAGTATTCCATTCTTTTTGCATTACCAGGACAGAAACAAATGAATAACGAATTTGAGAAAAAGTATAAGTATTTTTTGTGTGGTAACATTTTGTCTATCTCTTATGGTTTACCAGTTATGCAAAAGTCGTTTACAATGAAGAATACTTTGGAGACATTCCCTGAAAATTCGAGATATATATTGCATTTCTCATGAAAATATCTTAAAGATATAATATTTTAATCAAAATCGTTAGAGCCATTTTTGAGAAATTAAAATTTTCGAAAAATGTTCCATGTAAAGGGTAATCTGGGTTGGGGGATTTTCTTGAAAACCTTCGTGTCGCATCTCTGGAAGATACTGAACCTAAATACCAAGTTTGGTGTTTATCCGACTGTTCGTTTCTGAGTTATGCTGTTCACAGACACACACACACACACACACAGAGACATGTTTCCAAAAATGCTTTTTTGGATTCAGGGGTCTCAAAACATGTATTTCCGGTGAAATCTCGGTATCGAATTTTTGAGTGGAATACAATACTTCTCCTACTTACTATACTTAGTAGAGAAAGTAAATATTGGCGTGTGTCAGGGAAATTAGTTCAAAGATATCACGTGTCCGGTAATTCATACTGATGAAAAACCACATATTAAGGGTGATAATAAGTTTTTTTGCTCCCTAAAATCCCCTCCCAGCTCTTGAAGTGATGAATTTTAAATTAAATGCCGAGGAGCTAATATACATAGGTGGACCATTTAAGTTGAGACTGTACAACATCTCCAAAACTAAGCGATGTAGAAAGAAATGCCTGCAATAAAAGTTGCTTGATATTATGGGGGAAAGTAAATGCCATTAGTCGTGTTTTATTTGGAGCACGTTATGATGTAATTTTAGGGTCAATTTAATATTTTAAATGGGAACCTAGAATTAGGGTAACAACGTCCTTGAAATAAAACACGACTGATGACATTTCCTTTCGTTCATAATATCAAGCAACTTTTATTCAAGACATTTCTTTGTACAACGCTTAGGGCGGCGTGCACCAACCAGGAGTAACCTCTACTTTCGTAGTAAACTACTATTCAAGTCAACACTCGCTAACTTCTATACGAGTGTAAAGTACTTCTAAAGAGTTTTACTCCTTTCAGGTGGTGGTGGTGGTGGTGGTGGCGGTGGCGGTGGCGGTGGCGGTGGCGGTGGTGTTTATTAAGTACTTAGTATTACATTAATTGCATAACACAGTGGCATGGGTCTCTAGAAAAATACCTGGTCTGTATACGTGACTTGCAGAATCGACCAGAAACAACTATGTTTATAATCATCACATTATATACATTCACATAAAATTGAAAAACACACTGAATCACACATGCAAACACACACACACACACACACACACACACACACACACACACAAGTGCTCAAGCATCTCATATATTTAACGAAAATTTACATAAACACCTTATCTCTTAGTACACGTGCTTCCATTAACTATGTGCCCAAGCTTGGCCAGTTTTGACTGTTCAAGTCCCAGCATGCTGTCCTCCGTCTGTTGGAAGCCAAAAATACTTCCGGAAATAGTTTTTTCCTACTACTCTCCGTCTGCACGCATGCTTCCAAAATATGCGTCCAGTCTTCTTGTTCCCCGCATAATGGGCAAATCCTCCTGCCATCATCAGCAATCTTGCGAGCTTTCCACCCTCCCAGCCTAAGCTATGCTTTTCCAGTCCTCTGTTTTATACCTAATTCCAAAATATTTTTCCTTTCCCCACCTAGTTTTATTTACTTTTGTAGCTCCTATGTTGATCTTTGTCTACATTCAGACTGTATTTTCTGCCTGTTTATATCGCACAGTCGTCGTTTGACTTTTTTCACGGCATTGTGTGTATTTTCATTACCCGTTTGCCAGATATCGTTTAAGCCTATTTTTATTTTCTCTACTACGTATAGTAAGTAGGGGAAGTATTGTATTCCACCCAAAAACTCGATACCGAGATTTCACCGGAAATACGTGGTTTGAGACACCCTAAATCCAAAAAAAGCATTTTTGGAAACATGTCCGTGTGTGTTTGTGTGTGTGTGTGTGTGTCTGTGAACAGCATAACTCAGAAACGAACAGTCGGATAAACACTAAACTTGGTATTTAGGTTCAGTATCTTCCAGAGATGCGAGACGAAGGTTTTCAAGAAAATCCCTCCACACCAGATTACCTTTACATGGAAGATTTTTCGAAAATTAATTTTCTCAAAAATGGCTCTAAGGATTTTGATTAAAATATCATATGTTTAAGATACTTTCATGACAAATAAAATGTATATCTTGAATTTTCTGGGAATGCCTCCAAAAGTATTCTTCATTGTGAACGAATTTTGCATAACTGGTAAACCATAAGAGATAGACAAAATTTTATTACACAAAATATGCAGATCGCGTTAAAATACACAACTTATGTCACATACATTTTTTTGTTGAGTGAACCATTTCCGAGATATTGCTTGTTATTCCCTTAAATTTTTCGATACTTATTTTCCCAAATGGGAATTCGTTATTCATTTTTTTGTCTTGGATATGCAAAGAGTAAAAATCTGTGGCAAAGAGAATAGTGCTGCTCCTAGTAACCAACTATTAAGAGATATGTATGTGCTTAAAGGCTACAGTATTCCTATATTGCGCTTGTAAATATATATTCCCCTTACATCTACAAGAAACTTAGCAATAAGACAGAGTCTGCAAATGTTTATCTCGATTAACATGAAGTAGATGGAGAATAAGCGTGTATAAAAATAGTTTGCACAAGAGTAGAGAAAGTCATGTGAGTGTAATACATCAGATTTTTATAATAACCGTTGTAACCCCGACGCCCACCATTTTGGATGCTCTATGTTGTAATGTCGGAGAGCACCATCGTGTAGTATGTTACTACGGAATTAAATAGAGCACAAATATAGGTTAGAATTTGCTCTTGCGACCTGGATGGAGTAACTAACCTGTCAATTGAACTAGAATACGTATCGTATTTTGAGGAAGATATTTTTGACGTGTTCATGGATTACTTAGGTTACATTGATAATCTCGACGAAAAAAACAACGTAATGCTATAGTGGTATGCGAGAACCATATGTTACTTATACAGAGAGAGAGAAAGTTCAATCAGCATTTCGGTATTAGGAAATAATCTTATACATGCCTTTTGAACCTGTTTGAAGAACATTTCAACAAAACTCATACAAATCAGTTCTATAATCCAAACTGCAACTGTTGTTATTCGTCCTATGAGTCTTTCGTACAGGAATATTTAAGATGCTTGAGCCGGCATTACGGTGCATTTAACGTAATGTGACAGTCTTACACGTATTAAATGGAGATATTTAGAATTGACTTAACGCGATGTAACTTACGTTTCCTTCGGTTTCGTCAAGTTTGATTTCACATGGTAATTAGAACCAATAGCACTAGCTCGAAGTAATAAAAGAACTATCAATCTAGAATGATACCCATTACGTTAAGTGCATGCCAATTATACCTTTAGTTTACCAGCATTTTCATGTCACGTTAAGTAAAGTTCATGGTAATCCCGATATTACAGGCGATGTTATAAATAAACGTTCACCACGCGTCTGCTGGTCGTGTATTTCATTGCTTTGTTCGAGCGCTTTTGAGGTTAAGAGCAAGGTACAGATCTACAAATATAAATAATATACGGTGTTCAGAAAATAAAAGGCAAATCTTCTTCACCTTTACAGATATCCCACAGATTGTGTGTGGAATTGACTGCACGCATGTTACTATGTTGTGCCCATTCGTGAATATGGTGAACTTTTCCGAAATCATAAAGAGCATTTCTCCATCAACACGCAAGTGATCTGTGATGCAAAATGAAGATTAGAAACATTGTTTCCAGAACTTTAAGCTACTCTTCAGTACGTTTCTCGACGCTCGAATTATTAAGCTCGCCAATCACGACTTTCCATCATTTCTCTTCCACTCTTCTACACTTCCACCAAGAAATTCTTCCTTAGTGTTGCAAATTATTACAAACGGCAATGTATAATGTAACCATCGCTGCAAATACCTATTTCGATTATTGTGAAGTACATAGACAAAGAAGCTTTCGTAAGAATAGTCTGCACAAGCTGTATAAAAATAAACGTTATTAGATAGAGAAAGTCGTATGAATGTCACAGATATTTTTGTTACTTTCTCTACCACGTACATGGTAGAGAAGGTATAGCATTCCACTCAAACATTTGATACCAAGATTTCACCCGAAATACATGTTTTGAGACCCTTTGAATCCAAAAAAGGGCATTTTTAGAAAATGGTCTCTGTGTGTGTGTGTGTGTGTGTGTGTGTGTATCTGTGAACTGTATAACTCAAAACAAAAAGTTGGAGAAGCACCAAAACTGACATTTAGGTTCAGTAACTTCCAAAGATGTGACATGAAAGTTTTCAAGAAAACCCCCACTCCAAACTACCCTTTACATGGAACATTTTTTGAATTTTTCTTTTTCCCCAAAATTGATTAACGATTTTTATTTAAATACTATATGTTAAGATATTGTCATGAAAAATAAAACCTATATCTCGAATTTTCTCAGAATAGACTTTGAAATCCACATCATTGACAAGGAATTTGTATAATCTTGCATAACTATAAACGTTAAGCGATAGACGAAAGTGTACCACATAAGAAATGTAGATCTCTTTAAAACACACAATTTATTCCAAATAACGTTTTTTTGTGGCATAAACCGTTTTTGAGATATCCGTTATTAATGGTTCGAATTTTTCAACACTTAGTCATTCTTTTAAAGTCCTGTCAACATTCACTTGTTTCTCGCGATGTCATGGAAACAGTATGGAATTTTAAGGCCAGCATATATCGTCCAGTTCTTAAACATCTGACTATCGCTGTTCCCTTTGTATCAGTAACGAAATGTGTAATGTAGCTATTTCTGCAAAGGTTTATTTCGATTAAAATGAAATAAATATAAGAATAAGATTCAGTAAGACTAGTTTGTATACCCAGTAATAAAGGATAGAGGGTAGAGAATGTCATGTGAATGCATGATATCAGATGTTTACTTTCTCTACTACGTAGTATTGTATTCCACCCAAAAATTCGATAACGAGATTTCACCGGAAATATATGTTTTGAGACACCCTGAAACCAAAAAAAGGCATTTTTGGAAACATGTCCGTGTGTGTGTGTGTGTGTGTGAACAGCATAACTCAGAAACGAACAGTCGGATAAACACCAAACTTGGTATTTAGCTTCAGTATCTTCCAGGCGACACGAAGGTTTTCAAAAACATCCCGTCCACCCCAGATTACCGTTTACATGGCACATTTTTCGAAAATTTTAATTTTCTCAAAAATGGCTCTAACGATTTTGATGAAAATATCATATGTTAAGATACTTTCATGACACATGAAATGTATATCTCGAATTTTCTGGGAATGCCTCCAAAAGTATTCTTCATTGTGAACATCTTTGCATAACTGGTAAATCATAAGAGATAGACACAATTTTACTACATAAAAATGTAGATCTCGTGAAATACACAATTTATGTCATATACATTTTTTGTTGTTGAGTGAACCATTTTCGAGATATTGCTTGTTATTCCCTTAAATTACTTTTTCTCAAATTCGTTATTCATTTTTTTTGGTCCTGGTAATGCAAAGAGAATGGAATACTCCACATAGAAACCAGCTCTTAAAATATTTGACTATCACTTAAAGCCTAGCAATTCCCCTTGCATCTACAAGAAAATTAGCAATAAGATTAACATCTCGATTAACATGAAGGATATGGAGAATAAGCGTTTGTAAAAATAGTTTGTACTAGAGTAGATAAAGTCATGTGAGTGTAACACATCAGATTTTTTTAATCATGTATACACGGTCATGTGACATGAATGTATTGCCTGCAAATATTGAAACGAGATCCCTCACTGAGACACAAAGGGAGATAACGATTGCTTGGTTACACAGTCCTTTCTGCTCCCTTTGAGCCGACTGAATTTGTTATTCTGTCCCGTCACTCCTGCATGTTGCGTCGCCAATCTACTGTACATCCTGCTACAGGTTTATTTGTAGACTACTTGTAGTGCAGTCACCGCCCTGCCCATTGGCCGGCCGCGTGCAATAACCGCCGATCGTACTATGATGTCACAAAGGTGAGGTGCTTCGCGGAACCCTGCGAATTAAATGAACTCTTAATTCTATGTAGCACAAAAGTAATATCTTCTAGGTAAGATTGCCAGAAACCATAAGTTGCTAGGGGTGGTTTATTTTCATGAATTGCATTGTTTTGTCCACGTTATATTCTCTCTTACAAAGATATCAAAAGAAAAGCCGAAATTTATCGGATCCAAATGTTGGACCACCTATAATATTTATTCCGAAATTAGGCATAATTTTTACTTTCTCTACTACGTATAGTAAGTAGGGGAAGTATTGCATTCCATCCAAAAATTCGATACCGAGATCTCACGGAAATACATGTTTTGAGACCCCCTAAATCCAAAAAAAGCATTTCTGGAAACATGTCCGTGTGTGTGTCTGTGAATAGCTTAACTCAGAAACGAACAGTCGGATAAACACCAAACTTGGTATTTAGGTTCAGTATCTTGCAGAGATGCGACACGAAGGTTTTCAAGAAAATCCTCCTACCCCAGATTACCCTTTACATAGAATATTTTTCGAAAATTTTAATTTTCTCAAAATGGCTCTAACGATTTTGATTAAAATATCATATGTTTAAGATATTTTCCTGACAAATGAAATGTATATCTTGAATTTTCTGGGAATGTCTCCAAAAGTATTCCTCATTGTGAACGACTTTTACATAAGTGGTAAACCATAAGAGATAGACAAAAGTTTACAACACAAAAAATGTAGATCGCGTTAAAATACACAATTTATGTCATATACATTTTTGTTGTTGAGTGAACCATTTTCGATATATTGCTTGTTATTCCCTTAAATTTTCCAATACTTATACTTTTTCTCAAATGGGAATTCGTTATTCATTTTTTTTGTTCTGGTAATACAAAGAGAATGGAATGCGCCACATAGCAACCAGCGTTAAAATATTTGACTATCGCTTAAAGCCTACCAATTCCCCTTGCATCTACAAGAAAATTAGCAATAAGATGAACATCTCGATATCTCGATTAACATGAAGCATATGGAGAATAAAAATAGTTTGTACCAGAGTAGAGAAAGTCATGTGAGTGTAACACATCAGATTTGTTTCACAGTGGTGTGTTTTCTACATCTTCCTGATGATATTTACACAGAAGGAGATTTACAATTCCAACACATGAATTCGTTTCCAAAAAAATCCATATTTACAAACATAAATTTGGTGGCTGTAATAACCATATCTGGGATTTTAGACTAAATGCGTATAGTTTATGTGTACAAAAAACTAAAAGTAGTTAAATATCTTTATCTTTCATGTAAAATATAAATATATGAATGGGATTGATGGTGCCTAAAATGCGTATTTTATCATTTGTGTTGTTATATTAATTTTTTTAATGCAGTAATGAAAAATAAAGTATGGGATTAGTTTGTAATAGTTTGGCTGTAGGAGTAAGACTTTCTAGGAGAAAAGACTGGTTTATTTTAACGCTATAGCAGGTAGATTCATTTGTTTTACAGAAAGAGAAACAGAATACATCCCTCTGGATCTGTATGTCATCCTTTGGTATGGGTCGGTGACTGCAATACGGCAGAAATCCCTTTCAGATGGTGCATTTCCCATTGTTTGTCTCACATACCTCGTCCCCTTCATTAACTGTTGATATACACACATTTGCAAGATTTTTCCTTGCTCTCTCTCTGTTGTTTCTCAATTGTGTTTCAAACTGATCTTTTTCGTTGATGTTCTTAACGATATATTGTGTTTTGCAGCCCTTTGTTAGGCGGCACTATGTCAGCTCTAGAGCATTTAGGTCACAATATATATCTGTAATGTACCTATGGTGTATTTCCACTGTCATGTATTTAAATATTTTTGAAAGGACCTTTTTCAGCTTTATAAGCTCATATTATGTACTAGCAACCATCGTTTCATAATTGAAGACACCGTGGAATGTTTCTAGCCATAATAGTCTATTAAATTCACTGTTTTTGTTATTGTGTAATTTGTAATGCTCAGTAATTAATAGTATTATTTAACTTTAAGAAAGTGGAAATATATTTTTGATACTTAAAATCTAATGTTTAGCTCGTGAAAACCGAATGTTTAGTGCCTAAAACTGTTCTTTAGTGCCTATTTTTACTTTCTCTACTACGTAAAGTAAGTAGGGGAAGTATTGTATTCCACCCAAAATTCGATACCGAGATTTCACCGGAAATACATGTTTTGAGACCCCCTGAATCCAAAAAAAAAGCATTTTTGGAAACATGACCGTGTGTGTGTGTCTGTGTGTCTGTTAACAGCATAACTCAGAAACGAACAGTTGGATAAACACCAAACTTGGTGTTTAGGTTCAGTATCCTCCAGAGATGCGACACGAAGGTTTTCAAGAAAATCCCCCACCCCAGATTACCGTTTACATGCAACATTTTTCGAAAATTTTAATTTTCTCAAAAGTGTCCTTAACGATTTTGATTAAAATATCATATGTTTAAGATATTTTCATGACAAATGAAATGTATATCTCGAATTTTCTGGGAATGTCTCCAAAAGTATTCTTCATTGTGAACTACTTTTGCATAACTTGTAAACCATAAGAGATAGACAAAATTTTACTACACAAAAATGCAGATCGCGTTAAAATAGACAATTTATGTCATATATATTTTTTGTTGTTGTTGAGTGAACCATTTTCGAGATGTTGCTTGTTATTTCCTTAAATTTTCCAATAC
Organism: Deroplatys truncata; assembly: GCA_030765065.1. Classification (NCBI taxonomy): domain Eukaryota; kingdom Metazoa; phylum Arthropoda; class Insecta; order Mantodea; family Mantidae; genus Deroplatys; species Deroplatys truncata. The sequence goes on along the minus strand of CM060987.1, from coordinate 178,441,576 downwards.
TTACACTTATTCTCAAATGGGAATTCGTTATTCGTTTATGTTATGTCCTGGACATGCAAAGAGAGTGGAATGCTCCACATAGCAACCAACTCTTAAAAGATTTGACTATCGCTTAAAACCTACCAATTCCCCTTGCACCTACAAGAAAATTAGGAATAAGATTAACATCTCGATTAACATGAAGCATATGGGGAATAAGCGTTTGTAAAAATAGTTTGTACAAGAGTAGAGAAAGTCATGTGTGTGTAACACGTCAGATTTTTTTTTATATATTTCCTATCTTTTGTCATCCATATTACTTACGTCCTCCAAATTTCAGAGATTCTAGCACATAAACAAAGAACTTTTGGAGATGGATTTAACATTAAAATATGATCACTTGGTACTCATCTACCTACCACTGAGCATTGTGACATATATTTATTTATAACTGCAATTACCGAACGGGGCCTCCGAAGCCTGTTTTTCAATTTTCCTCCACGCTTTGATGGTGCTTTCAAATTGGATTGGTTTGAACGGATTTTCTGTAACTTTGTAACTGTTTTATGGTAATTCACTGAGTTAGGTCTAATGGTAGAACTTCAAACCGTTGTGTTTACGGTAGCTATCTACCTATGCACGCTGCTCTTCTCTGTCTCACTCTGCCAAATAAACGAATCGCTTCCATCTGCCATTCAGTACAATTGCATCTCATCAGGACGTGTTGAACGCAATGGCATACATGGGCCTGGTGTAGATTGGGAACCATACATTTGCGTATGCGCTTGTTTTCGGACAGCGAATGGACTGTTTCTCTCTCCCGGCGCTGACCTCAGTGTTTACTAGCACCCACTCCCTCAGAGGCCTGCACGCACAAAGCTGCAAACTTATCGGGTATTCACCGAATGATTGATTTGCTCCGGACCTGCCTGGAAGGGGTTGCAAGCTTAATTAATTGGAAGCGGATTATTGTTAGGCGGCACAAAGGACCAGATGGGCTTGCTATGTTTAGCGAGATGATCCGTGGTGCTCTTCCATTGGCTTACAGTGAAGTACTGGTTTAGAGTGCCTGCCGTGTATGCTGGTTTGGAGTGGCAGTTGGGGAAATTAAAAAATACGAGACAGATTGATAAGTGCATGACTTTCATGAGAGATAGCGTTATAATCACAGGTTTCTTGTTTGCACCCATGTCTTACATCTATTCTGGGTATAATCGCAGAAATTCGTCATTTGTTTCTTAGAACATTGTTGAGAGCGTCTAAAATAAGCAGATGTATGTTGCTTCCTAGAAAATGGAGAAAAGTGAATTTCGTGTTCTGATAAAGCACTACACTACCGTGGTAATACGGTGAAGGAAACGGAAGAAAAGCTTAACAAGTATTATGGGGTCTCTGCTCCATTACCTGGCATGGTTCACAGAATTTCGATGTGACCGTAAACATCTCGAGTGAACGGGTGTATAACATTCTGCACGAATGTTTGAGTATGAGAAAGGTTCTCTTTCACCAGGATTATGCACCACACACAAGTCAGTCATTGTCATTGCAAAATTTGTGGAATTGGGCTGCGAACTGCTACCTCACCCACCATATTCTCCAGATTTGGCTCCGGCCGATTTCTTCCTCTTCGCAAACCTGAAAAATTGGCTCACTGGGAGGAAATTCACGTCCATTGAGCACATCATGGCATAAACAATCTCATATTTTGTGGACTTCGAAAAATCATATTTTTGGAAGGGTTATAAAAATTGGAGAAACGTTGGACAACGTGTATTTTTTTAAGTGCCCTTGTTTACCCAGATTATTATTACTATGTTTTACTTTATTATTTACTGCTTATTACCGCAATTGCACAACACATAGACACCCATGTCCATGGCGGGACTCGAACCCGCAGTATTGAATTTAAAGGAGACTATGTTGAGAAACAAAATTGATTTTTTAAAAAAAAATCCTTTAAAAGTTCACTGACTTATCAACCCGCCCTCCTAATTCCACCATTTCCACCTGTTAGTTGAGGCAACGTGTAGTGTAATATTTATAAAAATAGATTTTTTTATTTATGGACGCTCTTTACCTACTATGGCCCTTAGCGCCTCATTCTATATTGGGCGTAAAAGACAGGTAATTTTGCTCAGAGGGCTCTTTATCAGGCTTGAGGTTCTTTTACGTGCCATAAATCTACGACACGGTACCACCGGCTTTACTTTACTTCCGAAGAAAAGTATGGAATTTTAAGGCAAGCATATAGCGTCCAGTTCATAAACACTAATTGACTAACGCTGTTCTCTTTGTATCTATAAGGAAATGTGCAGAGTGTCTATTTATGGAAATTTTTATTTGGATTAAAATGGAGTAAATATAAAAGTAAGCTTTAGTAAGACTAATAAACCATCGAAGATAGAGAAAGTCATGTGAATGTATCACTCCGATTCTTTTATGACGAAATCCAGCTCAGGAATGACATTTCCATTGTTTCCGTCCTGTAATTTAGATATAATTATTGTGAAGTTGCCAACCAAAACACATTGAATCTCGCTAAGGTCGAAGAAAATTCCGCTACATTCCCCTACAAAATAAAATCTACTCGTATATTATATCAATTGATTACTGTCATAGAAAACATTATTATAATTTCGTTGTTGCTAATTTAGGCTTATTTTAGTGGCAGTGATTTATCTTTTGAGTAAGTGAATGATTAACTCAAAATAAATTTAATCATGAATACATTTCTTAGTAAAATGTAAATCAATACATTGATGCAGTAATTTGTATCACAAATTATTTAAATGTAAAGAATGAATGTAATACGAATATGCATTTTTATGTGACATTGATTTGAGATGTATATTGATTGTAATTATTGTTGAGAAGTAAGTTTATACGGCCTTACTGAAACTGACAATAATAGCGTGCAATAATGCAGCGAGGGGGTGAGCTGTTTATCATTATTAGAGACGAGGAAGTTACGTAATGTTGGCGCGTTTTTCCTTTAGAATCTTCTGGAACATTTCCCTAGAGCATATGTATTCATAATTTTCATTGGATATTAAAATAGACGCTAATGTTGGCGCGTTTTATTAGCCAATTGCAGCTCAGTTATAATCTTTAGGCATATCGGGGTGTAGGAGTATAAATAGGGCTAGGTTAGAGGTAGAGTCCGTCAGTTCGTCGAAAATATTTGTATGCTACACGTCGCCGTCAGTCCAGCAGAAATATTACACGTCGGCTATCGATTCGCAAGTTACGCGTATCAGAGTTATGAAAAATCTCAAGTATTGTAAAGTTAATGATACAAAAAAGTTGAAGTACGTGAATTAAGAATAATCAGTAAATAAGTTGTTATAACAGTTTCAGTTTGGCGAGTGTCAAGATCAATGTGTAAATGTGATAGTGAAAGTGTTCGACAATAAAATTGTAAAACAAATTCCTTCATCAGTGTTATCTTTGGATAAAATATTCCTTTCCGTTTACACAACCTGTATAAAGAGATGTGCTCGACCAAAAAGATCATAGCTAGCCGGAGGACAGTAAACCAAAATTAAATAAAATAACAGCAGCATTCTTTAAACAAACACTAATACTACCGCAAATTGCTAACACCAGATGGAGCTACAAACTTAACAAAGAATCACGTCACAAAATGGCTTCAACACGTGGAGTAAACACACATACACAAACATTATAAGTATACCGCCGCAAATTGGCTCCCATACGTGGGGCAGTTAAAATTATGTAACCAAACAAAACAAAAGCAGCACAATATAAGATCTTCAAGTTCTAATAATTTACGTAAAAACATATTACGTAAACATTAAACCACTGCAACATTTACTAGTTCCCCGAGAAGTGTTTGTGCTGTCTGTAGCCTTTAGATTCTACATAGTTTCTGGCTTTCATGTGGTTTCAAAAAATCACATCTTTTTTGCTTCCAGAACATTAGATGCTCTGTGCTTTGCTTTTGCATTGTTTTGTCTAAGTGGTTGTAACCATTTCGGGGGAAAAAACCATATTTTCAACCAGTTATTCGAAAATGGCTTTTTTCTCATTTTTTAAAAATTCTCCGCGATATTCCCTTGTTCTTAGATTTGGGGCACCCTATATCACTCATTATTATATCTTTGGTAATACTTAAAATGACTAAATTAATTTTGTATAATGTAGTCGGAAGGTTTTACATATATATCGTAGTAATGTTCAAAATTTATTTTTTTAAATTAAAATTTACAAAAGTCACTACATTTTTCCACCTTGTTGTTATTTGCCACAATGTCTCCCGATAGCTCAAATTTCGCTACGATTGGCAACACTGAAAGCAGCAGCAGAACAGGAAGACAGTGAATAGATATGCACAAAAAATAAGTTCGTAAAGTTTAATCCTCTCCGTTTTTAGCTACACCCTTTTTTACTTTCTCTATCCGTACACAGTAGGTGGAGAAGGTATTGCATTACATCCCCCCAAAAAATCTGATGTGTTACACTTACATGACTTTCTCTACTCTTGTACAAACTATTTTTACAAACTCTTATTCTCCATCTATTTCATATTAATCGAGATAAACATTTGCAGAAACGATCTTGCAAAGAGAATTACATTTTACACATAGCGACCAGTTCTAAAAAGTTGGACTATCGCTTAAGGCGTACTATGTTCCCCTTTATTTTGTATTCGCAAGGGCAATATAGAAATACAGTAGCCTTTAAGCATCGAAATATCTCTTAATACCTGGTAGCTAGGTACAGCAACATTCTCTTTGCCTCAGATTAATACTCTTTGCATATACAAGACAAAAAAATCTGATGTGTTACACTCACATAACTTTCTCTACTCTTGTACAATCTATTTTTACAAGCGCCTATTCTCCATATGCTTTATGTTAATCGAGATATCGAGATGTCAGTCTTATTGCTAATTATCTTGTAGATGCAAGGGGAATATGGTAGCTTTTAAGCGATGGTCAAATATTTTAACGCTGGTTGCTATGCGGCGCATTCCATTCTCTTTGCAAGTCCAGGACATAAAAAAATGAATAACGAATTTGAGAAAAAGTATAAGTATTGGAAAATTTAAGGAAATAACAAGCAATATCTCGAAAACGGTTCACTCAACAAAAGAAATGTATACGACATAAATTGTGTATTTTAACGCGATCTACAGTTTTCGTGTAGTAAAATTTTGTCTATCTCTTATGGTTTAGCAGTTATGAAAAAGTCGTGCATAATGAAGAATACTTTTGGAGACATTCCCAGAAAATTCGAGATATACATTTTATTTCTCATGACATTATCTTAAACATATGATATTTTAATCAAAATCGTTAGACCCATTTTTGAGAAAATTAAACTTTTCGAAAAATCTTCCATGTAAAGGGTAGTCTGGGGTGGGGGGATTTTCTTGAAAACCTTCGTGTCGCATCTCTGGAAGATACTGAACATAAATACCAAGTTTGGTGTTTATCCGACTGTTCGTTTTTGAGTTATGCTGTTCACAGACACACACACACACACAGACACACACACACACACACGGACATGTTTCCAAAAATGCTTTTTTTGGATTCAGGAGGTCGCAAAACATGTATTTCCGGTGAAATCTCGGTATCGAATTTTTGGGTGGAATGCAATACTTCCCCTAGTTACTATACGTAGTAGAGAAAGGAAAATAAATAATCGAACTCCCATTTGAGAAAATAAGTATTCAAAAATTTAAGGGAATAACAAGCAATATCTCGAAAATGGTTCACTCAACAAAAAAATCTGATGTGTTACACTCACATGACTTTCTCTACTCTTTATTTTTACAAACGCTTATTCTCCATATGCTTCATGTTAATCGAGATATCGAGATGTCAATCTTATTGGTAATTTTCTTGTAGATGCAAGGAAAATATGGTAGCTTTTAAGCGATAGTCAAATATTTTAACGCTGGTTGCTATGTGACGCATTCCATTCTCTTTGCATGTCCAGGACAAAAAAAATCTGATGTGTTACACTCACATGACTTTCTCTACTCTTCTACAATCTAATTTTACAAACGCTTATTCTCCATATGCTTCATGTTAATCGAGATATCGAGATGTCAATCTTATTGCTAATTTTCTTGTAGATGCAAGGGGAATATGGTAGCTTTTAAGCGATAGTCAAATATTTTAACGCTGGTTGCTATGTGGCGCATTCCATTCTCTTTGCATGTCCAGGACATAAAAAAAATGAATAACGAATTTGAGAAAAAGTATAAGTATTGGAAAATTTAAGGAAATAACAAGCAATATCTCGAAAACGGTTCACTCAACAAAAGAAACGTATATGACATAAGTTGTGTATTTTAACGCGATCTACATTTTTTGTGTAGTAAAATTTTGTCTATCTCTTATGGTTTACCAGTTATGCAAAAGTCGTTCACAATGCAGAATAGTTTTGGAGACATTCCCAGAAAATTCGAGATATACATTTTATTTGTCATGACAATATCTTAAGCATATGATATTTTAATCAAAATCGTTAGAGCCGTTTTTGAGAAAATTAAAATTTTCGAAAAATGTTCCATGTAAAGGGTAGTCTGGGGTGGGGGGATTTTCTTGAAAACCTTCGTGTCGCATCTCTGGACGATGCTGAACCTAAATACCAAGTTTGGTGTTTATCCGACTGTTCGTTTTTGAGTTATGCTGTTCACAGACACACAGACACACAGACACACAGACACACAGACACACAGACAGACACACACACGGACATGTTTCCAAAAATGCTTTTTTTGGATTCAGTGATTCTCAAAACATGTATTTCCGGTGAAATCTCGGTATCGAATTTTTGGGTGGAATGCAATACTTCCCCTACTTACTATACGTAGTAGAGAAAGTAAAAATGAATAACGCATTTGAGAAAAAGTATAAGTATTGGAAAATTTAAGGAAATAACAAGCAATATCTCGAAAACGGTTCACTCAACAAAAGAAATGTATATGACATAAGTTGTGTATTTTAACGCGATCTACATTTTTTGTGTAGTAAAATTTTGTGTATCTCTTATGGTTTACCAGTTATACAAAAGTCGTTCACAATGAAGAATACTTTTGCAGACATTCCCAGAAAATTCGAGATATACATTTCATTTCTCATGACATTACCCTAAACATATGATATTTTCATCAAAATCGTTGGAGCCATTTTTGAGAAAATTAAAATTTTCGAAAAATCTTCCATGTAAAGGGTAGTCTGGGGTGGGGGGATTTTCTTGAAAACCTTCGTGTCGCATCTCTTGAAGATACTGAACCGAAATACCAAGTTTGGTGCTTATCCGACTGTTCGTTTTTGAGTTATGCTGTTCACAGACACACACACACACACACACACACACAGTCACACACACACACACACTGACACACACACGGACATGTTTCCAAAAATGCTTTTTTTGGATTCAGGAGGTCTCAAAACGTGTATTTCCGGTGAAATCTCGGTATCGAAGTTTTGGGTGGAATGCAATACTTCCCCTACTTACTATACGTAGTAGAGAAAGTAAAAATATGATGTGTTACACTCACATGACTTTCTCTACTCTTGTACAATTTAATTTTACAAACGCCTATTCTCCATATGCTTCATGTTAATCGAGATATCGAGATGTCAATCTTATTGGTAATATTCATGTAGATGCAAGGGGAATATGGTAGCTTTTAGGCGATAGTCAAATATTTTAACGCTGGTTGCTATGTGGCGCATTCCATTCTCTATGCATGTCCAGGACATAAAAAGAATGAATAACGAATTTGAGAAAAAGTATAAGTATTGGAAAATTTAAGGAAATAACAAGCAATATCTCGAAAACGGTTCACTCAACAAAAGAAATGTATATGACATAAGTTGTGTATTTTAACACGATCTACATTTTTTGTGTAGTAAAATTTTGTCTATCTCTTATGGTTTACCAGTTATACAAAAGTCGTTCACAATGAAGAATACTTTTGCAGACATTCCCAGAAAATTCGAGATATACATTTCATTTCTCATGACATTACCCTAAACATATGATATTTTCATCAAAATCGTTAGAGCCATTTTTGAGAAAGTTAAAATTTTCGAAAAATCTTCCATGTAAAGGGTAGTCTGGGGTGGGGGGATTTTCTTGAAAACCTTCGTGTCGCATCTCTGGAAGATACTGAACCTAAATACCAAGTTTTGTGCTTATCCGACTTCGTTTTTGAGTTATGCTGTTCACAGACACACACACACACACACACACACACACACACAGACACACACACAGACACACACGCACACGGACATGTTTCCAAAAATGCTTTTTTTGGATTCAGGAGGTCTCAAAACATGTATTTCCGGTGAAATCACGGTATCGAATTTTTGGGTGGAATGCAATACTTCCCCTACTTACTATACGTAGTAGAGAAAGTAAAAACATCTGATGTGTTACACTCACATGACTTTCTCTATTCTTGTACACACTATTTTTACAAACGCTTATTCTCCATATGCTTCATGTTAATCAAGATATTGAGATGTCAATCTTATTGCTAATTTTCTTGTAGATGCAAGGGGAATATGGTAGGTTTCAAGCGATAGTCAAATATTTTAACTCTGGTTGCTGTGGCGCATTCCATTCTCTTTGCATGTCCAGGACATAAAAAGTCTGATGTGTTACACTCACATGACTTTCTCTACTCTTGTACAATCTATTTTTACAAACGCCTATTCTCAATATGCTTCATATTAATCGAGATATCGAGATGGCAATCTTATTTGTAATTTTCTTGTAGATGCAATGGGAATATGGTAGCTTTTAAGCGATAGTCAAATATTTTATCGCTGGTTACTATGTGGCGCATTCCATTCTCTTTGCATGTCCAGGACATAAAAAAATCTGATGTGTTACACTCACATGACTTTCTCTACTCTTGTACAATCTATTTTACAAACGCCTATTCTCCATATGCTTCAAGTTAATCGAGATATCGAGATGTCAATCTTATTGGTAATTTTCTTGTAGATGCAAGGGAAATATGGTAGCTTTTAAGCGATAGTCAAATATTTTAACGCTGGTTGCTATGTGGCGCATTCCATTCTCTTTGCATGTCCAGGACAAAAAGAATGAATAACGAATTTGAGAAAAAGTATAAGTATTGGAAAATTTAAGGAAATAACAACCAATATCTCGAAAATGGTTCACTCAACTAAAAAAATGTATATGACATAAATTGTGTATTTTAACGCGATCTACATTTTTTGTGTAGTAAAATTTTGTCTATCTATTATGGTTTACCAGTTATGCAAAAGTCGTTCACAATGAAGAATACTTTTGGAGACATTCCCAGAAAATTCAAGATATACATTTTATTTGTCATAAACGTATCTTAAACATGTGATATTTTAATCAAAATCGTTAGAGCCATTTTTGAGAAAATTAAAATTTTCGAAAAATCTTCCATGTAAAGGGTAATCTGGGGTGGGGGGATTTTCTTGAAAACCTTCGTGTCGCATCTCTGGAAGATACTAAACCTAAATACCAAGTTTGGTGCTTATCCGACTGTTCGTTTTTGAGTTATGCTGTTCACAGACACACACACAGACACACACACAGACACACCACACACACAGACACACACACGGACATGTTTCCAAAAATGCTTTTTTTGGATTCAGGAGGTCTCAAAACATGTATTTCCGGTGATATCTCGGTATCGAATTTTTGGGTGGAATGCAATACTTCCCCTACTTACTATACGTAGTAGAGAAAGTAAAAATGAATAACGAATTTGAGAAAAAGTATAAGTATTGGAAAATTTAAGGAAATAACAAGCAATATCTCGAAAACGGTTCACTCAACAAAAAAATGTATATGATATAAGTTGTGTATTTTAACGCGATCTACATTTTTTGTGTAGTAAAATTTTGTCTATCTCTTTTGGTTTACCAGTTATGCAAAAGTCGTTCATAATGAAGAATACTTTTGGAGACATTCCCAGAAATTTCGAGATATACATTTCATTTCTCATGACATTATCTTAAACATATGATATTTTCATCAATATCGTTAGAGCCATTTTTGAGAAAATTATTCTTTTCGAAAAATGTTCCCTGTAAAGGGTAGTCTGGTGTGGGGGGATTTTCTTGAAAATCTTCGTGTCGCATCTCTGGAAGATACTGAACGTAAATACCAAGTTTGGTGTTTATCCGACTGTTAGTTTTTGAGTTATGCTGTTCACAGACACACACACACAGACACACACACAGACACACACACACACGGACATGTTTCCAAAAATGCTTTTTTGGATTCAGGAGGTTTCAAAACATGTATTTCCGGTGAAATCTCGGTATCGAATTTTTGGGTGGAATGCAATACTTCCCCTACTTACTATACGTAGTAGAGAAAGTAAAATGTATATGACATAAATTGCGTATTTTAACGCGATCTACACTCTTTGTATAGTAAAATTCTGTCTATCTCTTATGGTTTACCAGTTAAGCAAAAGTCGTTCAAAATGAAGAATACTTTTGGAGACATTCCCAGGAAATTCAAGATATACATTGTATTTGTCATGCAAATATCTTAAACATATGATATTTTAATCAAAATCGTTAGAGCCATTTTTGAGAAAATTAAAAGTTTTCGAAAAATGTTCCATGTAAGGGGTAATCTGGGGTGGGGGATTTTCTTGAAAACCTTCGTTTCGCATCTCTGGAAGATACTGAACCTGGTCGTTTCTTAGTTATGCTGTTCACAGACACACACACACACACACACACACACACACACACACACACACACACACACACACACACACACACACAGACACATACACGGACATGTTTTCAAAAATGCTTTATTGGATTCAGGGAGTCTGAAAACATATATTTCCCGTGAAATCTCAGTATAGAATTTTTGGGTGGAATACAATACTTCCCCTACTTACTATACGTAGTAGAGAAAGTGAAAATAGTTCCTTTTTGTATGAAAGTGGCACCATTGAGTGCTGCAGCACTATTTCTGGGCATACCAACCTGACTATGGTGATTACCAATTTTGGACATGTTAGTATAATATGTAATACTGTTAATGTTGTTCTACATGTTTCACAAATTGGTGGAGAGATTCTATTTAACAAATAAGAGTGCGTCAGTTTGGTATGCCCAATTCGTAGTCGTGATATTACAACTTGGTTTCGCCGCTGTAGCTGTCTTATTGGATATTCTTGAGTTGAAGTTCCACGTACATCAGGAAGTTTACTTGTAGAATTGTTTATCCAGCTGGTCAGCCATTATTTGTGTATTTTCTTCTTAAAGTGTGTGACTGCATCTTGGAGAAGTATTTTGATATCAGTATCTTGTGTTGGCAGTTCTGTAGCTTGTTTTCCTGCAGTATCGGCTCATTCATTGCCGGGTATGTTGTTATGAGATGGTATCCACATGAAATTGAGTGACTTTTCTAAGTTATAAAGGATGGTAACAAACTGATGTATTTCGTTTACAATACTATTGGTAGAGAACGTGTCTTGTATTGCATTTAAGGCTGATAGAGAGTTACTGATAATTATTGATTTTTACTTTCTCTACTACGTATAGTAAGTAGGGGAAGTATTGCATTCCACCCTAAAATACGATACCAAGATGTCACAGGAAATACATGTTTTGAGGTGCACTGAATGCATCTAAAGCATTTTTGGAAACATGTCCGTGTGTGTATGTGTGTGTGTGGGTGTCTGTCTGTCTGTGAACAGCATAACTCAGAAACGAACAGTCGGATAAACACCAAACTTGGTATTTAGGTTCAGCATCTTCCAGAGATGCAACACGAAGGTATTCAAGAATATCCCCCCACCCCGGATTACCCTCTACATGGAACATTTTTCGAATTTTCTGGGAATGTCTCCAACAGTATTCTTCATTGTGAACGACTTTTGCATAACTGGTACACCATAAGAGATAGACAAAATTTTACTGCACAAAAATGTAGTACGCGTTAAAATACACAGTTGTTTTTGTTGAGTGAACCATTTTCAACATATTGCTCGTTATTCCCTTAAATGTTCCAATACTTATACTTTTTCTCAAAGTAGTTATTCATTTTTTTGTCCTGGTAATGCAAAGAGAATGGAATACTCCACATAGCAACCAGCTCTTAAAATATTTGACTATCGCTTAAAGCCTACCAATTCCCCTTGCACCTACAAGAAAATTAGCAATCAGGTTAACATCTCGATTAACATGAAGCATATGGAGAATAAGCGTTTGTAAAAATAGTTTGTACAAGAGTAGAGATAGTCATGTGAGTGTAACACATCAGAATTTTTTATTAACACTTCCCTCAATTAAGGGCTGCCATATAGATAAAGTATGCCTATACAAATTTAAATTTACAATAATAATGACGATGTTAACATATCAAAATAATGAAAATCAACTTAAAATAGAAGTATGGAGAGTTTTACCAATCCTCTGTTGGAACAAAAGATACACAGGGAAGAAATTTACATCCTCAGTACTCGTACTCGAATCTTTCGCTATGTACGTACCCTTGGAAGGGCTTTACCATATGTAGGATGGATTTTTGTAAGGTGATGGTTTGGTGTTGATGTTGTGGGTGTGATGGGAGGTAGCGCTATGTTTTTATAGGCTCCTCAGTGGCTGCATTTTCAGTAACAGCGCCAGTGCCCTGCTCCACTGATGTTTATTTTTTGTTTAAATTTTGATTGGTTGGATTTTGTTGACCACTCCCACTGGGGAGGGGGGGAGTACTTAGTGACAGCATGCCTTTGCTGTTGGCAGGTTTAAAGCCTTCGTTACCGAGGATGCCCGCAAGCCATGCGAGGAACCCGGTAGCGTCTGTATTGACGTTCTTGGGGTAAGTAGTCCCCAGGGATCTGACAAGGGCGTTCTCATGGTAAATCAATTTGCCGTAGAATTTTGTTGCCCGTTGTCTAATCACGTCCTCCACATAAGGGACGGCCGAGGGTTCATGTAATAGCTTTCATGGAAAGCGACGATAGACAGAATAGATGGACCGAAGTCCCCTGTTCTGAATCCGCTGAAGCCAGAGAAGCCAGTAATCTGCTGCCATGCCCCACACCTCACAGGCGTAGAGCATCAGAGGTAATATAAGAGCTTTATAAAGGCGTAACTTTAAGTGAACCGGCATGTTGGAAGCCAGTACCGGATATAAGGCAGCTACTGCTCCCTTAGCCCTTTTCGTTGTTCCACGCACGTGTTCACGAAAGGTTAGGTCCTTATCTAGAGTGACACCTAAATAGCGTAAGGAAGTCCCCCACTCTATCCTTTGGCCCCGATAGGTAAAGGTTGGTCTGTCTGCAGCGGGGATTCTTCTCTTGGCGAGCAGGACAGCTTGGCCTTTGCCCGGATTCACGGACATCCGCCACTGCCTGCACCAGTGTTAAACGAGACTGGAGGTGTCGTTGTATAGGGTTGAAGGCTCTGAGGATGTGTCTGTTGGTAGTGTACAGCAGGACTTCATCAGCAAACTGGACCATATTTACGTCCTGCACCACTGGAAAGTCTGCCATGTACAGACTAAACAGTGTGGAAGATAGTACAGAGCCTTCGGGGACTCCGCCTCGTATGGGTTTTTGTGTTGATGTTTTCCCCACTACTACTACTACTACTACTACTACTATAAAGGAGCGTTGGTGTGGGAAACTGTGTATGATGTTGATAATTTGTCTGTGTAGACCAAGCTGGATCATTTTGTATAGGAGTCCCTCATGCCAGGTCGTAGAGAAGGCCTTCCCCACGTCCAGAGACACCGCAGCTGTGAAAACCCTGTCCTGGAAACCCAGGGCAGCAGCCTTCACCACCCGCAGCTGCTGCTGGGCGGCCGAGTGCCCAGAACGAAAACCAAACTGATGGGTTGGGATGGCTTGAATGTCAGCTAGTAGTGGCGAGAAGCGGTGTAGTATGAGCCTCTCAAAAACTTTTGAGAGGGTCGGTAGGAGGCTGATGGAGCGGTAACTGGAGGGAAGAGCTGGGTCCTTACCAGGTTTCGGAATGCATACCACCCGGGCCACTTTCCACTCGTGTGGAAAGTGTCCCAAGGTGATGCACATGTTGAAAACCCTGTAAGGAAGAGTACAGCTCTGAAAGGAAGGTTGCGGAGCATGGCGTGACATCCTCAGTATTAGCTTATACATAGATTAGTAGTAATTATTGAGGGTCTCCGGTCAAACAAATGTCTGTAAAATATGATCTTATTGATTTTAAAAGAAAGGACTGCAATTTTTCTTTTGCTAGCTTTACAGTAACACTAAATTTCTTAATTGTGGCACCATAAAATGCTTAATATGGTTAAAAGCCTTAAAATTGTTGCAGAAAAGAGTATTTAAAATAATAACTTTACTGCTATTGCCATCTCTGAACTCTTTCGCCAACCATAACCACACCCTGACGACGAATCATTTGTGTAACGTTCCCGTGATATGGATAGCAAGGTCGTTAAACGTTACCGAAAAGTTTGCAATTAATCCTCAGTACAGGCATATTGTATTCGAACTTGTTCCTGCAGCTGTTTCCGAAATCAATTAAGAAGCTTTCCTATCATAGGGCATGTAATTTAATAATACTGCTGGCCTTAAAATTCCACACAGTTTTCATGTAATCGCGAGAAGCAGCTGAAGATCGATGGCACTTTAAAAGAATGACAAGTACTGAACAATTACAACATTTAACAACGGATATTATAGAACGTCTTAAGCCTCAAAACATTTATTTGAAATAAATTATGTGTTTTAAAGAGATCTACATTTTTTTGTGTGTGGTACGTTTTCGTCTATCGCTTAACGTTTAGCAGTTATGCAAGATTATACAAAATTTCTTTCCATTGAAAAGAACTTTCTAGGCTATTCCGAGGAAACTCAAGATGTACATTTTGTTTGTCATGTAAATTTCTTTAGTGTATGGCATTTTAATCAAACTTGTTAGTAATGTTTTAGAGAATAAATATTGTTCCATATAAAGGGTTGTTGAGTGATGGCATCTTTTCTTGAAAAATCTTCGTGTCGCATTCTTGGAAGATACTGAGCTTAGATACCAAGTTTGGTACTTAATCCGACTTTTCGTTTTTGAGTTACGCTGTTCACACATACACACAGACGTTTTTCTAAAAATGCTTTTTTTTTTAATTCAGAGGACCTCAAAAATGTGTTTGAGGTAAAATCTCGGCATCGCATTTTTGGTTGGAATGCAATACCTTCTCTATCTGCTAGGTACGTGATAGAGAAAGTAATAAAATTAGGCCTAAAACATTCTGTATGTTTTATTAATTCCTAATTTTATTGCTGTTTCACATAACAGCATTTTAGATTAGATTCCATTCTTTTGGTTCGTTAATGGCCAAACAGGCTTGCACATAGAACATGTCGAAAATATATATATATATATATATATATCACATACACAAAGTATACAAGCTTTCGAGTTCTGTTTTAAAATACCTAAGTATTGTAAACATAGTATTTCTAGTGTATTGAAACTTACTAAAACAAGACAAGCTGCATCATTGCACCGGGCTCACATCCTTACTTACATAGAGAGAGTGTCAAAATTTAGTGTTAAGATATGCATTCACAAAATATTAAATATATACAATAACATATTAATGCCATTTCTTAATTGCTGCTTAGTACGGGAGCTTTATTGGAAAATTTCGCACCAATCAAAACCATAAAACAGCCTGGAAGATATGACCAGGTTTGAAACGTGGCAAACGTAGTAAACCATGTTCAAAAGTAGCTGAAGAGCCGTTGAAGTTCTGCAGATACCAGCTCAAAACGGTTGTGGCATTCTTTACAGGACATGCACCAGTAAGGAAACACTTAGGACAGGACTAAGAGTGGAGGTGGACTTGGCACCTTGACCTACGCAC
This sequence comes from Deroplatys truncata, assembly GCA_030765065.1. Classification (NCBI taxonomy): domain Eukaryota; kingdom Metazoa; phylum Arthropoda; class Insecta; order Mantodea; family Mantidae; genus Deroplatys; species Deroplatys truncata. Next base: position 178,425,709 of record CM060987.1, on the reverse strand, counting down.
ATCTGTTATACCTAAGCCCCAGGGAGGGACAGATGAGGTGAGAGGAGACGGGGCGGCCGAACTAGGAGGCACGACATACAAAAGGAGATTTGAACTCCCCGGGCGGTGGTTGGTATTGCCGGCCCCCTTGTGGGCTTACACATCCCTTGAGGGTCCGAGGATCCGGAGACAGCTCTCAATCTTGGGGATGGAAGTTTCCTCAGAGCATCCTTTTTCCCTAGATGCACAAGCCGAGACCTCCCGCCGACACTCGCCACCCTGAAGGAATCCAAGCAGATGGGAGGTGAAGTGAAATGAGAGTAGTGATGAAATGGAGGAACAAGAAATTCGGGGGATGTAATAAACCTTCCCGGCATTCGTCTGGCGACTAGAGGAAACCCCAGAAAAAACCCATGGGCCAAGAAGATCGGCCACGGGAATAGAGCCCATCACCTCCCGAATGTGGGCCGCGGACGTTACCGCCTTAGCCATCCCGCTCGGTTAAGAGAATAAAGATAGTGAAATGTTTGGATGTTATATGCTGATTTTAAAATTGCACATTGTTTCCATGACATCGAGAGAAACAATTGAAAATCGACAATTTCTAAGTATTGAACAATTTGAATCATTAATATGGGATATTCCGGAAATGAATGATGCCACTAAAAAGTTGTTTGGAAGGAATTGTGTTTTTAAAGAGATCTAGTGTTTTTGTGTTTTAGATTTTTGTCGTCTCTTATGTTTACCAGTTAAAATTACACAAAATTCTTTCCGAATGAAAAGGACTTCACAGGCTATTCCTAGAAAATTCAAGATGTACATTTTATTAGTCATGTAAATGTCGTAAAAATTCAATTTTTACTTTTTACTTTCTCTACCACGTATAGTAAGTAGGAGAAGTATTGTATTCCACCAAAAAATTCGATACCGAGATTTAACCGGAAATATATGTTTTGAGACCCCCTGAATCCAAAAAAAAGCATTTTTGGAAACAGTCCGTGTGTGTGTCTGTCTGTGTGTCTGTCTGAACAACATAACTCAGAAACGAACAGTCGGATAAACACAAAACTTGGTATTTAGGTTCAGTAGGTATCTTCCAGAGATGCGCTACGAAGGTTTTCAAGAAAATTCCCCCCCCCAGATTACCCTTTACATAGAACATTTTTCGAAAATTTTAATTTTCTCAAAAATGGCTCTAACGATTTTGATTAAAATATCGTATGTTTAAGATATTTTCATGACAAATAAAATGTATATCTTGAATTTTCTGGGAATGTCTCGAAAAGTATTCTTCATTGTGAACGACTTTTGCATAACTGGTAAACCATAAGAGATAGACAAAATTTTACTGCACAAAAATGTAGAGCGCGTTAAAATACACAACTTATGTCATATACATTTTTTTGTTGAGTGAACCATTTTCGAGATATTGCTTGTTATTCCCTTAAATTCTTCAATAATTATTTTCTCAAATGGGAATTCGTTATTCATTTTTTGTCTTAGATGTGCAAAGAGTATTAATCTGTGGCAAAGAGAATGGTGGTGCACCTAGCAACTAGCTATTAAGAGATATGTCTATGCTTAAAGGCTACTGTATTTCTATATTGCCCTTGTAAATATATATTCCCCTTACACCTACAAGAAAATTAGCAATAAGATAGAGTCTGGAAATGTTTATCTCGATTAACATGAAGTAGATGGAGAATAAGTGTTTGTAAAAATAGTTTGTACAAGCGTAGAGAAAGTCATGTAAGTGTAACACATCAGATTTTTTAATCGAAATAGTTACTACCAATTTGGGAAAATACAAAATAACGAAATATTTTCCCTGTGAAGGGCAGTTTTAGGCGGTGGGCTTGTCTTGAAAATGTTCGTGTCCCGAGTTTGGAAGACAGAAAAATAATCCCGGTGGCGCTACAGCCCATGAAGGGCCTAGACCTACCAACCTGACTGCCGGCCTCGTGCTCCACGATCATCCATCGATACGGGCAGGTAATGTGGCCGGCATCACGCATCCCACAGCCAGAATGTTGGCCTCCAGAATAGCTAAATATCGCAGCTTGTTACTTTCCTCACGATGCTTAGTGGGCACCAATCCAATAACCGGGACTTAAAATCCATACCACCATGAGTGGGATCGATCCCCGGCGCATTCCGTGGCCGGAGCTTATACTCCAGCCCATGGCGCGGGACGTCTTGAAGATAGTGAACTTAAATACCAAAGCCAGTATTTATCAGATTCGTTTTTCAGTAAGGTTGTTCGCGGACACACATACATTCCTGTTTATAATATTAGTATAGATTATTGCCTTATAATTCATGGGTAACCAAGCGGGATGACTCAGACGGCAACGTCTGTGGCCCGCATTCGGGTGGTCCCGGGTTCGATACCCGACGACCATCCACTCCGACTCATGGCTTTTTCGTGGTTTCCCCGGTTCGACAGGCCAATGCTGTGGTGTTTTTTTTCTCTACCACGATTTCTTTTCCACCATCTTCCTTTCATTCCGTGTCTTTCTCATCTTTCATGCGTGTTTCTAGTCTCGTGAGTATGGCAGTGCCGGATAGATGGTGCGGATGCATGCTTACTGGAAAGAATACTTCCCCTTGGACATATAGGGCTGCTCGGCTGGTGGTCTTTCATCGTCCTCTCTTGGCGGCTCCGATGGTAACACACGTGTCTGGAGCTACGGCCTTTAGCCTCTTGTATGGTTACTTGACTTCGTCCCTTCCTCCAGGGGGGTGGTAGGCACAACGATGAGCGAACTTCTACCAGGGCAAGAGCCAAAGCCCAAGCCCCCTCTTAAGCTCCGAGTGGCCCTCCAACCGTGGGGTTTCCCATGAGGTCAATATCTTGAGTCTAAAAAGGCCCCCGTCCGCTTGCGCAAGGATGGAAGTGGATACGGCACTTACGCGCGTCAACCCGAAAGGGCGATTAACGACAGCAATCTAACATGCCGTCTACTGGCTATCCAGGGCGGTACCGGAGGACATTGAGGCCTGCATGGTGCGGGAGTGTGTTTCTAGGAGTGTTCGCCCCACGCTTTGGGTACAAACTTTCCGGTGGTCTTCAACCCACGTTTAGGAACCAACTTTTGTGGCGCTGTCGTGTGTTTATTTTATGTGTAATAATTATATTTTGTGTTTATTTATTTATGCCTCGGCTGCGTCAGTAATAACTCGTAGAGCAAGTATCTCTAAACTGGGCTGGTACGACTGAAGAATAAAGTTTACGCACGTTACACAAATTAAAATTGTATGTTTACTTCTTTATTAATGATTCACGCAGTTAAATAGCACTTCACTGATGTATATTACTGTAGAGCTGTGAGATTATTGTTAATTACACTTTTAACAGGTAAACATTTATATATTATCCTCACCGCAATGAATTTTCATGTCTTGCCTACAATCACTGAACCCGTACCGAAACGAACTGCCTGGGTACTCTATCTACTAGCGTCGACCGTCTGAATTTGTACATTTTTCTATTTCTAGTTTCTGATTTGCTAAGCCTACTCCAATAGAATTCCTTTATTTTACTTTAGCTTTTCTAGTTTTTGATTGGCTAAGCCTACTCCAATAGAATACTTTTATTTTACTTTCGCTTGCTTTTCACATCCAGTGACCACTTATAAACTGTTTTTTAAAATATTACATTAGTATTGTTCCATGGACTATTAGTAGCCTTTTTTAACTTTGTAATTTACTGTTGTCTCAAGGTTACCTCATTGTTAGCAACTTCGGCTTTTACTTTTACTTGCAGCTTGCTTCTATTCTCACAGCTCCTACATTGTTAAACTACGAAATACATTCACATAACATTTTATACATATACATAATAAAATAAATGACTGTAATATACAAATTATATATTATAATATACATATTTTGCTTTTAGGTGGCTATTATTGTTTTATATTATATAATTAGACTGATATCATTTAAGCGATAAAAAATACTGCCTCAATGGAAAACCATACAGATGTACCCAATCTCCTACGGGTCTCGGGAACCACTGCTCCGCCGAGTCTAACCCAATCCGAACTCCCTATCGATAGGGGCTCGAATATTCGGCCAGGCGTACTTCTAGTAACGTAAGAAGTACCACGAGTGCTCAGGTACGCCCCACCCGTACCACGGCAACTGAAGGGGCCGGAACACCCCCTCTCTCCCTTTCGGTCGGTGGTAGGCACAATAGAATTCTGTAGATCGCCTTGCCGAGGTGTCCCTCTCCATTGAACAATCCATAAACTATAATTTAGGGATAACACCCATTAAATGCTACTCTTTCAAATTATTTACCGAGATTGTCGACAAATACAGACATTATACGTGTTTTGTTACTATGGCGATTGATATATACACATCGAACTTGATAGCATTATTTAAACCTCGGTATCTGCGGCAGAGATAACTTGCCTTGTCATAACGATGTAATGCACAAAACATTGTAATTGATCGATGTTTGTGATTAAGTTACCAATGCATTATTTGTGAGGCTTTATTTGCAGATCCGCGTCACATCTGTTGAATGAAACCCAATGCAAATGCAGTTGCCACTATTTACCAAAGCTTGAAATGAGATCAGAGTGTAGTGGTCACCTTGTCATGGAACCCTTGTTTCGCAACGGCCAAACAAAACTCATTAGCATCGCGTCCCTTGATTTTTGTTCGCTCCATCATGTCGCATGACGTGCGTGCATAAATAATGATGTGCCAAATGTAAATGCAATTAGTGGTGCAAATAATTCGAAACACCGTTTTGAATAATGTATTTGAACTAGAGGTCACGCTAGCCTGCCTTGCTTCTGACGGAACAAACTGAGATGCACAAACATAATGACAAGATGATGCCTGCAATTAGGAGTATGATGTGTTATACTCATACGACTTTCTCTACTCACTACATTTTTATATACGAGGGCAGTCCCAGAAGTACCCGACCTGACGTATATATAGCGGTTGTTGTTTCAAACAAATGACTATGGTAGAAAGTACCACCCTTATAAAGCTTAAGTTTGAAGTTTGACGGTGCTACGTTATTTAGTAATTGTTTGGCAGCCATTAATAGTGAATTATCTCAGCGAATTTGTAAACATGAATGTAACTGGTCATCGTTATGTGATACAATACTTTCATTTGAAAGGTCTTAGTCCAACTAATATTAAAGCTGAGCTAGATTCTACTCTGGGGAAGTCTGCTCCTTCGTTTACAACAGTAAAATATTGGGTGGCAGAGTTTAAGCGAAGCCGTACGAGCTGCCAAGACGAACATCGCAGTGGTCGACCAAATGAGGTGACCACGCCAGAAATTGTGAGGAAAATCCATTAAACGGTACTGGATGACCGTCGACTGAAAGTGCGCAAGCTAGCAGACATCATAGGCATTTCAAAAAGTGCTGCACATCGCACACTAACTGAAAATTTAGCCATGAGAAAGCTGTGTGCAGGATGGGTACCGCGTTTACTCACAATGGAACAAAAGTAGCGTCGTGAAAATGATTCAGTGGAGTGTTTGGCAATGCTTCGCTGCAATAAAGCCGAGTTTCTGTGTCGATTCATGGGTCCATCGCTTCACACCTGAGACGAAGGAGCAGTTAAAACAGTGGATTGAAAGGGGAGAATGGGCTCCAAAGAAGGCGAAGACAGTTCCATCTGCAGGCAAGATCATGGCGTCAGTATTTTGGGATGTGCGTGGGATAATTTCATTGATTATCTTTAAGAAGGAAAAACAATCAATGGCAAGTATTATGCAAACTTATTGCAGCGTTAGAATGATGAAATCACGCAAAAAACGGCTGCATTTAGCGAAAAAGAAAGTCTTGTTTCATCAAGACAATACACCAGTTCACACATCTATTATCGCCATGACCAGAATCAATGAGTTAAAGTCCGAATTGTTCCTCATGCACCCTATTCGCCAGGCTTAGTCCCCTCTGATTATTTTCTGTTTCCAAAGTTGAAGAAATTGCTTGGTGGTAAAAGATTTGCCAACAATGAAGAGGTGGAGTTTGCAGTTGATAGCTATTTTGCAGAACTCGACGGTTCTCACTATAAACAGGGTATCGAAGTTATTGAACATCGCACGGAAAAGTGTATCTAGCTGAAAGGAGACTATGTAGAGAAATAAAGATTTTTTTCCGACAATTTTTGTGTTTTCTTTGTTAGTCGGGTACTTCTGGGAGAGCTCTCGTAGCTTTTACAAACTATTCGTACGAAAGCTCATTTGTCTATCTCATCATCATTACGATTTTTGCTATCTCTGCTCCTCACATATATAGGGTAGTTAAATTATATTGGAACCCACTCACGGCCTCTCTCTACTGCGCGAGACAGCCGACAGTCGCCGAGGAAATTACGCCGGCAGAGGCGGACTAAAATCCTTACCTTATAATAGATGCTGGAAAGGTTGACCTGTTCTCAAACAGGCAGCATATCGCGTGTAAATATTCTCGCTCACTCTCCAAAACTCAGCAGCAGAAATTCTTGTGGCTGGTGCCGCTTTGGAGCGTTCGCCTTGAAAATCACTAAAAAAACTAGCGCAGCAAACAGATGTATCTCGATCTTCTGCGAGAAATGCTACATGTCTGTTGAAACTGAAGCCCTATCTCTACACACGAGTGCAAGCATTAAAGGTAAATGATCCCGCTAAACGTGTGAATTATTGTAACTGGTTTTTCCAATCCGTAGAAAGGGGTTTCATTGACCCACAGCTTTTGTTTTTCACTGATGAATCTTGGTTTCATCTAAGTGGACGTGTGAATACTCACAACGGTCGATACTGGGCTTCAGAAAAACCTGTGCTACTGGATGAAACGCCTGATTATGATAAAAAAGAATTGGAGTGTTTTGTGCGATAAGTGCTAGAAGAATAATAGGATCCATATTCCTTGATGAAACAATAAATGCAGGGCGATATCAGAGGTTAATTCTGAGGTCATTTTGCAATCGCTTGATAGAAGAAGAGATATCGTATGGTTGGATCCAGCAATATTCTGCAACAACACATACGGCTGCCGAATCATTACATGCAATAAGATAGGTGTTTGATGACAGAATAATTAGTGTTGATTTGTGGCCCCCTGTTTTCCTGACCTAACGAGTTGTGATTTTTATTTATAGGGTTCTTTAAAAGACAAAGTGGATCGTTCCAATCCTCGCACACTACAGGAACTTGGAGAAAACATTGTGCAAGAAATCATAAAAATTCCTGCTGCTGAGCTTCGGAGAGTGAGCGGGAATATTTACACGAGATATGCTGCCTGTTTGAGTGTAGAAAGTCAACATTTCCATCATTATCATCATCATCAAGCGGATTTCATATTAATAAACGATGACGACAGGGATGCTGTGTATCTCCTGCATTATGTAAAATTTACACAGAAAAAGCTACAGAGGTTGGAAAAATAAGTGTAAAAATATGGAAATTCCAATAGATGATGACTCAACAATATACCTGCAGTTTTCTGATGATAAGTTAATTCTGGTTCAAGAATATGAAGACGTAGAATACCTTACAAGGAAATTGATTTAAGAATATAACAAATGCGTCCTAAAAATAAGCATGGATAAATCCAAATATATTGGAGATTTTCATCAAGATTTGGTACTGGAAAACAAAATGGGGATAATTAAACCCATAGGGGAATATAAATACCTGAGAGTAAAGTTTACAAAAGATGAGAAACAAGAAAAGAAAATAAGATAAAGATAAACTCAGAAAAGTATGCTATATCTACTTTGAATTGTATATTATGGGATAAACTGTACTCAAAAGAAACTAACACTACAATTTTTACTTTCTCTACTACGTATAATAAGTAGGGGAAGTATTGTATTCCACCCAAAAATTCGATACCAATATTTCACCGGAAATACATGTTTTCAGACCCCCTGAATCCAAAAAAAAGCATTTTTGGAAACATGTCCCTGTGTGTGTGTGTCTGTGAACAGCATAACTCAGAAACGAACAGTCGGATAAACACCAAACTTGATATTTAGGTTCAGTATCTTCCAGAGATGAGACACGAAGCTTTTCAAGAAAATCCCCCTACCCCAGATTACCCTTTACATGGAATATTTTTCAAAAATTTTCATATTCTCAAAAATGGCTCTAACGATTTTGATTAAAATATCATATGTTTAAGATATTTTCATGAGAAATGAAATGTATATCTCGAATTTTCTGGGAATGTCTCCAAAAGTATTCTTCATTGTGAACGACTTTTGTATACTAACTGGTAAACCATAAGAGATAGACAAAATGTTACTACACAAAAAATGTAGATCGCGCTAAAATACACAATTTATGTCATTTACATTTTTTTTGTTGAGTGAACTATTTTCGAGATATTGCTTGTTATTTCCTTAAATTTTTCAATACTTATACTTTTTCTCAAATTCGTTATTCATTTGTTATGTCCTGGACATACAAAGAGAATGGAATACTCCACATGGCAACCAGCTGTTAAAATATTTGACTATCGCTTAAAGCCTACCAATTCCCCTTGCATCCACAAGAAAATTAGCAATAAGATTAACATCTCGATTAACATGAAGCATATGGAGAATAAGCGTTTGTAAAAATAGTTTGTACAAGAATAGAGAAGGTCATGTGAGTGTAACATATAAGATTTTTAAAACAACAGTTAGAAGTATTATAACCTATGGCTCCGACGTTTGGACCCTGAACTGTCAGTTAAAAAGAAAATTATTGTCAACAGAAATGGGTTATTGGAGGAGAATGCTAGAATTTATAAAAACGAATAAATTAGAAATAAGATTATAAGAGAAAATACGCATGTTAAAAATTCAATTTTAGATTTTATTCAACAGAAACGATCAGCATGGTATAAGCATGTTAAAAGAATGGAAGATGAAAGATTGGCCAAAAGAATAATGAAGTGGAGGCCACCAGGAAGGAGAAGAAAAGGGTGGCCGCATAGTATGTGGTCTCAGGGAATTAAAGGGGCAGTGATGGTTTGGGAAACTGAGGAAGATTTATGTTCCAACAGGCAAGAATGGAGAAGAATGATAAGATGTTAGAAACTGTAGTCTTGGGTGTCGGAAAATGTTTATACACTGTCTTCTTGTTCTTCTACTTCACGGTTTTAGGCCGTTTAGCCTGTCCCGGCTCCAAAATCTTGTGTCCATCCTGGGTTTTGGTATCCTTAGGGTCTGTAGTTATATGTTGCTCGATGTATCCTATTTAATGGCATTCTTACTAAGTGTTGTTTCCAGTTAGTTCTATACTCTATTATTACATTATTTATTTCTTCTATTTTTAACTTTTGCCTTATTTCGTTGTTTGGCTTTTTATCCAGTCTTGTGTATCTTGCTATAGGTCTGACAAATTTCATTTCAACTGTCTGTATCCTTCTTTTATTTTCTGCTGTCGCTGTCCATGTTTCAGACCCACAAGTTACTGTGGGGGTGGCCCTTGCTCTATACAATTTTGTTATTGAATATTGTTTATACACTGTAAATCCGAAAATATATTATTATTAGTACTGCTTTATTATTATTATTATTGTTATTCATAAAAGGTATATTTTTTGTGAAATCTAGATTTTGTGTTTTCGGGTGGAATGCTATACTTTCTCTGCTTCTTCTGTATTAGTAGCTGTAAAGTGACTCACCTTGTCATTGACTCTGTTGTCCGGTGACGAGAAGATGAGGCAGTATTTTTAACACTTAAATGATTTTAGTCAAATTATATAATATAAAATATAATAACAGCCCGCCTTAAAGCAATATGTATATGTAGCCATATATAAAACGTGTATGTTACAGTCATTGTATATGTTTATATTATTGTATACATGTTTAATAATGTAGGAGCTGTGAGAATAAAAGGTTAAAAGTTGCTAACAATGAGGTAACAATGAGGTAACCTTGAGGCAATAATGAGTAAGAAAGTGTAATAATGCTACTAGTCATTCTTGGAGCAACAATAATGTAATTTTTGTGACAGTTTATAAAATAGCCAATCAACAACCAGAAAAAAGCTTCAGTTAAATAAAAGTGTTCTTTTAGATTATGAATAGCCAATCAGAGACTTGAAATACAGAAATTAACAAATTTAGGCGGTAGGAATAAAATCAGTTGCTTGTAGACAGCGCTCATAACTGGACGCGTTGATTGTAGACAGTGTTCCTGACCGGACGTTAGATGCGTCCTCGAGAAGTATAATACATATTCAGTGTGAGACAAAAATAGTTTACGTGTTAAAAAGTGCAAGTAATTAACAAAAGAATGTCACAGCTCTCTATATCAGTGGTGTTATTTAAATTGTGTCAAGGATTAATAAATGTAGTGAAGTAAAAATTATAATGTTTGTAAGGCTACATTCTTCAGTCACACCACTCCCTGCTAAGACATTCATGTCTCTAAAAAAATATAAATACTGACGCAGCCGAGGCAAACATAAATATATAATATTTAAATAAACAGTCAAAATTACAAAGTTAATATTTTTTAAACATTTTAGGCAAAGGCCACCGGAAAGTACTTTTAGGGCGAAGGCTACCGGAAACTTTTTACCATACGTGCGGTTGCAACTACTTCAAGTTCGGCTCCCCAACAGTCGAAATATAATACATCTTTAAACTGACGTTCCATACGTAGCAGCAATAAACCTTCTTCAAATTGCCTCCCAAAACATGGGGCAAATGACAAAACGAAGCAACCATCTTCTTCAAATTGGCGTCCATACGTGGGGCAGAACTACCTTCTTCAAATAATGATACTAGCAGAAATGCTGACAGTTCGTCACGTTCGGGCAAGACCACTGTTGCCAGATGAAACGTGACTATATCATTAACAACAGTGGGCGAGGAGATACAATTATTTTATAACATCCATGGGGTGTTATAAAAACTTGTGCGAACTTACGCATATAAACAACATACTTGCCAACTTTTACGGTTTGCCCGTAAATTGTATGGGAACGAAAGCTTTTTACGATTTTGCGGCAAAGGAGGTTTTTTATGGCTTTGTGGGCAGATTCGAAGTGTTACAGGTTTTCACGAACACGACAAAGCATTAAACTCTGTTGTAATTGTAACTGGGATTACAGACTGAATGTACCACGGCAATTGATATACAATGGTGTGATAGGCCAGAGCTTACCTGTGTGCTAATCCTCCATTGGGCTACAACATGTATGTATAAATGTTTATGTATTTTGAAGTAGTTTTATTGCTGCTACGTATAGAAAGCCAATTTGAAGATGTATTATATTTCGACTGTTGGGGAGCCGAACGTGAAGTAGTTGCAACCACACGTATGCTACCCGGTAGCCTTCGTCCCCCCAAAATTTAAAAGTATTAACTTTGTAATTTAACTGTTTCTTTAAATATTATATATTTATGTTTGCCTCGGCTGCGTCAGTATTATTGTTAGATACATGAATTTCTTAACAGGGCGTGATGCGGCTGAAAAATGTAGGCTTACACAGATTATAATTTTTAATACACTCCTTTTTATTAATTCTTGACAGGATTTTAATAACACTTCCCTGGTATAGAGAGCTGTGAGATTATTTTGTTAATTACTTGCACTTTTTAACACGTAAACTATTTTCGTCTCACACGAATACGTATTCAATTTCTCGAGGATACATCTCGCGTCCGGTTAGGAACACTGTCTACAACCAACGTGTCCAGTTATGAGCGCTGTCTACAAGCAACTGACTTGATTTCAACCGCTAAAATTTGTAAATGTCTGTATTTCAAGTCTCTGATTGGCTATTCCTAGTCCAATGGAATACTTTTATTTAACTTAAACTTTTTTTTTTGCTTGTGGAATGGCTGTTTTATAAACTGTCACAAATATTACATTATTGTTGCTCCAATAATGACTAGTAGCATTATTACACTTTCTTACTCATTATTGCCTCAAGGTTACCTCATTATTACCTCATTGTTAGCAACTTTTAACCTATTATTCTCCAGCTCCTACATTATTAAATTACGTAATACATTCACATAACATTATTACACATGTATACAATAATATAAACATATACAATGACTGTAATACACAATTTTTATATATTCTTACATACACATATTGCTTTAAGGCGGGCTGTTATTGAATTTATATATTATATAATTTGACTGAAATCATTTAAGTGTTAAAAATGCTGCCTCATTTTTAAACCGGATTTAAAATTTTATTGCACCACTAAGCTCCTACCAAAATAAATACTGTAAACAAAGGTGAGAGGCAGCCCCAAGAATGTGGCCGCAGTGAATGCTCTCCTTGGCCCCTGACCGCAACACTCAGTCTAAGAATAGAAAATAGATCCCGTCTTTTCTTTATGTCATTCACTTTTAAAATATGCTAATGGATACCTTTAATGCTTTCATTGCAATATGCTGCATTTCACTGTTATTTGGAAATAAAAACCAACCAGTTTACTGAAACTGAGCAGTTATCCATAAATTTGCATATGCTGTGTAAATGTTGCATGGAGTAATACACAAGTGTGTTTCTTAGAGCGGATCTTGTAGCAATAAATGGGCGCGAATATTCAGTAACAGACGACGTGAATTGTGAAGTGAACTCCCTCGCGTAATATCTTATTCGTGTTATGTGGTTACGGGATGTAAGATTCCCATTTTTGTGATTGTTTTTGTTTATAGTTCATGTTATGAATCGTAAAGTATGGACTAGGAATCTGTGTGTAGCCTAAGAAGTGGTGTTCTTTGCTTTAATACTTATTGTGGTACCAGGAAGAATTTCAGCATACGTGAAAGAAAGAAGCAGTTTTAGGTCTTCAAGGATACTTATAAAACGGAATTTCCGTTTTTCTTACACGTAATTTTTGTATATTTACAGCACTGAATATTTGACGTATCCTAAATTTCATGTCACCGCAAAATTATCACTTTCGTATCTCGCATTCATCTGATCTTCGACAGAACAAACACAGCTAGCTGGCAACTACTACACGGGACGCAGCCTAACTCAGTGCGGTTAACGTTCTAACTTGAGTCACTAGACAACCTAATACAAAAGATGCACCATTTCGGCCTTTTGCTAGTACGAGGGGCAGTATTTATATTTTGGGCCTTGGCAACCCTGAATGTTGTAGGTGCCATCTGACGTTTCCAATGAAAAGTTTGACATTTTTGACCATAATCTACTTCAAACATTTTGTCAATAGAGCGTCATTTGTTTTGTTTACACTAACTTGAAAATTGTGTGTCGACAAAAGCATGGAATTAACTCGTGAAAATGTTCGTGCAATGATTTATTACGAACTTCGACGTGGATTATCAAGACGAGAGTGCATCGATCAACTAACTTCCACATTTGGCAACGAAGCTCCATCCTTTGCCACTGTGAAACGCTGGTATTACGAATTTAATCGTGGCCGCCGTTCGCTCAATGATGAAGTTCGTGAAGGTCGTCCAAAATCAGTTGTTGTGCCAAAAAACATTGATGCTGTGCAAAAAGTAATAATGAAACATCGTCATGCAACATATTGTGAGATTGAGGCAACCCTAGGCATTAGTTCCACCAGCATATATAAAATATTGCATGATTATTTAGCCTTGAAAAAGGTTTGCTCTAGTTGGATCCCACATAATTTGACGAAATCTCAAAAAGATGCTCGTGTCGATTGGTGTACAAAAATGCTCAAGAAATACAATGGCGGTGCCTCAAAAGACGTATATAAGATTGTAACAGGTGACGAATCATGGATCTATGCGTATGAGCCGGAACGTAAACAGCAGTCAACTATATGGGTGTTTCAAGATGAAGCAAATCCAACAAAAGTTGTTCGCACTTGAAGCACTTCGAAGCAAATGGTCGCCTGCTTTTTCAGCAAAACTGACCATGTGGCAACAGTGCCTTTAGAGGAACGTAAAACGGTCAATGCCAAATTGTACAGAACCATTTGTTTGCCGGAAGTCATTCGGTGAAATAATGAAACCAACAAGAACCGTAGGATCGTTCTTCATCAAGACAATGCGAGTGCACACACATCTCGTCTAACAACAGAGTATTTGAAGGCTCAAAAAATCGAATTGATGGGTCATCCACCATACAGTCCTGATTTGGCACCCAATGGCTTCTTTTTGTTCCCGAACATCAAGAATAAATTGCGTGGACAATGATTTTCATTGGCAGAAGCAGCCGTTGATGCCTTTAAAAACCATGTTTTGGAGGTGTCTCAAGAAGAATGGAATAAATGCTTTGACAAATGGTTCAAACGGATGCAAAGGTGTATTGATCATAAAGGAGAATATTTTTAAAAACAATAAAGCAGTCTTTAATCAGAAATTGCTTTGTTTTAATTGTTAGGCTCAAAATATAAATAGTTCTTTTCTTTGGTGCAAAGTTTTGGTCATTGCTTTCCTTCTCCACCATAATCGCTGATTACCTATAACCTGGTCAGGCTGTATATATATATATGGTCATCGCAGCCTTCGGATCCCCAAGCGGCGACCTTTGTGCAGTAGCCAAACACTTGTTCCCTACCCTCCCTAACCGCAAGCACCATAAAATCTTAGTGACATCCATGTGCATATGCGCGTTGTTGCCAAAATTAAAAATAGTATTTAAAAGCAAAACTTTGCAGGTGATTTCCACATGTACAGAATACAATCATGCAGTTTGTCTGCTTGCTTTACACACAAAATAACTATGTAAATAACTATGAATCGCATAGTAATTACATTTAAGTTGCAAACGCTTTAAAATATAACTGAACTAATGAATGATCTGAACTAATATACTGCGCTACAAGAATAGAAATGCATGTTAACATATCCGAGAGAAACTTAGAAACATGTTCCGAATAAACTATACATTGTTGGACTATCATTAAATAATTAAAATACATAAATATTAATTTATTTGGAAAGGAACTCTTACTCCCAAATCAAAGCATCATTTTTGATTATGCTGTGCGCGGAGCTATGGTAAAAAGTTTTTTATCACTTGTATCACAACAATGTTTTATTAATATAAAGCTAATACAAGAAGTTGTGTATTGTTTAAGGTGTAAGATTTATAAGCATGACATCTTCTGTTTACTTAAATGAATAGCTTTATTATAAAATGCAGGATAAGTAAAAATACGAAGGCAAAAGAAAGAAAATAAAAAAAAAAATCTTATGTATTATATTCACAAGATTATCTCTACTCACTCTTCTACAAACTACTTTCACAAAAGCTTATTCTATCTACTTCTTAAATAATAAGATAAAATTTCATTGCACATATCGTTGTAAATATAAGGATACATAGGCTAAAGCGATAGTCAGATTTTTAAAATACAGATGACTATATGATGACTTTGAAATTCCATGCTCTTAGCATGACCACGAGGAAAATACAAACAGAGACTTCCAACTTGTATTTCAAAATTCAAACCAACAACAAAAAATTTCTCGGAAATGGTTAACACAATTTGACCTAAAATTTGTCCTTTACCGAGATTGCATTTTACGCAGAGTAAGATTTTGTCTCTCTCTTAGAATTTACCAGTAATACAACAAGTTGAGAACGAGGAAAATTTTACAAGTTATTCCCAGAATATAAAATTCATGATACAAATTTTATTTTTCCTGCAAATATCTTAAACTTGCGGTATTTTACTAAAAATCGTTAAGCTGTTTTTGAGAAATTCAAAACAATAACAAACATTTTTCCACATAAAAGGTTCTTTTCTACATGTTCTTGAACATTACACATAAAAATCTGGCTTTGCTTATTCAGTTTTTGTAGCCCTTTTCTTCGTGGTCTTGGCATTACTGATATTCGGCAGAGGGTCACTTGCTGGTGCGACCGGAGGGGCATCAACTTGGTTCGTTTCCCAAGGTCTCCACATCTTAATTAAACTATTAAACGCTAATAACTATTAAACACTGCTAAACTTACAAAACTGCACTAAGTAAAACACTATATAACTTCTCTGAAGAAGTAATATAGAAGCTTAGCTGAACATGGAAGAAAAGCACGAGCGAACAGTCACAGCTGCTAAAACCGGCAACAACGCTTTGCTTTGGTGGAGCTGGAGAAAGGACCACGTGTTGTGTTTAAGGGATGGGAAGACCCTACTAATCGTTTACTGATGGGTTTATGGTCAGGCTTCAAAGCTTTCCGTTCGCTTTGAAGCCGGTTGTGGAAAGGATGCCCGCGACTAGTTTACTGATCGCTTGCTTAGAGTGAATGACTGGCAGTGCTTGGGGAGGGGAGGTCCCAGTGAAACCCTGTGCGCACTAAACTGTTTTCCAGTCAAGGTTATTATTATTATCATAAAATGCATTATAACCTTTTTTTAGGAAAAGACTCGCGTGTGTATATGTGAACAGCATAACAAAAATCGAAAGTCCGATAAATGCCAAAGTTGGTATTTAAGTTCACATTTTCCAAAAATGCGAAACGAATATTTTCAAGAAAATCCCCCACCCCAAACTACCCTTTACATGGATATTTGTTCATTATTTTCTCAAAATGGCTCAAACTATTTTTATTAAAGTACTGTATATTTAACATATATAGTTGACAAATGCAATTTTCTGGGAACAGCTTATGAAGTTCATTTCATCTGCAAGAATTTTGTATAACGGGTAAGCCATAATAAATAGAAGAAAACATACAGCAGAGCAAAATGTAGACTCCTTTAACACACAAAATTTATTTAAAATAACTTTCTGTGTGCGGCATCAGCCGTTTCCGAGATATACGTTATCATTAGTTTTGACTTTTCAACGCTTCTGTCATTTCTTAAAGTGCTGCCGCCGTTCAGTTGTTTCTTGCAACATCGTCATAGAAAGAGTGTCGCATTTCAAGGCCAGCATGTTTTTAAAAATGTGACTGTCCATTAAACCTTTTGGAGTTTTTTCTGTGTAATTCTATATAATGTAGGAGATACACAGCATCCCTGTTGTAATCCTTTATTAACATTAAATAAATAAAAGCGGCGACAACAGAACCCAGTATTACAATTTCTCGTTTAACGTCGGAAGACTTTAGGCTTGTACGGAGAGCGGTGTTATCGTGCTGACGCGAGGATAGCTCTCCGCGGAAATAAGATTAGAGTAGTGAAGAACATTCCGATAAACTGGGTAACTTCTCGTGTATCTCGTCGTGAGGAACTGATTTTGATGACTCGATTGCGTATTGGCCACTGCAATTTTACGCATGGTTATCTTTCTGCTCCTGTTTGTTCTCTTTGTAGCGATCGTCTTTCGTTCCGTCACGTGTTGCTAAAGTATATTGCTCTAGCACATCTTCAGGACTCTGTAACTGCAACGGCCAGCCTTGAGAGGTCCTAGCGGACGATAAGCAAACCGTTGATAGGGTTTTCAGGTTTGTGTCGTGGGTAAGTTTTCAAATGCGGATTTAGTCATATTCGTGCCAGGTGTTTCGTACTTTTCGGTTTGTTTTTATATATTCGTATTTATTCCTGACTTTTGCTATGCTTTCATATTGATGTTTACCTCTGGCTTTTGTTAGGATTTTATATTCATATTTATTTCTGGCTTTTGCAATGATTTGTTTTGTACTGATGTTTGCCATGATTTTTTTTACAAGGGCGTTAATAACTTAGTAGTTGACCGCCCTTAAGCGACAACCACCATCATCCCTTGATTCTAGTGACTTATTCCATAATGGTGGAAAAATGTCGAACTTTTGCTTTAGTAACCTCTTGTTACAATATAACCTCTATAGAAAGGCTATATAATGCAGATACTGGATGACGTCATTGCCCATCCCCACTAGGGGTAGGTGCACGCCACTGGGTACTAAATTAAGACACAAAGATTGAGGAAGTGCGCTGTTCAGTTGGGGTGTTAATGCCAAGTCGTTATCCTTGTCTACCCAGTTGCCTCGTATTTGTCACCGCTAATTAACTGCCCGAGGTGTCGGTTACCGCTGATTGGAATTCCCAGATAGTCTCGGCTTATTGTCGAGAGTTCGGCCCTAATCCACCATAAGCTGGAACCTCTAAAGGATTAGACTTTACCTCTTAGCAACAGTAGGTCAGTGAAGCAACCGCAGTATACGTATCTATACAGTGGTAAAGAACAAGAAGCTAGAATGCATACATAATCTCCCCCCAAAAATATGTACATCTGTGAAAAAAGATAAATTCCCAAAATTCATAAATATGGATTTTAGTGCTATTAAAACTAGAAACCTTCTACTTTAGTTCCACTAAGCTTTCATAGCTGTACAATTTACACTTTCTCTAGCAGTGAAGTACTGGCTGAGGCTGATGCAGGGTGATAACTCCAAACTACGATCTAAATGTTATAAATTCTAGCAAGAAAACCTGTCTCCTAAGTTTTGGGCAGCTGATTTGGAAACGGGTTTGAGGAGAATAGGAATCGGGTCAGTATGGCAAAGAGCTGAAACAAATGACAAAAACATACGGAAGGGTGTTAAAAGAAGACTAAGAGATATCAACCAACAGGAAATAGAATCGGGTTGTTAAATTAAACCCTCTCTAAGTCTAGCAAATGAAATAAAATTGAACTGGAGTAAAGATGCATATATACTTAATTTAGGAAGAAAGCAAAGATCAGGAATGCCATGGTTTAGACTGGGAGGGCACAAAAACTGACTGACGATTCTGGCAGGAGGATCTGCCCATTCTGTGATTTGGATGAGGACTGGGTACATGTTTTGGCGGAATGTGCACAGCGGAAGAACCGCCGAACGGTTAAACAAGTCGCCCAAGAAAGAGATTGGCATGTTGGGATCTATTGGCTGACCAGAGGAACTGGCAAAACATGGTAAATTTTTTGGCTAAATTGCGTGAAGCTAGGTCAAATTTGTTCAGTTAGACAAATGTAATGAATCTCTATTTATCTTTTTCTTGTTCCTTTTTGTTGTGTTTTCTTTCTCTGTTGTTACTCTACTGTATTGTATCTTAAATATGCATGAACGGTCAATGACTCATGCACTAAATACTTGTGAAATAACTTCAATAATTTGAAACCAATAAAGATACCTTATCTATCTACTTTCTCTACCACATACCTTCCTAGTAGGTAGAGAAGTTATTGGATTCTACCCAAAATTCAATACCGAGATTTGACCGGAAGTGCATATTTTGAGGCACCTGAACCCCTAAAAAAGCATTATTAGAAAACGGTCCGTGTGTGTGTGTCTGTAATTAGCATAACTTAAAAACGAAATCTCGCATAAGTACCAAACTTGGTATTTAAATTGCGCTGGAACTGATACCTTTAACCCATTTACGGCACTTAGATGCAATACACAAACCCTAATTTATTACATGAGTAGATGCTTAAACTAAACTTTGGAATTGTAAAACAGTGTATTCCGTAAGAAAGCTTATAAACTAAATAATTTCTAGATGTTCTTCCAATGAATAAAAACAACCCTGTATTAGGGATTAATAAATAACTCTTTCAACATGAGTGTCTTATCTTTGAACTTAAATAAAACACGTTCTATAAACGATAGAGGTTTATTTTTTTTATTATTTTGGAACATAATTAATGGCATTACGTGTGGAAGAGAGCATCAGTTAAGTGACCGCCGCGACTTCGTTGGGTTGCGCGTATACGGTTGACCCAATTTTCAATGACAGAAGAACCTAAATTACCTCCAAATTCAAGAATAACACGTGTGATGTTACTCATAAGATCATTTACTGTTTCTGACTTGTTGACATAAACTCGAGATTTAACATAACACCGCAAGACCTAATCCAATGGGGGGGGGCAGTAACATCACCACCACGGGAAATGGGCGATGGATTTTTTCGGCGTAAAAATCCTTAGCATGACTTCCTTCGGAAGGGAAGTTAAGCCGGTGGTCCCGTGTCGTATATTTATGGCACGCAAAAGAACCTGAAGCCTGATAAAGAGGCCTCTGAGCAAAATTACCGGTCTTTTAAGCCCAACATAGAATGGGATGCTAAGGACCACAGCAGTGAAAGAGCGTCCATAAATAAAACTCAATTTAAATTTTTTAACCACGGGAAATGATGAAACCTCTGAACTTCTCCTTCAAAAGATCGATTGTTTCGAGAGCAGTATGATATGTGGCACCATCTTGCTGGAACCAGATGTTTCTGAGATCCATACCACCCAATTGAGGCAAAAGTAGGCCCTTATAATAGCCCGGTATCTTTCTCCATTTACAGTTAGAGCTTCTCCATTTTAATATTGGCAAAAATATGAACCAATGATTCCACCATACCAAAATCCACACCACACAGTAGTCTTTTGGGGATGAAGTGGTCGTTCTTGAATCTGTATTGGATTTTGATTGCTCCAATAGCGGCAATTTTGTTTGTTAACACAACCATCCATCCGAAAGTGGGCTTCGTCGCTGAAGATGATTTTTCGACAAAAATCCGGGTCAGCTTCCAATTGCTCCATAGCGCAGTCAGCGAATAAACGGCGCAACCTATGGTTTTTGGGCTTTAATTCTTGGTTTAACACCATTTTTAAGCGTGAAACTTCAATTCCAGATGCAGAATTCGCCAAGTTGTGGTCAGATAAAGCCCTAATTCTTGCGCTCGACGAGCAATTGAGTTGTTTCCGTTCTCACGTACACTCTCACGAACGGCGCCTATTTTTTAGTTGGAGCGTTTACGTGGATTACGTACAGGCGTTCTTTGATCGCTGACAGAACCACTTCTTTCAAATTTATCGATCAAACGCCGAATCGTTCTCTCGCAGGGACGATTATGCACACCGTAAGCTTTACGCAATATACGGAAATTTTGGCGAACAGATGATCCATTTTGATAATAAATTTTCACAATTTCTACGCGTTACTGAATTCTGTAACGTTCCATGACTATTTGTCAATAACAACTGTAACCACATGAAAAAATGATTGCTGTAACTCAATAACAATGGCGGCTATCACATGTGAAAGGTAGGATACTCTTATTGAAAGACCCTTTACATATAAAGTAGTCTGTCTGACTGAACTGCACAAACCTAAAAGAAATAGTGAAATACATGGTCCCGGCACAAGGTGTAAATTGGACTTGCACCAAAATAGTTATACTTTAAAATCTATAAACAAAGATCCTTTTATATTTGGTTTATATATGCACAACCGACTACCAACTGAAGTAAAATGTGAAAGCAACAGCTTTAGATTAAAACAGAATGTAAAAAAACATCTTTTAGTCAATCCTGTAAATAATATTTATGATTTTCTTCTTTGTACTTAACAATGCTTGAAACTGTAATTTAAGCTTTTATCTTTGTACTTAACAATGCCTGAAACTGTAATTTAAGTTCAACCACTGGTTTACACCGGCATGCAGTTCAGCGTCAGTATCAAAGCATCAATTTGATGTACCAAACTCCGTGAAATTTGGGGAAAATGTTCCGAAAGTTCTGAAATGGTGAAACGACGATTTTCACGAATTTTGTCATTGATTTGCATTAGCAGTTCATCAGTCATAAGGCTAGACCTACCACTACGATCCTCGTCGTGAACATTGGTACACTGACTCGGCTTTCACTCATTTTTCCCTGCCCGTAAACATCACAATGTTGACGATAAATTTCAATGGTTTGTTCTTTTTAGCCAACCGCACTTCACAATTGGCGGGGTTTTCTATTGCAGCGCACATTTTAACAACTTACAGAGAGTACAGTAAGGAAAGCAGAGTCCTCACGCTACCACAGCTGGATGCGTACTGAATGTAGGAACGTTCTGACACCAGGATGGCGGATCAAGCCCTACTCATCGTCACGATAGGCCAAAACGTTTGGGACTTTCTAGACTGCCCTCGTAATAAGGAAAGAAGCAAGGTTAAATACGAGGGCGGATCAAAAAGTAACGCAGAATAATTTTGTTACAACAAAGTTTAATAATTAAACCAACAACAAAATCACAAATGAACTTACACGTTTTGCCTACTTTTCGACATAGTCACCAAGTTTTTCAGCACATTTCTCCCATCGTAATATCAGTTACAATATGCCCTGTTTGTAGAAGTCCGTTTCCTTGGAGTATAGCCATCTGCGGACTGCTGATTTCACTTCCGCATCTGTCGCAAAGCATTGTCCGGCCAGGAATTTCCTAATGGAACCAAACGGATGGAAGTTCTACGGTGCAAGTTTCGGACTGTATGGTGGATGCTGGAGTACCTTCAAACCAAATTTGGTGATTTTCTGGCGAACAGCAGCAGCAACTTGGGGGCGAGCATTGCCTTGAAGAATTTTGACATGGTGAACATTCGTGTTGTGGCGTTTGTCACGAAGGGCACGACGCAACTTCACTAAAGTTTTCATGTAGGCTGCAGTATTCACAGTGGTACCGTTGTTAAGCAAAGTCCACCAATACAACACCATGCATATTCCAGTACACCGTCACAAGCACTTTCCCTAGAAGATTGTGTCACTTTGAATTTTTGCTTCACTGGGGAACCAGCATGTTTCCACTCCATACTTGCGTGGTTGGTTTCGGCGTGTAGCGGTATGCCCACGACTCATCACCAGTGACGATTCCTTTCAGAAAATCATGCCCTTCTGCGGTGCCAGAAAAAAATTATTGTGCGTTACTTTTCGACCGGCCCTCATGCATACCCGCCACACGCATGATACCTAAATTTTGAAGGTTGCCCACAAAGGTATTGAAAAGAATTTAGATTAGGCGAAAAAGCGTTTGTTTGCGCCGCTATTCCTTGCGCTGAGCTAAAGCTGCTGACGTGATCGTTGGTAAATTCTCAACTGGCCCGGTCTCTTCTTCGTACTCAGTACCCAGGCGACCCGCAGAAGAGCCAACCACGTGACTTGACGATATCCACTTGAACACCACCTGGACGGGGGGGGGCACCATCTAGCGTTCCAGCGACGAATGCTCCAACCGTCTCGGTGCATGCTTGCGTCGCAGAGCTTGGCAGCCGCAGTTCATACGACGAGAATAAAGTGATGACAGTCGTTTGTAGCCACTACATGTGTGAAATAAATCTGGGGCTTAAAGGACGAGCCAGGAATGGCTCAAAATTCAGCACTTTCCAAAGGTGCGACGCCAACGTTTTCAAGAAACTCCCCTACACCAAACTTCTCTTTACATGGAATATTTTTCGAAATTTTTTATTTTATAAAACATGTTTCTACCGATTTTGAACCACATATTAATGATACTGGTATTTACTTGACAAATAAAGTGTATATGTTAAATTTTCTTATGAACTCTTCATTCTGATTGACTTATGTATAATTGGTAAACTGTAAGGAATAGTTATAATCTTACTACATAAAACATGTAGATCTCATTCAAGCACATAATTTATGTGATGTAAACATTTTTGTGGCTTTAACCATTTCCGAGATATTCTTTGTTATTAGTTTAAATTTTCAAATATTTATATTGTTTTCAAATGATAAGTCGCATGGTCACGAGTTTTTTTCTCGTGGTCATGCAAAGGGCATGGAATTTTAAAGCCATCATACAGCGACCCGCTGTATAAAATCTGATTATCGGTTTAGCCTACTGGGTTCTTCTTATATCATAAGAGGAATGTGTGAAGTTTGTCTTGATTAACAATTAGCTTTGTAGCATAATGAGTAGAGAAATTTATGTGACTGTAACACAGATTTGTTTGTATAGGCTTGTGGATTTGCTGTTTTGTTCAAAGCTGATTTTAACAATGGATTAGTGTGATTCGTGGCCCATGAATTTTCATGACGAGGTGCATTGTGTGGGATGTCCCACTCAAAAAGGGCCCCGAAAATGGTCATATTGCGTAAATGCTTTTCCGGATGTGATTAAACTGGGATAAATAAAGGTAAAGGAACGGATGAACGGAGGGGCCCCGCAACCGGGTCAGAGACCACAAGTAGTCCTCAATGACTCTTTTTGCTTCTACCGTGACCCCTGGGAGGGAGAGATGAAGGGAGAGACCCCCAAGGGCAACCAGATACTGATGACATGTTGAGCGAAGGTGTACCAGGGCAAGAGGCTTAGCCCAAGCCCCCCTCTAAACCCAGGGCTAGCGCCATCCGAGTGACTCTCCAACCGTGGGGGTTTCCCATGAAGCCAATACGTAGAGTCTAAAAGGACCCCCCCCCCGTTTACGCGGGGATGGAAGTGGATACGCTACTTACGCGCGTCATCCCGAAAGAGCCGGTGGGGCAATTTAGCACGCTCTCTACCGAATCTCCAGGGCGGTACCGGAGGACATTGAGGCGCCTCACAACCCCGCCTGCATGTGGTTCCCCAATCTCCCACGGATCTGGGGAACCACTGCCCGCCGAGTCCAACCCAATCCGAACACCTCCCTGACGTTAGGGCTCAATGTTCAGCCCAACGTACTTCTAGTAACGTTAGAAGTACCACGAGTGCTCAGGGTCCGCAGCGCCCACACCACGGCTGCTGAAGGGGTCGGAACCCCCCCCCCTTAGTGGACCATCGCCGGTGATCAAACCCAGGATCTCCCAAATGTGAGTCGCACACATTACCGCGGCGCCACCTCGCAAGGTAAATGTGGATAGAAGATGATCCATTACGCGAGAAAGTGGACGTGGTAGTACTGTGCTCCATAAACACTGTGGAAGTCTGTCAACAGCGGTTCTGCGAGTCGTGCTCCAGTTCTGCAGAGTGACCTGGTGTGCCTGCTTGCTAGTGCTTGTGACGATGTTTCGCTTTCTGTTGAAGAGCGCGTGGTGGTTCCTTTAAGGCATGTCGACGAATGTCTTTGGAACGGTTTGGTGGCCGACAAAGACCTTTAAACGCAGGAGAACACTGGACAGCATTGCATCGAGATGAACTATCGCATAACCGGGACTACCTTTTTTCGACTCTGCTGTGAAAAGTAAAGTTTACATGGAATTGTTTCGAGAATTTGTGAAGCTGTTAAGGCGATCAGGAACTGACACTTGGCTGGTACCAACAAGATGACACAACATGCCAGACTTCTCGAGTGAGCATGGCTTAAATGCTGTCACTTTTCCCTGACAGAGTCATTTATAAGGGTAATAGCCTTTAAGGTCACCGGATTTGACCACACCTGACTTCTTTCTTGAGAGGTAACCTTAAACGAAAGGACTACAGGATGAGAAAGGTTAATTTTAGGAAGAGTATTGTATTTCGACTGTTGGGGAGCCGAACTTGTAGTAGTTGCAACCGCACGTATAGTAAACAGTTTCCGGTAGCCTTCGCCCATAAAAATGTATTTTTACTGTTTCTTTAAATATTATATATTTATGGAATTAATTGTTCTTTCACACAAGCCGTGTGTTGGACAGGTTTGGAAAGGTAGAATCAGATGACTGAAAAATTTCTTTCCAACCCTGTCCAACACACAGGTTGTGTGAAAGAACAATTAATTCCATAATTGACCTAATAGTGGTTGTAACTATAAAGCCCGGGACTTAAAGTACTTACAAAGAATGTAGAGAGCTGTGAGATTCTTTTATTAATTACTTGCACTTTTTAACACGTAAACTATTTTTCATCTCACACGAATACGTATTAAATCTCTCGAGGATGTGTCTCAATCCGATTAAGAACACTGTTTGCAGACAACTGAATTGATTTCAACCGCCTAAACTTGTAAATTCCTGTATTTCAAGTCTCTGATTGGCTATTCCCAATCCAATAGAATACCTTCTTTTAACTAAAGCTTTTTCTGGTTGTTGATTGGCTATTTTATAAACTGTCACTTTTATTACATTATTGCTTCCAAGAAACACAAGTAGTATTGCTAAACTTTCAAATTCATTATTGCCTCAAGGTTACCTCATTGTTACCTCATTGTTAGCAACTTTTAACCTATTATTCTCACAGCTCCTACATTATTAAATTACGTAATGCATTCATATAACATTATTGAACATGTATACAATAATATAAGCATATGCAATGGCTGTTACATACATTTTACAACTTATTACACACACATATTGCTTCAAGGCGGGTTATTGAATTTATATATTACATAATTTGACTGAAATCATTTAAGTGTTAAAACACTGCCTGAAGGAACAAACCACACACCCTCGATAAGTTACGGCAGAAATCCAAGTAATGACACTCGAGGTTCTGGCAGCCACATTCACGAACTTGAACTGTGTTTAAAAGTTAAGGGAGGTAATTACCAGCACCTCTGGTGATTGTAATTTCATTTCTTACACATACAGCTATACCATGTTCAAATTTTGCTTCATATCCTCCCCATTTACTTTTTCTTTACACAGCAATTTCTGAGGCCTCTCTCGAGTGGGACACGCGATATAAAAGAAAATCTTGTTTTACATTCACATTATATTCTCTAATCTATCCGTTATTATTGGACATGCAAAATATTCTTAAGAAACATTATTTTCCTATCTACTTCATTTTAATCTAAATAAACCTTTGTAAAAACAGCAATACGCTGCCTTCAAATTCCACGCAATCGCGAGTAACAGCTGAAAATCGGCAGGACTATAAAAAAATGACATGTATTGAACAATCTGAATCATCATCTGTATATCTTGGAAATGGCTGGTCCCACAAAAAAAAGAAAGCTAATTTGAAACAAATCGTGTGTTTTAAAGAGATCCACATTTTCTGTGTAGTACGTTTTCGTCAATCACTTAACGTTTACCAGTTATACAAGATTGTACAAAGATTTCACTTACTGTTACCAGAAAATTCAAGATATACATTTTCTTAGTCATATAAATATATTTAATGTATGGAATTTTAATCAAAATCATTGAGCCATTTTTAGAAACTCAAACGTTTCGAAAAATCCTCCATATAAAGAGTAGTTTCGGATGGCAATATTTTTTTGAAAATCTATCGCATCTTCAGAAGGTAGTGAACCCAAATAACAAGTATGGGATTTATCCGAATTTTCTTTTTTATATTATGCTGCTTACCCACACGCAAACACAAACACCTTTTTCTAAAAATGTTTTTTTTTATTCAGAGGGCCTCAAAACATGTATTTCTGATGAGAATGGATATCAAACTTTTGGGTTGAATGCAATACCTTCTCTACCTACTATATACGTGGTAGAGAAAATAAAAACATATTATGAAATATACTATAAAACTGAAATGCTTTCAGTAGAAGGAAGCCGATTTGAGACGGAGCTCACCCAGGAGTAATATGTCTCTCTTCAACTATTTTTACTTTCTCTACTACGTATAGTAAGTAGAAGTATTGTATTCCACCCAAAAATTCGATACAGAGATTTCACCGGAAATATATGTTTTGAGACCCCCTGAATCCAAAAAAATAGCATTTTTGGAAACATGTCCGTGTGTGTGTGTGTGTGTGTGTGTCTGTGAACAGCCTAACTCAGAAACGAACAGTCCGATAAACACCAAACTTGGTATTTAGGTTCAGTATCTTCCAGAGATGCGACACGAAGCCTTTCAGGAAAATCTCCGCACTCCAGATTACCCTTTACATGGAACATTTTTCGAACATTTTAATTTTCTCAAAAATGGCTCTAACGATTTTGATTAAAATATCATATGTTTAAGATATTTTCATGAAAAATAAAATATATATCTCGAATTTTTTGAAAATGTCTCCAAAAGTATTCTTCATTGTGAACGACTTTTGCATAACTGGTAAACCGTAAGAGATAGACAAAATTTTACTGCAAAAAAATGTAGATCGCGTTAAAATACACAATTTATGTCATATACATTTTTTTTTGTTGAGTGAACCATTTTCTAGATATTGCTTGTTATTCCCTTAAATTTTTCAATACTTATTTTCTCAAATGGGAATTCGCTATTCATTTTTTTTTGTCTTGGATATGCAAAGAGTATTAATCTGTGGCAAAGAGAATGGTACTGCACCTAGCAACCAGCTATTAAGAGATATGTATATGCTTAAAGGCTACTGTATTTCTGTATTGCCCTTGCAAATACAAAACAAGGGGAACATAGTACGCCTTAAGCGATAGTCAAATATTTTTAGAACCGGTCGCTATGTGTAAAATGTAATTCTCTTTGCATGTCAAAAGATCTTTTCTGCAAATGTTTATCTCGATTAATATGAAATAGATGGAGAATAAGAGTTTCTAAAAATAGTTTGTACAAGAGTAGAGAAGGTCATGTGAGTGTAACACATCAGATTTTTTCAGTAAATGTGGAACCTTCGTATACGCAAATACATAAATAAGCTGTGAAACTAACCACGTAGACAAACACGTGGAGATTGAGTACTTAATAGGTTGCATCAAGTTCTGGGGATGCTAATTGATTTGATATATAGTATACGCTCTGCGTAAGCAATTGCTCAAATTTGGCAAACATGGTATACTAATGATTGTTTCTATTTTATTTCAGGTAAGTTGCTGCAATGTCCGATACAGGTGGAGACACCGGTAAAGAATTTGGGTAAGCAAATTTATTTAAATCAGCAAAACAGCTGTATTGTTTTCACTGGGAGTTTAAAGGTTAAATTAAACTGAGTTTTATTTATGGACGCTCTTTAACTACTATGGTCCTTAGCGTCCCATTCTGTTGGGCGTGAAAGACCGATAATTTTCCTGAGAGGCCTCTTATCAGACTCGGGGTTCTTTTACGTGCCGTAAATCTACGACACGGGACCACCAGCTTTGCTTCCCTTCCGAAGGAAGCCATGCTAAGGATTTTTACCCTGAAAAAATCCAGGGCCTTGGGAACTAGAGGCTAGTACGGTACCACTAGCTCACGGAGGACGATGGGAGTTTAAAGGGACTAAACCTTTTAACAAATACACTAGTGGCGTTTAAAATAAAATTTAAGTGAATATTAATTCTGTAAGGATGTGTAAAATGGCTATTGCACCACCATTTGATCTAACGGCCAGTTTATATCCCGCCACTACAAAGGTCGTATCGGCGGCCTTTCCTTTGGAACATATTATTGCATATAAGTAATGGTGTTAACTCGCATTCACTTGTATTTGGGTTTAATTCTGGGCTTTAATCATTAGATCATACACACATTCACACTTTCAGACTCTGGGTAGGATAGAGAATAATCTTAGGTAGGGAAAAATTTCCATCCCCAGCCTGAAGTCGAACCCCAGACGCCCCGCACAGCAGGTAGGTGCTCTACCGACTGAGCTACGGAGACAGCCATGCTTCATTCTGCTCCTTTTGATTATTGCGAGGCGCTTCCCAGGCTTGCAATAGATGATGATAGACAAAAACAGATCCTTGCACTTGAGGCACTGTCCGTGATGATGGCCAAAAATAAACCGAAAAGGTCTTAATATTTACCATCAGTTATACAGGCTTTATTCTCGAGGGTATAAACTCACATTTTAGACTGACAAATAATTAGAATGTGTTTATTTGAACTATTCCTATTCGCCCATAGCTACTTTTTAAATTGTGGTTAGGCTGTACTTGTGTAACATTACAGACTATCAGCAACAAACACGAGAGCACGCAGTGTTTCACTGCAATTTTTTGGCTTGCTATTATAAATGTTATTACTATTATTATTGTAATCATCATCATCATCTAATGTACTGTTATATTGACTTCGCTCATTAATAGATGTTCGAAATTTTAGCCCTGTTGGGTGATCCGATGTTACAACCGTCTCCCTGTATCCATATGGACATTTCTGAGAATCAATGGTGTAGTTAGTAGTGGTAGTGTGAGTTCAGGGCGCCAGTGCCCACTGACCTGTGTTTACTTGGAATTGCCCCGTTGAGTTGTGCAACTCTTTTAACCACGTCAAATATGGCGCGGATGTGCCATCCGGTATACCCAGATAGTCGTACGAATATATAAGGGTCATTCAAATGAAACCCGGTCACTTGTGTAAAGTAACGGTAACGATTTTATTAACTCAAAAATAGTCGCCAAAACTGTTGCCACATTTATCGCATTGCAACACTAGCCATCGATTCCATCTTTGAAGAAGCTAGTAGGCTACTGTCGGATCCAGGCCTGGACCCATTCACACACTTCGTCGCCCGTTGTGAATCGATGTCTGCGAATAGCTTGTTTTAGAGGTCCATAAACATGAAAGTCACACGGTGAAAGGTCTGGACTGTACGGTGGATGTTCCAGCGTTTCCCATCAAAACTGCTGTAATGTCGTGTTCACCGCATTGGCAGTGTGTGTGCGGGCATTATCATGCAGGAGAATAACACCATTAGACAACATGCCTGGTCGTTTCGACTTGATGGCTCGTCTAAGGTTCTGTAAAGTGACTTGATAACGCTGGGCATTGATGGTGGTTCCCCGTTCCAGGAACTCGACAAGCAGTGGGCCCTTGTGGTCAAAAAAGAAGGACACCATGACCTTACCAGAACTGGTGTGCACGGCATTTGATTTCTTTGGAGATGGTGAAATCGCATGTTTCCACGGCTTGCTCTGACACTTGCTTTCCGGTTCAAAATGGTGACACCATGTTTCGTCACCACTGACAATATGCGACAGAAAGCCGTGTTCCACCTCATGATAACGTTGCAGGTGACTCAAAGACTGCGCTGTTCGGCGGTCAGTTAGTGTGGAACCCACTGCGCACAAACTTTTCGACATTTTAAGTGTTGATGCATTATGGTGTGAATGGTGCCCACGCTAATGCCCAGTAACCGATGGATCTCGTCCACGGTGATTCTGCGGTTGCCCAAGACTAAAGCATTCACTTCCGCAATCTTTTCAGGTGTAATGACAGAATGAGCCTGTCCAGGACGAGCATCGTCTTCCAGTAACTCGCGCCCCTCAAGGAATCTTTTGCGCCATTCCACCAACACACTTGAATGACACAGACTGTACTCACTGTACACAGTCTTCATCCGTCGATACATTTCATGCCCTCCAACTCCCTCCGCCGCTAAAAATCGAATCACTCCTCGTTGTTCCTGCTTACTCGCCTTCATGTTCAGTATTGGACGATGACTTGTGTGACTACCTTCTCTTCGGCGTGAAACCACACTGTCGCTGTGCAACGTCAACCGTTGCGCACGTTGCAGTCACTCTACCAATAGATGGTGCCACCATACACGCAGTTACGTGGTGCCACCTTACGTGTAATGCAAAGTTAGACGCATTGACCAGGTTTCATTTGAATGCCCCTCATACATCAGATTGTTAAATTTCTATATCCGCTTCATAGTGGCATCTTATTCATCGTCATATCACCATGGTAACCAATAAATATACTTACGTGCATAGAATGGTATGCCCACGAGACTAAGGTTTGTGATGAAAGCACAAAATATGCAAGCAAAGCTTTCTCATGTACGATATTACTATCGTCGCTTCAGATACAGCTCATATGCCACTTGGTACTTTACCCTTTACCAACTGTCGAAGCTCCTACTTCAATATCTGAAGGGATGCTTTCTTCAGAATCACTCATTGTTCAGAACGAACTAGGCGATTTTTCTTGGTTTCGGTTAACACATTCCATTCTATTGTTGTCATTAACAAATAAATATAGTTACATTATTTCTTTTTGTTTCTAGACCAACTTCACTATGATCAGTAGGATAATATTAACTAGGATTTGGTTTTTAAATTGAATCACAGAATATCTCAATTTATTGAATGATGTGCTGTTATTTATAAATCAACGATCGTATTATGAATCGCAAATAAAACAAGTAGTCATTATTAAATGGTTGCGGATAAAATATTGTATGCAACTATTGGGATATAGCATGATTCCGCTTTCATGTAATTACACACCTCGGCTTACGCCTTGTTCCTGAAAAACACACTCAAGCGGTAATGGGCTCGTATCCCACTAGTTGCATAAGTATTTGCACTTAACGTATCTATGGTATAAACTATAAGCTACCGGAGATGGCTCCATGGTAACGTGCGAGACTCGCATTCGGAAGGCTTAGGTTCGATTCCTGGGGCCGGCCACTCTGACCAGGGCTTTTTTTTCGTTTTTTTTTCTGGTTTGTAATAGTTTCTCTTCTACCTCAATTTTCCTTTCCATCATTTCGCTTTTGATTTCGTGTTTCAGGCGGGCTTAGGTGCTGTGTAGTGTTGTTCGGTTCGAACACATGGCACGAATGTTTGCTAGTTGGAAAGTTCTTCTCGGTCCTACCAGATGGCAACGTTCTCTGAGATGCTTCAGATGGGTCGAGTACTCCCTGATTCCGCCTGAAGGAAGCCTTCTCTGAGATGCCTCAGGTGAGACGAGTACTCCCTGGTTCCACCTGAAGGAAGCCTTCTCTGAGCTGCCTCAGATTGGTCAAATACTTCCTGGTTCCGCCTGAGGGAAGTCTTTGCTGAGCTGCCTCAGGTGGGTCGAGTAATCCCCGATTCCACCTGAGGGAAGCCTTATTTGAGACACTTCAGATGGATCGAGTACCCTCCGGTTTTCCGCCTGAAGGAAGCCTTCTCTGAGATGCCTCAGGTGAGACGAGTACTCCCCGGTTCCGCCTGGGGAAGTCTTTGCTGAGCTGCCTCAGATGGGTCGAATACTCCCAGTTCCGCCTGAGGGATGCCTTATCTGAGACGCCTCAGTTGGGTAAAGTACTCCCCGGTTCCCCAGAGGGAAGCCTTTGCTGAGCCACCTCAGCTTTCTCTGAGCAGCCGAGAGTGTGAACGGATAGTCAAGCTTGGAATCGTTAGGGGCACCTGCGCATCTCATTGGGCCGTCCTGCCCTGTGTCCTATAGCGGTTCCTTTACCTCATCCGGTCCTCCTGCGGGTGATAAGCACAAAAGATCCGGGTTGGGTCGAGATACGAGGCGTCCCCTCTGTTCGCTAGATATATCATAAACTACTGTATTTAGGGATTTTCTTCATGCAATTGTTTCTTTAACATAGTGGATTAGAAACATGATAAAACGCTTTTACTGTCCAGTCATAAGCTAACAAAACGCATTACGATATAACTTTTACTTCTGCGTAAAAGCGCCGCTCGAATAAATAGTCAAGAACTGTGTAGCTGTGACGTTGCTATTCCGCTTTAGACACGCGTGGACACGTACGTTATATAGAAGCTACGCGAGCAACTGTTTCCGCCTCTCCCCTTCCCTATCCACTCAGGCAGAATGAAACATATCGTCGCCACAGTAGCATTTCCGAGTAATGCACCCTTCCATAAAACACCCCTGGCACCCCGCCACCACCCAAACACGGAAATGAACACAACTCCCGGCGGGCGATGGATGCCTTTTAGCGCCTCCTCGGGTTCCCCAACACGACGAAAGTCACGGACATGCTTCCCTTTCAGTTGAGGTCTGGATAACGATCTACGACGTGTGACACAGAATACATATTGCCTTCATATTTCTTTCAATGCCTTCTTTTACGACTTCACAGCATACTACATAAAACCAATGGCGATACCATCTTCTGGTAAGTGAGTAATAAATCTGATCCACGGTTCCCTTGGCACGGGTCTTCTGCTGCGGATGTGAAGCTGTGACCATCAAGTGTATGACAATAAACATCGTATTATAACTAATACATTTTCCTGCACAGTACAGTGATCCATAAGGAAGTACAAAAAATCGGATGTGATACATCCTCTATCATTTATTAATGAGTATACAAGCAATTCTTACAAAAGCTCATTTTTATACCTTCTAGTAATCCAAACAAACCTTTGCAGAAATAGCTACCTTACATTTCGTTATAGATACAAAGAGAACAGCGATAGTCAAGTGTTTAACAACTGGACGCTATATGCTGGCCTTAACTTTCCATACTGTTTCCATGACATCGCGAGAAACAACTGAATGTTGACAGGACCTTTAGAGAATGATCAAGAAATGAACAATTCGAACCTTTAATAACGGATATCTCAGAAATAATTTGTGCCACACAAAATTTATATGAAATAAAGCATTACACCCAAAAATTCAATACCAAGATTTCACCGGAAGTACATATTCTAAGGCCCCCTGAATCCAAAAAATCATTTTTAAAGAAAGATCTGTGTGTATGTCTTTAAACAGTATAACTCAAAAGTCAAAATTAGGATAAATACAAGCTTGGTATATAGGTCCAGCACCTTCCAAAAATGTGACACGATGATTTGCAACAAAATCCCCCACCTCAAACTATGCTTTACTTGGAACATTTTTTGAAATTTTTTATTTTCGCAAGTACGCATTTAACCATTTTTATTAAAATACCATATACTAAAGATATTTACATTACAAATAAAATTTGTATCTTGAATTTTCTGAGAATAGCCTGTGAAGTCCACTTCATTCGGAAGAAATTTTGTATAATCTTGTGTAACTGGTAAACGTTAAGTGGTAGGTGAAAACGTGCTACACAAAAAATGTATATCTCTTTAAAACACATACTTTATTTCATATAAGCTTTTTTGAGGCATCAGCCGTTTCCGAGATATCCGTTATTAATGGTTTGAATTGGTGAATACTTTGTCATTCTTTTCAAGTCTTTTGGATATTCATTTGTTTCTCGCGATTGCACGCAAAGAGCATGACATTTTAAGACCATTACATAACGTCCAGTTCTTAAACATTTGACTATCTCTGTTCCCTTTACATCTAGTATAACGAAATGTATAATGCATCTACGAGTACTTCCGAAAGTTTTGTCTCGATTAAAATGAAGAAGATAGAAAAATAAACTGAGGCAGTATTATTAACACTTAAATGATTTCAGTCAAATTATATAATAAAAATATAATAACAGCCCGCCTTAAAGCAATATGTATATGTAACAATATATAAAAGTGTATATTACAGTCACTGTATATAATATATACATATAATATGTATATATTATATTATACATGTAATAATATGTGAATGTATTACGTAATTTAATAATGTAGGAGCTGTGAGAATAATAGGTTAAAAGTTGCTAATAATGAGATAACCTTGAGGCAATAATGAACTTGAAAGTTTAACAATACTACTTGTCATTCTTGGAGCAACAATAACGTAATTTTTGTGACAGTTTATAAAATAACCAATCAACAACCAGAAAATTCTTTAGTTAAATCAAGGTATTCTATTGGACTAAGATTAGCTAATCAGAAACGGAAATAGGGCAAATTGTACAAACTTAGGCGGTAGAAATCAAGTCAGTTGCTTGTGGACAGTGCTCATAACTGGACGCGTTGGTTGTAGACAGTGTTCCTAACCGGACGCGAGATGCGTCCTCGAGAAATTTAATACGTCTTCGCGTGAGACGAAAATAGTTTACATGTTAAAAAGTGCAAGTAATATATAAAAGAATCTCACAGCTCTCTATATCAGTGAAGTGTTATTTAAATTGTGTCAAGGATTAATACATGTAGTAAAGTAAAAATTATAATCTGCGTAAGCCTACATTCTTCAGTCGCACCACTCCCTGCTAAGCAACTCAGTCTCTAAAAAAATATAAATACTGACACAGCCGAGGCAAACATAAATATATAATATTTAAAGAAACAGTCAAAATTACAAAGTTAATATTTTTTGGGGGCAAAGGCCACCGAAAAGTACTTTTGGGGCGAAGGCTACGGGAAACTTTTTACCATACGTGCGGTTGCTAATACTTCAAGTTCGGCTCCCCAACAGTCGAAATATAATACATCTTCAAACTGACTTTCCATACGTGAAGCAACAACCTTCTTCAAATTGGCGCCCAAAGCGTGGGGCAAAAATAACAATACAACAAAACACCAACTTCAAAACCTTCCTAAGAATAATTTGTATACCTACTAATAAGCGATAGAGGGTAGAGAAAGTCATGTGAATGTAACATAAGAATTTTTTACGTAATCATACCAAGACTATCGCTTTATCTACTGTGTCGTACAATAAAATGTGTAAATCTGATTTGAAAGTTTAGCTGGATTAACACGAAATAGCTAGAGTAACAAACTTTTGTAAGAATAGTTTGTAGTAGGGTGAGTAGAAAAAATCATGTGATAGTAACACATAGGATTTTTTTATTTCGGTAACGAAAGCAAATAATCATGCGATGTACACTGAAGGAAATAAAATGTGGCTCATTATGGAACGCAACTGTTTATGTCGGTACTCACAAAATCTTGTCCCACCCCTATCAGCGTGGCCTCCTCCGTTTTTCGAGCAGAATTGTAGCTATTGGATTTGCAGGGTACTTTGCCTCCCCCGAAATGTGGCCGAACTGCAGAACGGTAACATTACAACTTAAACCTAATATTTTCATGCTACACTACTGTTTTTTACTTTCCCTACTACGTATAGTAAGTAGGGGAAGTATTGTATTCCACCCAAAAATTTGATACCGAGATTTCAAAGGAAATATATGTTTTGAGACCCCCCTGAATAAAAAAAGCATTTTTGGAAACATGTCGTGTGTGTGTGTCTGTGTGTCTGTGTGAGTGTGTCTGTGTGTGTGTGTTTGTGTGTGTCTGTGAACAGCATAACTCAGAAACGAACAGTCGGATAAACACCAAACTTGGTATTTAGGTTCAGTATCTTCCAGAGATGCGACACGAAGGTTTTCAAGAAAGTCCCTCCACCCCAGATTACCCTTTACATGGATAATTTTTGCGAAAATTTTAAATTTTTCAAAAATGGCTCTAACGATTTTGATTAAAATATCATATGTTTAAAATATTTTAATGACAAATAAAATGTGTATCTTGAATTTTCTGGGAATGTCTCCAAAAGTATTCTACATTGTGAACGACTTTTGCATAACTGGTAAACCATAAGAGATAGAGAAAATTTTACTACACAAAAAAAGTAGATCGCGTTAAAATACACAATTTATGTCATATACATTTTTTGTTGTTGAGTGAACTATTTTCGAGATATTGCTTGTTATTCACTTAAATTTTTCAATACTTATTTTCTCAAATGGGAATTCGTTATTCATTTATTTGTCTTGGATATGCAAAGAGTAATAATCTGTGGGAAGCGAATGCTGCTGCATCTAGCAACCAGCTATTAAGAGATATGTCTATGCTTAAAGGCTACCGTATTTCTATATTGCCCTTGCAAATATAAAACAAGGGGAACATGATACGCCTTAAGCGATAGTCAAATATTTTTAGAACTGGTCGCTATGTGTAAAATGTAACTCTCTTCGCATGTCAAAAGATCGTTTCTGCAAATGTTTATCTCGATTAATATGAAATAGATGGAGAATAAGAGTTTGAAAAAATTGTTTGTACAAGAGTAGAGAAAGTCATGTGAGTGTAACACATCAGATTTTTTATTGCCGTTTAGTAACGGCAACAATTTTAACCTTGTCTCCATGTCACAGATGAAAGCCCTTATATATGTAAATGCCGTAGCGTCGTCCAGGTTAATCACACATGCAAATAATTCTTCACCCCTTCCTCTAGAAGACGCGAATTATATTGTTATCGGTTTAGCCTTTCGTTATGTACCAATCGTGGCGAAATTCTTTCATAGAGGTGTTATCTAAACTACCCCTTCATTCCACATAGAATACAAACATCATTAATTATTTAGTCTTTATGCTCCTGACTTGTTTTTCAGGCCAGTCGCATAGAGGGCTGATACCGGATGGGTGAAGTCACAATTTGGTAATCTGAAGGAGGAAATTTTACGGAGGGAAAAACACTATTGCATTCAAAGGAAATGGGCCATTTTATATGCACGTCAGTGTACATGCACTTAGCTATGTTTTACTTTCAGTTTCGTTTTCTGTATTTTAACAAGAAGCCCCAGAATATCAAATTCATCTGCAAGAGGTATATCAAGCACCATGAAAAGAAATGGTGCAAAAAATTACAGTAACAAAGAGCTTGAAGCAAATTGCCTTAGTTTAGTGCAGAGACCCTTCTGCATTTCTTATTCTTTCCCATTATTTTTCCAAGCTAGGCGTGTAACACTTGACCTTTTCCTGCTGCAGAAAAACGAACTAAGTATGGCTGCTGAATGCATTATAAACTTGGATAATGATCTGTCCCCTGTCCCTAGCAGATTATGGATAATGTGCTATTTAATAGATGGAATTTTCAACCTTTCCGAACAAGTCGTTGCGGATTATATCATAAATCAGCATTAATGCTCAAATGCTTATTTTATTTAGTCGTAATAATTTAAAACACGAATTAGGTTTTTATTTTCTTTACCGTTCATCTCTCTTAGGGGAATTATTGCACTGTACCTAAAAATTCGATATTAGTATTCACTGCAAGGGTCATTTTAAGGTCCTCTGAATCCAAAACATAGCAACCATAGAAAAAGGTCCATGTGCGTGTTCATGTCCAAAGATGCGACATAATTTTTAAGAATCATCCCCTACCTCCAATTACAATGTTTCCTTATTTTTATTTTATATAAAAAAAATCTGATGTGCTACACTGACATGACTTTCTCTACACTTGTACAAACTATTTTTACAAACGCTTATTCTCCATATGCTTCATGTTAATCGAGATATCGAGATTCTAATCTTATTGCTAATTTTCTTGTAGATGCAAGGGGAATTGCTAGGCTTTAAGCGACAGTCAAATATTTAAGACCTGGTTGCTATGTTGAGTATTTCATTCTCTTTGCATTACCAGGACAAAAACAAGTGAATAACGAATTTGAGAAAAACTATAAGTATTGGAAAATTTAAGGGAATAACAAGCAATATCTCGAAAATGGTTCACTCAACATCAAAAAATGTATATGACATAATTGTGTATTTTAACACGATCTACATTTTATGTGTAGTAAAACTTTGTCTATCTCTTATGGTTTACCAGTTATGCAAAAGTCGTTCACAATGAAGAATACTTTTGGGGACATTCCCAGAAAATTCGAGATATACATTTCATTTGTCATGAGAATATCTTAAACTTATGATATTTTAATCAGAATCGTTAGAGCCATTTTTGAGAAAATTAATATTTTCGAAAACTGTTCCATGGAAAGGGTAATCTGGGGTGGGGGGATTTTCTTGAAAACCTTCGTGTCGCATCTCTGGAAGATACTGAACCTAAATACCAAGTTTGGTGTTTATCCGACTGTTCGTTTCTGAGTTATGCTGTTCACAGACACACACACACACACACACACACACACACACACTCGGACATGTCTCCAAAAATGCATTTTTTGGATTCAGGGGGTCTCAAAACCTGTATTTCCGGTGAAATCTCTGTATCGCTTTTTAGGTGGAATACAATACTTCCCCTACTTACTGTACGTAGTAGAGAAAGTAATAATTAATCCCAGCGATTGGAAACAAAATTATATGAGTCATTATTTCTGATGAGCAATTGTCTATAAAGCTAAAGTGCTGATATACGTTATAAACGAGGTGGGGAGAGCTTTGAATTTACATATCTGCAGAATAGGAGTCGATGTTCACATACGTGAATTCTTTAGGTTGCAGTGCCCAGTCAGCCTGTGGTTTTACAAAGTACCCACAACGCTGGTCACCATGTTTACTCTTGGTGGACGACTTGCTCTGGCCTTTTGTGACATGTATGCATGCGACTGTGGCCTCGAGACCTTGGTATTTGTACTTGCGTAGATCTGTGTATGTTTAGTGTCGAAAAACAAGCGCAAAAACAAACAAATAGTGGAAAAACCAGAAAAAAACAGAAAAGGAAGCAACAGTAATGTATACCCTAAGGGATATAGAGAAAAAATATGGTGTTAAATTCACAAAAGTATCCGTACCCACTATTTTTCAAACTATTCTTAAAAAATCTTATTCCCCTATCTGTATCATGTTAATCGAGATAAACGTTTGCATAAATTCTTTCGTTGTTGTATAGGAGGAATACAGAAGGCTGAAAGGATAGTAGTATGTTTAAAAGAGGATCGCTATGAATAGACTTTGAAGTTTCACTCTTTGCAGGACCAAAAGGCGGGGCAAACAACGATAGCGAGTTAGGACTTGAAAACACTGAAGGTATTTTGGAAATAATGACAAAGAAAATCTCAGAAACGGTAAATGACACAAAAACTATTTGCCATAAGTTTGTGTTTTAACGTGATTTACATTTTCTTTTGTTTACTAAGTTTTTGTCTCTCTCTCTCTCTCTCTCTCTCTCTCTCTCTCTCAGACA
Organism: Deroplatys truncata; assembly: GCA_030765065.1. Classification (NCBI taxonomy): domain Eukaryota; kingdom Metazoa; phylum Arthropoda; class Insecta; order Mantodea; family Mantidae; genus Deroplatys; species Deroplatys truncata. The sequence goes on along the minus strand of CM060987.1, from coordinate 178,385,838 downwards.
TTCAGGTTATACGCAATTCAATCAGGTATGAGGGCTTTGCTGGGTATTCCCAGAAAATCAAGGTTTACATTTGAAACACAAATTTCTTAAACGTATGATATTGTAAAGAAAATCGTTAGAACCACTTTTGAGAAAATAAATAACTTTCTCTAAAGTTTTTGTCGCATTGTTGGAAGATGCTGAACTGAAATACAAGTTTAATATTTAACCGAATTTTTTTTTTGAGTTATGCTGTTCACAGACACACACCGACCTTTTAGAATAAAGGCTATATCTTTTATTTAGGGAAATCAAAACGTGTATTTCCGGTGAAATCTTTGTATCGATTTTTTTGATGGAATGCAATACTTCCTCTACTTGCTACAGATAAGCCGTAGGGAAGGAAAAGTGAGCTGACTCGAATTTGCCTTAGTTCTGCTGGATACGTTCTGGTGTGGCTTCACGCTGACATCCCTGCGCACGAGCATTTAGCTTCATTCTGTCATCATCGTCACATTAAGTTCTAAATATGAAGCGTGCACCGATGGCTGAGTGTTGGTTATAAGCAGTAAGAATTGCTTGTTATTCCCTTACATTTTTCATTCCTTATACTTTTTTTCAAATGGGAATTTGTTATTCATTTTTTTTATGTCCTGGACATGCAATGAGAATGGAATGCTCCACATAGCAACCAGCTCTTAAAATATTTGACTATCGCTTAAAGCCTACCAATTCCCCTTGCACCTACAAGTTTCCGCAAATGTTTATCTCGATTAACATGAGGTAGATGGAGAATAAGCGTGCGTAAACGTAGTTTGTACAAGAGTAGGGAAAAATCATATGAGTTCAACACATCATATTTTTTAAAAGTGTCAAGTCGTTATTAGGTTTTTTCTCGTGATCATGCAAGGAGCATGAAATTTCAAAGCCATCACATAGCTAATCGCTTTTTAAAAATCTATCCATCATTAATTGACCTAATAGTGGTTGTAACTATAAAGCCCAGGACTTAAAGTACTTACAAAGAATATAAGTCTCCATTGGGGTATGTCATCTGAATACAATTTGAGATCTCCTTGTGGTTTACTGAGAAAAATGCGAATCAATTGGAGAATTTAATGTCATGTCGCCATGTTGCCATAGTAGCTCAGTGGTTAGAGCAACCGGACGGAGACCGAGACGATCCGTGGTTCAAATCCCGGCTATGGCATTGAATTTTTCAGTCATCTGATTCTGCCTTTCCATGTATCACTGTAGTTTACCGTATCCTTATATCTACAATGAATGTAAATATGTAACGCAAGTTTATCTCTATTAAAAAGAAGTAGATAAAGGAATAAGGTTTTGCAAGTACACTTTCTTTATCTGATCATCGGAGGGGCTCAACACTGCTCCAGTGAGGACATTGTACCTATATCCCACAAGGGGGCGCCTCCGGGAGGGAGGAGGTGATGAGAGGAGATACGTGGCAACCGGAACCAGGAGTGACCTTACAGCAATGACATGTCCCTACAGATTGGGACGCTCCGAGTGTCGGACAGGCAGACCGGGGCCCCCCGCCTCACACAGAGGGACGTACACCCCGTTCCGAAAGGACGGTCATGCCCTCGGCAACGAGCCGAAAGCCGCGGGACGGAGAAAGTTCCACAAAGAGCATCCCTTTTCCCTGACACGCCGCACCGAAGCACCATCGCCGATACTTCCAACCCTGAAACAAACCTAACGGGGTGAAGGATGAATGAAATGTAGGGATGGAAGTTCGGCGGCTAAAAGAAATCATTGCAGCATTGTATATATAAATTGGCTGCTGGGCACAAACGCCATTCTTTTCGCCCACTGCACTCTCCTACGTGCACAATATGAATGTTAGACAATGAAACCAAATGCATAAACACACGAAAGGGCCCTTCATCCCACGTTTAATTTTGTGTAGCCTTAGAGCTGTTTGCTTTTCCTCAATATGGCGGATAGACGCAATAAACACCGGGGTGCGCGGATTATGGGGAAGCGTCCATTCTGTATGCTCCTTATTTTGTGCTAAGGCAATAAACATCGAGTCTTCGCATAGTGAAACGTAAACATATTGGAGGGAAAGGTACGTAGGAGTTTTATGGTCAATAGCCAGTATATTCCACACTGATCTTAATACTTATCACGAGCGAAGATACTGATTTGTATATACATCCTTTCAGTAGCGGCTCCTGAGCATATATTTTGAGTATTTATAAATTTTTAGTCAGATAACCCTGTGAATGTGGAATAGCATCAGCTGAATAGTGATTGTAAACAAATTTATACAATTGCTACCACTCCCAGTAATAATAATAATAATAATAATAATAATAATAATAATAATAATAATAATAATAATAATAATAATAATAATAATAGAACAAGAACCAAGTAATGTCTAAATTAAATTGTAGTTGAGATTATGGATAGTATGAAGAAATTGCGAGAAATTTCTGCCTTTGTGCACGTTACCTGCTACTCGAGACAACCAGGAATAACACTAAAATTAAATTGAGTTTTATTTTTGGACGCTCTTTCACTACTGTGGTTCTTAGCGTCCCGTTTTTCGGGCGTAAAAATCCTTAATATGACTTCCTTCGGAAGGGAAGTAAAGCCGATGGTCCCTTGTCGTAGATTTACGGCACGTAAAAGAACCTCAAGTCTGATAAAGAGCCTCTGAGCAAAATTTGTGGTCTTTGAGCCATATGGGCTCCCCTACTATCTTTCGATGGTCATCTTGCCAACGGGAGGGCGATAAAGTCATATTTCGCCTTCATGCTTTACTTTACGACATGATTGCCTGCAAGTTGGAGTAGGCAACCTGCAACGACACTTGGCTGAACCCTGCAACTAATTTCCAACAGCCGCTATAGAGGGCAACCAGATAGGTTGCCAAATGGTGCTTTGGAAAATGACGTAGCTCGTCACGTGGCTTCCCTCCACAGGCTTAAGTCTGGTTCACAACCAACAAGAACGGTAACCAGAACGAGAACGAGAAAGTTGAAATACATGTATTCAAATGGGCCCCGAGAACGGGAAAGAAGAGTTGCCCAACTTTTAACTTTCTCGTTCTCGTTCCCGGGCACGGCATATTAAATCCCTATTGTGCATATTAGACTCATTAGTGTAATCTAGGCAGCCGTGACATGAAACAGCCACTAGTGGTCTCTATAGTCGCAAGCTGGAAACATGAACTGGAAGGAATTAGTAGTAAATGTGCCTCCTAACCTCATCCCGACACCCGCAAATCTAATCAACGTTGGTTCCTCTGGTGAAGGGTCATTTGTAGTTTGTTTATATGCAACTCAAAACTGGCTATTACCTAAAAAACATTGGCAAAAGCTACAAAGAACAGCTAAAACCGGTGGAAATGAAAAAAGAACAATAAACAATTTTAATGTATGCCATTAAATAAAGGAATGAAAGCTTGGCATAAGTTCGGAAATGTAATGGATATGCATTTAGATAATGTTTACTCTATCGAATTTTGACGTTGGCTTGGCTAAATTGGTAGTAGGTGAAAAAAATCATTGGTCAGCTAAAAACAAATGAAATCCCAATGCTCAAAATCGACTTTCACTTTGTGATCGATATGCATTCCCGTTCTCGTTACCGGGCTGTTGTGAACCAATATCTTGCATGGTGCATTGCTTCCCGTTGTCGTTTCCGTTCTGGTTATCGTTCTCGGGCGGTTGTGAACTTTACGGCTACTAGCGGCCGACGAAGATTAGTTGAGACTGGATCGCCGCTGGAAAAGTTGGCATAGCTCGGGGCTTTGGGTAGCCGCACGTCCACATGCGTTTTTGACTTGGATCAAAATTTTGCTTTTTCATCTTTTGTAAGTAAAATTCTAACAGTCGTGTGACGTGCCCTTAGCGTGCGAAAGGTTTAGAGCGAGTTGCTATTAAAAGAATTTATGTATATTCAAAGTAAAATTGAATTGTGCAAGAAAGACAAAAGAAACAAGGACAGACTTGATTCACGTGTTTTTGTTAGTTGCTTGTAATTTCAGTGAAAATTCAGAATACATTGATATTTAATTGCTGTTCAGCCACAAGTTAATTTAGCCTTTATTGGTACAAATGTTAATTCTTTCCTTCCTAGCTACGATCCACAGCACGACAAAGCCAGTGCATGCCCAATATAGAATGGGACACTAAGAACCATAGCAGTTAAAGTGCGTCCATAAATATAAACTATATTTCTTTTTTACCTCGGGAACTAGAGGCTAGCATGGTACTTCTAGACCACGCAGGACGACAGGAATAGTTCTGTTTTGGCGGCGCTGTTCTCGTGTTTGCATTCAAGACACCTTTACTCGCTATACAAAACAGGGAGGGTTGCTGCTTGGCCGCAGGTAAACAACGCTAAGCATATATGTACTGAGTAGTATTTCTGCAACAATGAGAGTACTACCACCTACTGGCATTGAGGTTAACTTGTAGTAATAGTAGAAACAATGCAGATAAAGCTTTGCGCGCTAGTGCACTTCTTCAACTGTGCACGACTCGTATGTATTTTGCTCAATAAGGTACGACATATCATTTGCGCATGCGCAGAAGCTCCTTAAATATGCACAGTCAAGATGTCCTAGCTGCCATGTTTCATCGAGTTTAGAGGGTTTGGGTCGTAGAATTAAACGCAATAAATTTTAAATTACCGCATATAAGTTATATTTAATAGAATTAAAAGAAAAGATAACCAATAAATCCATAAGGTGTCAAAAGTTAGGGTGTTCACGTGCTTTTGTGCAGCTGCCGCCTCTGCTTCCTTTATTTGAGGGCTCATCAATAAAGACTGAGACTGATGTTTTCCTGTAGCTTTCTTGAGAGTTTCCTGTCTCTACCATGAATATTTGAAAAGAGCAGGGTTTCATGTATAATGTCCATAGACGGCAGCACTCTTGGTAGGTTGGTAGTAATGCTGTATATTGTTGACCCTACTTGAATTTCGCATACCACTCGACACGAGAGGAGCAATAAAACCTTGTTTTCGTTTAAATCATACAGCCTCTGAAACTTTGGAAAAGCTGAAGCAAGCATACGGTGAAGATGCACTGTCTCGTGCAACAGTGTTTAGGTGGTTCAAGGACTTCAAAGAAGGGCGAGTCATCTGTGCTAAGCAAGCTGGGCCTGGTGCTTCGGCTTCTGCTATCACTGAAGTCATCAACACAGTTGCTGTGATTGTTGTTCTTCCTCACACTACTGTTACAGCAGCATACTACACGCCAGTATTGGCTACACTGAGGGAGCACATTGCAAGGAAACATCCAGAACTTCATCAGAATGGGTGGCGACTTCATCACAACAACGCATGGCCTCACGTCGCAAATCAAGTCCAGGAATTCAACATCACCTGCGTACTGCATCTGCCTTATAACCCCAATCTTGCCCCCTGTGATTTCTTTTTTATTCCCATCACTAAAGGCAAAGCTCCAGGGCAATTCGATTTGAGAGCACTGAAGCGTGCTGAGGAAAAGTGAGGCGATTCTCAAAGACCTGACAAACAATGGCCTGCATCATGTGTTCGAGAGACGTTATAAAAAGTGCATTCAAGTAGGAGGGAACTACTTTGAAAAAGATCATGTCAACATTGAAATGGAGTAATAAATACTGTAAAAAAAATCAGTCTCAGTCTTTATTGATCAGCCCTCGTAATATAGACTGACGTTTGAGATGGATCTTACATGTGCTGTTGGTAACTACGGGGAATAACCTTCAGTATAAGAATGATATCGTCATTTCTAACGCTCCCCATAAGGCCTATGACTTTCAGGGGCACCGTTCCACCAAATTATGACTGGACCCACTTCTGAGGTGGATCACCCACCGGGCGGAATCAGTTGCCTCCGATGATGCGGATGGCGGTGGAACGAGAAGATCTACAGATTTTCACATACGGGGATACGTCACACGACAAAGTCAGTGGTAAAGGCGTGAATAGGACCCCAGAGCCGGGAATCGAACCCCGGACTCTTAATAGGAGAGGCGGAAACGAAACCACTGCACTACCCGACATCCCAGAATGATAATGTTTGTCTATCGTTGCTTCATTCATACATACATCCCCCATTGAACTTATTAGATCGTATAGAAGGCTTTCACTTGAGAAACAACTGATGATGACAATAATATTCCTTGCAACTTTAGTCAACGTTAAAACAGTTTTGCGGAAAATCCGATTAATATTAGCGACGCTTGCGAGAGAACTTTTTGAATATGTACCTATACGGAAAACTTGTTCAAAACGGGTATTAGTGAATGATATATGCGAAAACGAGGGCTTATGTAATCATATAGGTTGCATAGATATTTCTGACAATGAAAATGAAACTAGTGTTGAGGAATTCTGCGTAAAAATGAGAAATTACTCCCGAGTGAACATGCAACAACATCGCCCCCACAAAGAGGAAACTAGAAGTGACGCTTTGAATTATAGCTACACGTTTGCAGTAAAGTTTACGAGATCAAGTATTTGAAATGTAAAATAAATTAGATATTACATCCACATGACTTTCTCTGCCCACTGTTGTTTATTTCTACATAGCGTTTAGAAACTATTCTTACGAAAGCTTACCTAAAAATTGAGTTGTATTTATGGACGCTCTTCAGCTTCTATGGTCCTTAGCATCCCATTCTATATTGGGCGTGAAAGACCGGTAATTTTACTCAGAGGCCTCTTTATCAGGCTTGAGGTTCTTTTACGTGCCATAAATCTACGATACGGGACCACCGGCTTTACTTCAGTTCCGAAGGAAGCCCGCGACCTCGGGCACTAGAGGCTGGCATAGTAACCACTACGCACGGAGGACCTACCCATTTCATGTTAATGGCGATAAATCTTTGCAGAAATACACTTTTGTGAAAATTGCAACACCAAGAAAGAATTTCTGGAATAACTCCAAACTTGATGGAACTGTAGAAGAGTGTACAACCAATAAGGGATTACGTTTGCAGAGAGATGAGGTGCACGTAAGCCGAACAGAGACCTCTCGTGTCGGTCTGACAAGGTTAATGTTGCGCCCGGTATAGTCAGTGCAGGGCTGTCAAACAAGCTGGAAACAATAAAGTGTGTGCAAGTAGGCCTCGTCGACGTCAAAGGGAGCCATAGCGGCATTAGAGCGAGTTCGAACGGGGCAGAATCATCGGACTCCGGGAAGCGGGCTTGTCATACCGTGACATCTCGGCTCGCACAAGGCATGCTGCTACGACAGTGATGCGTGTGTGGAAGCAGTGGATAGATTAAGGTCGTACGCAGCGATGAGGGGGTATTGGACCACGGAACATGACCACAACACGGGATGGCCGCCATCTTGTCAGCATGGCCATAACGGACCGTACAGATTCATCCAGTGTTGGCTTGACGCTGGAGCACTGTAACAGGTGTGAACTTGTCTGCATCAACGGTTCGTCGCTGTCTGCTGCAGGTTGGACTGGTTGCAAGAATGCCATTACGTCGGCTACCATTATCCAAAAACCACAAGCTCCTCCGACTGCAATGGGCACGTGAACACTGTCACTGAGGTGCTGAGTGGCAAAATGTACCCTTTTCGGACGAGTCCCGCTTCAACGTGTCCTACAGTGATGGTCACATACATGTCCGGCGGTACCGTGGTGAGGGCTGCATTGTCGAGCGGCGTAGCGGACAAACACCAGCTGTGATGGTTTGGGGCGCCATTGGTTACAACAACCGATCTCGCCTCCTATGTATTGAGGGCACTTTGAACAGCAACCGGTACCTAACGGTGGTTGTAGAGCCTGAGGTACTCCCCCTGCTTCAGGCATCTCCACAGGCCACTCTTTAACAGGACAATGCCTGGCCACATATTGCGAGAAATGCACAAGCCTTCTTCGAAGAGCAACGGCTACCATTGCTTCCCTGGCCTGCACGTTCGCCTAACAGTCGCCCATCGAACATGTCTGGGTATGGTTGGTTGACACCTGGTGCGTCACGGACCTCCAGTAACCAGTGTCACGGATTTGTGGGCTCGAATACAAACTGCGTGGAGGCAAATCTCTCAGGAACTTATTCAGAACCTTCTTGATTCAATGCCAGGGCGTATAGCAGCTCTAATTTCAGCGCATGGAGGCCACACCAAATACTGAATATTACGGCTCAAAGGTTATGTATAAATTTGAAAAGTTGGAGATGAGAAGTGGAGTGTATGCAACAGCGTCCGAAATAGTAAATCTTGATGCAAGAAAGGGCAGCCACAACTATCGGTTCCTACAGCAGGGCTGCATCCAAGAAAGGTTATGCTATACATTTGGTGAGATTGCAAAGGAATCCTGTATTACGAGCTTCTTCCGAATAATGAGACTATAAATTCCGAGAAATACTGTTTTCAGTTGGATCGTCTCAAGGCAGCCATTGAAGAGAAAACCCGGAATTTGGAAACGATGTCGTCTTTCACCATGACAACACCAGACCATATACCTCTATGGTGATCCGTCAAAAGTTGCGTAATTTTGAATAGGATGTGCTACCCCAACCGCCGTATTCTCCAGACATTGGCCCATCCGACCTTCATCTATTCTGTTCACAGCAGAATTTCCTGAATGGTAAACGCCTAACTTCCTTGGAGGACTGCAAACTGAACTTCGAAGAGCTCATCAACTAAAAAACACCCAGATTTTGGAGAAGTGGAATTTATAAGCTTCCAGAGAAATGACAATATATTGTCGACAGTAATGGTATGTACTACAGGAAATAGTTTGTTTACAAAACCTAACTGCCGTAGTTATTTATCTTTTGAGCCACCTTGTGTTTAAAGTTTGTAAACGAAAAATTCGGCAACTACGCCGTCGTAGCTGTGCTACGGGTGAGGTGTGTTCCCAGGCGTTCTTAGTGATTGATACGTAACGAAAAGCGAACAAACTTATGAGATAACCCTATGCTTTTTATTTGTCATGTACAAGTTCCTAAATATATTGTATTTTAATCAGAATTCTTATAGCTATTTTTGAGAAAATTAAAAACGTAGAAAAATTTTTCATACAAAGGGTAATTTGGAGAAAGTGTATCTTAGTGTGGCATCTCTGAAAGATACTAAACTGAAATATTAAGTTTGGTATTTATCCGATATTTCGTTTTTGAACTATGCAAACACACTGGATCGTTTTCTAATGTTTTGGATTCAGAGGACCTCAAAACATGTGTTTCTGGTGAAATCTCAATATTAAATTATTGGATGGAAGGCTATAGCTTATCTACCTACAGGTACATGGTAGAAAAGTAAAAACTAATATGTTAGCAAATACAACATAACATTTTATGCATGCTATAAACCAATAATTATTTTTACAAACGCTTATTCTCCACATGCTTCCTGTTAATCGAGATGTTAATCTTATTGCTAATTTTCTTCTAGATGCAAGGGGAATATGGTAGGCTTTAAGCGGCAGTCAACTCTATTAAGAGCTGGTTGCTATGTGGCGCATTCCATTCTCTTTGTATGTCCAGGACATAAAAAAATGAATAACGAATTCCCATTTGAGAAAAAGTATTGGAAAATTTAAGGGAATAAGAAGCAATATCTCGAAAATGGTTCTCTCAACAAAAAAATGTATATGGCATAAATTGCATTGTATTTTAACGCGATCTACAATTTTTGTGTAGTAAAACTTTGTCTATCTCTTATGGTTTACCAGTTATGCAAAAGTAGTTCACAATGAAGAATACTTTTGGAGACATTCCCAGAAAATTCGAGATATACATTTCATTTGTCATAAAAATATCTTAAACATATGATATTTTAATCAAAATCATTAGAGCCATTTACGAAAATGTTCAATGTAAAGGGTAATCTGGGATGGGGGATTTTCTTGAAAACCTTCATGTCGCATCTCTGGGAGATACTAAACCTAAATACCAAGTTTGGTGTTTATCCGACTGTTCTTTCTGAGGTATGCTGTTCACGGACACACAGATATACTGACACACAGACACACATACGGATATGTTCCAAAAATACGTTTTTGGATTCAGGAGGTCTCAAAACATGTATTTCCGGTGAAATCTCGGTATCGAATTTTTGGGTGGAATGCAATACTCCCCTACTTATACGTAGCAGGGAAAGTGAAAAAGTAATTTTCTCGTCCATAATAAAGAAACAATTGAATGTCAGTTTCCGTGAATGCCAAAAAAAAGTTAGTGACACATTGGAAACTTTCATCAATGTCATCAAAATCTGTATACAAGGTTGAAATAGCTATAGCACAGCTAACGGTGAGCCGGTTTCACTTGCAAAGAAAGTAGCAATGCAGTTGCCATCTCGCCTTCTTAATTTTTAAGGCTCATTTACACACATCTGCTGTCTACTTGCACACGTTCTTGTGACAAAGACCTGCTATACTTCAAAACTGGAGACTAGCGCCGTCATGAGTGGTGCATTATGGTTGTGAACCTTCTTTGTAAGGTGTATCGTGAGACATGCCCAACGTGCCTAGTGTTATCTGGGAAGAGCGTAAAGTCAAAGAGCTCTGGAATTAGGCAGCAGATAGCATTACTCAAGTGTGATAGAGCGTGAAGAACGTCAAAGGAGATAGAAGAATTCTTGGATTTTCTGTGACATGTTGTTATGATCACTGAGTGGAAAGAAATCTGAGATAAGAAAAAACAACCTGGCATTGGAGGAAATAAGCTTCACAACGTAAAGGAACGGATAGACTGAAATAAAAGAAAAATACGTTGGTAGCATACGCCTTATAGACGAAACTGTAAATCAGGAAGAAAAAGCGTATGCGTTACATTCACATAACTTTCTCTACCCATTATCATTTATTAATTTCTCTACTACGTATAGTAAGTAGGGGAAGTATTGTATTCCACCCAAAAATTCAATACCGTGATTTCACCGGAAATACATGTTTTGAGACCCCCTGATTCCAAAAAAAGCATTTTTGGAAACATGTCCGTGTGTGTGTCTGTGAACAGCATAACTCAGAAAAGAACAGTCGGATAAACACCAAACTTGGTACTTAGGTTCAGTATCTTCCAGAGATGCGACACGAAGGTTTTCAGGAAAATCCCCCCACCCCAGATTACACGTTACATGGAACATTTTTCGAAAATTTTAATTTTCTCAAAAATGGCTCTAACGATTTTGATTAAAATATCATATGTTTAAGATATTTTCATGAAAAATGAAATGTATATCTCGAATTTTCCGGGAATGTCTCCAAAAGTATTCTTCATTGTGAACGACTTTTGCATAACTGGTAAACCATAAGAGATAGACAACATTTTACTATACAAAAAATGTAGATCGCGTTAAAATATACAATCACGTCATATACATTTTTTGTTGTTGAGTGAACCATTTTCGAGATATTGCTTGTTATTCCCTTAAATTTTCCAATACTTTACTTTTTCTCAAATTCGTTATTCAATTTTTTTTGTCCTGGTAATGCAAAGAAAATGGAATACTCCACATAGCAACCAGGTCTTAAAATATTTGACTACCGCTTAAAGCCTAGCAATTCCCCTTGCATCTATAAGAAAATTAGCAATAAGATTAACATCTCGATTAACATGAAGCATATTGAGAATAAGCGTTAGTAAAAATAGTTTGTACAAGAGTAGGGAAAATCATGTGAGTGTAACACATCAGATTTTTTTTATTTCAAGATGGTTTAACAAATTATTTTCTTAACGTTGCTGTTATACAGAAATGTTAATAATATATATGCTTTTAATAATAGAAAGGCGCACAAGTGTGCAGATATGAATAAATCTCTAGTTTTCAGCACTGAGTTTTGTCACTGATTTTGAGCACTTGTTGCAGTACAGCATGTGGTATTTAACACATTACAGTTCACAAAGTTTACAAATATACTTATTCCTTACGACATGAAAATTACTTACATAGTACATTTTGTGATGAAAGCCGTGCACGGCAAATCTCGTTACGATATTTCTCATGCTCTGATGCGGTCCTATCCGGGTTCTGTCTATCATGGCGCTTGTAACGTAGAAGACATCTTCAATCTCGTCCCTCTTTCTCAGGTTCTCTGCCAGTAGTACTTTGTAGGCATCTGTAGAAAGGAAGAGTAGTGTTCAACGGAGATTCTGAATCAGCAAGGACTCCGGATTAGTAGGTACACATATCTTCTTCTTCCAGCCACGATTCTTTTCGAAGCCTGATCCGTTCTCATTTCCCAGCGTTTCCTTGGACGTCCGATTGATTGTCGTCCTGTAGGTTTGTAGGTCTTCTCCTCTGCACCCGGCGCTGAACGCCGGATTCGCGCCAACATACAGGATCTACATTCACTAGTGCAACAACTACAACAACGCATCAGTCACATGGAAGAAACAACAGCCAGCACTATCACCACAGTCAACTCTTTCATCGCAGCAAACCTCAACAAACAACCACCTACTACGGACAGACCAACAACTCCAAATTTCCAGACGGCACCTATGACACTGAAGCTGTTCTCTCTGGAGGACCTTCAACATCATAACGAAATCCGTAACCAACTCAACCAACTCCAAGATCAACTCCGACAGCTCGAAGCAGGCCACGTTCTCTTACGCACCTTCTTCGAACAACACCTGCTAACGACTTCAACTACAAACACAACACGCCGCGGGAAATCTTAAATCTCAAATACATGCAATCTCCAACCAACCGCATATCACTCTCATTATTTCCTTCCTAATACCTAATTCCACCCGGGAGCAGTCAGAGATCGCCATGTCTGTCTCCGTGTTCTCACCTAACGGTGACAGCACAATGCTGCATCAAGTATAACTGACTGAACTTTCGGAGGTGCAAAGCGGAACTCCCCTAGGTCCACAATACCACTTCTCAACATAATACACACTACACGCATTCTACCACCTGTATCCAACTTTATTAGTCCTTCCTTTCGGCGAAATAAGCCAACTCTTTATCCCTTCCAACTCTAACTCTGTCTCCCCTTTATTTAAAAAAAAACCGTCATTCTTTGTACGATCGTCACTCCGAATGTTTTAGCAGCGGCTAAACCTTAAAATTGACAGCAATATAATTGCTTTCATTTAAAAGAGGGATATTTTAAAGCAATAAGCACACTTTACTATGCAAAAATGTGGAAAGTTTTAGCAAGAATGCAGCCGGAAGCACATTCAGTGCTAGACAGGCAAAAGTAATGGAGCTGTTACGACTGATTTTTCATGCCATGATTTATTCTGACTTCAAAAAAGGGCGCAACAGCAGAGCAGTGTCGCCAGTTTTTGGTAGATTTTTTTTCGGGGGTCCGCACCATTCAAAGCTACCACTGGAAACTGGTTTTGGGAGTTCCAAAGAGGTCGGGAATCCTAGGAAGATGAACCTCGCGCAAATTACCCCCACACAACGGTAACTCCAGAATCAGTTGCAACTGCGCCGAAATTATTAATGGAGGATCTCCACATCAACTATGTTGACCTTCAGAGTACTCTTAGCATTGGATCAACGGCAGTGAATGCCATCCTTAACGAACATCTGCAAGTCGCCAAGCGTAGTTCTCGTTGGGTGCCGCATTCCTTAATAGAGGACCAGAAAGCCGCTTGTGTGGAATGATGCGTTTCATGCTGGAAAGATTCAACAATGGAAGAAGCAAAGGCACCTACAACATTGTCACAGTAGGTGAATCCAATGATCCAGAATGAAAGCGGTATTCGGCGGTATGGTGATGACCCACCAACAAAAGTGCGAAGATGCAGAAGTGCAGGAAAGAAGATGGGGGTTCCTTCTTAAAAACCGGCCACATAGCATCAGCCACCCTAAATACTCCAAAAAACAGTTACTGCAGAAGAGTGGTATGTAACTGTCTACCATCGGTCATTGCAGCAGAAAAGCAAAGCATCAACGATCGAAGACCGCTCACCTGCTGCTTCACCATGAGAATGCTTCTACACACACAGCGGCCAGAACACTCGATTTCCTGACTAATCAAAAGATGAGAGTTCTTCCTAACCCTCCTTATTCTCCAGTTTTAGCTCCATGTGACTTTTTCCTTTTTTCTAAAACAAAAGAAAAGCTCCGTGTGCGCCATTTCTCATCACCTGAAGATGCCATCGGGGTTTACATGGAGGCTTCCAAAAGAGGCTTGGTGAGATGCATTTTCAAAGTGGTTTTAACGGATGCAAAAATGTATTCGTCATAATGGAGAATACCTTGAAAAGATGTGAAAGCTACACCTCAATTGAAAAATATTAGTGGCTGCTACTAAAGCACTCTCGTAAGTGCGTTGTCCATTTCTGTCTATGTTTAGCTATTAAGTCTAAGATAGACTGTACACATAATTCTTTTCTAATTCTCATTCCTTAGATGTTGTTCTCTTGTGCAGCCTTTGACTGAGCGTAAGTATCTATTTTAGCTACTTGAAGTTTACTTTTATGTTTTTTCTTTAATTGTCCACGCCTCACTTCCATACAGAATGACAGCTATGGCCATATTTGAATAAAATCTTAGCCTTGTCTTATCTCTGACTTTGCTTTTAAATACCTAGTGAATTATTCCACAAAATTCGATACCGAGATTTCACCGGAAATATGTTATGAGGACCCCTGAATCCAAAACAATTCTGATGTGTACACTCACATGACTTTCTCTACCCTTGTACAAACTATTTTTCAAACGATTACTCTCCATATGCTTCATGTTAATCGAGATAAACATTTGCAGAAACTTATCTTATTGCTAATTTTCTTGTAGGTGCAAGGGGAATATGATAGTCAAATCTTTTAAGAACTGGTTGCTATGTGGAGCATTCCATTCTCTTTCTATGTCCAGGACAAACAAAATGAATAACAAATTCCCATTTGAGAAAAAGTATTCGAAAATTTAAGGGAATAACAAGCAATATCTCGAAAATGGTTCACTCAACAAAAAAAATGTATATGACATAAATTGTGTATTTTAATGCGATCTGCATTTTTTGTGTAGTAAAATTTTCTCTATCTCATGTGGTTTACCGGTAATGCAAAAGTCATTCACAATGAAGAATACTTTTGGATACATTCCCAGAAAATTCGAGATATAAATTTCATTTGTCATGAAAATATCTTAAACATATGATATTTTAATCAAAATCGTTAGAGCCATTTTTAAGAAAATTAAAATTTTCGAAAAATGTTCCATGTAAAGGGTGTTCTGGGGTGGGGGGATTTTCTTGAAAACCTTCGTGTCGCATCTCTGGGAGATACTGAACTTAAATACCAAGTTTGGTGTTTATCCGACTGTTAGTTTCTGAGTTATACTGTTCACAGACACACAGAGACACACAGACACACAAACGGACATGTTTCCAAAAATGCTTTTTTTTGGATTTAGGGGGTCTCAAAACATATATTTTTGGGGAAATCTTGGTATCGAATTTTTGGGTGGACTACAATACTTCTCCTACTTACTATACTAGTAGAGAAAGTAAAATTAGTGGCTGCTACTAAAACACTCTCGTAAGTGTGTTGTCCATTTCTGTCTATGTTTAGCTATTAAGTCTAAGATAGAACTGTACACATAATTCATTTCTAATTCTCATTCCTTAGATGTTGTTCTCTTGTGCAGCCTTTGACTGAGCGTAAGAATCTCTTTTAGCTACTTGAAGTTTACTTTTATGTTTTTTCTTTAATTGTCCACGCCTCACTTCCATACAGAATGACAGCTATGGCCGTATTTGAATAAAATCTTAGCCTGGTCTTATCTCTGACTTTGTTTTTAAATAGCTAGTGAATTATTCCACAAAGTGCTTGAATTTTGTCATTTTTGTACTTTCTCTACCACATACATTGTAGGTAGAGGAAGTATTGCACTCCACTTAAAAAATCGATATCGAGATTTCTCAGGAAATGCATGCTTTGAGGCACCTTAATCCCCCCAAAAAATTAGAAAAAGTTCCATATGTGCGTGTGTGTGTGTGTGTGTGTGTGTGTTTGTGAACAGTATAACTCAAAACCGAAAGCTCGGATCAACACGAAATTGTAGTGTATATTTATAAATTGTGTATTTTGAAGATTTCTACATTTCTTGTGTAGATGTTTTCGTCTATCTCTTAACGTTTACCTGTTATACAAGATTATATAAAATTCCTAACGAATGAAGACGATTTCACGGCTATTCTAAGAAAATTCAAGGTAAAAACTTTATTTGTCATTAAACATATTTAATGTGTGGTATATTTTAACCAAAATTTTCGAAAAATGTTCTTTGTAAAGAGTACTTTGGGGTGGGGGATTTTCTTGAAGATCTCCGTGTCGCATCTTTGGAAGATACTGAACCAAAATACTAAAATTGGTAGTTATCGCACTTTTTGGTTTTTGAGTTATGCTGTTCACAGAATCACACACACACACACAGGACCTTTTCCTAAAAGTGCTTTATTGGCGGGGATTCATGGCCTCAAAACGTTTATTTCCGGTAAAATCTCGGTATCGAATTTTTGGGTGGATACTGCCAGAGAAAGTTAAAAAACTTTTTTTGATGTAATACATTTACATCACTTTCTCTACCATCTACCTTTACTAGTGGGTATACAAATTATTCTTACTAAAGCTTATTTTTCTATCTGCTACTTTTTCATCCAAATAAACTTTTGCAGAAATAGCTACATTACACATTTCGTTATAGATACAAAGAGAACAGCGATAGTCAAATGTTTAAGAACTGGATGCTGTACGCTGGCCTTAAAATTCCATGCTGTTTCTGTTCAAACACCAGATGCAGCTGAATGTTGAAACGACTTCAAGAGAATGACCAGTTAATGAGCAATTAGAACCTTTAATAACGCATATCTCAGAAATGGTTTATGCTACAAAAAAAACTTATTTGAAATAAAATGTGTGTTTTAAAGAGGTCTACATTTTGTGTGAGGTACGTTTTCGTCTGTCACTTAATGTTTACCAGTTATAAAAGATTATACAATATTCCCTCCAAATGAAGAGTACTTTACAGGCTATTCCCAGAACATTCAAGATATACATTTTATTTATCATCTAAACGTGGTTAATGTATGGTATTTTAATCAAAATTATTTGTTCCGATGTTTAGAAAATCAGATTTTTCCATAAATGTTCCATGTAAGGGGTAGTTGGGTGGGGAGATTTTCTTGAAAATCTTCGCGTCGTATCCATGAAAGATACTGAACTTGAATACCAAGTTTGGTACTTATCTCACTTTTCGTTTTTGAGTTATGGTGTTCACAGACACAGACTTACACACAGACATGTTTCCAAAAATGGTTTAGGTATGTGGTAGTGAAAGCAAAAATTAGTCGATTCTCAACTCAAAGTCCCCAATATGACCACAGAACTTCAAGGGGTTACAGAAGTAAACAATAAATTAATAATAATAATAAGAAGAAGAAATATAAGCAAGCTGCTAGTTCTGCTGCATAATTTGACGTTTATGGGATATGGTGCACAATGCTATACCGAAACAACCGTGGTACGTAATGGCATGTTGCGTATGTGACAGTGTCTTGATTGTCTTTCATTGAACCAAAAACTGCCTTTTATCTTCACTTCAACTAACGAAGTCAAAAGGAATCGTTTTGCTCCAGTGCCAGCCGTCCATTTGCGATGGTAAATTTATAATGTTTGTGTATGTGTGTTTACTTCACGTGTTGAATCCATCTTGTGACGTGATTCATTTGTTAGGCTTGTTAGCTCCATCTGGTGTTAGCAATTTGCGGCAGTATTAATGTTCGTTTGAAAGAACGCTACTGTTATTTTATTTAATTTTGGTTCTCTGTCCTCCGGCTAGCTACGATCTTTTTGGTCAAGCACTTCTCTTTATACAGGTTGTGTAAACGGAAGGGAGTCTCTTATCCAAAAATAACACTGATGAAAGAATTTGTTTTACAATTTTATTGTCGAACACATTTACTATCACATTTACACATTGATCTTGACACTCGCCAAACTGAAACTGTTATAATAACTTCATTATTGATATTTCTTAATTCGCATACTTCAACTTTTTGTATAATTAACTTTATCACACTTGAGATTTTTCATAACTCTGTTACGCGTAACCTGCAAATTGATATCCGACGTGTGCCGTACAAATACTTTCGACGAACTGAGGGACTGAAGACGACGTGTAGTGTACAAAGAATTTTGATGAACTGGTGGGGTCTCTACCTCTAACCTATCTTTTATACTCATTCACCCAGATATGCCTAAAGATTATAACTGAGCTGCAATTGGCTAATAAAACGCGCCAACATTAGCGTCTATTTTTATATCCAATGAAAATTATGAATACATATGCTCTAGGGAAACGTTCCAGAAGATTCTAAAAGAAAAACGCGCCAACATTACGTAACTTCCTCGTTTCCAATAATGATAAACAGCTCACCCCCTCGCTGCATTATTGCGCGCTATTATTGTCAGTTTCAGTAAGGCCGTATAAACTTACTTCTCAACAATAATTACAATCAATATACACCTCAAATCAATGTCACATAAAAATGCATATTCATATTACAATCATTATTTGCATTTAAGTAATTTGTGATACAAAATACTGCATCACATTCAACATCTTCTGTGTGAACCTAGAGCAGTTTGCCATAAGGAAAAAGATTGAAAGTAAGACCCAGGTTTTTCCTGCGATCCAACAAGCGGATTACTGCAGGCAGATGTTACGAAAGGACGCTGTTGTTAACTATGCTGCCAATAGCACTTAAAATCTTTGCAGACTTTCCACTATATATAACGAGTGCAAATTGCAAGCTTCTCGCGATTTTTCTTATTTTCAACCCTTTGCGCATTGAATGCATCCGTGGCTAAGACGTGTATTATACAGTGCTTTTCCTGCACACAGTGCTGAACACTGCTGCTCGCACGCCGGCCACCGCAGCTCGGACTCCTGCCGAAACACTTACAATATCCCAGCAACCGCCTCACGTTCTCATACTTACAATTACAGTGTTAATAAACACATATCATAAGAGACGTTAGAAGTATTATCCTTCGCTATCCACGCATTTCTGGTTCTTCTCGGGAAATTTTCATTCACACTCCAAGAGTTCTATATGCGAAATTGAATGAATTTCTCTCCTGATGTTCTCTTTTAGCTCTTCTAGTGTAGGGGTTTGTTGCATACACGTTATTTTTTGATGAGATCGTCAGAGTCGGATAAATTTACCTAATTGGATATTGCGAAAGCATGGTTCATTTGCATTCCTGTTTCGTCACAAAATAACAGCTATTGGAGTACAGAGAAACCCGATTTTACACTCGAGTCTCCTTTGCATGTCGCGAAAATTGGTGTGTAGTCAATACATTCAGAATAATAATACCTATGTTTTTGGAACGGACAATAAATGCAGAGAGGTACATGAATGACTTACACCATTTTTACTTTCTCTACTACGTATAGTAAGTAGGGGAAGTATTGTATTCCACCCAAACATTCGATACCGAGATTTCACCGGAAATACATGTTTTGAGACCCCCTGAATCCAAAATAAGCATTTTTTGGAAACATGTCCGTGTGCGTGTCTGTGAAAAGCATAACTCAGAAACGAACAGTCGGATAAACACCAAACTTGGTATTTAGGTTCAGTATCTTCCAGAGATGCAACACGAAGGTTTTCAAGAAAATCCCCCCCACGCCAGATTACCCTTTACATGTAACATTTTTCGAAAATTTTAATTTTCTCAAAAATGGCTTTAACAATTTTGATTAAAATATCGTACGTTTAAGATATTTTCATGACAAATGAAATGTATATCTCGAATTTTCTGGGAATGTCTTCAAAAGAATTCTTCATTGTGAACGACTTTTGCATAAGTGCTTAACCATAAGAGATAGACACACACACGGACATGTTTCCAAAAATGCTTCTTTTGGATTCAGGGTGTCTCAAAACATGTATTTCCGGTGAAATCTCGATATCGAATTTTTGGGTGGAATACAATACTTCCCCTACTTACTATACGTAGTAGAAAGAGTAAAAACTAAATTGTTTTATTATTTTTAAAAATATTCTCCTTTAGCATCAATACATTTTTGCATTCGATGAGTCCAGTCCTTAAAGCAATGATACCACTCTTCCTAAGGCACTTCAGAAACCAAATTTTTATAATGTTCCACTGCTTCATCTAATCACGAAAAAGTGATTCTATAAATTTTGTCTTTATATTTCGGGGACAAAAAAAGAACAAGGTGCTAAGTGCTGTGTGTTAGAGAGTCCATGGTGCTGAAATTTAGAGCATCCAGAAACTCCGTTGTTAGTTTTGTTGTATACGTCGATGAGTTGTCATGATATAACACTATTTTTGATTTTGGGAGTTTTTGAAGAACTTTTTAAAAACTTTGCGGTAAACAGACATTTCTATAGCAATCGGCAGTAACGGTACGTCTATCTTCTAATGCTATAGTAGCAATATGACCTGTTTTAGATAACAAAACCTAGCAACCATTTTCTTACCAACATTGTGGATTCGTCGGATTTAGGTTCTGTTCGAAAGACCCACTGAGTCCATTAACTTTTCTTTTCAGGATTATGACAATAAATTCAAGATTCTTCACCAGTAGGGATATTTCAAACAAAATTTGCAGTGCCGCTTAACCAGGGTTTTTTTCTGCACCAATCAATGCATTGATGTTTTTTATCGAGATTCAGTTTATGTGGAATCCATCGACAACTAGCCAAATTCCAGTGCCCCATTGATATCTTTTTCCAATCATTACCATGAGAGTAAAAGAACAATGTATCAATAACTGGACCGAGAACTTCCCTAGTCAGCTTCACACTACCATAGCAGAATCCAACTACACGACACACTCATTAGAAAGAAGAGATCACGTTAAAATTACTCGTCTAAAAGTTGGTCATACAAAGTTAACACATTGCTATATACTTTCAAGAGAGGGACTTCCAACATTTGATACATATAAATGCCTTCTAAGAGTGAAACACATACTCATGGATTGTCCACAATATGAACCCGTTAGAAAGAAAAATTGCATACCAAGTGACCCTGAGGCAGTATTTTTAAACTTGAATAATTTTAATTAAATTATATAATATGTAAATTCAATAACAGCCCGCCTTGAAGCAATATGTGTATGTAATAATTTATAAACATGTATGTAACAGTCATTGCAAATGCTGTAAACATGTTCAAAAATGTTATGTGAATGCATTACGTAATTTAATAATATAAGAGCTGTGAGAATAATAACTTATCGCTGCTAACAATGATGTAACCTTGAGGCAATAATGAGTTTGAGAGTTTAAATGCTACTAGTCATGATTAGAGCAACGATAATGTAAATGTTGTGATAGTTTAAAATTACGAATCAACAGCAAGAAAAAGCTTTAATTAAATGCAGGTATTCTATTAGACTAGGGTTAGCCAATCAGAGATTTGAAATACAGAAGCTTACGGGTTTGAACAGTTGAAATATGTTCAGTTGCTGGCAGACCTTGATAGTGACCGGATGGAAGATGTGTTCTCTAAAGAAATATTACGTATTCGTGTGAAACGAAAATTAAGTATACGTGTTAACAAAGTACAAGTATTAAATAAAAGAATCTCACAGCTCTTGATATGAGTGTAGTGCTATTTAATTTGTGCCAAGGATTAATAAAAAGAAGTGAATTTAAACTTAAAATCTGTGTAAGCCTACATTCTTGTCGTACCACGCCCTGATTAAGAGAAACATGTCTCTAATGTAAGACTGACGCAGCCGAGGCAAACATAAATAATATCTATAGAAGCAGTTTAAAAACAAAGTTAATATTTTTAAACTTGGAGCGTAACAACAAAAATACATTTTCAAAAATCGGCTTCTCATACTTAGCAGCATATTACGTAAAAAACAATCTTCAAATTAACGTCCAACAACAGTAACTCCTTCAACAACAATATACTACAACAGTTGAAGAACATAATTTCTTCAACCCAATCACAGCACTAAATGAAAAACAGTCTATTTCAGCAGTGAAAAACTACAGGATGATTTATGAATAACTGTCACATTTATTTCTTTAATTGCTTCAAAACGAGTTATGCAAATGACAAATTATTATACCTGAAATGCAGAGGAATTTTGGGAGATTATTTACCTGTATAGCAAATGTTGAAAGTGTCCTCCATCCTGCATAAGACACAAATCAACACGTCGTTCTATGTTACTGGCCACTCGTTGGAGGACTCTCCTGTCAATAGCTTGAATCTCCTGTGTAATGTAGTGCTTCAGATCGTCCAAAGTTGGGGACGTGTGGCATAAACCTTGTCTTTAAGTAACCCCATAGAAAGAAGTCCAGTGATGTCCAATCCGGAGATCTCGGTGGCCACAGGTTCTTGGAAATTATCCGGTCGTCAAAGTAACTTGCAATTAGTGCCATGGATTCATTTGATGTATGGCATGTAGCGCCGTCCTGCTCAAAATATTCTTGACTCAGCTCTACATCGTCTATTTGCTCAGAAAACTCCATGAAAATCCGTTGGTACTCTGCGGTGATCACATTGTCTTAAAAAAAATCGTTCCACTATTCTCTGTGCGGATATTGCGCACCAAACTCCGATTTTAACCGGGTGCATATGTGAGTTCACATAGCCGCATAAATGGAACCATGCTTCATCTGTGAACCATGTGATGGACAATATGGCAGGAGTTTGCACAAAGAACGCCTGAAACCAACGACAATAATCCAGTCATCTACCCTTATCTGGTTCCTGTAACTGATGGACAACCGTAATCCTATACGGCTTTAGGCCTGCACTTTTCACAGCTCTCTGACGCATTGAGTATCTGTACCGTTTCCTGCGAAAAACGTCTTAATGGTTTTTTGGATGACTGATTCAGTCGTGCTCTTGTGTCAACAACAACCGTGGGAGGCCTAGATGAACGAGTTTTGCCTTTTTCACTCACCAGAGATGCAGTTGTTTCCAATTTGTTTACCAGTCCCAGTATTGTGTTTCTTTGTGGAGGATTCCGAACACCAAATTCTCTCTGGTATGCCCTTTGAGTAGCTGTAGTTGATTCATAATCCAGTATTGCTTTACAAGGAAGAGTCGCTCATTTAATGTGTACTCCATTTTCACGTTGACGGGAACAAAATCCCAAAAAGAGTTGCCGACAATAAAACTAACAATTAGGAATAAAACATGAACACCTGTGCATCTAGTGACAGGCATTCCGCTTAATTTGGTGCTAAAATTGGGTCATTGGGTGAATTTCGAAGAGAATAATTAAAGCAAGTAATGCGTCAGTTCTTTATAAATCGCCTTGTACATTACAAAGATTTCTGTATGCGATTTATTGTAATTCCCAATTTATATAAACTTCTAATTGTCCCGTATGTATCAATTGTGTCTAATGTTAACACACTCGACCAATGTAATCTAAAATGTTAAGATGAAATACTGTTTGTTCTGTATTGTAACTTGTGTGTTTAATGTGGTCGCAATATAATCTCGAAGTTGTGCGACCTTAAATAAAGAAAAAGTTTTCTTACATCTAACTGTTGATATAAAATGTTTTGCATTTGACTCATACCAATACCCTGTGTCACCCAAATAAATTCATAAGATATCCGTCGATCTTCTTCAAGCACTGCTCGAGCAGCGCCAATATTTTCATCAGTAACAGCAGCTCTTGAGCGTGATTCACGAAATTCATCAGTAAGAAAAAACTGATCTATTTTGAATTCCTGTAGCAATTACCAATTGTTGCCTTAGAATGGGGCTTCTTCGTCAAATGCATTTCAAAGGCGATCTTCACATTGTTTAGACGTTCATGACTGTTTAAAATCGTAAAAAAAATCATACCTTGGTAATGTTCTTTAGTCAAGTTCATTTTTGGGTGAAGAAATCTTTAAATGATGGAGATACTTTAGAACATGTGACGCGAGAAATTTTCCAAGTCCAAAGGTTCTCCACTGCACATGCGCAAGCAGACAATTGAGGCAGTATTTTATATCACAACACTGTGATTGCCAGAGTGATTGTAGTGTAACCTAACATTATTGTATCACAATGATTTTAGATGTTTGTTAGCCATAAGCATTGTTAGGAAATAAGTTTACACGGCCTCACTGAAACTGACAATAGGAGTGGGTAACAAGGAAGCGATGGGGTGAGTTGCTTATCACTTAGAAGAGACAAACAAATGACTTCAGGGTAGCGTGCCTTTCTTTAGAAATGGAGGGAATATCTTCCCTAGAGCATATGTTTTAGTAATTATGATTGGCTTATAAAATAGACGCTAATGTTGGCGAGATTTATTAACCAATAGCAACTCTATTATAATGTTTAGGCATATCGGGGTGAGGGAGTATAAATTCTCGAGCCAAATGCAAGTATCGCGCAGTTCTACAGAATCATTCACAAGGTAAACTCTCTCGCGAGTTACACGTCAGGCAGTTCTAAGGAAGCATTCATGAGGTACACATTACGCAGTTCTACAGAATCTCTTGCGTCGTAAAGTTAGTTACAAAATGTGAAATACGCGAATGAATAATGTACGGCAAATAAGTGATTGTAGTTATTTTCGAAAATATAGCAGTTTCAGCGGCAATAAAAGCGTAAAAACAAATTCTTATATCAGTGTTATCTTTTAGTAACAATTCCTTTCCGTTTACGCGCCCTGATCAGAGATATTTGCTCGACTGAGTAATAATAGCTAGCCGGAGGACAAAGAACCCAAAATTCAAAATAGTAAAACAAAGAAAGATAACACGAACAGCTTACTGCGACACAATGACCGATGACTATTAGTTTTATTGTTTCTAGCGTAGCAGCCAACATGTACTGCATTTGTAACAACCGTTGCCAACGTCTGAAAAAAGTTCCCATACATGTGCAGAACAATCTGGAAGCAATTAGTGACCGGTCTCTTTTAAAAAGTCCTGACCATGCTTTCTCTCATGTTTTATTGTTTTACAATCATGGTCATGCAGTGAAGTAGAATTTATTGTAGTGTGAGCAGCAAAGTTCTTGTAAGTAATAAAACTTTTATAAATGGCTCATCCGATTAATAAGACGGATCTGTCGTCAGAGAACACGTAGATGCTCACGTTTGTCAGTAATTGTGGATCCTGACACCAGGAACCGTTCAGTACACCCCTTCCATGAAGTAATGGAAGGCATTAGGCAGGTCTAACCTGTGGTGTAGTGATTAGGTCTAGTTAAAGTTTAGGCTAGGGCTAGTTAAATTAACCAGTTAGTGTTTAGTGTACATAGCTAGTCAGCATAATTCAGGAACAATGTGTATAATTATATAGTTAGTGAATTTAGTGACAAAAAAGGTGTTGGTTGCATTACTTTGAGTGATGCAAGATGTAGAAGTTGGCTGCTCTGCATTCTTCTATATGGCTACATGCCCAGAAAATGATTATAAGGCTTAAGTTACGCTAATAGAACGTTTTCGTTAATAAAACGAAATCCTCCAAATAAATAATTCTACTCTATATTCACTCTTAGGTTGATCCGCGTCAAAACAAACCCCAGGTGACCAGTGCACCGTTATAATGTATCCTTCCGCCATTCGCGCTAGAAATACTGTCACACTTTCAGACCATGTGGCGAGTACAAGCGTGCCGTGTGCACGCTTGTACTCGCAAAAAAGAACTGAATCCTTATTTCGACAACTGAAACGGCGACTAGCATATTCTGTTAAGGGTTAAAGGTGATAAGGTTGATAGTTGCAACAAAATAAACGTTTGCACATATAATAATAGTTAATTCTAAAATAAATGAGCGAAAAATAAAGCAACAGGTATGCGATAACTGAACTTATTTGCTCTCTGGAAGCGGCACTTTATTAACTGTTGGCGGCTAATTCTAAAAAAGACATTTTTTCACTGTTACACGAATGGCATTCTTCTTAAAATCACTACATTCTTGCATCGCGTATTTCATATGCTTTCTTTTTTATTCCGGGTGTAACCACTTTTCTCGTTTCAGATTTTTCTACACAAGCACTGTTTATACTTGTACTCGAAACACCGGTGATCTCAGAAGTTAATTTCACCATTTCTTTCGCGGAAAGTGTTGGATATTTCTCACATAACTTATAATAAAGATTCAACACTATTGTTTTTTCACCACTAGTCAATGGTTTGCGCGGCTGATGCTTTACGTAATTAGACGAAAACACAACAGCGAATTCAACGTCCGCCATGATGCTAAACACAACTGCTGGTTTCTGGCTGTAAACAATATTCCGCGCCTACCCGGATGTCAGGTGACTCATACAAATTACGTCATGGGACTTGTAGCTCTGTTTTACGGTATAAATCAGCGTTAAATAAAACCTTGGGTATCTGTATAGAATATTATACTATTTAAGGATAAATTCATTCTAAAATTCAGAGATTAGCATGGCACTACTTTCCTGAGCGTATTGCTACCGTGTTGCACCACGGTGCACTGACCACGTGGGTTTTTTTTTTTTGCCGCGGATCAGCCTAAGAGTGAATATAGTTTTAAATACGTATTACATCAACGAACGTGAAGCCGTACTTTGAAAAAATATGCCACAGACGTTGGGCGTATAAAGTATCTCGCATCACATGTTGTAAATTTGAGCCATGATGAAAATTAACAAATATATTAGAGAAAATCGAACAAACTGCCGTGCAATCAACTCGTAAAACATTATAAAATAATTGTCTAATAAAAACCAGTTTGATTTGTTTTCAGAAAACATGCATTGCAACATTTTTCAGTATCGCCCACGTAGTAAGGTGGTAGGGAATATGATAATCCATTATGAAACGTAATTGTTTTGCTTTTAGCTGGAATTAATGACTGCATGCACGTGTAATGTTTTATGCTGCAGCTTCGCCGAATAGCATGCTCTATTTAACACCTCGTGCCCAGCAGCAATAAAGTTGCGGCGTTGCCTCTAACCACAACAGCCCTAACCTCCTCTCAGGCAACCATGAAAGTGGAAATTGAAAATGGATTAAGCCATCCGAGCATGCCGGCATTTGTTTGGTGTAACTTTTAATTTGAGCAGAGAGATTGCCAACATCAAAAATATCTCTGGACCAAAAATAATCGCTTTCTATACGTTTCGATGCGAAATGGTCTACCGCCGAAAGAGGTATGAGATCCCCGAACCTCTTCACATTCGTATAATATACGAGATGCATCCAGAAAGTAAATTTCCCTAATTTTTTTAAAAAAGAAAACATAGTTGCAAGAAAAACTTTTTGGCAACAGCTACAGCAATGTTTGAGCTATTTTTCGACATAGTCGCCACAAGAATTGAGACACTTGTCATATCGTGAGATCAAATTTGTATTCCTGTGTCGTAGAAGTCTGCTGCCTGTGAATGGAACCAGCGTGTGACAGTCGTCTTCAGCAGTTCGTCGTTGTCAAAACGCTGACCGGAGGACGGGAATTTCTTGAGGTGCAACAAAAGATGGAAATCTTTGGGAGCAAGAACAGCACTGTATGGATCAAACAGCTCCCAGCCGAACTCCTGCAGAACAGTTGCTGTGCGCCGAGCCGTATGTGGACGAGCATTGACATGAAGCAGCACAACACCCACGTCTCTTGTTTTGAACAGCACGTGGCAATTTCCGCAGTGTTTCACAGTAACGATCAGCGTTTACTGTTTCACCTCTGGGCAGGAAGTCAATGAGCTGAATGCCCTTCCTGTCCCAGAACACCGTGCACATCACTTTCTGCACCGACACAGTCTGTTTGAATTTCATCTTGACCGGAGATCCACACGTCTCATCGCCTGTGACGAACCTGCCAAGAAGCTCATCGCCGTCATCATGATACCGCTGCGGAAATGTCATTGCTACTCCTAAGCGTTTCGTTTTGTGTTCGGGTGTCAGATTTTTCAGCACCCACCTGGCACACAATTTCCTGAACAGCAGGTGCTTAGTGACAATTTCATGCAACAGGGATCGCGATATCTACGGAAAATGGCTGCTGAGCTCCGTAATCGTGAAGCGACGGTTCTCCTTGATGCGCTGCCGCACCAGCTCGACAAGGTCATCATTGATGAGGGACGGTCACCCACTGCGCTCTTGATCACGGAAAACTGCCTACACTAGTGACGCACCATCTGTTTGTTTGTGATATTCGGCCTGTAGACCTGACAGAGCTGACGACGAATTTCGATCGGCGCTATGTTTTGTGCAGTAAGGAACTTTATCACTGACCGAACCTCACAGCCGGCGGGAGAACGAATAAGAGCCGCCATTTCGGGTCTCTGCTGCCGCGCTACTGGCACCAGGCGGGACCTGTCCGCCCGACAAATGATTGATACGTCATAGATCTCTTACGCATGCGCAATTTTCCCGGCTAAATACGTTTACTCTAAAGGAAACAAAGTCGGAAAATTTACTTTCTGGATGCTCCTTGTAGTTACAATTACTATGATATTAATCACGTACATTATCATAAAAGGTGTTGGAAATGTCCTTCTCTACCCACATGTTTCCGGCATCTTCTCAGGGAATTTGCATTCACACTCAAGAGTTCAATATCCGAAATTAAGTGAACTTCTCGTCTGATGTTCTCCTTTAGTTCTTCCAATGTGTGGAGTTTATTGCATGCACTCTTAATCCTTTACTATTTATCCTATCACAAATGTTATCCTGAACTAAATTTAACGACTCCTCAGTAACATTTCCGGTAGCAGTGTCTTCTTGGAAAAATCCAGCCCGACATTCAACAGCAGTCAGCTGTTCAAACAAATGGTGTGAGTATGACATTCGTGTATTTATTGTTTGTTCAAAAATATTGGTTCTATTAATCTGTATGTATTTACTGCTCACCAATTTCCGCGTCATGCAAGGGAATCTCATGTGTAAAATCGGGTTTCTCTGTGCTTCCAATGTCTGTTATTTAGCGACGAAATATAGCTATATAATTGGAACAGTAATTCGTCACAGATGAATACTAAGCGTGGGTCAGTTACTTTTATCATTTCGCAAAATCTAGTTACAACAATTTACCCCACTCTAAAGATGACATGAAAAAAGTCTGATGTGTTACACTCACATGACTTTCTCTACTCTTGTACAAACTATTTTTACAAACGCTTATTCTCCATATGCTTCATTTTAATCGAGATGTCAATCTTTTTGCTAATTTTCTTGTAGTTACAAGGGGAATATGGTAGACTTTAAGCGATGGTCAAATATTTTAAGCGCTGGTTGCTATCTGGCGCGTTCCATTCTCTTTGCATGTCCAAGACATAAAAAAAAATGAATAACGAATTTGAGAAAAAGTATAAGTATTGAAAAATTTAAGGGAATAACAAGCAATATCTCCAAAACGGTTCACTCAACAACAAAAATGTATATGGCATAAATTGTGTATTTTAACGCGATCTACATTTTTTGTATAGTGAACTTTTGTGTATCGCTTATGGTTTATCAGTTATGCAAAATTCTTTCACAATGAAGAATACTTTTTGAGGCATTCCCAGAAAATTCGATATATACATTTCATTTGTCATGAAAATATCTTAAACATATGATATTTTAATCAAAATCGTTAGAGCCACTTTTGAGAAAATTAAAATTTTCGAAAAATGTTCCATGTAAAGGGTAATCTGGTGTGGGAGGATTTTCTTGAAAACCTTCGTGTCGCATCTCTGGAAGATGCTGAACCTAAATACCAAGTTTGGTGTGTATCCGACTGTTCCATTCTGAGTTATGCTGTTCACAGGCACACACAGACAGACATACAGACACACACACACGGACATGTTTCTAAAAATGCTTTTTTTGGATTCAATGTTTTGTCTCAAAACATGTATTTCCAGTGAAATCTCGGTATCGAATTTTTGGGTGGAATACAATACTTCCCCTACTTACTATACGTAGTAGAGGAAGTAAAAATTGATGTGACACATTCACATAAATATCTCTACCCTCTAGCGTTTATTAGTGGGTATACAATTAATATTACTAAGGCTTATTTATATTTATACTTCATTTAAATCTATACAAATCTTTGCAGAACGGGCTACATTACACATTTTCCTATAGATACATACAAAACAGTGATAGTCAATCTTTTAAGAACTGGTCGCTATATGTTGGCCGTAAAATTCCACACTGCTTCAATACAATCCCGAGAAACAACTGAATGTTGACGGAGTTTAAAGGAATGACCAAGTAATGAAGAATTCGAACCATTAAGAATGAATATATCAAAAATGTCTTGTGCCACAAACAAGTTATTTGAAATAAATTGTGTGCCTTAAAGGGATATACAAGATTGGTGTAGTGCGTTTTCGTCTATCGATTAACGTGTACCACATGCAACATTATACAAAATTCCTTCCGAATGAAGAGAATTCATAGGCTATTCCTAGAAAATCCAAGATATACATTTTGTATATCATGTAAATGTCATTAATTTATGGTATTTTTAGCAAAATCGTTACAGCAATCTTTTAGAAAACAAAATTTTTTCAAAAACTGTTACATGTAAAGGGTAGTTTGAAGTGGGGGGATTTTCTTGAAAATCTTCGTGTCGTATCTTTAGAAGATACTGAACTTAAGCACCCAGTTGATGTTTATCTGACTTTTCGTTTTTAGATTAGGCTGTTCTCACACACGCATGCGCGCGCATACCTTTTTCTAAAAAGGATTTGTTGGGTTCAGGCTCCTCAAAGCATGTTTCTGGTGAAATTTAATGGTGGAATGCAATATCTTCTCTACCTACTATGTACGTGCCAGAGAAAGTATAAAAATGTGATCATTTCTTATTCAGAATATTGTGATTTATTGGTCATTTGAAACACTTAGCTCTTTAAATATATTTAAATGGACTGTGCATCGCTTTAGCTTTAGAGTTTACACCCCTTTTGCTAAAATGTTTAGTATCTCAAAATGTTTTGTATTTTGTAACAGCATCACAGGCTTGATCTAAAGAAGTCCCCAAAAGGGATAGCATTGCAAATCGGAATCATCACAGGAAGCAGTTAATAATGACTACTCCCCTGGATTGCTCTAATATTACCTTACTTTACTTGCTTTTTAGGGCGTCTCCACTTTTCAGCGGTTACCGTTTGTTCCCATTCTCCATCTATACGGATCATTCCAGCTCCCTTCAGCCAATTCTTGCTCATCCATCATCCATGATATTTCAGACCTCCGGGGTGTTCTAGGCCGACCTCGTTTCCTTCTGCCCAGGAGACCACTATAACAGGATGGCCATCTTTCCTCAACCATCCTCCTTACGTGAACATAGCACTAGAGAATTGTTTCTCAATCGGTGGGGGGGCCGTGGTGAGCAATGAAAAATATATATGAATTCACCAAATAGAAAAAGCTGTGACACACGCGGTTCCCTCGTGTAGATTTCAGAAAAGAATCTACTGCAAATAGTCGTCTTCGTCACCGCATTTTGTCACTGCCCTATACCTAAGCTGTTTGATGTCGTCTGCATCTCTGCTGCAAGCAGACGAGAAGTGTTCCTAGAGAAACTTATATACCATGAATAGAATAATTTTGCTACCGGTTGATGGCTGCTCTTTACATGTTCAGAACTGACGATTGATATTTGCTATTGTGTTCCAGTCGTTTGAACCAGTGGTTGTACGCAGTATTGCTAAACATTAGTAAAGAAATGGTGGTACCGTGATGAGTTTATATTGAAAAAAAAAGGATTGTCATTTCCTCATTGTGTTACTTATCACAATGTTCTGAGTAATTAATGCAATAGACCATGGCGTTTAAACGCCACTCGACCACCAATCATCCCTGGCTGAAAGATAAACCACGCGAGATTTTTTTTTTTTTGGAAAGAAAAGTTCACTCAAACGAATGAAACTTGATTGAGCTGGAAGTTTTAAGTGGAGAACGAAAAGGCTATTGATGCGTCTTACAAGTTCGCTTTGCTTATATAGGGTAGTTAAATTATATTCGAATCCACTCGCGGCCTCTCTCTACTGCGCGAGACAGCCGGCATTCGCCGGGGAAATTAAGCCGGCAGAGGTGGACTAAAATCCTTATCTCAACATTTGCAGCATCTATTATAAGGTAAGGATTTTGGTCCGCCTCTACCGGCGTAATTTTCCCAGCGACTGTCAGCTGTCTCGCGCAGTAGAGAGAGCCCGCGAGTGGGTTCGAATATAATTTAACTACCCTATAGTAAGAGAAAAGAAACCACATACTATTGGTGAGCCACTTATAAAACCATGTTTACTAGCTGCATGCAGTACTTGGAGGAAATTTGCAAAACTGTCGCTATCAAATGACTCAATAAAAAGTAAAATTGATGAAATGGCGCAAGATTTAAAACCAACAAGTGGTAGAAAAGTTAAAGAAATATCCGTTCTTTTCTTTGCAATATGATGACACAACTGGCATTTCAGAGCACTCTCAGTTGCTGTTCTGTTGTAGATATACTGACGGAAAACGCTTCATAAAGGAAATATTATTTTTCCAATCTCTTCAGACAAGCGCAAAATCTCAGATGATTTTTCTGCTGTGACTTCTTGTACAATCTTCCTCGGGAGAACATTGTTCGAATATATTCTAACGGCGTACAAGCCATGATGGGTTGCCGTTCTGGATTTTAGTTGAGCTTGCTCCCCCCAGAAAAAAACAACCCTTATCATACACAGATAAGCTCTGCCTGAATGAATTAAAACAGTTTTGCAGTTAGCAAACGAATTTGTGAACTATGTCAAATTTAGTGTACTAGACTTTTTGAGGTTTTATGTCAAGAGTCAAGTAGTTACCAACAAACTCTTCTTTACCACACTGAAGTTCGTTGGCTCTCAAGAGGTAGCTCGGCTATTCAATCTCAAATCTGAAGATGAAATATTTTTGACGAGTTAAATGAGAGAAAAAGAGAGAGATCTGTACATGCAATTTACGGATGATAAAATATGTATCAACCACTTGGCGGATTTGTCAGAGTTCTTTGAATCTCTCAGCCTTTTGAGTTTGAAACTGCAAGGAAAGAAAAAACATTTTGAAGACTTATGGTGAAGTGAAAGGTTTCCTAAAAAAATATTATTTATTTATGGCAACGTCACCTTCAGAACGAGCTTTTTGATGACACATTATCTTCCATTACGTTTTAAAAGCGAACTAAATAATTACATTTCAGAGCATTTGCATCCTTAAAAACTGAAATTAGACGCTAGTTTCCAGACATTTCTTCGGATATCTATCAATTTCAGTTGACACGAGATCCGTTCAAAATAAAACTGGACTTGCTTCCTGATTCCCTTCAGGAGCCGGCAATCGCCCTAAAATGTGATTCCGAAGCAAAGCGGAGTTTCTAAACTTGACTGTTGAAGAATTTTGGTTAAACTATTTTCCTGTATACCCACAAGTTGTTATAAAAGCTGCAAGATTGTTGGCACAGTTTCCATCAACATTTCTATGTGAATGTGGATTTTCTACGCTGGCTCATATCAAAACAAAATACCAAGATGTTGAAAGTGATCGTAAGTGTGCACTATCACAATTGGAACCAAACATTCAAAAACTTGTGAAAGACAACAGTGCCATTCCTCTCACTAATCATTAATTGAGGAGCTTAGAATAGCAAAGGCGTATGCGCTAAAAGATGGTTTTGAGAAAAATGTGATTAAAGTTTTACTAAGCATTACATATTAGAAAAATCTGATGTGTTACACTCACATGACTTTCTCTATTCTTGTACAATCTATTTTTACAAACGCCTATTCTCCATATGCTTCATATTAATCGAGATATCGAGATGTCAATCTTATTTGTAATTTTCTTGTAGATGCAAGGGGAATATGGTAGCTTTTAAGCGATAGTCAAATATTTTAACGCTGGTTGCTATGTGGCGCATTCCATTCTCTTTGCATGTCCAGGACATAAAAAAATCTGATGTGTTACACTCACATGACTTTCTCTACTCTTGTACAAACTATTTTTATAAACGTTTATTCTCCATATGCTTCATGTTAATGGAGATATCGAGATGTCAAACCTATTGGTAATTTTCTTGTAGGTGCAAGGGGAATATGGTAGGTTTTAAGCTATAGTCAAATATTTTAACGCTGGCTGCTATGTAGCGCATTCCATTCTCTTTGCAAGTCCAGGACATAAAAAAAATGAATAACGAATTTGAGAAAAAGTATAAGTATTGGAAAATTTAAGGGAATAATAAGCAATATCTCGCAAACGGTTCACTCAACAAAAGAAATGTATATGACATAAATTGTGTATTTTAACGCGATCTACATTTTTCGTGTAGTAAAATTTTGTCTATCTCTTATGGTTTACCAGTTATGCAAAAGTCGTTCACAATGAAGAATACTTTTGGAGACATTCCCAGAAAATTCGAGATATACATTTTATTTGTCATGACAATATCTTAAACATATGATATTTTAATCAAAATCGTTAGAGCCGTTTTTGAGAAAATTAAAATTTTCGAAAAATGTTCCATGTAAAGGGTAGTCTGGGGTGAGGGGATTTTCTTGAAAACCTTCGTGTCGCATCTCTGGAAGATACTGAACCTAAATACCAAGTTTGGTGTTTATCCGACTGTTCGTTTTTGAGTTATGCTGTTCACAGACACACAGACACACAGACAGACACACAGACAGACACACACTCGGACATGTTTCCAAAAATGCTTTTTTTGGATTCAGTGATTCTCAAAACATGTATTTCCGGTGAAATCTCGGTATCGAATTTTTGGGTGGAATGCAATACTTCCCCTACTTACTATACGTAGTAGAGAAAGTAAAAATGAATAACGAATTTGAGAAAAAGTATAAGTATTGGAAAATTTAAGGAAATAACAAGCAATATCTCGAAAACGGTTCACTCAACAACAAAACTGTATATGATATAAGTTGTGTATTTTAACGCGATCTACATTTTTTGTGTAGTAAAATTTTGTCTATCTCTTATGGTTTACCAGTTATGCAAAAGTCGTTCATAATGAAGAATACTTTTGGAGACATTCCCAGAAATTTCGAGATATACATTTCATTTCTCATGACATTATCTTAAACATATGATATTTTCATCAAAATCTTTAGAGCCATTTTTGAGAAAATTAAAATTTTCGAAAAATGTTCCATGTAAAGGGTAGTCTGGGGTGGGGGGATTTTTTTGAAAATCTTCGTGTCGCATCTCTGGAAGATACTGAACGTAAATACCAAGTTTGGTGTTTATCCGACTGTTAGTTTTTGAGTTATGCTGTTCACAGACACACACACAGACACACACACACACAGACACACACACAGACACACACACACACACACACACACAC
This sequence comes from Deroplatys truncata, assembly GCA_030765065.1. NCBI lineage: Eukaryota > Metazoa > Arthropoda > Insecta > Mantodea > Mantidae > Deroplatys > Deroplatys truncata. The sequence goes on along the minus strand of CM060987.1, from coordinate 178,350,660 downwards.
AGACACACACACGGACATGTTTCCAAAAATGCTTTTTTTGGATTCAGGAGGTCTCAAAACATGTATTTCCGGTGAAATCTCGGTATCGAATTTTTGGGTGGAATGCAATACTTCCCCTACTTACTATACGTAGTAGAGAAAGTAATAATCGATAAAGGCATAAAGAAGTGTTCCGATGTGAACCTAACGCATTAATACTATTAATTATGATCGTAAAATGTTATTTGACAAATGTAATTTTTGAAAGCTAATTCCATCGACAATGTTATTTAAAATGCGTAGGGCATGTATTCATACGTGTAATAGCCAAAACTGTTTACCTGTAAAGTTAGCATTTTTCAAGAAATACTTTAAGTAATATTAGTAAATATTTACCACAAATATTTGCTCTAATATTAACAAATAATAAAATGAACAACAAAGAAGTAAGTAAACTAAAAGTATAACGTTTAGCTCACCGAAGATAGTGTATAATTACTCTAAATGTACTAAAGGCTTGTCAGTGGTCGTTAATAAACAACACTACTTTAAATACACAACACTAAATGCACCCTCCAGGGCCTCAACTTATGTGAGTACTGTTTGGCGTACCCAGGGTGCCCGAGCCTTTCATCGGCATCATCATCATCCCTCCACCCTCGTCCGGTCGAGGTGGGTTCGTCCTCGTGACCGGGGGACTCAGGGTAGGCTCTCGTGCGTTCTTTACATTTCGTTCCATGCCGTCCCTCGCCATCGTTTCTTTCTTGTCTAGTCTCTTTCCGAACAGTTCGCACCATAACCATTCTCACATCTCTTTTTCTTCCTCGCCGGCCTACCTTGCGTGCGAAACGCCCACACACGTTTGGTTTATTTTCCCCTTTTATTTTAATCCTCCGTGGACACAGCCTGACGGATACCCGCGCACTAGGTGCGCAGCTGGGTGAGTGGGTAATGGCGTCATCCCCATCACCCGGGGTCGTCTAGTAGGGTATGGGTTCGTATCCGTTGTTCAACTGCGGTCCCGTGGGGGGCATTGCATGAGCTGCTGAATTCCGACGGCCATTGGGTCCCTATGTCTATGTTCTGGGAGGTATGATCTGGGGCGAGTCTGGTATAGATAGCCACTCACCCAAGCCGGGGTAACGCCCGGGAAGTTAGATCCCGAGGTCGGAGGGTTGCAACGGTGGAGAATTTCTTTCGCTATAGAGCCCCCTTTCTCCATTATTAATAACAAGCGCCCAAAAGTAATTGCAACAGAAGTAGCACCACCAACATCTGGTTGTCACTTAGTCATTCCCCGCACAGAGGATGGACAATCTTTCCAGAAGGTGAACCCTTTTATAATGCAGAAGGGCATTGACGCTATTGCTGGTGCGGTTCAGCCCTGTACTCGTCTTCGGAATGGTTCATTGTTGGTTCAATCCAAGTCCGAACAACAATGTAATCCCTTGTTGCGCGCCACGCTTCTCCACGGTTATCCCATCCGTGTTGTGAAGCACCGCACCTTGAATTCCTGTCGAGGCGTCGTTACCACCCATTGTCTCGATGGTATGTCGGACGATGAACTCGTCGACTATCTTTCTGATCAAAAGGTTCATCGAGTGCACGCTGAACGTGACGGAGTATTGGTATGAACTCGTACCCTGTTTCTAACCTTCGATGGTGTGTAGATCTGTCCTCGAGTATTTCAGCAGGGTACGAACGAATTGCGGTGAGGCCGTATATTCCTAGACCTCTGCGTTGTTTTAAATGCCAACGTTTTGGGCATACGCAAGTCTCTTGCAAGAGTGCCGTTACTATCTGTGCCTCATGGAACCAGCCGTCACACGATGGTACCTGTTCATCAGGACCCGTCTGCGTTAATTGCAAAGGATCTCATTCTGCGTCATTTGCCGACTGTCCGCGGTACTCGGACGAGAAGGCGATCCAAGAGATCCGGGTACTAAAGAAGAAACTCTCCTTCGCTGAAGCCCAAAGGCGTTACCATGACGCCAACCTTCGCTCCTGCGATCGGGTACATTTAGTTCTGTTGTTGCCTCGCCAGCACCCCGAAAGAATGTCCAAACACAGACCTTGACCATGATTGCATTGACCGCCACTAATATGCGGCCGTCCATTTCTGGCACAGCTATCACGCCATCTAAAGCTGGTCCTAAGGTACTGAAGTCACAAGGCACTGAAAAGAAATCAAAGCAGAAACTTCGTAGGGAAGATTTTCTTAAAGACCTTCCGCGAGCGGGCGGTAAGAAAAGTTCACCTTCTCCTCCTCGAAGGTCGCAGTCCGAGGATGCACCCTTCGCCTATTGCCACCCAGAACGGATTCTCGGCGCTTGAATAGGTTTCTGGCACTGAGCGCGTGGCCCTCCCGTCGAGGAGCCTATGGAGTGTGACCAACTCCATACCAAAAGCCCGAGCCCCAAGGTTAAGCAGAAGGTTATTTTGAGCCGCCCTTCTAAGTAGACAGTTTTACCCTTTCCTTCATGCCTATCCTGGTCTGGAATTTACGTGGTGTACGATCGCATAGGGCGGAACTGCAGCTTTTATGCGTTCCCATTCACCTATGGTCGTGTGTTTGCAGAAGACCAAGCTTCGCCCTCACGATCCTTTTGCTCTCCGAGGGTATACTCCGGTTCGCTACGATATTGCACCGAATGAGGGTTCACCTGCTCATGGAGGTGTCATGCTATTAGTGCGTAACGACGTTCATTTTCAGACTCTCACATTTACGTCCGACTTGCAAGCTGTTGCCGCTAGGATTCAATTACTCGGCTTTTTCATTTCTCTTTGTTCCATTTATTCACCTCCATCGTCTCCCCTCGCTAACGCGGACATTCGAGCTCTCCTGCTCGCGCTCCCAACACCATTTCTTCTGTTAGGAGATTCTAATGCCCATCACCCCCTTTGGGGTTCGCTTAGGGCATGTGCAAGGGGAGCGCTTCTTTCCGATATTTTTTCTCAGTTCAACCTCTTCATCCTCAATACAGTTGAGCTTAAGTTTCTTTCTGATTCTCCTGGTACATTCTGTCACCTGGATCTTGCCGTTTGCTCACTCCAGCTTGCCAGTTGTTTGCAGTGGAACGTCGTCGCTGATACCTACTCCAGCGACCATTACCCCTGCATCGTGTCTCTTCTGTCTCACCACGTCCAGCATTCTAGAGAACCTACCTGGATATTCAGAAAAGCCGACTGGAGATTGTATTCCAGCCTCGTGTCTTATGTGGACCAGCCCGTCACTGACGTTAACCAAATGGTGCAGTACCTTACATCTACGATCCTATCTGTCGCCGAACGCACAATTCCCCGTTCGTCCTCCCATCCTCGGCGTATTACTGTTCCATGGTGGACCGAGGACTGTCGGGATGCTGTTCGTGTCCGTAGAACTGCGCTTAGGGTGTTTCGGCAACACCCTACACTTGATACTTGTTTGTTACTTTTAAAAAATCGCGCGCCAGGGCTCGTCGCAATATTCAGGATAGGAAGAAGGCATCCTGGACTTGTTTTGTCGAGTCTTTTAATCGCTTCACGTCTTCCTTTGTTGTTTGGGGTAAACTTCGTCGCTTCTCCTGTAAAGTGTCGCATTGTACTGTGTCTGGCCTTCAGGTTTCCAATGTCACCATAGTGGATCCGGCTGCCAATACTAACAGTCTTGGTGCTACCTTTGAGGCGGATTCCAGTTCTGACCATTATTCCGCCGGCCTTCGCACTCTCAAAGACCCGCTGGATTCCGTGACTTATAGTCTTCGGTCTCCTAATCAGGAGTGTTATAATGAACTTCTTACGATGAGGTAGCTGGAGCACGCCCTTCTTTTATCTAGGTACTCCGCTCCAAGCCCGGACTGCATTCACGTCCTGATGTTACAGAACCTTTCAGCCGACAGTAAACTCTTTCTCTTACAGGTCTATAACCGTATTTGCCAAGACGGCGTTTTTCCTTCCGTTTGGCGCGAAGGAACCATTGTCCGTATACTTAAGCCTGGGAAGGATCGCCAACTACCTTCCAGCTACCGCCCTATCTCCCTCACTAGTTGCATTTGCAAGGTGATGGAGCGCATGATCAACGGGAGGTTGACATGGTCGCTTGAGTCTCAGAAACTTCTAGCGAACACTCAGTGCGGATTTCGTCGCCATCGCTCTACCGTCGACCATCTGGTGCCTCTGTCGACGCATATTATGAATGAATTTCTGAGAAAATGTCAAACGGTGGCTATGTTTTTGACCTGGAGAAAGCTTATGACACGTGTTGGAGGGGTGGCATTTTACGTACACTCCACGCCTGGAATTTACGCGGTCGTTTTCTCATATTTCTTCGGGAGTTTATGACGGACTGCGTCTTTCGTGTACGTGTGGGCTCGGTTTTATCTAGTCGTTTTATTCAAGAGAACGGAGTACCGCAGGGCTCTGTACTCGTTGTCACACTTTCTTTGCGATTGCTATCAACCCCATTGTTGATTGTATTCCACCTGGCATTTCATCGTCCCTTTTCGTTGACAATTTTGCCATTTATTGCATTGCTTCTTATGTCTATTTTAATTACTGGTTTTCCGTAATTTGTTTTATTTTCTTGCTGTATTATCATTTGTGGTATTTATGTCTTTCTATACAAAGTGATTACCTTTTTAATTATTACTTCCAAATAAGTAATATGATATATTAATTGAGCACGCACATAGTGTTCCGTCCCTGTTTATGAGTTTATCCCGTTGGGGTTGTATGTTTTTAATAGAGAAGTAAATAAATATGTTAATATTAGTGTAAGGAGACATCTCGATAACGAATAAGCATAGGAAATAGCAGCATATAACACGTTGGAAATAGGATTAAGAATCAATGTTAATATTGGGAATAATTTAAAATGTGAATCCATCTCCAGCACTGCAGCTTGTAAATATGCATCAGTGGGAAAATCATTTTCAAGTCCTGTTAGTCGAGAAAAGAAAAAAATCTCATGTGTTACGCTCACATGACTTTCTCTACTCTTGTACAAACTATTTTTACAAACGTTTATTCTCCATATGCTTCATGTTAATCGAGATATCGAGATGTCAATCTTATTGCTAATTTTCTTGTACATGCAAGCGGAACATGGTAGGTTATAAGCGATAGTCAAATCTTTTAAGCGCTGGTTGCTATGTGGCGCATTCTATTCTGTTTGCATATCCAGGACATAAAAAATTGAATAACGAATTTGAGAAAAAGTATAAGTATTGGAAAATTTAAGGGAATAACAAGCAATATCTCGAAAATGGTTCACTCAACTAAAAAAATGTATATGACATAAATTGTGTATTTTAACGCGATCTACATTTTTTGTGCAGTAAAACTTTCTCTATCTCTTATGGTTTACCAGTTATGCAAAAGTCGTTCACAATGAAGAATACTTTTGGAGACATTCCCAGAAAATTCAAGATACACATTTTATTTGTCATTAAAATATTTTAAACATAGGATATTTTAATCAAAATCGTTGGAGCCATTTTTGAAAAATTTAAAATTTTCGAAAAATGTTCCATGTAAAGGGTAATCTGGGGTGGGGGGACTTTCTTGAAAACCTTCGTGTCGCATCCTTGGAAGATACTGAACCCAAATACCAAGTTTGGTGTTTATCCGACTGTTCGTTTCTGAGTTATGCTGTTCACAGACACACAGACAGACACACAGACACACACACGGACATGTTTCCAAAAATGGTTTTTTTGGATTCAGGGGGTCTCAAAACATGTATTTCCGGTGAAATCTCGGTATCGAAATTTTGGGTGGAATACAATACTTCCCCTACTTACTATACGTAGTAGAGAAAGTAAAAATCTGATGTGTTACACTCACATGACTTTCTCTACTCTTGTACAATCTAATTTTACAAACGCCTATTCTCCATACGCTTCATGTTAATGGAGATAATCGATATGTCAATCTTAATGGTAATTTTCTTGTAGATGCAAGGGGAATATGGTAGGTTTTAAGCGATAGTCAAATATTTTAACGCTAGTTGCTATGTGACGCATTCCATTCTCTTTGCATGTCCAGGACATAAAAAAATGAATAACGAATTTGAGAAAAAGTATAAGTATTGGAAAATTTAAGAAAATAACAAGCAATGTCTCGAAAACGGTTCACTCAACAAAAGAAATGTATATGACACAAGTTGTGTAGTTTAACGCGATCTACATTTTTTGTGTAGTAAAATTTTGTCTATCTCTTATGGTTTACCAGTTATGCAAAAGTCGTTCACAATGAAGAATACTTTTGGAGACATTCCCAGAAAATTCGAGATATACATTTCATTTCTCATGACATCTTAAACATATGTTATTTTAATCAAAATCGTTAGAGCCATTTTTGAGAAAATTAAAATTTTCGAAAAATGTTCCATGTAAAGGGTAGTCTGGGGTGGGGGGATTTTCTTGAAAACCTTCGTGTCGCATCTCTGGAAGATACTGAACCTAAATACCAAGTCTGGTGTTTATCCGACTGTTCGTTTTTGAGTTATGCTGTTCACAGACACACACACAGACACACACACACACAGACACACACACAGACACACACACGGACATGTTTCCAAAAATGCTTTTTTTGGATTCAGGAGGTCCCAAAACATGTATTTCCGGTGAAATCTCGGTATCGAATTTTTGGGTGGAATGCAATACTTCACCTACTTACTATACGTAGTAGAGAAAGTAAAAATGGAGAAGTAAAAAAGGCATGAATAATTTTATGAACGGATTAGAATCGACTTTAGCGGACGAAGGTAAGAGAGGCACTGAAATAAGCTAAAGGTGCCAAGGCTAGTAAACCTGGTGGTGTTACAATAGAGCTAAGGAAATATGGGGCGCCTGAGTTTGCAAGACTTATTACTAAGATGCTGAATCAAATTATGAGTGTATGGCTTAACGACTTTAAGCGATAGTCAAATATTTTAAGATCTGGTTGCTATGTGGCGCATTCCATTCTCTATGCATGACCAGGACATCAAAAAACGAATAACAAATTACCATTTGAGAAAAAGGATAAGTATTGGAAAATTCAAACTAACAACAAGGAATATCTCGGAAATGATTCACTCCAAAAAAATTATATGATATAAATTGTATGTTTTAACGAAATCTAAATTGTTTGCGTAGCCAAATTTTATGTATCTCTTACGGTTTACCAGTTATGCAAAGGTCATTCAAAATGAAGAGGACTTTTGAGGGACATTCCCAGAAAATTTTTAAACATATGATATTTTAATAAAAATCGTTAGCCATTCTTGAGAAAATCAAAATTTTCCAAAAAGTTCCATGTAAAGAGTGGTCTGGAGTGGGGGATTTTCTTGAAAAGTCTTGGCGTCGTATCCCTGGAAGATACTAAATTCTGAAATACAAATTTTGTTATTTATCCGACTTTTCGTTTTTGAGTTATGCTTTCCACTGACAGACACACAGGGACATGTTTCCAAAAATGCTTTATTTTGATTCAGGGCACATCAAAACATGTATTTCCAGTGAGAACTGATGTGGAATTTTTGGGCGGAATGCAATACTTCCTCTGCATACTATACGTAGTAGAGAAAGTAAAAATAGGAACAAGAAGGACCCCAATAATTATATTGTAAGATCTTCAGTAGTATCATAGTATTAGTAGTGATATTTATTAAGTATTTAGTATTACATTAATTGCATAACACAGTCACATGGGTCATACGACCGTACATGCTCTCTAGAAAAATACCTGGACTGTACACGTGACTTGCAGTATCGACCAGAAAACAACTATTTTTTATAATCACCACACTATAAACATACATATATAAGATTGAAAAAACACTCTGAATCACACACACGCACACAGTCGCGCACAAGTACTCAAGCACCACATATGTTTAAAGAAAAATTACATAAACACCTTATCTCTGAGTACACGTACTTACATTAAGTATGTGCCCAAGCTCGGCCAGTTTTGGCTGTTTAGAATCAAGTCCCAGCATGCTGTCCTCCGTCTGTTGGAAGCCAAAAATACTTCCGGTAATAGTTTTTTCCTAATACCCTCCGTCTGCACGCATGCTGCCAAAATATGCGTCCAGTCTTCTTGTTCCCCGCATAATGGGCAAATCCTCCTGCCATCGTTATCAACAATCTTGCGAGCTTTCCACCCTCCCAACCTAAGCCATGCTATTCCCGTCCTCTGTTTTATACTCAATTCCAAAATATATGTTTCCTTACCCACCTAGTTTTTATTTCATTTTGTAGCGCCAATGTTGATCTGAGCTACATGGACCATGTATTTATTCTGAGACGGATAAATGAAATAAGCATGCTAAAGTTAAAGAAACACATTTGTTATTCACTGATCTGGAGAAGGCATACGATTCAGTTGCAGTAAAACAAATGTGAGAAGAAATGAATTGCAGTGATGTTAGTTTACAGCAATGGAATTAGTTCAGAGGATGTATAAAAATTGTCAAGCTGCCGTTGGGATAGGAAAGAGACAGTCACCCGCTTTTCAAGCATTCAAAGGCTTGAGACAAGGCTGCAACAGGTCTCCTTTCTTGTTTAAAATACATATCCAGCAGATATTGAAACAGTGGAACAACTCATATCGAGGAATGGAAATTCCAGTTGGACAAGAGACTGTATACGCACTACCATTTGCAGAGTTCAGGTGATAGTTGCACACTGTCATGAAGATGTGAAAATTTATGCTAAGGAAACTCCCTGGAGTGTTTGAAGCACGTGGAGTGAGTAATGGGTGGAAATGGACGAAACATTAAATTACCGCAAGGAATAATTAAATCGGTGAGAGAATTTAAATATTTGGGAGCAGTTCATCATGAGTCTGGAAATTGTAAAGCGGATGTAGATTATAGAATGATGAAGAGTACAGGAGCAATAAATATGCTGAATGGAATGTTATGGAGCAGGGCAATAATAATGCCAACAAAAATAGACTTCAAGTCATAGTATAAAGTATATTTATATATAAGGGATAAGGCTGGAGTTTGTTGGAGGGCCAAAAGCAATACACAGACAGTTGAAATGGATGGAATAAGCCAGGGGTCAGAGTGCCCAGGTTAGAGAAGAGAAGGTACGAAGATATTAGAAGCATAATGGACATGGAAGAAGTTTTGTTTTCTCTTTTTTTATGGACGCTCTTTAACTACTTGGGCATAGAAGAACCAGTGATTGAAAGAACTGAGAGTCGAAAACTGCAAGGCAGTTGTTCTCAATCTTTTTGGAAACATGTCCGTGTGTGTCTGTGAACAGCATAACTCAGAAACGAACAGTCGGATAAACACCAAACTTCGTATTTACGTTCAGTATCTTTCAGAGATGAGACATGAAGGTTTACAAAAAAATCACCCCACACCAGATTACCCTTTACATGGAACATTTTTCGAAAATTTTAATTTTCTCAAAAATGGCTCTGACGATTTTGATTAAAATATCCTACGTTTAAGATATTTTCATGACAAATGAAATGTACACCTCGAATTTTCTGGGAATGTCTCCAAAAGTATTCTTCATTGTGAACGACTTTTGCATAACTGGCAAACCATAAAAGATAGCCGAAATTTTACTACACAAAAAATGTAGATCGCGTTAAAAGGCACAATTTATGTCATATACTTTTTTTTGTTGAGTGACGCATTTTCGAAATATTTTGCTTGTTATTCCCTTAAATTTTCCAATACCTATACTTTTTCTCAAATGGGAATTCGTTATTAATTTTTACTTTCTCTACTACGTATAGTAAGTAGGGGAAGTATTGTATTCCACCAAAAATTCGATACCGAAATTTCACCGGAAATATATGTTTTGAGACCCCCTGAATCCAAGAAAAAGCATTTTTGGAATCATGTCCGTGTGTGTGTGTGTGTGTGTGTGTGTCCTTGTGTCTGTGAACAGCATAACTCAGAAACGAACAGTCGGAAAAACACCAAACTTGGTATTTAGGTTCAGTATCTTCCAGAAATGCGACACGAAGGTTTTTAAAAAAAATTCCACCCACTCCAGATTACCCTTTACATGGAACATTTTTCGAAAATTTTAATTTTCTCAAAAATGGCTCTAACGATATGATTAAAATATCATATGTTTAAGATATTTTCATGACAAATAAAATGTATATCTTGAATTTTCTGGGAATGTCTACAAATGTATTCTTCATTGTGAACGACTTTTGCATAACTGGTAAACCATAAGAGATGGACAAAATTTTACTACACAAAAAATGTAGATCGCGTCAAAATACACAATTTATGTCATATACATTTTTTTGTTGAGTGAACCATTTTCGAGATATTAGATTTTCCAATACTTATACTTTTTCTCAAATTCGTTATTCATTTTTTTTGTCCTGGTAATGCAAAGAGAATGGAACGCGCCACATAGCAACCAGGTCTTAAAATATTTGACTATCGCTTAAAGCCTAGCAATTCCCCTTGCATCTACAAGAAAATTAGCAATAAGATTAACATCTCCATATCTCAATTAACACGAAGCATATGGAGAATAAGCATTTGTAAAAATAGTTTGTACAAGAGTAGAGAAAGCCATGTGAGTGTAACACATCAGATCTTTTTTTAATAAATCTCGATACAGAATGTTTGGTTCTAACGCAATAATTTCTCAGCTATACTTAGGTAAAGCAGTAATACTTGATGCGATGAACACGGAGCAGTACGAAATAACAGTTTCTTTAACGCACAGCAGTTTCACGACGTCTTTCACCAGATTGCGTTTCAAATGCTGGAACTTGTAACTTTGCTAATACTTCGTATGCTAAGGCGTCAAAAGCAGATCGCAGTGAAGCGAAGTGCTGAATGTGCAAACGGTTACAGAAAGCAAACTTGCGCTACAACTTGGAAGTTATTACTATCTTAGCAACGAAAGTGGTGCTGACATTGCAACTCCAGCTGGTTTTAGATACAACCCTACATCTCCCATTTAATGAAATGAAACAAATGTATATGCCAGAATCTCGTTAACTAGTCTCTTTGGCTTGTTCACCAGAAATAGACCATTGACTAATTTGTAATAAAAAAGATGTTGTGTGTGCTCATATGACTTTCTCTACTCTTATACAAACTATTTTTACAGACGCTTATTCTCCATATGCTTCATGTTAATCGAGATATCGAGATGTCAATCTTATTGCTAATTTTCTTGTAGATGCAAGGGGAATTGGTAACCTTTAAGCGATAGTCAAATATTTTAAGAGCTGGTTGCTATGTGGAGCATTTCATTCTCTTTGCATGACCAGGACATAAAAAAATGAATAACGAATTTGAGAAAAAGTATAAGAGTTGTAAAATTAAAAATAATAACAAGTAATATCTTGGAAATGGGTCACTCCACACAAAAAAATGCATGTGACATAAATTGTGTGTTTTAACCAGCCCTACATTTTTTGTGTAGTAAAACTTTGTCTATCTCTTAAGGTTTACCAGTTATGCGAAAGGAAATCAGAATGAAGAGGACTTTTGATGACATTCCCAGAAAATTCAAGGAGTACATTTCATTTGCCATGAAAATATCTTAAATATATGATATTGTAATCAAAATCGTTAGCCATTTTTGAGAAAATTTTCGAAAACTTTTCCATGTAAAGGATAGTCTGAGGTGGGGGGATTTTCTTGAAATCCTTCGTGTCGCATCTCTGGGAGATACTGAACCTAAATACCAAGTTTGGTGTTTATCCGACTGTTCGTTTCTGAGTTATGCTGTTCACAGACACACACACGGACATGTTTCCAAAAATGCTTTTTTTGTATTCACGGGTCTCAAAACACGTATTTCCGGTGAAATCTCGGTATTGAATTTTTGGGTGGAATACAATACTTCCCCTACCTACTCTACGTAGTAGAGAAAGGAGAAATGGAGAGAGAAAATCTGGGACAAGAAGTGAAACAATATGGGAGTAATTTAGTTTTGTTGAAAATGTTAACAAGTAAGCAAATGGAAAGCAGGGAGTTTCTTAATAAAAGTGAAAGAAAAATTGATGAGAAAAGTCAAGGAGAAGAAGAGGGAGGGGGATAAATAAAATGATTACACTGAGGTTTCAGCAAAGGGAAGTAAATGTTGCAAGCAGTGCTGAAGGCCAGGGAGTCATACTCGCTGCGCAACACAAAGGAAGGCACCAGCATGTGCATATTAAAGTAGGAATATGAAGTATAAATGTATCAGAATATTGTAAATTGTAGCTAGAATGTGTACAATCAACTAAACTAAATAACTAACTAGGACAGTTTAGAGAGAACTTCCTGAGTTAAATATGGATAGATGTAAAAGGGGTTTCTGAATAAGACTTGAGGAGTTGGATAAAAGAATGGCTCACACAAATTTCACTACCAACTCAGGGGTATCCTTTATACAGGGGGCGCAAAACTAGGTATACAATAGTTATACAATTATAAATATGATCTCATGCGTAGACACAATAATGAATTGACATATTGTCAGCAAGATAGGGCTCCTGCTGACTATGTACTAATTGTGCGAGAGGTTTTAGCCGAGTAGGACGAAGAGAACCAACTGAATATCCAGCAGGATCTCCAGATTTTACAGCTATGTAAGTTTTAATTTCTCTATCACGTACACAGAAGGTAAATAAGGTATTACATTCTACTAAAAAATTCGATATCAAGATTTCGCCGAAAATGCGCGTTTTGAATAAAAAAAGAGCATTTTTAGAAAAATATCCGTGTGAGTGTCTGTGAGCAGCAAACTCAAGAACGAAAAGTCGGATAAACACCAAACTTGGTAGGTATTTAAGTTCAATATCTTCCAAAGATGTGTTTGAAGACTTTCAAGAAAATCCACCCCACCCCAAACTACCCTTTTCATGGAAGGCTTTTCAAAGTTTTTGGTTTTCTAAAAACTGGCTCTAACGATTTTTATTAAAGCACCGTATATTAAAGAAATTTACATGGCAAATAAAATGTATATCTCCCTTCGGAAGGAATTATGTATAATCTTCTATAGCTGTAGACGAAGATGTGCTACACAAAAAACGTAGATCTGTTTAAAACACGCAATATATTTCAAATAACTTTTCTGTGGCATGAGGCATTTCCGAGATATATATTGTTATTGGTTCGAATTTTTCAATACTTAGCCATTATTTTAAAGTCCTGTCAACTTTCAATCGTTTCTTGCAATTGCATGGAAAGGATATGGAATTTTAAGGCCAGCGTATAGCATCGGCTTCTTAAATATTTGACTATCGCTATTCCCTTTGTATTTGTAAAGAAATGCGTAAAGCAGGTATTTCCGGAAAGATTTATCTCGATTAAAATTAAGTAAACAGGAAAATAAACTTTCGTATGAATAATTTGTGTACCCACTAATAAAGGACAGAGGGTAGAGAAGGTTATGCGAAGGTAACACATCAGATGTTTTTGTTAGGAATGTTAAAGGTAGAGATTTTGCAGGAAAATTAAATTAAATTGAGTTTTATTTATGGACGGTTCTTAGAGTCCCATTCTGTGTTGGGGTGAAATACCAGAAATTTTTCTCATAGACCTCTTTATCAGCATTGAGATCTTTTACGTGCCGTAAAACTACGACACAAGACCACCGGTTTACTTCCTTTCCGAAGGAAGCCATGCTAAGGATTTTTATGCCTGAAAAAAATCCATCGGCCTTCGCCGGGTTTGAACCCGCGACCTTGGGAACTACAGGCTAACATGGTACCACTAGACCACGGAGGACGTTTAGTAGGAAGGTTATGAATTGTTGACAACATGATTCAGTTCATTCATGTCAAGAAAGTGATAGTACAACTAAAGAACTGCGTAATAAAATATGCTTGGATGTCAAATCTAGGCTACAACAGTGTAATGCTGCAGATCAAGAGTTTGAGTATTCACAAATGTGAACTAGTCACGTTTTTCTGCATAAATATATCATTTTATGTCAGCATTTCTTTGCATACTTATTTCCATCACCTCATAGCTACTGTGTACAAACTTTTGCCCACCCCTGTACTGGGTGGCTATAGGACGGGTAGACTTCTCCTTGGCCGCTGCATAGGTTTTGTATTATGTTGTACGGGAAACTCAAAAATGATGTTCAAAACGACATGTCCAGCTCCTCACACAACGCAACGTTGAAGGTGTTATAGTTGCATTTGCTGCGTGACCTGTTCACGATTTGATTTCTGCCAGGAGGTAATTCTCGATCTCTATGCAGCCCCAAAGAAAGTAGTCCATGGGAGTAAGCTTGGGGATATCGGGGGGGGCACCTTTGCAACGGGCTATACAGTCTAATTCATCGACCGGTATTTTTCCTATACAAAATCCCTGTGTCCATACTACCGTGTGTGCGGAATCGCCGTCTTATTGAAAGAGCATTCCTCGACGAATGTCTAGTGCAAGATTCTCTAAAGAGTCTTCAAATGTTGTTCAACAAAGACGTATATATCTGGAAGCCTTTGGTTATAAATTGCTTGTGCATGTCCGCCATAACGTTGTCACTCTCTAAAAACTAGCACACTAATACCCACAACTGAGGACATAAAGCCCCTGCACAAGTAGGCCACCAAACTTACTGCTTAGTTTATGATTGACGAAAGTATATTAACAGTGTATAACCCTCTAACTCACGTCACATCTGCGCTTAAGTTTTTACTAAGAAGCGCTTTCTGAAGAAGACTTTCCTCCATCCTCAGCTGAAGAACGACTGTTTCAGCTCTACTCGCCTGACCCCCAAACTTTGAATCAACAGGTGATTTTGCTGCCCTCTGATGGGAAAAGTTTTAATCTGGTTGTGTTGAGTTAATGCCATCTGTGGTGAAGATTGGGAACCTACTTATCTTCTCTCTTCTGTCCTGCGAGCTGGTTGGATGAGCTGCATCAAGGAGTCTGCTGTTGTAATTTCAAAATTCAGAATTTTCTTGAGGTTATAGTGGATGAAGATATTTTTCCAAATTTCTAGATGTGAAGCGACCTGTATGGTTTTTAGTAGTCCAGAAGTGGTTGGCAACTGCAGATTTATCTATTTTTTTAATTTAATATTTCTTTGGTGTTTACACAAACCATAATTAAAACAAATAGATAACTCTTCAGTTGCCAACCACTTCTGGGCTTCTAACCATGAAATAGGACGTGACATAAAACTACTAAAAATCATACAGGTCCCTTCAGATATGGAAATTTGGGAAAATATCTTCATCCACTATAACGTCAAGATTGATTTTAATCAATCATTACAGTAATGTTTGAGAAAATAAAAAATAAGGAATAATTGTGGAATGTAAATTGTAGTTTGGTATGAGGGAGGCTTTTTTTTAATATTCTTGTTGCATCGTTGGAAAATGCTGCTCTTGAATGCCAAGTTTTATATTTATCCGAAATTTCGTTTTTTAGTTTTGCTGTTCACACCCACCCCCACATACACATACACTCTCCCATACACACTTTTCTAACAGTATTCTGAAAACTTGATGTTTCGCTCACGCAACTTTCTTTATACCCCCCCCAATCCCCACGAAATGAGGGGAAAAGAGGGATAGAAAATTCGCGGTGATATAAAATTGTCATCCCTACATTCGCCTACCGGCCACGGAAATCCAAGAAAAAGCCAAGGTCCGGGTGGCCGGTCCAATGAACTCGAAATCTCTCGAATGCGACGCCACCACTAGAGCCATCTGCCTCGATAAGTATAATGTATAGCAGATTCTGACAGGTCTCTGAAGAAGTGTCACGCGGACATGTTGCAATGGTAGCTCAGGTGGTTAGAGCAACGGCACGGAAAGCTGAAGATCTCTGATTTAAATACTGGCTATGACATTGACTTTTTCAGACTGATTCTACCTTTTCAACCTTGGCCTACACTCGGATGTGTTTGGGAAAACAGTTAACAACATGAACATATTACTCTTACCTTTGGTTATAACAAGTGTTAGAAGTTATGCCCCTCTGTATCTCTAATACTGGCACCGGCTTAAGACATGATTAAACACTCAATGTATTTCTGCAGCCGAAATATTGGGAAACGTTATGGTTTAATTCATCGATCGTATGCGGATTTGTTGCATAAACTTTATCTTTAAGCATTCGCCAGAAAATCACATTAATTTACATCTGAAGCGCGGGCAGAGCAGTATTTATTCTGCCATTAAAAATACTTAGTAATGAGAGACAGCTACTTTCTCATTCGTAATTCTTTCCAGAACGGCCGCCGTCTGGTTTAATTTTTTACTAGGTTAGAACTGTTGGCTATGTTTGTTTTTGTCTAACAAGGACCGAGCGTTTACATTTTTAAAGTAAGCTATAAATTGTGGATATGTTAGGAATTTCTGTATAAATTCATGCTGACAGTTCACATGTGACACTGCTCGAATAAAAACTTAACACAATAAACACACGCTGTTCTGCAGCAGGCTCCGTGATAACTTCACACAGTAAACAGAGTCAAAAGAGAGATTCGTATAGCGTTTTTCCCACTGTAAACTGACAAACAGGGCGCATTCGCTACCATTTATGCTATTCCCGCAGTTTTGGGAGGCATTCTACTGGCCTTCACAGGCGAGCATGTCTAGCAAGGAAGAGGTGCTTGTTTATCTTTACATGCATGCAGTGGCGTGCTGTTTTACGAGCACAGTTCTACTGTTACACATATTAATATATAACTCTGAGCGATAGCTTTACCCTTCATCACTTATAATAGCCATGCTAGAATAATATATAACGAAATAAAAACATGTTTTGCACAATATCTCCACGAAAGAAAA
This sequence comes from Deroplatys truncata, assembly GCA_030765065.1. Lineage (NCBI taxonomy): Eukaryota > Metazoa > Arthropoda > Insecta > Mantodea > Mantidae > Deroplatys > Deroplatys truncata. The sequence goes on along the minus strand of CM060987.1, from coordinate 178,333,968 downwards.
TTTAATGTCAAATTAATGCAAAACTGAAATACATTATACTTTTTACTTTCTCTACTACGTATAGTAAGTAGGGGAAGTATTGCATTCCACCCAAAAATTCGATACCGAGATTTCACCTGAAATATATGTTTTGAGACCCACTGAATCCAAAAAAAAGCATTTTTGGAAACATGTCCGTGTGTGTGTCTGTGTGTGTGTGTGTGTGTGTGTGTGTCTGTGTGTCTGTGTGTGTGTGTCTGTGAACAGCATAACTCAAAAACGAACAGTCGGATAAACACCAAACTTGGTATTTAGGTTCAGTATCTTCCAGAGATGCGACACGAAGGTTTTCAAGAAAATCCCCCCACCTCAGACTACCCTTTACATGGAACATTTTTCGAAAATTTTAATTTTCTCAAAAATGGCTCTAACGATTTTGATGAAAATATCATATGTTTAAGATAATGTCATGAGAAATGAAATGTATATCTCGAATTTTCTGGGAATGTCTCCAAAAGTATTCTTCATTGTGAACGACTTTTGCATAACTGGTAAACCGTAAGAGATAGACAGAATTTTACTACACAAAAAATGTAGATCGCGTTAAAATACACAACTTATGTCATATACATTTCTTTTGTTGACTGAACCGTTTTCGAGATATTGCTTGTTATTTCCTTAAATATTTCAATACTTATACTTTTTCTCAAATTCGTTATTCATTTTTTTTATGTCCTGGACATGCAAAGAGAATGAAATGCGCCACATAGCAACCAGCGTTAAAATATTTGACTATCGCTTAAAAGCTACCATATTCCCCTTGCATCTACAAGAAAATTACCAATAAGATTGACATCTCGATATCTCGATTAACATGAAGCATATGGAGAATAGGCGTTTGTAAAAATAGATTGTACAAGAGTAGAGAAAGTCATGTGAGTGTAACACATCAGATTTTTTAATCTCAAAGAGGACACATTTACTAGACATTATTGAATCACATATTCAATCTAGATATACAACTAAATAAAACACTGTTTTGCACAATTTATCCATGAAAAAGTATTTTAATCACAATATAATGTAAAACTGAAGTAAATTATACCTTTACGCTCAAAAGGGATACATTTACTTGACATTATTGTAATAATCTATCAGTTTTATACTTGTCCAATAACTGATTTAGCCACCTAGGCATATAAAATGCATATATTCCCACATTCCATGACTGTTCCCAGAGGGAGACGAGTGATTCAGTGTCTAGGGGGCTAAATTAGGTATTGGACAAGAATGGAGACTGGACAGATTATTAAAATAATCTCTAACAAATGTATCCTATTTGACAGTATAAGGAATGTATTTCAGTTTTACATAATGTTACCATTAAACATACTTTTTCATGAAGAAATTGTGCAAAACCGGGCTTTATTTAGTTATAACCCGGTTATTATATGTAAGCTGAGTAAAGCCAATGCTCAAAGTTATACATATACTCATATAGGAATAATCTAGAGTTGTGCACTAAAACGTAAACACGCTTCTCCTCCTTGCTAGACATACTCACCTGTGAAGGCCAATAGAATGCCTCCCAAAGCTGCGGGGACGGCATAAATGGAAGCGAGTGTACAAGTCAGACCCGGCGACTTTTACTCGCGCTGTCTATATTAATGATATAAAAAGAGAATGGCGCCCCAAGATGGGCGCCATCTATGTGGCACATGTGTTCGTGGATTGTATTTTCAGGTGATAAATATGTGTAGGTGAGTTATTAGCTGCCAATATGTAGTCTCGGCTATCCACTCTTATCACAGATGTGGTCGTGCAGGTGGATGCAAGGACACCGATCATTGACACTTGACTTTGTTAATAATTGACACTTGGCTTTATTTAATGACATTGACTTTATTAACAGTTGACACTTACTTCCCTAATTATTTACACTTGGCTTTATTAACTGTTGATACTTTAGTAATTATTGACACGACGTTATTGCCACTCGTCAACCCCTTAAGGCACCCCATTCTTTTCTATACACATCCTCTTATAAGCAGATGACTTAGCACGAAGCAAGCAGAATGTTAATATTTATACCAAAACTAGCTATAACGCTTGCAAGTGCCAGATTTCTCTCACCCCACTTGCTCCGTCCAACCTTGTGACCTGTTGAAGGAGGCGTGTCCAGGAAGTGAGCGTAGCGGCGCCACTGCATTCAAGTTTTATACTTACATTCGGTTTCTTATAACTAAAACATCTAAACGATTTTTATAACTAATACATTTGCACATATAAATCACTATGTATAGAATATGTACAGTCTCATCTCCCTTTTCCACAAACTCCCTCCTAGACCGTTTTATTTTAGAATGTTCTTCAAAACGTACACCCACCCTCTATTTCTTAAACTTTTTTCTTAAAATTCTACACACTGTCTTACTATATTTTTACTTTCTCTACTACGTATAGTAAGTAGGGGAAGTATTGTATTCCACCCAAAAATTCGATACCAAGATTTCACCAGAAATATATGTTTTGGGATCCCTTGAATCCAAAAAAAGCACTTTTGGAAACATGTCTGTGTGTGAGTCTGTGAACAGTATAACTCAGAAACGAACAGTCGGATGAACACCAAACTTGGTATTTAGGTTCAACATCTTCCAAGACTGCGACACGAAGATTTTCAAGAAAATTCCCCCACCCCAGAATACCCTTTACATGGAACATTTTTCGAAAATTTTAGTTTTCTCAAAAATGGTTCTAACGATTTTGATTAAAAATCACATGTTTAAGATATTTTCATGACAAATGAAATGTATATCTTGAATTTTCTGGGAATGTCTCCAAAAGTATTCTTCATTGTGAGCGACTTTTGCATAACTGGTAAACCATAAGAGATAGACAAAATTTTACTACACAAAAAGGTAGATCGCGTTAAAATACACAATTTATGTCATATACATTTTTTTTTGTTGAGTGAACCATTTTGGAGATATTGCTTGTTATTCCCTTAAATTTTTCAATAGTTATTTTCTCAAATGGGAATTCGTTATTCATTTTTTTTTGTCTTGGATATGCAAAGAGTATTAATCTGTGGCAAAGAGAATGGTGCTGCACATAGCAACCAGCTATTAAGAGATATGTCTATGCTTAAAGGCTACTGTATTTCTATATTGCCCTTGCAAATACAAAACAAGGGGAACATAGTACGCCTTAAGCGATAGTCAAATATTTTTAGAACTGGTCGCTATGTGTAAAATGTAATTCTCTTTGCATGTCAAAAGATCGTTTCTGCAAATGTTTATCTCGATTAATATGAAATAGATGGAGAATAAGAGTTTGTAAAAATAGTTTGTACAAGAGTAGAGAAAGTCATGTGAGTGTAACACATAAGATGTTTTCTTCTAGGTATAGTATTCCGTACCAATACTTCAAAGTTCTCTGCAGTATCTTATCCTTGCTTGATTCTCGGCCCATTTCTACCTGCGCTACCTGTTTGATACTTGATATTGGTAGGCCTAGGGCTTTGCCATGGAATAGAAAATAGTTCCCGTTACTCCACACAATATGCATGTAAAATAAGACAAGTGTCGCGGATATTTCACTCTAAGCAATATATCTATCTGTGCGTGCGTGCGTGCGTGCGTGTGTACTGTCACGATATAGCAATTAAGACAAAGCAAAACAAAAGAGAATCGAATCTGCATCTGTAAGTATCCGCAGGAAATGTTGCTTAGTTTGCTTTTACTATGTTGTGATCAACTTCGTTAGCAGAGCGTGATAAGGAATTGTATAAAGAGAGAAAATTGCTAACATTAGAAATCTGTGGAGGATATGTTATAATTCACAACTAAGAAGTTTGCTTTTCTTGATGGTCGTAGACTACGAGTCTTTTCCAAAGTGGCTGGAAGTGTGGAATCTACATATTCACCAGTTTCACCTCTATTTCGTCGTATATGTTAAGGGTTTCTGCATTATGTAAAAGCTTTTTCCGTTTCTGTTATTAAATAACTACGGGACCAAAGAGAATGTAGGTACAAAGGTTTAAGATTTCATCTAGTGGAATTTTCTAACGAGTTACTGTACCATTACGATCGATGGTTGTTCCACCACCAAAGGGTACCATAGACTGTACAGCATTTCCAGAACTTGGAAAGACTGTCGGAGGGGGGGGTTAAGCAAGTCAGATGTTTCACGTCCTTTTGGGTGAATATTATGGGACTTTTCATCTCTTATAAAAATAGCTGGGTCTTAATGCCGTGATTATTGACGGGAATATGTAGGTAATTAAATAAATAAATAAATGCAATCAATTTCCGTATATTAAATCAATGTATAATGTTCAAAATTATGAAAAATTTGTCCTAGAAACAGGTCATTAGGAAGTCGGGTTAGCAAAAGTCATTAGTGTCCGCCGAGAATAGAGAAAGCATTAGCTTAAAGATTCTGGGAGTTCAGTTAGGTTATAAGCTCAGTACCTTTGCAGGCAGTAGCGTAATTCTGTTAATCAGACAGGCAAAAGAAATTCTGAGAAAAGTGGAAGGCTGGGTGCCAGTCAGAGACGCACGTGATGGGAGTTTGATATTGGTCCGGGCAAGAATTAAAGTTGGAAGGGGAAAACATATGTAGGCGGAGCTAAAATTAATAAAGAGGCGCGTAGTTTAAATCAGAGAGCTACTCTGGTACCGGCGCTGTACTTACATTCATTCGTGCACACAGTTGGGCGTAGATTCGTCATTCTGGATACTTGTGACGGCTCGTGTGGTATTTTAAGCACATAGTGACGCTCTTGCGGTGTAAGATTTCGCGGCTGTTGCGAGAGGTCTCACCGATAAGCATTTTAGCGCCCTAGGGTAAGTTAGGCTACTAGTTTCTTTTATTGCGGAAACATTTATTACAATTGAGTGCTACAATTCAGAGTCAAAAGGTCGGCAACTGACTTCAAAAACTCAAATACTAGTTAATTCTCAGTAAATTTAAACTGGCGTTATCCTTTAACAATACGCCCACGCATAGCCTGAGGAAAAGTACTCATAGCTCTACCACTGGAAGAGCTGGCGCATCGGAAGTTGGTAAAGTAAATGGCTCCAAAAGTGACGACCATCTACAGTCTGTAGGAGATTACAAAGAGATATAGGAGAGGATTCACCTTAATAATCTTCTAGGTCATTCCACAATAATTTCATAAAGAACACGAGAGGTAAATAAAATTAGTTTGTCATTCGCATTTAAAAAGCTGAAGTTCAGCATCTAATAGCCAGTTATTCGAAATAAACCCGATTCCATCGCATAAGTTGCTCAAAATGTTCACTTCTATTTCGCGAATAACTGCACGGACAACAGTAAGTATTATAGTGACCAAAGGGATCGTTCTGAAAGTAATTTCAATTTACTTTTACAGTTCAGCAAGTGTACCTGAACCGAACGGGATGGCTCAGGTGGTAGCGTCTGTAGTCCGCATTCTGGATGTTCCGGAATCGATCTCCGGCGACCGCTCACTCTGACACATAGGTTGTTTTGGGGGGGGGGTTTCCCGGGTCGTCAGGCGAATGTTGGAGTGGTTTCATTCATCCCCTGAATTTCCTGTCCCTCCATTTTGTTCCATTCTCCTTTACACCGTTTGGTCTATTTCAAGGGTGGAATTCTCGGCGATGGTGTTTCGATGCAGCTTGGCAGGGGAAAAAGGATGCATTTGTGAGCTTTCACCGTCCCTCAGACTACTGTTGCCGGGATACAAGGAGCGCCCCTTGAGGGGGATAAGGACACTGTGTGAGACGAGGTCCCGGTCTGCCTGAGGGGTTATATCTGGAAACAGTAGGGATCCTCTTATTGCTGTGCCGTCACTCCTGGTTCCTGCCGTCCGGTGTCTCCTTTCATCGCATCCCTCCCTGCCGGGGCGCCCCCTCCTGGGACATCGGTATAATATACTTATTCCTGGATCGGTGCCGAATCCTCTCCGCTTCACAATACAATCCAGTACCCGAAGATTCCTTCGTTACACCGCAAAGAGATTTCAAATGTAAAATGTAATGTCCAAAATACCATGATCTGTTGTGAATAATAATCGATAAGGTAAAAGTCTACGGTCAATAGGTCATATTAGACTTACGCATAACCTAAGCACAGAAAATTGTTTCACGTCATCTTAATGCACGTGTTCACATTGTTGATGTTGACATAAACTTGTAAGGTTTGCAAGCTTGAATGGGGATTTAAGGGTTTATTTCACTTCAGAGCTTTCCAGGGATTTACACCTTCCAGCCACCTTATTATTGATTGTTCGCAAACAAAAATAATAGTAATAATAATAATAATAATAATAATAATAATAATAATAATAATAAAGGTTTTTTTTGGCATGACAAAGCATGCCAAGGCAGTTTAGGGATATTCCCTCTTCAGCCAAGGAAAAAGTTTTTGAATAATGGCTTGCAGGCAGTTATCTTCCGCATGTGCCGTTCTTGTCGTTTTTTTATATAATATATATATATATATATATATTTTAAATTAGGGGGATTTGTGTGTGTGATTTTTTTTTTCTCATGTCACACAATCTCTGCCGCCGTGATTTGCTGCCCAAGAAGACCGATTTTATATATATTTGCTTGTTTTCTTTTGTCGTTGGCGCGTGTCGTCACCTCTAGCTTTTGTTTTTCTGTTAAGCTTTTAGTTTAATTGGTGCGTGCTGTTTTCACTTGCTTTGTAAGTTTTGTAAATGGTGTTCGATTTGGCGTTGCTCATCTGTTTCTTGTCGTATATTTGTATTAGTGTGATCAGGGGTGGGTTTTTGTCCTTTGATGTTGGTTGGATTGTCTTCATCTGCTGTGCTGTACGTATGAGGTCTCTTCTGTGTTTTCGTGTGTGTGCATTTTCAATGTATTTGAACATTAGATTTGCAATATGCTTATCAATTGGTTCCGTTCTGGTATATTGGTATAGGCGGTTGGTTTTAAAGTTTGGTAGTAGTTTGTGTGCCGTACGTAGACATCTCCGTTCGAAAGCTTGCATCTTGGTCATTGTTTCTGTTGAAATAAGTGGCATTGTTGCTGCAAGCTTTCGTGTTTATGTTTACGACGAGCTTAAGAAACTAGCCAATCAAAGAGCTATTCTCCAAACACCTCGTCACGTGACCAATCTGCTTTCCGTCGCCATGTGTTGACTCGTTAAGCTCCTTTCTGAGTAAGATCACGGAATATCGTAAACAGGGTTGCTCAAGCCTGCAGCACGCGCTCGCTTCCCCTACACATGTTATTTTCCCCCACCAGTGACCAAGGCAACGAGAGACAGACCTAGTAGTCAGAGGCGGATGGCACGCTGTAGTAGTGGGGAAGCCATGTTACGGGGACAAGGTACTCTGAAATGGTCAAAAATCACATTTTTTGTTTTAAGCTCTAATAAAATTTCTATTATTTCCAGTTTCAGCAAATATATACATTTTGAGGATTAAGAGGTTATTAAGACATTTAAATACCGCTTAAATGTTAGTCTGCATTCTTTAAAGTTGTCATGAAACGCCCCTTTTTAGAACATTTCCACAACGAACGACTATATCTTGCCCAGCGAGCAGTTCAGCAATTAACAGGAGACCAGGACCAAGAGAAGGCAACCAGAAAAGCTGAAGCAATCCAGGAACGAAGGTGCAGATGATTATGACCCTAGAATGTACTGAGTTGTGTTAGAATTTCAATGTTCAAACTTTAAAGTCAGTTTTCTCAAAACAGCGTTTTTGGATACTTACGTACCTTTTTGTCAGAAAGTATGAGAGATAGAGAGCTGAAATTTTCAGTACATGTATACGTAGATAAACTTTCTGAACCACAATCATAATGTTATAATGTATATTAGTGATATTAAAAGAGCAATAACTTTGCAAATTTTCCACATTTTTACGTTTTTACGTTCTCTACTACGTATAGTAAGTAGGGGAAGTATTGCATTCCACCCAAAAAATCGATACCAAGATTCACCGGAAATATATGTTTTGAGACCCCCTGAATCCAAAAAAAAAAAGAATTTTGGAAACATGTCTGTGTGCAATAAGATTAACATCTCGATTAACATGAAGCATATAGAGAATAAGCCTTTGTAAAAATAGTTTGTTCAAGAGTAGAGAAAGTCATGTGAGTGTAACACATCAGATTTTTTTTTTCAAATTCTAGTGAACTGGATATACATAGCTAAATAATTGAGGTTCAGAAGATAGCTGATTATACTAAGAACAAGCATGCAGAAGTGTGATTCTATTGTAAGTAGCATCAGAGAAAAAGGTACATAAATTCACATGTTTTAAGAGTAAATTTTATTATTTTTCTGCCGAATGAAATAATTTCTATGGATTCAACTACATATGCTATCAATGCAAACACCCACCCGAAATAATTGTCATGATTTATGGAATAATGCGTAAACATTTCAGGAAAGAAAACAAAGTAACCATCCCAATTTAAATGCTAACAATTGTAATGTCCATACAGTTTTGTAGTTCCTTTGGACAGACTTAAATAATAACTGTGTTTTATATTAATGTTTTAGAGAAATTTAGTTCTTGAGTTGACACAAGACGAATAGTTGTGTGTCCTGGTGTTTTCAACAGATCTATTTGATTATTTGAATAAATTCGGTACAAAACAAAACATAGTGTGGTTAGTTGACGCCGTAAACACATTTATGGCACAATTGCCATTGTGGGAAGAACAACTGTTGGGTGCAGATTTATACCATTTTCCTTGCTTACGTTCCGTGTTCACGATAAACGTTATTCTCTTGGAAGAATACAACTGTATGGCACATTTCTTTACAATTTGAGGACCTAACACATTTGAGAACAAAATCCAATTATTTTTTCACTCCTTTGATGTTTCCTTGCAGTGAGGCTCCACACGAAGTATAGGGTCTTTCAACAAGTGTCCTATCTTTGAACTTAAATAAAACACGTTCTATAAATGATAGAGGTTTATTTCTTTTTTTATGTTGGAACATAATTAATACCATTACGTGTGAAAGAGAACATCAGTTAAGTGACCGCCGCGACTTCTTTGGGTTGCGCGTATACGGTTGACCCAATTTTCAATGACAGAAGAACGTAAATTAGGTCCAACTTCACGAATAACACGCGTGATGTTGTTCGTAAGATCATTTACTGATCTGGATTGTTGACATAAACTCGAGATTTAACATAACCCCGCAAGAAGTAATCCAATGGCGTTAAATCACATGACCTCGGGGGCTAGTTAACATCACCACCACGGGAAATGATGAAACCTCTGAACTTCTTCATAAGATCGATTGTTTCGAGATCAGTATGACATGTGGCACAATCTTGCCGGAACCAGATGTTTCTGAGATCTATACCATCCAATTGAGGCCAAAAATAGTCCCTTATAAGAGCCCGGTATCTTTCTCCGTTGACAGTTAGAGCTTCTCCATCTTCATCTTGGAAAAAATATGGACCAATGATTCCACCATACCAAAATCCACATCACACAGTAACCTTTTGGGGATGAAGTGATCGTTCTTGAATCTGCATTGGATTGTAATTGCTCCAATAGCGGCAATTTTGTTTGCTAATACAACCATCCGTCCAAAAGTGAGCTTCGTCGCTGAAGATGATTTTTCGACAAAAATCCGGGTCAGCTTCCAATTGCTCCATAGCTCAGTCAGTGAATACACAGCGCAACCTATGGTCGTTGGGCTTTAGTTCTTGAGTTAACACCATTTTGTAAGCGTGAAACTTCAAGTCCAGATGCAGAATTCGCCAAGTTGTGGTCGGCGAAAGCCCCAATTCTTGCGCTCGACGAGCAATTGAGTTGTTTCCGTTCTCGCTTACACTCTAACGAACTACGCCTATATTTTCGTTGGAGCGCTTACGTCGATTAGGTACAGGCGTTCTTTGGTCGCTGACAGAACCACTTCTTTGAAATTTATCGATCAAACGCCGAACCGTTCTCTCGCAGGGACGATTATGCACAGGCAATACACGGAAGGTTTGGCGAACAGATGATCCATTTTGATAATAAATTTTCACAACTTCTACGCGTTGCTGAATGCTGTAACGTTCCATGGCTATTTGTCAATAACAACTGTAACCACATGAAAAAAATGACTGCTGTAACTCAATAACAACGGCAGCTATCACATGTTAAAGATAGAACACTCTTGTTGAAAGACCCTTTACAAATGCAAGAACTTGCATTGCAGAATTCGATGACCGTAAAATGTTCTGAGAAATAAAGGTGGGAATTGTTGAAATCTTTGCCCTACGTTGAATGTCCGAGATTACGTTTGTTTGCATCTAGTTTAATGACAGTCTTTGGCTCCACTTATATCTGGAACAAACATTTTCAAAAATGAACTACATTAAAATTGAGTATCGCAGCAAGATAAATGGCAATAACCTTGCATATCTTTTTAGACTGTGAGCTACAACTTTTGCACCAAATCGTGCCAAAGTAGTCATCCTCAGAAACATCATGTGGGTTAATCAGGAGTATGTAAGAATGACACCGCAGTTTCTCCACTGAAACTCGTAACAACGATGAATGCACCATTTTGTCGCAGCGAGTGGAAGGGGGTAATTCACCCTCCCCTTTCCTGCTTGTACTTGAGCACCGCTGATCTATAAAGTTCGCAGGTAACGCATTTTTGTGAGTTTAATATCCTTTAACTGGATGATTAGCACTTGTTCATTCTGATACATGTAGTTATGTTGTAAGTACTGTCAGTGGTCGCCTCGCAGGCCGCCGTATTAGCTCAGCTGTTTCACGCTCTCTTGAAGTCGGCTGCTGTTTATGATTCCGTTTGGCACTGTGAATGACAACGTATCCCCTTAAGTTTGTGTTTAATGTTACGTCGTTATCTTAATGCTTAATTTTCATTGTGAATGGCTCCCAAGTCAGGAACATGTGTAGCAATTCAGAAGGGTCTTATGTCGCTCGAAAGGCAAGCGTGTCTGTTCCATTTTGCGTTTGTTGGCTCTTATCAAGGCAACGTGGCTGTTATATTAATTGTTAAACTGCTGCGACATTTCTCACATCTTTAGAGATACCGTCTATGGCATCGGGGTAGCGTGTCTGCCTCACATTCAAAAGATCCTGACTTCGCATCTCGGTAAGGGTGAGTTATCTGGATAAGGCTTTTACTTTCTTACCACGTGCATATTACGTCCATCGCTTAATGTTTACCAGTTATACCTACAAGATTATACGAAATTTCTCCCGAATGCAGAGGACTTCACAGGTTATTTCTAGAAAATTCAAGATACACATTATATTTGTAATGCAAATATGTTTAATACACGGTGTTTTCTTTTACTCTATTTTATTTTACGTCGCTTTAACTCCTTGGTCATATCGCAACGGATCTGTTGGTGGATAACTCTTAGAATGATATATGATGGACTTCTAGGTCTCATCCCTGTAACCACCCGCTCCGTCACGTGTCACAGAGACCCTAGCGTATAGCTACTGAATTTCTGCTTCGTGCCGTGCAGACGGCATTAGGATGCCCTCCAGTCCAACCGTCGCTTCCGTATAAAGACGGACAGTTAGCCTTCTAGGTCTCATCCCTGTAATCACCCGCTTCTTGCCGTACAGATGGCATTAGGGTGCCGTGCAGTCCAACCGCCGCCCTCACACAGAAAGGTGGACAGTTAGCCTTCTAGGTCTCATCCCTGGAAATGCCATCTTGCTTCGTCACGTGCCCACGGAGACCCCCAGCGCATGGCAGCCGGATCTTCTGCTTCGTGCCGTCCAGTCTAACTGCTTGCATTGTCTGTAGATAGGTGTCATAGCATTCGCTATTACCATTTATTTTTCATTTTACTATTTGTTTTAGACTTAAGGTGGAACTTTGGGTCGTGGTATTAAATATCCAATCCGTTATTTACCTTGGCGACTGAGGAAAACCTCAGACAGATTGGTCGGCCCATGGGATTTGAACCCGGGACCTCCCGAATGCGGGCCACAGACTTTATCGCCTGAGCCGTCCCAAATCGTTAGAAAATAAAAACCCTCGAAAAACGTTCCATGTACAGGGTAATTTGAGGTGGAGTGATTTTCTTGAAATTCTTCGTGTCGCATCTTTGGAAGGTACTGAATCTAAATACCAAGTGTAGTATTTATCCGAGTTCTCGTTTTTTAATTATACTGTTCATAGAGACACACAAAGACACACATACGGACCTTTTTGGATTCAGGCTGCCTCAAAACACGTTTTTCCGGGGAAATCTCGTTATCAATTTTTGAGTGTAGATCTCTTTAAATCACGCAATTTATTTCAAATATCTCTTTCGAATTAAACGTTATTTGGTCATTGTCTTAAAGTCCTGTTAACATTCAATTGTTTCTTGCGATGTCATGGAAACAGTATGTAATTTTAAGGCCAGCATATAGCGTCCAGTTCTTAAACATTTGACTGTCGCTGTTCTTTTTGTATCTATAACGAAATGTGTAATGTAGGTCGTTATTTATACAAAGGTTTATCTCGATTAAAATAAAGCAGATAGAAAAATTAGCTTTAGTAAAAACAATTTGCATACCCAATAATAGGCGACAGAAGGTAGAGAAAGTCATATGAATGTATCACATCAGTATTTTTGCGGTGTTTTTTTTATCCTTGGGCCTCTTTTTGTACCTCTTAGAATATCTCTGAACTTGTAGGGTATTGCCCATTTGAGTGGCGTAGCTTGAAATCTGCGAGCTATCGGAGAATTTTTCATTTTTTCCCCCAGGGATTCTTCCCGATTTGTTTTCAAGAAGTGATGTCCACTAGAGAAGGGCCTATGCCCTTGAAAGTTTGGCTCCTGGCGCCCCGGGGTATGACGTGGGTCCCGTGGAAAGAAAAGCAGTGACGTACGAGAAGAGGGTCCTGGCATAAAGTTGTAAGGGGTTTTACGTGACGTCGACGCTACGGAAGGGGTTGTGCGCTTGCGTGTGAAATTGATTGCGCCTCCTCTCTCTCTGCACCAGCTTCTGGTGGTGGTGGCTTCACTTCAAACGCAGGCCGACCCAGCTGAGGATGCATTCGCTAAATTTCACTTGACCCGACCGACAATCACAACCAGATACGCGACCAACAAACAAAAACACTTTTGTAATGCGATGATCGCGTTTAACCGGACCAACTTTAGATAAACGTTAACGTTGCGGGATCCAAGCTTCTAGATGTAAATCAGAGAGCAGTGAAGCGTTTGTGGCAACGTCGAGAACCTCGCAAATCGAATTAAAACGAGAGGAGCCGCCAGGGCAAAGGACGCTGTGAGCCCCTCCCTGGACATGAGCAGCAATATCAACACTACCACGTGCAGCTCACGCCTCTCACGTAAGTACTACGATATCTTGCGTGCTGCCTTCGCTTCGACTCTCTTAGTATCGATATCTCTCTCTCTTGTACCTCTTATGTGAACTGTTGCTGTCATAAACAATAGCTTTGTAGACCCTTCGAGGGTACCACCCTACTTCTGATGCAAAAATGATTCTTTTATTGTGTTCAAAAAGCCATAATGTTTTAACTCCAAGCAAAAAACAAGAACTACAATGAGCGTGCGCCTGTTTCTGCACGAAAGGCATGTTGTTATTGATAATTTATTTAACATAAATAAAACACTGTTTCGTAATTTATTTTTTTAAAAACGTATATTATGCTATAATCATAAAACTTTACTTATCCATTACAAATCCACACAATACCTTATACATTTATAACATGCAATAAAGGTGATTCTACCCACGATATCTCGCCTTTTTCTTTTCTTTCTTTCTCTGCTATGTAATTCTATATCGAGATTTCATTGAAAATGCTTTTTTGGGGTTCAGAGGGCCTCAAAACATAAATTTCTAGAAACAATCCGCGTGTGTGGCTGTGTATATATGTGTGTGTGTGTGTGTGTGTGTGTCTATGAACAGCATAACTCAAAAACGAAATGTCGGATAAACACCAAACATGTTATTTAAGTTCAATATCTTCCAAAGATGCTAACACAGATTTTATAAAAAAATACTCCACCCCAACTGCCCTTTACAAGGAACGTTTTAGAATATTTTTAATTTGTAATAATTACTCTAAGGATTTCTATTAAAATACCATATATTAAAGACATTTACATGAAAAATAAAGTGTGCATGTTGAATTTTCTGGGAATAACCGAGGAAGACCTCTTCATTCGGAAGGAATTTTGTATAATCTTGTATAACTGATCGACGAAAATGCACCATACAGAAAGTGTAGATCTCTTTGAAACACAATTTATTTCCAATAAGTTTTTTTATGGCATATGTCATTTCTGAGATATTTGTTATTAAGGGTTCGAGTTGTTCATTGGTAATTCTTTTCAAGCCCTGTCAACATTCAGTTGTGTCTCGCGATTTAAACAAATAAACATAAATACGTAAATAAATATATAAATTAATTAAATAAGATATCGAACTTCTATAAATTAAATAATTACTGTGAAAACAATGAAATGTTATAAGTAGATAACTTTAACTTTATAAAAAAAATCTGATGTGTTACACTCACATGACTTTCTCTACTCTTGTACAATCTAATTTTACAAACGCTTATTCTCCATATGGTTCATGTTAATCGAGATATCGAGATGTCAATCTTATTGGTAATTTTCTTGTAGATGCAAGGAAAATATGGTAGCTTTTAAGCGATAGTCAAATATTTTAACGCTGGTCGCTATGTGGCGCATTCCATTCTCTTTGCATGTCCAGGACATAAAAAAAATGAATAACGAATGTGATAAAAAGTATAAGTATTGGAAAATTTAAGGGAATAACAAGCAATATCTCGAAAACGGTTCACTCAACAAAAGAAATGTATATGACATAAGTTGTGTATTTTAACGCGATCTACATTTTTTGTGTAGTAAAATTTTGTCTATCTCTTATGGTTTACCAGTTATGCAAAAGTCGTTCACAATGAAGAATACTTTTGGAGACATTCCCAGAAAATTCGAGATATACATTTCATTTCTCATGACATTATCTTAAACATATGATATTTTCATCAAAATCGTTAGAGCCATTTGAGAAAATTAAAATTTTCGAAAAATCTTCCATGTAAAGGGTAGTCTGGGGTGGGGGGATTTTCTTGAAAACCTTCGTGTCGCATCTCTGGAAGATACTGAACCTAAATACCAAGTTTGGTGCTTATCCGACTGTTCGTTTTTGAGTTATGCTGTTCACAGACACACACACAGACACACACACAGACACACAGACACACACACAGACACACACACGGACATGTTTCCAAAAATTCTTTTTTTGGATTCAGGAGGTCTCAAAACATGTATTTCCGGTGAAATCTCGGTATCGAATTTTTGGGTGGAATGCAATACTTCCCCTACTTACTATACGTAGTAGAGAAAGTAAAAATTAATTAAGGAAAATTTTAAATAAAATATAAATATAAGTATGCTTATTAAAATGATTAGTAATTTACTAAAAGATTCTGTGACGGCTACTAGTACATTTTCGCTGGTTTCCTGTGAATATAGTTAAATAGGAGTAGATAGTAGCTGGTTGCCAGTTGCTAAGTTTGCTGGTTTCCAGCAATGTAAATAAATATAGAATTTAGAATTGTAATTAAGTTTTTTTTCCGCCTTTACTCTAATCTAATAAGTTTTATTCTCTTTCTTTCTTTTCATTTATTATTATATTATTATTTTGTAGGAATTGTGTAGTTTTTAGTTATTTTATCTGAAAAATATTTGATATAATATAAAATGTAAATATGTTATGAGAATAAATGTAAAGTTTAAATGTATCTCGTGCTCTAGTAACCAAGGTGCCGGGAGAGTATATTCAGATTTTATTTACTTATTGTTTCTCGCGATTGTATGTAAAGGGTATGGAATTTTAAGGCCAGCATATACCATATAGTTCTTAAACATTTGGCTATCACTGTTCCCTTTGTATCTAAACGAAACGTGGAATGTTGCTATTTCTGCAAAGGTTTATTTGGATTAAAACGTAGTGGATAAAAAATAAGCTTTCCTAAGAATAATTTGTGTACATACTAATAAACGATAGAGGGCAGCGAAAGTCATGTAAATGTATCACATCAGATTGTTTTTTTAAATTAACTAATGTGTTACAAACGTGGTGTTTAAATGTCTATCGGAAGCTGGAGAAATGCAAGGGATATTTTTGAAGTAGGGTCTGTTATACAATAAAATAAGAATTACTGAATATTTTGGGCTAAGTGATTTTTTATTCCATTCTATATAACTTAAACTCTATTTCCGCACAGTTTTCATATCCCATTAAATTCTCATTCTGGTGTAGAATAATTTGTTTTCTAAGATGTATTTTTTTCAATGTCTAGATTCCATAGTAGAAGAAACTGTGCTATTGGTATCGTTGGTTTTAGGGAATGGGGGTTAAACAAAATCTGATTTGTTACACTCACATGACTTTCTCTACTCTTGTACAGACTATTCTTACAAACGCTTATTCTCCATATGCTTCATGTTAATCGAGATATCGAGATATTAATCTTATTGCTAATTTTTTTGGAGATGCAAGGGGAATTGGTAGGCTTTAAGCGATAGTCAAATGTTTTATGAGCTGGTTGCTATGTGGTTCTCTTTGCATTACCAAGACAAAAGAAAAGGATGAATAACGAATTCCCATTTGAGAAAAAGTATAAGCATTGGAAAATTTAAGGGAAAAACAAGCAATATCTCGGAAATGGTTCACTCAACAAAAAAAATGTATATGACATAAATTGTGTATTTCAACGCGATCTACATTTTTTGTGTAGTAAAATTTTGTCTATCTCTTATGGTTCACGAATTATGCAAAAGTCGTTCACAATGAAGAATACTTTGGAGACATTCCCGGAAAATTTAAGATATACATTTTATTTGTCATGAAATTATCTTAAATATATGATATTATAATCAAAATCGTTATAGCCATTTTTAAGAAAATTAAAATTTTCGAAAAATGTTCCATGTAAAGGGTAATCTGGGGGGGATTTTCTTGAAAACCTTCGTGTCGCATCTCTGGAAGATACTGAGCCTAAATAACAAGTTTGGTGTTTATCCGACTGTTCGTTTCTGAGTTATGCTCTTCACACACATAGACAGACACACACGGACATGTTTCCAAAAATGCTTTTTTCGGATTGAGGGGCCTCAAAACATGTATTTCCAGTGAAATCTCTGTATCAAATTTTTGGGTGGAATACAATACTTCCCCTACTTACTATACGTAGTAGAGAAAGTAACAGTGTCCAGAAGTCAGATCTTTATCAGCTGAAAAAAAAAACAATTGTGAATCTGCATCTTAATGTCGACTCATTATTTATGTCCTTCAAGAGGTTTTCGTACAAATACCGCAAAATTAAATGTTCTATTGGAGATTACCACAGCTGATTTTTAATACTGAAATACAGCTACACGTTTCCTAGATGTACTGGCGGCAGAAGTCTGTTACGGGGTTCTAAAAAACCTATATTACGCTAAGACGTTCCTAAAAATTGATGAGTGGTAGAAAAGCAGTATAAGGTTTCAAGGTTTGGATAAGAAATAAACGATCTGAAAATATTTAGTAGTTCGTACTGTATTGCAAAACGGACCTTGCTTTTAAAATACCCCTCGTCAATTCAGAAGTCATAGCCATGAACTGCTCGGCGGAATAGATGCTAAAAGGCTTAAATAATCAGGCAAGCAGGCACTACAACAGGTTAAAATTGGCACTAACATAGACACTATCAGTAATGATAAACATTGAAGTAAGTGCAGCCAGTTATTCTTTTATCATTTTAAAACACATTTGACACAGTACAAAAAATCTGATGTGTTACACTCACATGACTTTCTCTACTTTTGTACAAACTATTTTTACAAACGCTTATTCTCCATATACTTCATGTTAATCCAGATATCGAGATGTTAATCTTATTGCAAATTTTCTTGTAGATGCAAGGGGAATTGGTAGGCTTTAAGCTATAGTCAAATATTTTAAGAGCTGGTTGCTATGTGGAGTATTCACTTGGCATTCCAGGACAAAAGAATCTGATGTGTAACACTCACATGACTTTCTCTACTCTTGTACAAACTATTTTTACAAACGCTTATTCTCCATATGCTTCATGGTAATCGAGATATCGAGATGTCAATCGTATTGCTAATTTTCTTGTAGATGCAAGGGGAATATGCTAGGTTTTAAGCGATAGTCAAATATTTTTAGCACTGGTTGCTATGTGGCGCAATCCATTCTCTTTGCATGTCCAGGACATAAAAAAATTCTGATGTGTTACACTCACATGACTTTCTCTACTCTTGTACAAACTATTTTTACAAACGCTTATTCTCCATCTACTTCATATTTATCGAGATAAACATTTGCAGACTCTATCTTATTGCTAATTTTCTTGTAGATGTAAGGGGAATATATATTTACAAGGGCAATATAGAAATACAGTAGTCTTTAAGCACATGCATATCTCTTAATAGCTAGTTGCTAGGTGCAGCACCATTCCCTTTGCCACATATAATACTCTTTGCATATCCAAGACAAAAAAAATGAAAAACGAATTCCCATTTGAGAAAATAAGTATTGAAAAATTTAAGACAATAACCAGCAATATCTCGAAAATGGTTCACTCAACAAAAAAAATTTATGACATAAATTGTGTATTTTAACGCGATCTACATTTTTTGTGTAGTAAAATTTTGTCTATCTCTTATGGTTTACCAGTTATGCAAAAGTCGTTCACAATGAAGAACACTTTTGGACACATTCCCAGAAAATTCAACATATAGATACATTTTACTTGTCAAAAAATATCTTAAACATAGGATATTTTAATCAAAATTATTAGAGCCGTTTTTGAGAAAATTTTCGAAAAATCTTCCATGTAAAGGGTATCCTGGGGTGGGGGGATTTTCTTGAAAACCTTCGTCTCGCATCTCTGGAAGATACTGAACCTAAATACCAAGTTTGGTATTTATCCGACTGTTCCTTTCTGAGTTATGCTGTTCACAGACAGACAGACACACACACAGACACACACACAGACAGACACACACAGACAGACAGACACACAGACACACACACGGACATGTTTCCAAAAATACTTTTTTGTATTCAGGGTGTCTCAAAACATGTATTTCCGGTGAAATCTTGGTATCGAATTTTTGGGTGGAATACAATACTTCCCCTACTTACTATACGTAGTAGAGAAAGTAAAAAGCATAGCGAATTTGAGAAAAAGTGTAAGTATTGGAAAATTTAAGCGAATAACAAGGAATATCTCGAAAACGGTTCACTCAACAAAATAAATGTGTATGACATAAATTGTGTAGTTTAACGCGATTTACATTTTGTCTATCTCTTATAGTTTACCAGTTATGCAAAAGTCGTTCACAATGAAGACTACTTTTGGAGACATTCCCAGAAAATTCGAGATATACATTTCCTTTGTCATAAAATATCTTAAACATATGATATTTTAATCAAATTCGTTAGAGCCATTTTTGAGAAAATTAAAATTTTCGAAAAATGTTTCATGTAAAAGGTAATCAGTGGTGGGGGGATTTTCTTGAAAACCTTCGAGTCGCATTTCTGGGAGATACTGAACCTAAATACCAAGTTTGGTGTTTATCCTACTGTTCGTTTCTTAGTTATACTGTTCACAGACATGCACACACACAGACACACACACGGACATGTTTCCAAAAATGCTTTTTTTGGATTCAGGGGTCTCAAAACATATATTTCCTGTGAAATCTCGGTGTCGAGTTTTTGAGTGGAATACAGAAATATCAAATATCCATATACCATATATAAAATTTATTAAATTGCACTATTCTCTTAATGGAGTGTAAACTGTTAAAATATTTCTTTAATCACACGACTGAAACATTGAATACTATAGCTGAGTTTTGAACCACGGATTTCCCGGACTCCGTCCGGTTACTCTAACCACTGAGCTACCATGGCAACTTGCCAGTGCGACATTTTCAGTCATCTGATTCTATCTTTCCAACCCTGTCCAACACACGGCTTGTGTGAAAGAACAATTAATTTCATATTTCTTTAAATTTGCACTTTTCACTATGTATTTTTGTGGCAAGCCCTATTATTAATATTTAAGTAATTTCTCTCTTGAATACGTTTTACACTCCCTTGCTGGCTTCTAATTGTTTGTTGTTATTTTTCTTTACTTATAATCCCTTTGACTAATAGGTCATATCGCGACTTATATCGATATATACTAGTACAATAATAATACATCGTATACTTTACATTGATTAGAGTAATACAATAATTGTAATCCATTGTTACAAACGTATTTTATACTATTAAGTCTTGAACACAGCTAGAACAGTATAATATATTACGTATTATACATTTTTATTTGATGTGTTATATTTAAATTTTGTTAAACAGTTGGATGTCTCTCAAAAAAAAAATAACGTTTTTGAAATGAATAGGGTTGTTTAACGCTAAAAATACATCTTCAGGGATGTTATGTCTCCTTCTCTCCATGATATAACTTCTGCATTTAGCGATGCAGTTCTCGCAGTGAGGAGCATTTTCTTTGGTGAGTAAGAAGGAATGGGTGAATGGCCTATTCGTAAACGTGATATAATTAGTTGATCTTTTCTTTTTAGAGTCTGGAATATGCTGGGTTTGGTGAAGTCTTTCCTAACTATGTGGAGTTTGTTTGATGTTTTAATGGTCCAGTCTTACTTCCGTTTGACAGTTTGTTTGCTAAAAAAACGCAATAATTTTTAACATCTCTGTAGAACACTGGCAATTCTTCCACTGGAGGTAGCAAAGTAGCTTTTTGGCCTCCCTATCTGCTTCCTCATTTCCTAAATTCCATAGTGGGACGGAATCCACAAGAATACAACTTCTTGATTATTTGTAGTAAGTTGGTTGTAAAGGCTTTGGATATCTTGGATTAATTTTAAGTCAGCAGGGCGGTCTTGGATACTCTGAAGAATGCTTAGGGAATGAGTTCGATTTGTAGTTTGTTTTTGCTGTGCTGAGGTAATGTAAATCAAAGCTTGTTTGACAGTATAGAGCTGAGAGGAGAAAACAGAAAACAAGTCTGGAAGCTTGTACTTATGTTTAGCATCCGGAGTAATTAAAGTACAGCCATTACCCTGATCAGATTTGGAGCCATCTGTATGTATGTGTTTAGCATATGTGTTTCGGATTTCCTGGTAAATTTGTTTATATATGAAAGAATCTGTATGCGATTTCTGGTGAGTTCCCATATTCATATTTATTCTAGGAATAGTTAACCTCCAGGGTGGGAAACCATGATGATCTCTAGTCATTATTGGGGGTATTTTAATACTACGTCATCTAATATGAAAAGATAATGGTTGATTTGGATTCTTTGGCATACTCGTTTTGCTCTTCCCAAACAAGGTGTATCGATGGGCTTCCGAATTGGGCCTTGCAGCAGTCTTTTGAAGTTGTTGAATTGTTTCGTTATTTGCACCACACTTTGGGCGCCAATTTGAAGAAGTTTGTATTGAAGAAGCTGTATTGTATTTCGACTGTTGGGAGCCGAACTTGAAGTTCGTTGCAACCGCACGTATGGTAAAAAGTTTCCGGTAGCCTTCGCCCCAAATGTACTTTCCGGTGGCCTTTGCCCCAAATGTTTAAAAATATTAACTTTGTAATTTGACAGTTTCTTAAAATATTATGTATTTATGTTTGCCTCGGCTGCGTCAGTATTATTGTTAGAGACATGTTTCTCTTTGCAGGGTTACACAGATTATAATTTTACTTCACTCCTTTTATTAATGCTTGATACGATTTAAATAACACTTCACTGATATAGAGAGCTGTGAGATTTTTATTATTAATTACTTGCACTTTTTTAACACGTAAACTATTTTTGTCTCACACGAATACGTATTAAATTTCTCGAGGACGCATCTCACGTCAGGAACACTGTTTACAACCAGCACGTCCAGTTATGAGTGCTGTCTACAAGCAACTGACTTGAAAACCACCGCCTAAATTTGTAAATTTCTGTATTTCAAGTCTCTGATTGGCTATTCCTAATCCAATAGAATACTTTTATTTAACTTAAGCTTTTTTCTGGTTGTTGATTGGCTATTTTATAAACTGTCACAAAATTACATTATTGCTTCCAAGAATCACACGTAGTATTGTTAAACTTTCAAATTCATTATTGCCTCAAGGTTACCTCATTGTTAGGAACTTTTAACCTATTATTCTCACAGCTCCTTCATTATTAAATTACGTAATGCATTCACATAACATTACTACATGTATACAATTAAGGCGGGCTGTTATATTTTTTATTATATAATTTGACTAAAATCATTTAAGTGTTAAAATTACTGCCTCACTTTAAAGCGTATTTTAGACATTGTACTATTCTGCTTACTTCTAATGGCGCTCTTGAGCTTCCATTTGTAAACTTTGAATCTACTATGTGTTATTGTTAAACAGGCTACTGTAGTGTTTGATGACATTAACTTAGTCTTTCTAGGTCAGTACTGTGTTTTCGCTCACATGGGAGGTAGGAGGTAATAAATCCAACGTATTAATGAACAAAGCGACGAGTTAATACTAAAAGGATATTTCGCAGCCGTAAACTTTACCATTTACGCTTTATTACGCTAAGTCGTCACTATTTTATCACTACACGAAACAGTGCAACTGCTGGCATTAGAAAAGGAATGCCGGTATTACGAGCTTCCTCGGACATGTTATCAAGCATGGCTCTTTGGCCCACAGCGTAAAACATTGATTGCAGTATTAAGTTTAACATCGAATTAATTAGTAGTATTAACAAGTAACCGCCAATAACAAAAATAAAATAGATAGATAACTTTATTTGTACATTTTTTAGACACAATCCTTTTTACAATATTCCACTTATAAACTAATTTAACCTATGTACAAATTTTCTTGCCAGCTATCCTGCACCTTTTGCCTGGCAAGCTGGCCTTCTGGCTCATCTGAGCATAACTTGCTACCCTTAATCCCTATTGTCCATCCTCTCCCTCCTCCGTTTGCCCTTCTACGTTTCTTATCTCTCTTACTTTTCTAATCCATTTCTGGTTTACTTTCTTTAAGAAATCCCCCACATTATTATGTCTTTCTTCTTTTCTTGTTCACATTTTAATTGCTATTATTTTTCAATCCATTTTTTCCCATTTTTCCTACCATACTTCTTGTCTCCATTCTGCCAATTCTTTGCATTCTGTCATATAATGCTCTGTGCTTTCGCTACCTCCGCATAGTTCACCAAATTCCACTTTTTCTGCCTCTTAGCCTTCTCAGCTACATAGGTCCTGTTCTCATTCACGCAAACGCTTCTTTTTCGGCTCTATTACAATAATCCACATACACTTCTCTTAGCCATTTCCTATTTACTAATCTATAGAACTCTAGTTATTTTTTATTCTCTAAGCTTTCCCAAATCTCTTGTCTTTCTATCTCCTCCACTCTGTTTCTTACTGTTATCCAGAAGCCATTGCTATTTCTTTCTCCTGCTTCCAAACATCTCCCATTCCTATCTTCTCCATAATATTTTCTACCACTGTCCACCAGCTATTTTTAGTTTTCGTACTCTTTTGTTGTTCCATACATACCTTCAAAATTTCCCCTTCATCTTTTTTCAGGCATCTAAACCAAAATTTCAATATCCTTTCTAGTAACACACCCTTCCTTCTTGTTATTCCTAATTCCACTAATGCTACTTCCCATTATGCTGATCTTGGTAACCCCAATAGCTCTTTACAGAACGTTCTATAGCTCTTGGTGTATTTTTCTGCTTAATTAAGATGCCCCCCCAAATTTCAACTGAATATATCATTCTTGCTTCTACCAATGCTTCATACATTCTTTCTATCCATTTAGTTGGAATTTCTAATTTATATTTGCACATCCTTACTCCTGTCATTGCCGCCTTTCCGTTAGCCATAACCTTCCTGCTATGCGCTGCCCATTCACCATTACTGTTCATCCTCACCCCCAAATAATCAAACTCCTTGAACAAAAATAATGAAATTAAGTAATGCAAAAACCTTGATTCATTACAAAAAAGCCACACTAAGATCTTATGCTACGAAAAGGCACATCCTATGGAGAAAATAGCCAATTATAGCCGCTATAAAATTATTTTATTCCAGTAAGCATGAAACATATTTATATACACAATGCCTACGATTACAAACAAGGGAACAAAACAGGCAAATGGATAAATGCCGAGCTCTAGCCGTGAATCGTCAGGTGATTTTGAAAAAAAATGTAATCATAGAGCATGGAATGCTTCAAAAACAGCTAATGAAACCAAATTTATCTGATGTGTCAGATGACGTTCTCTAACCACTATCGTTAATTTTTACTTTTACTTTCTCTACTACGTATAGTAAGTAGGGGAAATATTTTATTCCACCCACAAATTCAATACCGATATTTCACCAGAAATACATGTTTTGAGGCCCCTGAATCCAAAAAAAAACATTTTTGGAAACATGTCCGTGTGTGTGTCAGTGAACAGCATAACTCAGAACCGAACAGTCCGATAAACACCAAACTTGGTATTTAGGTTCAGAATCTTCCAGAGATGCGACACGACGGTTTTCAAGAAAATCACCCACCCCAGATTACCCTTTACATGGAACATTTTTCGAAAATTTTAATTCTCTCAAAAATGGCTGTAACAATTTTGATTAAAATATCATATGTTTAAGATATTTTCATGACAAATGAAATGTATATCTCGAATTTTCTGGGCATGTCTCCAAAAGTATTCTTAATTGTGAACGACTTTTGCATAACTGGTAAACCATAAGAGATAGACAAAATTTTACTACACAAAAAATATAGATGCCGTTAAAATACACAATTTATGTCATATACATTTTTTTTGTTGAGTGAACCATTTTCGAGATATTGCTTGTTATTCCATTAAATTTTCCAATACTTATACTTTTTCTCAAATTCGTTATTCATTTTTTTTGTCCTGGTGATGCAAAGAGAATGGAATACTCCACATAGCAACCAGCTCTTAAAAAAATTGACAATAGCTTAAAGCCTACCAATTCCCCTTGCATCGACAAGAAAATCAGCAATAAGATCAACATCTGGATATCTCGATTAACATGAAGCAAATGTGGTTTAAGAGTTTGTAAAAATAGTTTATACAAGAGTAGAAAAAGTCATGTGAATGTAACACATCAGATTTTTTTCATTTACTTACGAAACGCTTAAATTTCTCCTTGCAAGTTTATCTTGATAGGGTTCATTTTCCGTTATATGATTATCTCGCCCATACAACTGTACTACACACAGCGTAGCAGGTAAACAACCACCGCGCGGAGGCGAGTTAGTTACCTTTCATTTCTTACCACCCATAGTCTGAACCGAGTTCGTTAGAAGCCATTTATTGCATGTTAGTAAACTGAAGAAAGAAAACAAGAAAGCAGAGAGAAACTCATGTTGTGAAGTATGGAAAAATACGTCTTAAACTTGTTAGTGCAAGAAACACGCAAGTGCTACTTAGTAATTCCTATAATTTCCTCAGTTTTATAAGAAACTGAGAAAAAAGAAAAGTAAAAACTACACCATTTAATTCTTATTTTACCTACACCTCTACAAGGCAGAAAAATATTAAATTGAGTTTTATTTATGGACGCTGTTTAACTGCTGTGGTCCTTAGTGTCCCATTCTACATAGGCGTGAAAGACAGGTAATTTCTTTCGGAGGCCTCTTTATCAGGCTTGAGGTTATTTTAGGTGCCGTAAATCTACGACAAGGGACCACCGGCTTTACTTCCCTTCCGAAGGAAGCCATGCTACTACTAGGCAGTATTGCACTCTACAAAATTCGATGTTAGAGCTTCATAAAAATACTTTTTTATTTATTAAATGGCATATAGCAATGTATGACATTAAGGAAATTAGAGGAATAAGGAGAAATGATACATTAATGAAATTTAATATCACATACCTTTCGTCCCTAAGATCCATTGAACTCAAAATACACCAAAAGAGGTTTCTTAGTTAAATAACACAAGGGAAAGACTTTTAGGGAATATCTGCTACCCCTTACCTGGACAGTAAATAAAAACATTTTTATTTTCTCAGAAATTTCGCAATTGATTTATAAAATTTTCTAAATTTTCTCAGAAGTATACCCGTTAACAATAATCTCCATTCGTTTGTTTCTCTTGAGCATATGATTCAACATGTACAGACATTTTTAGTAAACACAGTGTTTTAATAAAGAAATTCTGATGTGACACACTCACATGACTTTTCTACCCTCTACCTAGCGTTTATTAGTGTGTATATAAACTATTCTTACCAAAGTTTATTACTTTCTCTACTACGTATAGTAAGTAGGGGAAGTATTGTATTCCATTCAAAAATTCGATACCGAGATTTCACCGGAAATACATGTTTTGAGACCCCCTGAATACAAAAAAATACAAAATACATTTTTGGAAACATGTCCGTGTGTGTGTCTGTGTGTATGTGTGTGTGTGTGTGTGTGTGTGTGTGTCTGTCTGTGAATAGCATAACTCAGAAACGAACAGTCGGATAAACACCAAACTTGATATTTAGGTTCAGTATCTTCCAGAAATGCGACACGAAGGTTTTCAAGAAAATCCCCGCACCCCAGATTACCCTTTACATGGAACATTTTTCGAAAATATTAATTTTCTTAAAACTGGCTCTAACGATTTTGATTAAAATATTATTTGTTTAAGATATTTTTATGACAAATGAAATGTTTATGTTGAATTTTCTGGGAATGTCTCCAAACGTATTCTTCATTGTGAACGACTCTTGCATAACTGGTAAACCATAAGAGATAGACAAAATTTTACTGCACAAAAAACGTAGATCTCGTTAAAATACTCAATTTATGTCGTATACATTTTTTTTGTTGAGTGAACCATTTTCGAGATATTGCCTGTTATTCCCTTAAATTTTCCAATACTTATACTTTTTCTCAAATTCGTTATTCATGTTTTTTTGTCCTGGTAATGCAAAGTGAATGGAATACTCCACATAGTAACCAGCTCTAAAATATTTTACTATCGGTTAAAGCCTACCAATCCCCCTTGTATTACAAGAAAATTAGCAATAAGATTAACATCTCGATATCTCGATTAACATGAAGCATATGGAGAATAAGTGTTTGTAAAAATAGTTTGTACAAGAGTAGAGAAAGTCATGTGGGTGTAACACATCAGATTTTTCAAATAAGCTTTGCAGAAGTAGCTGCATTACACATTTCGTTATAGCTACAAAGAGAACAGCGATAGTCAAATGTTTAAGAACTGGACGCTATACGCTGGCCTTAAAATTCCACACTGTTTCCATGACATCGCGAGAAACAACTGAATGTTAACAGGACTTCAAAAGAATGACCAAGTAATTAACAATTCGGACCATTAATAACGGATATCTCAGATATAGCTTATGCCTCAGCAAAAGTTATTTGACACAAATTCTGCAGTTTAAAGAGATCTAAACCATTTTTGTAGTACGTATTCGTCTAGGGCATGACGTTTAGCCAGCTATACAAGATTATACAAAATTCCTTCGGAATGAAAAGGATTTCATAGGCTATTCCCAGAAAATTCAAGATGTACATTTTATTTGTCACGTAAATATTTGTAATATAACATATTTTAATCAAAATCGTTGAAGACATTTTTTAGAAAATCAAAAATTTCGAAAACATATTCTATGTAAAGGGTAGTTTTGGAGTGGGGGTGGGATATTATTAAAAACCTTCGTGTCGTATCTTTGGAAGCTACTGAACCTAAAACCAAGTTTGGTGTTTAATGCGACATTTCGTTTTAGAGTTATGTCGTTCACAGACACAAACACGGACCTTTTTCTAAAAATGCTATTTTTTATTCAAAGTGCCTCAAAACATGTATTTATACTGAAATCTCGGCGTCAAATTTTTTGGGTGGAATGCAATACTTGCCCTACTTTCTCTACGTAATAAAAGTAAAAAAAAAATACAATAACGAATTCGCATTTGAGAAAAAGACTATAAGTATTGGAAAATTCGGTTGATTCCTAAAAAAAGTGTATGTGACATAAAGTGTGTGTTTTTACAATATCTTACTTTTTTGTGCAGTAAAATGTTGTCTAATCTCTAACGGTTTACCAGTTATACAAAAGACATTCAAAATGAAGCGGACTCTTGGGGACGTTTTCAGAAAATTCAAGGGACACATTTCATTTGTGGTGAAAATATGGAAGATACTAAACTGAAATACCAAGTTTGGTGTTTATCCGACTTTTGGTTTTTGGGTTATACTTTTCACAGACAGACACATACGGATATGTAAGAACGTAGGTTTTCACGGCCGGTGTCACAATTATAACTAATATGATTTTCCGGGCTGTTATGCCGTGGTCTGCTGAAGAAAGATTTCCCAGACGTTTCGTCATACAAAACCGAAAAACACTGCGAGCCAATCAGAAGAGAGCAACAACACAGCCGGCGCCAGCCCCCTCATACCAGCGGGCCAATCAGCAGAGAGCGCCCACACTATAAAGAGAGCGGCACTAACGGCCAACGCATCAGACGCTGCGATACTTTCCCCGAGAAGACTTCGTCCGCGCCACTGAAGATGTCCACCGCAGTTGTGGACGAAACGTCTGGGAAATCTTTCTTCAGCAGACCACGGCATAACAGCCCGGAAAATCATATTAGTTATAACATACGGATATGTTTGCAAAAATGCTTTATTTGGATTCAGGTGGTCTAAAAACATTTATTTCCGGTGAAATCTTGGTATCGAATTTTTGGGTGCAATACAATACTTCCCCTACTTACTATACGTAGTAGAGAAAGTAAAAATAGTTTCTAATTCATTTTAATCAAAAATAGTAAAACTATGAAAAAATCCTATCTTCCTTAGTAAATAAACATATTGGATAAAAGTGAATCAGTATATTTAGAAGGCAAGCATCTACATCCTGTAAAGTTGGTTTCTGAGTAATATTTCACTTATTTAGCAGATGTAATATTGGCTGCATAGGGCCTTTAATCTCCCCTTAACGTCAGTGAATAGGCTCATCTGATTGCATTTGTTGTCTTATGAATTAGCAGCCATTGTCTGCTATTCATCTTGACCCATGGGAGTGAAAGCTATACGCTTGAAAACAACAGCATCGTTTCAAAAGGAATTTCCGATACTGACCATGCTAATGAGCATTCCCGCAGTATAAACAATGGGCAAGTTGACATTATGAAATGTGCATTTAGCCAAAGCCGCTTGATTACGAGAGAAAATAAAACACATGCAACGTTTGCTGTTTATTTATGCACCTGTATTTCAAGTGTACCACAAGTTTTCTCTCTGGGGAGCTTATTTAAAATACTATCATCACCATTATGTAACTCCTGTTATTTCCATTTACGCTTCGTTTGAAATGTTTATTTGTGTTTCTGATTATAAGTGTTCTTTAAACCGACGCGACGTTTTATCTCGTTTTCATTAAAATAATGTTTGTGTCAGAGAGAGGCCATCACAATACGGTATTTGCTGGTGCTGTAGCTTGCTCCCTACAGGCACAAAGCATTTCATATACAAAAAATTGAAAGTGTTGCACTCACATGACTCTCTCTACTCTATTCTTACAAAAGATTACTATCAGACATAGAATTCTTAAGCAGTTGGCTTCAAGTTATCTACTAGACGGCCACGATATGATTGCGCTTGGAGGAGGGCGCCACTTTTTTTTTTTTGACGATCAGACTAAGGAACAGACTCGCTAGTTAATACAACTCCGAACTGCGGATGTTTAGTTTAGCTGGCTGTTCTTAAGATGCGACCATTTGTTTCGTAACCGTTTAGTTCCTCTTCCCACCACACGCACTCATATTGTGCCTGACTAGTAGTTTCAAACCTTTGCACTACAAAGAATGCAAAACAAGGATCACTGACAGCCGTTCCAAATGCTGTATGCAAACGCCAAAAGAATGTACCAGGAATGGGAGATGCAGTGACAGTTCAACCTTATTTCCTTCCGCCCTGGTTTTGGTGCTTACAAATGCCTATGCCTGCTTATTATTCTAAGTATCTAGTTGAAGTTAATTGAGATAAACTTTGACATAAACATTTTAATTCCATATTTCGTTGTAAGTACAAAGGTAATAGTAATACCTCTAATGGTTTAGCCGTTCCTTCAAAGTGAAAAGGTCTCCACAGGCTATTCAAAGAAAATTCAAGATACGCCGTTATTTATCATGTAAATACCTTAAATGTGTGGTATTTCAATCAACATCGTTAGAGCCATTTCTTAGAAAATAAAAATGTTCGAAAATTTTTCCATGTAAATGAATGTTTGATGTGTGTGGGGGATATATATTGGAAATCTTCGTGTCGCATCCTTGAAACGCTGAACTTAAATATCAAGTTTAGTATTTAATCGGTTTTTCCTTTCGCATATACACGCGCACACACACGCACACACACACACACACACACACACACACACACACACACAAAGAGATGAGAGCTGTTGGATTCAGGGAGAGTCAAATTGTGTATTTCTAGTGAAATCTATGTATCTACTTTTTGGGTAGAATCCAATACTGTATTTACTATAGGTACGTAGTAGAGAAACTGAAACTCGAGCGAAGTAAGGTCTGGACTCCTTGGAGGCCATTACACAGGTTCTCGGCTTCCTTTCCTACGTCCAAGAAATTAATATAACCTCGCTCCGTTAGGGCATCATGAGGAGGTGCGGCGTCCTGCAGGAATCACCAAACTCTGTGTTTTATTATTATTGTCATCCTGTATAAGCATATAGGGTAAAGATTAGAAGACTTTAGGAGTTAGCCATAGTTCCATTCTCAGTGAAATTTTGGAATAGTTACCCAACGTAGGCTAATTTGCTTGCTTCATTAGTGTTGTACTGCCAAGGTCACCAAAGTTTCATAAGTATGTTAGAAATTTAAAAAAAAATTGACCGAATTAGACGTTTAAAAATGATAATTTAAAAAACTAGCAGGAATACTCGAAGTTGCCAGCGGCTGTGATGGTTTTGGTAAATCACCAATTTTTTGAAATATTTATATATTTACAGTTAAATGAATTGAAGCAATTGCAATATTCATAATTAATTGTTCTTTCACACAAGCCGCATGCAAGAAAAGGTAGGATCATATGTTTTCCGCACTCATAGGTGCAAAATAATTTGTTGCATCACTACTGTTCAAAGGGGCAGTTTAGGTGCAAAGCGAAAGGTCACTGAGGCACTGCTGCTGTCTGCAGGTGTTTACGTGGTAGTTTCGTACTGATAAGCGTCGCATGGTCGCCTGCATGCAGTTTGGGCCAGGTCATCCAGACAAAAAGGTAGTGTTCACCAATAACGAGCACACAAATACGTAACGATCTGTGCGGAGGCCCACCAAAATGCAACTGAGGCTCGAAGGCTGTGTTCTGAGCATTTTCAGACGCGGCATCTCTCTCTTCTGCGCACGGTTTTTTTTGGGGGGGGGAGATATACAGAAGAAATATTAAGAAATGATGGATCATTCCAGGTAGTACGTGGGCCAAAGAGGTCCTAACATCAATTCGTCCACCAAGGCGGGCATGTTTTTGCATATGCATTATTATAAATAATGCACTAATAGAAAATCATTTAATTCCGACGCACCTTTAAGGATATATATATATATAATAAAACTATAATTCTGTTTAATCTTGTTAACTTTGCGTCACCAATTGGTAATTGATTAACTGTCATGGAACTAAATGACTTTACACGTGTGCTCAGGTTTGCACCAAACGACAGACCAGAATGACTGTTTATGAGCGAATTGCTTACTAAATAACCGATAACACCCCCCACACACATGGGTACCCTGAGAAGTATTTTGTTGCAGGAGTTTGCATCACGCTTTGGGCGTCAATTTGAGAAAGGTTTGTTGCTGCTACGTATGGAAAGTCAGTTTGAAGAGGATGTATTATATTTCAACTGTTGGGGAGCCGAACTTATAGTAGTTGCAACCGCACGTATAGTAAACAGTTTCCGGTAGCCTTCGCCCCAAATGTACTTTTAGGTGGCCTTTGCCCCAAGTTTAAAAAATATTAACTTTGTAATTAAACTGTTTCTTTAAATATTTAATATTCATGTTTGCCTCGGCTGCGTCAGTATTTGTTTTTAGAGACATGGATATCTTGGCAGGGTTGTGATGCAACAAGAATGTAGGCTTAAACAGATTATAATTTTACTTCACTCCATTTATTAATGCTTGATACGATTTAAATAACACTTCACTGATATAGAGAGCTGTGAGATTCATTTTATTAATTAATTACACTTTTTAACACGTAAACTTATTTTTCGTCTCACACGAATACATATTATACTTCTTGAGGACACTTTTTGCGTCTGGTTAGTAACGCTGTCTGCAGGCAACTGAACTCTAAATTTGTAAAATTTTCTCCTTTTCAGTTTCTAATGGGCTGATTCTACTCCAATAGAATACCTTCATTTAACTAAAGCTTTTTCTGGTTGTTGATTGGCTGCTTCAACTAAAAGAAAATAATTTAATTTGACGCACCTTTAAGGGTATATATATTTTATTATATATATGTATATATAATAAAAATAAAATTTTGTTTAATGTTGTTAACTTTGCGGCACCAATTGGTAATTTATTAACTATCATGGAACTAAATGACTTAACACGTGTGCTCAGGTTTGCACCAAGGGACAGCCCTGAATGACTGTTAATGAGCGAATTGCTTAATAAATAAACGACAACACCCCCATACACATGAGTACCGTCACATTCAAACACCAGACTTAGGGTATACCTTGAAATGCTTTTGTTTACAAATAACTTTCTGGAGCTCAGCCGGGAGTCGAATCCGGAACACCTCATATAGCAGTCAGTTTCTCTCCCGAATGACCTCTGGCACCAGTAATAGCAGTTAAAATGTGCGTTTTCAGGCATTGGTCTTTCATTTAGCGTCTTTGTCGGTATGGAGTCCCCTTTCCAGTTCCGCTTAGGCAAACCTTTTGGCATCCGCGCTATCCGGTATAAACTAACTTCAACTGAGGATGACTTGTGTGGGCCGCCTGGCATATGTATGTGTTAAAATATACACGGCAAAGGAGGCGTTTTTACGTCTTTGTAGGTAGATTCGAAGTGTTACAGATTTTCACCACGGACAGGACAAAGCATTCAGTTCTATTGCATTACATTGTAACATGATTACAGACTGGATATGCCACGCTAATTGCTATACACCGCTATTGTAGGCCACAGGTTATCCGTCCGTATATCCTTCCTCACGATCATGGGCTGCAACAAAATGCATAGCGTGCGAATTTAAAATTTAATTGCACCACTAATGAATTCCACTAACTAGCAGTAATGGGCGCGAACATTCAGTAATGGACGAAGTGAATTGTAAAATCAGCTCCCTCACGTAAATTGTTTATTTTATACGCGTTCTATGGCTGCGAGTTATAGACTATACAACAAGGGGACATCTCGCGTACGCGACCTACGAGGTAGCTATTGCGGCTACCACCCTTCGAAAGGAAGGGATGAAGTGAGAGAACGATAGGAGTTTACAGGCCGCATGCCGCATTGGTTACCATATTGCGCCCACTTTAGCGTCTGTTTTGGTCAGCCAATCACTACTACTAACATATGTGCTCTATTTCTAAAAAAGGCACGCTACCCTGACGTCATTTGTTTGTCTCTTCTTAGTGATAAACAACTCACCCCCTCGGTTTATTGTTACCCACTTCTATTGTCAGTTTCAGTTAGACCGTGTAAACTTATTTCCTAACAATACTTATGGGAACAAACCTCTAAAATCCTGTACATACAATAATATTAATTTACACTACGATCACTCTGGCTTTCACAGCATGTTGTGATATAAAATATTGCCTCCAAACACACGATAACGCATCAATGGAATCACAAAATAATAAATAGTTGCACCTGCTGTGTCGATTAATTCAACATTTAAAGCTGAGTATCCATAGATTTGAATACGTCTGTCTGCCTCCGTATATAGGTGGTGGTTGTATTTGACTTATTTGTTAACAAACCTGTTTTCTAGCTCAGTAATAAATATAATTCCGGTGAACGCGAATTCGGAGTAGAGCAAATTAGGTTTCATTTTACAAAGATAAAGCTTTCGAAATGGAATTAAATCCTAGCGATCCCTCTCTGGGAAATTTCCGTCTCCAGAGCGAGGATATCAAGGCAGCCATAAACCAAGTAAGTACGATCAACTGACAGCAGAATTTCTGAGAAGCTACTAGATTTAAGATATCGCATGTCATGAAGGATTCATTTCGAGCGTTCCCATTTGCGTTTCCTGGAAAACCTGGGGAAGGGGGGTTGTAGACAGAAGATGAAGAAGGAAGCCGGTTTCTTAAGAAATCAGCGCATTTGTGGAGATCTGGGAGATAAGCTATGCTGATGGTGGATGTATCTACTCCAGGAAAGAAAAGGAAAGAATAACCGTGAAACCTAGTTTGGTTTTTAAAACATTAACGACGTCAATATTATGTCAGCCGAAACATTTTCCCTAAGATTTTCACGTTCTCTACCCCTTACTTGTATAGTAAGTACATCCAACAATATATCCTACTCAAACCTTCCATATTGAGACATTTACGGAAAGATGTGTTTTGGGCCACACCAAAATAAAAAAAATCTTATGTGTTACACTCACATGGCTTTCTCTACTCTTGTACAAACTATTTTTACAAACGCTTATTCTCCATATGCTTCATGTTAATCGAGATGTTAATCTTTTTGCTAATTTTCTTGTAGGTGCAAGGGGAATATGGTAGTATTTAAGCGATAGTCAAATGTTTTAAGAGCTGGTTGCTTTGTGGCGCATTCCATTCTCTTTGTATCTCCAGGACATAAAAAAAATGAATAACGAATTCCCATTTGAGAAAAAGTATTGTAAAATTTATGGGAATAACAAGCAATATCTCGAAAATGGTTCACTCAACAAAAAAAATGTATATAAAATAAATTGTGTATTTTAACGCGATCTACATTTTTTGTGTAGTACAATTTTGTCTTATCTCTTATGGTTTACCAGTTATGCAAAAGTCGTTCACGATGAAGAATACTTTTGGAGACATTCCCAGAAAATTCGAGATATACACTTCATTTGTCATGAAAATATCATGAACATATGATATTTTAATCAAAATCGTTAAAGTCATTTTTGAGAAAATTAATATTTTGAGAAATGTTCCATGTAAAGGGTAATCTGGGATGGGGGGATTTTCTTGAAAACCTTCGTGTCGCATCTCTGGAAGATACTGAACCTAAATACCGAGTTTGGTGTTTATCCGACTGTTCGTTTCTGAGTTATGCTGTTCACAGACACACACACGGACATGTTTCCAAAAATGCTTTTTTTGGATTCAGGGGATCTCAAAACATATATTTCCCGTAAAATCCCGGTATCGAATTTTTGGTTGGAATACAATACTTCCCCTACTTACTATACGTAGTAGAGAAAGAAAAAATCTGATGCGTTGCATTCACATAACTTTCTCTAACCTTCATCGTATATTAGTGGGTATACAGATTATTCTTACGATTTTTGTTGTTGTTATTTATTTATTTTAAGTCGCTTTAACTCGCTTTCCTATTTACTTTATTTTAATCCAAATAAACCTTTTCGGAAATTGCTGCATTACACATTTCGTTATAGATACAAAGAGAATACAACTGGACGCTATAAGCTGGCCTTAAAATTCCGAACTCTTTCCATGCCATCGCGAGAAAGAACTGAAAATCGACAGAACCTTAAAAGAATGAGGTATTGAACAATGCGAACCATTTATAACGGATATCTAAGAAATGGCTGATGCCACAGAAAAAGTTATTGCCTATCCCTTAACTTTTATCAGTTATGCAAGATTATATCAATTTCCTTCCGAATAAACAGGACTTCACCAGTTTTTTCCAGAAAATTCAAGATATACATTTTATTTCTTATGTAAATATATTTAAAACAATGAATTTTAATCAAAATGGTTACAGCCATTTTTGAGAAAATAAAAAAATTCGAAAAATGTTGCATGTAAAGGATAGTTTTGGTTGAAAATACTTTTGTTGCATCTTTGGAAGATGTTGAACCTAAATACCAAGTTTGGTATTTATCCGAGTTTTCGTTTTTGAATTATGGAGTTCACAGTCACACATGGACATGTTTTCCAAAAATGCTTTATTTGCATTCAGAGGACGTCAAAATATGTATTTTCGGTGAAATCGTGATACAGAATTTTAAGTGGAATGCAATATTTCCCCTACTTACTATAGTAGTAGAGAAAGAAAAGAAGAAGAACAAGAACAAGAAGGTTTTCTTGCAGTTACGTACAACATTTTGATGCATATTGTGTCGAAACACTTGCTATAATGGTTAAATGTACTGCATATTATGTTGGACATGGACGCAGTCATATGTTTCCTGTACTCATTGCAGTTGAAACGAGTTGATGAAAATACATGTTGGTAACCTCAGAGCTTGTTGGAGTCAGTATCAACCTTTTTAACATATCCTTGAGTATGGGACTACAGAAATTTAGTAGCATTATGAAAATAGATATCGATGTATGTAAATCAATTAAGGTGTGTTATTAGGTAATATTCAAATTTTAAAATTAATATAGAAACGTGAAATAAAGCGAGAGCGAGGAAAAATTCTTATGAGACGTTATTCTCGTAGTTCCATAAGTCTTAAACTATAGGCGAATTGCTGAATATCACAAAACATGTTCAATGCGTTGCCCTTGTCTTTTGTGCGCAACTCGAGACGCTTTCTCCAATCATCCATCACACTGCTAAGGATGTCGAGAGTAATGGAAGCACAGCACTCCAAGATACTTCCTTTCAGATGATCCAGGGGTCGTATTTTCACAGCATAGACCATAGCTTTCAAATGACCGCCCTCCAAAAAAATCAAGAGGTGTCAAATCCGGACTTCTTGAGGGCCACTCCACTGGCCCGGCCTTATCAAGTGTCCTGGAAATTGCGAACCTGTAAAATGTAATGGGCTGGAGAACCGTCCTGTTGCAAATAAACGGGATAATGGCCATCAGGGTTCAATGAGCTGGGAAAAGCTTCCTCCTGCAGCATCCTCAGGTAAGTATCTCTATTAACGGTGCCGTCAAAGAAGAATGAAGCAATTGTCCCATATACTACACCTTGTTCCCTTGATGCATCGAACCAGTTGGGGTTGATTGGTGACAGTATCGCCTCTTTTGCTTATTCACTTCTCCATTAATGTCAAAATTGCCCTCGTCGCTACAGAGAACAGTGGTAAGAAGCTCGCCGTCCATCTCATATTGTTGCACTGCAACAATTCGCAAAATTCTTGTCTTCGATCCGGATGGTCCTCTGTTAGTTTCTGTAACACTTACAGTTTGTATGGGTGCCCTTTGTGGTTGTACAGTACGCACTGGATGCTGCATTCGAGATGCCTGTCTCTGCTGACATTTTGCGGATCGATTGCTTAGGACTTTTCGAAAACGATGCCAGGACACTGCACACTGTGTTCTCATCAGATACTTTCCTCGATGGTCCACTGCGCGGTTTGTTTGCAACGGATCCTGTCTCAGAGAATTTTTACTTTCTCTACTGCGTATAGTAAGTAGGGGAAGTATTACATTCCACCCAAAAATTCGATACCGAGATTTTACCGGAAATATATGTTTTGAGACCCTCTGAATCCAAAAAAAGTATTTTTGGAAACATGTCCGTGTGTGTGTCTGTGAACAGCATAACTCAGAAACGAAAAGTCGGATAAACACCAAACTTGGTATTTAAGTTCAGTATCTTCCAGAGATGCGGCACGAAGGTTTTCAAGAAAAATCCCCTCACCTCAGACTACCCTTTACATGGAACATTTTTCCAACATTTTAATTTTCTCAAAAATGGCTCTAACGATTTTGATTAAAATATCATATATTTAAGATACTTTAATGACAAATTAAATGTATATTTCGAATTTTCTGGGAATGTCTCCAAAAGTATTCTTCATTGTGAACGACTTTTGCATAACTGATAAACCATAAGAGATAGACAAAAGTTTACTACACAAAAATGTAGATCGCGTTAAAATACACAATTTATATCATATACAGTTTTGTTGTTGAGTGAACCATTTTCGAGATATTGCTTGTTATTCCCTTAAATTTTCCAATACTTTTACTTTTTCTCAAATGGGAAATCGTTATTCATTTTTTTTGTCCTGGTAATGCAAAGAGAATGGAATACTCCACATAGCAACCAGCTCTTAAAGTATTTATCTATCGCTATGTTCCCCTTGCACCTACAAGAAAATTAGCAATAAGATTAACATCTGGATTAACGTGAGTGTAACACATCAGATTTTTTAATTAATTTACCCACACAACTGTGCGTAATTAGAGATAGTTCTGGGTGTAAAACATTAAATTCACGGGCAACCTCCCTGTTACAAGCGCTGCCATCAAGCAGGATCATTTGAATACGCTCCTCTTTACTCAAAGACATCACTCAAGTGATCTATGAACTAAGAACAGAGTTCTCTTTGACGTTACGGTTTGGAGAACGGAAAAACATGAAAGTCCGGATAGTATGAAACAAAAGAATATTCTATAGATCCGCTTTGAGATAATGATTAGGGAAGGGCGTGACTGTTACACTTGGATTTGCGAGTAACTGCTCTTGCAAATGTTGGAGTAGTTGCCCACACAGAAGCTCTTGCACTGTAACCTCAGGAAAGGTTGAGTAGGATGTAAGCACGTGGAACGGAAGAAGTGATTTTTGCATGCAGGAGCATCGGTTGGTTTTGAATGCCTACTGGATCGTGTCTTTCCCGGACTATGAATAGACTTGTTACACGGCTACCTCTCTCACCTAACTTGAATACAATGGATTTTTTCCCCTCCAGGTACACTTGAAGATACTGGTGTATGCTAACTCAGAAGAGGATTTGGGAGAAGGCATTCATTGTTCGTGGCATCAGTGATCCGGCGGGCATTGGATTTGCAAGTGCAGCCATCTCTAGTTGTTTCCGTGCTATTTCGTCACAAATATTATTATGCAACAGGTTTCCCCATTAACTACCAACCCATTCTGTCACGTTATACCGCAAAATCTATACTAATATTACAAAGACAAACATTTGTATGCGTGGCAGGGTGTGTACAGAATAATCTCGAAAACCGACATTGAATAGCTGCGCTCTACCACGTACATTGTAGGTAGAGAAGATGTTGTATTCCACCCAAAAATTTGATACCGAGATTGTAAGACATTTCATTTTCACCTACACTACAGTCTCCTCCTTGTGTCTGTCTGTGAACAGCATAACTCAGAAACGAACAGTAGGACAAACACCAAACTTGGTATTTAGTTTCAGTATCTTCCAGAGATGAGACACGAAGGTTTTCAAGAAAATCCCCCCACCCCAGATTACCCTTTACATGGAACATTTCTCGAAAATTTTAATTTTCTCAAAAATGGCTCTAACGATTTTGATTAAAATATCATATGTTTAAGATATTTTCATGACAAATAAAACGTATATCTTGAATTTTCTGGGAATGTCTCCAAAAGTATTCTTCATTGTGAACGACTTTTGCATAACTGGTAAACCATAAGAGATAGACAAAATTTTACTACACAAAAAATGTAGATCACGTTCAAATACACAATTTATGTCATATATATTTTTTTGTTGAGTGAACCATTTTCGAGATATTGCTTGTTATTCCCTTAAATTTTTCAATACTTATTTTCTCAAATGGGAATTCGTTATTCATTTTTTGTCTTGGATATGCAAAGAGTATTAATACGTGGCAAAGGGAATGGTGCTGCACCTAGCAACCAGCTATTAAGAGATATGTATGTGCTTAAAGGCTACTGTATTTCTATATTGCCCTTGCAAATATATATTTCCCTTACATCTACAAGAAAATTAGCAATAAGATAGAGTCTGCAAATGTTTATCTCGATTAACATGAAGTAGATGGAGAATAAAAGTTTGTAAAGATAGTTTGTACAAGAGTAGGGAAAGTCATGTGAGTGTAACACATCAGATTTTTAGTATATCGAAATACGAGTTTACAGCCACATAATATATATTACACTAGTCTGCATTTTCAAACTTTTTGTCAAGTGATTTCTTAAAAGTAGGTGTTCTTGAATCAAGTTTTTATACTGATTCGTGAAATAACTTCCGTTTTATTCTATCACGTCAGGTTTTTACACAAAATAAGAAGTAATGTTTTGACAATTTTACTAATGAGCGTAGAAAAGTATTCAAATATCATTTCATACAAGATAAGTTTTTATTCAAGAAACTTTTTAAGAACTCCCCTAATTTATTTCATGACTACATTTTAACAAAACAAGAAGCCAAAGTGTTTCATTTAATTTTTTTCAAACTTTGTCTCCTTTGGCTTCCTTGCAGATCCTTGAAGATGAGTGTCGTTCCTCAACAGCCAACAGTAGTCGGCCATCATAGTTTCATTCCATCTCCCCTGGTAGCTCTTCTCCATTTCCTTAATATCTTGGTGAAAACGTTCACCCTGCTCTTCACTATAATGTCCCAGATTTTCTGGAAAGTGGTCAATATGTGAATGCAGAAAATTTACCTTCACACTCATGTTACAACCCATCTTCTTGAAATGTTCCAGCATTGTTTCGACAATGACCGTCTAATTAGGATCTTTGGTATTACCTAAGAAGTTTCCAGTAACTGATCAGAAGCCGGTCCATGCTTCTATTTCTCTCTCATTCATTGTCTTCTCAAAATCTTTATCTTTCATCAGTTTCTTTATTTGAGAACCAACAAAAATTCTAGCCTTTAATTTGTCTTGCGTAATGAAGGGAAATTTCTTGGAAAGGTACTTGAAGCAGGGTCCATTCTGTGGTAGAGCCCTTACAAATTGCTTCATCAAGCCCAATTTATGTGTAGTGGCAGAAGCAATATCTTTATATCTCTATATTTTTTAAGTGAAATTGTGAAAAATCTGTAAATGATAGAAAAGAACTAAAAGCAATTCTGAAATCAGCATAAAAAAGTAGGTCAGAATCACTTATTAGTTTTTAGTCATCCGATATCATGCAGACTAGTGATAATTATTAAAGGAATATGGAGATCTAAAATGATAAAAGCTGTAATATGAAAGTGTATTGTCACTATTTTCGCTTGAAAAAATCACATTCAACATGGGTAGAATGTTTTCAAACATGAAATAATAAACGATACGCCGCTCTCCGCTTTGCGCAATTTTATTATATTGCGTTAACTTGCCATATTTTGGTTTCTCCAATCTTTTTTGCATTCTTTTTTATAGGTTCTTAGATTTCCTTTCGTTCCTTCCTTTTTTATCCTATACACCACTGTTTCTGAATACCCGGGTAGCCTTAGCTGTTTTTTTACTGCCTTACTAACACCCACTTTATTTGAATAATAATAATAATAATAACCTAACATATATACATTATGTGATCAAAAGTATCCGGACACCCCCACAAACATACGTTTTTCATCTTAGGTGCATTGCTGCCACCTACTGCCTGATACTCATCCGCGACCTCAGTAGGCATTAGACATCGTGAAACAGTAGAATGGGACGCTCCGTGGAACTCACGGACTTCGAACGTGGTCAGATGATTGGGTGTCACTTGTGTCAGAAGTCTGTACGCGAGATTTTCACACTCCTAAACATCCCTAGGTCCACTGTTTTTAATGTGATAGTGAAGTGGAAACGTGAAGGGACATATACAGCACAAAGCGTACAGGCCGACCTCGTCTGTTGACTGACAGAGACCGCCGACATTTGAAGAGGGTCATAAAGAGTATGTAACAGATTTTATATTAATGTTGATGCTTGTGATGTTTGTGTATGTGGGTTTACATCACGTGTGTTGAAGCCATCTTGTGACGTCATTCATTTGTTCGGTTTGTAGCTCCATCTAGTCTTAACAATTTGTGGTACCTAGTATCAGTGTTTGAAAGAATTTTAAGTTTTGTTTACTGTCCTCCGGCTAGCTATTATCTTATCTTGGGTCGAACATGTGTCTTGATCAGGGTTGTGTAAACGGAAAGGAATCTTTTATCCAAAAAGAACACTGATGAAGAAATTTGTTTTATAATTTTTATTGTCGAACACGTTCACTATCACTTTTACATATTGATCTAGATACTCGCCAAACTGAAACTGTTATAATAACTTCTTACTGATCACTTTTAATCAACGTACTTCAACCTTTTGTATAATTAACTTTACCATATTTTAGATCTTTCATAATTCTGCTGCGCGTAACTTGTGAATCTATATCCGATGTATGACGTACTAATACTTTCGACGAACTGACTGTCTGAAGACGACGTGTAGTGTACACAGATTTTTGATGAACTGCACACAAGCTACCTCTAACCTACCCTATTTATACGTCTTCATCCAGATATGCATAAATATTATAACTGAACTGCAATTGGCTAATAAAACGCGCCAACATTAGCGTCTATTATAATATCCAATGAAAATTATGAATACATATGCTTTAGGAAATATTCCAGAAGGTTCTCAACGGAAAAACGCGCCAATATTACTTAACTTCCTCGTTTCCAATAATGATAAACAGCTCACCCCCCTCTCTGCGTTATTGCGCTATTATTGACAGTTTCAGTAAGGCCGTATAAACTTACTTCCCAACAATAATTACATTCAACAAACATCTCAAATCAATGTCACATAAAAATGCATATTCATATTACAATCATTATTTACATTTAAGTAATTTGTGATACAAATTACTGCATCAAGTAATAGGCAGATATCTATCCAGACCATCACACAGGAATTCCAAACTGCATCAGGATCTACTTTAAGTACTATGAAAGTTAGGCATGAGGTGAGAAACCTGGGATTCCATGGTCGAGCGGCTGCTCATAAGCCACACATCTCGCAGGAAAATGCCAAACGACGCGTCGCTTGGTGTAAGGAGCGTCAACATTACACGATTGAACAGAGGCAAAACGTTGTGTGGAGTGACGAATCACGGTACACAATGTGGCGATCCGATGGCAGGGTGTGGGTATGGCGATTGCCCGGTGAACGTCATCTGTCAGCGTGTGTAGTGTCAACAGTGAAATTCGGAGGTGGTGGTGTTATGATGTGGTCGTGTTTTTCCTGGAGAGGTCCTGCACCCCTTGTTGTTTTGCGTGGCACGATCACAGTGCAGACCTACATTGATATTTTAAGCACCTTCTTGCTTTCTACTGTTGAAGAGCAATTCGGGGATGGCGATTGCATCTTTCAACACGATCGAGCACCTGTGTCGGGCTGTGTCGGAGTGGTTATACGACAATAATGTACTGCCCTGCACAGAGTCCTAGCTTGAATCCTATAGAACACTTTTGGAATGTTTTGGAACGCCGACTTCGTGCCAGGCCTCACCGACTTACATCGCTACCTCTCCTCAGTTCCTCCTTCCGTGAAGAATGGGCTGCCATTCCCCAAGAAACCTTCCAGTACCTGATTGAAAGTGTGCCTGCGAGAGTGAACGCTGTCATCAAGGCTAAGGGTGGACCAATACCATATTGACTTACAACATTACCGATGGAGGGCGCCACGAACTTGTACGTCATTTTTAGCCAGGTGTGTGGATAATTTTGATCACGTAGTATATCATTACACTTCTTAGCTTACCAAATTTCGTCTCTTCCTAGTTTCTCCCTCCATATCGTTATATATTTACGTAAAATGTTAAATAAATAGCCTGCATAACATTTCAAACTATAAACCTACCCACTGCCTTACAACTGATGTT
Organism: Deroplatys truncata; assembly: GCA_030765065.1. Taxonomy (NCBI): domain Eukaryota; kingdom Metazoa; phylum Arthropoda; class Insecta; order Mantodea; family Mantidae; genus Deroplatys; species Deroplatys truncata. Next base: position 178,290,157 of record CM060987.1, on the reverse strand, counting down.
AGTCTGAATAGATGTGTGACTTTTGTTTGCCATACATAATGAATACAAGAAGTTATAGGAATCCGGTTTCTTTTAAAAATTGCCCCCAACCCACTTGAGCATTTTCTCTTGCTTGGTTTCCTTTGTAAACCAAACAACAAAAAGTTTTTCGCTGGATGACTTTTCTGCTGCATAGGTATAGAATTTTCTCAAATATTTAATTTTAAAAATTCTAAAAGTTCAGCTTATTAAAGGTAGAAAATCCAAACTGGGCAGGTATCAGCACACTAGTTTATTCAAGCTACGACAAAACTATTGTTGCGTTCTACCCTTTAGTTTATTGGTTCTCTATCTACTACGTGCTTTATAGAGAAAGTAAAAAAACATTTTTAGAAAAGGGTCCGTGTGTTTGCATGTGTCTGCACACAGCATAATTCAAAAACGAAAATACGGTTAAATACCAATCCGGTATTGAAGTTCAGCGTCTTCGAAGAATGTGACATGAACATTTTCAAGTAAATCCCTTCCCCAGCCTAAACCCCCCAATTATTGGTAAACCATAAGAGGTAGAAAAATCTTATGTTTTTATTACTCTATTTATTTTACGTCGCTTTAACTGCAGCGTCATATAGCGACGGATCTGTTAGTGGATAACTCTTAGATCGAGGTGTATTGGACAGTTAGCCTTCTAGGTCTCATCCATGTAACCACGCCATTTTGCTTCGTCACGTGTCCACAGAGACCCTAGCGCATAGCAACTGGATCTTCTGCTTCGTGCCGTGCAGGTGGCATTAGGGTGCCATCCAGTCTAATTGCTGCTTTCACATAGAAAGGCGGACATTTAGCCTTCTAGGTCTCATACCTGTAACCATGCCATCTTGCTTCGTCACATCCCCACAGAGAACCTAGCGCATAGCAACTGGATCTTCTGCTTCGTGCCGTGCAGATGGCATTAGGCTGCCATCCAGTCTAGCTACTTTCATTGTCTGTGGATATATTGCACAGCATTTGATATTACCGCCTATTTTTCATCTTTACTATTGTTCTAGGCTTAAGATGGAGCTTTGGGTCGTGGTATTAAACATCCAATCCGGAATTTATCTTAGCGGCTGAGGAAAACCACGAAAAAACCTTAGTCAGATTGGTCGGCTAACGGGATTTGAACCCGAGGCCTCCCGAATGCGGGCCGCAGACGTTACCGCCTAAGCCATCCCGCTCGTTAGAAAAATCTTACTACACAAAAAATTTAGCTCTTGCTAAAGTGCCAAACTTTGTTAAATTCCAAGTTTGGTATTTAATTGACTTTTCGTGTTTGAGTTATGCTGTACACTCAAACACAAGCGCGCGCAGACACTCGGAACTTTATCCAAAAGGGGTTTTCTTGGATTGAAGGACCTCCATATCGAATGTTTGCACGGAATGCAGTGTTTCCTATGTCTACTATAGGTAAGTGGCAGAGAAGGTAAAACTGTAGCTCTGCAATACCATTAAGAAAGAAGAAAAGCATTTGTTGCTGCATAAAATAGGCCGCTGTGCTTAGCGTTCTGAGCTATACAATCAAGGCGTTTGTAATTTAGAAGCAGACAATTGCCTCTTGGCGGGTGCAGAAAGGGAGGCGAAACGATGCAGTTATCTCAGACTTTATAAACCGCACGAGGTGCGGAAAGAAAACTGTCTTGACCTGAAAACAACGCTTGGGACTCACCTATATTCTAATCGACCGCTTCACGCGTCTGGTTGCGTTTCACTGGCGCAGCGAAAAGTTTACTCGTTCCGTCTGGTATTCTAGAAGCCAGAAAACGGCACGTGTAGCAGCTGTATTTATTTCCATGGATTTTGTTACAGACGTCGGCGAAGAACCAAAAATGCTGCTTATGTAGAGCAGACCTTGAATCAAAATGAGTTTAATAAAAGGAAATCGCTACACTTTATGGTAGGTTAGAGTGTTTTCATTTGCCTTCTGTTCCAACTTGATTTGACACTTACTGAAGTACATGTGTTCCGTTTGTAGCGTCTCTCTCGTCGTTGTCGTCCTTGCCGCTACGTCTTAGGGGTCGTCTTCAGCAATCGATACCAGTAGGAAGCACTCGTCGTATCTTAGGGTTCAACTGTCGGCGAATCGATCTGAAATTTCCTACGGTTATTATGTCAGGGTAGGATGCGGGAGTGTTAACTCAATATCGTCGAGAAAGAAACACTGTTTTCACTTTTCTCACTCTGGCGTGTCTTTATGCTAGAAATCCTGGAACATTCTCTTGTTTTCCCTAACACGTGTGATTCTTTAACACTGTTTACCACGATTATGTTTTGGTACACTACCGTCTGCTCCGGCTAATTATTCAACATTTTGGTGCTCTACCACCGTTCTTTAGACTCACACGTACTTCAAGTAGTCACTTGACAATATTACATCGTTTGTAAGCTTGGATAAAAATGATCTCAACGAATACTATTAGCACTTTATATAAATATTCCACACAAATCGCTTAGTAGTTACATAATTGCGGGGCACTTAGCAAATTTCCAAAGTTAGCGTCCTTGGAGTACTGCATGTTCCCTTAGTGAAGAATCTTAACAAACTATGTGAAATCCAGCTTACGTTTACATATATAAAGTTATTACTCGCCTCCGGATTTTTGTACATGCAACCACAGCTTCCTATCTTCTCTTTGGTTCTAACAAGCATCCTGTATCTTTATTGGTTCTCTGGTTGAAAATTCGAAGCATAAACGGTAAGAAAAGACCGTTGCCTACAGCGTCTACTTTCTCTTGAAACTTGGTTCATCCCCTCGAAGCACAAAGCAACGTTGGATGTTTATGCCTCCACGCTAGGAAAAATACAATGAACATTTTGAAGCGAAGCTACTCTATTTCGCCTAAATCTTGCAGATTTTTTATGCAATTACGCATTTATTTATTGGACAAATTAATGAAACTTTAAACATATTTACATGGTTTAATTAATCATTAGTAATTCATAAACTACAATTATTTAAGAATACCTTTTATGTGCAGGTTTAACCAGGCATAAATATCGCTATACCTTGAAACACTACCAGTAATAAGTGTGAATATCACCTCACTTAATTAAGTTGGTCATATAATTTTTATCTTCTTTTCTTTAGAAAGCTCCAGTTTTTGTATCAATGAACATTTTGACGCTAGTATACCTGCGCGTGGTATGTCAATACACAGAGTTAAAATGGCGGAATCCACAAAATAATTTCAAAGACATCACATAGCGACCGGCTTTTGATTTGACTGTCGCTTTAGCTTATTGTATTCTTCAATTTACAACGAAATGAGTAAACGAGCAATGAAGGCTTATCTGTATAAACAAGAAGTACATAGAAGAATAAGCCTTTGTAAGAATATTTTCAAGAAGAGTGAGTAGAGACGGTCATGTGAGTGCCACACATAGAATGTTTACTTTCTCTACCACGAATCTAATAGGTAGAGAAGGTATTATATTCCACCCAAAAATTCGATACTGCGATTTCACCGCAAATACAAGTTTTTAGGCCCCCTAAATTAAAAAACAATTTTTAGAAAACGGTCCGTGTGTGTCTGAGTGCTTTTCAACAGCATAACTCAAAAATGAATAGTCGAATAAATAGCGAACTTGGTATTTAGGTTTGGTACCTTCCAAAGATGCGACACGAAGATTTTCAAGAAAATATCTCAAACTACCCTAGATGGAAGATTTTTCGAAATTTTTGATTTTCTAAAAAAATGGCTAAACGATTTTGATTAAAATACAACATATTAGGGATATTTACGTTGCAAATAAACTGTATATCTTTAATTTTCTGGGAATAGCCTATGAAGTCCACTTCATTCGAAAGAAATTTTGTATAGTCTTGTATAATTTGTAAAGCTTAATAAGTAGACGAAAACGTACTACATAAAAAATGTAGATCTGTTTAAAATACACTATTATTTCAAATAACCTTTTTTGGTAGAATCAGCCATTTCTAAAGACATCCGTTATTAATGATTCGAATTGGTTAATACTTTGTGATCGTCCTTTCGATATTCAGTTGTTTATCGAATTGCACGCAAAGAGCATGAAATTTTAAGGACAGTACATAGCGTCCAGATCTTAAACATTTGACTATGGCTATTCTATTTATATCTATAAGAAAATGTGTAATGCAGCTATTTCAGGAAAGTTTGATCTCGATTTAAATGGAAGATAGGAAAACAAGCTTTTGTAAGAATAATTTGTATACCTACTAATAAGCGCTAGAGCGTAGAGAAAGTCATGTGAATGTAACACAACAGAATTTTTCAGCGTGTATTGTGTGAAACGTTATACTGTGTGATCATTTTGAAATGGTCACAGTATATAAATGTACTTAAATCCTCCAAATTGAAAAAAGGGATGAGGTGAAGGAACCACAGGAGGTTACAGGCCGCAGAGTCGCGCGGAAGTCCGTAACATTTTCAATCATGCAGACCCGGATACTGCTGGAACCGCCGAAAGAGAGCGATGGACGACCCACTAATCAAGCAGCCCTCTGGTGGCCAGGTGAATACTCTTTCCATTGAGCATGCATCCGCGCCATCTGTTCGGCAGCTTACACGCAGAAGCGCACCTGAAAAATGAGAAGGAAACGGACTGAAAGGGAAAATGATGGAAAGGAAATCGCGATTGAGAAGAAACCACCCTAGCATTTGAGGCAGTATTTTTAACACTTAAATGATTGCAGTCTAATTATATAATATATAAAAATAACAGCCCGCCTTAAAGCAATAAGTATATGTAATAGTCATTGTATTATGTTTATATTATTATGTACATGTATAATAATAATGTTATGTGAATGTAATAAGTAATTTAACAATGTAGGAGCTGTGAGAATAGAAGCTGAAAGTTGCTAACAATGAGGTAACCTTAAGACAACAATAAATTAGAAGGTTTAGTAATGCTACTAGTAATTATTGGAACAATAATATAATATTTAAAACAGTTTATAATTATCCAATCAACAACTAGAAAAAGCTTAAGTTAAATAAAAGTATTCTATTGGAGTAGGATTAGCCAATCAGAGACTTCAAATAGAGAAATTTTCAAATTTAAGCGGTAGAAACCAGATGCTAGAAGACAGCGTTCCTGAGCAGTTCTTTCGCTCGGTACGTATTCAGTGTGAGACATAAAATTCGTTACGGCGAGAATGTTATAAAGTTTACGTGTTAAAAAGTGCAAGTAATTAATAAATAATCTCACGGCTCTCTATCAGTGAAGTGTTATTTAATCGTGTGAAGAATTAATAAAAGGAGTGAAGTAAAAACTTATAATTTGTGTAAGCCTACATTCTTTAGCCGCATCACCACCTGCTAAAAGATACGTGTTTCTGCTAATTAATACTGACGCAGCCGAGGCAAACATAAATATATATAATATTTAAAGAAACATTAAAATACAAGGTTGATTCCTAAACGTTGAGGCGAAGGCCACCGGAAACTTTGTACCATACGTGAGGCAGTTCCTTCATCAAGTTTAGCTTCCCAACAGTGGAACAATAAAACTCCTCCTTCAAATTGGCGCCCAACGTGGGGCAACGATGTAACAATAAAACCCCTCCTTCACATTCGCCCACCGACCCGGGGAAACCGCGAAAAACTCATGCCAGATTGGGCGGTCGCTGGTGATCGAACCCAGGACCTCCCGAATACGAGTCACACATGTTACCGCGCCACTTTTCTCGGTAACTCTGCATAAACTATAAGAGTCAGAGCAAAAAATGTGATTGAGTGAATGTTGAGGACAGCGCTTTCAGACATAAAGTGAGCCACACAGACATAAGGAATTTCCTTTTATACTACCTACCGTATTTACATTTTCATCAAAGCCTTTTACTACCCTTAAAGCATTATTTTTATTTTATTCTCAGTGCAGCTGAAAATAGTAATACAAAATACGAACAACTGGGAGTAATGAATACATTTTAATTTCCGTTGTGGAGCATGAAACGTTGCCCCGGGTTCTCTCGGGCTATATCTGAAAACTTAAACATCCTGAAAATTAAATATGAACCTCATACGCGCAGCGGATATCGGAAGGGGATTTGTTTGAGAAGCAGTTTACAAACATGCCTGAAGAGGAAGCGACCAAGTTTAGCTGCGCTTCAACATAATCAGTGTAATTTTATTAGCGCTTTGTGTTTGCAAGCGATGTTTCAAACACCAGGAATGCAAATGTTCAAAATGTTTTACCAAGAAGGTGTTTTTTATGAGCTGAATGCTTTTTTACAGTTGCACAGTTTTCTTAACCTGAATGAAATTTACGTTTTGATAAATTTTCAGCGTTTTCACGTGACTTTTACAATTCATTATGCACTCTAGAGCGTGTATCTATTAAGATTTAGCAACACACTTCAATTATTCTCCATATGCTTCATGTTAATCTTATTGCTAATTTTCTTGTAGATGCAAGGGGAATTGGTAGGTTTTAAGCGATAGTCAAATATATTAAGAGCTGGTTGCTATGTGGAGTATTCCATTCTCTTTGCCTGTCCAGGGCACATAACAATTCCCATTTGAGAAACAGTATATGTATTGGAAAATTCAAACAAACAAATAACAAAGAATATCTCGGAAATGGTTCACTCCGTAAAAAAATGTATGTGGTAGAAATTGTGTGTTTAAACGAGATCTACATTTTCTGTGTAAATAAATTATCTATCTCTTACGGTTTACCAGTTATGCAAAAGTCATTCACAATGAAGAGGACTTTTGAGGACGTTTCCAGAAAATTCAAGATATACGATTCATTTGCCATTAAAATATTTCTATACACCGGGGTGAGGCCGAAAGGTTTGCAGCTAAAATATTAAATTTAGCTACCCCGGCATAAACATTGGGGAACGTAGCATCAGTGGCAAACGACAGATACCAGGAACCTGCTGCACAAAACTAAGCGGGCGTGGGATATTTAGAACATTAAAAATACATATATTCACATTTCCCTCTGATTTATTATACTTAATAAGGTGCCCTACATTATACACAAAGGGTTACAGAAGAACATTGGGGGAGATGCCCCACGCACACACACCCATCACACACACGTAACCATTCCCTCAGATGACCTACATTAGACTCTGGCTACAAGTGACGCTAAGCACTACACAAAGAGGCTATTCCATCGACTTGCCTTCACCCCTCAACTAGGAAGATGGAATTGCCGCGCCGGACAAGAACTTAACACACACAAACACAACAATTAGCTCAACAATATTATACACAGCAATAATGTGTCCCACGCGAAAATACACACACATACGCAGCAATATCTTAAACATGTGATATTTTAATCAAAATCGTTAGAGCCATTTTGTGATAAAATCAAAATTTTCGAAAACTTTTCCATATAAAGCGTAGTTTGAGGTGGGGGATTTTCTTGGAAATCTTCTGTCGCATCTTTGAATGATACTGAATTTATCCCGCTTTTCATTTTTGAGTTATGCTGTTCACAGATACTCACAGGACCTTTTTCTAAAAAAATGTTTTCGGGTTCAAGGGCCTCAAAACATGTATTTCCGGCGAAATCTCGGTATCAAATTTTTGAATGGAATGCAATACTTCCACTACTTACTATAGCGGAGGACGATGTATTTTTTCGGGCGTAAAAATCCTTAGCATGGCTTCCTTCGGAAGGGAAGTAAAGCCGGTGGTCTCGTGTCGTAGATTTACGGCACGTAAAAGATAAAGAGGCTTTTGAAATAAAATTGCCGTTTCTTCACGCTAAGTACTATAGTAGTGAAGGAGCGTCCATAAGTAATAAAGGACATAAATAAATATAAAAGGAAATGTATAGAGTTATTAGGAGAGGCAGACGTTATAACGTGTACTCCCAAATCCACGGTGAGTTGATATGTAACTGACATCTGCTGTAAACGCGATCAGGGATTGGTTAAACAATAAATTTCTTTCCAGGAAAAATCCTATACTTACGCAAGCTTTAGGCGATAATCAGCCGTGGTACATGTTAACCCAATGAGCACGGCAATAACACGTGTAGCGTATTTTTCATTGCTTTCAGTTGCACTACAAATAGCAGGACTTTAAGCACGTACAGTCAACAAACTGGAGTCCGACGAGCGTTATTATGTCCTCTGTACTGATGCGCAGGATGGTTAAGGAGCTCACTTGTCATTTTATGTTCGGGGGGGGGGACAATAATCGCTAGGGCAATTCGCTGTTTCCACCGCAGTTTATTATAGCAGCGGTAATATTGACGGATCCATTACAGTCCAATGGTTTCGTATTACGGTCATTTTATTGCCCATAAACGATCTCCTCCCATGTAAGACGATCTGAGTCATGAAACAGCAGAGGGAATAGTGATGCCAGTCTGAATTTCAGCGTCCGAGAAATGTGAAATCAGGTATGGAAATCGAAGTCTGGTTGTATTTTAAATGTACTTCATGGTTCAACAAGTAATGCATATTTGCACCAAAAGATACACCACATTGTATCTCAATTCATTAGCTACAATACTTTTTATTCGACATAGCTTTCGTAAGAGTCTATAACATTCCTTCACCGAGATGTAAGCATCTGCATACCCCTGAGGTTTCCTTCTCATCCCATCCCCAGAATTTACCTGTGTCCTCGTTGGTGCATCGCCACCCATGGAATGAATCTTTAAAGGAACTGATGAGCAAGTTCTACCAGGGTAAGAGCCAAAGCCCAAAGCCTCCTTCTAAACCCAGGTTTAGTGCCAGCCGAGTGGTCTTCGAACCGTAGGGGTTTCCCATGAGGCCAACGTCTAGAGGCTATATAGCCCCCCCCCGCTTGTGCGGAGATGGAAGTCAACCCCGAAGGGCGACTACCGATAACCTCGGTGGGGTCGACAGCAATCTAGCATGCCGTCTACCGGCTCTCCAGGGCGGTACCAGAGGCATTGAGGCGCCTCACACCTCCGCCTGCATGGCAACCCATACAGACGTACCCAATCTCCCACGGGTGTCGGGAACCACTGCCGCGTCGAGGCCAACCCAATCCGAACTACTCCCCAACAGTAACGTCAGAAGTACCACGAGTGCTCAGGGTCCGCAGCGGCCACACCACGGCAGCTGAAGGGGTCGGAACCCACCCCCTTAGGGGACGTTCTTTAAAGGAACTATACAAATAAAAATCAGATGCAGCAAGATCCAGGCTGTAGGACGTATGAGGAAGAACAAGCTTTGGATTGCTTTACGCTGCTCACACTTATACCGAGTGTCCCAAATTGATGTATGCACACTTTGAAACGTTATTACTCAGCAACGAAATGAGACAGAAATAAAATCTTTGTTGTGTATGATCCAGAAGACACTGGAAAAACATAGCAACGTGTTCGTAGTTTTTCATGTGTTTATACACAAACAAAATGCCGGTGAGATTATCATTCGATGAACGTAAGTTGTCACTGAAGGGTTGTTGGAAAGTGGAGAATGTTGTCGAAGCTCAACGACGTTGGAGAGTTGAATTTGGGACGCCACTACCAACAAGAATCCGAGACAAGTATGAAGTCGTTGGAACGGTGCAAGATGTGTTGAAGAGCGGAAGAAAGAGAAGTGCTGCTCATAACGAGTTGAAGAAAATGCGGTCAATCTTCCAGGAGTAACGGTATGCCGTGGAGTAATTAGGCGCTTCTTCTTCGAAGAGACTGTCACGGATCAGAAACTTACCTACAAATGTTGGAAATCATGATACTGCGCCTTAATAATCCCTTTGAGAATGAAGATGAGGTTTAATTCCAACAAGACAGGGCTCCACCTCACTTCCATGTCGTTGTGAGAAATTTTCTTGATTGCATATTCAATCAGAGATGGGCAGGACGAAGAGGAAGTGCTACGGTGTTCCCGACTTGACCTCGCCATTTTAACTCATCTAGACATCAACCTTTAGGGAACTTCAAAGAACACGGTGTACGCCACAAAACCACAAATACTGGATCAAATGACAAACCGGATTGAACATGCCATCAAGGACAGTATGTCGCTCTGTTAGACGACGTTGTTGGGAGTTTACTGTGGCAGAAGGTGGACATTTTGAACATGTACGGGCTTAAGGAAGTTTAAGAAATAAAACACACAAAAAATATCTGTGTTACACTCACATGACTTTCTCTACTCTTGTACAAACTATTTTTACAAACGCTTATTCTCCATATGCTTAATGTTAATCGAGATATCGAGATGTTAATCTGATTGCTAATTTTCTTGTAGATGCAAGGGGAATTGGTAGACTTTAAGCGATAGTCAAATATTTTAAGAGCTGGTTGCTATGTGTAGTATTCCATTCTCTTTGTATTACCAGGACAAAAAAATGAATAACGAATTTGAGAAAAAGTTTAAGTATTGGAAAATTTAAGGGAATAACAAGCAATATCTCGAAAACGATTCACTTAACAAAAGAAATGTATATGTCATAAATTGTGTATTTTAACGCTATCTACATTTTTGTGTAGTAAAATTTTGTCTATCTCTTATAGTTCACCAGTAATGCAAAAGTCGTTCACAATGAAGAATACTTTTGGAGACATTCCCAGAAAATTCGAGATATACATTTCATTTGTCATGAAAATATCTTAAACATATGATATTTTAATCAAAATCGTTAGAGCCATTTTAGAGAAAATTAAAATTTTCGAAAAATGTTCCATGTAAAGGGTAATCTAGGGTGGGGGAATTTTCTTGAAAACCTTCGTGTTGCATTTCTGGAAGATACTGAACCTAAATACCAAGTTTGGTGTTTATCCGACTGTTCGTTTCTGAGTTATGCGGTTCACAGACACACACGGACATATTTCCAAAAATGCTTTTTTTTTTGGATTCAGGGGGTCTCAAAACATGTATTTCCGGTGAAATCTCGGTATCGAATTTTTGGGTGGAATACAATACTTCCCCTACTTACTATACGTAGTAGAGAAAGTACAAATTGTTTCTGTCTCATTTCGTTGCTGAGTAATAACGTTTCAGAGTGTGTATACATCAATTTGGGACACTCGGTATGTAGCCTTATGTTGTCTTGTTGAAGGAGAAAATTTTTAATTGTTTCTCTGTACTCCTCTTTAACTTCATATCGGGGGCTTTGACATTAGAAACAACTAACTCGTTGACTGTAGCTTTTTACGATTTTCATCAGCAAACACACTCTTATCCACCCCCACAGATAGGAAATTATTCAATAAAGAAAATCTCCCCACACTAGCTGCTTATCAGAACCGGGACCTCTGGACGCTGATCACTCCACTACATAGTCAGTTGAAGGATGATGCCCTTTATGAGGTCCAACTCGCAGAAATAGTCTCTTAATTTTTTTCAGATTCTCGATGTAAATTTATGAGGTTACTGTGTGGCCAGCAGACAATGTGTGGATTAGAATCACTCCCCCAGAATTCCAGAAACGTGAGCCCACAACCTTACTGGCTGCAAACTTTTTCTTTCGAGGAGTATTCGTATAGTCTCGGGCTCAAAACGATGAATCCATGCTTCATCCCCTGTGGAGATTTTGGAATGTTTATTAAGGGTGAAGCACGAACTCAGTGAACACAGCAGTGGTCAGGATATATACAATTATAATACAAGACCCAATTATATCTTAATAGAACTGCCAGGAATATTACCCAAATCAAAAGACTCATTTAATGCTATGTCCCTAAACAATAAATTAGCTCAGAGCGCACCGGACATACATTTATCAAGATTTAGAACCATCCTAGGGAGATGGCTGATGGACAACCCGTTTTATAAAGTGGAACAATTCTATAAACAAGTAAAAATCTTAAAATAATAAACTTAAACATTTTATTATACCTTGATTATATCAATACATATATTTATCAATTAGAAACTCTCATTAGCTTCGTGATCACACCGTGTACCTGACTTGTTGGGAAAAGTGACTTGGGTTTTATAAATGTGTTCCACAGAAAACTGCCCAAATAGAATAACTGAACAGCAGAGTTCATTGCAAATAGAAGATAATTTAAAAGCAAAAAGTCGTAAATCTTAAAAAATAGGAAAAATACGAAGATTTTCGTAAAATATGAAAATTTTACAAAATGGTTTGAAATATGAAATCTTTTGCCACGTGCATTAAATTCTACATAGTACAAAACATAAAAATTTGAAGTGTTGTATTAACATGATTTTCTCTACCCTCTATTGTTTATTCCTGGATTTCCAAATTATTCTTACCAAAGTTTATTTTCCTATCTACTTTATTTTAATCGAGATAAACTTTCAGATAGCACTTGCATTACACATTTCGTTATATATAAAAGAAAACAGCAATAGACGATTGTTTTAGAACTAAACGCTATATGCTGGCCTTAAAATTCCATATTCTTTCCATAGCTGAAAGTCGATAGGGCTTCAAAAGAATGGCTAAGTATCGAGCAATTCGAACCATTAATAACGGATATATCGGAAATGGTTTATGCCACAAAAAAGTCATCGGAAGTAAACTGTGTATTTCAAAGAGATCTACATTTTTTTGTGTAGTACGTTTTCGTGTATCGCTTGACGTTTACGAGTTATATAACATTACACCAAATTCCTTCCGAATGAAGAGGACTTCAAAGGCTATTCCAGAAAATTCAAAATATACATTTTATTTGTCATGTAAATATCTTTAATATATATCAAAATCGTTTTAGCCATATTTTAGCAAATCACAAATTTAGAAAAAATGTTCAATGTAAAGGATAGTTTGGAGTAGAGGGATTTGCTTTAAAATCTTCTTGTTGCATATTTAGAAGGTACTGAACTTAAATACCAAGTTTGGTGTTTATCCGACATTTTCTTTTAGAGTTATGCTGTTCACACTCACACGCGCGCACACACACCCGAAAACACACACACGCGGAACTTTTTCTATAAATGCTTTTGTTTGGAATCAGGGGGTCTCAAAACATACATTTCCGGTGAAATCTCGGTATCGAATTTTTGGGTGGAATTCAGCACCTTCTCTATCTACTAGCTACGTGGTAAAGTAAACATACTTGTTCTCATAATCATAGCAAGCTTAGTTTAGAATATGAAATTTCATATTTCGCTGCCAGTTTGTTTACTTTCTCTACTACATATAGTAAGCAGGGGAACTATAGGGTTCTACTCAAAAATTCCATACCGAGATTTCACCCGAAATGTGTGTTTTAAAGCCCCTGAATCCAAATAAAGCATTTTTGGAAACATGTCCATGTGTGCGTCTATCTGTGCCTGTGTGTCTGTGAGAACAACATAACTCAAAAGCGAAAAGTTGGATAAATACCAAACTTGTTATTTAAGTTTCGATATTTTCCAAAGATGCGACACGAATATTTTCAACAAAATCTCCCACTCCAAACTACTCTTTACATGGAACACTTTTCGCAATGTTTTATTTTCTAAACAATGGCTCTAACGTTTTTGGTTAAAATACCGTATATAAAATATATTTTACATAAGAGATAAAATGTATATCTTGAATTTTCGGGGAATAACCTACGAGGTCCTTTTCATTCGGAAGGAATTTTGTATATTCTTGTATAAGTGGTAAATGTTAAGCGATAGACAAGAACAAACCACAAAAAATGCAGATCTCTTTAAAACACACAACGTATTTAAAATAAGTTTTTTGTGACGTAAGCCATTTCTGAGATATCCTTTGTTAAAGGTTCAAATTGTTCATTTCTTGGTCATTCTCTTGAAAGTATTTTCAACATTCAGCTGTTTCTCACGATTGGAAACAGTAGGGAATTTTAAGGCCAGCGTATAGCGTCCAGTTTGTGGCAGTATTTTATATCACAACATTGTAAATGCCAGAGTGATTGTAGTGTAAATTAACATTATTGTATGACAATGATTTGAGATGTTTGTTAATTATAAGCATTGTTAGGAAATAAGTTTACACTGCCTCACTGAAACTGACAATAGGAGCGGGTAACAATGAAACGATGGGGTGAGTTGTTTATTAATTAAAAGAGACAAGAAAATGACTCAGATTAGCGCACTTTTCTTAGAAATGGAGGGAATATCTTCCCTAGAGCATATGTGTTCGTAATTTTGATTGGATATAAAAAATAGACGCTAATGTTGGCGCGTTTTATTAACCAATAGCAGCTCTGTTATAATGTTTAGGCATATCAGGGTGAGGGAGTATAACAAGCTAAAGCCAGAAACGGCTAACGCTCAGTCCAACAGAATCATCCACGTGTTATACGTCGCGCAGTTCTACAGAATCTCTCGCGTCGTAAAGTTAGTTACAAAATGTGAAATACTAGAATTAATAATGTGCGGCAAATAAGTGATTATAGTTACATTCGAAAATATAACAGTTTCAGTCAAGCGTGTATCAAGAGTAAATATGTGAAATTAATTAATTGTGACGGAAATAAATTCTTTTATCAGTGTTATCTCTTAGTAACAACTCCTTTCCGTTTACACACCCTGTTCAAGAGATTTTCGTGACCGAGTAATAATAGCTAGCCGGAGGGCAAAGAACCCAAAATTCAAACTAGTAATACAATAACAGGCGCTCAGCAATAAGATAACACAACGATACCGCGACAAGTTCTTAAACATTTGACTATCGCTGTTCTCTTTGTATCTATAACGAAATGGGTAATGTAGTTATTTCTGCAAAGTTTTGTTTGGATTAAAATGTAGTAGATAAAAACAAAATCTGATGTGTTACCTTTACATGACTTGCTCTACTCTTGTACAAACTGTTTTTACAAACTCTTATTCTCCATCTATTTCATATTAATCGAGATAAACATTTGCAGAAACGATCTTTTGACATGCAAAGAGAATTCCATTTTACACATAGCGACCAGTTCTGAAAATATTTGACTATCGCTTAAGGCTTACTAATACAGTAGAGTTTAAGCATAGACATATCTCTTACTAGCTGGTTGCTATGTGCAGCATCATTATCTTTGCCACAGATTAATACTCTTTGCATATCTAAGACAAAAAAAATGAATAACGAATTCCCATTTGAGAAAAAATATAAATATTGGAAAATTTAAGGGAATAACAAGCAATATCTCAAAATGGTTCACTCAACAAAAAAAATGTCTATGACATAAATTGTGTATTTTAACGCGATCTACATTTTTTGTGTAGTAAAATTTTGTCTATCTCTTATGGTTTACCATTATGCAAAAGTCGTTCACAATGAAGAATACTTTTGGAGACATTCCCAGAAAATTCGAGATATACATTTCATTTGTCATGAAAGTATCTTAAACATATGATATTTTAATCTAAATCGTTAGAGCCATTTTTGAGAAAATTAAAATTTTCGAAAAATGTTCCATGTAGAGGGTAATCTGGGGTGGGGGATTTTCTTGAAAACCTTCGTGTCGCATCTCTGGAGGATACTGAACCTAAATACCAAGTTTGGTGTTTATCCGACTGTTCGTTTCTGAGTTATGCTGTTCACAGACACACACAGACTCACACATGGACATGTTTCCAAAAATACTTTTTTTGGATTCAGGGGATCTCAAAACATATATTTCCGGTGAAATCTCGGTATCGAATTTTTGGGTGGAATACAATACTTCACCTACTTACTATACGTAGTAGAGAAAGTAATAAGCTTGAGTAAGGATGATTTGTATACCCACTAATAAACGATGCAGGATGGAGAAAGTTATGTGAATGTATTCCATCGAATTTTTTATATATCTCGTAATCTGTATTTTGGGGAAGAATCGTGTATTTTCAATTTGAAAGAATCTGCAACATTGGTTTTCAGGATTAACATTAATGTGCGCGGGCTCTCTCACAAAAGCGTACGTGCACACAAAAATCTCTATCTCTGTATAATTTATTAAAGTTGCCATATAGATAATCTGTAAGCGGCGTTCTGTTCGGGCCCCATAAAGCGGAGTTGCATTAGTGAGTGAACCAGTCAGGCTTTATGGTGTTTGGGCAGAGTCGAGGGTTTTGGCAAATGTAATTATTATCTAGGGTGGCTATGCATTTAATACAGGCGTTCAAAGTACGGTTTGCAATGGCAGCCGTGAAGCGATTTGCAACGGAAGGTACCTTGGCAAAGTTATGAGAGGAAAAATTTGATGTGTTGCATTCACATAATCTTCTGTATTCACTCTTTTTCAAAAGATTCATACAAAAGCTTATTCTTCAACCTACTTCTTCTTAATCAAGAGAAACTTTCATTACACTTTCGTTGTGGTATAAGAAGTATAAGTAGGCTAAAGCGATAGTCAGATTTTTTAAAAGCGGATCACTATGTGGTGGCTTTGAGATTGCACGCATTTTGCATGACCACGAGAAAGAACAAATAGCGACATACCACCTTTAAAACATATCAGTATTTGAATAGATAAACCAATGACAAAGAATATCTCGGAAATAGTTAACGCTCGAAAAATCTCATGGGATATAAATGGTGTTTTTTAAAAAGATCCACAGTTTTGCTGTAGAAAGATTTTGTCTATCTCTTATGGTTTACCAGTTGTACAAAAGTTATTCAGAATGAAGGGGACTTCACATCTATTCTCAGAGTACTGAAGATTCAGATATTTGCGTGGAAAATAGAATATATGGCATATGGTATATTGATCAAGTTTTAGATCCTCGTGTCACATCCTTGGAAGCCGCTGAACCAAACTACAAAGTTTGGTACTCAACCGACTTTTCGTTTTTGAATTGTGCTATTTACACACTCGGGCCTTTTTTAAAAATTCTTTTCACTTTCTCTACTACGTATAGTAAGTAGGGGAAGTATTACATTCAACCCAAAAATTCGATATGGAGGTTTCACTGGAAATACATGTTTTGAGCCCCCTGAATCAAAATAAATCGTTTTTGGAAACATGCTCGTGTGTGTCTGTCTGAACAGCATAACTCAAAAACGAAAAGTCATATAAGTACCAAACTTGGTACTTAAGTACAGTATCTTCCAAAGATGCAACACGAAGATCTTCAAGAAGATCCCCCCATTCCAACTACTACATGAACAATTTTTGGAACATTTTGATTTTTTAAAAAATGGCCCTAACGATTTTGATTAAATGATCATATACTAAGAATAACAAATTAAATGTGTATCCTTAATTTTGTGGGAATAGTCTTTAATGTCCTCTTCATTCGTAGGTAATTTTGTATGATATTGAATAACTGGTAAAGGTTATCCATAGACGAAGACGCACTATACAGAAAACGTAGAGGTTACTACACGAAACCTCGGCTCTTCCATACTTGGAAAATTGAAATTCAGTTTTATTTATGACGCTCTTTAACTGCTGTGGTCCTTAGCGTCGCATTCTATATTGGGCGTGAAAGACCGGTAATTTTGCTCAGAGGCCTCTTTATCAGGTTTGAGGTTCTTTTACGTGCCGTAAATCTACGACACCGGACTAAGAATTTTACATCCGAAAAAAATCCATCGCCCTCCGCCGGGTTTGAATCCGCGACCTCGGCAACTACAGGCTAGCATGGTAACCACTACACCACGGAGGATGTGATTAGGCGCCGGGCTCAAAATTTCTATTCCAGATTGGCCAATCATAAAAATACCCTTGTCGGACCCCTGGGGGGCTACTTACCTAATGAACGTCGCTACTGACACAATCGGGTTCCCCGCAGGGCTTGTGGGCATCCCCGGTAACGAAGGTCCTTAACTAGCCAACAGCATTACGCTGACACTAAGTAACCCCCTCACCATTCGAAGTTCAAAACATGTAATCCTTTTGAAACAAAAGACACCAGCTGAGCAGCAGATGGATGGTGCTCCTGAAATGGCAGCCCCAGAGAAGCCTATAAACATATAGAGCTATCTTCTATCACACCATTACACTAAAAACCAAACTTACCATCCTTGTGGTTTAACCCTTCCAAGGGCAGGTATACAGAAGCACTATTAGGCTCACCACGAGCCTGCCAGACTGGAGTTGAGTTGCTCCACGTCAAGCACGGTATGGATGTAGTAGTGGCTTGTATTATAGAGTTGACAAAGCGGCGGACAACAGTTGACGGTTACGAATCAGTCGTTCACTCGACAAGACTTTGAAAAAGGTTAACCGCTAAGAGATCGCCTCTTTTAGTTTGAGGGAGTGTAGAATTAAGTACTCAGATGTGAACACAATGATGAGAAGCGCTGCCACCTGAAACGGCAACTCTAGGCCGAGCCCAAGCTATGTAATTATTAATAATTTGAGTAATTACTTTTTAGTGAAATTAAATGATGCTATGTACAACTATTTTTCTTTTAACTGCCTGTGTAGCTTAAGAAGAGTGATTTAATGATATGTTTGTATTTAGGTTACTAATGGTAGAGGAGTAATAAATTTTTTAATGTAAATAATTTAAGCGCTATCTTAAAATACTGTCCACAACGAGATATCTTAGCTGCAGGAAGAGTGTCTTCGAAGGTGAGTTTTACGATGTCTCTCTGGTAGCAAAAGTATTGTTCGTACTACGAGGGTGTAGAGCCTTTGTTCTTTTGTACGGCAATTCGCTGTGACCGGACTGAGGGAGACAACAAGCTTAACGGTAAAATTAGGAAAATCCGCGATTTATGTTAAAATTGAGCAAGAGGGGATGGAATAGGATCAATGAATCCCAGTAAATCGATATGAAGTAGTGAGACGCGTAGAGTGGCGCTAAAAAGCACCAATAGGAAATTAAGTAGCCTAAGAAGCCCGCGACTATAAATAGATCTGCTAAGACCAAAGATCGAGGAGTTACTTCGAAACTACCGGCAGAGAAGGATGCTGCCGGATACTTAAGAGATGTCGCGCCAAAAGTTAGTGTATTAAGACAGGTTTCGCTACACACATAAGAATCGCTACGAGTAAAGAGATTTGTTAAATATATAAACTTCGCGTCATATCAGCGCAGTGTTTCAACAGCAGTGGGCAGTGTTTTAACGGCGACAATATCAGTGTAGTGAAATACCAGAAATAACGAAATAAAGAAAACAGTGATGTCGTCTTTTTGTAACTGAAGCACGTCTATTTTCTCTCCGTTACCACACCCGAGATCTACGTTTCCTTTACTGAGGAAAAGTCCATGCTCTTACATATTTCAGTATTTACTTCAGCTAGCCGAGGATAGAAATGCAGAGAGTCAGCCCACGACGAACATCTGGAGTCGACGCGGAGGCTGCAGAAAGGTAAGCGGCGAGCTACGGGAATTACGAACCAAAACAACATCGGACAGGAGGAGCTACTGCCCCACACCATGGAGCCTTGAGGAAACCAAGTCACTATAGAGGGCTGTGATGATTGAATGCCACTTGTACGGACGTCGAAGTGACTATCTTATTGGAAAGGCATACAATAAATAGCGAAGCAGTCCATTCTGAAACAGTTTGGCCAATAGGCATTATTCCTGCGTTGTATCAATGAGCGGAGCTATACTTATTCGAGGCTCTGAGTGAGTGAAAATATTTGCTCTGGCGGCTGCAGTCGTTCAGGATCTTTCAACTTAAATGTGCAGCTTTCAACAATGTTCAAGAAGTCGCATTATTAACTGAACAAGCTGACCCTATGGAACTTGTGAAGTTCACATTCTGGATTCTCGTTGACCAACCAACCTGTACTCGGGTTTTTCGTGGTTTTTCCTCGTCGATAGGTGAATACTGGAGAGATTTCTCTCTATCAGGTCTTTCTCTCCCTTATTCCCTTCTCATCTTTCTGATGTGCTTTCAGATTTCACAGTGTGAGGCACATGGCGCGGATTCTTGCCTCAAGAAATGAGCCCCCCTTGGACACTCGAGGACTGCCTAAGTTGTGCAGGTCTTTCATTGCCCACTCTGGGCAGCTCAGGTGGTGGAGGGAATCTTTGATTCAGCAAATGTTAGGGTTTTCTGCGCATGTTTGCCTGCGGTTGTAGTGGCTGGTAGTCACAATAAGTCGCTTCCTCCGTTGTATATCCTGTAACTAAATAAAAGGAAAAGTCTTTCCCTTATTCTTGGTATTGAAAGCCTGCATATCTGTGTCTTAGCACATAATGCCCCTTTTAATTTAAACAGCATTGCGGGTCACCCATTTCTCGAATTTGGCCGAATTTTGGAAATATGTTTCTCCAGACGAGTTTCCTGAAACTTACGATCTTGCTCTAAGGCTCGTGTTCAGATTTGGCTCCACGTACATTTGTGGGTAAACTTTTCTGGCCATGAGTGTTATTAAGAACAAACGGCGTTCAACCATTATAGATGCTCATTTTACTAATACATTTCTTCTGCACACATAAAAATCTTATGTGTTACACTCACATGACTTTCTCTACTCTTGTACAAACTATTTTTATGAAATCTTATTCTCCATCTATTTCATATCAATTCAGATAAACATTTGCGGAAACGATCTTTTGACATGCAAAGAGAATTACATTTTACTCATAGCGACCAGCTCTAAAAATATTTGACTATCGCTTAAGACGTACTATGTTCCCCTTGTTTTGTATTTGCAAGGGCAATATAGAAATACATTAGCCTTTAAGCATCGACATATCTCTTAATAGCCGGTTGCTATGAGCAGCACCATTCTCTTTACCACAGATTAATACTCTTTGCATATCCAAGACAAAAAATGAATAACGAATTCCCATTTGAGAAAATAAGTATTGAAAAATTTAAGGGAATAACAAGCAATATCTCGAAAATGGTTCACTCAACAACAAAAAAATTTATTTTAACACGATCTACATTCTCTGTGTAGTAAAATTTTGTCTATCTCTTATGGTTTACCAGTTATGCAAAAGTCGTTCACAATGAAGAACACTTTTGGAGACATTCCCAGAAAGTTATAGATATACATTTTATTTGTCATGAAAATATCTTAAACATATGATATTTTAATCAAAATCGTTAGAGCCATTTTTGAGAAAAAGTTTCATGTAAAGGGTAATCTGGGGTGAGGGGACTTTCTTTAAAACCTTCGTGTCGCATCTCTGGAAGATACTGAACCTAAATACCAAGTTTGGTGTTTATCCGACTGTTCGTTTCTGAGTTATGCTGTTCACAGACACACACACGGACATGTTTCCAAAATGTTTTTTTTTTGGATTCAGGGGTTTCAAAATACGTACTTCTTCGAATTTTTGGGTGGAATACAATACTTCCCCTATTTACTATACGTAGTAGAGAAAGTGAAAATTACAATAATATTGCTAAATGATAAGCAAGTACAAAAATCACTTTAACATTACACGTCTTCAAAACGTATTAGAATGTTCTTATTAAATAATGCAATAAGTATTTATATTATATTGTCTCATAAGTAATGTCGGTTTTTTAATTGGGTTTATATCGTATGTACATTAGCTTTTATTTTTATCAATACCATTTATAGGGTGCTATTATTATTGCTCCGTATTGACTGCCAGCAGTTGGTAATAAATCATTTTAAAATGAGGCAACAAAGATTGAGGTTAGAGGCCTATGGAAAGAAGACTATAAAGCTGCTGCCGCGGCTCGAAGAATATTTGAAGTCGAAGGTGAAGGTGTCGTTAGTGAGCGAGTAGCACAACCATGGTTCCAGCTTTTCAATAATGGAGACTAAAACATTAAAGACTTACAACTTTCTGGAAGACCCGTGTTATGGAATATTGAGAATACATGAAGAGTTTTGGAAGAAAATCCACAGACAAGCATTCGGAGGCTATCAGAAGTATTTGGTGATTCCAAAAATACCATTAATCACATATTAAGACACTTCAAAATGTTCAGAAGCTGTAAAATTGTACCACATGAATTGACCTGACCAAGCTCAACGTGCAGTGTATATCTGTCGTAAGCTTATCGCTAATTCCTGAGATGATGGATTTATCAGGAGAATTGTCACATGTGATGAAAAGTGGGTGTATTACCACAACCACCTCAAAACAGTGGCTCGATACCCGTCGGCCTGCAAACGTTGTCGTTAAAAAAGTCGGTTTGCCCCCAAAATAATATGTGTCTGGTGGGATCTTGAAGGTGTGATTCACTGGAAATTTGTTGCACATAGACGTACGGTCCATGCAAATCTTTATTCTCAACCACTGGAACGAGTTCATCAAGTTTTGAGGCAGAGGTACCCGGCATTAGTTAATAGAAACAGAGTTCTGACAACACGAGACCTCATACAGCTCAAACGACAATGGGCAATATTCAGGAATAAGAAGGAATGGAACTGCTAGCACATCCAGCATATAGCCCTGATCTTGCGCCATCAGATAACCATCTGTTTAGATTCATGATCCATTTTCTACATGGAAGAAATTTTGAAAACTTTGAAATGGTTGAAATAGGTAGAAACGAGTTCTTTGCATCAAAAACTTGAAATTGGTACCGTTAAGGGATAACAGTTTTCGCTGAAAGCTGGCTCAGGACTGTAGAATCTAAGGGTCTTTCTTTGGAGATTAGAATCATTTCCTGCAACAATACATTTTAAATAAACACATTTCATTTTATGATAATTTTTAAAATGCGTAAAATTATCTGGCGTTCTTTCAAAATAAAAATCTGAATAATAAGGATAACTGAATACCTTTTAAAACATTATACTTTAATATCGACCTATAGCTACACCTACCTGATTGGTTTACTAATGTTTAAGTAATACAGGATGATTTATGAAGAACTGACACATTTATTTCTTTAATTGTTTCAAAACAAGTTATGCTAGCGACAGCTTGTTATACTTGAAATGCAGAGGAATTTTGGGAGATTATTTACCTCTACAGAAAATGCTGAAGATGTCCTCCATCCTGCATAAGGCACAACTTGACACGTCGTTCCATGTTACTGGCCACTCGTAGGTGTTCTCTGTTGTAGCTTGAATCTCCTGTATTATGTTGTACTTCAGATCGTCCAATGTCTGGGGACGTGTGGCATAAACCCTGTCTTTTAAGTAACCACATAGAAAGAAGTCCGGCGATGTCAAATCCGGAGATCTCGGTGGCCACAGGTTCTTGAAAAGTATCCGGTCGTCAAAGAAACTTGCAATAAGTACCATGGATTCATTTGATGTATGGCATGTAGCGCCGTCCTGCTGAAAATATACTTGTCTCAGCTCTACATCGTCTGTTGCTCAGCATACTCCATGAAAATCCGTCGGTACTCTGAAGTGTTCACATTGTTTTAAGGCAAATTGGTCCCACTAATCTCTATGCGGATATTACGCACCAAACTCCGGTGTAAACCGGATACATAGGTGCATAGCCGGATAAATGGAACCATGCTTCATCTGTGAACCATGTGATGGACTATATCACAGGAGTTTCCACAGTGAACGCCTGGCACCAACGACAATAATTCAGTCGTCTATCCTTAATCTGGTTCCTGCAACTGATGGACAACCGTAATCCTATACGGCTTTAGGCCTGCACTTTTCACAGCTCTCTGACACACTGCGACAAATGTCTTAATGATTTTTTGGGTGACTGATCCAGTCGTGCTCTTACGTGAACAACAACCGTAGTAAGACTAAATGAACGAGTTTTGCGTTTTTCACTCACCAGAGATCCAGTTGTTTCCAGTTTGTTTACCAGTCCCAGTATTGTGTTTCTTTGGGGAGGATTCGAACTTCAAATTCTCTCTGGAATGCCCTTTGAGTAGCTGTAATTGAATATGTAATTCAGTATTGCTTTACAAGGAAGAGTCGTTCATTTAACGTGTACTCCATTTTCACGTTGACTAGAACAAAATCTCAAAAAACAGTTGCCGACAATAAAACTAACAATTACCAATAAAACATGAACATCTGCGCATCTAGTGACAGGCAATCGATACTCCAGAACCTTCTGATTAATTTGGTGCTAGAATTGGTGCATTGAGTGAATTTCGAACAGAGTAGTTAAAGAAATGTGTCACTTCTTCATAAATCACCGTGTACTTTAGTTTAGTTTCGAAACAGTTATTGATATAAATTTAGTTAGATGGCACTTAGAAATACTCTGTTAATTTATCGGTCCAGACGTAAAATGGGTTAACCACCTCTGCTGTGTACTTTAGACGAGGGTGGAGAAAGGTCCGTTTTATTGCTGTAAAGAATTAACAACAGGGCAGTGACCATCCCCCATTGAAAAATCGATAATGCGGAAAGACAGCGTTTTCTTCGTCTCCCACACCACTGGCCTGTGTGGTGTCAGGCTAACCTTTTAGAAAGGTTCGGTAATGCCAGACCTGGTAAACCTCTCTACATTTATCGCTCTATTTGCCATTAAAATAAGAATGATAATATATTTTTATCCTTCAAAAGTATTCAATTGTTTAGCAGATGACTAATAATCCCTTTGGTGCAAACACACTCTTGCATTCAGTAATAATAATTTTAAAGGAACTTACGTTTTGCATTCACATGTATTTCTCTACTCTTTTACAAACTATTCTTACTAAAATATTGGTTTGTCTCATAAGTTCGTTCGTTTTGCTCGCAAGTTCCATCTATAGCGCCTGAAAACCCTGAACCCTCTGTACACTCAGGTTATCCTAGTTGCCTAACCACCCCTACGACTTAGAGAACAACAATCAAACTCACTATTGGATATGTCAGTGTGTATTTGTGACTGACGTTGGATAGAAGGGCGTGAACTTGTGTTTACAAACTATGGAAAGCGAAAAGCAACATTTCCAACATCTTATGCTGTTTTACTATCATAAGGGTAAAACCGCCTCCCAATGCCGGCAGAAAATTTGTGCTGTCTACGGGAAGGATGCAGTAACGAAGCGAGCATGTCAAAAGTGGTTTAGTCGATTTCGGGCTGGGAATTTCTCCCTAAAAGACAAACCTCGGTCTGGACGGCCAATGGTTACAGACTGGAAATAATTCATGAAACAATAGTCAACAATCCACGAATTACAGCTCGGGTGCTGGCATTGGAGTTCAGTTTAGCTCGTGCTACTGTATCCAGGAATTTGACAATCGACAATAATGGTATGTACTGCAGGAAATAAATAGTTTGTTTACAAAACCTAACTGCCGTAGTTATCTATCTTTTGAACTACATTATGTTTAAAGTTTGTAAACGGAAAGTTCGGCAACTACGTTGTCGTAGCTGTGCTGCGGGTGAGCTGTGTTCCCAGGCGTTCTTAGCGATTGAAACGTAACGAAAAGCGGTGTGTGTGTTACTCCCTTCGTTTTAATATTTCCCTTTCGGCAGCATATTTAATACACCTGATGGAGCTTGAAACTCATTTTGAAGTAATTACCGTGAGTGAGTATTAATGCTCGCTTGAGATTGGTGCAAATAATGATTACCTTTTGAGCGATCTCTACGGTTTATCGTAGAGGCGCAGTATCTATCACCTTTTGTAGTAGCAAGAATTCACTCTTGGCATAAGTTTGCGTGACAATTTTTAACACTCTTGATTAGGAATGGATCCTCGATACTGTCGATATCTCGATACTCTCGATATTCGGCGGTTTCGAAGTATGTCTAATACTTTGAAATAAACCGTGTATACTTCAAAGTTTTTAAGTTTTGTACTATTGAAAATTGTTGCGTTTAACTTTATGCTAATAAGGAATGAAAGGAGTTCAGACTTCATGTCATTGCCTCGCACGTGTTCCCAAAGAGTGCTGGACTATAGTTCTTGATAGATCTTGACGGCGTTTCCTGTGGGTGAATCAAAGCAACATTCCATAAACCCATGTATCTAAATGAAAACATGCAAAACAACGAATGGAAGGAGTGGAGATACTCGTGTAACATGCAGCGTTAACTGAGTTGTGACTGAAACTGATTTAGCCGACGTAGTAGTGGTATTTATTAAGTACTTAGTATTACATTAATTGCATAACAAAGTCGCATGGGTCATAAGACCGTACATGCTTTCTAGAAAACTACCTGGTCTGTAAACGTCACTTGCAGAATCGACCAGAAAACAACTATTTTATAACACAACACTATAAACAAACATATATAATTAAAAATACTCTGAATCACACACACACAAATGCTCAAGTGCCACATATATTTAAATAAATTTACATAAACAACCTTTTTTGTAGCACTCGTTCTTCCATTAAGATGTGCCCAAGCTTGTCCAGTTTTAGCTGTTTAGAATCAAGTCCCAGCATGAAGTCCTCCGTCTGTTGGAAGCCAAAAATACTTGCGGTAATATTTTTACTTTCTCTACTACGTATTGGAAGTAGGGGAAGTATTGTATTCCATCCAAAAATTCGATATCGAGATTTCACCGGAAGTATATGTTTTGAGACCCCCTGAATTAAAAAAAAAAGCATTTTTGGAAACATGTCCGTGTGTGTGTGTGTGTCTGTCTGTGTGCCCGTGAACAGCATAACTCAGAAACGAACAGTCGGATAAACACCAAACTTGGTATTTAGGTTCAGTATCTTACAGAGATGCGACACGAAGGTTTTCAAGAAAATCCCCTCACCCCAGATTACACTTTACATGGAACATTTTTCGAAAATTTTAATTTTCTCAAAAATAGCTCTAACGATTTTGATTAAAATATCATATATTTAAGATATTTTCTTGACAAATGAAATGTATATCTCGAATTTTCTGGAAATGTCTCCAAAAGTATTCTTCATTATGAACAACTTTTACATAACTGGTAAACCATAAGAGATAGACAAAAGTTCACTACACATAAAATGTAGATCGCGTTAAAATACACAATTTATGTCATATACATTTTTTAGTTGAGTGAACCATTTTCGAGATGTTGCTTGTTATTCCCTTAAATTTTCCACTACTTATACTTTTTCTCAAATGGAAATTCGTTATTCATTTTTTTGTCCTGGTAATGCAAAGAGAATGCCAGACGGAATTCAAACACAAGGCCGAAAGATTACTGAATTGCTCCCAACAATGCTGTCGAAAATACCACGCGATGTGTTTGGCATGACAATTGCTACTAGTACCTTATCTTGGAAATGGTTAATGCCCCAAGAAACCTAAGTTTATTGTGTGCTCTAACATATGTAAATATTGTATTTTAATAAAGTAGTTGCAGACATCTATAAGAAAATAAAGTAACCAACAATTGTCGATATAAGGTATAGTTTTGGTGGGTGGATATATTCTTTTTAAAATCTTCGTATTGTACTCTTAGAAGAACTAAAGTACCGAGTTTGGTATTCACTTAAACTTTAATTTTTGAGTCATACTGTTTACAGACACACGCACGTGTTTTTTTTTCAAATTGCATTTTTCTTGTTTCTATTCAGCGGACCGTAAACGTGCATTTCCGGTGAAGTCTCGATATGGAATTTTTGGATAGAATGCAATACTTCCTCTACCCACTAGAATTGTAGTAGTTGCTAGTGTAGTTATTGGAAATACTTGTTCGAAGCATTTGAAGTTTTCTCACACTTGAAGCTGCCTTAGGAACTAAGTCAAGAACAGTGATGGGACGATACCACTATTCCTCGATACTTAATATCGATACCGATACTCGATACTCACTTTATCAAAAACTGTAAAGGGGATAGCTTTTTCACTGTATGTATTGTATACTATGTAATTTCGAAGTTGTTCCTGTTTGACATTCTCCAATTGGTAACAATTTTTTATCTTGATAATGCCACAGGTTACATATCTCCTATTGTTAGTCAAGGCTCATAATATTAACAATAAATTTTCTTTCCTTTCATTTTATGTAACTATATTTTATGCTGCAAATCTTCTTTTTACGGATTTCTATCCATAGAAAAAAAATACTAGAAAGCATTATGTACTCTGCAATCTTGAAAACATAAACAAATATATATTTTACACGACACTCAAACAACTAAAAATAACTACATGCGCTGTATTGCCTCACATATTAGGTTCTGTTTTGTTTCTGCTGTGTTCACAGCTTTTGTTCGCCGGAGAAGGTAAATGTAATGGCTGAGAGTGGGTCATCAAGCCAGGCTATTGCAGAAACGCTAAAGGCGAGTGTGGAATAGCAAGGCTTAGGTTGGGAGGGTAGAAAGCTCGCAAGATTATTGACGATGCTGGCAGGAGGATTTGCCATTATGCGGGGAACAGGAAGACTGGGCGCATATTTTGGCAGCATACATGCAGACGGACGGTATTAGGAAAACAAATCTGATGTGTTACACTCACATGACTTTCTATACTCTTGTACAAACTATTTTTACAAACGCTTATTCTCCATATGTTTCATGTTAATCGAGATGGTAATCTTATTGCTAATTTTCTTGTAGATGCAAGGGGAATATGGTAGGCTTTAAGCGATAGTCAAATATTTTAAGAGCTGGATGCTATGTGGAGTATTTCATTCTCTTTGCATGTTCAGGACATAAAAAAATGAATAACGAATTCTCATTTGAGAAAAGTCGTTAAGTATTGGAAATTCAAACATATAAAAAGGAATATCTCGCAAATGGTTTCACTCGACAAAAAAGATGCATATGCCATGAATTGTGTGTTTTAGTGAGATCTGCATTTTTATGCATTTAACATTAGGTCTATCTCTTACGGTTTACCAGTTATGCAAAAGTCATTCAGAATGAAGAGGAATTTTGGGAACATTCCCAGAAGATTCAAGATATACATTTCATTTGTCATGAAAATATCTTAAATATATGATACTTTAATCAAAATGGTTAGAGCCATTTTTGAGGAAATCAAAGAGTAGTTTGGGGTGGGGGAATTTTCTTGAAAATCTTCGTGTTGCATCTTTGAAAGATACTGAATCTAAATACCATGTTTGGTATTTATCCACACACACACACACACACGGATATTTTTCTAAAACTGCTTTCTTTTTATTCAGGGGACCTCAAAACATGTATTCCGGTGACATCTCGACATCGAATTTTTGATGGGATGCAGTACTTCTGCTACTTACTATACGTAGTAGGGAAAATAATATCATTATTCATTTAAAAACAAATGAAATTCCAATGCGCAAAATCGACTTTCCACTTTGTGATCGGTATGCATTCCCGTTCGCGTTATTGGGCTTTTGTGAACCAGCCTTTACTTAACCGACTTTTCTAGTTAAGTCATACTGTTCATACACATACTAACATACATATGGACCTTTTTTTCTAAAACTTATTTTATGATATAGGGGCCTCAAAATGTGTATTTCCGGTGAAGCCTCGGTAACAAATTTTTGAGTGGAATACAATACTTTCTCTACTATAGACGAGCATCAGAAAAAGCAAATACATTATTTTTAATGTCCATTGGTGTGTTTACGTCAGCTTTACTTTCTAATAAGAATTCACGCTAACAGCTGGAAGAGATATATGTGGTAGGGGAAGGTAGTAGAAGGCAATAAAAGCTCCAGGTCAGGCCAAATAAGGCTAGCATGGCAATCTTCAGCGGCCATGCATAATCCATGTGAAGTTGAGTATACATCATGTCACCCTTTAACATCTCCTACCCTCTGTTTACATACGCCCTCTATTCATAAGGTCCTACTGGAATAAAGCAGCTTTTTGCTCTGTTTATCACACATTTTTTAAAACCTCAGATGTGTTATATTCACATGACTTACTCTACTCTCTATTGCTTATTATGGGTACACAAATTATTGCTACGAATGTTTATTTTCCTGTCTACTACATTTTAATCCAAATAAGCCTTTGCAGAAATACCTACATTACACATTTTGTTATAGATACAAAGAGAGCAGCGATAGTCAAATGTTTAACAACTGGACGCTATATGCTGGACTTAAAATTCCATACTGTTTCCATGACATCGCGAGAAACAACTAAATTTTGGCCTTAAGGGAATGACCAAGAAATGAACAATTCGAATCTTTAATAACGGATATATCAGAAATGGCTTATACCACAAAAATACTTATTTGGAATAAATCGTGCGTTTTAGACAGCCCTTTATTTTTGTGCAGTACGTTTTCGTCTATCCCTTAACGTTTACCACCTATGCAAGATTATACAAGGCGCATCCAGAAAGTAAGCTTCTCGATTTTGTTTCCTTTAAAGTAAACGTATTTATCCGGGGAAATTGCGCATGCGTAAGAGATCTATGACGTATCAATCATATGCCGGCCGGACAGGTCCCGCCTGGTGCCAGTAGCGCGGCAGCAGTGGCCCGAATTGGCGGCTCTTATTCCATCTCGCGCCGCCTGTGAGGTTCGGTCAGTGATAAAGTTCCTTACTGCAAAAAACATAGCGCCGATCGAAATTCATCTTCAGCTCTGTCAGGTGTACCGGCCGAATATCATCAGCAAATAGATGGTGCGTCGCTGGTATAGGCAGTTTTCCGAAGGTCGTCAAAGTGTCTATGATGATGAGCGCAGTGGGCAACCGTTCGTCATCAATGATGGCCTTGTTGAGCTGGTACGGCAGCGCATCAAGGAGAACCGTCGCTTCACGATTACGGAGTTCAGCAGCCATTTTCAGCAGATATCACGATCCTTGTTGCATGAAATTCTCACTAAGCACCTGCCGAAAAACCTGACATCCGAGCACTAAACGAAAACCTTGGTAGCAGCACTGACATTTCCTCCGCGGTATCATGATGACGGCGACGAGTTCCTCGACAGGGTCTTCACGGGTGATGAGACGTGGATTTCGCACTTTACCCCGAAACCAAGCAGCAGTCTCCGGTCAAGACGAAATTGAAACACACTGTGTCGGTGCAGAAAGTGATGTACACGGTATTCTGGAACAGGAAGGGCATTCTGCTCATTGACTCCCTGCCCAGGGGTGAAACATTGAACGCCGACCGTTACTGTGAAACACTGCGGAGATTGCGACGCGCCATTCAAAACAAGAGGCGTGGAATGCTTACTGCAGGTGTTGTGCTGCTCCATGACAATGCTCGTCCACATACGACTCAGCACACAGCGACTGTTTTGCTGCAGTTCGGCTGGGAGCTGTTTGATCCATACAGTGCTGTTCTTGCTCCCAAAGATTTCCATCTTTTCTTGCACCTCAAGAAATTCCGGTCAGCGTTTTGACAACGACGAACAGCTGAAGACGACTGTCACACGCTGCTTCCTTTCACTGGCAGCAGACTTCTGTGACACAGGAATACAAATTTGTTCTCACGACATGACAAGTGTCTCACTTCTTTTGATGACTATGTCGAAAAATAGCTCAAACATTGGTGTACCTGTTGCCAGGAAAGCTTTTTATGCAACTACGTTTTCTTTGTTTTTAAAAAAATAGGGAAACTTACTTTCTGGATGCGCCTCGTCCAAAGTTCCTTCCGAAGAAGAGGACTTCACGGGCTATTCCCAGAAAATTCAACACGTACAATTTATTTGCAATGTACCATTCTTTAAGATATGGTATTTTAATCAAAATCGTTACAGTAATTTTTTAGAAAATCAAACGCTTCCAAAAATATTCCATGTAAAGGGTAGTTGGGGAGGGATGTTCTGGAAAATCTTCGTGTCGCATCTTAGGAACATGTTGAACATTAACAAGTTTGGTATTTACCTAACTTTTCGTTTTTGGGTTATGCTGCTCAAACACACACAGGCAGTTTTTTCAAATTGGTTTCTTAGATTCAGGAGGCTTTAAAGCATGTATTTCCTGTGAAATCTCGGCAACGAATTTTTGGCTGGAATGCAATATCTTCTCTACCTATGTACGTGGTAGAGAAAGAGAAAAACAACTAATGTGATACAACTTATGTATCCACTGAAATTTTCTTTCAGATCTATTCCAAAAATGATTCGTAAAAAGAGTTTGATTTTCCGCTTTTTGTAAATGGTTATACAGATTTTCCGAAATAATTTCGATACACATATTGTAGCAGCTACATCGAAGTGTACAGCACGCAAGTATGATCTCCAGGTGTTCAAAATTAAAGCTCGCTGTATGTATACTAAACACGATATATGGACGGAGTTTTGATTTCAAAACCGAGCGAGATGGCGCTACGGTAGCGTGTGAGAATCGCATTTGGGAGGCCTCGGTTTCGAACCCTAGTAACCGCACATTCTGACCTGTGGGTTTTTCGTGGTTTCCTCGGGTCTGCAGGCGAAGGCTGGGGTGGTTCCCCTCCTACCACGACTTTCCTACTCCTCATTTCCGTGATCTCGTTGTCATCTACTTCAGGGCTGTAGGACCAGGAGCCGTTGTTCCGCGCCTTATGGCTGGGCGGTGGGTGTGCGCTTTGTATAGGTTTCTTTCCTGGCGTCGTTAGTTAGGACTCGCCTACCGAGCGGGATGGCTCAGGCGGTAACGTCTGTGGCCCGCATTCGGGAGGTCGTGTGTTCGATTTCCGCAGCCGACCTTCCTGACCCATGAGTTTCTTTGGACGTTCCTCCGGGTCGCTGGGTGAATGCTGGGAAGGATCATTACATCCCCGAATTTCCTGTATCTCCATTTCACCTCCATTCTCATTTCAATTCACCTTTCATCTGCATGGTCTCTTTCAGGGTTGCAAGTGTCGGCATGAGGGCTCGGCATATGGATGGCAGGGAAAAAGGATGCCCTGAGTAAACTTTCGTCCCCCGAGGGGATGTTTAATCCTATAGGGGGTAGGTGAGTCGGTTGCACCAGTTGCCATCCGGGGGATTTAAATCTCTAAATGGTGAGGACCCTGCCCTCTGCCTTCGTGCCTCCTGGTCCTGTCGTCCTCTGTCTCCTCTCACTTCCCTCCCCATCCCTGCCTCCTTCCCTCCCGAGGATCTGTTTAGTTTGAGCTGCTATGTCCTCCTCCGCACCTAGTCCTAGCCTATCCTATCTAGGATCCGCCTCCGGATTGGACCCTTACGGGGCGACCACCGAGGGCTCGTAGACTTGTGGATGGGCGGACGCTATATGCTGGACTATGGTATTTTAATCAAAATCGTTAGAGCAATTTTTTAGAAAAGAAAAATTTTCGAAAAATGTTCCACGTAGGGTGTAGTTGGGAGGGATTTTCTTGAAAATCTTCGTGTTGCATCTTTAGAAGGTAGTGAACCAATACTGAATTTGGTATTTTGCGAATTTTCATTTTTTAATTATGCCGTTCACAGAAACACACACACTCAAAAATGCTTTTCTTTTATTCAGGTGCCTCAAAACATGTATTCCGGTGAAATCTCTGTATCGAGCTTTTGAATGGAATACAATAACTTCTCTACCTACTAAATATATTGTAGGTAAAGTAAATATACCTTATTTAAATGTGACATTTCATGGTAATCTATCTTTCCGCTTTTAAACCTTAGATAGATATACACGTGCGCACGCGTGGACCTATTTCTAAGCGGTTTGTTTTTTAAAATAAGAGGGCCCCAGCTTGTAACTGTAACAGATCAAAAGCGTTGCATACGATGCTAGGTGGGAGAAGAAAAAATACACGTAGCCACGAGAACAAAGCAAATGTGTGTACATTGTGCATCGATCTGAAGAGCTGCAGACAGTGATGCTGGCGGCTGAGTTGTGCTAAAGTGAATGAGAAAGTCTTCAGGCATAAATGTTTTAACACAAAACTAAAATTGCAGCATCAGGGCTAAAAGTACCCACCGCAGGATACCATTTCCACGTGAAAGAAATGTGATGAGAGATTTCTAGAAGCAATACTTTGGCTTCGGATGTGAAAATGTTGGCGTTACTTCTTTCGCTTTGTTGATCACGCGCGCAATCTAAAATAATATGCTCTTTTCTGTATTATGTTTACATTTTACTCACAGACGATGCACGCCTTTAGTTTCTCCTATTTCGTATTTCACTTTTCTTGCCTAAGTGTTACTGTTGAAAGCAAACGTTTAAACGCGAATATTGAGAATATAAAGCTTTATCCAGTACCTTAATGTCCTAAACCATATAACGGAAGAGTGGGGTAAGCTACATATGTATAAAAAGTGAGGCACTATTTTTAACACTTAAATAATTTCAGTCTAATTATATAATATGTAAAATCAATAACAGCCCACCTTGAAGCAATATGTGTATGTAATAATTTGTAAAATGTATGTAACAGTCGTTGCATATGCTTATATTATTGTAAACATGTGTAATAATGTTATGTGAATATATTACATAATTTAATAATGTAGGAGCTGTGAGAATAATAAGTTAAAAGTTGCTAACAATGAGGTAATAATGAGGTAACCTTGAGTCAATAATTAGCAAGAAAGTTTAACAGTGCTACTTGTGATTCTTGTAGTAACAATAATGTAATTTTAGTGACAGTTTATAAAAATAGCCAATCAACAAAAAGAAAAAGCTTTAGTTAAATGCAGGTATTCTATTGGAGTAGGATTAGCCAATCAGAGACTTGAAATACAGAAATTTACAAGTTTAGAACGGTTGAAATCAATTCAGTTGCCTCCAAACAGTGCTCATAACCAGATGTGTTGCTTCTAGACAGTGCTCATAACCAGACGCGAGATGTGTCCTCGAGAAATTAATATTCGTGCGAGACGAAAATAGTATACGTGTTAAAAATTGCAAGTATTAAATAAAAGAATCTCACATCTCTTGATATCAGTGAAGTGCTATTTAATTTGTGTCAAAGATTAATAAAAAGGAGTGAATTAAAACTTAAAATCTGTGTAAGCCTACATTCTTCAGTCGCACCACAACCCTGCCAAGACATCCATGTCTCTAACAATAATACTGACGCAGCCGAGGCAAACATAAACATATAATATTTAAAGAAACAGTCAAAATTACAAATTTAATATTTTTTAAACTTGGGGCAAGGGCTACCGGAAATCGGGTATATACGCGCGGTTGCAACTACTACAAGTTCGGCTCCCCAACAGTTGAAATATAATACAACTCCTTTCTAAATAATTCTACTTCAAAACCAAGTACGTAAGCAATTCTACAGGATATTTTATAAAAAACTTTCCAGGCTGGCTTTCTTGAAAGGAACATGTTTTCAAAAAACAATTTATTGTAATAATTAAACGCGAGCGGCTTCAGTCCATGCCTTACTCATCAATCAGAATCGAACATAAACGATAGTTTTAAAGTTAGTGCTCAAAAAACTAATAACTGTGTTTGTACATTCTCTACCACGTACATAGTAGGTAGAAAAGGCATTGCATTCCACCCAAAAATTTGATACCGAGATTTCACCGAAAACACATGTTTTGAGGCGCCCTGAATCTAAAAAAGATATTGAGAAAAATGTCTATTTATGTGTGTGTATGTGAACAGACACCAAACTTGGTATTTCAGTTCAGTACCTTCCAAAGATGCGTCACGAAAATTTTCAAGAAAATCCCCTTACCCCAAACTACCCTTTACATGAAACATTTTTTAGGACTGGCTGTAACGATTTTGATTAAAATACCAGATATTAAATTTACAGAACAATTTCAAATTTCAGATTACTGTTTTGGTGTGATTGTTTATTATTTAATAAATACATTTCGCGAGCCTGGATTTATTTATGACGCTGCAGGAAGTCATAGACCCTGATTATTTATTTTGGGGTGCTGCAAAGTGAACAGTATATAGGGATGATCCAAAAACAATAGATTAATTGGAATTGGCAATAATAAATTTACACTAATTTAGAGACAAAAGGAACCTTAATCATAGTGTTTAAAAATAAAGAAATTGTGAAGCTGTGCCTTAAACAAAACGGGGAACATTTTTAACATCTTCTGTGAATGGCTAAGTTAATGATGATTTTTATTTATTTGTTTTCACTTGCTTTTTTTCAAATTTTTTCAACCAATCCACACTGGCATCACAAACGCACGAACTCAGGTTTACAACCAATATCTCGCTTGTTCCACCACTGCGGAGGGACTTAAAGACCACTCTGTATCTCCTATATCTCGCTTGTTCCGCCACTGTGGACAGACTTAAAGATCACTCTGTATCCCCTATATCTCGCTTGTTCCACCACTGTAGAGGAACTTATAGATCACTCTGTATCTCCCATATCTCAATGTTCCACCACTGTGAAGGGACTTAAAGATCACACTGTAGCACCACAAACACATGGAGTCAGATTTACCACCCATATCTCGCTTGTTCCACCACTGTGAAGGAACTTAAAGATGACACTGTAGCACCACAAACACATGGAGTCAGATTTACCACCCATATCTCGCTTGTTCCACCACTGTGAAGGAACTTAAAGATCACACTGTAGCACCACAAACACATGGAGTCAGATTTACCACCCATATCTCGCTTGTTCCACCACTGTGGAGGGACTTAAAGATCACTCTGTATCTCCCATATCTCGCTTGTTCCACCACTGTGGAGGGACTTAAAGATTACTCTGTATCTCCCATATCTCGCTTGTTCCACCACTGTGGAGGGACTTATAGATTACTCTGTATCTCCCATATCTCGCTTGTTCCACCACTGTGGAGGGACTTAAAGATTACTCTGTATCTCCCATATCTCGCTTGTTCCACCACTGTGGAGGGACTTAAAGATCACTCTGTATCTCCCATATCTCGCTTGTTCCACCACTGTGAAGGAGCTTAAAGATGACACTATAGCACCACAAACACATGGAGTCAGACTTACCACCCATATCTCGCTTGTTCCACCACTGTGGAGGAACTTATAGATCACTCTGTATCTCCCATATCTCGCTTGTTCCACCACTGTGAAGGAGCTTAAAGATGACACTATAGCACCACAAACACATGGAGTCAGACTTACCACCCATATCTCGCTTCTTCCACCACTGTGAAGGGACTTAAAGATCACACTGTAGCACCACAAACACATGGAGTCAGACTTACCACCCGTATCTCGCTTGTTCCACCACTGTGAAGGAACTTAAAGATCACACTGTAGCACCACAAACACATGGAGTCAGATTTACCACCCATATCTCGCTTGTTCCACCACTGTGAAGGAACTTAAAGATCACACTGTAGCACCACAAACACATGGAGTCAGATTTACCACCCATATCTCGCTTGTTCCACCACTCTGAAGGAACTTAAAGATCACACTGTAGCACCACAAACACATGGAGTCAGATTTACCACCCATATCTCGCTTGTTCCACCACTCTGAAGGAACTTAAAGATCACACTGTAGCACCACAAACACATGGAGTCAGATTTACCACCCATATCTCGCTTGTTCCACCACTGTGAAGGAACTTAAAGATCACACTGTAGCACCACAAACACATGGAGTCAGATTTACCACCCATATCTCGCTTGTTCCACCACTGTGAAGGAACTTAAAGATCACACTGTAGCACCACAAACACATGGAGTCAGATTTACCACCCATATCTCGCTTGTTCCACCACTGTGGAGGGACTTAAAGATCACTCTGTATCTCCCATATCTCGCTTGTTCCACCACTGTGAAGGAACTTAAAGATCACACTGTAGCACCACAAACACATGGATTCAGATTTACCACCCATATCTCGCTTGTTCCACCACTGTGAAGGAACTTAAAGATCACACTGTAGCACCACAAACACATGGAGTCAGATTTACCACCCATATCTCGCTTGTTCCACCTCTGTGGAGGGACTTTAAGATCACTCTGTATCTCCCATATCTCGCTTGTTCCACCACTGTGAAGGAACTTAAAGATCACACTGTAGCACCACAAACACATGGATTCAGATTTACCACCCATATCTCGCTTGTTCCACCACTGTGAAGGAACTTAAAGATCACACTGTAGCACCACAAACACATGGAGTCAGATTTACCACCCATATCTCGCTTGTTCCACCTCTGTGGAGGGACTTTAAGATCACTCTGTATCTCCCATATCTCGCTTGTTCCACCACTGTGAAGGAACTTAAAGATCACACTGTAGCATCACAAACACATGGAGTCAGATTTACCACCCATATCTCGCTTGTTCCACCTCTGTGGAGGAACTTAAAGATCACTCTGTATCTCCCATATCTCGCTTGTTCCACCACTGTGAAGGAACTTAAAGATGACACTGTAGCACCACAAACACATGGAGTCAGATTTACCACCCATATCTCGCTTGTTCCACCTCTGTGGAGGAACTTAAAGATCACTCTGTATCTCCCATATCTCGCTTGTTCCACCACTGTGAAGGAACTTAAAGATGACACTGTAGCACCACAAACACATGGAGTCAGATTTACCACCCATATCTCGCTTGTTCCACCTCTGTGGAGGAACTTAAAGATCACAGTGTGGTAAGAACGTAACTCCTTATTTCTGCTATCTGTAAAGAAGAAAAGTGATTTCCACGAAGAAGTCTCTCACATCGAGAAATCTGAAAGTGAGGAGAATTTTCTAACTTTCCCAAGGTTTCAGCTAAAACATAACTGGAGCACTGGTTCCGTTGTTGTCCCTTTAATTTTGCTAAAAGCCAGCACACTGGGTTTATCAATTCGGATTCACCGGAGATAA
Source organism: Deroplatys truncata (assembly GCA_030765065.1). Classification (NCBI taxonomy): domain Eukaryota; kingdom Metazoa; phylum Arthropoda; class Insecta; order Mantodea; family Mantidae; genus Deroplatys; species Deroplatys truncata. The sequence continues at coordinate 178,251,986 of CM060987.1, read as the reverse complement.
AGTTTATTGCGCTTTTTCATTACTTGTTTGGCAGTTTATCTCTGTTACGTCCGCATTGATTGCGTCGATCGTGACCTTGCCCCGTTCCCATGAAATGGGAAAAATGTTCATGTTGGGAAACGGTGTCCTTATACCTCTCCTGGGACTGTGTTATTGCATTATAGCGTGTGTACCGGCCATTTTTCTTGTTTCTTATGTGGACTACCTGTGGGACCGTGGTACTGCCTTCTTCATATAAATATTAAACGCTGTTTCTTCTTTCGACATATGAAACATCAAATGGTGAACTTTAGCTCGTAGAAAACTTTGTTAAATCGTGTGTCTCTGTACAGCTACAAGCAAAATGTATTTCTAATCCCCCCAAAAAAACCTGATGTTACATTCGCATGACTTTTCTACCCGTCATCGTTTATTTGTATATAATTCCATAAAATATTCTTACGAAAGCTTGTTTTTCTATGTATTTCACGTTAGTCGATGTAACCATTGTAGAAATAGTTTCAATAAAAATTTTGTTTTAGATACAGGAGATATACAGGAAATCGAGTCGATAGTCAGATGTTTAAAACACGGTCGCTATATGTTGGCCTTTAAAATTCCATACTCTAAGAAAACATCTGATGTGTTACACTCACATGACTTGCTCTACTCTTGTACAAACTATTTTTACAAACGCTTATTCTCCATATGCTTCATGCTAATCGAGATGTTAAGCTCATTGCTAATTTTCTTGTAGATGCAAGGGGAATTGGTAGGCTTTAAGCGATAGTCAAATATTTTAAGAGCTGGTTGCTATGTGGCGTATTCCATTCTCTTTGTATGTCCAGGACAAAAAAAATCTGATGTGTTACACAATTAAGAATACTTTTGCAGACATTCCCAGAAAATTCAAGATATAAATTTTATTTGTCATGAAAATATCTTAAATATATGATGTTTTAATCAAAATCGTTAGAGCCATTTTTGAGAAAATTAAAATTTTCGAAAAATGTTCCATTTAAAGGGTAGTCTGAATTGGGGGATTTTCTTGAAAACCTTCGTGTCGCATCTCTGGAAGTTACTGAACCTAAATACCAAGTTTGGTGTTTATCCGACTGCTCCTTTCTGAGTTATACTGTTCACAGCCACACACACACACGGACATGTTTCCAAAAATGCTTTTTTGGGATTCAGGGGGTCTCAAAACATGTATTTCCGGTGAAATCTCGGTATCGAATTTTTGGGTGGAATACAATACTTCCCCTACTTGCTATACGTAGTAGAGAAAGTAAAAATGCCAAGAAATTCAAGCTATCTTGGAAATGGTTGCTGTCCCCCCCCAAAACGTTGTTTGAAATAAATTATGTTTTTTGAGGAAATCTACGTTGTCGCTTATCCCTTAACGTTTGTCAGTTATGCAAAATTATATAAACCTTCTTCTCAATGAAGATGACTTCACAGCCTAATCGCAAAATTTGAACATATACACTTTATCTATCATGCAAATATCTTAGACATATGATATTTTAATCAAAATCGCTAGAGCCATTTTTGAGAAAAAATTTTTCGAAGAAGTTTCCAAGTAAGGGATATTCTAGGGTGGGGGAAGTTTCTTGAAAATCTTCGGTGGCATCTTTGAAGGATAATGAACCTAAATACTGAGTTTGGGATTTATCCGATTTTTCGTTTTGGAGCTATGCACACAGACACACAGTCACACGCACGGCTCCTTTACCAAACGTTTTTTTTAATCAGGGGTCCTCAAAAGATGTATTTCCGGTGAAATTTCTATATAGAATCCTTGAGTGGAATGCAGTACTTTCCCCTATTTTCTATAGGTAGCAGAGAAATTAAAAAAAATAATAAAAATGCAAAGTGTTGAAAATTTCGAACTTATAATAACGGATATCTCGGAAATGGCTAATGCCCCCTCAAAAAAGTTATTTTAAGGAGATCTACGTTATTGTTTATGTCTTAATTTGCTATTTTTGCAAAATTATACAAAATTCTGCCTGAGTGAAAATGACTTCACAGGCTAATCGGAGAAAATTCAAGATATACATTTTGTCATGCAAATATCTTAAACACAAGGTATTTTAATCAAAATCGTCAGAGCAATGTTTTAAAAATCAGATGTATCCAAAGGTTTTCCATGTAAAGGGTAGTTTGTGTTGGGAAGGTTTCTTTAAAAATCTGCGTGTTGCATCGTATACTTAATATAGTAACTATTTAGCGTACGCTAGGAGTGAACTTGATTGCAGCATACATACGAAATACAGCAAAACTTTCTTACGAAGGGAAATTAAAAGGTTTTGGTATCCAGAAGAATTGAAATGAAGCTTATTCAGATGCCTTTATGCTATATCCTACACACACCTGCTGTACTTGAATACAATGTAATTTAAAGAAATAATGAGCAGAATCTGATTGTGTTTTGTTTTGCTGTGTCTTTTGTTTTCTCAGTTGTTAAATCGTGACCATCTGTGTATATTGGTTGGATTGAAATATCTCTGGCTTTTGTTTTATTTTACACATAGTTTCTGAGGTGCAGCAAAACAAACTATTTTCTTTATGGCATTCTCAACAAAAAGTCAAAGTCACCTTCGCAAATATATTTATATTCTAGTACCTATGCCTTGTAAACCATGTTTACTTTCTTTATTACGTATAGTAAGTAGGCGAAGTATTGCATTACACCCAAAAATTCGATATCGATATTTCACAGGAAATACATGTTTTGAACCCCCTTGAATAAAAAAAACATTTTTAGTTATTTCTTTTCAAGGAAACCTCCCACCTCAGACTACGCTTAAATGAAACAGTTTTCAAAAATTTTAATTTTCTCAAAAATGGCTCTACCTATTTTGATTAAAATACCGTATATTAAATATATTTTCTGGGAATGTTCCCATAAAGTCCTCTTCTTTCTGAATGACTTTTGCATAACTGGTAAGAGATAGACAAACTTTTACTACACAAAAAATGTAGATCTCGTTAAAACGCACAATTTATGTCATATACATTTTTTTATCGAGTGAGCCATTTCCCAGATATTCTTTCTTATTTGTTTGAATTTTCCAATACTTATACTTTTCACCAAATGGGAATTCGTTATTCGTTTCTTTTATGTCCTGGACATGCAAAGAGAATGAAATGCTCCACATAAAAATTACCTGTTTAAAGATTTGACTATCGCTTAAAGCCTACCAATTCCCCTTGCACCTACAGGAAAATTAGAAATAAGATGGTTTCTGTAAATATTTATCTCGATTAACATGAAGTGGATGGAGTATAATGTAAAAATAGTTTGTACAGGAGTAGAGAAAGTCATGTGTGTCAACACGTCAGATTTTTTAATATTTTAGTCTTCTTGAAATGAAATAAAAAAACGTCTTGTATAGTATGCATATCGCGAAGAACAGTGCTTCTCAATAGTGAAATAATTATCAACATTAGTTGAGTGGTTTCCAAGATTATCTTAAACACACACACCACACGCAAATAAATTCTCTCTTTATAATATTAGTATACGTATATAAACACAGTCAATTGCCCAAGCCCGAAAATGGATTGATAGTAGATTATAATACAAGTGTTAAGAGCAGGGTTTTGTTTTGCAGATAGGAATGTTTGCAAAACGAAGGCCCCAGACAGAATTTCGCAATCCTACGAGCAAAATAAAACTACTTTAAACACTTGTGGCATATACTGTTCTTTAAACAACGCTCGAATTTGTAAAATATCAGTAATATCATACTGATACCTGAAACTAAGAGAAATCAGGTTTAGAACGAGAACAAGTGTATAGCGAGATTCTTGAAACAAGAGAAATTACCTTAATAACGAGATCAACTCTCGTGTGCAGCGAGATGTTTTGATCTTTTGTGGTTCGCTAGTAGACATTTTCAGTGAAATTATTTTCAATAGGTTTTGTCTTATACCAGGCAATGAAACGATTAAACGCTATTATCATATTGCTTTCTGTTTTTTGGGGGGTTAAGCACTTTTAGTGTTATTCTTTCTGCTGCTTCTGTAATTTCACCTGGCTCTTCCATTTCAGTTTCTTCTGAATTCACAGTTGCCGCTATTTAATGCTTCTGTAGGTTATACTGCATAAAAGAATAAACGTTTTAGATCAAAGAAAGCACAAGGCTGCCAATATAAGGTATAGGTTAATTCTACAACGAATTGCAATAAATTGAATTATGACGATTTGTATTGTGAACAGATAATGCGAGCGCCATGAGAAATTAATTATGCAAAAATCTGATGTGTTACACTCACATGACTTTCTCTACTCTTGTACAAACTATTTTTACAAACGCTTATTCCCCATATGCTTCATGCTAATCGAGATGTTAATCTTATTGCTAATTTTCTTGTAGGTGCAAGGGGAATTGGTAGGCTTTAAGCGATAGTCAAATATTTTAAGACCTTGTTGCTATGTGGAGTATTCCATTCTCTTTGCAATACCAGGACAAAAAAATGAATAACGAATTTCCATTTGAGAAAAAGTATAAGTATTTAAAAATTTAAGGGAATAACGAGCAATATCTCGAAAATCGTTCACTCAACAAAAGAAATGTATATGACATAAATTGTGTATTTTAACGCGATCTACATTTTTTGTGTAATAAAATGTTGTCTATCTCTTATGGTTTACCAGTTGTACAAAAGTCGTTCACAATGAAGAATACTTTTGGAAACATTCCCAGAAAATTCGAGATATACATTTCATTTGTCATGAAAATATCTTAAACATATGATATTTTAATCAAAATCGTTAGAGCCATTTTTGAGAAAATTAAAATTTTCGAAAAATCTTCCATGTAAAGGGTAGTCTGGGGTGGGGGGATTTTCTTGAAAACCTTCGTGTCGCATCTCTGGAATATACTGAACCTAAATACCAAGTTTGGTGTTTATCCGACTGTTCGTTTCTGAGTTATGCTGTTCACAGACACACAGACACACAGACACACACACGGACATGTTTCCAAAAATGCTTTTTTTGGATTCAGGGGGTCTCAAAACATATAATTCCGGTGAAATCTCCGAAATTTCTACGTAGTAGAGGAAGTAAAAATACACAATGAAAAGTAAAATCTAACATATCTAAGTCGATTCAAAGGGTAATTTCCATATTATTGGGCTTAAAACCAAAGTTGGTCGCTATGCAGTGGTATAAAATGTTAATACAAAGCTTTTAGTTCGTGTGCAGCGTGTTGAAAGTTCTAGTTTTAGGCCATGGTGTCTAAATAATATATATTTTTAGACTTTTTAATGCTAAAAGTCAAATAGTTGTTAAAGGGCTGAAACATAACATGACTTTAACATATTGCAGGTATAATAATTAAATAAACCATACTGGAGATACCGACAAGGATAGCCAAGGTCGTTAAGACACGGTTTGGTGAATAGGAGATCTGCAGCTCAAATCCTAGAACCATCCTCCCGGACTGAGTTTTTTACTTTCTCTACTACGTATAGTAAGTAGGAGAAGTATTGCATTCCACCCAAAATTTCGATACCGAGATTTCACCGCAAATACACGTTTTGAGACCTCCTGAATCCAAAAAAAGCATTTTTGGAAACATGTCCGTGTGTGTGTCTGTGTGTGTGTGTCTGTGTGTGTGTCTGTGAACAGCATAACTCAAAAACGAACAATCGGATAAGCACCAAACTTGGTATTTAGGTTCAGTATCTTCCAGAGATGCGGCACGAAGGTTTTCAAGAAAATCCCCCCACCCCAGACTACCCTTTACATGGAAGATTTTTCGAAAATTTTAATTTTCTCAAAAATGGCTCTAACGATTTTGATGAAAATATCATATGTTTAGGGTAATGTCATGACAAATGAAATGTATATGTCGAATTTTCTGGGAATGTCTCCAAAAGTATTCTTCATTGTGAACGACTTTTGCATAACTGGTAAACCATAAGAGATAGACAAACTTTTACTACACAAAAAATGTAGATCGCGTTAAAATACACAATTTATGTCATATACATTTCTTTTGTTGAGTGAACCGTTTTCGAGATATTGCTTGTTATTTCCTTAAATTTTCCAATACTTATACTTTTTCTCAAATTCGTTATTCATTTTTTTTATGTCCTGGACATGCAAAGAGAATGGAATGCGTCACATAGCAACCAGCGTTAAAATATTTGACTATCGCTTAAAGGCTACCATATTTCCCTTGCATCTACAAGAAAATTATCAATAAGATTGACATCTCGATATCTCGATTAACATGAAGCATATGGAGAATAGGCGTTTGTAAAATTAGGTTGTACAAGAGTAGAGAAAGTTATGTGAGTGTAACACATCAGATTTTTTTCTAGGTTTTTCACAGTCCTCAGAAGTGGCAAATTCCGAGGAGGTACCCTAAATTAGGAGCGAAACGTTTCCTACCCACATTTCCTTTTCTAAATTATTATTTGATTTTATATATCAGTAGTATCCAACGTTTGTGGTGTCGTATGACATAACAACGCGGTTAAGCACTACCTTAAAAAGCTACCGGGAGTGTGGAACACTATCTGATGCAAAACAGATAATTTCATTGTCAAGAAAAGTAAACTGAAGCCAAAAGCTGTTTCTATTACGTGCAAGGAGAGACTTTGATTAAGTTTCTTTCCTTACGCTCGAGCTTTTCCTGGAGTGAATGGGATGTTGTGGGTCTTCGCGTTAATATCGTGTTACTAATTATATTTAGTTCGTTATTATTCTGTAGTGAAGCATTGTTGCAATACCAGGAACACGTTCTTCTTATGTGATTTGGTTATTTTCCCGATATGTGAGCGCAGTGCTATTTAGAAATCCTGCATCACTCAGTAACTATATTTTCAAATGTTTAATCCAAGCATGGGGGAGTAAATTCCTAAGTCAAAGTAGCGAGGAAAAGACAGAAAGATAAAATAAAATGCTAAATTAACATAGCCCGTCAGATATGAAACCGTACATGTATTATTTTTAGAAGCCGACATAGTATAGGAGACAGTCATAAATACCATGTGTTCGAGTTATAGCCGGGCTACCGATCGCGTATATCTGTAGTTCGCTTTCACTTCAGTGATCTCGGTATTTTTCGGCAGCGCTCTAGTGCGAATGATCCGCTCAAGGCTATGTTTATCATCTGCGTTACGCTGCGTCGGTTCCTGCATTCAGTTCCAGCTGTAAAGACTAGAGTTTGTTCATTGTGCATCTCAAAAGTGAAAGCTTGTGTAAACATCTGTGTTGTGTGTGAATTACTTTATAGAGTTGGAAAGGTAGAATTAGACGACTGAAACCGGGTAAACCACAAGGAGATCTCAAATTGTATTGAGATTATAAACCCAAATGGCGATCTGCAATGGAAAATGCGAATCAGCTGGGGAATTAAATATCGTACCGGCAAGTTGCCATGGTAGCTCAGTGGTTAGAGCAATCGAAAGGAGACCGATAGATCCATGGTTCAAATTCTGGTTATGGCATTGAATTTTTCACTCTCCTGATTCTACCTTTCCAACCCTGTCCAACACACGGCTTGTGTGGAAGAACAACTAATTCTACTCTATAGAGTATTCTTATTATTGTTGCTGTTCTTGTCTTGTCGTTAGTACAATACATACGTAAAACCCGATTCACGTAGACAGGTGTGTAGATAATTTCATGGTACATTTCCTGGTATTCCAGTTCCAGGTGGAGAAACTGTTAGATGTCTGGTTAATAAGTTTAGGGCAACGGAATCCTAAGCGTTAAACCTAACAAGCAAAAAAGACATGTTCTAATGGAGGGAAAAATTGACGAAATTGGTGCATCATTCGAGCACTCTCCAAAGAAGTCTCTAAGACACGGTAGTTTCAGAAACCTCTGTTCATATAGCTGTTAAAGTTATAAAATTGAATTCCTACAGGGTGTATTTTACAAAATATTGTTGACGGTGCTGTTGATACACATTTAATAATCTTCTCAGATAAGGCATGGTTTTGTTTAAATGGTCATGTCACCTCACAGAACAATAGGTACTGGAGCACAGAGAATCCTCATTTAATTCATGAGGTTCCGTTGCATGATGTAAAAATCGATGTATGGTGTACTGTAACAACAGAACGGACAATAGGGCCCATATTTTCAGTGGTACCGTAAATTGCAGTAGGTGCCGCAGAGACAATCTTGCACAGTTTTTTCAGATGTCAGATAATGAGAGAGAAAAGGATATTTCCAACGAGATTCTGCCACAGCCCATATTGTTCAAAACTCCTTGGAAGATAAACTTGTTTGCGCTGGGGTCTCTGTGGACAGGTGACGAGGCAAGATGGCATTTCCAAGGATGAGACCTAGAAGGTTAACCGTCCGCCTTTCTGTGTGAGGACGGCGGTTGGACTGGACGGCACCCTAATGCCATCGCACGGCATGAAGCAGGTGGTTACAGGGATGAAACCTAGAAGGCTAACTGTCCGTATTTCTGTGTGAGAACGGCGGTTAGACTGGACGGCACCCTAAACCCATCAGTAGCACGAAGCGGGTGGTTACAGGGATGAGACCTAGAAGGCTAACTGTTCGCCTTTCTGTATGTGGGCGGCGGTTGGACTGAACGGCACCGTAATGCCATCATTACGGCATGAAGCAGGTGGTTACAGGGATGAAACCTAGAAGGCTAACTGTCCGTATTTGTGTGTGAGAACGGCGGTTAGACTGGACGGCACTCTAAACCCATCAGTAGCACGAAGCGGGTGGTTACAGAGATGAGACCTAGAAGGCTAACTGTTCGCCTTTCTGTATGTGGGCGGCGGTTGGACTGAACGGCACCGTAATGCCGTCTGCACGGCACGAAAGCAGAAGATCCGGTAGCTATGCGCTAAGGTCTCTGTGACACGTGACGGGGCGGGTGGTTATAGGGATGAGAACTACACCATCACACATCGTTCTAAGAGTTATCCACTAACAGATACGTCGTGATATGACCAAGGAGTTAAAGCGACATAAAATAAATATCATAATAATAATAATAATAATAATAATAATAACAAACTTGGTTTTCGATATGACAGAATAATTTCTAAAGGATTATTCGCCCCTTCTACGGAATACTGTGTGCGAATTCTGTTAGTGGGGAACCCTAAAAATAAAGCTTATTGGAACAATCCCCACATATAGACGAACTTAATGACAATATAAGAACAGGAATTATGAAAATTACGCAAGAAGAATTTATGAGCGTGAATGCAAATTCCATCCGAAGATGCCAGGAATGTCTCAATGCAGATGGACACCATTTTCAACACAACTTGGTTACTACTCATCATAGTGCATGTAACCCTCGTGAGTAAGTGAAGCGGGAGTTTTAAAACGGAAACCCCCCAGTAATAGAGAATTCTCGAACCACGCATATGCGTGATCCGCTCCCGACAATATAACGAACGCACTATATAGGGTAGTTAAATTATATTCGAACCCACTCGCGGCCTCTCTCTACTGCGAGAAACAACCGGCAGTCACCGGGGAAATAACGCCGGCAGAGGCGGACTAAAATCCTTACCTTATAATGGATGCTGCAAATATCTTGTATACTACGTATAGTAAGTAGGGGAAGTATTGTATTCCACTCAAAAATTCGATATCGAGATTTCACCGGAAATATATGTTTTGAGGCCCCCTGAATCCAAAAAGAGCATTTTTGGAAACATGTACGTGTGTGTGTCTGTGTGTGTGTGTGTGTGTGTGTGTGTGTGTGTGAACAGCATAACTCAGAAACGAACAGTCGGATAAACATCAATAGGGTAGTTAAATTATATTCGAACCCACTCGCGGCCTCTCTCTACTGCGAGAAACAACCGGCAGTCACCGGGGAAATAACGCCGGCAGAGGCGGACTAAAATCCTTACCTTATAATGGATGCTGCAAATATCTTGTATACTACGTATAGTAAGTAGGGGAAGTATTGTATTCCACTCAAAAATTCGATTTCACCGGAAATATATGTTTTGAGGCCCCCTGAATCCAAAAAGAGCATTTTTGGAAACATGTACGTGTGTGTATGTCTGTGTGTGTGTGTGTGTGTGTGTGTGTGTGAACAGCATAACTCAGAAACGAACAGTCGGATAAACATCAAACTTGGTATTTAGGTTCAGTATCTTCCAGAGATGCGACACGAAGGTTTTCAAGAAAATCCCCCACCCCAGATTACCCTTTACATGGAACATTTTTCGAAATTTTTAATTTTCTCAAAAATGACTCAAATGATTTTGATTTAAATATCATAAGTTTAGGATATTTTCATGACAAATGAATTGAATATCTCGAATTTTCTGGGAATGTCTCCAAAAGTATTCTTCATTGCGAACGACTTTTGCATAACTGGTAAACCATAAGAGATAGACAAAATTTTACTACACAGAAAATGTTGATCGCGTTAAAATACATGATTTATGTCATTTACATTTTTTTTGTTGGGTGACCCATTTTCGAGATATTGCTTGTTATTCCCTTAAATTTTTCAATACTTATACTTTTTCTAAAATTCGTTATTCATTTTTTTCCTTGTAATGTAAAGAGAATGGAATACTCTACATAGCAACCAGCTCTTTAAATATTTGACTGTCGCTTAAATTCTACCGTATTCTCCTTGCATCTGCAAGAAAATCAGAACAGCACAACCTAATTGAATTGGGATTGTGAAGCGAGGGGATTCGGCACCGATCCAGGAATAAGGATATTATACAGACTCCCCACGAGGGGACATCCCGGGAGGCATGTGGTGAAGTGAGACACTGGGTGTGCGGAACCAGGAATGACGGCACAGCAATGTCAGGGTCCTTACAGTTTCCAAATATAGACACCTCGGCAGCCGGACAGGCAGACCACACAGGGTCCAACGCCTCCCCAAGGGGCGGTCCTTATACCCCAGCAACCTGCAGAAGGCCGAGTTACGGAGAAAGTTCTACAGAGTGCATGTTTTTTCCCTGCCACGCTGCACCGGAACACCATCGCCGACACTTCTAATCCTTAAACAGATCAAACGGGGTGAAGGATGTATGAAATGATTAACGGAACGAAATGGAGAGCAGGAAATACGGGGGATGAAAGAAACCATTAAAACATATGCCTGACGACCCGGGAAAACCCCCGAAAACGCACATAGGTCAGAGTGGTCGGTCGCCGGGGATCGAACCCGGGAGTTCCCGAATGCGGGTCACAGAAGTAACCTACTGAAGCACCCCGCTCGATACCGTCTAAGATAAGAAACCCATCATTTTACCTAATCACCCCTCTCTCTCAACTTTCCATTAGAAAAACGACCCGGGCCCAAGATAGTGGACTTAGCCTTAGGATGTTCTGAACATACAACATGGGATATTTCGAAAATGAAATAATTCGACAAAAAATATTGTGCTTTACAACAGCATTAGAAAAAAATGTGATGTGTTGCACTCACATGACTTTCTCCGCGTATCTCTTCTATAAATGATTCGTACAAAAGCTTATCTTTCTGTCTGCTTCAAGTTAATCAACATAGACTTACTCAGAAATAGTTGCAGTATTCATTTCGTTGTAGGTAAAAGGGGAATACAGCAGGCTGATGCGATGGTCAAATCTTTTAAAAAGCGGGGCGCTATGTTCTGCCTTTGAATTTCCAAGTTATTTACATGATTTATACTTTTTACTCCCTCTACTACGTATAGTAAGCAGGGGAAGTATTGTATTCCACCCAAAACTTCGATGCCAAGATTTCACCGGAAATATATGTTTTGAGACCCCCCGAATCCAAAAAAAGCATTTTTGGAAACATATCCGTGTGTATGTCTGTGAACAGCATAACTCAGAAACGAACAGTCGGAAAAACACCAAACTTGGTATTTAGGTTCAGTATCTTCCAGAGATGCGACACGAAGGTTTTCAAGAAAATCCCCCCACTCCAAATTTCCCTTTACATGGAACATTTTTCGAAAATTTTAATTTTCTCAAAAATGGCTCTAACGATTTTGATTAAAACATCATATATTTAAGATACTTTCATGACAAATAGAATGTATATCCTGAATTTTCTGGGAATGTCTCCAAAACTATTCTTCATTGTGAACGACTTTTGCATAACTGATAAACCTTAAGAGATAGACAAAATTATACTACACAAAAAAATGTAGATCGCGTTAAAATACGCAATAAAATAAATATTTTTATTGAGTGTACCATTTTCGAGATATTCATTTTTTTATGTCCTGGACATTCAAAGAGAATGGAATACTTCACATAGCAACCAGCGTTAAAATATTTGACTCTCGCTTAAATACTACCATATTCCCCTTGCATCTACAAGAAAATTAGCAATAAGATTAACATCTCGATTAACATGAAGCATATGGAGAATAAGCGTTTGTAAAAATAGTTTGTACCAGAGTAGAGAAATTCATGTGAGTGTAACATCAGATTATTTTGTTTAGTAAGTCCTTGCCTGTTTCTTGTGGTTTACTAGTTATACAAAATATAATTCAGAATGAAGAAGACTTGAGAGGCTGTTCACGGAAAATTTGAGATATGCATTTTATTGGTCATGCAAATATCTTAAATCTACTTTAATAAAAATCGCTCTAGCTTTTTTTTTGAGAAAAATACACAGAAGACTTGGACGTTCTTAAAAATGGTCTTTGGATTCAGAGGAATATTAACTCAATAAACAATAAAAAGATAATTAAATTCACTTAAATTATTTTCAGATTATCTGTAGGTGAGTTGTCCTCAAAGTGAATTATAATTAAATTCATAGTTAAGAATTGAATAATTTGTGAATGAATTATCTTAATTATATCTTCCGAAGTATCGAAATATAATATTTGGTGCAATAAGCACTTGCTCTACTACAGTAGGAATGATGTAAAATCAGTACAAATGAAAATATAACGGCAGATTACGATACAAGTGTTAAAAAGTAGGTTTTATTTCACAGTCCTACGAGCAAAATAATTCTATTTTGAACACATGGACACATACTGTTTAGACAGCGCTCGAAATTTCAATATTATAACAAAATAATATATTGATTCCTGAAACTAAGAGAAACCGGGTTTAGAAGGACATCAACGGGATTTTTGAAACAAGAGAAATGACATCAAAAACGAGATCATCTCTCGTGTGCAGCGAGATGTCAGATGTTTTGATTTTTGTTGATTTGCTAGGAGTATATTTTCAGTGAAATTATGTTCAACAGTTTTGCCTTACAGCAGCGATTAAATGATATATCATATTGCTTCCTGGATTTTTTGGGGGGTACAGATTCCTAGTATTATTCTTTGTGCTGCTTCTGTACTTTCATCTTTCTCTTCCATTTCAGTTTTTTTTCAGAATTCGTAACTGCCGTAATTTAATCTTTATGTAGATTACTGAATGAAATAATAGAGTTTTAGATTAGAGAAAGCCAAGGCTGCCAATATAAGGTATAGATTAACTCTACAACGAAATGCGATAAATTGAAGTATGACGATTTATATTGTGAACAGATAATGCCATGAGAAATTAATGTAAAAACAAATAAATTTAAAACCTAATCAAACCAAGTCGAGTTATTAAACATGTGCAAATATAAAGGGTAATTGCCATGTGACTGGGCTTCAAACAAAAGTTGCTCACGTTGGAATGGTATAAAAATTGTATCGCACTGTGTGATAATGTAAAGCTTTTATTTCGTGTGCGCTATGTTAAAAGTTCTACTTTTAGGCCATGCTGTCTAAAATACTTTTATTTCATTCTTGTGCTAACTCTTCTTAAATTTTAATAGCCAGTTGTGATATCTACTCGTCAGTTCCATGTGAAATTCCAGAGTATTTTAGGGTAATTTTATTGTACGAGCGAGGTAGCCATTGTTAATTCTGTAACTTAATCATGGAAATTAAACGTGAAAGCGTAAAAAAGGACACGCTAGGTGGGTGGATGGTCGAACGCTTTTGCAGCATTTCAAATGGAATATATTAATTTCCTATGAATATTCTGTTAAAGACTGCAAGAGTTTGTGAACTAAGTCAATAAATTTTGCTGCTCAAAACCAGAGAACCGAGCGGGATAACTCCGCGGTAACATGCGAGTCTCGCATTCGGAAGGATCCGGGTTCGATTCGAGACTCTGACCATGCTTCTTTTTCGTGGTTTACCTGGGTCGGTAGGTGAATGCTGGGGTGCTTCCCATTCTATCACGAATGTCCTGTCCTTCGTTTCCTGTCCTCATCATTTCCTTTCTTCTGTTTCAGGGTTGTAGGACCAGACGTCGGCGGTTGGTATGTTGCTGCGGGGTGGTGGAGTTTTACGCTCTAGAAAGAATTCTCCTTGGCACTTGGTGGGACTGCTGGCACCCTTCCTTCCTGGGAGTGTTTTGCCTATTCTCGGGAACCCCTGGTTGCTAAGGCAGGGTTAACCGAGTCAGGATTGGTGTCATGTTGGAATCGTTAGGGACCCCATCCTTGCTAGCTCACATCGTTGTCCGGATCGGATCTCCTCTTCATCCTATCCACCCAAGGGTCACGTTGGAAGTACCAAGGACGGTGTTCATAGTCGTTCTTAGTCCGGACCAACTTGGTACTTCCGGTGGTCTTAAAGCGGACCATCGATTTTCTTATTCATAAACCGGGACTTGCGTTGTTCCGGGGATCAAACGCCTTGGTCCTGATCAAATTGTGGTCTTCCTCAGAGCGTTAGATTAAAGACAGATCATCTTTGCAAAATGGATGACTATGGAGTGATAGGCACGGCTACTGTGCGTGGAATTCGCGAAATGAGAGGGTGGAGGAAACCTTTCTACCGAGATTAAGCATAATTGAAAAGTATGAGGACCTAAACTTACAGCTTTAGTAAAGCAAAAGTTAGGAGACTGATGCAACTGGTTCATCCTAACCTATGTGACAGAGACGATAACCGAGGCTTGAGTATCTCAAATAATACACTAATGCAAACAGCACTTCCGTATTATGTAAGTGAAGTGTGTCAATACAACACTACTGACCTTAGTCATGCGTCAGTAAGCCGCATTATAACTATTGTCTCAGATGCGCCTCGTTAAGCCGGTAACTTTACTTAACATGACGGTATGTAACCGAAGTTAAAAAATGCTGCTAAAATAAAGGTCTGATTAGGATGTATTTAACGTAAAGGGAATGACGCTTGATTGGTTGTTCTTTTATTACTTCATGCTACTGCTTCACGCCGATTGGTTCTAATTACCATGTGACATTAAACTTGACGCAACGGGAAGGAAAAGTTTGACACTGCCAAATTCTTAAGTTATGCCGCGTTAAATTGATTTAGGAAAGTTCAACCCTAAATAGCTCCATTTAATACAATGTGTAAGACCTTCACGTAACGTCGCGTTGAGTTAAGTCACTTTAAATTGATCGTAATTCCTGCTTTACTCACGTTTTCCCGTTGAGGAGAGGAGGATTACGGCTTCCCGGAAACTTTATGATATATCCGGATTTCCTAGGATAATTATTTCTGTATAATTCATATCGCACAATATTTAATTGTTTGCTTAAGATCGAGGGTGAGATGCGTTTTAACAAATAACAGAAAATGAGGCTTGCTAATTAAATTCAATTTCATTCTGTAATATTAAGGTTAAAAGTTAACATTCCAGCAAGTTAAAGTCTTATTCCATGAAATTGTATATCTGATGGATAAGAACGTTTCCAAAAAAGGGAGGGGTGACAATAGGTTAGAATTGTGCACAAAAATACCTACATTTTACTTCCTTCCATACCTCCTTATTTATTTATTTTTTGGGGAGGGGCGTCTGCATTTGTCGAAACCGATTTGTTTTCAATAATATCCATCTTTTTTGCATACCAATGTGAAATGTATGAATACGGCTCAAAGGGTCCACTATGGTCTACTTGGGGTGCTGTGCTCCAGCTACTGGAGGCCCCTGCGTTTGCTCACTACTAACTCATCTTTGTTACTAGCGCTTGGAGAAAGCCAACCGAAGTTGCCCGACGAAGTTCGAGCGAATGCCGAAAATAAACGAAAGGTAACGATCTTCCAGTTCAAGGGGGAAGGTAGTCCATTCCGACACATTTTGCTCCCATTGGCTGTGGCCAAATACGTAACGTGGAACGTTGGCGCGCGCATTTCGACTGGCAATTGAAAGTGAATACATAAAGCCATGCGCTTCAAAGCAGGAATTTGTACATACATAGTACAAATCCGTTTAAGTTCAGTACCTTCCAAAGATGTGACACAAAGATTTTCAAGAAAATTCTCCACCCAAAATAACCCTTTACACGGAAGAATTCTCGATTTTTTTTTTTCTGAAAAATGACTCAAACGATTTTGATTAAAATGCCATTGTATTCAAGATATTTACATGAAAAATAAAATGTTTATTTTTAATTTTCTGGGAACAGCTTGTGAAGTCCTCTTCATTCGGAAGGAATTTTGTATACTCTTGTGTAACTGGTAAATTTAAGCAACAGAGGAAAATGGGCTGCACAAAAAATGTCAATGGGATAGATGGATCTGTTGCATCCCAGTTTTATATGTTATAATGTTTTATGTATCTGCAAACCCCACCATCTTCTAAATGTTTTCTTATACAGGGTGAAAGATATTGCTTGAACTGTAATAAAATGGCTAATAGACACAGGCACAAGGAACATAAAACACTGTGTTTCATTTTTGTAGGTTTAATGACAAAAATTGTATTGGAAATATTTGCCCTACTCATTATATAGAATCCATGATTAACATACGGTTCAAGCAGTATCTTCCACCCTGTATACTGTCCTCCCAAATAATACCCATGCAGTAATAATGAGAATTTCTCGTTTCAAGTGATGTCTTTCTCAAACATATCTTCAAGGTAATAGAAATTACATGGGAAATTGAAATTTAAGCATAACAAAGTATAAAGTTATAATTTCGAGCTTATTCAAAGTGAATTAATCATCATAATAGTATCAACCTCATGTAAGCACTTTATGTAGGGCAGATTGCATGTGATGGTGATTAACACTTATTTGCTATTGTTGTCCTACTGTAATGCGTGTCGAGAAGTTTACTGTTGAAATGGTGATGGTTTACAAATTTTTCTCTCTTAGATAAGACATGATGGGGAGGGGAACATCCCCCCCAAAGGCTGTTCTTGGCATTGGGTATATTCCTACTTACTCTGCATACTTCATAATTGTATGATGTGTTCAATTTCCCTTGAGCATTGCTCACAGTGGAACCAAATGAACAAACACAAACAAACAAACATCACTGTATGGGCTCAATTTGCTTTTTTCCCATATGACCTGTCAATAAATTTAAGGTTCCCATGTGCTGTAGGACCTCCACTATGTTATATCAAATGTTATATATAGAACCTTTCCCAGGAAAAGGAATCAAAGTGTATTTTCTATTCAATAACTGTAAGTTTTATTAACCAGAACTGGCTTTGTGTATGCATAAGTGACTTAAGTGCAATTACTTATAAGATCATTCCAATAGATTGTAATAACAGACATTCAAGAGGTTAGACTTTAATGAACATTTTAATTGGGTAGGCCATTCAAATGTATATTAATGTAGGCACATGTTCCTTAAAATACCATACAAATGTATATTAATGTAGGCACATGTTCCTTAAAATACCATACAAATGTATTATACAGTATTATTAAATATGAATGTGAATGCAATGTCTCTAAATAATAACAATGTCTCTTTTTGTTTAACCATTCAAATGTATATTAATGTAGGCACATGTTCCTTAAAATACCATACAAATGTATTATACAGTATTATTAAATATGAATGTGAATGCAATGTCTCTAAATAATAACAATGTCTCTTTTTGTTTAACCATTCAAATGTATATTAATGTAGGCACATGTTCCTTAAAATACCATACAAATGTATTATACAGTATTATTAAATATGAATGTGAATGCAATGTCTCTAAATAATAACAATGTCTCTTTGTGTTTAACCATATCACACCCACTCTTCATAATTGTCAATCACTTTAACATGTCGTTTAGTGTGCCAGTATTAATTGTTTTTTCATATGTTGACTGCAGAAAGAATGTAACAGAGCATGCTGGTTTATAAATTTGGGGGCTGGATGAGACACTCGTTCATTAGTATTGCTCTCTGTCCTCCATATATTTTTAATTTTAATGTCCCTTTTAACTTCACAGGTTTACAGAGTTTGGAGACTGGTGGGAGGGGGGATGAAGATGGTGCAATTGATGGAATTATGGTGGGGAAAACCAGAGAACATTCATTCTAAGTGCCATTTTATCTACCACAAAATCCCACCTCTGATCCCTAGGATTGAATCCAGGCTTTTTTGTGAGAGGCCATAGTGCTGCCCAATTAGAAGTGTGAATATGAGACAACATTTAAAACAGAGATAGTATTACTCAATACTATCAAGTAATGAAACCAAGAAGTTGTTTTATAAGCCAGCTCCCACTATGACTTCACAAATGAGGTGTATGTAAATAAAGTAGATACTTAAAAAAGAATAACTATTTCAGCAGATATTTTGCCATGCAATACATATTACACATTTATATAATTTAAGTTGGGTGTTTTGTCATAAATATGGTAGCTGACATTTCGATATGTAGAAATCATTCAGCAATAATCTGGTAATACACAAGTTTTATGTAACTATTTGTGCTTCCAAGGCCAGCGCTTAACTGAGTTACCCAGATTGACAAAAAAATTCCCAAGGATATACAGTACATATGGAGAATTTTCTGTTTATGAAATGCTTTAAGTTATTTTGCAATGAAAAGAGCATTATGTCCTAATTTATTTATTTATTTATTTGGTAGGAAATAGTGTTTGAGCACAACACTAATACACATCCAAAATCAAACTATGGATCCCAAAATATTATCATTACATCACATTCAAAATTGAAATAGGTATCAGACATACCCTTTGATCATGAGTTCTCTTGTTCGTTTTACGATATGAGTGTGCAATCCATAAAAATAAACTTTTCGAAATACAGTCCCTAATTTGAACACATTTCAACACTAAATAGCACAAACACACATTTTAACACCTTACATACTAAGTATAGTTTATATTTAAGGTTAACTTGTTTTCGCTATATATATATTTCAATTCTTCATTAAAACCAACTAAACTTTCGATTCATAAGGTGTCTTCTACCTTACTAGGTTTTCAGGTCATGTTCCAGTTTTAAACATCGAATGCGCGTTATTTGGTACTCAATATTAAATAAGGTATCACTATAAACTCCTACATTTACACAATTGCTCGTTGATACGAAAATTCTGGTTTATTTTTATATTTTCGGCATTGCTATTTTATCAGCTGACTTCCATCTTAGTTTAGTTTCAAGCCTCAGCAATCAGCATGGCAGAGGTCGCGACACCTTCCCCCTTGAACTGGAAGATCGTTCCCTTTCGTTCATTTTCGGCATTCGCTCGAACTTCGTCGGGCAACTTCGGTTGGCTTTCTCCAAGCGCTAGTATCTTTGTTTAGCTCAGTAGCTATATACTCTCATTCCTTTGTCACAAGGAATTGGCTGTTTGCGACATGTGACACGTGTGTGTGAAAAATTATACAGCCACTGTTTACTAACTTGAGTTGAAATTGAGTTGTTTTGTTTATAGACGCCCTTTAACTGCTGTGATCCTTAGCGTCTCATTCTATATTGGGCATGAAAGATCGGAAATTTTTCTCAGAGACCTCTTATCGGCTTAAGGTTCTTTTATATGCCACAGTTCAACGACACAGGACCACCGGCTTTACTTCCCTTCCGAAGGAAGCCATGCTAAGGATTTCTACGCCCAAAACAATCCATCGCCCTCCGCGTTTGAACCCGCGACCTCGGGAACTAGAGGCTCTATATTAACTTAAATTGAGTCTACCATACAAATAAAATATTCATAACATCATTGTTTAAGCGTTTTAAATAAATTGCTATATTCGTATTGTGACAGCACAATGTTTGAACTGTCACTTCTCTCAGATCTTGTTGTCGCTATTTTGATCTGGTTCAATTTCCACTGGGAATTCACTTAGTTCACCTATTACTTCACTAATATGAACTAGTTCAGTTTCACCGTCTCTTCGCTTTCTTCGTGACGTACCCTCTTCTACCGGACGGAACACTCGCTGCACGCCAACTCATCAACTCCCTCGGAGAGCCGCACTTGATGTCGCAGTAGAAACGCGCTTACCAGCTCGCTTATTCACTCACTGACCGACTCAACTGACTCCTCTCGCGAGAACGCTCGCTTGTATAGGTAATGTAATCTTCCACAGAACATTGTAGAACCATCTGGACACACGTTCTGATGGCCGAGGGAAGAAACTACCAGAAGATTCTGGTTTTATACAGATAGCACTTCTGGTGTTTACGCCGGGCGAGAGCGCGACTTATCTTTGTTTACCTCCGTCTGCCTACCTGGCACCAACTTTCCGATAACCTTGGGCTATAGCCACTGCGTCACAGTATTAAGCTTTGCTTAAGCTGGAAGAAGCTCATGAACACGCATACTGGCGTGCATAAAATGTGGCCTATAGTGGAACGGAGCTGTTTATGTTGCTACTAACAAAAATGTAACCACACCCCTACCAGCGTGACCAGCATAATTCTAAGCACTTCTTGGTAGAGACTTTACCTCCCCCAAAGTATGGCCGAAGGGTAACATTACAACTTAAAACTTATATTTTCATGCTACACTATCGTTTCCTTAATGCCGGTTTTTTTATTGCCGTTTAGTAGCAGCAATAACTTAACTTACGTCTCCATGTCGCTGATGAAAGCTCTCATATATGTAAACGTCGCAGTTGTTGTTCAGTTTAACGACACATGGAAATAATTCTTCACCCCTTCCTGTAGAAGGCCGAATTATATTTAACCGGTTTAGCCTTTCCTTGTGTACCAACCGTGGCAAACCTCTTTCGTAGAGATGTATCCTAACCGCCCTTCCATTCCACACAGATTATAAGCATCGTTCATTGCTTAGTTTGTGTATCTGTATATTGTATTTCAGTCCAGTCCAAAGAGAACTGATACCGGCTGCCTGGAGTCAAATTTGTTTACCTGAAGGTGAAAAAACACTACGTCGATCTATGGGAATGGACCACATTTTATACACGGCTGTGTACAATAAACATGAAAAATTAATGGATTTCGGCTGCTCTGATGAATTAAAATAAACATTTAACCTCCTTTGGGTATATTTGTAAATCACATAATGCCTGCTTCAGTACTATTCCATTATGTATGGGGGTAAAAATATAAGTTCCATTTAAAATAAAGTTTAATTCATGGTATTTAATTCTTCCTATTATCTTAAATCAATTGCTTATTTCCTTTAGTTGGTATTTAAACAAATATATCAATTTTATACGTTGTTTCTTTGTTCCAGGTAAGTGTGTCCATAGAATTTCCTAACACTCTAAGATGAAATGACAGCATTAGAGCTTACTTCGAAGCCTGTATCCCATAGTAAGTACAGTATATCCCAGTATACATGGTTCCTACTTAAGTAAAATAATTTATAAGGACACCAAACAACCTTTTAAAGAAAAACGTTTCTACATTTTACATTTTCTCAGACGAAGCTCTGAAGGTTTTAATAAAGATATCATATGTTAGAGATCTTTGTTTTATTTAAGATTTTTCTGTTAACATCTTGTTAAGTCCTCTTCAATCAAAGTGACCTTTATTTAAAAGGGAATAATAAGAGATTGCAGAGGTGGCAAAAATACGACTCTCGAGGCGTTTGGACATACAGGTGCCGCTTCATCTCTGGCTGGCTGTCGTCTGTCCATGCTGCTGAGTGATTTTGGACACTCCTGAGATAAACACAAGCTTGCTACAGTAAAACAATTAGATTTTATCAAAATATTTAATTTGTGATACGGCACATGCGCATAGACCTTTTAATTAAAAGACTGTTTTGGGGGTTCACGGGACCTCAAAACATATTTTCGGTAAACTATCTATAAGGGTCATTCAAATGAAACCCAGTCACTTGTGTAAAGTAATGGTAACGATTTTATTAACTCAAAAATAGTCGCCAAAACTGTTGGCACATTTATCCCATTGCGACACTAACCGGTCGATTCCATCTTTGAAGAAGCTAGTAGGCTTCTGTCGGATCCAGGCCTGAACCCATTCACACACTTTGTCGTCTGTTGTGAATCGATGTCCGCGAATAGCTTGTTTTAGAGGTCCATAAACATGAAAGTCACACGGTGAAAAGTCTGGACTGTACTGTGTATGTTCCAGCGTTTCCCATCGAAACTGCTACAATGTCGTCTTCACCACATTGGCAGTGTGTGGGCGGGCATTATCATGCAGGAGAATAACGCCATTGGACAACATGCCTGGGCGTTTCGACTTGATGACTCGTCTAAGGTTCTGTAAACTGACTTGATAACGCTAGGCATTGATGGTGGTTCCCCGACAAGTAACTGGACAAGCAGTGGGCCCTTGTGTCAAAAAAGAAGGACATCATGACCTTACAGAACTATGTGCATGGCCTTTGATTTGTTTGGAGGTGAAGTCGCATGTTTCTCCTCGTTGTTCCTGCTTACTCGCCTTCATGTTCAGTAGTGGACGATAACTTGTGTGACCAACTTCTCTTCGGCGTGAAACCACTCTGTCGCTATGCAACACCAAACGTTGCACACGCTGTAGTCGTTCTACCAATAGATGGTGCCACCATACACGCAGTTACGTGGTGCCACCTTACGTGTAGTGCAAAGTTAGACCCACTGATCAGGTTTCATTTGAATGCCCCTCATATATATATTTTTTATGGAATGCAATACTTTCTCCAACTCTGGTGATGTTTTATATTTATTGTTGGGAATTTAAGAGGGGTACTATATCCCAAAACCATACAATGTGCCCGAGAAAAGAATGTAGATTTTACATGCACCGCGACATGATGGCTGGGCTGTAGTTGCATATAGGTTTCAGGTCTGCGAATCTACATCAATGGATTTCTTTGCCTACGGAAATGAGGCATATACGAGGCCCTAGTGAACACAGAAGTAGATCACGTACCGAGGATGGTGATAACTGACGCGGAAGACAGGGAGCATATATGCTAATTCGAGTGAATCAGTCGATGATGAGACGGGCGAAGTTGTATAAACAAGCCAGTTGCAGGCATTTCGAAAATTTCTCCAAAACATAACTTACTGTAGCAGCTTTGATTTTAAGACTACTTGCACCAAACAGTTTTCGTTAACGCTGCATTTCCAAATCATGTTTCACTGTCATGTGGTCCTCGCATTGCATAACACGAAAAATCTGTTCTCATTTTCCGAACATCCTATTCAGTAGGTGGGTATCCTTTGTTGATATTAAGTATAAGTAAATCTGTCTGAGCCGGCCGACTATAGTTTTCAGATTTTCCTGCGTCTTCCTTGGTTGCACATTCTTTGGTGGCTGCAATGGTAGGCTGCTTTCGGCAATCTCTATTTATCAGTTCTTAACCTTCAGTATTGCAAGCGCGGTACCGAGATACCTGCTGATAAATATACAGAAACATGCGGAAAAACAATGTGCAGAAAAATGTAAAGTAGAAAGGTAGTACTAAACTAAACATTTTGAGGTTAGGAGTATGGGGTTGCAGATCAGTATAATAACAGGAGCGCTGCATGAAAAATACCGAAATGTCACCAGAAATACATGTTTTGAGGGACCCTGAGTATAAAGAAGTGTGTGTTTGTGAACAGAATAATTCAAAGTCGAACTGTCGGCTAAAAACCAAACTTGCTATTAAGGTTTAGCATCTCCAAGGATTCCTTCGGAAGGGAAGTAAAGCCGGTGGTCCCATGTCGTAGATTTACGGCACGTAAAAGAACCTCAAGCCTGATAAAGAGGCCTCTGAGCAAAATTACGGGTCTTTCACGCCCAATATAGAATGGAACGCTAAGAACCATAGTAGTTAAACAGACTATTCTTACACGAAGCATTTTTCGAAATTTGTTATTTTCCCTAACATGGCTCTATTTTGGTAAAAATACCACGTATTAAAGATATTTACTTCACAAATAAAACGTAGATCTTGAATTTTCTGGGAATAGCCGATGAAGTCATGCTCTTATTATTGGTGTGAATTTTTCAATAATAATTTGTGATTTCTTTAAGGTCGTGAAACTATTCGATTGTTTCTCGCTATTTCACAGAAAGATGGCATTTTAAGGCCAGCACATTGTTACATGTTGGGGTGGAGGTTACCAGAAAAAAGAATTAATTTAGATCACCCCAACACGCACATGGGGTGGCGCAACTCGCTGGCAGCGAGAGTCCGGGACCTTGGTGTGAAGATTAAGAGGAAGGCGTGGGTTTTATACTACACTGAAAAATTACATAACACACGTTACCTTTACATACCTTGGATTTATTTACAACACGTCTGGCGACTCTACAAATTGAACAAAGGAAAAGACGTGGAGGGAGATGCCACTAAACTGTACACCGGCCACACACATGTCTGACTCCAACGAACACTTCCACTAGAGTGACGCTTCCTTACCCCCACCAACCGTGTCTAGCCGAAACCAGACAGGGTTGACATCGTGCCAGACAACTTCAGAAAGATCTTTCTCTTTGGCGTGGTCCAACCGGAGGGAAAAACCGTTAAGCCGAAATATGACTAAAGAAACACAACAATGCTACGTCTGGTAGCAACCATACAGCACAACAGTGCGTCTGGTTATGATAATAAAATTAATAATACGCCACTATATGTCGATCCGATTTAAACATCTGACTAGATGTATCCCTTCTGTACCTACAATGAAATGTATAATGAAACTATTTCTGCAAACTAAATAATAATAATTTCTGGTGCTACAGCCCATAAATGGCCTACACCTTGAAGGAGAATTAATGTGATACCGCGATTGCAAGTATTTGAAGCAGTAACGATGATCGTCACTTTTGAAGCCGTTTACTTTACCTGCTTCATTGTTGATTCTGCTGCCGTGATCTCGTAGCTCGTTTTATTGTCTCTACTCCAGCTTTTCCAGTGTATGTTATGTAATGTTTCTCTCAGGTATGCTTGGGTGTATTGTTAAAGGGTAACACCAGTTTAAATCGACTGAGAATTTTATTGTGAACTAATATTTCAGTTACTGAAGCGAGCTGCCGACCGTTTGAAGATAAAGAATGAAACTGAGTATGAATAGTAGCATTGGAAATTGAAACAGTTGAATTATTATACCTGCTAGCTTCTGCAGTATCAATTTTACGATTTGAAATAACTGTTTCCGCAATAAAAGAAACTAGTAGAGTAACCTGCCGTGAGTCGCTAAAATATTTTACGGCAAGAGCCCTCGCGATTGCCGCTGCTCACACTAGTGCGTTACCGGGCGCTTAAAATATTCACACGAGCAAGTACGTGCGGTGACGGTACCAGAGTAGCGAATGTATGCATAACTGTGTACACGAACGAATGGAAATACCGGTACTCTTTGATTTAAAATTAGGCGCCCTTATTACTTTTAGCTCCGCATACATTAGAATTACTCCCGCCAAACTTACTTCACGACTGGGCCAATATTCACTTCTCTTCATGCGCGACTCTGACTTTGATTACGAGGGTCCCTGGCTGAAATCTCGGAAATACCTTTCACTTCTCTTTTTCAATTTCTGTCTGCGTGACTGTTTAAGCTTACTGAACGTATAACCTAACTGCGTTCCCAGAAATCCCTAAACTAATGTATTATCTATTCGGCTGATAGTAATCACTTTCGTTACATGGCTCGCTAATTACCTTCTTCTCGTGGCAAATCTTTTCAATTCAAGCTTGCTGCATGATACATTGATTTAATATACGGAAGTTATTTATTGCTATTATTTATTTATCTTACTATCATTCAGGTGTACATAATTTACGTTCTTCTGTCATTGAAAATTGTGTCAATCGTATACGCGCAACCCAACGAAGTCGCGGGGGTCACTTAACTGATGTTCTCTTCCACATGTAATGGCATTAATTATGTTCCAAAATAAAAAAAAGTGTTTTATTTAAGTTCAAAGATAGGACACTCTTGTTGAAAGTCCCTATACATATATACATAAATATTTAAATAAACATTAAAATACAAAGTTGATTTTTAAACGTGGGGAGAAGGCCACCGGAAAAGTAAACGTGGGGCGAATGCCACCGGAAACTTTCTACCATACGTGGTGCAACAACTACAGCAATTAAACGACTGCAATGTTTTCCACAGTGTACTGAAAACACAGGGTGATCCTGGATCAGTTTCAGGAAGTATAACTTATACAAACAAGAATTTATCTCATCGCAGTACCCTTAAGATGCTGAAGACGAAGATGACTTAATCCAATAGCGAAGGTGATGGTAGATGTTCTTGGGGATTATGAGTGAAGGCGTTGTGTTTTCTCATTTCGCTTCATTTGGTGCAAAGTGACTGTTCATTAATTCTCGTTCTAAAACCTACGCTGTGCTTTTTACTCGTGGGATGGAAATCATTAATTAGCATATTTTCTGAAAAAGTTGCAAAAGGATGGGGGGGGGGAATCCTTTCAGCTTCAATCAAATTAAATTACTTTGGAGAAGCCGGTTTAAATCTGCCTATGGACGAAGCTGGTTGTTCTCGATTCTTCCTTGCCCGGCGAATCCTTCCGGCAGTCCGATCACGTTCCCTCGTGGAGGGGGAAGGAATTTAGTTAGCTTAGTTTTATCTCCTCGGGATTGATGAGACGAGGGTTTACTCTGTTACGAAAGGGGAAACTTTAACATCATAAATCACCCCCGCCTTGATATCTTCTCTGTTTCTACTGTGCCTCTTGTGTATTTATGTAGGAGGAATGAGGGTTAATGTACAAAAGGGTTGAAAACCGTTCCTTTGTTGCTCGCACTCAAAACGTCTTGAGGCACAGAACATTAATCACGCTCTGTTTTGTCTTCTACCATTTCGAATGACGTAATGTTTTTATGAAATCTTTTTTATGTGTGCAGCATTGAAGCACTTTTTACCTCCTCTACCACGTATATAGTAGGTGAGGAAGGTGTTGCATTCCAACAAAAAATTGGAATTCGAGATTTCACTATGTTTTGAAGACACCTGAATCCAAAAAAAATATTTTTAGAAAAGTTTCCGTTTGTGTCTGTGAACAGCATAGCTAAAAACTTAAATGTCGCATATATACCAAACTTAGTATTTAAGTTAAGTACCTTCCATAGTTGCCTTAGGAATATTTTCAAGAAAAGCCCCCTACTCCAAACTACCCTTTACATGGAGCATTTTTACAATTTTTTGATTTTCTGAAAAATTACTGTAACGATTTTGATTAAAATACCATGTATTATAGCTGTTTATATGAAAAACAAAATGTATATCTTGAAATTTCTGGGAATAGCCTGTGAAAACCTCTTCACCCGGAGGGAAATTTATATAACCTTGCGTAACTGGTAAACGCTAAGCGATAGACGAAAACGTACTACTCAAAAAGATCTGATGTGTTACACTCACATGACTTTCTCTACTCTTGTACAAACTATTTTTACAATCGCTTATTCTCCATATGCTTCATGTTAATCGAGATGTCAATCTTATTGCTAATTTTTTTGTATATGCAAGGGGAATTGCTAAGCTTTAAGCGATAGTCAAATATTTTAGAGCTGGTTGCTCTGTGGAGTATTCCATTCTCTTAACATGTCCAGGACATAAAAAAATCTGATGTGTTACACTCACATGACTTTCTCTACTCTTGTACAATCTATTTTTACAAACGCCTATTCTCCATATGCTTCACGTTAATCGAGATATCGAGATGTCAATCTTATTGGTAATTTTCTTGCAGATGCAAGGGGAATATGGTAGCTTTTAAGCGATGGTCAAATATTTTAACGCTGGTTGCTATGTGGCGCATTCCATTCTCTTTGCATGTCCAGGACATAAAAAAATCTGATGTGTTACACTCACATGACTTTCTCTACTCTTGTACAAACTATTTTTACAAACGTTTATTCTCCATATGCTTCATGTTAATCGAGATATCGAGATGTCAATCTTATTGCTAATTTTCTTGTAGATGCAAGGGGAACATGGTAGGTTATAAGCGATAGTCAAATCTTTTAAGCGCTGGTTGCTATGTGGCGCATTCTATTCTGTTTGCATATCCAGGACATAAAAAATTGAATAACGAATTTGAGAAAAAGTATAAGTATTGGAAAATTTAAGGAAATAAAAGCAATATCTCGAAAATGGTTCACTCAACTAAAAAAATGTATATGACATAAATTGTGTATTTTAACGCGATCTACATTTTTTGTGTAGCAAAATTTTGTCTATCTCTTATGGTTTACCAGTTATGCAAAAGTCGTTCACAATAAAGAATACTTTTGGAGACATTCCCAGGAAATTCAAGATATACATTTTATTTGTAATAAAAATATCTTAAACATATGATATTTTAATCAAAATCGTTAAGAGCCATTTTTGAGAAAATTAAATTTTCGAAAAATCTTCCATGTAAAGGGTACTCTGGGGTGGGGGGATTTTCTTGAAAACCTTCGTGTCGCATCCTTGGAAGATACTGAACCTAAATAGCAAGTTTGGTGTTTATCCGACTGTTCGTTTCTGAGTTATACTGTTCACAGACACACACGGACATGTATCCAAAAATGCTTTTTTTTGGATTCAGGGGTTCTCAAACATATATTTCCGGTGAAATCTCGGTATCGAATTTTTGGGTGGAATACAATACTTCCCCAACTTACTATAATTAGTAGAGAAAGCAAAAATGTAGATCCCTTTGAAACGCACAGTTTGTTTAAAATAACTTTTTTTGTGGTGGCATCAACCATTTCCCAGATATCCTTCACTAATAGTTCGAGTTGTTCGATACTACACTTTTTCATCTATTTCTCGCGATGTCATGTAAACAGTATGGAATTTTGAGGCCAGCATATAGCGTCCAGTTCTGGAACATCTGACTATCGCTGTTCTCTTTGTATCTATAACGAAACGTGTAATGTAGCTATTTCCAGAAAGATTTATCTCGACTAAAATGAAGTGGATAGGAAAATAGCTTTCCTAAGAATAATTTGTATGCCAATTAATAAACGATGGAAGGTAGAGACTACTTTTAGTTTTTTTACCATGTTCTTAGTAGGTAGAGAAAACATTTCACTCAAAAATCCGACGATGACATTTCGCCACAATTACATATTTTGAGGCCCCGTGAATAAAAAGCATAGAACAAGGTATTTTGTTCCTGAACTACATAACTGAAAAATAAAATGTTGTATGAATACCAAACTTCATGTTTGAGTCTTCCAAAAGTGCTGCACAAAGATTTTGAGAAAAAAAATCTCCTTACTCCAAACTTCCTTTTATAAGGAAACTGTTTAGTTATTTCTCATTTTCTCGGCAGGTCCGCAATTCAAAATTCGCCAAGACAGTCTTCAGTGATAGAAGGTTTTTGAAACTCTTCCTCAGTGCTCAAAACTTAGACCTGTAGCGTTACCTTCCGAAATATAATTTCATTGCATGTAAGCAATATCAATGTCCATCTCCTGTGCTGGCGTATGTAATACAGCAGACCTTAAACATACTAGAATTACTATGAAAGAGTAAGTTATATGACTGTGATATATTACTTTTTCATTATGAGCACTGGTGCCTTGTATTTGTTTTTATATCTTCTTATTTTACTTTTTTTTCGTCTCTGTCTTAAGCCTTTCGCTTTTATTTTCATTTTTTCATTATGGCCACTAGTGCCTTGTATTCGGTTTTATATCTCCTTATTTTACTTTTTTTTTCGTCTCTGTCTTAAGCCTTTCGCTTTTATTTTCATCGCCTCCTTAGCTCTTATTTTACCTCTTAATCCTTTCATCCTGCAGCGCATTCCCTGTCTTTTCAAGCTCTTAAATTTCTTTTAATGTTTTATATTACAGGAGGATTTGAGATTACTAATAAACCCAGTAGAGCAGAGCTACCAAGTTTTGAAACATTAACCTTCTCCAGCCGGCATCGGAAATGCTTTTAGATGTAAGCTGGATTTGTTTTCTAATTCAGTTTATTGGGAAAACATAAGGATAATTATATTTAAAAGCTACATTGGGATATAGGGATAACACTCACGTACGAATTTACCTCTCCGGCTAAATTTATCATTCATTATTACGTTTATAAGTTCTTGAGATTAGTATTTATAAACTTGGAGATTTATGCCTACGATTTCATTTCTACGAGAAATACCCGACCTGATGTATAGATAGCGGTTGTTGTTTCAAAAAATTGATTGTGGTAGAAGGTACCAACGTTATAAAGCTTAAGACTGAAGTTTGATGATGCTACGTCGTTTAGTAATTGTTTGGCAGCCATTAATAGTGAACTCTCTCAGCGAATTTGTAAACATGGATAAAACTGGTGATCGTTATGTGATGCAATACTTTAATTTGAAACGTCTTAGTCCAACTAATATTAAAACTGAGCTAGATTCTACTCTGGGGGAGTCTGCTCCTTCGTTTACAACAGTAAAATATTGGGTGGCAGAGTTTAAGTCAGGCCGTACGAGCTGCCAAAACGAACATCGTAGGGGTCGACCAAATGAGGTGACCACGCCAGAAATTGTGAAGAAAATCCACAAAGTGATATTGGATGACCATCGACTGAGTGCGCGAGCTAGCAGACATCGTAGGTATTTCAAAAAGTTCTGAACATCGCATACTAACTGAAAATTTAGACATGAGAAAGCTATGCGCAAGATGGGTGCCGCGTTTACTCACAATGGAACAAAAACAGCATCGTGGAGATGTTTTAGTCGAGTGTTTGGCGATGTTTTGCTGCAATAAAGCTGAGTTTTTGTGTCCATTCATAATCATGGATGAAACGCAGGTCCATCACTTCACACCTGAGATGAAGGAACAGTCAAAACAGTGGATTGAAAGGAAGAATCGGCTCCAAAGAAGGTGAGACAGTTCCATTTGCAGGCAAGGTCATGGCGTCAGTTTTTGGAATGTGTGTGGAATAATTTTCATTAATTATCTTCAAAAAGGAAAAGAAATCATTAGCGAGTATTATGCAAAGTTATTGCAGCGTTTGAATGATGAAATCAAACCAAAACGGCCGCATTTAGTTTAACAGAAACTTTTGTTTCATTAAGGCAATGCACCAATTCACACATCCATCATCGTCATGGCCGAAATCAATGGGTTAAAGCACGAATTGCTTGATTTTCCACCCTATTCGCCAAATTTAGCTCCCTATGATTATTTTCTGTTTCCAAAGTTGAAGAAATGGCTTGGTGCTAAAAGATTTACCAATAGTGAAGAGCTGGAGTCTGCAGTTGAAAGCTATTTTGCAGAACTCGATGGTTCTCACTATAAACAGGGTATCGAAGCTATTGAGCATCGCTGGGAAAAGTGTATCGAGCTGAAAGGAGACTATGTAGAGAAGTACAGATGTTTTTTCCCAAATGTTTGTGTTTTGTTTGTTAAGTCGCGTACTTCTGGGACAGCCTTCGTACTTCATTTAAAAGATTCATCTGGCGTTAGTTGTTTGGTTAAGGAGGTGAAAAGGAAAGGAATACAAACAAAAATAAAGATAGTTGAATGATTCAAAGCAGGAAGGAAAGGAGTGCATAAATCATACTTTTCAGCTGGTCAGGAGAAGAAACCCTTTTTGTTGAGTAAACAAATAAATATTTTTCAAATTCTATATTAAGTTTATAAAATATAAATCTGACAATAATAATGTAACACTACTTTTCATAAACCTATAGTAATATTAGAGAGAAAGAGAGAGAGAGAGATAGAGAGATAGAGAGAGAGAGAGGGTGGGTGGTAATCCCGGAAACAACTCCTATTACCATTGAAAACCTCCGTTCATATCGACGTACATGGGCCATAAGAATTATTACTCCACAGAAAATGCATGTAAAGAAACAAGAATGTTTCATTCCAAGCATTAAACACTTGGTCACGATTTAGCAACTGACAAAACAGGAGACACAGCAAAGTAAACGCTATTCAGATCTGCTTATAGCAGCAGGATATGTATATAATACTCATGCCAAAACCTTCTAATGCCCCCTAAAAAGAAAGCGTTGCTGGGGTGGATGTCAATAGTTCCGAGGTCACCTTAGTGAAATGGGACTTGCATAGTACCTCTCCAGTATTTACACTTGGAACTTCTTTCGCTTGCATCTCGTAAGTCGCAATCTCAGCATGTATGCTGATAGGTAACTGAAATAATTGGAGGGTTTTTGTAGCATAGAGTGTCTCCACTGTAATGACACATATTTAACTTTTTATAAAAAACAACTGAAGTAACCGTTATAAGTATTTGAAATATTTTAGAATACTTTAGTTATTTCTCCTTTTTTATTAATAAAAACAATTGTTTTTTGTTTTTTATCAAGTTTTGTGTCGGGAATTGATGACATTCTGAGTAAATCATTCACACAGCGGCCAATATCGTAACGGTACGTTCCTCGTATTCTTTCGGTTCGGAAGTAGCAATCAACCATGCAAATTCTGTGATCGGTGGTAACTTCCATCTCGTGTGTAAAGAACGCACAAAATGCCCTAATGAAAAACAGTTCTGCACCGCCGCAGTACATCAACCTGTTTACTAAGTCGGATACTCATGCAGTTTGAGGTTCAATTCCACACCCTCCCTTGGAGACAAGGGGCTCGCTTATGCTTATGATATGTTGCAGTTCTAAAGCATGAAATATTGAATATTTATCTCTGTTTATCCCTCTAAATGCCCGGTCGGTCAGCGCCAAACTCCCGATAAGCTTGGGCCATAACATCTGCGTCATAGTGTATGGAAATTCACATGTATTAGCTTAGAATAAAAAAATAAATTCCGATATTTTTGTCGTTACAACTGGAAATATCAGATACGAGTATTCTTCATAAAACCACTTCCATCGGAAGAAGGAGCGCAAAATGTTCGGCAAGGCAACTTTGAGAATTCTCAGCACTTTCTCAATATTTTTCCTAAATAAAACAAATGTTGCTCACTTCATTCTTTTATGGCAGTACGACAAAATCCCGTCCCCTAATGGGAAACGCTGTTGAAAATTCTTCAATGGGAGGCATTTTGGAGGATTTTCAGCACGAATGGGAAACTTGACACTCGTGTTCTATAGGACAAGAGCAAAAAATACTGTGAGGGTGCTAAAACTTATACCCCCAACGGAAAAAGGGACGGAAAGTGTCACTTGGGAATAATTTCGAATTTTTTCTTCACGTTACTCACATTTCACAATACTTTTGGAGAATAAAAATATAAATAATGTTCTCATTCTTTTAGCAGTGTATAGTAAGGTCTACTGTCCCCCCCACGAGAGATAGGGTGAAGAATGCTCGACGGAGGCAGTTTTGAAGGTATTCAAATAATATATAAATAGGTAGACTCTATAGACATTTTACATATGTATTAATCGTTAAAATAACTAAAATTATCATTGAACATCAGGGTTATCGCGTACATTATAAATAGGGTTTGCTGACGGAACCGTTTATACAGGCCTTTTAAAATGTTTACTTTATCTACTACGTATAGTAAGTAGGGGAAGTATTGCATTCCACCCAAAAATTCGATACCGAGATTTCACCGGAAATACATGTTTTGAGACCCCTGAATCCACAAAAAAGCATTTTTGAAACATCCGTGTGTGTGTCTGTGAACAGCATAACTCAGAAACAAACAGTCGGATAAACACCAAAATTGGTATTTAGGTTCAGTATCTTCCAGAGATGCGACACGAAGGTTTTCAAGAAAATCCCCTCACCCCAGATTACCCATTACATGGAACATTTTTCGAAAATTTTAATTTTCTCAAAAATGGCTCTAACGATTTTGATTAAAATATCATATCTTTAAGATATTTTCATGACGAATGAAATGTATATCTGGAATTTTCTGGGAATGTCTCCAAAAGTATTCTTCATTGTGAACGACTTTTGCATAACTGGTAAACCATGTGATAGACAAAATTTTACTACACAAAAAATGTAGATCGCGTTAAAATACACAATTTATGTCATATACATTTTTTTTGTTAAGTGAACCATTTTTGAGATATTGCTTGTTATTCCCTTAAATTTTCCAATACTTATACTTTTTCTCAAATTAGTTTTTTTTTGTCCTGGTAATACAAAGAGAATGGAATAATGGAATACTCCACATAGCAACCAGCTCTTAAAAGATTTGACTGTCGCTTAAAGCCTACCAATTCCCCTTGCACCTACAAGAAAATTAGCAATAAGATTATTATCTCGATGTCTCGATTAACATGAAGCATGTGGAGAATAATCGTTTGTAAAAACAGTTTGTACAAGAGTAGAGAAAGTCATGTGAGTGTAACACATCAGATTTTTTTTAAATAGACATCATTATAACTCCTTGCGGAGCTATAGTTATTGTTACATCTTATGTAGCTCTATAGTGTATTTTTAACGTAACAAAAGCAATTTAAAACATAAATGCATACAAATATAAGAATATTGAGCTATAAAAAAGTGGCTTAAAATCTTATTTTGCTGAGACTGCATAAATTAACCTAATTGCTCAGTTCTTGTAGGACTAAAAGTTTATTTGTGTTAGGATGGTTTCCCCATAGAATTTTTCCGTAATTCTTATGACAATGTATATAATAATGACTATAATATACATTTAACATGGTTCTTTATCAGTATTAAAACTCAAAACTCTTAAAATGAAACAACCCCTACTTAATTTATGGGCTATATTGTGGCATGTGAGGTGGTAATATTGTAATAGTATGTGGTTATGGCAATATTATATGGTGATTTATTATTTTGGTAATACAGACCGGTAATAACGTAATAGGAGTGGGGATAAAACCGGTTGTATCTTGTGGTAGCGTGTGGGACGCTTTCTCTTCTAGCGTTACCAGCGAACAGTGCAGACGTGTTTAGGCATGACGCTTCGTCAAGCAGGAAGGTAAAATGTATCGTCTTTAATTTGTAATATATATTTACCATCTAAACTTATACCATGTGAAATATTAATGTAGATAGTTCCTTCCTTCCTGACCCATGATGATTTTATGAATATTTAGGTAGTTTTCGGGTGATTTAGGAACTTTGTTTAGCTTGCCCCGTCGGACCTCCTGTTAGTTTGTGATTTAGATTCTGGTACCATGCCCTACCCCCCGTAATTATGTGAAAATAAAAGAGGATTCGACAATATTATGATATGAGATTTCCAGCCTAAAGGTAAAGATAAAGATGAACCCTGAAGCCGGGGTAGAGCACCGCACGTAGGCCAGTCGGCCCCCTGTGCTTCTACCGGGAGGGAGGGATTAGGGGGAGAGACCCGAAGGGTGTTCAGATCCGGATGACGACGGGCGCAGCACAGATGGTGTCCCTAATGTTTCCAGATTGAACGCTCCCAATGCCGCCCGAGCCCCGAATCTCTGGGTATCCCCCCGAAGGAGCTCCCGCTCGAAAGCACCCAGAGTCGGGTTCCAGCCGAGCAGTCCTGAGCGACGTCAGGATGAAAGTTCCACAGGTCGCACAGCCAAACACTGTCGCCAGGTCCTACAATCCCGAAACAGACAAGTAAGGTGATGGGTGCAGGAAATGGACAGGAGAATCATGGTAGAAGAGGAACCACCCCAGCGTTCGTCTGCCGACCCGGGGAAACCACAAAAAGAGATTCTGCGTCAGAAAGTGCGTTTGCCGGTGATCGAACCCGGGAACTCCTGAATGAGAGTACACATGTTACCGCGACACCACCTCGCTTAGTGTTATTAAGTCAAAAGCAGATTCGATATGAATGTCCATAAAAGCGTAAATGTTAATCTCTTCATTCTACAGAGGGAGCCAAAAAACTACGAACCGGCTGCGTGGTGTTTTTCCTGTCTGCGTCCTCGGAGCTCGTTGCCGTCTGCCGCTATCATAGAAAGGCCCAGATGAAACCATACAGCATTTTAAAGTACTTTTACAGGCTATACTTACCAACTTTATAAAAGGAGGTGCTGAAACTGGCCACCGTTGTTGTCCATACATTTTTGGCACCTCATTAGGAAGCTATCCATCACTGGCCGTAGTTCACGTTGGGAAATGCCGGCAATTTCCTGGCGGATATTTTGTTTTAATTCTTCCAGGGTGTGTGGGTTTGTCTTGTACATTTTATGTTTTAAGTTACCCCAGAGATAGATTAGGTCTGGGGACTTAGGGGGCCACAAATCTCTACTAATAATTCTGTCCTCAAACATACTTTCAATTGTTCACGTCGAAATATTGGCCGCATGAGCTGTTCAGAGTCTTGTTTTAAAAAGGCAAAATCACGCTTCTTGTCTGTTAATTCTCTAAACAAAGGTGGCAAAATTGTATTCATGTATGTACGGGCGTCAACTGTTGACCCGAAAAAAATTGGCCCTTTAACTCCTTCTCCGATCATGGTGCACCATACACCAATTTTTTTCGTCATGAAGGGGTGCTTCATGAACAATATTAGGTTTGTCAGAGCTCCAATAACCTTTCCATGAAGGTGGAACGAAACCTCGTCCGTAAAAAATATTAAATGTGGGTCTATTTCGCCATTGTGTACACTATTGAGACTCCACTCACAAAATGTGCGCCTAATTGGAGGATCACCTGGTTGAAGAGCATGTGACACAGTCATTTTGTATGGTTTTTAACTTCAGCAATTTGGTAGCTCTTCGCGCAGAGCCATAAGAAATGTCTGCCTGTTGTGAAAGACGCCTAAGTGGTTTTTGGGTGGAATTCTTCAAAGGATGACCGATGTCGTCTAATGTTTCTTCGGTAAGAACCGTACGCCGTCTTTTAGATTTCTTAGCCTGAACACTTCCTGTGCCTGAAATTTATTGTAAAGTTCATGGATTGTTGTACGATTATAACTAATATAATTTTCCGGGCTGTTATGCCGTGGTCTGCTGAAGAAAGATTTCCCAGACGTTTCGTCCACAACTGCGGTGGACATCTTCAGTGGCGCGGACGAAGTCTTCTCGGTGAAAGTATCGCAGCGTCTGATGCGTTGGCCGTTAGTGCCGCTCTCTTTATAGTGTGGACGCTCTCTGCTGATTGGCCCGCTGGTATGAGGGGGCTGGCGCCGGCTATGTTGTTGCTCTCTTCTGATTGGCTCGCAGTGTTTTTCGGTTTTGTATGACCTTTCTTGTTTTTGGATGACTAGATGCCAGTTACTGTTGAGTTTCAGTGCTTCTTCTTTCCTATTGAAATTATTGGGATGTTTGTAAATCTCTATTGCTTCGCGTTGTAGCCGGGTATGGTAATGTTTTATGAAGGAAAGAATGTTGGTGTCCTGAAATCTAATAATGTGTTCGCCCTCGGCTTCAATGGCATGTTCGGCGACTGCCGATTTTTCTGTATGGCCCAGGCGGCAGTTTCTTTTGTGTTCGCTGAGTCTGGTGTTTGCGCTCCGCTGTGTGGTACCAATGTACACTGAACCACAGGAACAAGGAATATGGTAAACACCGGCCGATGACAGGGGATCTCGGGGGTCTTTGGAAGAGCGCAGTAGGCTATTTAATTGTCTTGTAGGTTTGAATACTGTTTTGACGTTATGACGTTGAAGTATATGTTCAATACGGTCAGTGACATTTCTGAAATATGGCAGAAAGACAATGGACTTGCTTTTGGGTTGGTCCTGAGTAACCGGTCGGGGCTTGGCCGGACGGCAGGCTCTTCTCACCTCTTGGACTGAATAACCATTTGAATGTAGAGCTGTTTCTAGGTGTCGGATTTCTTGTGGAAGTAAGTGTGGTTCACAGAAGACTTCGTCCGCGCCACTGAAGATGTCCACCGCAGTTGTGGACGAAACGTCTGGGAAATCTTTCTTCAGCAGACCACGGCATAACAAAGAAGACTTCGTCCGCGCCACTGAAGATGTCCACCGCAGTTGTGGACGAAACGTCTGGGAAATCTTTCTTCAGCAGACCACGGCATAACAGCCCGGAAAATTATATTAGTTATAATTGTGACACCGGCCGTGAAAGCCTACGTTCTTACATGATTGTACGGCTTGGATCTTTTTCATCTGGAAATCTTTCTGCAAATCGTACTTTCACTTGGCGAGCTGACTGAGTTAACACATACGAATCAACAATATATACACGCTGTGCAGTAGAAAACATATGCTGAGCCATAATATACTTTGTGATTAAGAACAGGACAAAAGAATAAATAACTGGTAATAACCGAACTACATCACATCACCGTCAACTCGATACTCCGCTTCACACTGCAGAGCAAAACCACGTCAACAGCGTGACCCTGTTTATAGCAGCAGTGCGTTATCATGTTTGCACACGCCCAGTGGAAAAACACCGCGCAGTCGGTTCGTAGTTTCCTGGCTCTCCCGTTATTGGAGTTGATAATGTGAAAAAAACATCGTTTATGAGGTGTGGAGTTGAACAAAGATAGGCAATTTGGAGGATTTTCCATAGCAATGACAAATTTGGCGCAAATAAGTTGAGATGATAAAATTTGAAGTAATATTGTAATTGCTTTAATTCATTTAAGCGTAAATAAATAAATATTTGCAAAATTATGTTTTGCCATAACCTTCAAGTCTCCGGGCAACGCTAGGTAAATTATATGTCTGGTAGCAAGCTTATTTTTGAACGATGGTGAGTGGTTCTAAATACCTCAAATACTTGTCGTAAATCCATTCTTAGAATATGCGTATAATTGTTAAAGTCGATACTTATCATGTGTGCTTCAATTTGGAAACAGATATATTGGGACAATAAAGAATTCGGATGTCATTAGCTTTCCTTCTAAGCCCTACCGTACAAGTCACGTTGTCTCAAGGCTCTCAGCCATCTGCTGTGAGGCAGAGGTTTGGGACTGAGAGGAATTAAATCCGGTAGAGAATTACGAGAGGATATACCTTATACATAAACTGTTTTTATTAAAGCTACATTAATCCCAAACAACGTCTTCCTTCAACCCACGTTGTTCCACCTCCTCGGTCGTATATTTTTATGGCAGCTTGAATTAGCAATCCATTTTCCTCTTGCGTAATTTTTCCTTACGATAAAATAACATTTTTGTTCTGGGAAAAAACCTAAGCTGCATGACGTAATTGCGTGGGTTCGTGTAATTATAGTGTTTGTATCAAGGAGTAGATACGTAAGCAATTACTTAATGTTCTAAGAGAATTCGATTTCCCTTGTGAGTAACAGACCATATCTAATTGATCAGAAATCGATGAGAGGGGGGTTCGGTTTGAGAGGGACATGTGCCTCGATATCCCGTTCGGTAAACGAGATGGATTGGACAGATGTGTGCGGGGCCCAAATCACCGCTATCAAATTATTGTCGATGCCCGTCGAGAAACAGTGATCACCGCTTCCCTTCAGTACGCCTGTGTTTATCCAAAAACGGTTGACAATAGTATACCGATGCTGTCGGACTGTTGTCACCAAGTAAATAGCTTCGAACTAAGGTCCTGAAGTTTAGGTGTATCTGGTGTACCTATGTTCCAGTCTTACATAGTTTCTGTATTCAATTTAAGTCAGCTTATACCCGAAGAAGTAGTAATTTTGTCTTTGGAGACACTCTGCTTTGTATGTCTTCACTTGGATATCTAGGATGTGATTCTGGGCGGTGTTTGAAATTCTTTAGCGCTATTTGCTACTACAAAGTGCCTTTTAGCGTCGCTTTGTCTGTTCATCCGTAACTATCATGAAAGATTTTTAGGTGAACCACTGCATGTATGGAATCGAACTTTTATATATAATTTTATTTGTATATCTAAAACTGGTTTCAGTCTTATTACAAAATTAAAGGTAGTCTAAGAATGTTTCTTCGCATTTAATTGACACATAATGTGGCATTTAGGATTATAGGGGACTATTTTAGTGTATTTATGGGATTGTATGTTCAGGGTTTAGCAGCATTGGACGGTACTGACGTACATTTTAGAGAGGGAGCATTTATTAGTATATACTAACGGATATTCATCTCTCTGCCTCCTTCGTGTGCTAGGAATGAGACATTCAATATAGGAGGGTAACTAGCACACATATCTCGCCGAACACCAGGAAAATAATCTAATGTGTTACACTCACATACTTTCCCTACCTTGCATAAAATAATTTTACAAACGCTTATTCTGCAACTACTTCATGTTAATCGAGACAAACATTCATATTCATAATTTTCTTGTAGCTGCAAGGGGAATATGGTAGGCTTTAAGCGATTGTCAAATGTTTTAAGACCTGGTTGCTATGTGGAGCATTCCATTCTCTTTGCATGTCCAGGACATAAAAAATAATTCCCATTTAAAAATCTGATGTGTTACACTCACATGACTTTCTCTACTGTTGTACAAACTATTTTCACAAACGGTTATTCTCCATATGCTTCATGATAATCGAGATATCAAGATGTTAATCTTATTGCTAATTTTCTTGTAGATGCAAGGGGAATTGGTAGGCTTTAAGCGATAGTCAAATATTTTAAGAGCTTGTTGCTATGTGGAGTATTCCATTCTCTATGCATTACCAGGACGAAAAAAAATGAATAACGAATTCTCATTTAAGAAAAAGCATAAGTATTGGAAAATTTAAGGGAATAACAAGCAATATCTCGAAAATGGTTCACTCAACAACAAAAATGTATATGACATAAATTGTGTATTTTAACGCGATCTACATTTTTTTGCAGCAAAACTTTGTCTATCTTTTATGGTTTACCAGTTTGCAAAAGTCGTTTACAATGAAGAATACTTTTGGAGACACTCCCAGAAAATTCGAGATATACAATTCATGTCTTAAACTTATGGTATTTTATTCCAAATCGTTAGAGCCATTTTCGAGAAAAATAAATTTTCGAAAAATGTTCTATGTAAAGGGTAATTTGGTGTGGGGAGATTTTCTTGAAAACCATCGTGTCGCATCTCTGGAAGATACTGAACCTAAATACCAAGTTTGGTGTTTATCCGACTGTTCGTTTCTGAGTTATGCTGTTCACAGACAGACACACACGCACGGATATGTTTCCAAAAATGCTTTATATGCATTCAGTGCACCTCAAAACATGTATTTTCTGTGATATCTCGGTATCGAATTTTTGGGTAGAATACAATACTTCCCCAACTTACTATACGCAGTAGAGAAAGTAAAGAAGTACAAGTATCGGAAAATACAAACAAATAACAAGGAATAACTCGGTAATGGTTGACTCCAAAAATGATTGTGTATGACTTAAATCGTGTATTTTAACGTGATCTACATTTTTTGTGTAGAAACATTTTGTCTATCTCTTATGGTTTACCAGTTATGAAAAAGCCATTCAGAATGAAGAGGACTTTTGGGGACATTCCCAGAAAATTCAAGACATGCATTGTATTTGTCATGAAAATATCTTAAATATATGATATTTTAATCAAAATCGTTAGAGGCATTTTTGAGAAAATAAAAATTTTGAGAAAAAAAAATTCCATTTACAGGATAGTCTGGGTTGGGGAATTTTCTTCAAAATCTTCGTGTCGCATCTTTAAAAGGTACTGAACCAATACCAAGACTTTTCGTTCTTGCGTTATGCTGTTTACAGACACACACACATACACAGACCTTTTTCTAAAAGTGCTTTTTTGGATTCAGACGGCCTCAAAACATGTATTTCTGGTGAAATCTTGGTATCGAA
Source organism: Deroplatys truncata (assembly GCA_030765065.1). Lineage (NCBI taxonomy): Eukaryota > Metazoa > Arthropoda > Insecta > Mantodea > Mantidae > Deroplatys > Deroplatys truncata. Next base: position 178,210,389 of record CM060987.1, on the reverse strand, counting down.
TTTTTGGGTGGAGTGCAGTACTTCCCCTACTTACTAAACGTAGTAGAGAAAGTAAAAATAAATCCTGTGGCACTACAGCACGGGAAGAGCCTGCACCTGCCAACCCGACTGGCAGCCTCACGTAAGCACGGCAGAGATGGGAGATCATCCAACCGATACAGGAAGGTGATATGGCGAGCATCACGCACCACCAAGCCAGAAAGTTGGCTCAGGAGGCCAGGAACCGCTGTCTATCGCAGCTCCTCACTTACCTCGCGATACTGAGTGCTCACCGGTTTTTTGGTTTTCCTCCCTCCCCGTGGGGGGGAAATTTATTACTGCATTCAACTTCCAGCCGATGTGCAATGGCTGGGGGGATATTTGAGGCTCCGCTCAGTCGCGGAATACCCACTAAAAAACCCCTCCACGTGTTAATTGTGTATTGTTGTGTTTAACGTGCAATTCATGCATGGCCGGGTCCCACATAGCACCCCGGTTAGTAAGTACATATGTAAGTTGCTGGCATGCATTGCATGCGAGCGCGTCCATTCTTAATTACTGGGATTTTCCATGAAAACCGAACAATGCGTTATGAAATTGTGTATTTTTAGTTATTTACATTTTAATGTAATTCTGTGCAGGGAGTACCTACCTGTCATTATTTTTACTTTCTCTACTACGTATAGTAAGCAGGGGAAGTATTGTATTCCACCCAAAAATTCGATACCGAGATTTCACCGGAAATACATGTTTTGAGACCCCCTGAATCCTAAAAAAGCATTTTTGGAAACATGTCCGTGTGTGTGTCTGTGAACAGCATAACTCAGAAACGAACAGTCGGATAAACACCAAACTTGGTATTTGGGTTCAGTATCTTCCAGGGATGCGACACGAAGCTTTTCAAGAAAATCCCCCCACCCCAGAGTACCCTCTACATGGAAGATTTTTCGAAAATTTTAATTTTCTCAAAAATGGCTCAAACGATTTTGATTAAAATATCATATGTTTAAGATACTTTCATGACAAATAAAATGTATATCTTGAATTTCCTGGGAATGTCTCCAAAAGTATTCTTTATTGTGAACGACTTTTGCATAACTGGTAAACCATAAGAGATAGACAAAATTTTACTACACAAAAAATGTAGATCGCGTTAAAATACACAATTTATATCATATACATTTTTTTTTTGTTGAGTGAACCATTTTCGAGATATTGCTTGTTATTCCCTTAAAATTTTCAATACTTATTTTCTCAAATGGGAATTCGTTATTCATTTTTTTGTCTTGGATATGCAAAGAGTATTAATTTGTGGGAAAGGGAATGATGCTGCACCTAGCAATCAGCTATTTAGAGATATGTATGTGCTTAAAGGTTACTGTATTTCTATATTGCCCTTGTAAATATATATTCCCCTTACATCTACAGAAAATTAGGAATAAGATAGACTCTCCAAATGTTTATCTCGATTAACATGAAGCATATGGATAATAAGCGTTTGTAAAAATAGATTGTACAAGAGTAGAGAAAGTCATGTGAGTGTAACACATCAGATTTTTTGGAAACATGTCCGTGTGTGTGTGAGTCTGTGAACACATAACTCAGAAACGAACAGTCGGATAAACACCAAACTTGGTATTTAGGTTCAGCATCTTCCAGAAATCCGACCCAAATGTTTTCAAGAAATTCCCTCCACCCCAGATTACCCTTTACATGGAACATTTTCCGAAAATTTTAATTTTCTCAAAAATGGCTCTAACGATTTTGATTAAAATATCATATGTTTAAGATACTTTCATGACAAATGAAATGTATATCTCGAATTTTCTGGGAATGTCTCCAAAAGTATTCTTCATTGTGATCGACTTTTGCATAACCCGTAAACCATGAGAGATAGACAAAATTTTACTACACAAAAAATGTAGATTGCGTTAAAATACACAATTTATATTTTTTTTGTTGAGTGAACCATTTTCGAGATATTGCTTGTTATTCCCTCAAATTTTCCAATACTTATATTTTTTCTCAAATGGGAATTCGCTATTCATTTTTTATTTTTTTTGTCCTTGTAATGCAAAGGTGATGGAATTCTCCACATAGCAACCAGCTCTTAAAACATTTGACTATCGCTTAAAGCCTACCAATTCCCCTTGCATCTACAAGAAAATTAACAATAAGATTAACATCTCCATCAACATGAAGTTTATGGAGAATAAGCGTTTGTAAAAATAGTTTTTACAAGGGTAGAGAAAGCCATGTGAGTGTAACACATAAGATTTTTTAGCTAAGTGTTAGTGTACGTTAGTATTATAACTAAGTACACTATAATAATAGGGTGTAATGTTATTGAACAATGTATGATTGTGCTGTAAATGTTGCTTCCTGTGCCTGTCTTCGCAGGTGATACCTGCCCGTTAGTTGTGCACAGTAGCTCGTCGTTTGAATCCAGCTCTCTGGCGTTCGTCAGTCTCGTTGTCCGAGTATTTTGTCAATGTTGTCTGTGTGATCGGCTCCATAATGCAGCGGCTCGAAATTCGCTGCCCACGTCGATCACGGTGGGAGGCCCTTTCTCCAGGTCCGCCTCAGTAGTTTTTGAGGGCTTGAGGACACTGAAACGGGTTAGGTCTGAAACAAGGAAGAAGAACAAGAAGAAGAAAAGATTAATGTTGTGATTTTAGTGGGGAGTAGTCCTTTGTCAGCATCTTTGTCATGATTGGATGAGATTGTCAAGGAAGTGTTGTATTTTATCAGTGTTATCAATGGATATGGATGGATAGAATAGTGATAGGGGTCTGGTATGTTTGCTATTTTCTGCATCTGCACCGGTCCTATATCCGGGACTTAAAATTCGCACCCAAATGGGTTCCGCGACCGGAATCAGAGCACCACGCTTCAGCCACGGCGCAGGGCTGTGGATTAGGTAACCGTGTGATAATTATAACTTTCCTTTTATGATAAATGTGCATAAGTGCTGTTTGAAATTGTGTTGAGTGCTTGAAGGCATATTCCCTCCCCTTCCCGTTCTGTTAAGCCCCTTGTACACGATCAAACTTCATTTTCAATTCAAGAGTTTACAAGAAAAGTTGTGAAATATTTTTCAATATGTGATAAGATTGTAAAAGACTTGGCAAGACTTGACAATGTCAAAGATGTGTATTTACAAGTTGTGTTTTTGCCAAACTGAAACCCTTCAGAACACAATTGATAATTTATCACGCGCAAAGCAATTTATCACGCGCAAAGCAATTTAGCATTTGCGTCACGGTATAACAATTCGCAATGAAACATTGCTCTTTACTAATATTATGTAGCACTTTCACGAATTATATACAATGAAATCACATTGCGAATGTGGAATACAATGAAAATAACAGCAATCGATAGGTTAACCACACTATATAACATTGCATTAATGTACACTTAGGTCGGAAAACTGCACGGCAGGTATTTCTTCATAATCGCGTTCATCTGCTTCATCTTGTGGTAATCCACAGAGTTCTAGACACACGGACATGTCCAGCTTATGTATAACCTAATCAGTGCGCATACGACATACCTTGGGCCGGTAGCCATTTTTGTTTACTTTTCGCTTTCAGCCATATTGTAGATGCCTTGACACACTGTGAATACTCGCATTTCATTGGCTAAAGCCATCAAATCATTGTGAAATCTTTGGCCGTTTAGAGCATATCCTTATTAACTTTCAAGATTTTCAAAGACATTAAGAGTATTGGAAGCAATTTGACAAGAAAAGTTGTGACAATTCTTGAAAAGTCTTGTAAAGTATTGAATTTGACAAAAGTTTGACGTGTACAAGCGGCTTAAGAGTTGGATATCTTTTAATAGTTATGCATGAATAACACAAACTGCGTCCCGATGTCTGTCCCGGTTGCGTTGCAGTTTAATGAAAATGTGTTTTCGGTACCTGCTCTACGCCCTAAATTGTTTTGGGCTATGGCATTAAACACAAAAAAAAAATTATATCGGTATTTTACAGGAAATAAATGTTTTAAGGTCTTCTGAACCCAAAAGACAAGCGAAAACAGCTGTTTTTAAACAAAAAAATCTGATGTGTTACACTCACATGACTTTCTCTACTCTTGTACAAACTATTTTTACAAACGCTTATTCTCCATATGCTTCATGTTAATGGAGATATCGAGATGTCAATCTTATTGATAATTTTCTTGTAGATGCAAGGGGAATATGGTAGGTTTTAAGCGATAGTCAAATATTTTAACGCTGGTTGCTATGTGGCGCATTCCATTCTCTTTGCATGTCCAGGACATAAAAAAATGAATAACGAATTTGAGAAAAAGTATAAGTATTGGAAAATTTAAGGGAATAACAAGCAATATCTCGCAAACGGTTCACTCAACAAAAGAAATGTATATGACATAAATTGTGTATTTTAACGCGATCTACATTTTTTGTGTAGTAACATTTTGTCTATCTCTTATGGTTTACCAGTTATGAAAAAGTCGTTCATAATGAAGAATACTTTTGGAGACATTCCCAGAAAATTCGAGATATACATTTTATTTGTCATGACAATATCTTAAACATATGATATTTTAATCAAAATCGTTAGAGCTGTTTTTGAGAAAATTAAAATTTTCGAAAAATGTTCCATGTAAAGGGTAGTCTGGAGTGGGGGGATTTTCTTGAAAACCTTCGTGTCGCATCTCTGAAAGATACTGAACCTAAATACCAAGTTTGGTGTTTATCCGACTCTTCGTTTTTGAGTTATGCTGTTCACAGACACACAGACAGACACACACACGGACATGTTTCCAAAAATGCTTTTTTTTGGATTCAGTGAGTCTCAAAACATATATTTCCGGTGAAATCTCGGTATCGAAATTTTGGGTGGAATACAATACTTCCCCTACTTACTATACGTAGTAGAGAAAGTAAAAAACATCTTCAAGTATTAAAACTTAATAGAGTAGGTATATATGAGGAACATACGAGGTGTGATCAAAAAGTCTCCGTAATGGCTCCACAACAATGCTGACGCTGAGATTTCTTTAATTCTTACCAAGATTGTACATGCAACGTTCCTTCCCGATAAAAATGAGAGGTCACGTGACTTCCTGTGACCATGCAGTGACGAGATAGACGCTCTGAAGTGAACACGTGTTTTGCTTGTGCTGCGATTTTTCCGCGTAGCAAAAATGTCAGATTACGAAGAACAAAGAACGAACATCAAATTTTGCTTTAAACTCGATAAACCTGCAACAGAAACCTATGGAATGTTAAGAACAGCTTATGGGGAGGAAGTTATGGGCAAAACTCAAGCATTTGAGTGGTTTTCGAAATTTAGAAGTGGTGTGACATCAGTTAAAGATGCAGATCGTTCGGGGCGACCCTATTCCAGCATAACTGATGAAAATATCAATCAGATGAGGGAAATGGTCTTAAATTATAGGTGCATTACAATAAGAGAACCTTCTGACCCATTAGAACTCTCCTTTGGAAGTGTTCAAAGCATTTTGAAACACAATTTGGGCATGTTCCTGCATAATGACAATGCGCCTGTGCACAAAGCCCTTTCTGTTCGCCAATTTTTTTATAAAAATAGGATGAATACTGTTCCACATCCCGCCTATTCTCCAGATTTGTCGTCAGCGGATTTTTTTCTTTTCCCGCGACTTAAAATGCGGCTCCGAGCACACCGTTTTGAGGACATTGATGTCGTCCATCGCGAATCGCAGAAGGCTCTGAACATGTTGAAAGAAGAGGACTTCCAGAGGTGCTTCCAGCAGTGGCAGAAGTGCTGGGACAAGTGTATCAACTCCCAGGGAGACTACTTCGAGGGTGACAGAGCAGATTAGACAAAACAAACTGTTATGTAGTATTTATGACGTCATTCCAGAAACTTTTTGATCACACCTCGTATTAATTATGGAAATAAAACATGAAAACCCATTCTTAAGCAGCACTATATATCAATCAATTAGCATTGTATTTAAGCAATTAATAAGTTGAAAATTAGTTTAAGTAGGATCTGAAACTTTATGGTGAGCACTGTTAGCAAGGCAAACACATGACCAATTTTTAATGCCTCAATCTTTGAAATGTTGAGTTTTTATTTGATGGCTCATCTTATACAAGGGAAGAAATGTATTAATATCATCCCCAGGCCTTCCATCTTAAGGGAAATCGAAGAATTTACACTCTAATTTTTATGTACATCTTTACTATAGGAGAAGCTTCTTAAAAACTGACCGCAACTAAAAAGATGAACAATGTATACAAGAAAGAACGAAGAAACAAAGAAAGAGAATGGATCTCTTTTGGAGAGATGCATTTTCCCCTAGTTTGCTGCGGGAAAATGGCACGACTCCAATACGACTACTAACACTGTTATGAATACCCGAGTTTCCTTGACTTCTTTTGTGTTTTTCACTCTTGAAAGTTAAGCACCTATACTTGGTTTCTTTTATTGCAAGTTGATGGGCAGTGCTCTGTTCTGAAAAGTGTCCCACATCCGTAACGCAGCAATTTCGGTTTTTCAGAGTGTTCCCGCTGAAAGGTTTGAGCGAGAAATAAGGAAAAGGGTTGCAAACATCTTTCAGGCTGTATAAGGTGGTTTATAAGCACTTCCGGTGGATAGCAGAGTAATAGTTCATAACCTTGGTTCAAATCGGACGTTTTGATGTGGGAGAGGGGGTTAAATGTAGGGGCAATGTACTGGCATGTTTATTTTTAACCTCATATAAAAAAATTCTGGTGTGTTACATCCACATTACTTTCCCTACCTTCTATCGCTTAGTGAATACACAAATTATTCTTACGAAATTTATTTTCATATCTACTTCATTTTAATCGAGATAAGCCTTTCCGGAAATAGCTCCATTACACATTTCGTTATACATAGAAAGGGAACAGCGATTGTCAAATGTTTAAGAACTGGACGCTATATGCTGGCCTTAAAATTCCATACTGTTTCCATGACATCGCGAGAAACAGTTAGACGACGGACTATCCGGGGCAAGAGACTAGTGTTTAAGCCAAAGCCCCCTCCTAATCCCAGGGCCGTGGCGCCAAGCAGTGGCTCTCCACCACCGAGGGTTTCCCATGAGGCCAATATCTGGAGGTGGAAGTGGATACGTCACTTACGCGCGTCAAGCCCGAAAGGCGACTACCGATAACCTCGGTGGGGCCGACAGCAATCTAGCATGCCGTCTATCAGCTCTCCAGGGGGGTACCGGAGGACATTGAGGCGTCTCACAACCCCACCTACATGGCAACCCATACAGTCGTACCCAATCTCCCACGGGTATCAGGAACCACTGCCCTGTCGAGAGCATCCCAAGCCGAACAACTCCCTAATCGTAGGGTCTCGAAAGTTCGGCCCAGCGCACTTCTAGTAACGTCAGAAGTACCACGAGTGCTAGGGGTCCGCAGCGCCCGTACCACGGCAGCTGAAGGGTTCGGAACCCCTCCCCTAGGAGGATGGAGAAACAGCTAAAAATCGACAGGCTTAAAAAGAATGGCTAAGTATTGAAACATTTGAACCATTAATGACGGATATCTCGCAAATGATTGCTGCCACAAAAAGGTTATGTGAAATAAAATATATGTTTTAAAGAGATTTTACATCTTGTTTATACTACGTTTTCGTCTTTTGTTTAATCTTTATCAGTTACAGAAGATTCTACAAAATTCCTTTCAAATAAAGAGGACATCGTAGGCTATTACCAGAAAATTCCATGATATACATTCTATATGTCATGTAAATATCGTTAATATATGTTATTTTAATCAAAATGATTAGTTATTTTTAGAAGATAAAAGATTTCGAAAAATGTTCCATAGGTAGCTTGGGTTGACGAAAAGTCTGTGTATCGTATCTTTGAAAGGTACTGAAACTAAATATCAAGTTTCGTATTTACTCAACTTTTCGTTTCTGAGTTATGCTGTTCAAACACACATACACATGTACTTACACATACACAAACACACACACACACACACACACACACACACACACACAGGCCTTTTTATAAGAATGCTTCTTTTGGATTCAAGGGGGCTCAAAGCATGTGTTTTCGCTGAATTTTCGGTATCGAATTTTTGGGTGGAATGCAATACCCTCTCCACCTAATATGTACTTGGTAGAGAGTGTAAAAATCCCTGAATAATATTTTTTAAACATTTTAAAAAATTATACCTGTGTGTATGTGTCTGTTTGTGGCCAGCATAAGTAAAAAAAAAAAAACGAAAAGTTTGGGTGAATACCAAACTTGGCATTTAAGCTCAGCATATCCCGAATTGTAGCACGGAGATTTCAAGAACATCCCCAACCGTACACTACCACTTATATGCGAAATTTTTCCTTATTTATTTCATTTCGGCTCTAACGGTTTTGATTAACCCTTTACTGCCGGGATTATCTTGCTAGATATGCCGGTCTTCCTCTAGTTCCTAAACCGGCTTTCATATCTCTTTCACAGGCATCACAACGAAGCTATTCCAATGGTCGTGATCGTTCAGGCGAGATGAAATGGACTGGCCATCCACTCAAAGCCAAATGTCACGAATTCGACTCCTAGCGAGTGTAATCAAATGTGCCTGCGGCAAAGGACGGGCAGCGCCCAAGTAAAATAACCGGTGTGACGGCACACTTGGATGATTGAGTCTTATTTATGGACGCTCTTTAACTACTATGGTTCTTAGCGTCCCATTCTATACTGGGCGTGAAACACCGGTAATTTTGCTCAGAGGCCTCTTTATCAGGCTTGAGGTTCTTTTACGTGCCGTAAATCTACGACACGGGACCACCGGCTTTACTTCCCTTCCGAAGGAAGCCGTGCTAACGATTCACTTGGATGATGACGGGTTTACATTTGACTGCAACTACATGGTTTGTTTCATATTACTGAAAAAACACCACAGTTTTATTGATATTTGTATTAATATAAAGTAATATTTCTACAATATAAAGCAGCTATAATTACCGTATTTTATGGTTGAAGGTTAGAATAATTAATCAAAAACACTAAAATCCTAAAACATCACCTTTGTATCAAATATGGTACACAAACTATAAGGGGTTAAAATATCGCATGTTTAAGATATTTTCATGACAAGTGAAATGCAAGCTATTTTGAATTTTCAGAGAATAAAGTCATGAAGACCTCTTCATTCTGAATGAATTTTCTATGACTTGAAAACCCTAAGAGATAGACAACACCTTACTACACAAAAAATGTAGATCTCGTTAAAGCACATAATTTATTTTAAATAAAAAAATGTAATTGCATTAACCATTTCCTAGATATTAATTGACCACTTTTTCAAGTGTTAAGTCACTATTGGTTTTTCCTCGTGGTCATGCAAGAAACATGGAATTTCAAAGCTATCAAGTGCCAAGCTTTTTAAAAGTCTGGTTATCGCTTTAGCCTAATGTGTGTGTTTGCTTGCTTGCTTGCTTGCTTGCTTGAACTTTAACGTCCTTTAACCTATTAGGTCATATCGGATGATGAATGAATAAAATGGGTGATATGATACTCAAATGAGCCCGGGATTCATATAGATTAAAATTACAGACATTCGTGTTGTCAGGATAAGGGAAAACTCCGAAAAAAGCTTATCCGGGCAACTCGTCCTGTCCGAGTTTCGAACTCCGGACCTCTCGAATGTAAGGCGGACACACTAATCGACACCAAAGAGCAAAAATAAGCTTTATGTAAGAATATTTTGCATAAGATTGAGTAGAGAAATTCAGATCAGCGTTTTTTTTTTTCTCTCTCTCTCTCTCTCGTTTGCTGTCTCAGTATGCACATTATTGACTTCAAGAGCACCGTTATTTTGAATTTCTAGCAGTACAAGGATATAATCTCTCTGGAACTGTTTACTAAAAGCTATGGACAACTTGTTTTCCATTTTTGTAATCCCACTTCGTCTATACGTCCCCGATTTGGCTATGACACTTAATCTCATAATTTCCATTATATGGTCCACTGCCACTTCTCAATACCACTTTTGGAAAATTTACCTGTAGACATGTTACTTGACGTTTTAGACTCTTATTACTTTATGCCATTTTATTACAAATTTAGCCAAAGGTTATGCAGCTCAGATCGGAGTGTAAGGAAGAGGGTCAAGGTTGTGAGGGGGAGGGTGGGTATTTGTTTATTTTGTAAACAATGGCATGTACTTGTGAACAACTTTTTTTATTCTTCTTCTGTTTTGTTTGTGTGATTTTTGTTGTTAGTTTATTTTTTTCTTTTCATTTCTTGTAAATATCATTAATTTTAAAGTTCAATGTGAGGATTGTGGTCTGAAAAATATGAACTATAGTGTATTATATAAGCACGTAGGGTCTATCTGACCCGTGCGATGTATGAGTTTGAACATGTAAAATGTTTAAGACCTAAATACACCACTCTACTCTACTCTACAAATTTAACTATGTTATTCATAACGTCCTTAAAACACTTACTCAACTGAATGCCACAGAGCACCAATCACTCTGCAATCATTGTCATGTAACAGAACTAAACATCTACCGACATAATGCAGTAATATAGAGTGAACCAATAAAAGTGACCACTTTGAGATTCGTGTCTCTTTTCTGCCATTGTCGAGTATTTTAATTGTTACATGCAAAAACCTGCTTTTCATTCCATAGCATTTGTTAATAATAAATCATTGTGCGGATGAAGAACGAGTTTTTGCTATTAGGACATATTACGAGAATAATGATAGTTTCATTGCTGCATAACGATTATTTGGATATTTGCAATATCCGTCGCAATGATTCGGTACCATCAGCCCATGCAGTAAAAATGTCGGTGCAGAACTTTGAAGTGAATGGATCTGCGTTGAAAAAGTATCCAGGTAAGCCAGTACTCCAGAAAATATCAACGCAGTAAGAGTTGCTATGACCTATAGTCCTAAACGTTCTGCCTGTCTTCATGAATTTCACTTGACTTGTCAAACGCTTGTTTACAAATAATTCTTCGTAAGGGCTTATCCATCCATACAAAATTCAAGTAGTGCAGACAGCAACAGATATTGATAAAGTAAACCGCATGACCTTTTTCCAGTAATTCTTGAATCCACAATATGGTGATGAGTGATGAAGCTCATTTTCATATCTCTGGGTACGTCAGAAACTAACCTTTTATGAAATGTATGAGAAGCCATTGCACAGTGTCAAAGTCACAGTTTGGTGTGCAATAACGTAATTTGGAGTTACCTGTCCTGGATGATAATAGGACATCTTTACTGTAACATCACAGCGATATGTCCGGATGATTGAAGAATTTCTGTCTCCACAAATTACCAATAATCCTGTCATCAATCAACATGTGGTTTCAACAGGATGTTGCGACCAGTCACACAACTAGATGCTCCATGGTTGCAGTCAGACGTGTATTCCCAAACTACATTGTCTCTAGATATGGAGACATTTCATGGCCTGCGAGATCTCCAGATTTGTCAGCGTGTGATTCTTTCTTATAGGGATATGTGGTGTTCAAAAATACACCTTCACAGAACATCGAACAACTCATAGAAAAAAAACTCGGCATGAAATGGCTGAAATTCCTGTGTAACGAAATGGGCCCCATCTTCGGGATGTACTGTTCAGAAAATGGAATTCCTTGAAGAACTAGTAAATTGTTATGTATATACTTTAAATGTAAAGTTGAAGTAGTTATTTTTGTTGTAGGAGTTGTATTGTAGTTCAACTGTTGGGGAGCCGAACTTGAAGTAGTTGCAACCGCACGTATGGTACCCGGTAGCCTTCGTCCCAAATTTAAAAATATTAACTTTGTAATTTGACTGTTTATATAAATATTATATATTTATGTTTGCCTCGGCTGCGTCAGTATTATTGTTAGAGATATGGATTTCTTAGCAGGGAGTGGTGCGACTGAAGTATGTAGGCTTACACAGGTTATAATTTTTAGACACGATTCTTGACACGATTTTAATAACACTTCACTGATATAGAGAGCTGTAAGATTCTTTTATTAAATACTTGCACTTTTTAAACACGTAAACCACACAAAATACGTATTAAATTTCTCGAGGTCACATCTCGCGTCCGGTTAGAAACACTGTCTACAACCAACGCGTCCAGTTATAAGGGCTGTCTAGAAGCAACTGACTTGATTTCAACCGCCTAAAATTTGTAAATTTCTGTATTTCAAATCTCTGATTAGCTATTCCTAATCCAATAGAATACTTTTATTTAACTTAAGCTTTTTGCTGGTTGTTGATTGGCTATTTCATAAACTGTCACAAAAATTACATTATTGCTTCCAAGAGTGACTAGTAGCATTGTTAAACTTTCAAACTATTTATTGCCTCAAGGTTACCTCATCGTTAGCAACTTTTAACCTATTATTCTCGCAGCTCCTACATTATTAAATTACGTAATACATTCACATAACATTATTAAACATGTATACAATAATATGAACATCTACAATGACTGTAATATACACTTTTTATGTAGTGTTACATGCACATATTGCTTTAATGTGGGCTGATATTATATTTTATATTACATAATTTGACTGAAATCATTTAAGTGTTAAAAATACTGTCTCAAAGTGAAAGAGTAGTTTCAAAATAATCAATGCAATATTTGTTGAAGATTCAAAATCGCTCGTTTCATTGGCACACCCTGTATAAAGGCACGTCCGTTGCCGCGCTTTGTTAGATAATAAAATATTGCGCAGGTGATACATTCGGAGAACGGCGTTATGAAGAAACGCAAGCACATTGCTTTAACGTTTCAAAACCTGTGTTTGCATACTCAGGATTATGAAATAGGGAAAAATATATCTCCGGCAAGGAAGACATTTTAATTTGACGAGAGGGAGAAACCTCCCCATTCCCCCTCCGTTCATATTGTAGAGAGAGAATGTATCCAAGTTTCCATGCCTCTGGCAGTATACCATACATCCAAAGTCATTTCAGAACGTATTATGTTAACAAATCTGATGCGTTACTTTCACATGGCTTCCTCTACTCGCTTATTTTTGTATAGCTTCTACAAACTATTATCAAGAAAGCTTATTTCTCTTCTATGTGCTTCATAAATACACCTTTACAGAAATATTTCATTGTAGTTACAAGAGGGATACAGGAGGCTGAAGCAAGAACCAAATGCTTAAAAGCAGGTCACTATACGCTGGCGTTGAACTTTCATATTCTTTCCATCGCATCGGATAAACAACTAAACAGCGACAGAAGTTTAAAAAAATCTGATGTGTTACACTCACATGACTTTCTCTACTCTTATATAAACTATTTTTACAAACTCTTATTCTCCATCTATTTCATATTAATCGAGATAAACATTTGCAGAAACGATCTTTCGACATGCAAAGAGAATTACATTTTACACATCGCCACCAGTTCTAAAAATATTTGACTATCGCTTAAGGCCTACTATGTTCCCCTTGTTTTGTATTTGCAACGGCAATATAGAAATACAGTAGCCTTTAAGCATAGACATATCTCTTAATAGCTGTTTGCTAGGTGCAGCACCATTCTCTTTGCCACAGATTAATACTCTTTGCATATCCAAGACAAAAAAAAAATGAATAACGAATTCCCATTTGAGAAAATAAGTATTGAAAATCTAAAGAAATAACAAGCAATATCTCGAAAATGGTTCACTCAAAAAAAAATAATGTATATAATATAAATTGTGTATTTTAAGGCGATCTACATTTTTTGTGTAGTACAATTTTGTCTATTTACCAGTTATGCAAAAGTCGTTCATAATGAAGAATACTTTTGGAGACTTCCCAGAAAATTCAAGACATACATTTCATTTGTCATAAAAATAACTTAAAAATATGATATTTTAATCAAAGTCGTTAGAGCCATTTCTGAGAAAATTAAAATTTTCGAAAAATGTTCCATGTAAAGGGTAATCTGGGGTGGGGGGATTTTCTTTAAAACCTTCGTGTTGCATCTCTGGAAGATACTGAACCTAAATACCACGTTTGGTATTTAGCCGACTGTTCGTTTCTGAGTTATGCTGTTCACAGACACACACAGAGATACACATACACGGACATGTTTCCAAAAATGCTTTTTTACTTTCTCTACTACGTATAGTAAGTGGGGGAAGTATTGTATTCCACCCAAAAATTCGATATCGAGATTTCACCCGAAATATATGTTTTGAGACCCCCTGAATCCAAAACAAGCATTTTGGGAAACATGTCCATGTGTGTGTCTGTGAATAGCATAACTCAGAAACTCAGAAAGATTTTTTTCATTTATAAATTTTCAAATATCGTATAAATGCTCCACGAATTATGGTTTGCATGCAAGGATTGATTTCAATTTTGAGAAAACTTCTGAAATGATTTATTAAATAAATTGTTTACACATAATATTTAAAGTGGTTTGATTACTCAGTTTTATTGTAACCTATTGATCCTCATTGTATGCCAGCTTGGTTCTTATTCAGACGTAGTTTAATAGTAAGTGTAAAGCATATTTGATTCGGAGTATCTTTCGTTTCGAGTTAGTGAAACAACTTTTGCGATATAACCCCCACTATGAGAAATTCACTCATGACTGTGTACGAATGGATGTTATGTGGTTTAAGTAAATAAAATAGAAATAAGACTGTTGATTTTGTTTTTACCAAAGCAACACAATTTTTTGCTTTTATTTCCTCTACCGCGTATCTTGTAGGCAGAGAAGGTATTGAATTATATCCAAAAAATTCAATACCGAGATTTCACCTCAAATATATATTTTGTGACCCCTGAATCCAAAAAAACGGCATTTTTACTTTCTGTACCCGTACATAGTAGGTAGAGAAGGTATTACATTCTACCCAAAAGTTATATATTGAAATTTCACCGGAAATACATGTTTTGAGGCCCCTGTATAAATAAGGATTTTTAGAAAAAGGTCCGTAGGTGTGTGTTGAAAAGATTGTTTATTAGCTCCACGTATGTACGCCAATTTGAAGTAGTTATTGTCTTTACGTTGTTTGCACCACGCTTTGGGCGTCAATTTTAAGTAGTTTGTATTATAGTTCAACTGTTGGGGAGCCGAACTTGTAGTAGTTGCAACCGCACGTATAGTAAACAGTTTCCGGTAGCCTTCGCCCCAAATGTACTTTCAGGTGGCCTTTGCCCCAAGTTTAAAAAATATTAACCATGTAATTTGACTGTTTCTTTAAGTATTAAATATTTATGTTTGCCTCGGCTGCGTCAGTATTATTGTTAGAGACATGTTTCTCTTAGCAGGGTTTTGGTGCGACAAGAATGTAGGCTTACACAGATTATAATCCTACTTCACTCCTTTTATTAATGTTTTATATGATTTAAATAACACTTTACTGATATAGAGAGCTGTGAGGTTCTTTTTATTAATTAATTGCACTTTTTAACACGTAAAATTACTTTTTGTCTCACACGAATACATATTATATTTCTTGAGGACACTTTTTGCGTCTGGTTAGTAACTCTGTCTGCAGGCAACTGACTTCTAGATTTGTAAATTATGCTATATTTCAGTTTCTGATTGGCTAATCCTACTCCAATAAAATACCTCCATTTAACTAAAGCTTTTTCTGGTTGTTGATTGGTTATTTAATAAACTGTCACTAAAATTTACATTATTGTTGCTCCAATAATGACTAGTAGCATTATTAAACATTCTTACTCATTATTGTCTCAAGGTTACCTCATTGTTACCTCATTGTTAGCAACGTTTAACTTATTATAAGCATATGCAATGACTGTTACATACATTTTACAAATTATTACATACACGTATTGCTTCAAGGTGGGCTGTTATTGAATTTAAATATTATAATATGACTGAAATTATTTAAGTGTTAAAAATACTGCCTCATTGTACGCCTGTGAACAGCATAACTCAATAGAGAAATCTTGGATAAATATCAAACTTGGTTTTAGGTTCAGTGTCCTACAAAAATGCGACACGAAGAGTTTCAAGAAAATCCCCCTCTACAAGCATTATTTTTCGTTTTTTTTTATTTTCTAAAAAACTGGCTCTAATGGTTTTTATTAAAACATCGTATATGAAAAATATTTACATAACAAATAAAATATTTGTCTTGAATTATCTGGTAGTAGCCTATGAAGTCCTCTTCATTCGGGAATTTTGTATAATGTTGTATAACTTGTAAACGTTATGCGATAGACCAAACCGCACTACACAAAAATTTTAGATCTCCTTAAACCACACATTTTAATTCACATAACGTTTTTGTTTGTGGCATTAAGCATTTCCGAGATATCCGTTATTAATGGTTCGAATTGTTCAGTAGGTATTCTTTTAAGGTCCTGTGAACATTCAGTTGTCTCTCACGATTGCATGGAACGGCTATGGAATTTTAAGGCCAGTATATAGCGTCCCGTTCTTAAACATCTGATTATTGCTATTCCCTTTGTATCTATAACGAAATGTGTAATGCAGCTATTTCCGGAAAGGGCGATAGAGGGTAGAGAAAGTCATGTGAATGTGACACATCAGATTTTTTTAATTAAAAGTTGGATATAGACTCTGGTTCCGCCTATGGAAGCGACGCACAGTCCGAACTCCGTAAGTTGATGGTTTGGAGAGCACTGGTACTGGGTATCAATGAGTACGGGCCCAACTAAACCCCTTTTTAGACAGTTGCATTAGCAGTCAATTGTCGAGAGAGGCTCTTTGACGCACACGTTTGAAATGACACTACAAAAATCGTTATCGGGAGGAAGCAGCAGAGGTCCTGCCGATCAGAGTAGTGTCAACCTGTCAAGATCCTTACGTGTTAACGATGAGGGGCAGATTCTGCTGCCCTGGCTCTTTTCTTTTTCAGTGACAAGCAGCAAGCATCTCGCCAGGAGAGTGGATCGCACCCTCTCTATGTATGCAAATGATGTGCTGCTGCCACTTGTTGATTGTTCTCTAGTGCCACTTCTGCCCCGCGCTCCAGATAAGCTGGGTCGTTGTCTTCGGCTAAGCCTTCGATACTCCACTGCACAACTGCGCACTTTCTAACAGCACTGTATACATGTCAAGCTATAGTGAGGCTTTAGGGCACACGACCGCTGATGTCATTAGCGGTCAAGCCATATCTCGTGCTTTGTCACGTATATAGTAGTGTCCCAGAATTTAGAGGATAAAATTGAGTCGCTGTGAAATACTGCAGACAGAAATCTGTGAGTAATGGGGTTATGTGAATCCCTATAATATCAGAGAAATACGATATATTAGTTCTTACAATTTTGTAGGTTGGTAAAGCATTCTGAATAATCTTAATATAGGTTGAGGTTTCTTTTTAACTTGTTTATAGACGCTCTTTAACTACTATGGTTCTTAGCGTCACATTCAACGAGGGTTGTCCAGAAAGTAACCTCCGTTCATGCATAGCACGAGAAGTAATGGGGGTAGCGCCGCCATTTCAACATCAGCGTGCGCAGGGACTCAGTACACTTCTTGCTTTGCAAGGTGGAGCATCGTATTGTCGCGTGTTTGCTAGTTATAACCTAAAAACATGAGCGCCGAAATAACAAATCCCGAGAAGGGCGAAGTGTGTGTGAAGTGTGAAAAGGCTAAGAAGAGCAATCCAAAACAAGCGTCGTGGACTTCTGAGATCTAATTTTGTGTTTTTGCATGACAACGCTCACCCTCGCTCAGCAAACAACACAAATGAACTTTTGGTGAACTTCAAATGGGACGTTTTGACAATCCACGTACAGACCGGACTTGACCCCTAGCGACTTCTATCTGTTCCCGTACGAAAAAATGGCTTGCAGCTCAGCGCTTTGGCAATGTCGAAGAGCTTCAGAACGCCGTGACAGGTTGGCTTAGTTCACAGGCGGCAGAATTGTATGCAGAGGGTATTTCAAAGACGTGCTTGAATGTGTTTGGAGACTATGTGGAAAAGTAGAGAAAAGCCATAGTTTTCAGATGTATACAATAAAACGTTTGTATGTGTGCCGGTTTCATGTTTATTTCAAAACGGCGGTTACTTTCTGGACAGCCCTCGTATATTGGGCGTGAAGGACCGGAAATCTTGCCTCTTTATCAAGCTTGAGGTTCTTTTATGTGCCGTAAATCTACAACACGGGACTTCCGTGCCGAAGGAGGCCATGCAAAGGAGTTTTATAGCCGAAAAACTCTATCGCCCTCCGCCGAGTTGGTTTCTATCTTTAATTTTTTTGTTAAATATTTTAGTACAAGAGGACCAGATATTAAAACTAATTTTGTAGAAAGAATCTTATTAATATAACTATTTTGGCAGAATAAAGTGCAATGGACTTAGAAGATTAACGTTTAGAATCATTCTTATATTTTTAAACCACCCCTTATCTATAGGACTAATTCTTTTCATCCGCGATCTCGGGAATTAGTTATACCCCTAGACCATGGAGAACGTCTAATAATACAGGTTGGTGTGGTTAAAAGTGTTAATATATTTTTGTTTAAAATTATAGCATTATCAAAAAACTATGCATTAAGGCCTGGTCAAAAATATTTAAAATAAATATATCAATTTACAGTTTTCAATAACTTCTTCTTCAAGAAATGGTAATCCAAACAAGTACGTCAAATACTATACTATGTCACTCTCACAAACTGCTCACATGTTAAGGGTCCTGCACACTGATCGCAGTCAATAGTCAGCCATCTTCATCACCATACAAGTATGGCCATGTCTGACAAGCCTCAGAATAAAAAAGAATCCGATGTGTTACATTCACATGACTTTCTCTACCCTCTTTCGCTTATTAGTGGGTATACAGACTGTTCTTACTACAGCTTATTACTTTCTCTACTACGTATAGTAAGTAGGGGAAGTATTGTATTCCACCCAAAAATTCGATACCGAGATTTCACCGGAAATACATGTTTTGAGACCTCCTGAATCCAAAAAAAGCATTTCAGGAAAACATGTCCGTGTGTGTGTCTGTGAACAGCATAACTCAGAAACGAACAGTCGGATAAACACCAAACTTGGTATTTAGGTTCAGTATCTTCCAGACATGCGACACGAAGGTTTTCACAAAAATCCCCCCACCCCAGAATACCCTTTACATGGAACATTTTTCGAAAATTTTAATTTTCTCAAAAACGGCTCTAACGATTTTGATTAAAATATCATATGTTTAAGATATTGTCATGACAAATAAAATGTATATCTTGAATTTTCTGGGAATGTCTCCAAAAGTATTCTTCATTGTGAACGACTTTTGCATAACTGGTAAACCATAAGAGATAGACAAAATTTTACTACACAAAAAATGTAGATCGCGTTAAAATACACAATTTATGTCATATACATTTTTTTTGTCGAGTGAACCATTTTCGAGATATTGCTTGTTATTCCCTTAAATTTGTCAATACTTATTTTCTCAAATGGGAATTCGTTATTCATTTTTTTGTCTTGGATATGCAAAGAGTATTAATCTGTGGCAAAGAGAATGGTGCTGCACATAGCAACCAGCTATTAAGAGATGTGTCTGTGCTTGTATTGCCCTTGCAAATACAAAATAAGGGGAACATAGTACGCCTTAAGCGATAGTCAAATATTTTTAGAACTGGTCGCTATGTGTAAAATGTAATTCTCTTTGCATGTCAAAAGATCGTTTCTGCAAATGTTTACCTCGATTAATATGAAATAGATGGAGAATAAGAGTTTCTAAAAATAGTTTGTAAAAGAGTAGAGAAAGTCATGTGAGTGTAACACATCAGATTTTTTTATATCTAGTGCATTGTTATCCAAATAGACCTTTGCCAAAATAGCTACACTACACATTTCGTTATAGATACAAAGGGAACAACGATAGTCAAATGTTTAAGAACTGGACGCTATATGCTGGCCTTAACATTCCATACTGTTTTCATGACAACGGGAGAAAAAGCTGAATGACGAAAAGAGACTAAATTGCCAAGTCATGAACTACTCGAACCATTAATAACGGATATCTCACTAATGGCTAACGCCACAAAAAACAAAACAAAACAAAAAAAAACTGCTTGAAATAAATTGTGTGTTTTAAAGAATCTACATTTCTTGTGAAGTACGTTTTCGTGTATCAATTAACGTTTACCAGTTATACAAGATTATACAAAATTCCTTCCGAATGAAGAGGACTTCACGGGCTATTCCCAGAAATTTTAAGATACCTATACATTTTATTTGTCATGTAAATATCTTTAATATATGGTAGTTTATTCAAAATTGTTAGAGCCATTTTTATAAAATTAAAATTTGCGAAAAATGTTCTATGTACAGGTTAGTTGGCGTGGCGATTTTGTTGAAAATCTTCGTGTCGCATCCTTGGAGTATACTAAACGTTTTTGAGTTATGCACAGACACTTATACGGACAGACAATCAGGCACAGTCAAGTGCATATGCAGACATTTTTATAAAAATGCTATTTTTAGGCTCAGGGGGCCTGAAGGTATATATTTCCGGTGAAATCTGGGGATGGCTTAGGCGGTAACTTCTGGGCCTGCATTCAGGAGATGCCAGGATCAAATCCCGTGGGCCGACCCTCCTCACTGAGGTTTTCTGGTGGTTTCCCTCAGCCGTGACCAAAGTAAATACCGGATTGGATATTTAATATCACGACCCAAAGTTCCACCTTAAATCTAAAACTATAGTAAAAATGAAAAATAGGTGGTACTGTGCCATCTATCCACAGAGAATGCAAGCAGGTGGACTGGACGGCACCCTACTGCCATCTGCACGGCACGAAGCAGAAGATCCAGTTGCTATGTATGTACTGAGGTCTCTGTGGACACATGACGAAGAAAAATGGTGTGGTTACAGGGATGAGACCCAGATAAGCACTTTTAAATAAGGAACTTAATAGTTTACTAGGCGTACTTACTCATCTATTTGTTTGTTTTTGTTTTTTGGTTATATTATGTTTTTAGTGATAAGTCATTACTAAAGAGAGTATGTAATGTGATCCTTCCTCTCAGGTGTTACTCCACTGAAACTATTACGAGATAAAATTATTAAACTACTCGCTGAATAGCATTATGAAAATTATTGGCTTTTATGTTTTGGTAAAATTAGCCTTGCTGCGAAAGAATGCACGCCACTAACTACAGTTCCGATATGATTTTTCAACGCACGGCCGACTGGTTTCTCGTGACCGTGGCTATTATTGAAAACATCTTATGTGTTGCACTCACATGCCTTTCGTTACTCACTCTTGTTCAAATAATTCTCTCATTTCTCCGTTTACCCTCCTCGTATGTAGGATTTAACCCAGGACTTACAAGCGAATGCTTGGGGTCAGAGGAGAAACTTTGGGTCAGATAGAATATACAGAATGGGCGATAACCGCGATGCCGAGTATGACACCGAGGAAGTACATAACGGTGAAATATTGGTGTCGAATTTTTGGGTGGAATACAATACTTCCCCTACTTGCTGTACGTAGTAGAGAAAGTAAAAAATGGATGTTATGCCGAGCTGCAACTATTAAGAAATGAGTCAATCTTCTAAGAATAAAAACAAAATTGGAATGTCACTTCCTAGATTAGCATTAATAGTAGTTTTTTCTTAAAATTAAGATTTTAATGTTTAAAACTCTGTCAATTAGTTAAATCCTTGATTTCCATGAGTTTCTTTATTCTTGTTCACAATTGTTGTACCTTCACGTTTAGTTACTTCATAACAAAGGCAACTTGTCTTTGAAATAATGTTCTATACTAGCATGCTTTTCTCAATTCATTAAAATGTTCTTTTTCTCCCTCTTTTTCATTCTCGTTCTGTGAAAAGTTCTGTATTTTCGTCGTCCTCTACAACGTCATTTCACTTTATCTTCTACTCTTTCATTTTCGTTCACTATTGTTCCTTTCTTGTACTACTTTCGTGTCCTTAAAGGGAAGATGATGTAAGATGTTTCCTGTTATATTTTTTGCCTTCTTTACAATTTACTTCTCTTTGAATATTCTTGAGCCTTATGCTTCTTACATGTTTTTAGCTTAAAAATTGAGATATTGCTTTGTGGAGAGACAAACATAGAAATGAGCGTTGTATTTAACCATGGCCATCCATTAAGTAGATATTCTAGTAGCTAACAGTTATTTATTTTAAGGTAATTTCAAGATAAGTGTGCTTGAAAGAGATCCACTCATGAATATTACCAAAAAATTACATTTTAGTCTTTTTGTAGTGTTATGAATTAGAATTTCGTTTTTGAATTATATCACCTAAAACTTGCACCTCAAATACTTTGGAAATGGAAAGTGATATTGATGTGCAGTTTTCACAGCATTTACTGGTAGTCAGGGGCTTGTATATTTAGCCTATAAACAGATTTTAATAATACTGAGAAAGTGTATTTTTTGAGAAAACATAATTTTTTTAAACAGAACAATGCCTAGGTACATCAGCAGAATAAAGGTAGGGTAAATTAGAATGTCAAAAATTAAAATGGGAGCCTACAATTAGTGTCTAATTAATTTGATCCTAAAAGGACCATCACAACTTCCTCCAAATAAAACACGACTAATGGCATTTACTTACTTTGCTCCTTGATATCAAGCAACTTTTACTCAATACATTTCTTTCTAAAACGCTTTTGGAGATATTGTACAATCTCAACTTAAATGGTCCACCCTATATAAGCGAGCGTTCTCACGAGGAGGGTCTGTCAGTTGGTGAGCGAATTAGCGAGTGCGTTTCTGGTGCGATGAAAGGTGCTGTTCTCCCAGTGAGTGTGCGACGCGCAGGGAGTGCTGCTTCTCCAAAATATTGAAGAAGCCTTGTGTTTGACTCCCAGGCAAGTGAACCATCCAGAAGGAGAGGCTATGTCGTGCGCATTTCTTTACGCCGCTACGTCACGAAAAAAAATGAAGTTACAGTGAAAAGAACTAGTTCAGATTAAGGAAGAGAGAGTGAGAACTTAATGGAGTAACAGTTAAAAATTGGACAAAGTCACAGTATTTTTACTTTGTCTACCACGTACATAGTAGGTAGAGAAGATAGGTTGCATTCCACCCGGAATTTCGATATCAAGATTTCACCTAAAATGCATGTTTTGAGGCCCCCTGAATCAAAAAAAGTATTCTTAGCAAAAGGTTCGTGTGTGTGTGTGTGTGTGTGTGTGTGTGTGTGTGTGTGTGTGTGAACAGCATAAATCAAAAACGAAAAGTCGGATGACTACCAACCGTAGTATTTAAGTAAGGTACCTTGCAAAAATGCGACACATCTGTTGGATTACATTCACATGACTTTCTCTATCTATCTCTGCTGCAAACCATTGTTGCAAAAGCTTATTCTTTTATCTACTGTATGTTAATTGAGATGATCGTTTGCGGAAATAGTTTCATTACACTTTACATTATAGGTACAAGAAGAATGAAGACTGCAACGACACCAATAACAACGAATATCTCGGAAATGGTCAATGCCACAAAACAATATATTACACATACATTTGTGTTTTAACGAAATCTATATGTTTTGTGTGGTAAATTTTTGTGCACTCCTTAAGGTTTACCAAAGTGTATAAAAGTCATTCAGAATGAAGAGAACTTCACAAGCTATTCCCATAGAATACAAGATATGCATTTTATTTGTCAATGTAAATATTTTAAATATGTGGTATTTTAATCAAAGTCTTTATAGCCAGTTTTTGAGAAAATAAAAAGCAACAAAGCATTATCCATGTAAAGGGTAGTTTGGAGTGGGGGAATTTTCTTAAAAAATCTTTGTGTTGTAAACTTGGAAGAAGCTAACTTAAATATCAGTTGGGTATTTATCCGACTGAGCTGTTCAGACATTTTCCAGTTTTATTTTAATTCAGGGGATATAGAATTTAGGTATAATACTTACAGGTATTGGAGTGGATTGGATTGTGAAGCGGGGGAATTCGGCACCGATCCAGGAATGAGGATATTGTACTGACGTCTTACGAGAGGGCGCCCCCGTGAGGGATGGGGTAATGGGAGATACCGGGCTGCCGGAACCAAGAGCGACGGCACAACAATGAGCAGATATAGACGTCCCGGCAGTGGGAAAACAGGTCGGGGATCCCGCCCCACACAGGGTCCAACGCTCCCCTCCAGGGGGCGCTTCTCATACCACGGAAACCAGCCGAAGTCCGAGGGACAGAGAAAGTTCATAGAGACTATTCTTTTTCTTTGCCACGTTGCACCGAAACACCGTCGCCGACACTCGCAACCCTGAAGTAGACCAAATGTGGTGAAGGATGAACGAAATAATAAATGGAACGAAATGAAGGGACAAGAAATTCGGGGAATGAAGGAAACCACTCCAGCATTCGCCTGACGACCCGGGTAAACCCCAATAAAATCCCTGTGTTACAGTGGACGGTCTTCGGGAATGGAACCCGGGACCTCACGAATGCGGCACAGGCGTTACCGCCTGAGCATTCCGCTTGGTATACTTATAGGTAAAATACTTCCTCTAGGTAATGATAGAGTATACATTTCGATTACAAGTGCAGATGGTGAAGGTGTGGGTGTGAAGTCCAGAGCGAGCACGAACGGGAAACGAGTGCGGTTGTGGCAGGCAGATAATCAGGGAGTTAGGTTCCATTAGGTGCTTCAAGTTGACATCTTGTTGCCAGTATCATTAGCGCCAGCCTCGTCCTCAACCAAGATAACGTCGAGAGTCTCGTCAGCAGGGACGAAAGAGGACGGTGCAGTAGCGTTTTAATTGTTCCACTTAACTTGACATTCTCCCTCCTCTTCTACCGACAAAGGCGAGATGAGATGCATCCACTAAAAATATCGAGATAATGTCTACAGCTCATAAAATCTGGGATAGAGTGTAGACGCGCTATATTGCTCTTCGTTGCTTTCTTTAAGAATATTGGTGAGAGCTAGAGTGCTCGTAATGAGGAACCAAACAGCAGGAGCACTTCGTTAATGTAAGAATTAATAATCCACTACATAACTAGTGCGATTTATTCACACAACCTTGATAAATACATAGACCATAAATTGTCATTTATTCCAATCCAAATATAAAATGTTTTATTTACGCATGCATCTACGAGTATTTTACATTTTGCATTGCATGTATACTAAATGTTATAAATACCAACTAGAAAACATGTCTCCTAAGTTTTGGGCAGCTGATTTGGAAAGGGGTCAATATGGCAAAGAGCTAAAACAAATGACAAAAACATATGGAAATGTGTCAAAATAAGACTAAGAGATATCAACCAACAGCAAATAGAATCGGATTGTAAAATTAAACCTTCTCTAAGTCTAGCAAATGAAATAAAATTGAATTGGGGTAAAGAGACATATATACTTAACTTAGGAAGAAAGGAAAGATCAGGAATGGCATGGTTTATACTGGGGGGCTGTAGGGCACAGAAATGACTGGAGAACTTGCCCATTCTTTTATTTAGATGAGGACTGGGTACATATTTTGGCGGAATGTGCACAGTGGGAGAACCAGCGAACAATTAAACTCAAAGAAAAATTAAGTCCCTCAAGAAAGAGATTGGCATGTTGGGAGCTACTGGCTGACCAGAGGAACTAGCAAATATGGGCAATTTCTTGGCTAAAGTGCGCGAAGCTACGTCAAATTTGTTCAGTTAGACAAAGATAATTTATCCCTATTTTCCTTTTTCTTGTTCTTTTTGTTTTGTTTTCTTTTTCTGTTGTTTATTTTGTCACTATACTTGTATCTTAAATATGCATGTACGGACAATGACCCATGGCCTAAATACTTGTGTAATAACTTCAATAATTTGAAACCAATAAAGATACTTTAACTATCTATCTACTTGGTCAAACTAAAAGAGACGGACCTCTTGAGCAATTAAAATTTTCCAAAATCCCAGAGTGAGTGCACTGTACACAACCGTCAACTTCCTTTCTTCACATGCCGGTCCTCGTAGCCGTGATCGCTGGAGTGTATAGCTTCGGTGCTCCGCCAAGCTGAGGGTCGCGGGTCCGAGTCCCACCAAGGGCATGAGTGTTTGTATATGTCTGTGTGTTGTGTGATTGCGGTAAATAATACAGTAAAACACAGTAATAATAAACTGGGTACACAAGGGAACTTTAAAAAAAAAGAAAACAATAATACAAGGCTACATGCACACCGTGCTTGGCGTGGGACACTGGTTAAGCTGTTTATCTTCTGCGCAAGCTGTTCCAATTCCATTCTCCGTAGTGGATTGATATCTTTCAGTTTTTACAACTCGTTTCACTGTAATGTAGTTAAATAATATTACCTGTATAACAAATATAATTACAGTAACGGTGAAATTTTTGGTTAATAAAATTAAATTGACTGAATATGAAACCTCCTCCGGATCAATAAACTGACATGTTGCCATCTACCAGTATGACGGACTACTAAATAAATGCCACATACATAAAAAATATGATGTGTTACACTCACATGACTTTCTCTACTCTTGTACAAACTATTTTTACAAACGCTTATTCTCCATATGCTTCATGTTAATCGAGATGTTAATCTTATTGCTAATTTTCTTGTAGATACAAGGGGAATTGGTAGGCTTTAAGCGATAGTCAAATATTTTAAGAGAATTTCCATTTGAGAAAAAGTATAAGTATTGGAAACATTAAGGGAATAATAAGCAATATCTCGAAAATGGTTCACTCAACAACAACAAAAAATATATATGACATAAATTGTGTATTTTAACGTAAAATTTTGTCTATCTCTTATGGTTTACCATATGCAAAAGTCGTTCACAATGAAGAACGCTTTTGGAGACATTCCCAGAAAAATCAATATATACATTTTATTTTTCATGAAAATATTTTAAATATGATATTTTAATCAAAATCGTTACAGCCATTTTTGAGAACATTAAAATGTTCAGAAAATTTTCCATGTAAAGGGTAATCTGGGGTGGGGGATTTTCTTGAAAACCTTCGTGCCGCATCTCTGGAAGATACTGAACCTAAATACCAACTTTGGTGTTTATCCGACTGTTCGTTTCTGAGTTATGGTGTTCACAGACTGACACACACGAGCCTTTTTCTAAAATTGCTTTTGTTTTTTCAGGGGGCCTCCAAACATGTCTTTTCCGGTAAAATCTCGGTATCGAAATTTTTAGTGGAATGGAATACTTCCCCTACTTACTATACGTAGCAGAGAAAGTAAAAATACAATTGTGAAAAGAGAAGTGAATTACGGTTTTTGAACTGCAAATCAATACCAAAGAGAGGGGGTAAATTTTTGCAGACTACACCGGAATCACTTCCAAATTAAGTTTCCATGAGAAGGGAAACTTTTTCGATGAAGAAACTCTTGGTTACAGAAGCAAGTGTGAGCGACCTAAAAGGAATTCAGGCTACTACAATTTACAGAACCAAAAATAATCTTCGGAGTTAAACAATAGTTTTAATACTATTAGAATAAAACAATGTGACTCCCAAGATTTTTATTTACATTAAGTATGTTTACTTTCTCTACCACATACCCTGTAGGTAGAGAAGATATTGCATTCCACCCAAAATTCCTTACTGATATTTCACCGTAAATACATGTTTTGAGGCGCCTGAATCCAAATAAAGCATTTTAGACGTATAGGTAGGTCCGTGTGTGTGTGTCCGTGAACAGCATAACTCAGAAGGGAAAAGTATGATAAATACAAAACTTGGTATTTAGGTTCAGTACCTTCCAAAAATCCGACACGAAGATTTTCAGGAAAATTCCCCCACTGCATACGACCCTTTACATGAAACATTTATCAATGTTTTTTTATGTTCTAAAAGGCTCTGCCGATTTTTATTACAATACCATAAAAATATTTACATGACAAATAAAATGAATGTTTTGACCATTCTGTGAATAGCCTATGAAGTCCTCTTCATTGGGAAGGGATTTTGTATAATCTTGCATAACTGGTAAACGTTAAGCGATAAGACGAAAACGTGCTACATAAAAAATGTGGATTTCTCAAAGCACGCAATTTACCTTAAGTAACTTTTTTTGTGACATAATCATTTCCGAGATATTCCGCCATTAATGATTTGAATTGTTCAATACTTAACCATTCTTTTAAATTCCTGTCAATTGTCATTTGTTTTTCGCGATTGTATGTAAACAGTATGGAATTTTAAGGCCAGTATATAGCGTCCAGTTCTTAAACATTTGACTATCGCTGTTCTCTTTGTATCTGTAATAAATGTGTAATGCAGGTATTTCTGGAAAAATTTATCTCGTTTAAAATGCAGTAGCTCGGAAAATAAGCTTTTGTAAAAACAGTTTATACACCAACTAATAAGCAATAGACCATAGAGAAAGTCATGTGAATGCAACATATAACCTTCTTGAGTTTAATGTTTTTAACAGGGTAGTTAATGCGTGTTCATGTACATAACCTCTTTTGTCGTATGTACTGTCGGTGGTCGCTTCGCAGATTGCTATATTTGCTCAGCTGTTCCACGCTGTCTTGGGATTCGCTGCTATTTATGTTTCTATTTGTTGTGAGTGACTATGTATCGCATTAAGTTAATGCTTAAATTTTACATAGTGCGAATGCTTAATTTTCATTGTGAATGGCCGGTTAGTGAATCTGCAAGTACACTCGCTTCCGTTTATTCCGTCACCGCAGCTTCGGGAGGCATTTGACCAACCTTCTCTGCGTACATAGCAGGGAGAGGTGTGTCTGGAGCGTTCTGCCTTTTTTGTTCGACCAAGCAGTGGTGTGTGTTAACTGTAGCTCACACGATGTATGCAAATATTTCGGAAGTGCATCGCGGAAGAAGTGTAGGCACGTGAGAAACCAATTTGCCATTTGGAGACATTGATAAGGCAGTGCCAATAATGTACTTCAGTTTTACATTGTTGCCATTAAAATATGTTTTCATGGAGATATGCAAAACAGGGTTTTATTAGTTGTATATTTAAACATGGTTATTATAAGTGATAACGTGTAAAGCTATTGCTCAAAGTTGTATATCCATATGCGAATAATGTAGAACTGTGCACGTAAAACAAGACGCCCTACATGCGCGTCTTGTTTTACAAGGTAAACAGATACACACACCTCCCTGCTATACGTCCTCCACCTCTGAAGCACAGTAGAAAGCCGCCTGAAGCTACGGTGACGGCATATATGGAAGTGAGTATACTCGAATAGTGGTTACTTATACCAGTAAAATAAAATATCTAAAATCCAAATTCATAATAATTCATACCCATATGTCTTGTTCCGGCGGTCTAACATGTGACGTAATCTACAGTTTTACACCGAACCCAGCCCGAAGCAGACTATTCTCGCACACATAGATTCTAGTCACGTGTTGTCATTCGAGCATTAGATTAGAAACTGCTCTGAAAGTGCATACCAAATGTACATGCAACGCTAGAGTGAATTCCTGACTTGATTAATACATAGTTGCGTTTATCCGCTACGAATGTAATTGAGTTTACAAACACTTTCAGGACTGCTCCTGCTTCTCCCTCTATCATGGTTTGCTAATTAACTTTCGGAAAGGGTGTCCCTAACAGCGTTTCATAAGTGTAGGTGTGTTTATCAGAAAATGAAATATAAACATTTTATACGTGGCTCAAAAGCTAGCAGCAAATGTTTTATTAACACGGTCATCTGAAATTGCCTTCTGGAAGTCTATCACCAGAGCTGTCAGAGGAGGAGGCCAAAAATAAAAAATCTGATGTGTTACACTCACATGACTTTCTCTACTCTTGTACAAACTATTTTTACAAACACTTATTCTCCATATGCTTCATGTTAATCCAGATATCGAGATGTTAATCTTATTGTTAATTTTCTTGTAGATACAAGGGGAATTGGTAAGCTTTAAGAGATAGTCAAATATTTTAAGAGCTGGTTGCTATGTGGAGTATTCCATTCTCTTTGCATTACCACGAAAAAAATGAATAACGAATTCCCATTTGAGAAAAAGTATAAATATTGCAAAATTTAAGGGAATAGCAAACAATATCTCGAAAATGGTTCACTCAACAAAAAAAAAAGAATATGACTTAAATTGTGTATTTTAACACGATCTACATTTTTTTGTGTAGCAAAATTTTGTCTATCTCTTATGGTTTACCAGTTATCCAAAAGTCGTTCACAATGAAGAATACTTTTGGAGACATTTCCAGAAAATTAGAGATATACAATTCAATTGCCATACAAATGTCTTAAACCTATGGTATTTTATTCAAAATCGTAAGAGCCATTTTTGAGAAAATTTAAAATTTTCGAAAAATGTTTCATATAAAGGGTAATCTGGGACGAGGGGATTTTCTTGAAAACCTTCGTGTCGCATCTCTGGAAGATACTGAACCTAAATACCAAGTTTGGTGTTTATCCGACTGTTCGTTTCTGAGTTATGCTGTTCACAGACACACAGACACATACACGGACATGTTTCCAAAAATGCTTTTTTTCGGATTCAGGGGTCCTCTAAACATATATTTCCGGTGAAACCTCGGTATAGAATTTTTGGATGGAACACAATACTTCCCCTACTTACTATACGTAGTAGAGAAAGTAAAAAGTTGATATATTTGTCGATATAAAGTTGATTCCTTTGCAAATATATAAAATACGATAAGCATGAACATTATTTCGATTTCTTTATTCCTCTACTACCTAACTATGGCACGTAAGAGGAAGTATGTTCCACCCAAAAATTCTATATATTTTACCGAAAATACCGTTTTGAGGCCCGCTGAACCTAAAAATAAATATCTGATGTGAATCGTTCACATGACTTGCTCTACCCTCTATCGTTTACTAATGGGTACACAAAGTATTCTTATTAAAACTTGTTTTCCTATCTACTACATTTTTATCCAAATAAACCTTTGCAGAAATAGCTACACTACACATTGCGTTAGGATACAAAGAGAACAGCGATGGTCGAATGTTTAACAACTGGACGCTATATGCTGCCTTAAAATTCCACACTGTTTCCATGACATTGCGAGAAACAACTGAAAACCGACGGACGTTAAAAAAGTTGCAAGTATTGAACAATTCGAACCTTTAATATTGGATATTTCAGAAACGGCTTATGCCACTAAAAAGCTTACTTTTAGTAAATCGTGTCTTTTAAAGAAATCCATATTTTTTATGTGTTACGTTTCCGTCTATCACTTAGCTTTTACAAGTTCTACAAGATTACACAAAATTATTTCCGAATGAAGAGGACCTCCTAGGCTATTCCCAGAAAATTCAAAATATGCATTTTATTTTCATATATGGTATTTTAATCAAAATCATTACAGCTATTTTGTAGAAAATAAGAATTTTCGAAAAATGTTCCATATAAAGGGTAGTTCGGCTGGGAACAGACATACAGACACACACCGGCATGCTTTATTTGGATTCAGGGCACCTCAAAACATGTATTTACGGTGAAAACTGGGTATCGAATTTTTGGGAGAAGGCAATACTTCCCCTACTTACTATACGCAGTAGAGAAAGTAATGTGTTGAAAAAAGGGGAAAAAATATCAAAGAACATCTCGTAAATTATAAATGTCTGTCACAAAATTAAAATAAATTGAGTATTTTTAAGATAGTCATATATTTAGGAACTAGACATTAAATATTAGCCTTAAAATTCCATACTGTTTCCATGCAATCGCGAGAAGCAACTGAATATTGGAAAAGAGAATGTCCAAGTAATGAAGAATTCGAACCGTTAGGGTACTACCATAAGGTTAGTTTGGGCTTGGGGGATTTTCTTGAAAATCTTCGTGTCGCATCTTTGCAAGATGCTGAATCTAAATACCAAGTTTGGTATTTGTCCGACTTTTCTTTTGAGTTATGCTGATAAGACACACACACACACACACACACACACACACACATACCTGGAGATTTCTCTAAAACTGCTTTTTTCGGAGGGAGGATTCAGGACGCCTCAAAACATTATGAAATCTCGGTATCGAGTTTTTGAGTGGAAGTAATCCTTCTCTACATACGTGATAGAGAACTTAAAAATGTTTTGTTTTTTATTATTATTATTATTATTATTATTATTATTATTATTATTATTATTATTATTTATACAGGGCGTCTGGAAACGTGTATTTCCGCTGAAATCTCGGTATCGAATGTTTGGAAATATGCAGTTTTCGGAATGCAATATTTTCTCTACTTACTATAGGTAAGCAGTGTATAAAGTATAAATGCTGTCTTCCGTGATTTAGTGGTTAGTATCTAGCCTCTAGTTGCCGAGGTCGAGGGTTCAAACCTGGAGGAGGACTTCCCTTTCGGAAGGGAAGTAAACCGGTGGTCCCGCGTCGTAGATTTATGGCACGTAAAAGAATCTCAAGCCTCATAAAGAGGCCACTGAGCAAAATTAGCGGTCTTTCACGCCCAGTATAGAATGGGACGGTAAGGACCACAGCAGTTAAAGAGCGTCCATAAATAAAACGCAGCTTTTTTTTGATAAACTATAAATGTTAGAGTCTGGAAAATGCCTGCCACAAACCAAACTCTTGACGTGGAGTTGTTGTATTTGGCGTTTTTGAGTGCCGATTCTAACTGAAGAACAGCCGTGCGTCATAATGATTCTGAAAACCTACAATAGAGAAATTTTTAAATCGATACGGACAGACCAAAATGGTCGTGAGTAGGGTTGTAGAGAAAATACTAGAAGTTACACTATTACATGCCTCTTCCTCCTATGCTACAGGTGTTAATTACTCTGATGTTAACCTACTGCCCTTCCATTTAATGGCAGGTGATTGTGTTGGGATTTTCAAAGCTATGTTTATGGGTTTATCCTAAAGGTTTTATAAGCAATTGCTTAAACAAGCTAACAGTACTTTGTTTCATACTATCTAGAACATCAAATTGAGCTTTTCCGTTCAGTTACTTTCCGCACTCCAACACCAACACATGCACACATAAATCTACTACCAAAATAGCTTTTCATAAGCTTTTTTCTTCCGTATTGCATTATTTTATGTTTCTATATTAATTATAAAATTTAAATATTACTTAACAACTGACCTTATTTGATTTACTTACTCTTTTTATAACGTTAATAAAATTCTGCAGTCTGATACTCAACAATACGTTGAAATAGTTGATAACTTACTCCGACAATGGCGCTACTGCAGACACGCTCCAATGTTACCAACATGTATTGCTTCAACTCATACGAACATATGAAACATGACTGCGCTCATTTCAATCATGATGTGCAGTGTAATATTTAACTCATATATAAAGTGTTTCGACGTAGATGAAACAAAATATGACTTTTCTGCATTGCTTTGGTCCTCACTGAAAACGTTAACAAAAGTAACGGTTAAGCAGCCCTTCTTATATAGTCATTTCTGGCGACTTTTGGAAGGAATTGTTGCCAACGTGAATCATTCGAGTTTTAGACACGCAGATCCCTCGGCTACAACTGCTACACTCCTTTCCTAAAAAATCTGGTGTGTTACACTCTGATGCAGTAATTTGTATCATAAATTATGTAAATGTCAAGAGTGACTATAGTGTGAATATGCATTATTGTGTGACATTGATTTGAGATGTTTGATGATTGTAAGCATTGTTGAGAAGTGGGTTTATACGCCCTTACTGAAACTGACAATAATAGCGTGCAATAATGTAGCGAGGGGGTGAGCGGTTTATCATTATTAGAGACGAGCAAATGAGGTAATATTGGCGCGTTTTTCTTAGAATTTGCGGGAACATTTTTCCTAGAGCATATGTTTTCGTAATTTTCATTGGATATAAAAATAGACGCTAATGTTGGCGCGTTTTATTAACCAATAGCAGCTCGGTTATAATCTTTAGGCATATCGGGGTGTAGGAGTATAAAAAGGGCTAGGTCAGAGTCAAATTCGTCCAGTCCATCGGAAATATTTGTGCATTACACGTCGCTGAATACATCGCACAGTTCATCGCTTCGCAGGTTACGCGTAGCAGAGTTATGAAAAATCTCAAGTGTTGTAAAGTTAATTACACAAAAAGTTGAAGTGCGAATTAAGAATGAGCAGTAAATAAGTTATTATAACAGTTTCAGTTTGGCGAGTGTCAAGATTAATATGTGAAAGTTCATAATATGTTACGACAATAAAAGTGTAAAACAAATTCTTCATCAGTGTTATCTTTGGATAAAAACTCCTTTCCGTTTACACACCTTGTATAAGATAAGTGCTCGACCAAAAAGATCATAGCTAGCCGGAGGACAGTGAACCCAAAATTAAATAAAATCACAGGCGCTCAGTAAAAGATAACACGAAGTGACCGCGACAAATTGTCTTTTATACATGCGGCAAATAAACAGTAGCATTCTTTCAAACAAACACTAATTCTCTACTCTTGTACAAACTATTTTTACAAACGCTTCTCTACTCTTGTACAAACTATTTTTACAAACGCTTATTCTCCATATGCTTCATGTTAATCGAGATATCGAGATGTTAATCTTATTGCTAATTTTCTTGTAGGTGCAAGGGGAATTGGTAGACTTTAAGCGATAGTCAAATATTTTAAGAACTGGTTGCTATGTGGAGTATTCCATTCTCTTTGCATTACCAGGACCAAAATAAATGAATAACGAATTTGAGAAAAAGTATAACCATTTGAAAATTTAAGGGAATAACAAGCAATATCTCGAAAATGGTTCACTCAACAAAAAAAATGTATATGACATAAATTGTGTATTTTAACGCGATCTACATTTTTTGTGTAGTAAAATTTTGTCTATCTCTTATGGTTTACCAGTTATGCAAACGTCGTTCCCAATGAAGAACACTTTTGGAGACATTCCCAGAAAATTCGAGATATACGTTTCATTTGTCATGAAAATATCTTAAACATATGATATTGTAATCAAAATTAGAGCCATTTTTGAGAAAATTAAAATTTTCGAAAACGTCCATGTAAAGGGTAATCTGGGATGGGGGGATTTTCTTGAAAATCTTCGTGTCGCATCTCTGAAAGATAATGAACCTAAATAGCAAGTTTGGTGTTTATCCGACTGTTCGTTTCTGAGTTATGATGTTCACAGACACACACACGGACATGTTTCCAAAAATGATTTTTTTAGATCCAGGAGGTCTCAAAACATGTATTTCCGGTGAAATCTCGGTATCGAATTTTTGGGTGGAATGCAATACTTCCCCTACATACTATACGTAGTAGAGAAAGTAAAAACATCCCTCGGCTACGCCTTCAGGTTGAGGGCTCTCAATCGTGTTTTCAACTATGTTGGGATTTCAAATGTTGGCTTTGAAGACCAACGTAATCCAGCTTACCGCTGTTTTCAATGAAGACCAAAGTCATGTGGAATTGCCCTGAATATTGTACGTAACTGTAGGAAGTGTATTTTCAGGACTTATTTCGATATTCCAGCGTGAGTCTGAAACAACTAATTTTCCTATGCAGTTACGTAAATAACTATTTTTGGAGCTGCTTGATCGTTACGCAGTATTAATGAACATTCACTTTTGGTTTGAATGTGGTGTCCACCACCAGTTTTAAACGGTTCTAAATGCTCTTCGCACCTGGCGGTTTTGTACTGGGTTTTATATTAGGAAAACTTGTAGCAGCGGCTTACTGAACCTGGGAGAAATTCATGCATTACAATTAAAATCCCACACTGAATCCTTATCCATTAATTTCAGTTCGTCGGCGTTTTTACACTCGATAACTCCTCTGCAATTAGTAAGTAGCTCTGTAATTATCGTCGTTTTGAACGATGAAACATTAATTCTTCAGCACCAAGATATTTCAGTTAACGTCGCGATTCCAACCTCAAACAATCAGGAAAATGACATGGCAATAAAAAATTCTCTATGGTAAACTGGTTGTCTCCTACTGAAGTAGAGACCGCCGTAAAGCACACCAGAATGCGATCGGAGGCCGTCCAGAAACCGCCTTCTCCTAAGATTTTCGCAGTTGTCTTTAACCTTAACAATGTTAGCTAACAATCAGCTGTAAGAGCTTGACAAAACGCAAGGGTTTTAACATTATGTTAAGCTTTTAACGTACTGTTATCAAATAAAATGTTAGAGTATTAAAATGTGTTGGTGAAACCGACCCTAACTCTGTCTGCTAGTTGATAGGACACACGCGTCTAGACTACTCAACCCATAACTGTTAGGCTTTGTACAGTTATTATCACTGGTGGCTGGATGTAAACAAAACAAGAGGTTAATCTATTCTCAAATCCTGATTTCAAAGGGTAACTTAGTAAGTAAGTAGGGGAGTAATATAGTAAGTAGGGGAAGTATTGCATTCCACCCAAAAATTCGATACCGAGATTTCACCGGAAATACATGTTTTGAGACCTCCTGAATCCAAAAAAAAGTAATTCTGGAAACATGTCCGTGTGTGTGTCGGATAAACACCAAACTTGATATTTAGGTTCAGTATCTTCCAGAGATGCGACACGAAGGTTTTCAAGAAAATCCCCCCACCCCAGATTACACTTTACATGGAACATTTTTCGAACATCTTAATTTTCTCAAAAATTGCTCTAACGATTTTGATTAAAATATCATATATTTAAGATACTTTCATGACAAATAAAATGTATATCTTGAATTTTCTGGGAATGTCTCCAAAAGTGTTCTTCATTGTGAACGAGGTTTGCATAACAGGTAAACCATAAGAGGTAGATAAAATTTTACTACACAAAAAATGTAGATCGCGTTAAAATACGCAATTTATGTGATATGCATTTTTTTTGCTGAGTAAACCATTTTCAAGATATTGCTTGTTATTAACTTAAATTTTCCAATACTTATACATTTTTTCAAATGGAAATTCGTTATTCATTTTTTGTCCTGGTAATACAAAGAGGATGGAATACTCCACATAGCAATGATCTCTTAAAATATTTGACTATCGCTTAAAGCCTTGCATCTACAAGAAACTTAGCAATAAGATTGACATCTCGATTAACATGAAGCATATGGAGAATAAGCGTTTGTAAAAATATTTTGCACAAGAATAGAGAAAATCATGTTAGTGTAACATCAGATGTTTTAATTGACGGACGTTCTTATTACATACGGCACCACAGACGATGGGCACTGATGATGCATGAAATGAGAATTGGGAAAGAAATATAGGGCATTTGCCGGATATGAAGACTGTGTAAAGCCTGCAAAACAACTCTTATGCAGAGAGGACGTTCCTGGGGGATTTGAATCATGGACGTCCTGTACCTTGCCCACCTGTGCTTGCTTTATTCATTCTACCTCCTTATATACGGAGATATTGTTGTTATATTTCTCCTCTACAACGTTGGGTAACACAGCTCGCATTCGATATAATTCTTTGTAATTAAAATAATAGAGGTATTATTCCGAACATAGATAGCTTACGCCTTGATGCTGCGCATGATCGCTGCTCCGCATGCTGCAAATTACCCCTATTGTATGTATGGATATAGGTAAGGATGGGTAAAATACAGCAGAGGCTCTAAATCTACATGGACATATTCAGATGATAAAAGTCATCGTGACAATCATTTTAATAAACAAAAAATCTGATGTGTTACACTCACAAGACTTTCTCTACTCTTGTACAAACTATTTTTACAAACGCTTATTCTCCATCTACTTCATGTTAATCGAGATAAACATTTGTAGACTCTATCTTATTGCTAATTTTCTTGTAGATGTAAGGGGAATATATATTTACAAGGGCAATATAGAAATACAGCCTTTAAGCACATACATATCTTAATAGCTGGTTGCTAGGTGCAGCACCATTCCCTTTGCCACAGATTAATACTCTTTGCATATCCAAGACAAAAAAAATAAATAACGAATTACCATTTGAGAAAATAAGTATTGAAAAATTTAAGGGAACAACAAGCAATATCTCGAAAATGGTTCACTCAACAAAAAAAATGTATATGACATAAATTGTGTATTTTAACGCGATCTACATTTTTTGTGTAGTAAAATTTTGTCTATCTTTTATGGTTTACCAGTTATGCAAAAGTCGTTCACAATAAAGAATACTTCTGGAGACATTGCCAAAAAATTCAAGATATAGACTTTATTTGTCATGAAAATATCTTAAACATATGATATTTTAATCAAAATTGTTAGAGCAATTTATGAGATAATTAAAGTTTTCGAAAAATCTTCCATGTAAAGGGTAATCTGGGGTGGGGGGTTTTCTTGAAAACCTTCGTGTCGCATCTCTGGAGGATACTGAACCTAAATACCAAGTTTGGTGTTTATCCGACTGTTCGTTTCTGAGTTATGCTGTTCACAGACACACACGAACATGTTTCCAAAATGCCTTTTTTGGATCCAGGGGGTCTCAAAACATGTATTTCCGGTGAAATCTCGGTATCGAATTTTTGGGTGGAATACAATACTTCCCCTACTTACTATACGTAGTTGAGAAAGTAAAAAGGTGCTTAGAAATTCCGAATTGAAATCAGAGAACCGGAAACGAAGTCACTGTAACGCCTTAACTATATTGAACGAGATGTTTGTATTTTGCAGGGTTACAATAATCCCACCAGGCTAAGTAAATCGAGCATGCTGATAATGCTCCTATTCATGCGTGGTCAGATTAGTGCTGACCAGCCAACCGTAACAGCAATCAAAGACCAGTAATTCCATACGTTATGATATCATTCCAAACTGGAGTTGCCAACACAGAGTCTGCCCTGTTCAGGTGGAATGCTCTGACGTAAATATCTCGGCAACTGGATCGTAAAATACAGGGGAAGTTGGCTGTAATATATAGTGCAACCTAATCCACTGTGCCTAATCCTTATACTCCAGATATTCAAAGGACAAGTCCTTTCGGTTTCAGAATATATCGATCAGGAGAGAAACAAAGGATTTGTTACCTTCAGCAATACCACGAGACACGGTAGTTTTTCGGTGATTTAACTGAGGTTAAAGAATGTTTATTGCCACGATAATTATTTTGATACCGAAGCTTAACAAGCATGAGTTTTAAAGTTCAATTAAACTACCTAAGAAAAATTATAAGAGAAGGAATTCGGTAAGATAATTAAAATACAAGAGCAATCCTATTTTTTGTACTTTTAGTGTAATAACTGAAATTATTATAATACGAGAACGATGCCATCTTTTTGAAATTTTAGTATTGTGAACGCGCGCACGAAGCTAGTGCCGCTTCCACATTCCAGAAGATTCCTTTGGGCTGGTTCTAGTAACCTACACTTCCAGAAGATACCGCTTTGTGTGTGAGTACTATAGGTGCTGCTCTTGCGCAGTGAGCTGAGTTCAGCTATTAAGAAGTCACGAAGTGACAAGTGGACAGTGCCAGTGCAGTTTAGTTGTGAGTTGTGATTCAGCACATCAGTTGTGTTGTGTTCCGAGGCGAGCCAAAAGTGACTCAAGGTAACGTTTGCTCTACGCTGAGTCCCTAAGTGAGCAGCAATAGGTATTATTATTATTATTATTATTATTATTATTATTATTATTATTATTATTATTTATTACAGTATAATCACTGAAGTGACTTACCTGTTTCATCTCGTATTATGTGACGTTATATCTTGTACCACATCTTTTATATTTTAAGTTTGCAGATCACCAAGTCTCGCCATTTCTAAAGTTTGTATTAACCGCCAATTGTGAACACGAAAATGCATGAGAATAGGCTTCCTAGATCCCTAATCGAATCAAATCAGAGATTATATGAATAACAAATCTTATGTGTTACACTCACACGACTTTCTCTACTCTTCTACAAACTATTTTTACAAACGCTTATTCTACATCTAATTCATGTTAATTCAGATAAACATTTGCAGACTCTATCTTATTGTTTATTTTCTTGTAGATGTAAGGGGAATATATATTTACAAGGACAATATAGAAAAACAGTAGCCTTTAAGCATATACATATCTCTTAATAGCTGGTTGCTAGGTGCAGCACTATTCCCTTTGCCACAGATTAATACTCTTTGCATATCCAAGACAAAAAAATGAACAACATATTCCCATTTGAGAAAATAAGTATTGAAAAATTTAAGGGAATAACAAGCAATATCTCGAAAATGGTTCACTCAACAAAAAAATGTATATGACATAAATTGTGTATTTTAACGCATTCTACATTTTTGCTTGATACGGTAATTTGTATCACAAATTACTTAAAGGTAAATAATGATTGTAATATGAATATGTATTTTTATGTGACATTGATTTCAGAGGTTTATTAATTGTAATTATCATTGGTAAATAATAATATACGGCTTTACTGAAACTGTCAATAATAACGCAATAATGCAGCGATGGGGTGAGTTGTTTATCATTACCGGGAACAAGGAAGTTACGTAATGTTTCGCGCGGTTTCGGTAGAAGCTTCTAGAATGTCTCCTAAAGTAATATGTATTCGTGGTTTTCATTGGATATTAAAATAGACGCTAATGTTGGCGCGTTTTATTAGCCAATAGCAGTTCATTTATAATCTTTAGGCGTATCTTGATGCAGGCCTATAAATAGGGTAGGTTCGAGGTAGCTTGCCTCCAGTTCAACAGAATTCTCAATACATTACACGTCGGTCGCCCAGTTCAACAGAATTCTCAATACTCTACACGTCGGTCTCTCAGTTCATCGTCAGTCAGTCCTTCATTTCGTCAAGTTACGCGCAGCAGAATTACGAGAATTATTATAAAGTATTATACAGTTAAAAAAATACAAAAAGTTGAAGTACTCGAGTTAAAAGTGATAAGTAAGAAGTTATTGCAAACAGTTTCAGTTTGGCGAGTATCTATATCAATATGTAAAAAGTATTAGTGAACGTGTTCGACAATAAAAGTTATAAAACCAATTTCTTCATCAGTATCATTTCTGGATAAAAGATTCCTTTCCGATTCACACCCTTACATAGAGATACATGTCCTACCAAGATAAGATGATAGCTAGCCGGAGGACAATATACAAAACTTTAAATTCTTTCGGAAACTAATTGATACAAATTGCTACGCCAGATGGAGCTACAAACCAGGAGGACGTCACAAGATGGCTTCCACTCACATGAAGTCAACACAACCTTAATACAACTTCAAATTGGCACCCAGAACGTGGGGCACGATAACCAGGAAAGGAACACAATGACCAAGAAAGAAACAAGATGAACAGGAAAGGATCAACATAACCAGGAATGCAGCGGTGAAATGATCTACAAGACGCAGATTCCAGAAACAACAGGGAGGACAGACTACATAAATGATTGGACATCGTAATTCCGAGATGACACAGCAACAAGGAATTCAACTACAAAACGACAAGACTACGCAGATTCATCGAAGCGATACACAAATTAAGGAGAATGGGGCAGGAAGCTGGACATCAAAGTAACATCAACAGAAGGCATCACAAAGGTCAGGTGAATTGTAATTTTTTTTTAGAAAACAAAAAAAACAATGGCTACTAATAATACAGAAGAAATAATTATGGAGGGAGATAATGTAACAGTTAGCTGTAATTCAATACAGGTTACAAAAAAAGGCTCAAACAATGTAGTATTGGAGAAAAAAAATGTTAGTGCAGAAAGTAAGAATAGAATAGCAGGAAATATTACTATTGATGCTGGTATGATGAAGGAAATGATGGAATTGTTGAGAAATATTAGTGAGAAAATG
This sequence comes from Deroplatys truncata, assembly GCA_030765065.1. Lineage (NCBI taxonomy): Eukaryota > Metazoa > Arthropoda > Insecta > Mantodea > Mantidae > Deroplatys > Deroplatys truncata. Next base: position 178,168,860 of record CM060987.1, on the reverse strand, counting down.
CAAAAGAGTCATATGGAATTGAGAGAAGCTATAAACAAAGATCATAGGGAATTTAGGGAAAATATTGGTAGGAGTAATGATGTATTAGAGCAGAAAGTAGATCAAAGCAGTGAAGAAATTGAAAAGAAAGTTATGAAGCTAGATAGGAGTATGCCAGAAATGAGAGATGAAAATGAGGAAGTAATAGTAAGTGAGATAGGAAAAGTTTCAAAGAAAATGCTAGACATGAGCATGGAAATAGGTAACAAAGAAAGTGAGGTTAATGTAGAATGTACAGAGTTAGGAAGTCAAGTGAGTAGTATTTCAAGTGAGATAAGAGAGATAAAAGAGGTTAGGAATGTAGATGTAAATCAGGCGCAAGTTAATTTTGGAGGGGAAATTTCAGAAATACAGAAAGAATCAGAAATGCAAAGAAATAAAGTGTACCAAGATATTCAAAATGAAAACTCCAGTCCAGTACAGTTTGGTACAGATATGTCAGAGTATTCTGAAATTAAAAAGATAGCAGAAGAATTGAAAATGAAAGTTGGTAAAAGATGTGTTGTTCAAGAAACTGTAGATTGTTTTCAAATGTTATCATATGACGAAATTTCATATGAATACAAGAGGTTATTCATGAACAAAAATTTGAAGGTTAGGATACGGTTACGAGTAATGTTTAGCCACACACAATTTGATCCAGGAGGGTAAATAGCAATGAGATGTAAAGTAAATGCTGGATAGGTAAAGATGACTTGCAGAGAAGTGTATTGGAACGTAAGAGGGTTAATTATTTATGTCATTTGAAAAGTGAAATAAATTAAAAAAAAAAGAGAAATGTTTAAAAAAAAATAATAAATAAATTTTTAGTAACTGTAACAACATTTGAAAATTAAGAATGAAAAGATTGAAATTTAATATGATATTAAAGTAAAGCACATAAATACTATTCAAAGAGTATTGTTAAGATAAAATACAAAATAACAAAAATTGGTAAATATAATTAAAAACAAATACTTATGTAGCAAACAGAAAAGGTGAAACATTGTCTAGATTTAAGAGATATCAATATATTTATGTAAAGGGAGAATATTTTGGTAAATATGTGTAATAATTACAAAATTCTTGAATGCCTAAATTTTGTTAACAATATAAGAAAGTAAACAATTTGGTAGCAGTGATTAAATAATTTAGGGTAAAGTATTTGCTATAAAAAAAAAATTCGTGATGTCAGATTAATATCTAAATTAATTAAACCAGAGCCAGTAAGTAGTGGCGAGATAAAACATATGTCGTGTGTTAAATGCGTGTGAAGTGTCAAGTGAAAGTGATAGCGTGTGTTCCAAGATTTAGGAGACTAAAAACACAATTATCAAATTTCCAAACAAGCTGTAAATATTTATAATTATGTTTCTAGTGGGGCATATGATACGGTAATTTGTATCACAAATTACTTAAAGGTAAATAATGATTGTAATATGAATATGTATTTTTATGTGACATTGATTTCAGAGGTTTATTAATTGTAATTATCATTGGTAAATAATAATATACGGCTTTACTGAAACTGTCAATAATAACGCAATAATGCAGCGATGGGGTGAGTTGTTTATCATTACCGGGAACAAGGAAGTTACGTAATGTTTCGCGCGGTTTCGGTAGAAGCTTCTAGAATGTCTCCTAAAGTAATATGTATTCGTGGTTTTCATTGGATATTAAAATAGACGCTAATGTTGGCGCGTTTTATTAGCCAATAGTAGTTCATTTATAATCTTTAGGCGTATCTTGATGCAGGCCTATAAATAGGGTAGGTTCAAGGTAGCTTGCCTCCAGTTCAACAGAATTCTCAATACATTACACGTCGGTCGCCCAGTTCAACAGAATTCTCAATACTCTACACGTCGGTCTCTCAGTTCATCGTCAGTCAGTCCTTCATTTCGTCAAGTTACGCGCAGCAGAATTACGAGAATTATTATAAAGTATTATACAGTTAAAAAAATACACAAAGTTGAAGTACTCGAGTTAAAAGTGATAAGTAAGAAGTTATTGCAAACAGTTTCAGTTTGGCGAGTATCTATATCAATATGTAAAAAGTGTTAGTGAACGTGTTCGACAATAAAAGTTATAAAACCAATTTCTTCATCAGTATCATTTCTGGATAAAAGATTCCTTTCCGATTCACACCCTTACATAGAGATACATGTCCTACCAAGATAAGATGATAGCTAGTCGGAGGACAATATACAAAACTTTAAATTCTTTCGGAAACTAATTGATACAAATTGCTACGCCAGATGGAGCTACAAACCAGACAAAGGAGTGACGTCACAAGATGGCTTCAACACACGTGATGTAAACAACATTACGTAAAGCAAGTTCCGTCGCATATTGGCTCCCAAACGTGGGGCTAAAATTAATGTTAAATAAATACAACATTAATACTACTTCATGCTGCAGTAAAATTTTGTCTATCTCTTATGGTTTACTAGTTATGCAAAAGTCGTTCACAATAAAGAATACTTTTGCAGACATTCCCAGAAAATTCGAGATATACATTTCATTTGTCATGAAAATATCTTAAACATATGATTTTTTAATCAAAATCGTTACAGCCATTTTTGAGAAAATTACAATTTTCGAAAAATGTTCCATGTAAAGGGTAATCTGGGGTGGGGGATTTTCTTGAAAACCTTCGTGTCGCATCTCTGAAAGATACTGAACCTAAATATCAAGTTTGGTGTTTATCCGACTGTTCGTTTCTGAGTTATGCTATTCACAGACACACACACATACACACAGCACACACACGGACATGTTTCCAAAAATGCTTTTTTTGTATTCAGGGGGTCTCAAAACATGTATTTCCGGTGAAATATTGGTATCGAATTTTTGGGTGGAATGCAATACTTGCCCTACTTACTCTGCGTAGTAAAGAAAGTAAAAATGAAAGGAAGGAAAAAAAAATCTGATGTGTTACACTCACATGACTTTCTCTACTCTTGTACAAACTATTTTTACAAACCCTTATTCTCCATCTACTTCATGTTAATCGAGATAAACATTTGCAGAGTCTATCTTATTGCCAATTTTCTTGTAAAATGAAAGGGAAATATATATTTACAAGGGCAATATAGAAATACAGTAGCCTTTAAGTATACACATATCTCTAATAGTTGGTTGCTAGGTGCAGCACCATTCCCTTTGGCACAGATTAATACTCTTTGCATATCAAAGACAAAAAAATGAATAACAAATTCCCATTTAAGAAAATAAGTATTGAAAAATTTAAGAGAATAACAAGCAATATCTCGAAAATGGTTCACTCAACAAAAAAAAGTGTATTTTAACGCGATGTACATTTTTTGTGTACTAAAATTTTCTCTATCTCTTATGGTTTACCGATTATGCAAAAGTGTTTTCACAATGAAGAACACTTTTGGAGACATTTCCAGAAAATTCAAGATATACGTTTTATTTGTCATGAAAATATCTTAAACATATGATATTTTAATCAAAATCATTAGAGCCGTTTTTGAGAAAACTAAAATTTTCGAAAAATCTTCCATGTAAAGGGTATCCTGGATTGGGGGATTTTCTTGAAAACCTTCGTGTCGCATCCCTGGAAGATACTGAACCTAAATACCAAGTTTGGTGTTTATCCGACTGTTCGTTTCTGAGTTATGCTGTTCACAGACAGACACACAGACAGACACACAGACACACACACGGACATGTTTCCAAAAATGCTTTTTTTGGATTCAGGGGGTCTCAAAACATGTATTTCCGGTGAAATCTCGGTATCGAATTTTTGGATGGAATACAATACCTCCCCTACTTACTATACGTAGTAGAGAAAGTAACTAGTTATTAGTTTTTGAGCACCATGCTTTAAAACTATCGAAAGTCCGATTCTGATTGATGAATAAGCCATCAATGAGACCGTAAATTGGCTGAAAGGCGCTCGCATGTAGTTATCAAGGAAATGTTTTCACCCGAAACAGAACTGATCATATTTCTCTCTTGGTGGAACATCCAAGGGAGGGATAGGTTTTTCTCTCCTATGTAATAGCATTTTGATAGTGTCACCTTAACCGTATTTTCCAGTTTATTGTGATCCCGTCGCGAACTAAAGGTCACATTATAGCAGTCACTTTCGCTTCTGCTGTAAACTGTATCGCATTGTCATCTTGCTTGTTTATACCTGCGCATTCTCTCCTCTTTCCCTCTATACTCAGCGGTTATTGGTGTGGAGGTCATATGCAGATCACCGTCTTCTATCTTCCAGTACCCTTCTACAATTTTACTGTTGATTAGCTGTCATCATTACAAGGTGTAGGCTAGAGCCTGTTCCAACCTTCCGAATGTTTTCACTGATCGATCCGTCACTTTATTGGTCTTCCTTGGTCTCGGTGTCCCTCTGGTTTGTAATTTAAAGCAATTTTAGCTAAACTGTTACCTAAAACACCAAAACGGCGGAGGATGAAAACAAAAACGAAAGAAGAAATGTATAAGAGAATACGAGATGTTCAAATTTGCGTTGACTACTTTGCTACGACATCGGCAATGCTCTTTTACACCAACCATAAATTCCAATACAGGTATTTGTATTGGGTGCGGTTAATCCTCATCTAAATGACTTCTGTATAATTGGTGAACCGTGAGAATAGACAAAATCTTACTATACAAAAAAACCTGATGTGTTACACTCACATGACTTTCTCTACTCTTGTACAAACTATTTTTACAAACGCATATTCTCCGTCTACTTCATGTTAATCGAGATGTTAATCTATTTCTGATTTTCTTGTAGATGCAAGCGGAATTGGTAGGCTTTAAACGATAGTCAAATATTTTAAGAGATGGTTGCTATGTGGAGTATTCCATTCTCCTTGCATTACCAGGACAAAAAATGCATAACGAATTCCCATTTGAGAAAAAGGATAAGTATTGAAAAATTTAAGGGAATAACAAGCAATATCTCGAAAATGGTTCACTCAATAAAAACAAAATGTATATGGCATAAATTGTGTATTTTAACGCGATCTACATTTTTTGTGTAGTAACATTTTGTCTATCTCTTATGGTTTACCAGTTATGCAAAAGTCATTCACAATGAAGAATACTTTTGGAGACATTCGCAGAAAATTCAAGACATACATTTTATTTGTCATTAAAGTATCTTAAATATATGATATTTTAATCAAAATCGTTTGAGCCATTTTTGAGAAAATTAAAATTTTCGAAAAATGTTCCATGTAAAGGGTAATCTGGGTTGGGGGGATTTTCTTGAAAACCTTCGTGTCGCATCTCTGGAAGATACCGAACCTAAATACCAAGTTTGGTGTTTATTCGACTGTTTGTTTCTGAGCTATGCTGTTCACAGAGACACAGACAGACGCACAGACACACACGGACATGTTTCCAAAAATGCTTTTTTTGGGATTCAGGAGGCCTCAAAACATGTATTTTCGGTGAAATCTCGCTATAAAATTTTTGGGTGGAATGCAATACTTGCCATACTTACTATACGTAGTAGAGAAAGTAAAAAACGAATAACGAATTCCTTTTGTGAAAAAGTATAAGTATTGGAAAATTCAAACAAATAACAAGGAATATCTCGGAAATTGTTCACTGGACCGAAAAAGTGTATATGAGATAAATTGTGTATTTTAATGAGATTTACATTGTTTGCGTAGTAAAATTTGGTCTATCTCTTACGGTTTACCAGTTATGCAAAATTCATTCAGAATGAAGACGACTTTTGGGAACAGTCCCAGCAAATTCAAGATATGCATTTCATTTTCCATGAAAGCGTCTTAAACATATGATGTTTTAATCAAAACTGTTAGAGCCATTTTTGAGAAAAAAAAGTTTCGAAAAATGTTCCATGAAAAATTTAGTTGGTTGTGGGGGGATCCTCTTAAAAGTCTTCATGTCATATCTTTGAAAGATACTAAACCTAAATAGCAAGTTTAGTATTTATCCGACTTTTCCTTTTTGAGCTATGCTGTTCACAGACACACACACACACACACACATGAGCCTTTTCTAAAAATGCTTTTTTTTTTTGGATTGAAGGCATGTATTTCCGGTGAAATCTCGCTATCAAATTTATGTGTGGAATGCAATACTTCCCCTAATTACTATACGTAGTATAGAGTAGAAATCTTATTAAAGCACAGAATTTATATCTAATATAATTTGTGTGGTGTTTTTCGAGATGTTCTTTGTTATTGGATTGAATTTTCAAATACTTTATACTCTTTTAAACTGCAAATCGCTATTCATTCCTTTCCGTTGTATTTATGCAAAGAGAACGCAATTGCATAGCGACCAGCTTTGAAAAGATTTGACTGTCGCTTTAGCTTACTGTTTCTCTTATTATACTTAAAACATAATTGAAAATGTGCAATGAAGGTTTATCTCTATTAACATGAAGTAAATAGAAAAATAAGCTTTGTAGAAGAGCGAGTAGAGGAAGTCGTGTGAATGCAGCGCATCAGATTTTTACTTTCTCTACCACATACATAGTAGGTAGAGAAGGTATTGCATATCACCCAAAAATTCGATACCGAGGTTTTACCAGAAATACACGTTTTGAGTTACCCTGGATCCTAATAAAGCATTTTTGGAAACATGTCCCTGTGTTGCGTGTCTTGTCTGTGAACAGCATAACTCGGAAACTGAAAGTCGGTTAAGTACCAAACATGGTATTTAGGTTCAGGATGCGACACAAAGATTTTTAAGATCCCTCACCTCCAACTATTCTTTATATAGAACATTATTCGAAAATTGTTATTTTCAAAAAATTATTTTAATTAAAATACCATATATTGAAGATATTTGCATGCCAAATAAAATGTATATCTTGAATTTTCTGTGAATAGCCTGTAAGTCATCTTTATTCGGAAGAAATGTTGAATATCTTACATAACTGGTAAACGTTAAGCGATAGACAAAAACGTACTACACAAAAACTGTAGATCGCTTTAAAACATACAATTTATTTCACATAAGTTTTTATTGCGGCATAAGCCGTTTTTGAGATATTCATTATTAAAGCTTCGTATTGTCCATACTTGGTCATTCTCTTTGAGTCCTGTTAACATTCAGTTGTTTCTCGCGATTATCTATCTTACGGGAGAAGATAGAAGTATAAGTGAAGAAATGGTTAGTTTTATAAATGTTGACGTTGACAGAGAATGAAGAGGAGGAGGAGGAGGAATGGGTAGAGAGAAGATGTTAAATAAGACGACGGGAAGGAGAGAAATGTGGTGATTGTAGAACGAGGATGGAGGAAGAAGAGGAAAGGAGAGAAGGCGACGGTGGTGTTGGGGTGCAGGTTTATCATTATTGGAGGAGTAGCCAGCAGTTTCGCCATCTTTGGAGGAGCAGCTAGCAGTTTTACCATTGCAGGAGTAGTTAATGTGGTTCGAGAGGGATAGTGAATGGAGTTATGGTGATGTTAGATGCATGGAGGTGTAAATTTGTTACTGTTATTAATAGGAGGGTAATTTTGAGTTTATGTAGGTTGGAGGTGGAGTTGGTGTTGGAATGAAATGGAGGATGTGAGTGAAGTGAAATGTTGTGGGGTAAAGTGAGTAGATACTTAGCGATAGAAGTATAAAATGTTTAGCGTTTGGTTAAAAAACGTAAAGGTTTAATATATAGTGATAACATTTAAAAATTGATATATAAAATAAATTAAAAGGGATAAAATAGAAAATTAACACGGAGATTAAATAAAATTTTATAAAGCAAATAAATAAACAAATAAACACAAATGCATAATAAAGATATAAATGAATTAAGTAAAATATTGAACTACTATAAAATAAATAATTACTATGAGAACAATGGAATGTTATAAATAGATACGTTTAATTTAAAAAAATAATTAAGAAACATTTTAAATAAAATATAAGTATAAATAAACTTATTAAAATGATTAGTAGTCTAGTATAAGGTTTTGTGCTGGCCACCAGTACATTTTCGCTGGTTGCCAATAAATAGAGTTAAATAGGAGTAGGTAGTAGCTGGCTACCAGTTGCTAAGTTTGCTGGTTTCCAGTAACTGTAGATAAATATAGAATTTAGAATTGTAATTAAGTTTTTTTACGCCTTTACTCTACTCTAATAATTTATATTTTTCTTTCTTTCTTTCTTTTATTTATTATTATATTATTATTTTGTACAAATTGTATAGTTTGTAGTTATTGTATCTGGAAAAAAATGGTGTAATCTAAAATGTAAATGTGTTTGTGAGAATAAACGTAAAGTTTGAATGTGTGTCCCGGTGTAGTAACCAAGGTGACGGGACAGTATATTCAGATTTTATTATTTATTATCATTTTGTTTTTTGTTTCTCCCGATTCCATGGAAGCAGTATGGAATTTTAAGGCCAGCATATAGCATCAAGCTTTTTAACATTTCACTGTCGTTCTTTGTATGTATAAATGTGTACTCTTGCTACTTCTGCAAAGGTTTATCTGGATTAAAATGCAGAAGATACAAAAAAGATCTGATGTGTTACCCTCACATGACTTTCTCTACTCTTGTACAAACTGTTGTTACAAACTCTTATTCTCCATCTATTTCATATTAATCGAGATAAACATTAGCAGAGACGATCTTTCGACATCCAAAGAGAATTACATTTTACACATAGCGACCAGTTCTAAAAATATTTGACTATCGCTTAAGGCGTACTATGTTCCCCTTGTTTTGTAACTGCGGACAATATAAGCACACAAATATCTCTTAATAGCTGGTTGCTATGTGCAGCACCATTCTCTTTGCCACAGATTAATACTCTTTGCATATCCAAGACAAAAAAAAATGAATAACGAATTCCCATTTGAGAAAATTATTGAAAAATTTAAGGAAATAACAAGTAATATCTCGAAAATGGTTCACTCTACAACAAAAAGGGATATGACATAAATTGTGTATTTTAACGCGATCTACATTTTTTGTGTAGTAAAATGTTGTCTATCTCTTATGGTTTACTAGTTATGCAAAAGTGGTTCACAATGACGAATACTTTTGGAGACATTCCCAGAAAACTCAAGATATACATTTTATTTATCATGAAAATATCTTAAACATATGATATTTTAATCAAAATCGTTAGAGCCATCTTTGAGAAAACTAAAATTGTCGAAGAATGTTCCATGTAAAGGGTAATCTGGGGTGGGGGAATTTTCTTGAAAACCTTCGTGTCGCATCTCTGGAAGATACTGAACCTAAATACCAAGTTTGGTGTTTATCCGACTGTTCGTTTCTGAGTTATGCTGTTCACAGACACACACACGAACATGTTTCCAAAAATGCTTTTTTGGATTCAGGGGGTCTCAAAACATGTATTTGCGGTGAAATCTCGGTATCGAATTTTTGGGTGGAATACAATACTTTCCCTACTTACTATACGTAGTAGAGAAAGTAATAAGCTTTAGTAAAAATAGTTTGTATACACACTAATAAAAATAGAAGGTAGAGAAAGCAATATGAATGTGTCTCATAGGATTTTTTAACCCCTTAACACAAGGGTAAAGCGTTTAACATAATGTTACAGCTAGCATCGTTCCATGAAACAGAACTTGACTTAAATCACTTTAACATCGGTTAGCGAAACCGGCCGTTACTCCTTTGAATTGTTCATATACAATCTGTAACCTTTCGTTTCTCACCTGCATAAGAAAATCTCCACAAATGTTTCACAAACCTGATCTGACGTACGCAGGACGGTACGACTTGAACTTGTTGCTGTTTTAGCTTTGAGCTGTCCAGGTGAGCCAAAAATTTGAGACTAACGGGAGTTTTTGGTTTAGTTAGTTATGCAATTTCCGTTGGAGTTTTCACATTTCCAGTTAGGACTGAGTTTATATACTCACTATTGGCAAACTACTATAGCATACATTAACGTTCGTTCTATTGGGTTCCCACTGTGTTCAGCTCGAGCGCTTTTAGTGGAAAATGCATGTAGCACAATACAATGTTCTGCGAATCAGACCGTGTTTCGTTATAAAAACCCTATTGGCAATTTTCCCCCGCCAACCCCCCCCCCCACCTGCCCCTTTGCATCCATATCTACATGCGTCGGCTCCCTTTCTATACAAGCACGCACATCACACACAAATGCTCTACCTGGTGGCCTATATCGAACGGGTCTGGTATTCTATGACGTCACAAGCATGCCCTGGAATCGCGCTCTGGTCGGGCAGGGTAGTGATGGAGATCCGGGCTAACCTATTAGAATAGAATAATATCTGAGAAGGCTTTGTAAAGCCTGCTGCAACATTTCAAAAGCAAACATTAGAGTAGCTTTCCCTCTTTCTAAATCTGTATTCTATATTCTTCTTTATTCATTAAAATTATTATTATTATTATTATTATTATTATTATTATTATTATTATTATTATTATTATTATTACCAGACTGCATGAAGTATCGCATTAGGAAAACTATGTTTAAAAATCATGCTTTTTTGCAAGCAATCAGATCTCGGTGGCGAAGTCTGAAATGAACTACAGAAAATGTACCCTTTAACAAATTGACAATAGTTATTTATGTAACTAGTGAATATGAGCATCATTAGCGCGGAATGTGTTTTGCAAGAACGAGACGTAAGCCGAGTTCTGTAACTACATGAGAGCGGTAAGTGTACTCATATCCCATTAATTGCATACAATATTTTATTGCTACCATTTAATAATGACTGCTCTCCTTATCTGAGTTCATGATACGAGCGTTGATCTATAAGTAATTATTCAATAAACATTCTGATACTCTATGATTCAATGAATCAAAGTCTAGTTAATATTATTTCGTTGACTATATTAAAGTTGTCTGGAAAGAAAACAATGAATGTAACGATATTCATTTGTTTATGATAACAACAGGGTGATTTAGACTGTCTGGAAATAAAATTCGTTGTGAATAATGAGTAATTCTGAAAAAGGTATCCCTTCTATGAATATTCTTGATCCGGAATATAATTGAATAATTCAGAATTGTTAGAGAAATTCCACTTAAGAATCATCTACTGTTCAATTATTCAATGTGACATTAATGTATGTAATTAATATAATGTTAATGAAATTCTGCTTATAATCATCGGGTACGTGGCCGACACTGAATATTTTTAGAAAATTCAAGCAAGGATTAGTTTTAAAAAATTTAAGTGATTTTATTGTTTTTCAAAATATTCTCCTTCATACACACATTTCCCATTCAATGAAAACAGTTCTTAAAAGCAATGATGCCATCTTCCTGAAGCATTTCAGAAACCAGGTTTTTATAATCTTGACGAAGTCGTCCTCCGTGGTGTAGTGGTTACCATGCTAGCCTCTAGTTCCCGAAGTCGCGGGTTCAAACCGATGGATTTTTTCTGCTGTAAAAATCCTTAGCATGGCTTACTTCGGAAGGAAAGTAAAGCCGAGGTCCTGTGTCGTAGATTTACGGCACGTAAAAGAACCTCAAGCTTGATAAAGATAAAGAGGTATTTCACGCTAAGGACCACAGTAGTGAAAGAGCGTCCATAAATAAAACTCTTCTTCTTCTTTATCTGTTTAACCTCCTCTTATGTAGGACTTACAGGCGGGTGCCTGGCGCCAGAGGCCCGTCGAGGAGCAGACACTCATGGATCAGACAGAATATCCAGGTATGGGAGGAAGGAAGTAGATGGTGAAATGGATGAAAGGAAAGGTGATGTTGTAGCAGTTGGTGGAATGAATGGCGGGGAAAACCGGAGAACCCGGAGAAAACCCGCCCAGACGCCGCTTTGTCCACCACACTGGGATTGAACCCGGGCCGCCTCGGTGGGAGGCGAGCGGTCTAACCACTCGGCCACGGCGCCGCCCACAAAAAAAACTCAATTTATTTAATTTCTGGTGAAAAAGTGATTCCAGCATTTCATCTTTAATTTTTGGAAACAAAAAGAAAACGCATACTAGGTCAGGGCTGTATGATAACGGGTTCGAGGTGCTGACCTTTAAGGCATCCAGATACTCTTTTGCTAGTTTTGCAGTATGCCACGACGCGTTGCCATGATGTAACATTATTTTTCCTTTTGGGAGTTTTTCACCAATGTTTCAAAAAATTGCGGTTAACAGACATCTACATACCAATCTTCAGTAACGGTACGTCTATCTTCTAATGCTGTAGTAGCAGTAATGGCCCGGTTTAGGAAAAACAAACTAACAACCATCTTCTTACCGACGCTGCGAATTCGTCGGACTTTTGTAGGCTTAGGTTCTCTTCGAAAGATCCATTGAGTCGATTAACTTTTCTTTTCAAGATCATAATAATAAATCCATGATTCATCACCAGTAACGATATTCCATACCAAATTTGAAGGCCGTCTTGGAATTTTTTCAGAGTTATTCTCCACCAATCAATGCGTTCTTGTTTTTGATCGGGAGTCAGTTTACGTGGAATCCATTTATGTAAAATGTTTTGGATTTGACTCATATCAATGTCCAATTTCGCCCGAATAAATTCAGAAGATGTCGGTCGATCTTCTTCAAGCATTGCTCAAACAGCGGCAATATTTTCATCAGTAACAGCAGTTCTTTTGCGTCCTTCACGAAATTCATCACTAAGAAAAAACCGATGTCTTTTGAATTCGTTGTACCAATTATAAATTGTTGCCTTAGGTGGGGTTCTTCTCGTTGTTTAGGCATTAATGACGATTTAAAATCGTAAGAATTCATAGCCCGGAAATGTTCTCTTAGTCAAACTCATTTTTGGGTGAATTCAAAATCTTTAAATTATAATTAATAAACTATTAGAGCAAATATAAAAAACTATATGGTAATAAATTCACCAAACATTAGAAATTAGCTGTCAAATATAACTAAATTTCATTTGTTTTTAGAAACATGGTATTCTAAAAATTTCCAGTATCGCCCTCGTATTCATTATTTTATTGCAAGGAATGTGTTATAAATGAGTGATTTTTTTAATATTAACCGTGACGTATAAGTATATTAATTCTTTACCTAGATGACATGTTGCTGGATAAATAGCCAGTATTATATGGTCGTGGATAAAGAATTTTTATGCAATCCTACCATTATAAATAGGTCTATTCAATAACGTGTATAATGTGTTCATTGTGGCACGCATGCAAATTATAGCAATGAAATACTTGCTATAGCAATAACATAATACTGATATTACAAGTTTTCATGGTTTCTATTGTTTTCTCTGAGTAACAAGGATGTAGAAAGCTCTGTACATTATTAAAACTAGAATAACTAGTTTTACTTGTCATGCTGTGCTGATAATGGGCTGATAATAGGCTAAACCACGGTCCTTAACAACTGCTCACCTCTCCCCCAGGAAGGGAATGCATGCAAGTGGCTGTCTTGCTTATTGGTTCAATAACATATAACGACGCTCTCACTTATGTCAGTTATGAATGCCGAATAATTTCATGATTTATTTCCTTCAATTTATAACGCTAAGGTTGCATAAAATGTATCCAACTCGTGGACAATCTTAATGTGACGCTCATTGTTGTTCGTGTGACAAACGTTTACTCCTGGCATAATCATCAGGATTATCCAGTTCCTGCATAAATTACTATTAATATGAAGATATCAGTCTAGAAATAGAAAACAATCACACTGAGAGGCGTATACACATTATGTTCAAATATAGTCTTCGAAAATAGAAATCTGAAATGAGTGCCATTATATAATTGTTTACTTTCTCTACTACGTATAGTAAGTAGGGGAAGTATTGTATTCCACCCAAAAATTCGATACCGAGATTTCACCGGAAATACATGTTTTGAGACCCCCTGAATCCAAAAGAAGCATTTTTGGAAACATGTCCGTGTGTGTGTGTGTGTGTGTGTATGTGTGTGTCTGTGAACAACATAACTCAGAAACGAACAGTCGGATGAACACCAAACTTGGTATTTAGGTTCAGGATCTTCCAGAGATGCGACACTAAGGTTTTCAATAAAATCCCCCCTACCCCAGATTACCCTTTATATGTAACAATTTTCGAAAATTTCAATTTTCTCAAAAATGGCTCTAACGATTTTGATTAAAATATCATATGTTTAAGATATTTTCATGACAAATGATATGTATATCTTGAATTTTTTGGGAATGTCTCCAAAAGTGGTCTTCATTGTGAACGACTTTTGCATAACTGGTAAACCATAAGAGATGGACAAAATTTTACTACACAAAAAGTGTAGATCGCGTTAAAATGCACAATTTATGTCATATACATTTTTTTTGTTGAGTGAACCATTTTCGAGATATTGCTTGTTATTCCCTTAAATTTTCCAATACTTTTTTCTCAAATTCGTTATTCATTGTTTTTGTCCTGGTAATGCAAAGAGAATGGAATACTCCACATAGCAACCAGCTCTTAAAATATTTGACTATCGCTTAAAGCCTACCAATTCCCCTTGCATCTACAAGAAAATTACCAATAAGATTGACATCTCTATTAACATGAAGCATATGGAGAATAGGCGTTTGTAAAAATAATTTGTACCAGAGTAGAGAGATCATGTGAATGTAACACATCAGATTTTTTAGACAGCAGGATATAAAAGTAGAACTTCCAACACAGTGCCTACGAGCTAAAAGCTTTAGATTATCGCACTATTGCGATAATGTTCAGTGTGACCAACTTTGGTTTTAAATCAAATCACATGGCAAATACCCTTTGTATTTCCACATGTTTAATAAATCTATTTGTGTTGATTAGGTTCTACTTTTCATTGTGCTTTTTACATAATTAATTTCTTAATGCGCTCACATTATCTGTTCACAATACTAATCGTCATACTTCAACTTATCGCGATTCCTTGTACAGTTAACCTATACGTTATGTTTGTAACTTTCTTTGATCTAAAACGTTACATTTTATCTAGCCTACATGAAGATTAAATAACGGAAATTATTAATTCAGAAGAAACTGAAATGGAAATGAAATTACAGAAGTAGCAGAAAGAATAACACTAGAAGTACTTACCCAAAATATCCAGAAAGGAATATGAAAGCATTTAGTCGCTTCATTGCCTTGTGTAAGGCAAAACATGGTCAAAATAATTTCACTGAAAATGACTGCAGGCGAACCAAAAACATCACAATATCTGACATCTGGCTTTTTTTTAACGTCATTTCTCTTGTTTCGTGAACGTGTTCTAAACGTGATCTCTACTAGTTTCAGAAATCAATATAATATTATTGATATTTTACAAATTCTAGCACTGTCTAAAAATAGTATATGCCAATCGTAATTAACTAAATGACAGGAACATTACGGCGTTCATTAAAGAATAAGGCAAGGCCAAACGCAATAGTTTAACTATATGTATATGTCTGGAAATATCCACAATCACTTACGGTTTCAATACGTGGAACATTACACAATAACACGTGTAAAATACAGAAATGAGATTTTTGAGATTTATAGCAGGATACACAAAACAGAACAAAAGGACAAATGTAAGTAATAGCGAAGAGCTTAAGGTAGAAGAATTAAACGGCATAATAAAGTCATATGCGGAAACATTATTTGGATAGAGTGTGAAATAGTAAATTATAAAATGCATAATTGAACTGTAATACTCAAGGAAAAAGGAAGCCAGGAAGACCAATAAAAAGATGGCATCAGAATTTTGGAGCCGGAACGGCCTGAGATCTAATCCGGGACGATTATTATTATTATTATTATTATTATTATTATTATTATTATTATTATTATTAAGTTTCATTTATGTATAAATTACAGTAACAGCGGGAAATACTCGTTCCATCGTTCCAACACTAAAGATTTACAACGTTCTGGAAGACCTAAATTATGGGATATTAAGAATACACGAAGAGTTTTGGAAGAAAATCCGCAAAAAAGTACTCGTAGGCTGTCAGAAGAACTTGGAAAATCAAAATATACCATACATCGCCAGATTAAAAAACTTGGGGAATCAAACAGAAACTGTAGATCTGTACCTCAACAGGCTCAACGTAGAGTGGATATCTGTCATCAGCTTATCGGTAATCCCATGGATGATAGATTTATCAGGAGAATTGTCACATGTGATAAAAAGTGGGTCTATTACCGCAAACCTGGCATCTCGAAACAGTGGCTCAGTCCCCGTCAACCTGCCAAAGTCACCGTTAAAAAATCAGTTCGGCCCCAAAGCAATGCATGTCTGGTGGAATTTTGAAGGTGTGACTCACTGAGAGTTTGTTCCAAACGGGCGTGCAGACCTTTATTCTCAACAACTGAAACGAAGAGGTGGAGGTACCCAGCATTAGGTGACGGAAATGGAGCTCTCTTGCAACAGGACAGTGCAATACCCCACACAGTAAGGACAATAATGACAAGAATTCGGACATTGTAAGGAGTCGAACTGCTACAGCTCTGATCTTGCGCCTTCATATTACCATCTGTTTCGATTCATGACCCATTTCTTGCGTGGAAGAAATTTCTAAAACATTGATGCTGTGGAAATGGGTTTCGGATATTCTTCGCATCAAAAACCAGAGACTAGTACCCTCGCGGGATAATAAACCTCGCTGAAAGACCATGGACTCTGATGGTCTCTACTTGTCAGAAAACGTTCCAATTAAAGTTTTGCTTAAAAACCGCCATCTTATGAGACACCATCCATACTTATCTTACACAGTATAAAATCGAAAGAAAATGTTATGGAAAACTGTAGAAATAAAACGCTACCTATTTTATTATAATGACCAAAATGTTTAAAGTTATGTATCTTATTTTTAACAACCACGAAATTTACGTTTTAAAAAAATATTGCGTTACATGCACATGCCTTTCCCACCATCGTTTATTTCTCTGCCACCTACTTATAGTAGCAAAAGACGAAGTATAGTATTTCACCCAAACATTCGAATGTCAATATTTCACCAGAAATACATGTTTTAAAGCCTCTTGAATAAAAAAATAACATTTTTGGAAAATATCCGTGTGTGTGTGTGTATGTGTCTGTATAGAACGTAACTCCCAATCTAAAAGTCAGATAAATACAAAATTTAATATTTAAGTTCCATATCTTCCAAAGATGCTCCACGAAGATTTCCAAGAGAATCCGCACATTCCAAACTTGGAAACAACTTCGAAATTTTCTTTCTCAAAAATGACTGTAACGATTTTGATAAAAATAGCATATACACCACGTAATCAAAAGTATCCGGACACCTGGCTGAAAATGACCTACAAGTTCGTGGCGCCCTCCATCGGTAATGCTGGAAGTCAATATGGTATTGGCCCACCCTTAGCCTTGAGGGCAACGTTGACTCTCGCAGGCATACCTTCAATCAGGTGCTGGAAGGTTTCTTGGGGAATGGCAGCCCCTTCTTCACGGAGTGCGGAACTGAGGAGAGGTATCGATGTAGGTCGGTGAGGCCTGGCACGAAGTCGGCGTTCCAAAACATTCCAAAGGTGTTCTATAGGATTCAAGTCAGGACTCTGTGCAGGCCAGTCCATTACAGAGATGTTATTGTCGTGTAACCACTCCGTCACAGCCCGTGCAGTATGAACAGGTGCTCGATCGTGTTGAAAGATGCAATCGCTATCCCCGAATTGCTCTTCAACAGTGGGAAGCAAGAAGGTGCTTAAAATATCAATGTAGTCTGCGCTGCGATTGTGCCACGCAAAACAACAAGGGGTTCAGGCCCCCTCCAGGAAAAACACGACCACACCATAACACCATCACCTCCGAATTTGTCTGTTGGCACTACACACGCTGACAGATGACGTTCACCGGGCATTCGCCATACCCACACCCTGCCATCGGATCGCCACATTGTGTACCGTGATTCGTTACTCCACACATTTTGCCACTATTCAATCGTGTAATGTTGACTCTCCTTACACCAAGCGAGGCGTCGTTTGGCATTTTCCTGCGTGATGTGTGGCTTATGAGCAGCCGCTCGACCATGGAATCCAAGGTTTCTCACCTCACGCCTAACTGTCATAGTACTTGGAATGGATCCTGATGCAGTTTGGAATTCCTGTGTGATCGTCTGGATAGATGTCTGCCTATTACTCTTTACGACCCTCTTCAAATGCCGGCGGTCTCTGTCAGTCAACAGACGAGGTCGCCCTGTACGATTTTGTGCTGTATATGTCCCTTCACGTTTCCACTTCACTATCACATCAGAAACAGTGGACCTAGGGATGTTTAGGAGTGTGGAAATCTCGCGTACAGACTTCTGACACAAGTGACACTCAATCACCTGACCACGTTCGAAGTCCGTGAGTTCCATGGAGCGTCCCATTCTGCTGTTTCACGATGTCTAATGACTATTGAGTTCGCGGATAATGAGTACCAGGCAGTAGGTGGCAGCACAATGCAACTAAAATGATAAACGTATGTTTGTGGGGTGTCCGGATACTTTTGATCCCATAGTGTATGTATATAATTAAATGACAAAGAAAGTACCTATGTCTTGAATTTTCTGGGAATATAAAGGGTTTTCCTCCTTCACATGTTTATATTTTTTGTTTATTTTTCTTCCTGTGGCAATGATAGCCACTTCCGTTTTATCCTCCGGGTCACCCTGCGATTCCCTTTAGGGACAATTTGCGTACCTGACTATTTGCAGGAGTTGTTCCTTTCTTTGACAAGATCAACGCCAGTTAAATTTCTACGCCAAGAACTCCGGTCACATCTGCCCCAGTATTTACTATCTGTTCATTTCATTCGCCGCCTGCGGTTTCCTGTCTACAAAGATGGACATGCAACATAAAATTCTGATACATTTATATATTTAAAAGGAGGAATAAAATTTCAACTTTTTTAATCAAAGAAATAATCACGATACAAACTCGTTATTTATACGATCCACACCACAGGCAGCGTTGTCAATATATAATTAATTAATTATTAATCCTAATGTATTTTCGCAATTAAAAAATCTCTGGCTCACAATGACTAAAGTATAAAACTATGCAATAAAGTTAAAGTGGGTCCATAATCACCACCCCTGTTACACATTAAGGGGTGGTACCCTTGTTTTTCCCCTCAGGCCTTGCCTGACACAGTTCCATTGTGGGGGTTTAAAAAGCAAATTAGGATTTAACAAAGTCAACAAAAGTCGCTACTAAGGTTGACCTTAGTCTTTGCCTTTCCTGTTTGCATTTGCTGCACGCGCTAGCCCCCGTCCGGAATTAATTATAGTCCCTAGCGGACGATTTGAGTACATTCGCTGATTACAAACAGAAATTATAATGCCCGGACAGCACAGCATTACTGTTGGATGCAGTTCCTCGTAGCCTCTGTATGAGAAATTTCTGCTGTTTGCTGAAACAGTTTCGCCCATGGGATTAGTTAACTGCGCTGAGAACCCAGATGACCAAACTTTTGAACTGGCCCTCATCCCTGTTGCTGTTTTGGGAACAAAGTAAAGCTCAAATAATGTCATATACGAGCTGTGATAAAAAAATGTTTTTATTTCGCGAGCTTTATAGATCCGATGTTCAAATTTTTTGTTTTATCGTATCTTGTTGGTACACATGTTCCTGATGTATGTTTGCATTTTCAACTGTTTTGAATATTTAGTTTATTGTTGACAGTCGAAAAAGTTATACGTGTTTTCGAGTGCTTGGCGAATTTTTAGTTTCGGAAAAGATGGTGAAGTAATATTTTTCTTTACGTTGTGTATTTATTTAGCTCCACATATGGACGTCAATTTGAGAAAGATGGTTTCTGCTCCACGTATGGATGTCAATTTGAAGTAGTGTTACTGTTGTTACGTAATATGCTGCTACGTATGAAAAGCCGATTTTGGAGATGTATTTTTGTTGTTACGCTCCAAGTTTAAAAAAATATTAATTAACTTTGTTTTCAAACTGCTTCTATTGTTATTATTTATGTTTATGTTTGCCTCGGCTGCGTCAGTATTGTTTTAGAGACACGTTTCTCTTAATCAGGGCGTGGTGTAACAAGAATGTAGGCTTACACAGATTTTAAGTTTTAAATTCACTTCTTTTTATTAATCCTTGACACAAATTAAATAGCACTTCACTGATATCAAGAGCTGTCAGACTGTTTAATACTTGCACTTTGTTAACGCGTATACTTATTTTACGTCTCACACGAATACGTAATATTTCTCTAGGGAACACATCTTCCATCCGGTCACTACCAAGGTCTGCAGACAACTGAATAGATTTAAACCGCCAAAACCCGTAAACTTCTGTATTTCAAGTCTCTGATTGGCTAATCCTAGTCCAATAGAATACCTGCATTCAACTAAAGCTTTTTCTGACTGTTGATTGGCTATGTTTAAACTGTCACAAAATTTACATTATTGCTGCCCTAATCATGACTAATAGCATTTAAACTCTCAAACTCATTATTGCCTCGAGGTTACCTCATTGTTAGCAATTTTAAACTTATTATTCTCACAGCTCCTACATTATTAAATTACGTAATGCTTTCACATAACATTATTAAACATGTTAGCAATAATATAAGCATATGCAATGACGTTACATACATTTTACAAATTATTACATACATATTGCTTCAAGGCGGGCTGTTATTGAACTTACATATTATATAATTTTATTGAAATTATTCAAGTGTTAAAAATACTGCCTCAATGAATCTAAGAATTTGCATCAAATTTTTGTTGAAAAATGGAATAAAGTGCAGCACCACATTCGAAATGTTGACTGTGTTTTTTGGCGAATCTACTATGAATAAGACAAGAGTTCACGAGTGGTATAAACGTTTCAAAGAGGGTCGAGAAGACGACGGCCGCCCTTGATGCCCTAGTGCTCCAATGTATTCCTATTCAAGTACAAGGGCTTTGTAAATCCTTTATAATCCTTCAGTAATTAAGAAAATGAAATTAGGCGTTTTATAGCCGCCTGTTCTTCAGAAAGGCTTTGGATTTTCTATGTTGAAATAATTATCAAAACTAGTTGAGTGGTTATTTAGATCACACACTAACTCGCTATTTCTGTCATTATAATACTAACATACGAAGATATGAATGGCCTTTTTCTAAAATGACAACAAAATTTTAACGAAGATATACAAATAAATAATAAAAAATAAAACTTTAAGTATACGCTGTAGAGAAAACTAAGATCATTTACAAAGACGTTTTTACATTATTTAAGTCAAACATGTAAACAGTACTATCTCCATATCTAAACGAAATGGCATTTGAGGCAGTATTGTTAATACTTGAATAACTTGAATTAAATTACAGCTCGTTTTGAAGCAATATGTATGTAATAATTTATAAAAATGTATGTAACAGTCATTGCAAATGCTTATATTATTGTAAACATGTACAAACATGTTATGTGAATCCATTATGTAATTTAATAATGTAAGAGCTGTAGGAATGATAAGTTTAAAGTTGCTAACAATGAGGTAACAATGAGGCACCCTTGAGACAATAATAAGTTTGAGAGCTTAAATACTACTAGTCATGATTAGAGCAAGGATAATGTAAATTTTGTGACAGTTTAAAAATAGCCAATCAACAGCCAGAGAAAGTTTTATTAAATGCAGATATTCTATTGGACTAGGATTAGCCAATCAGAGACTTGAAATACAGAAGCTTACGGGTTTTGACGGTTTAAATCTATTCAGTTGCTGGCAGACCGTGGTAGTGACCGGATGGAAGATGTGTTCTCTAAAGAAATATTACGTATTCGTGTGAAACGAAAACTAAGTATAAGCGTTAGCAAAGTGCAAGTGTTATAATAAAAGAATCTCACAGCTCTTAATATCAGTGTAGTGCTATTTCATTTGTGTCAAGGATTAATAAAAAGAAGTGAATTTAAACTTAAAATCTGTGTAAGCCTACATTCTTGTCATACCACACCTTGTCTAAGAGATACGTGACTCTAAAACAATACTGACGCAGCCGAGGCAAACATAAACATAAATACCATCTGTAGAAGCAGTTCAATATCAAAGTTAAAACATATTTTTTTTTAAACTTGGAGCGTAACAACAAAAATACATCTTCAAAAATCAGCTTCTCATACGTATTTGCATATTACGAAATAAATACTCCACTTCAAAATTGAAGTCATACATGGAGCTGATTAAATAAATAAACTCCAAGACAAGAATACTTCAAGTTGGCTTCCAAGCGTGTGGCTAACAACAACAGTAAAACCTCAACAACAATAAACTACAACAGTTGAAGAACAATACTTCATGTTGGCGCCCAGCGTGAGGCTGAATTCCTCTTCAAGTTGGCGCCCAGCGTGGAGCAATCCCCAAGAAAAATAAATCTTCAATTTGGCTCCCATACATGGGGCTGAATTCTTCTTCACATTTTGTGGTAATAACCAAGTCAGATCCAAAATAATACTTGATAGTATTCCTCTGGAACAAGTATCTCATTTTAAGTATTTGGTTTGTGAAATAGACCCGCGAGGTGAGGTGAAAGGTTTTCGATTTTTGAATGCTCGGAAGTTGAAACCCACAGAAATTTACCGTTAACTAAAAGGAATTGTATGGTGATACAGTAATGAGAGAAAGAAATTGAGAAAGTGGTGTTAAATGTTCAACAATGGACGAACAAATGTGCATGACAGCCGAATGTTCGTCACTCATCACTAGGGCCCGGAGTTTTAGA
Organism: Deroplatys truncata; assembly: GCA_030765065.1. NCBI lineage: Eukaryota > Metazoa > Arthropoda > Insecta > Mantodea > Mantidae > Deroplatys > Deroplatys truncata. The sequence goes on along the minus strand of CM060987.1, from coordinate 178,146,265 downwards.
TTGTAACCTATATTTTCCCTGGCTATTTAATTAACACATTTCAAGATATATACCTACTCGCTTCACACTTTCTGGGGCAGAATATGCGAATTTGATTACACCGAAAAAAATCTGATGTGTTACACTCACATGACTTTCTCTACTCTTGTACAAACTATGTTTACAAACGCTTATTCTACATATGCTTCATGTTAATCGAGATAAACATTTGCAGACTATCTTATTGCTAATTTTCTTGTAGATGTAAGGGGAAAATATATTTACAAGGGCAATATAGAAAAACAGTAGCCTTTAAGCACATGCATATCTCTTAATAGCTGGTTGCTAGGTGCAGGACCATTCTCTTTGCCACAGATTATAACTCTTTGCATATCCAAGACAAAAAAATGAATAACGAATTCCCATTTTAGAAAATAAGTATTGAAAAATTTAAGGAAATAACAAGCAATATCTCGAAAATGGTTCACTCAACAAAAAACGTATATAACATAAATTGTGTATTTTAACGCGATCTACATTTGTTGTGTAGTAAAATTTTGTCTATCTCTTATGGCTTACCAGTTATGCAAAAGTCGTTCACAATAAAGAATACTTTTGGAGATATTCCCAGGAAATTCAAGATATACATTTTATTTGTCATGTAAATATCTTAAACATATGATATTTTAATCAAAATCATTAGAGCCATTTTTGAGAAAATTAAAATTTTCGAAAAATCTTCCATGTAAACGGTACTCTGGGGTGGGGGGATTTTCTTGAAAACCTTCGTGTTGCATCCTTGGAAGATACTGAACCCAAATACCAAGTTTGGTGTTTATCCAACTGTTCGTTTCTGAGTTATGCTGTTCACAGACACACAGACAGACACAGACACACACGGACATGTTTCCAAAAATGCTTTTTTTGGATTCAGGGGGTCTCAAAACATGTATTTCCGGTGGAATCTCGGTATCGAATTTTTGGGTGGAATACAATACTTCCCCTCATTACTATACGTAGTAGAGAAAGTAAAAACTAAGTGGCGTTGAAACCTAAAAAACTAAATAGCTGTTCTTTCCTTTTTCGAAATAAAGAATGTTATTTTCGGATTGAAACTCATTGTAAAATTATTTCCACCACTTATAGTCAGTAGATGGTTCAAGTTACTGCAGTTAAACGCAGCACATGTGACACCTGATGCAGCTGACAGAAGGTCAGGACTTCGCTGTCTGCTGCCATTTACTATGCCGAGCATTAAATAAGGTTAAAAATGTCGTCAATGAATTGGATGAAACAGAAGCTTTCACTCGAGTGCCCTACTCTTGCCGCTTCCCTTGCATACATTCAGACACATTTTTGTTTTATACCAGAAGCTATTCTCCGGTTGGAAAGTACAACTTTGCTACTGAAAGATGCTCTAGATATCATTGGCAATGTTTCCAGTAAAGAAATACCTCGACCAGTGGGAGTTGCATGTTCTTCGAAGTTGTAGAAGATTCTTCAACGAAATCCTACTTTTGAAGATATTAAAAATCATCAATTCAGTACTGCAGGAAGAAAAGTATACAGGAGAACTACCCCTAGAGCCTGCTGCACTGGCATCTATGTTCTACGCTCCACTGGCGTCATGTTCCGTTGAAAGAACCTTTTCTTCATACAGGAATGTGTTACGTGATAATAGGAAATCGCTTACGCCAGAATATTTCAGCATGTATGTATCTACTGCAATGCCAAAATATAAATCTTAAAACTAAGTACCAGAAAAACAAAATTATTGATATCTGTATTGATCCACGAAGCAAAACATAAAAACAAAATATTTCAATAAGAAAAACCTAAAAAAAAATCTGATGTGTTACACTCACATGACTTTCTCTACTGTTGTACAAACCATGTTTACAAACGCTTATTCTGCATAAGCTTCATGTTAATCGAGATATGGAGATGTTAATCTTATTCCTAATTTTCTTGTAGATGCAAGGGGAATTGGTAGACTTTAACCGATAGTTAAATATTTTAACAGCTGGTTGCTATGTGGAGTATTCCATTCTCTTTGCATTACCATGACAAAAAAAATTAACAACGAATTTCCATTTGAGAAAAAGTATAAGTATTGGAAAATTTAAGGGAATAACAAGCAATATCTCGAAAATGGTTCACTCAACAAAAAAATGTATATGACATAAATTGTGTATTTCAACGCGATCTACATTTTTTGTGTAGCAAAATTTTGTCTATCTCTTATGGTTTACCAGTTATGCAAAAGTCGTTCACAATGAAGAATACTTTTGGAGACATTCCCAGAAAATTCGAGATATACATTTCATTTGTCATGAAAATATCTTAAACATATGATATTGTAATCAAAATCGTTAGTCATTTTTGAGAAAATTAAAATTTTGGAAAAATGTTCCATGTAAAGGGTAATCGGGGGTGGGGGGATTTTCTTGAAAACCTTCGTGTCGCATCTCTGGAAGATACTGAACCTACGAGTAAATACCAAGTTTGGTGTTTATCCGACGGTTCGTTTCTGAATTATGCTGTTCACTGACACACACAAACACACACACGGACATGTTTCCAAAAATGCTTTGTTTTTATTCAGGGGGCCTCAAAACATATATCTCGGTATCGAATTTTTGGGTGGAATAGAATACATCCCCTACTTCCTATACGTAGTACAGAAAGTAAAAAAACTATTTTAAGCATATAAGAAACCTAAAATGAAGGTTTAGTCCACCTAAAAATCCGGGCCCTACTCATCACAGTTGATTTGAAGAATCAAGTGAAGAACAAAATCTTACAAGACAGATGTGTCATCCTATATCAGTTAGATTTCTTTCCCAAACGTTTCTCGTTCTTTGGTTGGCGAAACTGTGTTGGAGTATCTTGGCCTAATGGACTGGTGTCAGTCGACTACAACAAGGGAATTGTAAAGTGCGTGGGTATATTGATAAGTGCTTAAATAACGAGAAGATTATGTGAAGAAAAGAAGTAAGCTTCTGCTTTGAAAGTGATATGCTTTCTTTAATAAATAATTTTTTTTACTTTCTGTACTACGTATAGTAAGTAGGGGAAGTATTGCATTCCACGCAAAACTTCGATACCAAGATATCATCGAAAATACGTGTTTTGAGGAATCCTGAATCCAAAAGAAGTATTTTTGGAAACATGTCCGTGTGTGTCTGTGCGTCAGCATAACTCAAAAACGAAAAGTTGGATAAGTACTAAACTTGGTATTTGAGTTTAGTATTTTCCAAGGATGCAACACGAAGATTTTCAAGAAAATCCCCCACCAGAATTGTCGTCCTCCGTGGTGTAGTAGTTATCAAGCTAGTCTCTAGTTACCGAGGTCGCGGGTTCAAACCCGGCGGAGGGCGATACATTTTTCGGGCGTAAAATTCCTTAGCGTGGCTTCCTTTGGAAGGGAAGTAAAGCCTGTGGTCCCGTGTCGTAAATTCGCGGCACGTAAAAGAACCTCAAGCCTGATAAAGTGGCCTCTGAGCAAAATTAGAGCACTTAAAGAGTGCCCATAAATAAAAACACAATTTCACATGAAACATTTTTGAAAAATTTTGATTTTCTAAAAAATGGCTCTAACAATTTAGATTCAAATACCATATATGAAAGATATTTACAAGACAAATAAAATGTATATTTTGAAGTTTCTGGGGATAGCCTAGGAAGTACTCTTCATTCGGGAGGAATTTTTTGTAATCTTGTATAACTTGTAAACGTTAAGCGATAGACGAAAACGTACCACACAAAAATGCAGATTTCTTTAAAACACACAGCTTACTTAAAATAACCTTTTTTGTGGCATAAGACGTTTCTTAGATATTCGTTATTAAAGGTTCGAATTGTTCACTACGTATTCTTTGTCCCATCGATTTTCAGTTGTTTCTCGCGATGTCATGGAAACCGTATGGAATTTTAAGACCAGCATATAGCGTCCAGTTGTTAAACATTTGACTATAGCTGTTCCCTTTGTATCTATAACGAAGTGTGTAATGTAGCTATTTCTGTAAACGTTATTATGGACGAAGGTAGTAGATAGAAAAATAAGCTTTAGTAAGAATAGTTTGTATACCCACTAATAAAAATAGAGGGTAGAGGAAAGCATGCGAATGTATCACATGAGATTTTTTGATGTATTAAAGTCAAACGGTCGTTATTTTCTGGACTACCCTCGTACACGCCCCACATGGCGCGGTACATTGATAGCACATAATTCGGGATAAGGCGAGTTATCAAGGTTCATTCTCCACTATATAGCGTTCTTCTAGCTGATGTACATGCTGCATTCTTGCTTTTGTCGACATAGAGTGTTCCCCAACATTCCTAGCTTTTGTTGTTCGTTCTGTGTTACATCTCCTCAAGCTGGATACTCTAGGCCATGTAGTGTTCCCAAAATTCCTAGCTTTTATCCCTCATTCTCTGTAAGGATACGGTTTGCCTACCTGTAAGAGCTCCTCTAGTGCGCTGGAATCTCTTGTCGCAGAGGCTTCAATCGATCCCTGCTGCGGGGTCACTGCTGAACCGACGTTCTAACGGTATAAACGCCTGTATTCCCATGCTCAGTGTGAAAATGAGTTTAAGGTAGATCAGCATCGTTTTAGTAACCTTCAATAGATTCAAATGTGAGCCACGGAAATGTCATTGAAATACCTATTCAGCGTGTACCGTTGTATCACTGTCAGTAACAACTATCAACATGTCCTCCTCATTATAATGAACAGAAGTACTTTTTATTGTGATGTTATCATATGATAATTTAAACTGAGTCGTTACTTATTAATTCCCATCACATTAGCGCTAGATGTTAACTAAGTAGTTTCAACCAGCGTTAGGTCAATTAATAGAATTAATTGTTCATCCACACAAGTCGTGTGTTGGACAAGGTTGGAAACGTAGAATCAAACGACTGAAAACTTCAAAACTTACCGGGGGAAATGCGAATCATTTGGAGAATTTAATGCCGTGCCGGCATATTGCCATGGGAGTTCAGTGGTTAGAGCCACTGGACGAAGACCGGGAAATCCGTGGTTCAAATCCCGGCTAAGGCATTGAATTTTTCAGTCGTCTGATTCTACGTTTCCAACCCTGTCCAACACAGGACTTGTGTAGAAGAACAATTAATTCCAAAAACTGTATGTGCTCCTTTGTGCTGTTAACGGCGTCTCATTATTATTTGCTAGTGAATAGTTGAGAATACTAAATATAGCTACATAATTATCATACAAAGTAACGTGGTATCTGATAGTTTTAAGTCAATAACCAAATGGGGTATTCTTATTTTCACGAGAATATTACCTGTAAGACATGAAGAAAATAAATTATAACGACATTACAAACTCGCTAGGAAAATCAATAAACGTCTGGGGATATCTCTGTAGTTAATTCTAAAAAAATAATTTATTTTTCTTTTGACTCGAATGAAATTTTGCTCCGGCATTTCATTCTGCCTCTTCATTTACTCAGTACTGCCATGATAAATAACATGTTAGTTATCATCTAGCGCTAACGTGATGGGAATTAATAAGTAACGACTCAGTTTAAATTATCATGTCTTCCTCAGTTAAGTTGGCTACACGATTTTCATCTTCTCTTGTTTAGAAACTCTCCAATTTTTGTAACATTGAAAATTATGACGCTAGTGCGCCTGCGCGTAGTATAGCAACACACAGACTTATCTTCGTCTTTCCAAACTATTCCTCGATTCTGTAGTAATACACTTTCCACACTCACATTGCAATACGCTAAATTAATATTTGAGGCAGTATTTTTAACACATAAATAATTTCAGTCTAATTATATAATTTGTAAATTCAATAACAGCCCGCCTTGAAGCAATATGTGTATGTAATAATTTGTAAACTGTATGTAACAGTCATTGCATATGCTTATATTATTGTGTCCATGTATAACAATGTTATGTGAATATATTACGTAATTTAATAATGTAGGAGCTGTGAGAATAATAAGTTAAAAGTTGCTAACAATGAGGTAACACTAAGGTAACCTTGAGGCAATAATGAGTTTGAGAGTTTAACAATACTACTTCTGATTTTGGAAGCAATAATGTAATTTTAGGGACAGTTTATAAAATAGCCAATCAACAACCAGAACAGGCTTTAGTTAAATGAAGGTATTCTATTGGGTTAGGATTAGCCAATCAGAAATTGAAAAGGAGAACATTTTACAAATTCAGAAGTCAGTTGCCTGCAAACAGCGTTACTAACCAGACGCATATTCGTGTGAGACGAAAAATAAGCTTACGTGTTAAAAAAAGTGTAATTAATTAATAAAAAGAATCTCAGAGCTCCCTATATCAGTAAAGTGTTATTTAAATGGTATCAAGTATTAATAAAAGGAGTGAAGTAAAATTATAATCTGTGTAAGCCTACATTCTTCTTGAATCACAACCCTGCTAAGAGAAACGTGTCTCTAACAATAATACTGACGCAGCCGAGGCAAACATAAATATTAAATATTTAAAGAAATAGTCAAATTACAAAGTTAATATTTTTTTTTAAACTTAGGGCAAAGGCCACCTGAAAGTACATTTATGGCGAAGGCTACCGGAAACTGTTTACTATACGTGAGGTTGCAACTACTACAAGTTCGGCTGGATATATAGCTGGATGTACACCGTTCTGATCAATATATCTCACAATTTTGCTCTGTTAACCCTATTGAGAGCCTTTATGTATCTAAAAATTAGTTATTTACGTAACTGTGTAGGAAAGTGAGGTTTTTTTTTCAGGAAGAGTAAAATCTTTAAGGCCGGAGCAAAACTGGCCGAAATATCCAAATGAGTTCCTCCCCCCCAAAAAAACACTATTCTACAGTTACGTATCATATTTTGTTTCATCCTATGTCGAACTACTTTATATGTTAGTTAAATATTGTATTGCATATCATGTTGGACATAAGCACTGTCACATGTTTCATATGCTCATATAAGTTGAAGCAATACATGTTGGTAAGCTTGGAGCTTGCCGTACAGTGGCGCCGTTGTTGGAGTATCAACTATTTCAACGCATTTTTGAGTTTGGGACTGCAGAAGTTTAGTAGCATTACGAAAAGAAATATCTCCGTAACAAAATCAATTAAGGTAAGTTATCAAGTGTGATTCAAATTTTAAAATTAATATATAAACGTGAAATGAAGCAATACGGAAGAAAGATGCATATGAAAAGATTATTTTCGTAGTAAAAAATTGAATTTTAATTATGGACGCCACTTTGGGCATGAAAGACTGGAAATTTTGCTTAGAGGTCTCTTTATCACACTTGAGGTAGTTTTACGTGGCGTAAATCTACGACACGGGACCTCCGACTTTACGTATCGTCCCAAGAAAGCCATGCTAGGGATTTTTACGCCCGAAAATATCTATCGCCACCCGCCGGGTTCGAACCCGCGACCTCGGGCTATCATGGTACACCTAGACCACGGAGGACACTTTTATGCATTCATATGTTGGCGTTACGAAAGTAACTGAACGCAAAAGTTCAATTTAACGTAAATGGCGACGGATAAAAGTGAAATTTCAAATAGTATGAAACAAAACGTTTTATGGCCTCTTTGTTGAGTTGAATCCCCATTCCCTTCGCCATTAGTCATTTTATTCTCCAGTAATATGCTTTCAAATTATAACCGTAGTTCATTCATTATCATTTTCGATATAATGTTATATCCAGAGCCAGGACAAATATCCTTTGGTTTACAATGTGTGCACGCAGCGACTTTGTATCGACAGTGTGGCGAGAGGAAGAGGGTGCCACAGGTAACCTGGAAATCTAAAGAAAATTTTCTTACCCCAAACTACCTTTTTCATAAGAATTGTTTTTAGATTTACTTTCTCTATTACGTATAGTAAGTAGGGGAAGTATTGCATTCCACCCCAAAATTCGATACCGAAATTTCACCGGAAATATATGTTTTGGGGCCCACAGAATCCAAAAAAGGCACTTTAAGGAAAAGGTCCGTGTATGTCTGTGTGTCTCTTTAAACAGCATAACTCAAAAACGAAACGTCGGATAAATACCAAACTTGCTATTAAGGTTCAGTATCTTTCAAAGATACGACACGAAGATTTTCAAGAAAACACCATACCCCAGACTATCCTTTACATGGAACATTTTTTCGGAAATGTTGATTTTCTGAAAAATGGCTCTAACGATTTTCATTAAAATATTGTATATTGTATATTTAAGATGTTTTCATGACAAAATGCATATCCACAACAGTCCTCTTCTTTCTGGGTGGCAAAATTTCTGCACAAAAAATGTAGTGCTTGTTAAAACACACAAGTTATGTCATTTACATTTGTTTTGTGGAGTGAACCATTTTCGAGATATTCCTTGTTATTTGTTTGAATTTTCCAATATTTACACTTTCTCTCAAATGGAAATTCATTATTCGTTTTTACTTTCTCTACTACGTATAGTCAGTAGGGGTAGTATTGCATTGCACCCAAAAAGCCGATAACGAGATTTCACCGGAAATACATGTTTTGAGACCCCTGAATCCAAAAAAAGCACTTTTGGAAACATGTCCGTGTGTGTGTCTGACTGTCTGTGAACAGCATAACTCAGAAACGAATAGTCGGATAAACACCAAACTTGTTATTTAGGTTCAGTATCTTCCAGAGATGCAACACGAATGTTCTCAAGAAATTCCCCCCACCCCAGATTACCCTTTACATGGAAGATTTTTCGAAAATTTTAATTTTCTCAAAAATGGCTCTAACGATTTTGATTAAAATATCATTAGTTTAAGATATTTTCATGACAAATGAAATGCATATCTCGAATTTTCTGGGAATGTCTCCAAAAGTATTCTTCATTGTGAACGACTTTTGCATAACTGGTAAACCATAAGAGATAGTCAAAATTTTACTACACAAAAAATGTAGATCGCGTTAAAATACACAATTTATGTTATATACGTTTTTTTTTGTTGATTGAACCATTTTCGAGATATTGCTTGTTATTTCCTTAAATTTTCCAATACTTATACTTTTTCTCAAATTCGTTATTCATTTTTTTTGTCCTGGTAATGCAAAGAGAATGGAATGCCCCAGCAACCAGCTCTTAAAATATTTGACTATCGCTTAAAACCTACCATATTCCCCTTGCATCTACAAGAAAATTAGCAATAAGATTGACATCCCGATTAACATGAAGCATATGGAGAATAAGCGTTTGTAAAAATAGTTTGTACAAGAGAAGAGAAAGTCATGTGAGTGTAACACATAAGATTGTTTTATTTTCTTAAAATGGCTCTTATGATTTTCATTAAAGTACCACATGTTTAAAAAATCTGCATGACTAATGAGGTGTTATCATCTTCAATTTTGTGGACGTAGCCTGTGAAGATCTTTCTATTGCGAATGAATTTTGCGTAACTGTAAACCATGAAAAGAAATGGACAAAATCTTACTACTCAAAACAATGAAACTCTCTTTAAGAAACACAATTTATTTAATATTATGACATTTATAGTTTACGAGATGTTCTTCTTTGTTATGGTTTTGAATTTTTTCTATACGTTGCTATTTTTAAGGTACTGTCAATATTTTAGTAGTTTTATGGAAACGATGTGAAAATTTCAATCCAGTTATAGGAATCCGCTTTTTAAAAATGTGTCTATCGCTTCAGCCTCCTGAATTACTCTTGTACCTACAACGAAATGTGTTATGAAATCATTTGTTGCAAACGTTTACCTTGTTTCACATGAGGCAGATAGAGAAATACGCTCTTTCTCGAATGTTGCGTGGAAGTATATAAAAACATAGGTTGAGAAAGTCATGTTAATGTAAGCCATCAAGATTTGTTTTTACCAGATAATACAAAGTGAGCCAAAAGTCTCCGAGCCGGCTGCGCGATGTTTTTCCTATCCGCGTCCTCGGCGCTCGTTGCCGTCTGCCGCTATCATAGAAAGGCGCGGATGAAACCATACAACATTTTTAAAACTACTTTTAAAGGCTTTACTTACCAACTTTACGAAAGGAGATGCTGAAACTGGCCACCGTCGTTGTCCATACATTTTTGACATCTCTTTGGGAAACTATCCATCACTCGCCGTTGTTCACGTTGAGAAATTTCCTGGCGGATATTTTGTTTTAATTCTTCCAGGATGTGTGGGTTTGTCTTGTACACTTTATGTTTTAAGTTACCTGGGGGAGGGCGTTTTATAAACAATATTACTGGCTGTGGGGTGTTTTTCCACTGGGCGTGTGGAAATATAATAAACACATAATAACGCACTGCTGCTATAAACAAAGTCACACTGTTGCGGTTTTGCTGTGCAGTGTGAAGTGCAGTTTTGAGTTGATGGTGATGTGATGTGGTTCAGTTATTACGAGTTAATCATTTTGACCTGTACTTAGTCACAAAGCATATTATGGCTCAGTGTATGTTTTCTACTGCACAGCATGATTCGTATCTGTTAACTCGGTCAGCTCGCCAAGTGAAAGTACGATTTGCAGAAAGATTTCCAGGTGTAAAAGTTCCAGGCCGTACAACAATCCGTGAACTTTACAGTAAATTTCAGGCCACAGGAAGTGTTCAGGCTAAGAAATCTAAAAGTCGGCGTTCGGTTCTTACCGAGAAAAACAGACGACATCGGTCATCGTTTGGAAAATTCCCCCCAAAAGTTCCATGATTGATAGTTACCTAAATAGGTGCCAAAAATGTATGGACAACGACGGTGACCAGCATTTCCATTCATAAAGTTGGTAAGTAAAGCCTTTAAAATGTTGTATGGTTTCTTCCGCGTCTCTCTATGATAGAGGGCGCGGACAGGAAGAACACCGCGCAGGCGGTTCGGAGTCTTTTGGCTCACCTGTACTTCTGGAAGAGTATTTGAAGAATACTAATGAATACAAACACACCGGCTTTTCCTGGGTCGTTTGAAAGCCGCACTGAAAGGGAGTGCGAGAGGCAGTGAGAGAAATACCTGATTTTTTGCTCCACCGAATCAGACATTAGGAATTCTACATTGCCAAATTTCAAATTCACTTCCTCGAGGGGAAATTCTCCTCCAGTTGAGACAATCAAGCCACCAGCTGTTTGTAGAAGTTTACAAAACTATATTTCCCTTGGACGAAAGCGTTAGGCATTTCTTAGAGCAGGTTTTATAGGAACTGAACGGAATGGCTAAGTGGGTAACGTCTGTGGTCCGCATTCTGGAGATCCCGGGTTAAAACCCCGGTGGCCGGCCAATCTGACCGAAGGTTTTTTTCGCGGTTTGTCTCTGTTTATAGGCGAATGCTGTGTTGGATGATTTGATTCACGAATTTTCCTATCATCCCTTTCATCACTACATTTCATTTCATCTCCTTCTTCTTCACCGCCATTGGGCTGATCGCCCATCTTGGATGTGCTATGATCCAGAGCTTGCTTGCTCCTTGACAGGCTACTACCCCAAGGCTTGTGAGTCTATGGGATGTAAGTTGAAGAATTGGTGTTTTATCTTTACGTTGTTTGCACTACGCTTTGGGCGTCAATTTGAAGATGATGTTTGCTTCACGTATGGAAAGCCACTTTTGAAGTAGGAGTTGTATTGTAGTTCAACTGTTGGGGAACCCAACTTGAAGTAGTTGCAACCGCACGTATGGCACCCGGTAGCCTTCCCCCCAAATTTTTAAAACTATTAACTTTGTAATTTGACTGTTTCTTTAAATATTATATATTTATGTTTGCCTCGGCTGCGTCAGTATTATTGTTAGAGACATGTTTCTCTTTGCAGGGTTGTGGTGCGACTTACACAGATTATAACTTTACTTTACTCCTTTTTATTAATTCTTGACACAATTTAAATAACACTTCACTGATATAGACAGCTGTAAGATTCTTTTGTTAATTAATTACTTGGACTTTTTAACACGTAAACTATTTTCGTCTCACACGAATACGTATTAAATTTCTCGTGGATGCATCTCGCGTCCGGAACACTGTTTACAACCAACGCGTCCAGTTATGAGCGGTGTCTACAAGCAACTGAACTGATTTCTAGCGTCTAAATTTGTAAATTTCTGTATTTCAAGTCTTTGATTGGCTAATGCTAGTCCAATAGAATACCTTCATTTAACTAAAGGTTTTTCTGGTTGTTGATTGGCTATTTTATAAACTGTCACAAAAATTTCATTATTACTTCCAAGAGTGACTTTCAGCATTATTAACTTTGTTACTCTTTATTGCCTAAAGGTTACCTCATTGTTTGCAACTTTTAACCTATTATTCTCACAGCTCCTGCATTATTAAATTACGTAATACATTCACATAACATTATTACACATGTATACAATAATATAAACATTTACAATGACTGTAATATACACTTTTTATATATTGTTACATACACATATTGGTTTAAGGCGGGCTGTTATTGACTTTATATTACATAATTAGACTGAAATCATTTAAGTGTTAAAAATACTGCCTCAGAGTCCAACAAAGAGGAGAGTAATCAGTTAAAGGAAAAGAAGAAAACTGATTCACAGGATAGTTGAAAATGGACATGAAGAGAGCAATATTGTAGAATGGCTGGGCTTATGAAGAAGGGCATTTACTTAAGTTCAGCTTTGGTGGTATTTATTATAGTCATCAGCGTTACCCGAAAACTTAATTATATCCTTTGGAAATATCAATGCTAAAACCCATCGTAAACCGATAAAATCCAACAGAAACGTAGCTTTGAACTCTAGGGAGTGACCTGAGCCCACCATCGCCCTAACTAAGGAATGTATTTAGCCCGTCTTCAAAGAACACTATAGTCTGCAAACTCACTCCCAAATAACTGCAATTCCGTTTTTACTTGGGAACTGTAAAGTTTACTGTCTCTCAAGGATGCAGGCTTCACACACACGAGTAATTTAGCCTTTCATGGAACGCAGAACTTGAAAATCTCTACGGCATTCTTCGGTAGCCAGCGTGCCAAGGAATTTGCAGGGGCAGCTCTCGACTTTCTAAGCGGAACATTCAACCCCGAGAAAATTGTTGATACTCGTTTCCAGAATGCCGCCTCTATGAGATAACCCATTTATATACTTGATGAAACGATGCTGTAAGAGTTGATAAAACAGGTAGCTTTCAAAAGAATCACCCCAAGATGTAGATATAGTTTGAGTAACTAAAAATTGACATGTTTCTCATTTTGAGTCTACAGGAAAGGCGTATCGTGTGGGTAACGTCCTTGCCAATTTGCGCTGGATGTCGTTCAATTTCCGGTTGGGGCCAGGCCGCCTGGCCGCGGTATTTACTGAAGGCTTTCCTTTAGAATGAACACCAGGCAGCTTTAGCACTTTAATCATGTGCACAATCGCTTCACACTTTCATTCGTCTTCCTTTATGACATGCCCAGTTAAAGGAGCCTTCAAATATAAATAAATGCATCTCGTAAATTTATACTCACGTTAAATGAACAAATAAATGCACAGATAGTGATTACTTAGTTTTTAATTATCTTTGAGGTACATGAAATCTATAGAATGTGGTAACTCAGGCGGCATTTTTGCTCACCATAGTTGTGTCTTTTTACTTTCTCTACTACGTATAGTAAGTAGGGAAAGTATTGCATTCCACCCATAAATTCGATACCGAGATTTCACCGGAAATACATGTTTTGAGGTGCACTGAATGCATATAAAGCATTTTTGGAAACATGTCCGTGTGTGTCTGTGAACAGCATAACTCAGAAACGAACAGTCGGATAAACACCAAACTTGGTATTTAGGTTCAGTATCTTCCAGAGATGCGACACCCCAGATTACCCTTTACATGGAAAATTTATCGAAAATTTTAATTTTCTTAAAAATGACTCTAACGATTTTGAATAAAATATCATATGTTTAAGATAGTTTATGGCAAATAAAATGTATATCTCGAATTTTCTGGGAATGTCTCCAAAAGTATTCTTCATTGTGAACGACTTTTGCATAACTGGTAAACCATAAGAGATAGACAAACTTTTACTGCACAAAAAATGTAGATCGCGTTAAAATACACAATTTATGTTATATACATTATTTTTGTTGAGTGAACCATTTTCGAGATATTTTTTGTGATTCCCTTAAATTTTTCAATACTTATACGTTTTCTCAAATGGGAATTCGTTATTCATTTTTTTGTTCTGGTAATGCAAAGAGAATGGAATGCTCCACATAGCATCCAGCTCTTAGAATATGGTAGGCTTTAAGCCTACCATAATCCCCTTGCATCTACAAGAAAATTAGCAATAAGATTAACATCTCGATATCTCAATTAACATGAAGCATGTGGAGAATAAGCGTTTGTAAAAATAGTTTGTATTAGAGTAGAGAAAGTCATGTGAGTGTAACACATCAGATTTTTCATCGTGCATCCTACCCCACTCGTCTGCAGTACAATTAGGAATTTTTCCTTTTTGGAACAGAAATATCCAATATTACATTGCTTAATAAAGGCTGTGTCTTCGCTCCTTTGTCTTGCCTTATCTTTCTGTTTTGACATAGTTGGGGACCTAGACGCACTTCTGTGTGCTATCGTATATTTTAATACTAATTTACTCTGCTTGTATCTTTTACCAAGGAATACGGTTTCATGATAGATATCGATTCGAAATCTTCGAGAACCAATTTATTTTTTCCAAAAGTAATATATCTAATATGAGCTAAGGTCCACTGGAGCTTATAGTATGGTGGGCCGTTTCAGTTCCTTTCATACATAATCTGTAATCTAAGGTACCCTGAAGCACTCTATCGTATTGAGATGCTTTTACATAGGAGCGTGTACTGTGAAAAAAATAGTAATTGATCTCAGCTTAAGTCTGTTACCTTTAAGCAAGTTTTTAGCTCTTTTCTTGCATGTTTTCCTAGTAAGTAGTTTACTATGCTTGTTTCCTAGGGCTTTAAACTTCAATCCTTTACCTTGGACAGTTCTTTATAGTCTCACCGGGGTGTTCCTAGAGCCAGCTCTGGTCAAATAAATTGGGGAGCTGCCCCTTTTCGTGCTAGTTCGACAACTTTTTCATTTCCCTCAATGCCACAGTGACGTGGCATCCAGGTGAGCTGAACCTCATAATGTTCTGCCGAGCTTGTGAGCATATTTAGTCAATTTGATACCAGTCCTGTTATTATGATACTCCAGAGTCTTAATTGCGGCCTGGTCAATTGATAAAATAAGGTTCTGTTTTCTACTGTAGCCTCTCTTTATATTTTTTGTATGCTTTGAATAATAGCATAAATTTCTGTTTCAAAAATAGTAGCATATCCACCCTTGGGGAGTGCCTTTTCACCCCTTGTTTTTATACCACACACTCCAGATCCAGTTTCTGAGCCCTATTCTCAGATGCATAGCATGTTGCTGTCTATGGAAGGTCATTATTGCCTCCTTCACTACACAGAAGTCTAATGGAGTCAGGTTTAAGTGTGTCTTCATAGCTGCAGTAGGAGTTGTTTTCATTTCATTGCTCCTTGCCATGCAAGCTGTTCGTTGAAATTTACATAAGAGTCTTCGCACCTTTAGTGGCCTTGCACTGTTTTCACTTTCAGAGAGATCATATAGGGTGGTTAGATTATATTCGAACCCACTCGCGGCCTCTCTCTACTGCGCGAGACAGCCGGCAGAGGCGGACTAAGATCCTGCTGGAAATGTTGACCTTCTGCTCTCAAACAGGCAGCATATCTCGTGTAAATATTCGGCAGCGGTATGTGCTGTTGCACAATCATGCAATAAGAGAGGTGTTTGATGACAGAATAATTAGTGTTGATTTGTGGCCCCCTCGTTCTCCTGACCTAACGAGTTGTGATTTGTATTTATAGGGTTCTTTAAAAGACAAAGTGTATCGCTCCAATCCTCGCACACTACAAGAACTTAGAGAAGACATTGTGCAAGAAATCACAAGAATTCCTGCTGCTGAGCTTCGGAGAGTGAGCGAGAATATTTACACGAGATATGCCGCCTGTTTGAGAGCAGAACGTCAACATTTCCAGCATTCTATTATAAGGTAAGGGTTTTAGACCGCCTCTGCCGGCGTAATTTCTCCGGCGACTGCCGGCTGTCTCGCGCAGTAGAGAGAGGCTGAAGTAGATAGTATCTTTACGTTATTAGCCCCACCTTTGAATTGTTTCGTTATTTGCACCACGCTTTGGGCGTCAATTTGAAGTAATTTGTTTGTATTGAAGGAGTTGTATTATATTTCAACCATTGGGGAGCCGAACTTGAAATTCGTTGCAACCACACGTATAGTGCGCTGCTTTCCGGTTGCCTTTGCCCCAAGTTTAAAAAAATATTAGCTTTGTAATTTGGCTGTTTCTTTAAATATTATATATTTATGTTTGCCTCGGCTGCGTCAGTATTATTGTTAGAGACACGTTTCTCTTAGTAGGGTTGTGATGCGACAATAATGTAGGCTTACACAGATTATAATTTTACTTCACACCTTTTATTAATGCTTGATACGATTTAAATAACACTTCACTGATACAGAGAGCTGTGAGATTCTTTTTATTAATTAATTAGACTTTTTTAACACGTAAACTTATTTTTCGTCTCACACGAATACATATTATATTTCTTTAGGATACTTTTTGTGTCTGTTTAGTAACGCTGTTTACAGGCAACTAACTTATATATTTGTAAATGTTTCTCTTTTTCAGTTTCTGATTGGCTAATCCTACTCCAATAGAATACCTTCATTTAACTAAAGCTTTTTTGTGATTGTTGATTGACTATTTTATAAACTGACACTAAAATTACATTATTGTTACTCCAATAATGACTAAAAGCATTATTGAACTCTCAAACTCATTATTGCCTCGTTGTTAGCAACGTTTAACTTATTATTCTCACAGCTCCTACATTATTAAATTACGTAATATATTCATATAACGTTATCAACATGTTTACAACAGTATAAGCATATGCAATGACTGTTACATACATTTTACAAATTATTACATACACATATTGCTTCAAGGCGGGCTGTTATTGAATTTACATATTATATAATTTGACTGAACTCATTTAAGTGTTAAAAATACTGCCTCAAGGCCGCGAGTGGGTTCGAATATAATTTAACTACACTTGTGATAACATTTGTGCTTACGTAATATGTTTTTACGTAAATTATTAGAACTTAAAGATATTATATTGTGCTGCTTTTGTTTTGTTTGGTTACATAATTTTAACTGCCCCACGTATGGGAGCCAATTTGTAGTAGAATTAATGTTGTATTTATTTAACATTAATTGTAGCCCCACGTTGTGGTAGCCAATTTGTGACGGTATTACTTACAAATGTTTGTGTATGTTTGTTTACATCACGTGTTGCCATCTTGTGACGTCATTCATTTGTTCGGTTTGTAGCTCCATCTAGTGTTAGCAATTTGTGGTAGTATTAGTGTTTGAAAGAATTATAAGTTTTGTTTACTGTCCTCCGGCTAGCTATTATTTCTCAGTCGAACATGTCTCTTGAATCAGAGTGTGTAAACGGAAAGGAATCTTTTATCCAAATATAACACTGATGAAGAAATTTTTTTTACACATTTATTGTCCAACACGTTAACTATCACATTTATACATTGATCTTAACACTCGCCAAACTGAAACTGTTATAATAACTTCTTACTGATCACTTTTAATCCACGTACTTCAATCTTTTGTATAATTAACTTTACCATACTTTAGATCTTTCATAATTCTGCTGCGCGTAACTTGTGAATTTATATCCGATGTATGCCATACTAATACTTTCGACGAACTGACTGACTGAAGACGACGTGTAGTGTACACAGATTTTTGATGAACTGACTGACTGAAGGCGACGTGTAATGTACTAACAATTTTGATGAACTGACGAACTGAAGACGACGTGTAGTGCACAAAGAATTTTGTTGAACTGAGCAACTGAAGGCGACGTGTAATGTATTGAGATTTTCGATGAACTGAGCGACTGACTGACTTTACCTCTAACCTAGCCTATTTATACTCCTTCATCCAGATACGCCTAAAGATTATAACTGAACTGCAGTTGGCTAATAAAACGCGCCAACATTAGCGTCTATTTTAATATCCAATGAAAATTATGAATACATATGCTTTAGGGAGAAAATATTCCAGAAGGTTTTCAACGGAAAAACGCGCCAACATTACGTAACTTCCTCGTTTCCAATAATGATAAACAGCTCACCCCCTTCTTTGCATTATTGCGCGCTATTATTGACAGTTTCAGTAAGGTATTAAAAACTTACTTCTCAACAATAATTACAGTCAAGAAACATCTCAAATCAATGTCACATAAAAATGCAAGTAGCTTGTAATTGGGGTTTCTAGCACAAGAACGACACAAGTAACATGTCTTTAATTGGGTTTAATTGATTTTAATTGGGTTTAATTGGTGTTTCGTGCAAAGCCGACCCAAGTAGCATGAGTCTTCTAGCACAGGTCACGTGATCTTTGGTATTGGAAGGGTCTTTAATTGTTTCAATTGGTCTTTCAGGCAAAGCCGACCCAAGTAGCATGAGTCTTCTAGCACAGGTCACGTGATCTTTGGTATTGGAAGGGTCTTTAATTGGTTCAATTGGTCTTTCGTGCAAGACCCGACCTAAATCCCTCCTCAAGGAAAGTACAGGCTAGGGGCGGGTGAGGTAATTACTTTAAGGATGAAACATGATTCACCGAGCGTGAGAACCATTGCTACACCGCTTTCCCCATGTTGTCTAATAAATCTTTCAAATCCGGTACAGTTGCAAATTTAAAAATTAATGGACCGCATCCGTGAAAGCTAATAGACGGCTATTCTTCGCTTCAAGCTCCGCCCTCAAACCCTATGACCGCGCATGCGCCGCCCTATCCTTCTGCAATTATCCCCCACCATTATACCACTGCTATATAAGGTCTCAGGGCTATCACCCTGAAAGTATTATTTGAAGGTTTTTTGTAGAAAGAGTTTCTCAATCTGAACGTTATTAGTATGGCAGGAATGGGAGATTTTTGGAGTGAGTGTGGAGAGGAAGCGTACCACTACACCTACTACCACAAGGAGGAGTGCAATGGGTTCATACATTCAATTGTCTGTAACATGCCTTCATATCATGACCAGATGTCTTCAAGAGAAATATGCACAGAGAACTGCCCAGTCTACAGAAGAAGGTACCTGTAAGTAGACCCTCTTTTTATTCCTTTCTAGGAAATACTATGCTATATCTAATCTTTAAAGAAAGTAACGAATTTGAAATATGTTCGTTCTTCCAGAGGAGGGGATGCAGATGAGGAACAACACAGAGGCGTGAATGATGTCGATGTCCTTGTAACCACCCATGCAGTCCAACATCATTCTGAATTTTGTAATGGTGATACGCATGCAACCCTATGCGAGAAGCCAGAGGTGCACGATCAAATGAAATCGTACTTCCTGTGTGATGAAAACTGCGCTGTATTCTTACTCAGGCGGGGAAGCTTAAGGTAAGTGGCATTGAAAATATCTAGATGCTCTTACCCTGCACGGGGTTGTAGAATATCTAATGTTTTAAAAATAATTAAAATTGTTCCAGAAATCGTCAGACAACGCCTATTCCTTCAGAGGACATAGATGAAGTAGATTTCCCGAATGTACCGCAGCTTTTGATGACTTTGGATGACCAAGAGAGGCCAAACAATTTGCAAGTAGATGGCGATATGCTCCAGGTGACTCCTGAACATTCACCCAGGAAACGAGCAGAATTACACAAAGCAATACAGTGAGTATTAATTTCAAATCTATGAAAGAACACGCATGCTTTAAATAAAACTACATCGCTCCCATTCCTGGTGTCTAACATGTGCAATTCCTTTCAGGAGACCTGCGAATTTATTTAAAAAAAATGATTTTTCTAATAGACGCAATATGTAATGTTTCAGGTACGCTACCAAGAAGCCCACCAGGAGGAAGAACAATAAAACCTTTGAAGATCTCCATAGGAGGCTGGCGCTATTGGAAGAGCGAATTACCTGCGCTAACACCCCGAAGAGAGATGCAAGCACCCGCACTCGTGCTCCAAGGCGGCTACACCTCAAGAAGCAGTAGTGTCAATATAGGATTGTATTATGAAACCCCAGTGCTCCTCATAAAAGAAACAGACAATAATAATTTCGTGTATATGACAAAATATGATTGGCAGATAATTCAAAAAAGTCTCGCAGAATTCGAAACATATCTGAAAGTGAAGAAGTGTCCGAACAGAGAGTACAGTGAACATGTTGTATTCTCCTATAATATCACGGTGTTTATGGAAAGTGGAAAAATTACACTTTTTAATACGTCTTTAAATTACGGTGAAATTCATTTGAATTATGATGTACTATCACTAATAAAAAGACTCGAATCCTATATAGATAGACATCTGCAGAACCTATGTATTGTAAATGAAGACACATATGTAGGGACAAGGAGCTGGAGGCAGAAGGCGCTGGAAATGTATAATAAGAAAATAAAGAACTAAATATATCTTTTATAACTTGCTTTTATTCACGAAAATCCCCCCTTACACTTCCTTATATCAAGCATAAAATAACTACATTTAAATTAAAGACTGCATCACATGAGACAGGGGCTTGTATGTAAATACTTTGTCATGAATTATCAAGCAATACAAAGATGTCTGTGCAGGAATATTTGCACTAGTTTGAATTTCCAGTCTAATATTGACAGCTCCATTTACAACCTCCTCAGGCTGATGTGAGCAGTCAATGACAAATATCGGTGCATGTTTAAGAAAATCTTTTCTCCTCAATAAGGGGTAATTCTCTCTCGAATAATAGGAGCCTTGGAACTTTGAATACATTTCATATAACGAGGCAAATCTAGAGTTTCCAAAGTCCAAATTCATATCATGGTAGGGATAACATTCACTATTGAGGTACAGTCTCAAATTGGTTATGTTGCAATGATCAAACTCGGAACAGTCTTTAGTTGCATTATTTACTCTCGAAGTCTGCGCTCCCACAATAACAAATCTTGGTTTCTCGGGTCTCGATGTTGTTGCAACGTTCCATGTAAATGATCTAGTTTGAGGTATCGCAGGTTGAGTATGCAGATCCATACTTCGAAAGGCTATGTGTAATGGCCTGTCTGACTTGACAATCTTAAGGATCTCCACCTTTTCACCATCAGAAAGGCGTATTATAGGCATCCGCCACTCGATACGTGTAAGTTTAACAATAGCATTTTCTTCTCCTTCGGTTGCCAGAATACAGTTTTTAGAGTCCTTGGATCGAATGAGGACCAGCTCAAACTTGCTGTTGAGTATGAGGTCCTTGTGATCATCTGGAAATCCCAGAAGCATTGACAGGGGTACTATAGCGTTGAATGCTCCACTTGCAGGATGCACAATATCCACATCTTCTCCAGGGTAGCACCATCCAGCATTGAGTAAACGGTTGGATTCCATAGAGTTGAGTGCAGCATAGTTGCGCATAGTTGATGTAATCCCTGGATTTCTTGTTCTGTCTATAGTCGATCCATTCATGTCCAATCGAATCTCGTCAAACATAAATGCAATAGCATTATTGGTGAGCCTTGCTGTAGTAGTTGTTCCATTAGGTTTAGTAACAGATCCCTCAATGTAGAGATAACTCCGGTTAGGTAGAGTATATAAATCTTCAGCTTGACAAGGGATTCTAATTTCATCATTCGCATCCAGAGCCGATGTATTATACGGTAAAAACACATGCTCCTCTTCTTTAGCAATCTTGTCCTCAAATGTAGGTGTTTCCGTCACATTGAAGATGTCCATCACAGAATTCTGAAGCCCAATGCTTCAAGGAACCTCCTATTGCTCGATGTTAACACACTGAGTGTCGCAGGTAGAGTATGATGTATACGACGATGCGCAGGCTTATTATATCCTCGTAGGCGTCTTCTTCTGCTAAAATCTATTCCCATTACGACGTATGTGAAGTCTTATGCTTATATCCTCGTTTCTAAAGTTGATGGGATGACCGTTCTGGTCGACTACTCGAAGAGTGATTTGATCGATAAAGTTAGTGTCTATGATAGGCAGGTAAATGGGATTTGAAGGCTCTTGCGAAATGTGATATCCTGGCGGAACAGAAGGGAAAAACTCATAGATCGAGTGTCCGCTTTTACCGTCGATGAAAGAGCCTGTTGCAATACTGCACTCGATTCGTATTATGCTCACCTTAAATATGTTTACTAGGAAATCAGATTCAGTCACTTGATTAGCAGGAATGACTTTGCTTTCACTGAAGCCTAAAAGGGATCCAATAGAGCATTCCCTTGAAAAATCCATAGGAAAAGGACATTTAATTTCAGCCTTCATTGTATTATTATTAGGCCGAATAAAGAAGACATCCTCATCCAATTGAAGCTTATCTTTGATGTATGCATTAATATCAGTAATCTCATAAGTTCCATGAGGTATATCAATGACTTTAAGATTGTCATTGTAAATGTAATGAAACTGATTATTGCTATGATCCACATTGGGAATAGAATAGAAGGTTTCAAAATTCAAAAGAGCGATCTCATAATATCCTTTAGGATCGATCCTCAGAGGAGGATTCAGGTGTGTTGACAGAACAGATTCATTACCGCTAACGGCAATAGTGTAACTCATTGTGATAGAAATTGTAAGCACAAGTGCCCACAGATGACTGAGCTAAAACTCTGAAACCTCTCAGTATTATACATTAACCTAACACCTCTAAGATACCTTTCTATCTCTTTAGGAGGCTTTAGGTTCCCAAAGCTATCGAAATAAAATGCAATGATACCCTCCTTCCTTACAGCAATCCAATGGGTACCTTCATTCTCTGAAGAATCGAGATTCACGATAATCCTCTCATGGTGATGAGACTTTGTAGGCAACTCATCAATCATATATACACCTCTAAAATGCGGAATCTTTAAACGTCTAGCATACATGTTGAGATCAATGTTACTCAAGGCTTTTTCCGGGACAAGTACAGTCCTCTTCCAGAGTTTTTTGAATTTCCATTCTTGCTGTTGCGTCTCTTCTTTTTGACATTTCTCGTCTTATTCTTCTTCACTTGAAGACCTTTTCCTTTTGCTTCTATCTCTCTGTTATGTCTTGCCATTTCTGCAAGCTGTTTATCTGCAGCCTTTTTCTTATTCACTGCTGTGGCGATTTGAGCTGCTCCTCCAGCTGCAGCACCTAGGGCTGCAATAATAGGAATGAGAGGCAGAAATCCTCCATGCTTTTTCTTCCTGGAGCCAGCACCTACAGCCACCTTGCCCTTCATAATTGCTGTAACTAGCCTGGCGGCCAACTTTTCTCCTAAAGTAGCGTCTGATGCCTGTACTCTTTTCCACGCCTTCTCGGCTAAGATCTTATCGGCTATATTTCTCGTAGCAGAGTCCCTGTGCTCAGCGTAGGCGATGTCGTGCTGCTTACAGGCTTCGTCTAATGGGTTAATTCCGGGGTCTCCTCTCTGTAGGCGTTTTTCCAACTTCGTACCCGGACCGCAATATCTGTAGCCCGGTAAATGTGCTTCAAAGGGTAGCCAATTAATAAGAGAGTTAATTAACCCAGAGCCTCTGGAGATCTTGATCCTCCTAGCTCCCATGATAGACTAGCTGACTTTAAAATAGTATTGGACTTTTATACTCTCAAGCTACAAACTGAAATCCAGGCGCACCTGGTATATATGTATATATACACTAAGCATGCTTTTTTATATTTAGTTATTAAGATGGAGCTCGTGAAGCAAGATTGCTCCCTGCCCATTCAGGTGCTAGACTTCGAAAGTGATTTTAGATGCAATCGACACGGAAAGTTATTTCCGTCTAATGTCAGAGCTCTTATTCTAGGCAGCTCAAGCGCCGGAAAAACTAATGTATTACTGAATATGCTGCTTCATGTGAATGGTTTACGTTTTGAAAACTTGTACATCTATTCAAAGTCCCTTTACCAGCCAAAGTATCAATATCTCATCAATCTACTCGAAAACATTGAAGGGATAGAAGTGAACACCTATGAAGATGGGGAAAGTGTCTTACATCCCTCTGAAGTTAAAGAAAACTCCATATTTATATTTGATGACGTAATCACTGAAAAGCAGGGGAAGATCGCCTCTTTTTACAGCATGGGCAGACACCGTAATGTGGACTCTATATATTTAGCACAGTCGTATGCTAAAGTGCCTAAACATCTAATAAGAGACAACACGAACATGATTATTCTCTTCAAGCAGGATAATTTAAACTTGAAACATATATATGAGGATTATGTGAACACTGACATGTCATATACTGAATTTAAAGACCTGTGCAAGGGTGTTTGGGAAAGTGTCTCGGAAGGAAGACCATTTGTAGTGATAGTTCCTGAATTCCCTATGAATGAGGGTCGATATAGGAACGGTTTCGATGTATATATTAAAGTAGAAAAGAAAGAAAAGGATCATTCATAGATCGAAATGAGTATTGACAGGTTCGGTTCACAGAGGACTGCTCCAGTTAAAAGAACACTTCATCAATTCATCATAAACCGAGATGGAAAAGGAAACTATCAATTTAAAAACAAAAGACTATGCATTGTTCATGATCCCGAGGAAGACAATGACGCAAGCACTAAACGTTATGTTGACACCCTTACGACTTCTACCGAAAATCGAATGCAGGAATTCACCGAAAAAGTGGCATATCAGCGTATGGGTGAACTTGAAACTATGATAAGGAATCACATCCAGAAATCGCTAGATGGGCAATATGAGTCTCTAATGAAATACCTGGACAAACATGCACTTAAACGAGACGCTGGAAACAACATTATTCTAGATACAATAAGAATGAAGATAATATTATCACCTCAGGAGGACTACGATGTACCGAATAGGAAATATGTATCAGACTATGTTAATTCAAGAACACCAGCGATCGATTCAGATGGGAACGCTTCCTTTCAAAAAAGAAGAATAAGAGAGATAGCAGATCCCATCGATGACAGTGATGCAGCTAGTAAAAAGTTTGTTAAACATATTATTGGTAAAAAGCACAATGAAGCACAGCAAGCTCTAAACAGGAGACTAGCCTCTATTGGAAATGATATCACCGAAACAGTAGTGAAACATATGGAAACTATGGCGAACCAACAGAGTTCCATGGATAAGCACTTGACAATAGCTATGAATAATGTGAATATTCTTAAATCACAAGTGAATGTTATAAATGCGCTATTAGATCAAATGAAAGGTCACCACGTTTTTAGCCTGCAGACGAAGCCTTTCAGAGGGAATTCACTAAGATACACATTAACATCGGGTCTCGAATACTACAGAGCACCTGTAAACGGAGAGGTCGTTGCATGCTATATGACATCGTCAACTCCTCCTTTTGTAAGAGCAGATACATTATTTGCTATAAACAATAACATAGTCAGAACCTTCCCTACTCCTATTGCAAATGGAGATACACTCACCTTTACTGCTCCGGCCAATCGAGCAAAAGATGGTCATATTCTAAATATCGAAATGAGTATAGCATATAAACTGAGGCCAACAGAATAGAACAGCTATATATTGAGGTGAATAACAAAATTCAAAATCATTTCAAGATGGACAGCGAGAGCATAAGACTTAAAGAATCTGTAGCCAGGCATACAAAGGCTATAAGGGAAAAGTTACGTGCACTAAAAGGACAAAAGTTTGAGACCCAGAGAGTAATGAGTGAAGCTCTTCAGCCAGTAGCAGAACCGTTACATGATATACTACAAATTCAGAAAAACAATAGTGTTACTTCAAACAATGAGGAGAGTCAGAAAAAGAGTGATCCACTTAAAGAGGAGAAAGATGAGAATATCTTAAGATTCCTGCAGAAAGTTCGAAGGAATGATAAGAATGAAATAGATAATGCCTACGGTGTGAGATACGAAGATGGAAGCTATATGCTGGGGAACAAGATCATTGACTTCCTCAACAATAAAGTACGAGTAGGTGATGAAGCGTACGAGGTGACACCTGGATTGAGCGAACTCATCTTCAAGAGGATACCTGAAATGCATGTATATACAGAAGGGGATCTGGATACATATAGCAGAATATTGAAAGCAACACATGTTCATCGAAGAAACTTCAGCAAGCACGGGCAGCTGAGATCAGGCAATTCCTACAAGTATAAAAGCATTATACGCCCTCTAGTAACGAAACACAAGGGTT
Source organism: Deroplatys truncata (assembly GCA_030765065.1). Taxonomy (NCBI): domain Eukaryota; kingdom Metazoa; phylum Arthropoda; class Insecta; order Mantodea; family Mantidae; genus Deroplatys; species Deroplatys truncata. Next base: position 178,120,128 of record CM060987.1, on the reverse strand, counting down.
TAGGTTTGCAGTGGAAGGAGCATCGCCCTGATACGAGGCAAGAATACATCTACTGGAACGACCCTAACGACCTGGTGAATCGCCTGAGGCTTCTCATTGCATCCAGAGACGCCGGAAATAATAATCACACACAAGAAATTGAAGAAATTATTCAAGAACTGAAATCGGCTAGGATTATAGCATGACGGTGAAGCAAGATATAGCAAGAGAGCTCCATGCTCCCGCCCGAAGAAACTTCTTGCGTCGAAAGATCGTTAGCAAAGGTCTGCATGATCTGATGCAAATCGACTTGGTTGAGATGATCCGCCATGCAAATCTCAACAAGAATTTCAAATATATCCTGATTGCAGTCAACTTCTACTCTAAAATGGCCTATGCAAGGCCATTAAAGGACAAGTCAGGACTACAGGTTGCAAAGGCCATGGAAGATATACTAAAGGACATGGAAACGCCACCCAAGAATATACAGAGTGACAACGGAAAAGAATTTTATAACAAGCACTTTAAAAATCTAATGGCAAAGTATAATATCAATCACTACAGTACCTATACTAATGTGAAGGCTGCAGCTGTTGAGCGTTTAATCCGAACTTTAAAGAATATGATGTATCGGGAGTTTCTAGCTCAAGGATCATATAAGTGGTTAGATCTTCTACCTAAAATCGTTGCAGAGTACAATGACACTTACCACTCAACCATCAAAATGAAACCCAGTGAAGTGAGGAACAATGACCTTCTTCTGACTGTTTACAAGTATAACCATCCCAAAAGAGAGAAGAGGAGTGCAAGGAGGTTTAGTGTCGGAGATTATGTGAGGATATCTAAGAATAAAGGACATTTCGAAAAGGGCTTTGAACCCAACTGGAGTGTTGAAATTTTCCAAGTGGCTCATGTGAAACGAACCAATCCTACCACATACATCATAAAGGATAATGATGGAGATCATATAAAAGGAGCATTTTATGGACATGAACTACATTCTACACTATTCCCTAACACTTATTTAGTGGAGAAGATTTTGCGTAGGCAAGGAGAGAGGATTCTAGTGAAATGGTATGGATTCCCTAATAGCCAATGGATTGATGGAAAGGATTTATTGTAGCTAATACTGAAATAAAGAGTCTTAAATGCAGTACCTCGTGTTTTATTTACAGTAATTTGATTTCCTCCTTTGATACATTTAACTGAACAATGTACCATTAACATTGTATTATATAAAATAATTAAAAAAAACAGTAAAAATAATTAAATACAATATATACAATTAATAAATTAGTCAATAAATAATCTATATACAAAATAATACATGAGATGGGGATGTGACATCCAGGGAAGTCGGAATGGATTACGAGGCCCTAAGTGAATAATGGCCCCACGCGAGAGTTGCATGAGAGCCATCAATCATCTTGCGCTTCGTGTCTCCTCCATGCAATGCAATTTTGTTAATTTCCACAGTCGAGACTTTATGTTTTGTACTCCTGAAGCAAATTTGTTTAGCCAAAAAATTTTTATTTAAATCTTTTAGACACTCGAAATATTTCTCAAAGGTGATTGCTCGCATTCCACCTTTGGTAATCCCCTTTGCTTTCATGATGGTGCTGTTGTTATATTTATAGCTGTAGAGCTTTGCCCTAAGTCCAACGTACTCAGTCATCACCATGCCACCCAGCTCATCTTTAAACAACCCAATCACTTTCTTGTTGGCCTGCTTTATGTCATACACATTATTTTGCTTATAATTTGATGTATCAAAATGCTGGGGATTGGTTTTCATGAATTTGTAAATGTCTGTAGAAGTTTCGAAAATGAATGAATCTGTATCCATATAATTCAGGAACAGGTCATTCAGTTGGGGTTTCATTACTTTATAAAAAAAATCATACATAATAAATTTTGAAAGATCGAGAATTGCATGGCCAATATAGATTGGTTTGTTCATGAGGATCTCCTCTCGAGCCAACTCTATGCCGACTAAGTTTTCATCAAAAATGTGGCTACATACATATGTTGGACGAGCCGTCAATTTCCGTGCTTGCTCCCAGGTAGGTACAATACGGAAATCTCTGTACTTGCGAACATTTTCAATGAACTTACCGTACACAGCGTTGTTCATTTTCTTCCAGAGGTTTTGACCAAACTTGGAAGTTTCCCTGGCTCGCTTCTCGGCGTTAAGGTCAATATAGACCTTAAGCCATTCAGCTTGGTCATACGATACCACCCGATGAATATGTCTCAATAGCAGCCCCAGATCTAGGCACTGTTGCAAGATTTTATAATGCAAGACATATTTGCTTTTGTTCTCAAGACTTGCAATCAGTTTCTTGTATTGGCTGCCGGGTGGTATCTCACTCCGGGGACAGAGAGGTAGATCATTGTGTGCATCATGGAGATGGTCAGGATACTCCAAATCCACCTCTAGGACATATCCTGTCTTGGAGTCCTCAGGGATCGCAGCGAAGTCGATGGTGTCTATTTCATCCCTATCAAGCCATCTGAGGTTCCCATACGGCATTGGGGACGCCATGCTCTTGCCGTACAAGTTGTTGATGTCCCAGTATGATAAAAAGTTTCGAGGTTCATCAGATTTGTAGTCTGCAAGGTATTCGTGGTTGGCTTTGGAGTACCGCTTTGATACCGTGCAAAGCCCACCGCGAATTCCTTCCTCGAAAAATTCTAACATGCTGGGATCGCTTATTAGCTGGAGCCTTGCTTTCGTTGTCTTAAGCATGGCATCGAAGGCTAGTGATGGCAGAGATATAGTACCATGCTGGGTCCAGGTTATACATCCCCAGCGACAAGTCTCTAAACTTCTCGAATACATCTGCTAAAAGCAGAGTATCGGTCTTTAGGTAAAGGTCACTATATTCCCCGAGATTCTTTATGTTGAATGTGCTCCATACCTTAAGTGCATGAGCATATCCCTCCTCTGTGACACCGTCGAAAAGCTCTATCGGCGGGAGCTCCTCTTCTTGGAGCTTCTCGATGGTATCCAGATATGTATAGGGGAATATGCCCTTACACTTCATTAGTTCCAGATGTTCTGGATTAAAATACTCGGCATTAGTGACCTTGAAGTCATCAGCGCTTAGCATGTCTGCCAAGCTAGATAACTTGTCATCGAGAAACTTGTAGCTGTCGAGAAACCTGAAATTAATGCCCTTGTACCATTTAGTAAATGCCAGATAACGTTCAGATGATTGTGCTATACATGAAATAGGAGCATTATCATATGCCATGTGCCTGATCAAGAAGTGACTGTCATAATTGCTTAAGCAATGAAAGAAAATTGGAATAAAATTCGGCAATTTTCTATTCAAATTGCAAGCATTATGAGCCGCTCCAAGATATGCTCCAGTGATATGACAATGGTCCCTCACCCTAACATCATCTATAGCAAAATCTCTCCTGCATATGTGACAGTGATTAGCATTGTTGAAATCCAGGATATCCTGAGGCGACATATGCATGGGCTGTATTCGCCCATATATCTCAATGACTTCATCAGCAATCTTTCTAAGTTCGCTGAAGAAGTCATTGAGTGCATTGTCACCTCTGAAGAGCTTGAATCTCGACAAGGACTGATCATGTCTACATATAACCTTCAACGCTATCGATATCGCTTCATGTTCCTGTATGGCTCGGGTCCAGCTCTCTGCGTCAGAGGGTTCACATGAGTGGACCTTCCTCAAAACAGATTCGATATCTGCATAAATCACAAAAGGTACAGGGGCACCCTTTGAATATGCATTAAATTCCAGAACCTCATCCTGCTTTGGCATTTTGAGGATCTGACATTTATTGCATTTCAGTTTATGCACTCTCAAGGCATCCTCATTAGAACACCTTGTCATGCATGCCTCGCATAGCCACATTTTTCCTTTATGCTTAGTTACCTGACTTCTAATAAGCCTCGATAAGTTGGTGATGAGGCAGTAGTGAGACTTGTCATCCTCTTCAACCATTAAGAGGTTTACTTGTCTAGCCTTCCTCTCAGATGGTTTGCGAATAGACTCCACTGAGTCGTTGGCATTCAGAGCAAATACAGCTATAGATACATCTGGATTCTGCTTCTCAAAGCGTTCAATCTGATCGACGGAAAACGGGAATGTAATTCCATCATAATTGAATTCCTTAAGAAGCAGTTCTCTAGGATATGATGATGGTCGTTGGCTATTATGTTGTGCAGGGTATCTGGAAGCTAGCATGCACCAAGCGAAACAGAAATGATCGTCATTCTGAATATTAACTACTGCCTTCTTTCGCTTGATGCATGCTGACAACTCTATGAATCCTGAAGCACGAAGGGGATTATAGTTTGCTGCGCTATTTATCAGCGAGTGGATTGCGAACAGTGTCTTTGAACTTGATTGGCCTTCAAAACAGGCTAGATTTTCTAAAATTTCGTTTTTCATTGCATGAAAGATGACATCGAGGTTAGATGATTGCTGGATCTCCTTTGTCTTGGAATTGAGAAATATCGATTCCACTTTTTCATGATCTGGTGTCTGGATTAAGTATGAGACGTTCAATGAACAACTCATCTTTATCCCAGACATACTCTTCTTTAGAGTGGACTCGATTTCCTTAATAACAAGACCCCTGCATGCCTCGAGAAACTCACTGGGGTCAATTATCCCAGCCGTATTTTCAATTTTACTATTGAAAATACGACCTTTGAATGCAGACTCTATTACCCTACATTCTAGGTCATCATAATCATTTCGACATACCCTTTTTGCCGGTGATGGTGAGGATGAATCAATTGTCTGGGATGGTCTGGACGTTGTTGCCGCGGGTCCGTTAACATGTGGTGCGTACACCTGATGGTTTAATTTGCGGGAGGGTTGGCTGCTGCACGTTGCTTCTTCAGAACCACGCTCCTCTTCTGCTTCACGAAGTCTCTTGACACCTTTTCTCAAAGCCTCATTCGCCTGAGGCTCTGGCTCGGGGTGTAGAGGTTCAAGATCTGTAACAATAGGAGCATCACATTGTTAGCATCTGTGACAATCAAGCAGGCAGTCTTCTAGTAGAAGACATGGGAATAAATTGCATCAATATTAATGTTAAAAGAAGTGAAAGACTTACCTTGGAATGACTGAAGCAACTCGATGAGCGCGGTCTTGTACCCGCAGTTAGCGCATGTACAAATTCCCTCCATGGGTGTATCCTCCCTGTCGTTATTTTGGACGACGCTGAAATTCTCAACATCTCCGAAACCTGGCGGAGGTGGGATGATGAAGTCCCCCGCATTATCCGCATCAAGCCACGCAGCTGCCCCGTCGTCTATCAATGGTGATAGTGGTGGTGGCGACGGTAGAGTGCTGGACTCAGGAGCGGCCTGTGCCGGGACAGGTGAGCGGCGGACACGTCCTGCCAGACTCAATTTGTTTGTCTTCGATTGCATCTTCACTGGAAAATAATAATTTAGACATGTAAACTTGATGAATGAAGAAAAGGATAATTTCCGTATATTCTATACTCCATTTTCTGGCATATTACCGCTTTTCAATTTTTTTTTCAGTTGTTGACATTCGAGGTTAAGCTTTAAGTATGTTAAGCTTTCTGCATGTCGTAAGAGTATTTTTATATATTATGCAAGCTATTTTATAGCAGATTACAGAGTTTCAACGAAAAATTCAGAGTTAAGTTAATTTTTTGTTAATTAGTATGTTAATGAAGTATTTTCAAACATTAATTGTTTTATTAATTATAAAATTAGCTAATAGAAGCCCTGTCTTAAGGTTGCTTGAGTTAAAATAAGTTGCAGTTGAAAGTAGCTAAAGGCCCCAAATAACTACTACTATTTGCGCTTGCACTGTCTTTTTTGGTCTACTTTTGTCTTTCTCTTCTAGTTTTGTCGTAATCCGTTACGTGGAAATGGAAGTTGATTTAACATATATATTCCTTTTCAATCGTACTTTAGCGTTCTGAAAACTGAATATTTGCGTATGAGATTGTTCAGATAGAATGTATTATGTTTTAGCTTGCTTAAGCCCTGTTATTTTTTGTTACAGTATTGTCTTTAAAGTTTTTTGTGTGATGTTTAGACATTGATTAGTGATATATAAGTTTAAATAGACAACTAGACACTGACCCTGCTACATTATTGCAAGACAAACTTTACGAAGCTAGGTGATCACACGTTTTTTTTTTAAATGTGATTTTGACTTTCAGTATCTTCACTCGACTTTTTAAGAATACATCACACGAATTTCCTGTATGAAATCTAGTATATGCACTTACCTTGCGAATTGAAATCTAAAATGAATTAAGTACTTGAGGATCTTTGCACTAACGCACGCTATCACAATCACAGACGTTATTCCTTTAAGAATGAACTTTAACGCTCCTGCTTTCTTCTTATATAGACTTTGAAGTTCATTCTCCCTCTCCCAGAAAGAATGCGCAGAAGAATCCACTCCGTAATCGAGTGTTTTGATTGGTTAAACAATATTAGCTGGCTATATCTATCCTTGTCTAATGATTCACGTTTCTTTTCCCCAGGATCTTTAATCACATCTGATGAAGTTATAAATGTATTTGACGCCGTGTATTAAGTAATATATTCTTGTGTACTGTTAATGAATTAATAAAGGAAGTGTTCAATTTCTCTTTATTGTATGAATCATACATCTGCGGGAAATATTAAGATAAATTGCCCTTGGACAGGAAATTGTAAATCTTCATGAACTTAAGTAACTTAAGGGAGGGAATTTATTGATGGTTGCAGCTGCCTTACTGTTAATTAAATAATAAAGACATTGTTCAATTACCTTGTATGAATCATACACTTCGTGGGAAATATTAAGATAAATTGCCCTTAGACAGGAAATTGTAAATCATCATGAACTTAAGTAACTTAAGGGAGGGAACTTATTGATGGTTGCAGCTGCCTTTGGATGTGTTGTTAATTAAGTAATAAAGACATTGTTCAATTACCTTGTATGAATCATACACCTCGTGGGAAAAGATATAAGACATCTTTCCCGTTGTTATAACTAAGTATTTTAAATTTCTCTACTATGAAGAGTAAGTAAGGGAAGTATGGTATTCCACCCGAAAATTCGATAACGAGACTTCACCGGATATTTATGTTTTGAGGCCCCCTGTTTTATTGAGAACTATTTTCGAGATATTGCTTGTTATTCCCTTAAATTCCCCAATAATTATATTTTTTCTCGAATTCGTTATTCATTTTTTTATGTCTTAGGCATGTAAAGAGAATGGATTGCATCACATGGCAACCGCTCTTAAAATATTTGACTAATGCTTAAAGCCTACCGTATTCCTATTGCAGCTAGTAAAATCAAGCAGAATAAGCATTTGTAAGAAAAAGTTTGTACAAGAGTAGAGAAAGTCATGTGAGTGTAACATGTGAGAATTTTTTTTAAATGCGATTCGTTTTTATTTCACTGTACATACAGCTTGTAACACTGTAATTAGCTAATGTGTTTGAATCTCATGTAGTTTTAATGAAAAAATCAATAGTGGATCGGATTCTGTCGGTCTCTATAGTACCAGATATGAATTAGAAATGTTAGTTCTGTAACCTTATGGCATCTAGCGTAGATGAAGCGAACTTTTACAATGGTGTGGGAGTCCTTATATGAGAGGTGAGCTGGCGGAGAAAAATCAATACCGTAAATAGATGACCATCTCCCCCAATTGTCCTTATGCGCGAGGGTAACTCTCCCTCACTGATTGAATCTCCAGATCATTATTCCCTCATGGTGTGGCCTGTAACGGAGAAACGACTCTAGTGTGTTTTATTTTTTTTCGAAGCTTGTGATTTCTCACCGTAATAAAGCATGTTATCGACCCGTTCAAAGCAACAAGTCCCGGTAGGATGGTGAAAATTAAACCTTTTCACTCGTTAGACGTGCTCGCCACAAAAATTGAAACTTGTATTTTTTTATTTGATGTATATGATTAGAATTAACGCTGTGTACTTTATAGGGGTGAATCATGTCTCATAGCTGACTGGAAATGCAGAAATTATTTTGATTACCTCCTCCCACCCAAAGCCGAGGAGGAGACTTTTTAAATGTTTCTTCAAGTAAAGCCCTCCACGTGGCCGGGAATGACAAACTGTCAACTCGCCAGCATCCTTGTTTTGATGGTGAACTCTCATCCACTTTAGGTCTGGTCTTGCGCGAAAGACCAATTGAACCAATTAAAGACCCTTCCAATACCAAAGATCACGTGACCTGTGCTAGAAGACTCATGCTACTTGGGTCGGCTTTGCCTGAAAGACCAATTAAAGACCCTTCCAATACCAAAGATCACGTGACCTGTGCTAGAAGACTCATGCTACTTGGGTCGGCTTTGCCTGAAAGACCAATTGAAACAATTAAAGACCCTTCCAATACCAAAGATCACGTGACCTGTGCTAGAAGACTCATGCTACTTGGGTCGGCTTTGCACGAAACACCAATTAAACCCAATTAAAATCAATTAAACCCAATTAAAGACATGTTACTTGTGTCGTTCTTGTGCTAGAAACCCCAATTACAAGCTACTAATGCATATTCATATTGCAATCATTATTTACATTTAAGTAATTTGTGATACAAATTACTGCATCATATGCCCCACTAGAAACATAATTATGAATATTTACAACTTGTTTGGAAATTTTATAATTGGGTTTTTAGTCTCCTAAATCTTGGAACACATGCTATCACTTTCACTTGACACTTCACACGCATTTAACACACGACATATGTTTTTTTTTTATCTCGCCACTACTTACTGGCTCTGGTTTAATGTGTTTAGACATTAATCTAACATTACAAAATTTTTTTATAGCAAATACTGTACCCAGAATTATTTAATGACTGTTACAAAAAATGGTTTGCTTTCTTATATTGTTAACAAAAATTTATCAATTCAAGAATTTTTTTAATTATTAAACATATTTACCAAAAATATTCACCCTCTACACAAATATATTTACATCTCTTAAATCTACGCACTTTTTCACATTTTCTGTTTGATACATAAGTATTTGTTGGTTTTTTTACCCCATTTTTGTTGTTTTGTACATTATATTCACAATACTCTTGGAATAGTATTTATGTACTTTACTTTAATATCATATTAAGTTTCAATCTTTACATTCTTAATTTCAAATACTGTTACAGTTACAAAATTTTTTTTTAAATAAACATTTCTCTTTTTTTTTATAATTTATTTCTCTTTTCAAATGACATATAAATAATTAACCCTCTTACGTTCCAATACATTGCTCTGCATTTCGTCTTTAACTATCCAGCATTTACTTTACATCTCACTGCTATTTACCCTCCTGGATCAAATTGTGTGTGGCTAAACATTACTCGTAGCCGTATCCTAACCTTCAAATTTTTGTTCATGAATAACCTCTTGTATTCATATGAAATTTCGTCCCCTGATAACATTTGAAAACAATCTACAGTTTCCTGAACAATACATCTTTTAATAACTTTCATTTTCAATTCATCTGCTATCTTTTTAACTTGAGAATACTCTGACAAATCTGTACTAAACTGTACTGGACTGGAGTTTTCATTTTGAACATCTTGGTACAGTTTATTTCTTTGCATTACTGACTCATTCTGTATTTCTGATATCTCCCCTCTGAAATTGACTTGCGCCTGATTCACATCTACATTCATAACCTCTTTCATCTCTCTCATCTCACTTGAAATATTACTCAATCTACTACCTGACTCGGTACATTCTACATCAACATGTTCACTTTTAGTATTAACCTCACCTTCTTTGTTACCTATTTCCCTGCTCATGTCTAACATTTTCTTTGAAACTTCTCCTATCTCACTTGCTATTATTTCCTTTTCATCACTCATTTTTGGCATACTACTATCTAGCTCCATAGATTTCTTTTCAATTTCTTCCCTGCTTTGATCTACTTTTTGCCCTAATATCCCATTACTCCTACCAATAGCTTCAATTGATTTCCTATGATCTTTTTTTATAGCTTCTCTCAATTCCTCAAAACTCTGATCTACTTTTTGTTCTACACTCTTAATAATATTTTCACTCAATTTCTCATTATTCTCCTATCAATATCTTCCCTGTTTTGATCTATTTTCTTACTAAGATCTTCCCTTAATTCCCTATGACTCTTTTGCATATATTCCCTGTTTTGGTCTATTTTCTTTTCTAATTTCTCATTATTCCTTTGCATATCTTCCCTGTTTTGTTCTACACTCTTATTTAGTATTTCACCAAAATTTCTTATCATTTCCATCATCGTACTAGCATCAAAATTAACATTTCCTGCTATTCTATTCTGACTTTCTGCACTAACATTTTCACCCTCAAATCCTACATTGTTTGGGCTATTATCTGTAACCTGTATTGAATTACAGCTAACTGTTACATTATCTCCCTCCATAATTATTTCTTCAATATTATTAGTAGCCATTATTTTCTTTATCCTACCACTCCTTAAGTACATTTGAAGGTTACAATTTTGTTTTCTAAAAAAAAATTACGATACTCTGACCTTTGTGATGCTGTCTGTTGCTGTTACATTGATGTCCAGCTTTCTGCCCCTCTCTCCTAGATTTGTATGTCGCTTCGATGAATCTGCGTCGTTTTGTTGTCCTGTAGTTTGAATTTCCCTGTTGCCTTGTAATCTCGGAATTACGATGTCCAATCATCCGCGTAGTCTGTCGTCCCTGTTGTTTCTGGAATCTGCGTCTTGTAGATCATTTCACTGCTGCATTCGTTCCACATCCTGGTTCCTTTCCTGGTCACTCTGCTCCTTCCTGGTTATGCTGATCCTTTCCTGGTCATCGTGTTCCTTTCCTGGTCACTATGCTCCACGTTCTGGGTGCCAATTTGTAGCAACATTATGGTTGCTTTGTTATATTTTTATTTGTTAGCCCCACGTTGGGCGCCAATTTGTGATAACATTTGTGCTTACGTAATATGTTTTTACGTAAATTATTAGAACTTAAAGATATTATATTGTGCTGCTTTTGTTTTGTTTGGTTACATAATTTTAACTGCCCCACGTATGGGAGCCAATTTGTAGTAGAATTAATGTTGTATTTATTTAACATTAATTGTAGCCCCACGTTGTGGTAGCCAATTTGTGACGGTATTACTTACAAATGTTTGTGTATGTTTGTTTACATCACGTGTTGCCATCTTGTGACGTCATTCATTTGTTCGGTTTGTAGCTCCATCTAGTGTTAGCAATTTGTGGTAGTATTAGTGTTTGAAAGAATTATAAGTTTTGTTTACTGTCCTCCGGCTAGCTATTATTTCTCAGTCGAACATGTCTCTTGAATCAGAGTGTGTAAACGGAAAGGAATCTTTTATCCAAATATAACACTGATGAAGAAATTTGTTTTACACATTTATTGTCCAACACGTTAACTATCACATTTATACATTGATCTTAACACTCGCCAAACTGAAACTGTTATAATAACTTCTTACTGATCACTTTTAATCCACGTACTTCAATCTTTTGTATAATTAACTTTACCATACTTTAGATCTTTCATAATTCTGCTGCGCGTAACTTGTGAATCTATATCCTATGTATGCCATACTAATACTTTCGACGAACTGACTGACTGAAGACGACGTGTAGTGTACACAGATTTTTGATGAACTGACTGACTGAAGGCGACGTGTAATGTACTAACAATTTTGATGAACTGACGAACTGAAGACGACGTGTAGTGCACAAAGAATTTTGATGAACTGAGCAACTGAAGGCGACGTGTAATGTATTGAGATTTTCGATGAACTGAGCGACTGAATGACTTTACCTCTAACCTAGCCTATTTATACTCCTTCATCCAGATACGCCTAAAGATTATAACTGAACTGCAATTGGCTAATAAAACGCGCCAACATTAGCGTTTTTTTTAATATCCAATGAAAATTATGAATACATATGCTTTAGGGAGAAAATATTCCAGAAGGTTTTCAACGGAAAAACGCGCCAACATTACGTAACTTCCTCGTTTCCAATAATGATAAACAGCTCACCCCCCTCTTTGCATTATTGCGCGCTATTATTGACAGTTTCAGTAAGGTATTAAAAACTTACTTCTCAACAATAATTACAGTCAAGAAACATCTCAAATCAATGTCACATAAAAATGCATATTCATATTACAATCATTATTTACATTTAAGTAATTTGTGATACAAATTACTGCATCACCCTATAGAAGCTTTAGATCAGATACATGTATCAGATAGCTTGATTTCCATCTTCGCAGCATCTCAGTTACACATTCCTTTCTACTACTGAACGTTGAGTTTTAGGGGCAGAGAAATGTTTTTGTTTAAAGTGCTATTGTTTGTTTACAGCCACTGTGTGGAGAACCAGAGAGCGCAAATGTGTTGTGGCGAACCACCACCCGGGGTTCTGTTGGTTGACCACACTTCACCTCAAATGCGGTCTTTGCTGTCCGACAGTAGGATACTCGGCGTTTCCCCATGCAGTTATCGCCCCCACAAATTTGAATATGGATCTGTGCACTTGCGTGAATCAGCGGCGACTAACAACATTTCATTTGTTGCTTGCCCAAGATAGAGTCCACCCAAAAAGTTCTGTTTGGAGATTCAGCTAGAAATACATGGGGTGGTATTAATAAAAGCGAGCCATGACTTAAAACTCGCAACGACTCGAGCTTAGCGTGACCTTCGACTTATCAACGACTCAACCTCTCCTCCTAGCGAGTCACGGCTCTAGTCGTGGTATTAATAAAACGGAACTGTGACTTCACTTTAAGAGCCATGGCTTACGATTTCTTAAGCCACCTCAGTAGCTGTCTCAAACTTGAAGACGATGGCTCAGTGAACGCAACCTGAGAAAAGAAAAATACTATAAAATGTGCAGGGATTCTGAAGACTACAATTATAAACAGTTTTATAGGTTTGAGAAATAAAACGTGTGGTAGCTCGCCCAGCATTTCCTTCCAGAAACTGTGGAAACAAGAGGAAAGACCCTTACTAGAGATGGGAAAAATGAGAATATTTCTACGCTGCATTGGGGACATTCCAGAGGACTTGGGCGTTTCACAAGGTACAGTTTAAATACATTTTGAAAAGTTTCTTCTGGCATTAAACAAAAATCGAGAAACTGGATCAAATTTCCAGCAACTACTGCAGCACTACAAGCTGCTAAATTTGAATGGCAACGTTATTTTACGTTATTGCAACCTCTCAAAAACATCAAAAAGTTTTGTAACCTTGAATTATTTCATAAAACAGAGCTTTACTAGTAGTATCAATAAACTGTAGAATAATCGAAAGTCGTCCTTACTATTCTTACCTCTTAACGAAACAATAGATGGATGTTATTCCACTTGAATAATGTCTAAAAACTTTTTTCCCCATTTTTTCAGGGCTATGGGCTTGTTGCCTGTCCGTCGCAGATCAGTCTTCACTTTTAGGCGACTTTTCATATTTCTTGTTTTCTTCGCTGTCTGGTCTGCTGTTAGGCGAAGATTCAGATTCTCTTTTGGTATTCGCTGCACTTCGTCATAGCAGAAGTCTTTTCCGCTTGTCCACAGGCAGCTGAGATTTGCTCATCTCTTTTGGTGGTTAAGTTCACAAAATAAGATACAAACTGATTGTTTTCTTCAGTCGTTTCTGGTGGATATACTGCCACACTAAATCGAATGTTTACTGCCGTTCGACAGTAATACATTTGCAATCAGGAAGACGGGAAATACGAGTCAGAGACTCGCAATCATAGAGCCAAGGCTCAACACGGAGGGGAAGTTTTTATTAATACCAATCTGTGACTCCCGACTCGCTGCTACCGACGACTCGGTTTTGCGACTTGCCTACTTTTACGGGTTTCAGTAAAATATATGGGAGTGGAGGCGTTTTTACATCTTCACGGCAAAGAGGCGTTTTTACGGCTTATGTGGGCAAATTCAAATGTTACAGATTTTGACCACGGACATGACAAAGCATAAATTATATTATATGTTCATACAACTTAAGATTACAGACGTAATGTACCGCGCTAACTGGTATACAGTGCTATGTTAGGCCAGAACTTATCTGCGTGTCTATCCTTCATCACGATCATCACCCCTTTCACAGGGCTGCAACAAAGTGCATAGCGTGCAGATTTAAAATTTGTTTGCACCACTAGAGAACTATAATAACTAGCAGCAAATGGCGCGAACCTTCAGTAACGGACGACTTGAATTGTAAATTGAACTCCCTCACGCAGATTAACCTAATCACGTTGTATGGCTGCATGATATAAGTTTTACAGTTTTTATTTATTGTTTCAAGATATGAAACTAAAATATGAACCTTTATATGTGTTTATCTTTGTATCAGGAAGAATTTCACCATGTATGACAGAAAGAGGCTGTACTACCAGGTCTTCAAGGATTCTTATAAAATAGAATTCCCGTTTATTTTACATGTAATTTTTATACATTTATTAAACTGAGCATTTTACGCATTCTAAATTTCATGTCACCGCAAAATCACTACACTTTGCTGGACGGCAAAAAGTTTTATGTTTCAGTTTTAGAAAGGTCACAAGTGTGCATGCAATGAAGCTCAAGGAACTCAACAAATAATTTTAGAGTATACCCTTGTAATACATAATAAATATTCCATGTTCGCTTTATCGTTTATCTGGGCTAGGTGGGACCGTGGTAATCAGGAAACATTCTACTAAACGCAAAAACTCTTATATGTACTATCTACAATATACAAACCTTTATTCTATTTTGGCACTAAAGAGAAACACTTTTTTGGCACTTAAACTACATTTACTGTAGTCCACTCACGCTTATTTACTGAAATACGTGGTGTGTAAGTTTCTTTTGTTTCAAACGTGTGTGGCGTTTGAGAGGAGTACGATCGCGTAGACGTTTCAGTAACTTCACTTCAGCTGGAGTTGTTTCCGGCTGAAGTTCTGGATAAACCATTAGCTTTCCATTAGCTCCGCATGAGGCATTATTTCACTCACGCACACTCAAAATACAGGAACAAAAGAGCAATACTAGTACAGCTTCTTAACTTTCTAAGGAACAGATCCACACTGGCCATAGCTAACGGTAGCTGGAAGCGTGGGACCGGCGATCTTTTTACTACCTGGGGTGTTAGTATAAAAGTGTACATATACCGTACCGTACCAACTGTATACCACGCACTTTAATGTTTAAAATAAAAGGAAACAAAAATGAATCCTCATAAACTGGAGATCCGGATTAATAAGGGTCGGATAAACGATGTTCTTGTGTATTTTCTTTTCCAAGCTATATTAAGTTGTACAGTGCTTTTGCACATTTTCTATAACTTCAGAATTTGTTTTGAATGAACCATTTAGAGGTATTGTTATTCCATGTAATATTTTAGTTAACTATTTGTAACACCTTTCTGAAGATCTACGATGTTGACCGCGAATGCATTCCTTTCATTATGTAAAGGAAGAGTTTTGTGCCAACAAGTTTTCATAAGATCATCAGCCACATTCGCAGACCACAAAAGGATTTTAACGCTAGGATGGAAGCTGCAGGGTTGCTGTTGTAATTTAGGTAGTTGGGCGGTAAGGAGGTAAACGATAACCCTGTGCTCCTCAACGGCTGCTAGCTTTTCTTGTAGATGCAAGGGAATTCCTAGGCTTTAAGCGATAGTCAAATATTTTAAGAGTTGGTTGCTATGTGGCGCATTCCATTCTCTTTGCATTACCAGGACAAACAAAAATTAATAACGAATTTGAGAAAAAGTATAAGTATTGGAAAATGTAAGGGAATAACAAGCAATATCTCGTAAATGGTTCACCCAACAACAAAAATGTATATGACATAAATTGTATATTTTAATGCGATCTAATTTTTTTGTGTAGTAAAATTTTGTCTATCTCTTATGGTTTACCAGTTATGCACAGTCCTTCACAATGAAGAATACTTTTGGGGACATTTCCAGAAAATTCGAGATATACATTTCATATGTCATGAAAATATCTTAAACATATGATATTTTAATCAAAATCGTTAAGCCCATTTTTGAGAAAATTAAAATTTTTGAAAAATGTTCCATTTAAAGGGTAATCTGGAGTGGAGGGATTTTCATGAAAACTTTCGTGTCGCATCTCTGGAAGATACTGAACCTAAATACCAAGTTTGGAGTTTATTCGACTGTTCGTTTCTGAGTTATGCTGTTCACAGACAGACACACACACACACACACACACACACACACACACACACGCACATGTTTCCAAAAATGCTTTTTTGTATTCAGGAGGTCTCAAAACATATATATCCGGTGAAATCTTGGTATCGAATTTTTGGGTGGAATGCAATACTTCCCCTACTTACTATACGTAGTAGAGAAAGTGATTAAAAACCTGAATAACCCATTTACCCAACATTGAAGTACTTGCGATAAGCAGGTCGCCGCTAAGTTTGTCATCTCGAGTGAGATGCCTTGGTGGTCTGTCTGGGAAACAACTTGTGTCAATTGGGGAATTCAATGTCCCTCCGGTATGTTGTCACAGTAGCTCAATTGTTAGAGCAACCGCACGGAGAGCGGTAGAACCGTGTTCAAATCCCTCCTGTGGCGTTGAATTTTCCACGAATTTGTTGAACTTCTTTGTGGCTTGGAATATCTAGAGGTTTCAAAACTTGAATTGTAATTATTATTGTTTACTTCACTTTATGGGAACTGTTCCAAGGAATTAAGGTCTATTTGTCTTGCTGAACATCTGCTCCCACTATGTGATCAAAAGTATCCGGACACCCCACAAACATACGTTTTTCATTTTAGGTGCATTATGCTGCCACCTACTGCCTGGTACTGAAGTGATTGGGTGTCACTTGTGTGAGAAGTCTGTACGCAGGATTTCCACACTCCTAAACATCCCTAGGTCCACTGTTTCTGATGTGATATTGAAGTGGAAACGTGAAGGGACATATACAGCACAAAAGTGTACAGGCCGACCTCGTCTGTTGACTGATAGAGACCGCCGACATTTGAAGAGGGTCATAAAGAGTAATAGGCAGACATCTATCTAGACCATCAGGAATTCCAAACTGCACCAGGATCCACTCCAAGTACTATGACAGTTAGGCGTGAGGTGAGAAACCTTAGGTTCCATGGTCGAGTGGCTGCTCATAAGCCACACATCACGCAGGAAAATGCCAAACGACGCCTCACTTGGTGTAAGGAGTGTCAACATTACACGATTGAACAGTGGCAAAACGTTGTGTGGAGTGACAAATTACGGTACACAAAGTGACGATCCGATGACAGGGTGTGGGTATGGCGAATGCCCGGTGAATATCATCTGCCAGCGTGTACAATGCCAGCAGTGAAATTCGGAGGTGGTGGTGTTATGCTGTGGTCGTGTTTTTCCTTGAGAGGGCTTGCACCCCTTGTTGTTTTGCGTGGCGCGATCACAGCGAAGAACTACATTGATATTTTAAGCACCTTCTTGCTTCCCACTGTTGAAGAGCAATTCGGGGATGGCGATTACATCTTTCAACACGATCGAGCACCTGTTCATACTGCACGGGCTGTGGCGGAGTGGTTACACGACAATAACATCCCTGTAATGAACTGGCCTGCACAGAGTCCTGACTTGAATCCTATAGAACACCTTTGGGATGTTTTGTAACGCCGACTTCGTGCCAGGCCTCACCGACCTACATCAATACCCTCCTCAGTTCAGCACTCCATGAAGAATGGGTTGCCATTCCCCAAGAAACGTTCCAGCACCTGATTGAAAGTATGCCTGCGAGAGTGAACGCTGTCATCAAGGCTAATGTTGGGCCAACACCATATTGATTTCCAGCATTACCGATGGAGGGCGCCACGAACTTGTACGTCATTTTCAGCCAGGTGTCGGATACTTTTGATCACGTAGTGTGTGTTCCATTGAGAAACGCCTTCCGGTTACAAGGAATATACTTCTCTGAAGGTACATATTCCTTTTCTTTGACAGTTGGTTTGGCATTTCTGTGACAAAGTCGTATCCTTTGCTGTGTGGTTCTCCCATTTCTTCTTTGTGTAGCACAAACATTATGAAGAATTCTCCTTTCAAGCTGTCTTCTTCGATAAATAGCGAGCGCTTCTTCACCGCTAAATATGCTCTCAAAATCACGTTGTTCTTGTTAATCTTGTCACATTCCTTGGACCTTTTTCCACACAGAACATATGTCATAAGACCACTAGGCGCCCTTAACTTCTAGTAGTAATCACTTCCATCACAACTACTCGTTCACTCTCAATGAAGCATGAGGCAGTATTTTTATCATTC
This sequence comes from Deroplatys truncata, assembly GCA_030765065.1. Taxonomy (NCBI): domain Eukaryota; kingdom Metazoa; phylum Arthropoda; class Insecta; order Mantodea; family Mantidae; genus Deroplatys; species Deroplatys truncata. Next base: position 178,101,854 of record CM060987.1, on the reverse strand, counting down.
AAAAGATATCAGTCTAATTATATAATATAAAATATAATAACTGCTCGCCTTGAAAGCAATATATGTATGTAATAATATATGAAGTGTATGTAACAGTCATTGCATTATGTTTATATTATTATCTACATGTATAAAAATGTTATGTGAATGTATTACGTAAATTAACCAATTAGGAGCTGTGAGAATAGAAGCAAACTGTTTTCCATAGCAAACAGAATTATAAATTAAAAGCCGAAAGTTGCTAACAATGAGATACCCTTGAGACAACAATAAATTAGAAAGTTTAATAAAGGCTACTAATAATTTTTTGAACAATAGTGTAATATTTAAAACAGTTTATAAATAGCCAATCAAAAACTAGAAAAAGCTTAAGTTAAATAAAAGTATTCTATTGGAGTAGGCTTAGCCAATCAGAGACTTGAAATAGAGGAAACGTACAGATTCAGGCGGGAGACGCTACAAGATTGCGTACCCAAGCAGTTAGTTAGATTTTGTACGGGTTAAGTGTGAGACATGAAAATTCGTTGCGGCGGGAATAATATAAAGTTTACCTGTTAAAAGTGCACACAATAATCTCACAGCTCTATAGTAGATTATATCAGTGAAGTGTTATTTAATTGTGTGAAGGATTAATAAAAAAAGTTAAATACAATTTTAATTTGTATAAGCCTTGTTCTTTAGCCGTACCAACCCTGCTAAGAGATTCGTGTTCTAAAATTTATTACTGACGCAGCCGAGGTATATATATATATATAATATTTAAATAAACATTAAAATGCAAAGTTGGTTCTTAAACGTGGGGCGAAGGCCACTGGAAAAGTAAATGTGGGGCGAAGTCCACCGGAAACTTTATACCATACGCGGTGAAATAACTACAACAATAAAGCCCCTTCAAGTTTGGCTCTCCAACAGTGGAGCTACAACGACTGCAAGTAAAAGCAATATAAACTGTAATTATATGTGAAAACTTGATTGTCTTCCGGTCAAGGCCTCGTCACGTTTGATAAAAATTACCGTCGTTTCATCCTTCATGTTGAGGGCATCTTCTGGGCACTGCCACTGCAAAATGCAGTCCCTCCTATTCAAGCTCCTAATTGGTTGGTAGCTAGCCACTAAGTTTGTGTTCCGGAGCAATGATTTCCATGTTCCATTAAGGTCCTTTCACTTTCCCTATTCAATAAACTTTCATGTTTAAAATGTCTACGCTTTCTCGTACTATTCTATGTGAGAAGCGGTCACATACAGCTGTCAAAGTCGATGTGGTGACGTGTTTTGTAAACATGTTCAGCCAAATCTCATTTTGCAGGCTGCCCGTGCTTTAGAAATCTGATATGTTCGTTGCGCCGAGTTAATATTGACCTTCCTGTCCGGCCGGCCTGACTCGCCGCAACCACATGTAATTTTGTATACACCTGAGTTGAGGAGTGGCGAAATTTTATTTTTAACCTGGCGTGTGAAGGATCTTAGTTTTTTAACTGACATATATCCTATTATTTCGTGACGATGTAGCAGTTTTGAAATTGTGTTTGTCACTCCACTTACGAGGGAATAAAGGCCCAATTTTCGTTTCTTTTCTTTAGTTTATCATTTCGTTTTTTCTCCTTTTTATTCTTGTTGCTTTTATTCTGGAAGGTTTTGTTTAGTTGATTGGGATAACCGTTGGCCTGAAGAAACCTGTTGATGTGCTTTATTTCTTTGTTGAGTGATTCTGCGTTACATATTCGGCGAGCTCGCTGATACAAGTGTTGATTATTGCCCATTGCACATTTATTTAATGGTATGTGGTGTCATTCTTGTACTACTCGTGGCTAACGAGATAGACCGGCTACGGCGCGAACTGGAATCAGCTGATACTTCTAGTCCAGTCATGGCCTGATGAAGTGAAATTACAGCCGCCTAATATATCTACGAGGGTAATCCAGAAAGTCCCAATTAACAAAATGCAAATATCAACGTTTATTATCTACATTTGAAACGTACACTCTTAAGCTATTTTTCTAAATAATCACCATTCAAATTGAGGCATTTATCATACCGTGACAAGTTTTTCAATACCCTCTTTGTAGAAATCTGCCGCCTGCAACTTCAGCCACTGGTTGTCACCGGCTTGCAGTTCAGCGTCAGTATCAAAGCGTTGTGTACCGAGACATTTCTTCATTGCTGGGAAGAGGTGGTAGTCCCTCGGCGCCAAATCCGGACTCCATGTGGATGGTCAAACACCTCCCATCCAAAACCATCCAAGAGTGTTCGGGTACGATTGGCCGTGTGTGGGCGTGCATTGTCGTGAAGAAACAACACCTTGGTGCTAAGTTTTCCCTGACGTTTATTTTGTATGGCACGCCTTAACTTTCTTAGTGTTTCACAATACCTCTCTGAGGTTATTGTTGTTCCACATTCCAGAAACTCAACGAGAAGCACTCCCTTAGAGTCCCAAAACACAGTAGCCATGACCTTTCTTGCTGACAGCGTTTGCAAACACTTTTTTGGTTTCTTGGGAGAATGTGTGTGTCCCCATTCCATCGACTGCTGTTTTGTTTCACAACTGACATGCTTCACCCAAGTCTCGTCCCCGGTTACGATACGATCGAGAAAAGCGTTATCATATTTGTTGAAATCTTGGAGGAAGGTCAGTGCTGCAGCGGGTCTCTGTTTTCTATGGTCTTCCGTTAGGATTTTCGGAACCGACCTAGCACAAAATTTGTGGTAACCAAGCTTCTCCACCACAATTTGATGCACCAAACTTCGTGAAATTTGGGGAAAATGTTCCGAAAGTTCTGTAATCGTGAAACGACGATTTTCAGAAATTTTGTCATTGATTTTCATTGACAGTTCATCAGTCATAAGGCTAGGCCTACCACTGCGATCCTCGTCATGAATATTGGTACGGTCATTTTTAAAATCAAGGCACCATTGCCTGACTCGGCTTTCACCTGCCCGTAAACATCACATAGTTGACAAATTTCAATTGATTTGTTCTTTTTAGCCAACAAGAACCTAATCGCAGACCGCACTTCACAAGTGGCGGGATTTTCTATTGCAGCGCACATTTTAACAACTCACAGAGAGCACAGTGAGGAAGGCACAGTCCTCACGCTACCACAGCTGGATGCGTACTGAATGTAGGAACGTTCTGATACCAAGATGGCAGCTCTAGCCCTACTGATCGCCACGGTAGGCCAAAACGTCTGGGACTTTCTGTACTGCCTTCGTATATTCTAAACAAACAAATAAATTGCTCGTTAAATGCATGGGAAACAAAGTTATATAATAGGGCCATTCAATGCTAGCCATGTTTCGTACTACCATTACTACGTTACTCCGTTTAGCGCCGTAGCCTCTCTCGTTAGCCATCTATACTACTTTACATGCAGTGTGCAATACATGATCGGTTTTTTCACATTCTTTGTACTTCCTTAGATCCAAACTAGTCATGCAGGGGACGCAGCCTAATTCAGGTTACTAAAAAACAAATATGTCTGATTCCGTATGTCAGGACGTCAACGTGCTAACTTGAGTCACTAGATGTATAACCAGAGATATCACCAGTCAATCTGTATACAAAAGACGCACTATTTCGGTTTTCTGCTAGTATTATGAGCCATTGTCATATACACTATTCTGTAATATTCTTTTCTTCGGTGCAAAGGTTCGTTATCACCTTTCTCCGCCATAATCGCTGATTAACTTATAACCTAGATGCACCTTATGTGTTAAATTAAGCACTTAACTACGCTATGGACTTATATAACACGTGTATGTTATTAAACGTTGCAAATTACTGTACTATAATAGTATGAAGAACAACTTACAGTTGCGTTTTAATAGGATTTCGGCATACTTGCATAAAACAAACAATTACATATCTTGGTTTTCTTTTACGTAGAGCTTCTTCCTCTAAAAATAAAACTCCACACAGACAACGCTTACACTAAAAAGTGCAAAAACAGTTGAAATTTCTAATTAACTGCAAAGGTAAGGCCTAATAATTAATGATAACCTAGCTAATAATAATTAATAACTAACCTAATATAAATATTAATATAATTAGTATAATATAATACTATTGAATATAATTAATATACTCAGTGCGCCAGTTGGTGACTAAATGGTCGGCGTGCAAAGTTTGAACACCTGCGAATATAAAAACAGGGCGCCAACGTAACGGATACTTTATAACTAACAACCCTAATATCACCAGATTCTAGTGGTTTATTCCATAATGGTAGGAAAATGTCGAACTTGACTTTAGTAACTTCTATATACTGTGGCGGGAGTGCAAGTAGGCTCTTGCACCCTAGTTTTCCAGGCGTTCTTGCCGGCTGTCAGTCGAAGTGCTGAGGAAAGAATTCCTATCCTATCTAGTGGATAGTACCTCTGGAACTTTCTGGGTGAAAGCAAAATAACTGGTTTTCCTATAACCTCGATTTATTGAAGAAATTTATGTCTATTCCGGTAGCTAGCAATTTCCTCTTATGAATGCTTATTAACCTTATAGTTTAAACCTTCTCGCTATCATTTTATGTTGTTCTGTGGGCCTAGCTAATTCCCACTCACATACGCAACATCTTTCACCTGGTTTCATAATTTAATTACATCACTGATTCTAATATCGGTTGCTACGGTAGTAGCACGCAAACTAATGCCAAGAGAGAATCTCAGAGAGTCGTGTAAACTCGGGGCTTCCTTCCCTATTTATCTGTTTTCCTAAGACGCCAGAATTCGCGCCTTTATATATTACAACAATTTCCATTGGTTCTTGAGTAGCATTACGTGGTATGGTGTGACAATAAAATGTGCCAAATTTCTGAAGTCACGCGTCCTGCTGACTTATCCGGCAAAACCCAATGGCTCTGTCCTTCTCAAGTACATGCTTTCTTTTCTATTTTACGGGAAATGGACCAGTGTTTCTGTCTCTTTCTATTCTCTGCCCCTCTTTCTATTTTCTGAGGTTTCACCCTGAACCCTGTGCACATTAGCGCGCGTGTTAATGGGCTTTCACCTCTCGTTAACTAGCTCGCCTGTTTTATTTACAGCTATGCTTCACATTTAAAATTATTCCCAATATTAACATTTATTCTTAAATTTCCAATATTTTATATGCTGTTATTTGCTATGCTTATTTGTTATCGGGTATGTCTCCTTACAATACTCAGGTACCAAACAATGCTCTGACCTCTTATTTCGCAACATTCCTTTTGACCATTTATTTCGCCTACAACTGTTTTCAATATAAGTTCAGATATGATCCAAAAGCTAAGCAATGTCGCTAAGCAATGCAGCAGTTTTTGCTATAAGTTTTACAAATATTCTCACCCAAATCAGGTTGTCAACTTTCTGTAATGTTTGCGCTCTTCAGTTTAGGACGTTACCCAAGGTATTCGAAATGGTATTAAACCACTTAGTTATCTCACGTCTAGATAACAATGCGCAGTGTGTTCGCTTGATTCCTCTCTTATTGCACTCGAATCTGTCTGCATTTCAGGGCATTAGAGGAATGCAAGTGGGGTTCGGTGATGATAATAATGTGACATTGCAGCAGCTGGTTGAGTGCTTGGAGTATGTGACCTGTGATGAATATCGATCCGGTGCTGGAGCAATTTTAACCGAATTCAATGAGGCAGATAACGGACAGCCCATTCTACATAATGTATAAGTTCAATTTGCAATCGCAGGCGAGAAGAGCCAGAAATATCCGCAGCACATTCCCTTTTCTCTGGCTCAACATGTGTGCTTTGATGTAGCCGGTGACGGTATCATTCATTATTTAGCACTTGAATATGCTCGCCGATGGGTATTTGCAGGCACCTACTGTGGATGAACAGCAGGACTTCACTAATGAAGCATCGGTCAGTATAGTTATTTAGTGTTATGCTGCCCTTATGTCAACTACACAAACTGTTAAGGGAATGAATGGTAATTACAGGTGCGGTTGTTTGAATCAATGCATGCTGTTAACCCATTCATCACTTTACTTAATTCTTTGATTCCACACAGTAAAGGCTGGTTCACAACCAACGAGAACGGTAACCAGAACGAGAACGAGAAAGTTGAAATACATGTATTCAAATGGGAGCGTTCACAATCGACGTGAAGCCTTCCCGGGCCCCGGGAACAGGAAAGAAGAGTTGCCCAACTTTTAACTTTCTCGTTCTCGTTCTCGGGCACGGCATATTAGATCTCTATTGTGCATATTAGACTCTTCACTCTAGAGGCTATTTTAAGCGGCCGTGACATGAAACAGCCACTAGTGCTCTCTATAGTCGCTAGCTGGAAACATGAAACTGGAAAGAATTAGTAGTAAATGTGCTTCCTAACCTCATCCCGACACCCGCAAATCTAATCAGCGTTGGTTCCTTTGGTGAAGGTATCATTTGTAGTTTGTTTATATGCAGCTCAAAACTGGCTATTACCTAAAAAACAATGGCAAAAGCTACAAAGCGCAGCTAAAACCGGTGGAAATGAAAAAAGAACAATAAACAATTTTAATGTATGTCATTAAATAAAGGAATGAAAGCTTGGCATAAGTAGAGGGATCGGAAATGTAATGGATATACATTTAGATAATGTTTACTCTATCGAATTTTGACGTTGGCTTGGCTAAATTGGAAGTAGGTGAAGAAATGTCATTGGTCAGTTAAAAACAAATGAAATCCCAATGCACAAAATCGACTTTCACTTTGTGATCGATATGTATTCCCGTTCTCGTTAACAGCCTGTTGTGAACCAATATCTTATATGGTGCACTGCTTCCCGTTCTCGAGCGGTTGTGAACCAATCTTATCTTGCATGAAATTTGCATTTGCTACTTTTTCCGAAAAATATCATACCTGACGAAGATTGTAGTGCCATAAAATAGTCCTAAGTTTCGTAATAGTTACCAAGTTTCAGGGAAAGATTTCCTCCCCCCCCAAAAACACTAAATTATACGTTTAAGAGACCGACATGGCAAACAAAATGTGCAACTGTAATTTTCTGTAAATAGTCTGTGTAAATTCTCAATGAATTGCATACGACTGGGAGAGAAAAGACAAAAGTGCACTACAGAAAAAATGTTGTTTCCAACGCTCCCAATATGTTCAATGATTTTTGGAAGAATCTCTTTCCACCAACCGATGACTGGAAGCACGCAGCGATGCCGTTATCTTCGATGGCGGGAAGGCAATGAGGATAGCGATGGAACAAGGGGACCTACAGCATTTAAGTGGACTCTGAATCACGTTGAGGCTTGATAATACTTCACATGAGCTAGTCAGAGGTAAAGGCGAACCCACAGATGGGAATGGAATAACGAATCCTTGGTACGAGAGTCACGAAACGAAACGCCTGAGCTGCTACCCTGACGCCCTGCAGGAAAACGTAGAGCTCATTGAGCATACACTTTATTCAAATGTTCTTTTTCGATATTTTACAAAGTATTCCTTGTTTTATGTCATCTTTACAGGTCGATGTTAACTCCTCTAACACTCTACGTCACCACCGGCCAATGCAGCTAACGTCTGAATGTACAACCCCCCAAATACACTTAAACAATCCCCTAAAGACCCGCTAAATGCTACGATATAGCGACCCGCTTTTAAACATTCTCTGTCCACCTTGTATCTACAACGCAATGTGTGAAGACAGTATTTCTCAATGGTTGTATCGATTAACATGAAGTAGAAAAATTCGCTTACGTAAGAATAATTTGTAGAAGCTATATAAAAAATCTAATGTTGCACTTACATGACGTTCTCTACTCTTGTACAAACGTTTATCCTGCATTCACTTCATAAACATTGGCAGAAATTATATTATTGGTAGTTTTCTTGTAAATGCAAGGGAAATATGGCAGGCTTTCAGCGATAGTCAAATCTTTTAAGAGCTGTTTGCTATGTGGCGCATTCCATTCTCTTTGTATGTCCAGGACAAAAAAAATCTGATGTGTTACACTCACATGACTTCCTCTACTCTTGTACAAACTATTTTTACAAACGCTTATTCTCCATATGCTTCATGTTAATCGAGATATCGAGATGTTAATCTTATAGCTAATTTTCTTGTAGATGCAAGGGCAATATGGTAGGTTTTAAGCGATAGTCAAATATTTTAACGCAGGTTGCTATGTGGCGCATTCCATTCCCTTTGTATATCCAGGACATAAAAAAACTGAATAACGAATTTTAGAAAAAGTATAAATATTGGAAAATTTAAGGGAATAACAAACAATATATCGAAAATGGTTCACTCAACAACAAAAATGTATATTACATAAATTGTATATTTTAACGCGATCTACATTTTTGTGTAGTAAAATTTTGTCTATCTCTTATGGTTTACCAGTTATGCAAAAGTCGTTCACAATGAAGAATTCTTTTGGAGACATTCCCAGTAAATTCGAGATAGACATTTCATTTGTCATGAAAATATCTTAAACATATGATATTTTAAACAAAATCGTTAGAGCCATTTTTTAAAAATTTAAAATTTTCGAAAAATGTTCCATGTAAACGGTAGTCTGGGGTGGGGGATTTTCTTGAAAACCTTCGTGTCTCATCTCTGGAAGATACTGAACCTCAGTACCAAGTTTGGTGTTTATCCGACTGTTCGTTTTTGAGTTATACTGTTCACAGACACACACACAAACATGTTTCTAAAAATGCCTTTTTTGAATTCAGGGGGTCTCACAACATATATTTCCGGTGAAATCTCGGTATCGAATTTTTGGGTGGAATACAACACTTCCCCTACTTACTATACGTAGTAGACAAAGTAAAAAAAGTTATAACGAATTCCTACTCAGAAAAAGTATAAATATTGGAAAATTCGAACAAATAACAAGCATTATCTCAGAAACGGATCATTCGACAAAAACTGTACAGGACATAAATTGTGTGTTTTAACGAGAACTTCATTTTTTGTATAGTAAAATTTTGTCTATCTCTTACAGTTTATCAGTTATGTGAAAGTCATTCAAAATGAAGAGGACTTTTGGGGTCATTCTCAGGAAAGTCCAGATATAGAATTCATTTTATAAAAACATCTTAAACATTTTAATCAAAATCGTTAGATCCATTGTTGATAAAATCAAAATTTTTGGAAAAATGTTCCATGTAAAAGGAATTCTGGAGTATGCGGATTTTCTTGTCGCATCCTTGGAATATACTAAACTCAAATACCAATTATGCTTTATTTGGATTCAGCGCACCTAAAAATATGTATTTACGGTTAAATCTCGACATCTAATTTTTGGGTGGAATGCAATACATCCCCTACTTACTATACGTAGTAGGGAAAGTAACAAGCATATTGGGTAGAGAAAGACATGTGAATATAACTATCACATCTATTTTTACTTTCTCTGCTACGTATAGTAAGTAGGGTTAGTATTGTATTCCATCCAAAAATTGGATACCAAGATTTCACTAGAAATATATGTTTTTAGGCCCCCTGAATCCAAAAGAAGCATTTTTGGAAACATGTCCATGTTTGTCTGTCTGTGAACAGCATAACTCAGAAACGAACAGTCGGATTAACACCACACTCGGTAATTAGGTTCAGTATCTTCCAGAGATGCGACACGAAGGTTTTCAAGAAAATCCCCCACCCCAGATTACCCTTTACATGGAACATTTTTCGAAAATTTTAATTTTCTCAAAAACTGCTCTAACGATTTTGATTGAAATATTATATGTTTAAGATACTTTCATGACAAATAAAATGTATATCTTGAATTTTCTGGGAATGTCTCCAAAAGTATTCTTCATTGTGAACGACTTTTGCAGAACTGGTAAGCCATAAGAGATAGACAAAATTTCACTGCACAAAAAATGTAGATCGCGTTAAAATACACAATTTATGTCATATACATTTTGTTTTGTTGAGTGAACCCTTTTCGAGATATTGCTTGTTATTCTCTTAAATTTTCCAATACTTATACTTTTTCTCAAATGGAAATTCGTTATTCGTTGTTTTTTTGTCCTGGTAATGCAAAGAGAATGGAATACTCCACATATCAACCAGCTCTTAAAATATTTGACTATCCCTTAAAGCCTACCAATTCCCCTTGCACCTACAAGAAAATAACAATAAGATTGACATCTCTATTAACATGAAGCATATGGAGAATAAGCGTTTGTAAAAATAGTTTTTACAAGAGTACAGAAAGTCATGTGAGTATAACACATCAGAGTTTTATCTTATTGTTTCAGGGTACCTAGGTAGAATGGGAGACTTCGTCTACCGTATATTAGTATATGGTAGAGAAAGTAATATGTTTCGTAGCTGCATTATGTACTGCCTTATAAAGGAATATATTTTGCCTGTTTTATTATACGAAACCACCCAAAAGTGACGTAATAATGAAATATAAGCCACGCAATTAATCTCCGTTGGCGTTATTTGGAATGGAAGCTCTGGGCTGGAATCATTAATCGCAGCTTCCGTTAGCGATTTTCAGCGCCCACTATCAATTAGAAGCGGCGACAAGCTGGTTGCTAATTTACCATCGTCAAATCAGCGCTGTGATAAATGTACAGCAGTCTCACTTCCTTCGGCAAGTTCCGTGCTAGTCTAACATGATGCATTTCATCACAAAATTGCTTTGTTACAAGGCGGACAAAAATGCAGGTACCGAGCGGGATGGCTCAGGCGTTAAAGTCTGTGGCCCGCATTCGGGATGTCCCGGGTTCAAATCCCGTGGGTCGACCAATCTGTCTGAGGTTTTTTCGTGATTTTTCTCAGTCGCCAAAGTACATACCGGATTGGATATTTAATACCACGACCCAAAGTTCCACCTTAAGTCTAAAACAACAGTAAAATGAAAAATAAGTGGTATAGCGAACGCTATACCTTCTATCTACTGACAATGTAAGCAGTTAGACTGGACGGCACCCTAACGCCATCTGCACGGCACGAAGCAGAAGATCCGGCTGTCATGCGCTGGGGGTCTCTGTGGGCACGTGACGAAGCTGGATTGCATTTCCAGGGATGAGACCTAGAAGGCTAATGTCCGCCTTACTGAGTGAGTGCGGCGGTTGGACTGGACGGCAACCTAATGTCATCTGCACAGAATGAAGCAGGTGGATACAGGGATGAGACCTAGAAAGCTAAATGTCCGTCTTTCTGTGTGAGGGCGGTGGTTAGACTGGACGGCACCCTAATGCCATCTGCATGGTATGAAGCAGGTGGATACAGGGATGAGACCTAGAAGGCTAAATGTCCGCCTTTCTGTGTGAGGGCGGCGGTTAGACTGGACGGCACCCTAATTTCATCTGCATGGTATGAAGCAGGTGGTTACAGGGATGAGACATAGAAGGCTAACTGTCCGCCTTTCTGTGTGGGGATGGCGGTTAGACTGGACAACACCCTAATGCCATCTGCACGGCATAAAGCAGGTGGTTACAGGGATGAGACCTAGAAAGCTAACTGTCCGCCTTTCTGTGTGAGGGCGGCGGTTAGACTGGACGGCACCACAATGCCACCTGCACGGTATGAAGCAGGTGGTTACGGGGATGAGACCTAGAAGGCCAACTGTCCGCCTTTCTATGTGGGGGTGGCGGTTGGACTGGTCGGCACCCTAATGCCGTCTGCACGGCGCGGAAGCAGAAAAATTCGTTAGCTATGCGCTAGGGTCTCTGTGACACTGAAGGAGCGGGTGGTTACAGGGATGGACTTAGAAGGCAAACAGTGTATCACATATTGTTCTAAGAGTTATCCACCGTCGCGATTTGACAGGAAGTTAATGCGATGTAAAATGAAATAGAGGTAAAAAAATGCTGGTCTTGCACATAAAGAAGGTTGCTCGGGTAGGTTTTTAAACCGTAATGTCAAATTAATTAATTTCATTCCCCCACCCGTTTTTTATGAAATTATGGTACAATTATCTACAAGATATTTATGGTGAATCTTTCACTTTACCCCTTATAGCTGTCTTTTTACTTTCGCTACCACGTACATGCATAATAGGTAGAGAAGGTATTGCATTCCATCCAAAAATTCCATACCGTGATTTTACCGGAAATAAATGTTTTGAGGCCCATAAATAAATCCAAAAGTCACGTTTAGAAAAAGGTGCGCGCGTGTGTGTGAACACATAATTCAATTGCCCCCCCAAAAAATAAATAGCACACTTGTATTTAGGTTCAGTACGTTCCAAACATGCCACACAGGATTTTCAAGAAAATTCTCAACCCTAAACTACCCTTTACATGGAACATTTTTCTAAATATTTGATTTTCTAAACAATAGCTTCAACAGTTTTGATTAAGATACCATTTATTAAAGATATTTACATGGCAAATAAAATGTATATCTTGGATTTTCTGGGAAGTCCCCAAAAGTCCTCTTCTTTCTGAAAGGCTTTTGCATAACTGTTAAACCGTAAGAGGTAGCCAAAATGTTTCTTCACAGAAAATGTAGAGCTCGCTAAAACACACAATTTATGTTATATGTCTCGGACATGCAAAGAGAATGAAATGTCTACATAGCAACCATCTCTTAAAACATAAGTCTACCATATTCCCCTTGCACTTACAAGAAAATTAGCAATAAGATGGCTTCTGCAAATGTTTATCTCGATCAACATGAAGTAGATAGAGAATAATCATTTGTAAAAATAGTTTGTACAAGAGTAGAGAAAGTCATGTGAGTGTAACACACCAAAGTTTTCTACACCTAATAGGGGATGAAACTACAGACGTGACAACACAAAAACAATTCAGTATTTGCGTGTTTCGATTCCGGTCCGATATTAACCGAAACCTAGGTTGCCTCATCATTTCTTTTGTTTAAAAGTTGAATTCTGCATTTGAAATAGAGGCAATCCTTTGCAAATTTGTGTTTGCCTGTTTGTTTGTTTAATGAGAGGCCTATCTTGGAATTCTGGGGGGGGGGGGGCACGAACTTACAGTAAAATTTTTATGGGAGCAATGCCCCTGAGTTTGCAAGTTAGGGGAGCTTTGCCCGCTCTAAATCGTTCCTGGAATATGGGGTGGTGGTATTTAATATCCATTCAGGCGTTTTATCTTGTGAATTACTTTTTATAAAGGAAGGTAGATAAACATAATGTCATTCTAGATTTAAAAGCCACCCGTGTTAGTTAGGTAATGTTTTATACAGCGGGGTATATGTTTACCACTTGAATCAGTGAAGTCTGTATCTCTTTAAATTCCAGACATGCATCGGTGTTTCTCTCTGGTTTACTACACCAGTCTGCTTGTGTATGCGCTACCCAACTCTAGTTTGTCTCCTTCTTCATATTATAAAGAGATGGAGGAGATTTATCTACCATATTGGCTTGTCTCTCAATATCTTCCACCGCCAGTGATGCTCTCTAACTCCATATAACCAACGAAAATATGATTCTCCAATTTCTAGTTACATTTTGTGTAACCAAATATACACTGCATAGCTTCATTACGAAGGAAATATTTCGCCCTCCCCTCAGGATTGCATTTTCTCCGCGTATATCCCTCAGTAATTCAAGTTAGACTAACTTAACATCATTGTACATATGTGATAAGTATGTAAACGAGTGGAATGGCTTAGACGGTGAGGAAGGTTAATTTTATGGTGGTGTTGTCTTGTAGTTCGACTGTTGGGGAGCCGAACTTGAAGTAGTTGCAACCGCACGTATGGTAAAAAGTTTCCGGTAGCCTTCACCCCAGGTTTAAAAAATATTAACTTTGTAATTTGACTGTTTCTTTAAAATTATATATTTATGTTTGCCTCGGCTGCGTCAGTATTATTGCTAGAGACATGGATTTCTTTGCAGGGAGTAGTGCTAAGAATGTAGGCTTACACAGATTATAATTCACTCCTTTTTATTAATTCTTGACACGATTTTAATAACACTTACTGATATAGAGAGCTGTAAGATTCTTTTATTAATTACTTGCACTTTTTAAACACGTAAACTATTTTCGTCTCACACTTGATAGGTATTAAACTTCTCGAGGACGTGTCTCGCGTCCGGTTAGTAACGCTGTCTACAAGCAACTGACTTCTGAATTTTGTACCATTTGCCCTATTTCAGTTTCTGGTTGGCTAATCCTACTCCAATAGAATACTTTCGTTTAACTTAAGCTTTTTTCTGGTTTGATTGGCTATTTTATAAACTGTCTCAAAAATTACATTATTTATGCTCCAAGAATTACCAGTAGTGTTATTAAACTTTCTAATTCATTATTGCCTCAAGGTTACCTCATTGTTCGCAACTTTTAACCTATTATTCTCACAGCTCCTATATTATTAAATTACGTAATACATTCACATAACATTATTGAACATGTACATAATAATATAAATGTTAATAAAATGACTGTTACATACATTTTTGTATTATATTATACACATATTGCTGTAAGGCGGGCTGTTATTGAATTTATATATTATATAATTTGACTGAAATCATTTAAGTGTTAAAATACTGCCTCAACGGTGCCGATTTCGATTCTCGTTGAGCCGGACGCTCTTGAGTTTAAGTTAGGTTGGGTATAGAACGGAGGAGGACACCTCACGCACTGCGACCTGCATAGACCTATCGTGACTACCAGCGCACAGGAGGCTAAAGGCCGCAGGAGGCAGGCCACAAAGACGGGCAGAAGTCCCTAACAGCTCCAGGCTATAAGACCTGTCCCACTAATGGAGCTGCCCAGAGAGGATGATGACCATCCTGTCGACAAGCAGCCCTCTAGTGTTCATGGGGGTAATCTTTCCTTTACACCATTTGTCCGGCACCGCCATACGCCCCGAAACTAGAAGCACACCTGAAAGATGGGAAGGAAAGGGTAATGATGGAAAGAAATTGTGGTAGATGAGAAACCACCTCAGCATTCGACCATGGACCCAGAAAAAGCACGAAAAACCAAAGGTCAGAATGAGCGGCCGACGGGTATCAACCCGGGACCTCTCTAATGGCAGCCTTATACTTTACCGCGGAGCCATCTCCTTCGGTGGGGTTTATAATTTGTGGTTTTACCAAAAAGTGACTGCTGGTCTGGGTTATATATTAAATAATGAATCTGTGGGTCTTGATCTTCTGAACCGGCTGGAATTCTTCCCCCAGCTGGGATGTTTGTTTTCCTTACCAACAGCTCCGATAAGTCTGTGTGGTTCATCATTCTCGTCAGATATGTGTGTGGCATTTTTACAAGTGATAGATACATTTGTTGTAAGAAAGCAAAGGGAACGGAGTGAGATGAAAATTCAAAATATGCAAGAAATAAAACCTGTCTCTAAAAGATGTCTAACAAATGAACAATTAGTAGGAAAGTGGTAAGCGCTATACAACTGGTGCAAAGTTCAGTATTCTGGCGAGACTCCATTCTTTGTGTGAGAACGCGATAAAGAATTGTTTGTCGTCGTCATCATCAGGAAGGATGTAACACTGATGTTCACAACGAACAGGAAAACTTCTTCTGGTTCTCAAGAGATTATCCTTCTCCTTGTAGGACTGGCACCCCCAAGCACATACAGGCTATTGCTATGGCTGAAGAAGTTGTTTTGTTTACGTAATTTATTTACGTAAGTTATAAGCCTTACGCTTGGGAAGCCAACTTGAGAAAGTATTGTACTTCAACTGTTGTAATTTATTGTTGTTGAAGTTTGCACCACGCTTTGGGCATTAATTTGAAGTTGTTGATTACGTAATAGTTACCGTTGTTAACATAATATGCTGCTACGTATGAGAAGCTAATTTGAAGATGTATTTTTGTTGTTACACTCCAAGTTAAAAAAAAATATTTTTTAACTTTTTATTAAACTGCTTCTATAGATAGTATTTATGTTTGTATTTGCCTCGGCTGCTTCAGTAATGTTTGTAGAGACACGTTTCTCTTAATCAGGGCGTGGTGCAACAAGAATGTAGGCTTACACAGATTTTAAGTTTAAATTCACTTCTTTTTATTAATCCTTGACACAAATTAAATAACACTACACTGATATCAAGAGATATGAGATTCTTTAATTTAATACTTGCACTTTGTTAACGCGTATACTTAATTTTCGTTACACACGAATACGTAATATTTCTTTAGAGAACACATCTTCCATCCGGTCACTACTAAGGTCTGCTGGCAACTGAATATACTTCAACCGTCAAAGCCCGTAAGCTTCTGTATTTCAAGTCTCTGATTGGCTAATTCTAGTCCAATAGAATATCTGCATTTTACTAAAGCTTTTTCGGACTGTTGAATGGCTATTTTTAAACTGTCACAAAATTTACATTATCGTTGCTCTAATCATGACTAGTAACATTCAAACTCTCAAACTCATTATTGCCTCAAGGTTACCTCATTGTTACCTCATTATTAGCAACTTTAAACTTATTATTCTAACAGCTCTTACATTATTAAACTACATAATGCATTCACATAGAATTTTTGAACATGTTTACAATAATATAAGCATATACAATGACTGTTACATACATTTTTACAAATTATTACATACATATTGTTTCAAGGCGGGCTGTTATTGAATTTACATATTATATCATTTAATTGAAATTATTCATTGGTTAAAAATACTGCCTCATGGGTCAGTAGCCTGTCGAGTAGGAAGCAAACTCTGGATCATGGCATATTGAGTGATCAGTACATACCTCCTATGGCGGTGAAGAAGAAGAAGAAGGAAATGAAATGTAGTGATGAAAGGGATGATGGAAAAATTCGCGGATCAAAGCATACAACTCAGCAGTTTCCTAGCGACCGAAGAAAACCCCGAAAAAAACCTTCCGTCAGGTTGGTCGACCTCAAGAGTTTGAACCCGGAGCCTCCCGAAGGCCAGTATAAAACAGTATAAAACATTGTTCTAATATAAACAGACATATATGCTGTACTACATTCACATAACATTCTCTACCCATGTCATTTATAACTATTCTCACGCAAGCGTATTGTTCTATCTGCTTCATGCTGAACAAGATAAACCGTCGCAGAAATAGTTATACGAAGGGCACTATTTATATTTTGAGCCTAATTATTAAAAAAAATACTTTCTGATTGAAAGCTGCTTTATTGTTTTTCAAAATATTCTCCATTATGATCAATACGCTTTTGCATCCGTTTGAACCATGTCAAAGCATTTATTCCAGTCTTCTTGAGACACCTCCAAAACATGGTTTTCGAAGGCATCAACGGCTTTTTTCTGCCAACGAAAATCGTTGTCCACGCAATTTGTTCTTGATGTTGGGGAACAAAAAGAAGTCATTGGGTGCCAAATCAGGACTGTATGACGGATGACCCATCGATTCGATTTTTTGAGCCCTCAAATACTCTGTTGTTAGACGAGATGTGTGCGCTCGCATTGTCTTGATGAAGCACGATCCTACGGTTCTTGTTGATTTTCCTTACTTCACCGAAGACTTCCGGCAAACAAACGGTTGTGTACCATTCGACGTTGACCGTTTTACGTTCCTCCAAAGGCACTGTTGCCACATGACCAGTTTTGCTGAAAAAGCAGGCGACCATTTGCTTCGAAGTGCCTCGAGTGAGAACAACTTTTGTTGGATTTCTTCATCTTGAAACGCCAATACAGTCGACTATAGTTTCATCTTCCAAAATTTAATATTCATGAAATTGCTATTAATAAAGCAACTGTTTACATTCCGGCTCGTACGCATAGATCCATGATTCGTCACCTGTTACAATCTTAAATACGTCTTTTGAGGCACCGACATTGTATTTCTTGTGCATTTTTGTACACCAATCGACACGAGCATCTTTTTGGGATTGCGTCAAATTATGTGGGATCCAACGAGAGCGAACCTTTTTCACGGCTAAATAATCCTGCAATATTTTATATATGCTGGTGGAACTAATGCCTAGGGTTGCCTCAACCTCGCAATATGTCGCATGACGATCTTTCATTATTAGTTTTTGCACAGCATCAATGTTTTCTGGCACAACAGCTGATTTCAGACGACCTTCACGAACTTCATCATTGAGCGAACGGCGGCCACGATTAAATTGGTAATACCAGAGTTTCACAGTGGCAAAGGATGGAGCTTCGTCGCCAAATGTGCAAGTTAGTTGATCGATACACTCTTGTCTTGATAATCCACGTCGAAAGTCGTAATACATCATTGCACCAACATTTTCACAAGTTAATCCATGTTTTTGTTGACACACAATTTTCAAGTTAGTGTAAATAAAAGAAATAACGCTCTATTGACAAAACGTTTGAAGTATATTATGGTAAAAAATGTCAAACTTTCCATTGGAAACGTCAGATGGCACCTACAACATTCAGGCTTGCCAAGGATCAAAATATAAATAGTGCCCCTCGTATTACACATTTCTCTGTAAAAGGGATACAGGAAATTGTATCAATAGTCAGGTGTCCAAACAGGTTCGCTATGGCTTTAAAATCCCACACTATTTCCATGACATCCCGAGAAACGAGTGAATAGCGGCAGGACTTCAAAGAAATTACAAGGTATTGATGAGTTGAAACCAAATTAACGGATATCTCGGAAATGGCTGATGTTACAAAAATAAGGCTATTTAAAATAAACTGTGTGATCTACGTGCTTGTCTCTCAACGTTTACACAAAATTCCTTCCTGATGGAGGAGTTGACAAGCTATTCCCAGAAAATTTGGAACATCCATTTCGTTCTTGCAAATATGTTAAATATTGTAGTATTTTAGAGGCATTTTGGGAAAATAAAAAATATCGAAAATGTTTCCACGTAAAGGCTAGACTGAGGTGGCAGAATTTTTTTGAAGGTTATCCTTGTATCGCATCTTTGGCGGATGAGAAGCTTAAATACCAAGCTTGGTGTTTATTCGTGTTTTCGTTTTTTACTTTCTCTACTAATTATACTAAGTTGGGGAAGTATTGTATTCCACCCAAAAATTCGATACCGAGATTTCACCGGAAATATATGTTTTGAGACCCCCTGAATGCAAGAAAAAAATTGGGAACATGTCCGTGTGCGTGTCCGTGTGTGTGTGTCTATGTGTGTGTCTGTCTGTCTGTCTGTGAACAGCATAACTCAGAAACGAACAGTTGGATAAATACCAAACTTGGTGTTTAGGTTCAGTGTCTTCCAGAGATGCGACGCGAAGGTTTTCAAGAAAATCCCCCACCCCAGATTACCCTTTACATGGAACATTTTTCGAAAATTGTAATTTTCTCAGAAATGGCTCTAACGATTTTGATTAAAATATCATATGTTGAAGATATTTTCATGACAAATAAAATGTATATCTTGAATTTTCTGGGAATGTCTCCAAGAGTGTTCTTCATTGTGAACGACGTTTGCATAACTGGTCAACCATAAGAGATAGACAAAATTTTACTACACAAAAAATGTAGATCGCGTTAAAATACACAATTTATGTCATATACATCTTTTTGTTGAGTGAACCATTTTCCAGATATTGTTTGTTATTCCCTTATATTTTCCAATACTTATACTTTTTCTCAAATGGGAATTCGTTATTCATTTCTTTTGTCCTGGTACTGCAAAGAGAATGGAATACGCCACACAGCAACCAGCTCTTAAAATATTTGACTATCGCTTGGAGCCTACCATATTCCCCTTGCATCTACAAGAAAATTAGCAATAAGATTAACATCTCGATTAACATGAAGCATATGGAGAATAAGCGTTTGTAAAAATAGTTTGTACAAGTGTAGAGGAAGTCATGTGAGTGTAACACATCAGATTTTTCAGTAAGCAGATACTTCACTTCGGAAAGCACATTAATATTATCATTTGATAAATCTTGATATATAAAAGTCAATGATTGTGCGGATACAATCATCTATATATGTGTATATGTGTATTTCATATAGGCTTCTACACCGTTGCGCCGATTTCGATCAAACATTGCACAGATAACCTTTGTCACTAGGCGAAAAACTGTCTGGCCTAGAATTCGCCATATTTCACACGATTAGTTATTTAATTTTATCTGATACCTACAAAAGCTCGCAAGACCACCTACATCTTTCTCATCGATGATCATAATAGGTGGAACATTGCAACGTAATAATACGAGGCGTATTCCAAAACTATGGCCCGCTGAACAATATTTAACGGATGGTAGGACTGAATGACGTTTCTAGCCTGTAGCGCTGTCTACCGACTCCTGAGGAACCTACCGCAGTGTTGGTGTGACGCAGTAGGCGTTTGCCAGTCTCTGAGAGCAGATCGCAATGGCCGCGACATTCGTAGATCCCGCCAGTTGTGAAGTGCACGCTATGATTAGATTTTTGCTGGCAAAAGGATCGTCAGCTGCGGACATCCATCGTGAGTTATGCCTCGTGTATGGAGCGGACATAATGAGTGACAAACAGGCTCGACACTGGTGTTGAGAATTTCGAAATGGCCTCACAAATGTGCACGATGAACAGCGGAGCGATAGGCTCAGTATTCGGACACGACGTCGTTGAGCAAGTGAACCAAAAACTTCGAAGTGATCGGCGTTTGACGATTAGTGATCTGGCTACTGAACGCCCAAATATTGCTCGAATCTCACTATATAGGATTCTCACTGAACAGCTTGGATATCGGAAACTTTGTGCGAGGTAGATGCCAAAACTGCTCACCTGTCAGCACAAAGAGCAACGAATGCGTAGTGCACCACAGTTTTGGAGCGCTATAAACAAGATGGAGATGGTTTGTCCCCCCACATTGTTACGGGCGACGAGACATGGATAGCGTACACCAACGCAGATTCGAAACAACAGTCAATGCAGTGGCGCCGATCCGGTTCAACCAAACCAAAAAAGTGTAAACAATCGCCGTACCCGAATCGCAAACTGATGGCTATCCTGTTTTGGGACGAAAATGGGTCCGTTTTATTGATTTCATGGACCGTGGGTCAACAATTACAGCTGACGTGTACTGTGCAACGCTTACCAAACTGAGACGTGCGATCTAAAAAATCGATGCCGTAGGAAACTATCGTCTGAC
Source organism: Deroplatys truncata (assembly GCA_030765065.1). Classification (NCBI taxonomy): domain Eukaryota; kingdom Metazoa; phylum Arthropoda; class Insecta; order Mantodea; family Mantidae; genus Deroplatys; species Deroplatys truncata. Next base: position 178,080,951 of record CM060987.1, on the reverse strand, counting down.
ATCGCCCTCCTGCACAACAATGCATGCCCGCGCACAGCTGCCAAAATCTCAAGAGCTTAGTTGGGAACTCTTTGACCACGCTCCGTACGGTCCCGACTTGGCACCAAGCGACTATTTTCTCTTCTTGCATTTGAAACGGTGGCTGGGTGGACAACGGTTTCAAACCAACGATGAACTCAAGACGAGCCTTACCAACTGGTTCAAGTCCCAGGCGACAGACTTCTATGCCGAGGGGTTAAAGAAGCTGGTACAGCATTACAGCTAGTGTATAAATGTGAACGGCGGCTATGTGGAAAAGTAAAATATATCTGTAGGCACATATAGAAGCCTTGTCTCATGAGCGATGTTATTATAACCAAATGGACCTTAGTTATGGAATACGCCGCGTACTTAGGCTTTCATGGCCTCACAAAATAACAAAGGTACAGCGAGTTCACATATTCGTTGATCTTCTCTGTGACATTGATCATGAAGTAATATTGTAGCGGACCAGGTTGAGCACCGAGTATTGCAGCATATGTCGTAAACCAGCGCAAGTGTGGAAACCAGGTTAACAGAACACGTCCACGCTGAACAACGCCGAGTCAGCTCTTCTGTACGTATTTATACTACAGGGTTTTGACTCGGTGGCGAGAGTTATCAGAGAGTGATCAAAGAGTGTTCAGGTGGCAGTTATCAAAGAGTAGTCAATGAGCAGTTATCAAAGAGTCGTCAGATCAGTTGTCAGACTCGAGACCCATCGCCACCAGTTAAGCAGGTAAGCATGCGCCTCATCTAAGTTCTGTTTATTTGCCGGGGCTTCACCCCAAACTGAATGTACTCACACTTAAAGTAACAATATAATTTACTGGGTCAATGCATCCCCTGTGCATCATTTAAATACCCCCTATCCTAGAACGCCACCCTTGCCTGGCTACCACCCCGGTACCAACGCATCCCCCTACCTCTGAGCTACCAACCCACCTCGTGTAATCACCTACTGCGGGGGTAACCACCCCCGTGGGGTGTTACAACATCAGTCAAATTCATAATTACAACGGCTACGCCACCGATGGCTATTTTTGCACAAATATAAGGGTGCTGCAGTCGCTTGCTTGAGAAATTAAACAAAATTTCCAACTTCAAACCAGAATAAAGACCACTCCTTCTTCCTCTTATTTATCTTGGTATGATTATTTATTGAGTTTTGATATAAAACAACATAAAACGATTCAGCATAAACGCACCGACTACAAAAGTCTCTCTGGTGCTCAAACATGCTAACGTGAGAGCAATAAATAAGTCGAAGTTCATATTCATGCATTCTGGGGTCATATTCCGATTTTCGGATATTCACTTATTACGAGGGACACTATTTATATTTTGAGCCTAATAATTAAAAAAAAGTAATTTCTGATTGAAAACTGGTTTTTGTTTTTCAAAATATTCTCGTTTATGATCAATACACTTTTGCATCCGTTTGAACCATTTGTCAAAGCATTTATTCCAACTTCTTGGGACACCTCCAAAACATTGTTATTGAAGGCATCAACGGCTTCTTTTGCCAACGAAAATCGTTGTCCAAGCAATTTATTCTTGATGTTCGGGAACAAAAAGAAGGCATTGGGTGCCAAATCAGGACTGTATGGCGGATGACCAATCGATTCAATTTTTTGAGCCTTCAAATACTCTGTTGTAAGACAACATGTGTGTGCGCTCGCATTGGTCCTACGGTCCTACGGTTCTTGTTGATTTTCCTTACTTCACCGAAGACTTCCGGCAAACAAATTGTTGTGTACCATTCGGTATTGACCGTTTTACGTTCCTCTAAAGGCACTGTTGCCACATGGCCAGTTTTGCTGAAAAAGCAGGTGACCATTTGCTTCGAAGTGCTTCGAGTGCGAACTACCTTTTTTGGATTTGATTCATCTGAAACACCCATACAGTCGACTGCTGTTTACGTTCCGGCTCATACGCATAGATCCATGATTCGTCACCTGTTACAATCTTATATACGTCTTTTGAGACACCACCATTGTATTTCTTGAGCATTGTTGTACACCAATCGACACGAGCATTGCGTCAAATTATGTGGGATCCAACGAGAGCAAACCTTTTTCACGGTTAAATAATCCTGCAATACTTTATATATGCTGGTGGAACTAATGCCTAGGGTTTCCTTAATCTCACAATATGTCGCATGACGATCTTTCATTATTAGTTTTTGCACAGCAACAATGTTTTCTGGCACAACAATTTATTTTGGACGACCTTCACGAACGGCGACCACGATTAAATTCGTTATACCAGCGTTTCACAGTAGCAAAGGATGGAGCTTCGACGCCAGATGTGGAAGTTAGTTGATCGATGCACTCTTGTCTTGATAATCCACGTCGAAAGTCGTAATAAATCATTGCACCAACATTTTCACGAGTTAATCCATGTTTTTTGTTGACACACAATTTTCAAGTTAGTGTACACAAAACAAATGACGCTCTGTTGACAAAATGTTTGAAGTAGATTATCGTCAAAAATGTCAAATTTTCCATTGGAAACGTCAGATGGCACCTACAACACTCAGGGTTGCCAAGGCTAAAATATAAATAGTGCCCCTCGTATAATCTGTAGTATCTCGTTTCTCCCGTGTGAAGTTTGATGTGCCTTTATAAGCAGAAAAACAAAAACTGATAGTGGGCGAGGATAACAGCAACGGAATCAAACCAGACGAAGTACCCCTTCTTCTTTTTCTTCTTTCCCTTTGTGTGTTAATTCTGGCCTTGCTTTTGTTTTGTCTTTCTGGGTTTTTCTTAGTAAGTTTTAAATAGATTCATGAAACTAATTTCTCCATTGCTTTTCTTAGTCTAGTACGTCTGGATACCGAGACGACACTTTCCTCCCCGTGTGGCTTACCCTCCCTTCCCTCAAATCTATTATTTTATACCCTCCGCCCCTTCTTGCAATTTCTTCCGCTTCACTAACCCTTCTCACTCTTATTACTTCCCCACCTCTCACTCGTACTACATATAGTAAGTAGGGGAAGTATTGCATTCCACCCAATCGTTCGATATCGAGGTTTCACCGGAAATACATGTTTTCAGGCACACCGAATTCAAAAAATACATTTTTTAGAAAATGGCGTCTGTGTGTCTGTGAACAGCATAGCTCTAAAAGAAAAGTCGGACAAATACCATACTTGGTATTTAGGTTCAGTGTCTTTCAAAGATGCGACACGAAGATTTTGGAAAAATCCCCCACCCTAGACTACCCTTTACATGGAAACGTTTTCGAAAATTTTGATTTTCTCAAAACTGTCTAACAATTTTGGTTAAATATTGTATATTTAAGATATTTTCATGAGAAATAAAATGTATATTTTGAATTTTCTGGGGATGTCCTCAGAAGTTCTCTTCATTCTGAATGACTTTTGTGTAACGGGTAAACCGTCAGAGATAGACAAAATTTTTCTACACAGAAAATGTAGATCTCGTTAAAACACACAATTTATGGCATATGCATCTTTTTTTGTCGAGTGAACATTTTGCGAGATATTCCTTGTTATTTGTTTGAATTTTCCAATGCTTGTACTTTTTCTCAAATGGGAATTCGTTATTTTTACTTTCTCTACTACGTATACTAAGTAGGGGAAGTATTGTATTCCACCAAAAAATTCGATACCGAGATTTCACCGGAAATACATGTTTTGAGAACCCCTGAATCCAAAAAAAGCATTTTTGGAAACATGTCCGTGTGTGTGTCTGTCTGTGAACAGCGTAACTCAGAAACGAACAGTCGGATAAACGCCAAACTTTGTATTTAGGTTCAGTACCTTCCAAGGATGCGACACGAAGGTTTTCAAGAAAATCCCCCCCACCCCAGATTACCCTTTACATGGAAGATTTTTCGAAAATTTTAATTTTCTCAAAAATGGCTCTAACGATTTTGATTAAAATATCATATGTTTAAGATATTTTTATGACAAATAAAATGTATATCTTGAATTTCCTGGGAATGTCTCCAAAAGTATTCTTCATTGTGAACGACTTTTGCATAACTAGTAAACCATAAGAGATAGACAAAATTTTACAACACAAAAAATGTAGATCGCGTTAAAATACACAATTTATGTCATATACATTTTTTGTTGAGTGAACCATTTTCGAGATATTACTTGTTATTCCCTTAAATTTTTCAATGCTTATTTTCTCAAATGGGATTTCGTTATTCATTTTTTTGTCTTGGATATGCAAAGAGTATTAATCTGTGGGAAAGGGAATGGTGCTGCACCTAACAACCAGCTATTAAGAGTAATGTGTATGCTTAAAGGCTACTGTATTTCGATATTGCCCTTGTAAATATATATTCCCTGTACATCTACAAGAAAATTAGCAATAAGATAGACTCTGCAAATGTCATCTCGATTAACATGAAACATATGGAGAATAAGCGTTTGTAAAAATAGTTTGTACAAGAGTAGAGAAAGTCATGTGAGTGTAGCACATCAGAATTTTTTTATGTCCTGGACATGCAAAGCGAATGGAATACTCCACATTGGAACCAGCTCTTATAATATTTGACTATCGCTTAAAGTCTACCAATTCACCTTGCATCTACAAGAAAATTAGCAATAATTCTGCAAATGTTTATCTCGATTGACATGAAGGAGAATAAGCGTTTGTACAAGAGTAGAGAAAGTCGTGTGAGTGCAACAAATCAGATTTTTTTTAATTTTTCTATATATAGCCCGCCATTGATTACAATGGTTATATCAGCAGTACTGTTAACTCATATACAGTATCATTGGATTTATGGTTCTTCTTTGGTTTTTATACATTAGATAACATTCAGAATTTCATTGATACTTCCAGACTCTGGGGAGGATAGTGAATAATCTTGACTAGAGGAAAATTCCCTCCCCATCCAGGAATCGAACCCGGGACCACTCGCAGAGCAGGCAGGTGTTGTGCAACTGAGTCAATCCCTCCTGTACCTTCGACAATATGTGTAATGAAACTATTTCTACAAAGGCTTATCTCGATTACCGTGAGGCAGATAGAAAAATAGTCTTTGTAAAAATAGTTTGTAAGAACTATATTAAAAGAAAATCTGATGTGTAACATTCACAAGACTTTCTCTATCATCTATCGGTTAATTAGTGTGTCTTTATACTATTCTTACTCAAGTTATTTTTCTATCTACTATATTTTAGTCCAAATAAACCTTTGTAGAAATAGCTACAATACACAATTCGTTATAGATACAAAGAGAACAGCGATAGTCAAATGTTTAAGAACTACACGCTATATGCTGGCCTTAAAATTCCATACTGTTTCCATGACATCGCAGGAAATAACTGAGTGTTGAATGTACTTTAAAGATCGACCAAGTAATGAAGAATGCGAAACCTTAATAACGTTATCTCACCAAGCGGGATGGCTCAGGCGGTAAAGTCTGTGGCCCGCTTTCGGGAGGTCCCGGGTTCAAATCCCGTCGACCGACCAATCTGTCTGAGATTTTTTTCGTGGTTTTCCTCAGTCGCCAAGGTAAATACCCAAAATTCCACCTTAAGTCCAAAACAACAAACAATTTTAGAATAGTAAAATGAAAAATAAGTGGTAATAGCGAATGCTATGCCATCTATCAGACAATGTAAGCAGTTAGACTGGACGGTACCCCAATGCCATCTGCTCGGCATGAAGCATAAGATCCGGTTGCCATGCGCTGGGGTCTCTGTGGGCACGTAACGAAGCAAGATGGCATTTCCAGGGATGAGACCTAGAAGGCTAACTGTCCGCCTTTCTGTGTGAGGGCAGCGGTTGGACTGGACGGCACCCTATGCCATTTGCACGGCATGAAGCAGGTGGTTACAGGGATGAGACCTAGAAGGCTAACTGTCCGTCTTTGTGTGTGAGGGCGGCGGTTGGACTGGACGGCACCCTATGCCATTTGCACGGCATGAAGCAGGTGGTTACAGGGATGAGACCTAGAAGACTAACTGTCCGTCTTTCTGTGTGAGGGCGGCGATTAGACTGGACGACACCCTATGCCATGTGCACGGCATGAAGCAGGTGGTTACAGGGATGAGACCTAGAAGTCTAACTGTCCGCCTTTGTGTGTGAAGGCTGCGGCTGGACTGGACGGCACCCTATGCCAATTGCACGGCATGAAGCAGGTGGTTACAGGGAAAAGACCTAGAAGTCTAACTGTCCGCCTTTGTGTGTGAGGGCGGCGGTTGGACTGGACGGCACCCTATGTCAATTGCACGGCATGTAGCAGGTGGTTACAGGGATGAGACCTAGAAGTCTAACTGTCCGTCTTGGGTGACGGTTGGACTGGACGGCACCCTATGCCAATTGCACGGCATGTAGCAGGTGGTTACAGGGAAGAGACCTAGAAGTCTAACTGTCCGCCTTTATAAGGAGGCGGCGGTTGGAATGGACGTCACCCTATGCCAATTGCACGGCATGTAGCAGGTGGTTACAGGGATGAGACCTAGAAGTCTAACTGTCCGCCTTTATATGGAGGCGGCGGTTGGACTGGACGTCACCCTATGCCAATTGCACGGCATGTAGCAGGTGGTTACAGGGATGAGACCTAGAAGTCTAACTGTCCGCCTTTATATGGAGGCGGCGGTTGGACTGGACGGCACTCTAATTCCGTCTGCACGGCACGAAAACAGAAGATTCGGTAGCTAGGGTATTTGTGACACGTGACGGAGCGGGTGGTTACAGGGACGAGACCTGGAAGGTTAACTGTCCATCACATATCACTTATGTCCAGACTTATCCACCAACAGATATGACCAAGGAGTTAAAGCGACGTAAAATAAAATAGAGAAAAAAAAAACGATATGTCGTAAATGGCTTATGCCAAAAAAGACTTATTTGAAATAAATTGTTTGTTTTAAAAAAAAATCTACATTGCTTATGTATTACGTTTACCAGTTATACAAGCCATATCTTAGAAAATAAAAAAAATCGAAAAATGTTTCATGTAAAGGGTACTTTTGGGTGGTGTGGTTTTCTTGAAAATCTTCTAACCCCGTCTTTAGAAGATACTGAATCTAAATAATAAGTTTGGTAGACACACACGGACCTTTTTCTAAAAATTCTCTTTTTGGATTCAGGGGACCTTAAAACGTATTTGTGGTGAAATCTTGGTATCGAATTTTTTGCTGGAATGCTATACTTTCTTTACCTACTGTGTAGGTGGTAAAGAAAGCAATAAATGCTAATAGATAGGTGGGAAAGCCATGTGAATGTGTCGCATCAGATTTGGTGTTTTAATATAATTATTGTTCCTATAGAGAGGTGGCTTTTAATTCGTTGATGTTGGTTTAACACGCCACTTGGTAAATGATACCGCCAATACTGGCTACTTCCATACCCTCAATGGCCAGAATAAACATCAGTCAAGTGGCTCACATTTCCCTTTCAACAAGCGAAGCAAAGAGAGAGAAGAAAATCCAAACAGAGGGGGTCATTGTCTCTATGCTGGGCTTGCGTTTGTAATAGAAACAAAGGTTACCCTCTTTATAAAGCAGTTGCTCCTTATTTACTTGGTGCATATACGATAAACAGCGACCGCATATAAAATGAGATGAAATGCCCGTTTACATCAAACTATGTACTTTAAATCCCTGCGCGGCAGCCACTTCGCTTCCACCATTACATGCCGCATAAAAAGGTCAAAAGCCTCTTCTTATTATGCAAGAACGACGTACTCTTCGTAGACCCGATATAAAAAGCAAATTCTGTTCGTGGGGTTGAGTTCCTAATCTTAGGGCGTAGTGGAAAAACGTACCACTTCTGATGTTTTGGTTTTTCAATCTTATTATAGTTGAAAGGTTTTCAAGAAACATGCACAGCGCTTTATTTACTAGGAAGCAAATATAATCTACAAAATCAAAAGTCATTACCTCATTCAGCAACATTTGGCATAGAATTTCGTGCAAGTTGGTACCGCACTTAAATCTATTAACTTAAAAGTTGAGGCAGTATTTGTAATACTTGAATAATTTCAATTGTATTATACGAGGGCTGATCAATACAGACTGAGACTGATTTTTTTCACAGATATTTATTACTCCATTTCAATGTTGTCCCACTATTTTTCAAAGTAGTCCCCTCCTACTTGAATGCGCTTTTTATAACGTCTCTGCCAGTCCTCGAACACATGGTGCAGGCCATTCTTTGTCAGGTCTTTGAGAATCGCCTCACTTTTCTTCAGCACTGCTTCAGTGCTCTCAAATCGAATGCCCCGGAGCTTTGCCTTTAGTGATGGGAATAAAAAGAAATCACAGGTGGCAAGATCTGGGCTATAAGGTGGATGCGCACACAGGTAATGCTGAATTTAGCCAAAAATGCCTAGACTTGTTTGGCGACGTGAGGCCTCGCGTTGTCGTGATGAAGTCGCGACTCATTCCGATGAAGTTCTGGACGTTTCCTTGCAATGTGCTTCCTCAGTGTAGCCAATACTGACCTGTAGTACACTGCTGTATCAGTATAGTGAGGGGGAACAACAATCTCAGCAGCTGTGTTGATGTTGACTTCAGTCATAGCAGAAGTCGAAACACCAGGCCCACCTTGCTTAGCACAGAGGAATCGCCCTTCTTTGAAGTCCTTGAACCACCTAAACACTGTTGCACGAGGTAGTGCATCTTCACCGTATGCTTGCTTCAGCTTTTCGAAAGTTTCAGTGGCTGTATGATTTAAACGAAAACAAAATTTTATTGCGCTGTATTACTCTTCTCGTGTCACCTCCATTTTGTGGTATGCGAAATTGAAGTAGGATCAGCAATGTACAGCAATACTACAAACCTACCAATACAAGAGTGCTGCCACCTATGGACATTATCCATGAAACCCCGCTCTTTTCAAATATTTATAATAGAGACAGGAAACTATCAAGAAAGCTTCAGGAAAAAATCAGCCCTCGTATAATAAATAAATTCAATAACAGCCAGCCTTGAAACAATATGTATGTAATAATTATTTAAAATGTATGCAACATTATTGCATATGCTTATATTTATTGTAAGCATGTTTTAATAATGTTATGTGAATACATTACATACTTTAATAATGCAAGAGCTGTGAGAATAATAAGTTTTAAGTTGCTAACAATGAGGTAATCATGAGGTAACCTTGAGGCAATAATGAGTTTAAGAGTTTAAATGTTACTAGTCATGATTAGGACAACGATATTGTAAATACAATAACAGTTTAAAATTAGCCAATCAACAGCAAAGAAAAGCTTTAAATAATATGCAGATATCCTATTGGACTAGAATTAGCCAATCAGAGACTTGAAATACCGAAGCTTACAGGTTTGTCGGTTGAAATAACGTTCAGTTGCTGGCAAACCTTGGTAGTGATCAGATGGAAGATGTGTTCTCTACAGAAATACTACGTGTGAATCGTAAAATATATCTACGCGTTAGCTAAGTGAAAGTATTAAAGAACCTCACAGCTCTTAAAAAGTGTAGTGCTTTATTAAAATGTGCAAAGGATAAAATAAAAAGAAGTGAATTTAAAAACTTAAAAATTAGTGTACGTCTACAATTATTGTCGTACCGCACCCTGCCTAAGAAATACATGACTCTACAAACATTACTGACGCAGCCGAGGCAAATTCAAACATAAATAATATATAGAAGCAATTTTAATAACAAAGTTAAATATTATAGTGTAAAACTTGGAGTGTAACAAATAAAATCTTAAAATCAGTTTTTCGTACGTAGCAGCATATTGCGTAACAACAGTAACTATTACGTAATCAACAAATTCAAACCGACGCCCAAAGCGTCGTTCTTAAACAAAGTAAACTCCAAGAACAATACTTCTTCAATCTAGCTTCCCAAAGAAACGAGAAGCTCATAACTTACGTAAAAATATTACGTAACAAACTTTCTACTTCAAAGTGACCCAGTGTTTTTAAACTGTTTTGTACAAAATTATTTTAATTTATTTATGTGCTTCTAACACTTTAAACAATTTCTTTTGATGTTACAAATCGTCCATCGTTCAAGCGTGGCAAAAAGATACACATTCTTCCAGAATGAAGGCGGTTAATAACAGTTGTCGCGCAAACATTTGCAAGAGGAGGGAGAGAGTGGTCACAATCACATGGTGGTTTCCGTAAGGGAGGTTCCAATCCCTTGAGCTGTCGTGGTGCGGGCGCTGCGGACCCTGAGCACTCGTGGTACTTTTGACGTCACTAGAAGTACGCTGGCCCGAACATTCGAGCTCCTTACGATAGGGAGTTGTTCGGATTGGGTTGGACTCGGCGGGACAGTGGTTCCCGATACCCATGAGTGATTGGGTGCATCTGACTGGCTTTCCGTCCAGGCGGGGTTGTGAGACGTCTCAATGTTCTCCGGCACCAATCATGAGTGAGAGTTGGTAGAGGCCATACCAAGGTTTCGGTAGTCACCCTTTTCAGGCTGACGCGCGTAAGTGGCGTATCCACTTCCAATCCCGCGGAAGCGGGGGGGAGGCTTTTTAGGAAACAAGGTATTGGCCTCGCGGGTGGAGAGCCGCTCGGATGGCGCCGACCCTGGGTTTTTAGGAGGGGGCTTGGGCTCAGGCCCTTGCCAAGGTAGACCTTCGAAGCAAAATCACATGATGGTTCGGTGCGAACCAAACGACACATTATGTTGTTAAGCTTTAATGCACTACATAATGACTTATCCTACCTTAGGATTAGGAGTAGGCTTCAACGCGGAGGGGGACTTAGTACGTCGACGTCGACCTACATAGATCTTTTGTACCTATTCCCCGAACAGGACGCCCCCGAGAGGGAGAGATGAGGTAAGAGAAGACCGGACCAGCGGCACGACAGGTAGAGGGCAGGGCCCTACCATTTACAGATTTATACTCCCGGATGGGCACTGGTGGAACCGGCTCCCCTCCCCACTGTGGGCTTACACATTTCCTGGGGCGCCCGGAAGCTTTCCCAATTCTACTCAGAGACCTCCGCCGACACGAACGGCCCTGAAAGAGACCAAGCAGATGAAAAGTGAAGTGAAATGAGAATGGAGGTGAAATGGAGGGACAGGAAATTCGGGGGACTTAATGATCATTTCCAGCATTCACCTAGCGACCCCGAGAAACCTCCGAAAAAAGCCCCCGAATTTCCTGTCCCTGAATTTCATCTCTAACCTCATTTCACTTCCCCTTCATCTGCTTGGTCTCTTTCAGGTTTGCAAGTGTCGGCGGGAGTTCTTGGCGTGTGCGTGGCAGGGGAAAAGAATACTTCGTCCCTCGGACTGCGTCCCCAAGGGTTGTATACGCCTGTTGCAGCAGCCATCACCAGAGGAATTCACATCTGCAAACGGTAGCCCTCTGCTTGTCGTGCCTCCTGGTCCGGTGCCCCGGCCCTCTGTTTCCTCTCACCTCATCTCTCCCTGCAGGGGGCGCCCCGTCAGGGGCCTAGGTACAAAAGAGCTGCGTAGGTGGAGGTGCTAAACCCCCTCCACTTCTAGTCCTATCCTGCCCTAAAATCTGGAACAAGTCACAATACGATGTGTGAAAGACATTTTCATGACAAATAGAATGCACATCTTGAATTTTCTGGGAATATCCTCTAAAAAGTCCTCTTCATCCTGAATGAATTTTGTATACCCGGTAAACCGTAAGACATAGATAAAATCTCCTGCACAATAAATGTACCTATGGACCTCGCTAAAGCGCACAATTTATGACAAATACAACTTTTTGTACCCTTAACTATTTCCGAGGTATTCTTTGTTATTGGTTTGAATTTTCAAATACTTATACAAGAATTGGATAGAATCTCGCTTTTGTAAGAACAGAATGTGTAAGAATGAGGAGAGAAAGTAATATGAATGCAACACAAATTTTTTCAGACAGTTTAGACAAAAGCATTTTCAAATTTTGGTAAAATAAACTATGAGGCAAAGTTTCTTTCGTATTGCCTGTGTATATACTTACTACCGCAGAAATGGAGAAGAGAGGCAGGTTTGCAACCTCATATGTAACATAGAACGTATTAACTAGTTTCATACGCCGGCATAGCTTTATATCTACTCCATGAACTTTCCTTTGAGTCTTTTGTAGACGCAGGAAATGTGTTTTTAAGCCACTCCAGTCCTATGCTTTGTAATCAGCTAATTAATTTTATTCATAGCCCTTCATCGTATTCTTTTAAGACGCACCCTTGTGCAAACTCTATAAAAAGATTCTACAGTCTGTGTATGAAAATGCTGAAATTCACTTCAGCGAGAAGAGGGACTACCCTCAAGGGCTGTAAATGAAACCTAATGTCCGGAAAGTTTCCGATGTTTGTTCAAAAAGGACCAGCGTCTGTATCTATGGTTACTGGTCACAGGGCGAAATTAACAAGCGTCTTTGTAGGTTATCGAACTTGACTAATTCTATCTGTTGTGCCAGCTTCTCCTCTTCCTCATTCACTTTCATCTGCCTCTGGGCGTCCCAGATTCGCCGCAAACCAACTCACACCACGAGGGATGGATAACTAACTCTACACAATACACCGAACGAGGAACTGGCTGTTATTCAATATGTAGGCACCCACATGTTTGCATAACTCACGGCAACCGCATTGTGCATTATATTTCTGGTGATACACGTGCAAACATTAACTTAATGCTTACAATTAACACCGCAAATCTTGAGAGGAGACATAAATAATTAAAGAAGTAATTGCAATAAATAATTTCGTATATTAAATCAATGTATAATCTAATAAGCTTGAGTTGAAATGTTTGACCGGAAAGAAGAAGGTAATCAGAAAGTCAGGTTGACGAATGTCATTAACATCAGCCGAGGATTGAACGCATTAGCGTAAAAGGTTCCTGGAACGCAGGTTATAAGTTTAGTACAAAAAATGAATTTTGTTTATGGACGCTCTTTAACTGCTGTGGTTCTTAGCGTCCCATTTTATATTGGTCACGAAAGACTGAAAATTTTGCTCAAAGGCCTTTTATCAGGCTTAAGGTTCTTTTACGTGCGTAAATCTACGACACGGGACCTCCGGCTTTACTTCCCTTCCAAAGGAAGCCATGCTAAGGATTTTTACGCCGAAATAAACCATCGCCCTCTGCCAGGTTTGAACCCGCTACCTTGGGAACTAGAGGCTAGCATGGTAACCACTACACCATGGAGAACGACTAAGTTCAGTACGTTGAACAGCCACGTAGGCAAATTCTGCAAAAGGAGAAAAGTGGACGAAATTCTGAGAATTAGACGGGGCACTCTAGTAACAAGATAACAGAAGCACACGTAGGATTTTTAAGTATTGGCCCGGGCGTGAAATAACATTGGTGGAGAGTAATAAAGTAAGCGGAACTAAAATTAATAAATGTTCATGCAATTTAAATCAGGGAGTTACTCTGATACCGTCACCGGTACTTACTGCTCGTGTGGTATTTTAAGCGCTTAGTGACGCGCTTGTGTGAGTAAGATTTCGCGGTCATCGCGAGGGATCTTTCCCAGCAACATTTTAGCGACTCACGGCAAGTTACGCTGCTAGTTTCTTTATTGCAGAAACAGTTATTTCAAACCGTAAAATTAACACTGCAGAATTTAGTAGATATAATAATTCAGTTATTACAGTTTAAAGTGCTACGATTCATAATAAGTTTCATTTTTTATCTTCAAACGGTCAGCAACTCGCTTCAATTGCTCAAGTATTAGATCACATTAAATTTCTCTGTCAATTTAAACTGGTGTTATACTTTCACAATACATTCACGCATACTCTGAGAAAGTACTCGTAGCTCTACCACTGCAGCAGCTGGTGCACGAGACAAGCTACGAGATAACATCAGAAGGAGGTAAAGTATACTGCATCTAAATTGACATTCATCCGTCACTAGTTCACAGTCTATACTAATATTATAAAGAGAGGAAATTTTCATGTGTGTCTGTGTGTGTGTGTGTGTGTGTGTGTGTGTGTGTGTGTGTGTAGGGTAATCATAAAACCCGCTAAACCGATTTTGATTATTCTTTCAACACTGAAAAACCCAATTCTTTCTGACGAGCATGGTTTATGAAATACCTAATTTCATTTCATAAAATACTGAAAGGTAAAATAGAATTTACACACACCTTGTGATAAAATAAATGAGTCGAATGATATTAAAAGCCTTCACTTACATCATGGTGGTTAAAGATGGACGATCGTTTCGAGGCTTCAAGGTCTCATCTTCGGCACAGAAGACGATTGAATCTTGCTTCACAACACAAAATGTATCTGACCCATGTGGACGATTGGAAGGACCTCAGGTGGTAGTTTTCATAACTGCTGAAGGTGAATCAGAAGGCGGGTGACGTCATCCTACGGCGGAATTTCAAAATTTATAACTTGTAAATTATTTTTAATAATGAATATTTTTTCCCAAGCATCCAATATATATGAATTATATATGGGTTTTAATAGTTCAATGTCTTGACCAATTTCATGTTGTGTGTTCCAAAAATGGTGGGATATCGCTGATTTATCAGTTTGTTTTAATTTAATATTTCAGCTGTGTCCCACCATCCTCATGAGACAACTATCTAAGGATACTTAACGGTTGCACCATTTAAAGCAATAGTTTCATATTTCTAAATAATTTGTTAACACATTGGTTTATACGTCACATCATCCGTTATTAATGGTTCCAATTGTTCAATCCTTAACCATTCTTTTCAAGCCCTATCAATTTTCAGTTGTTTCTCGCGATTGCATAGAAGCAGTACAGAATTTAAGGCCAGCATATAGCGCCCAGTTCTTAAACATTTGCCTATCGCTGTTCTCTTTGTATCTATAACGAAATGTATAACCGATATTTCCGGAAAGGGTTATCTCGATTAAAATGAGGTACACAGGAAAAGAAACTTTCGTAAGAATAATTTGTATATCCACTAATAAATGATAGGGGGTAGGAAAATTTATGTAAATGTAACACATACTACTTTTTTGTATTCAGGAAGTCCCAAAACGTGTGTTTCCAGTGAAATCTTAGTATCCAATTTTTGGGTGGAGTGCAATCCTTCCTCCTCTCATTACGAGATGTAAGTAGTAGAAAATAATTATATTTAAAGTATAAGTATTGCACCTACAGTGATAAAATATATATCAAATTTAAGAAGAAGCTTAAATTAATAGGGCTGCACAAAATGCTGAAAGTGTAATTTTTTATCATTTTCTTCATGTGGTCTCCCCATAAGCAGGCTTGGAAACTTGTGATATCCGTTATATTATTTTATGCTCGACCATGCCAAAATGTAGTATTTATACGACTGGTAGCAGTGCTTTAATGGGCCTCATTAAAGTACACCTGTTCATTAAAGTATTGGTATTGCGTAGTACGTCTCACAACGCTAGCAACTTTGTTTGGCACAGGTGCTACAAGGTTATTTTATTGTAACCATAAATAAAGGAATAACGATTGTAAGACATCACTCAAACCAGAAACGAATGCTTATGAAACCTTTAATTTAGATACATGGTCGAGCATAAACAATCGTATGAAATTTGACTATAATGATGATTAAAACCTCGCTTCGCGAATACTCGTGTTTTAATTACTACCATTATAGTCTCGTTGCATAATATACTATTATAGCATTTTACTGGGTCGCTGATGAACTTAAGATTCTTTTCCCACGCCGTCAAGAGCTGAGCGGATCGGATGCAGGAGTGCAGAAAATTGGATAGAACTACTTTTCTGCTCTCTCATTCCAAACAAGGAACAAAGGACTGGAAACTAACAAAGAACAGCTGACAACCGCGCGTTTGTTGATTACATAGTTGCATTTGAAGCGTAGGATCGGATGGACAGCGATAGAGCGAGTGATAAATCAATTTGCTTCAGTCTGGCCGGTATCAAAGTGCGTGGTGCCCACCGTTGCCCGGAATAGTCCTACTGTCGAGTTATGTCCTAGCGAAAAGGTTACCGGGTCAAAATTCGATTACCACCTTGCTGAGAAAAGTAGTCGTGAAACAAAAAGCAATCAAGAAGAGAAACACATCGTCTGGTCTGCACATGTTAACGTGGACATCCTGATTGTGCTGTCACATGACATTCTCTGTCCACTATCGTTTATTTTACATAGCTTCCACAAACTATTTTTACGATACCTTGTTTTTCTATTTGATCTATGTTAATCGAGATAAACCTTTGCAGAAGTACATGATTACACATTTTGTTGTAGACACGAGGTGGATAGACGAAACCGAATCGATAGTCAGATATTTAAAAGCTAGTCGCTACACGCTGGCCTAGAAATTCCACTCTCTTTCTATGATATTGTTCTAGAATGTGATCATTATACGTTTCGAGATATTCCGGACAAATTTTGTTTAAGTCCATGAAATTGGCTTTGGATGTTTATGGAAGCAGGGGTTTGGTGGTTGATTTTTACGGGAATGATCACCTCAGGTTCGACACGTTGGTTGATTATGCAAATCATGCTGACACCCGCTTGCGTCAGTGCTGCCTAAGGCATTGGTCAGCATACTCCTCGGGTATTTAAGATATTTTGACGGCTGGGACTCTGCCTGTCGCTTGCGTAGCATGACTCTGTGAAAGTCAGATCTTTAAATTTGTTTTGTACTAGCTTACAACTTCGACGTAGGCCCTAAACACGACGAAGATAAGCCTCCGTCAACCAGGTAAACCCAAAAGCTATCTCATTCCGTCTTGCAATGTAGTTTAGATTAGTTTTTAGAAAAGTTAAAGCCTCTCTTGGAATCTGAGTTACACGTTTAATAGTCTCGCCCTTTCACCTCCCGTCCAGCTACCCGCATCCTATTATCCTCTCGATGACATCCCTAAGCTACGTCCCTGTCCTCATACTCTCTGGTACAGGCGCTGGTATGGGCAAAGTGACCTTACGTCACAATATCGCAAGAAATAACTCAAATGTGATAGCACTTTAAATATATATGTATCTTATACGTTACATTCACATAACTTTTCTCCGCACTATCGTTTAATTTTATACTATTTCCATTCTTTCAAAAGCTTATTTCTGTCTCTACTTCATGTTAATCGAGATAAACCTTTGCAGAAATAGCTTCATTACACATTTCTTTGTAGGTATAAGAGAAATAGAGCAAGGCAAATCGATAGTCAGATGTTTAAATGCGGGTCGCTATATGCTGGCCTTAAATATCCATGTTGGTCTGGGTGACTCAGTTGGTTAGGCGCTAGCCCTCTGATCCCAAGTTCGCGGGTTCAAACCCGGCCCAGGCCGATGGTTTTTAAGTGTGCTTAAAAGCGGCAGTACCATTTTAGTAGATTTACTAGCATGTAAAAGAACTCCTGCAGGACAACATTCCAGGATATAATCCTGGCAATTGACAGCGTCGTTAACAACCAAAATATTTATTTAAATTTCCGTTTTCGCGGAAAACAACGAACACAGAGGACATTTTAACAAAATGTGAAAGTATTTGATAAAAACTTAATTTGACAATTTATTTGTTTGAGCCTTTAAGTATAAAATACAATTGACTAAGTCAGAAACCTTTAAATAAAACATACAATATTCATAAAATGAAAACTTACTATTAGAACTTAGAAATATTATTAAGACATTCTTGCATATTGTAAAATGGATTAACTTATAGTCTTGAACTTACACAATTCTTGAAATGTTTTAATTTTAAAATTCTTACCTTCTCTGGAAGCATATTATATATTGATTGTATTAAATACATGAGTGTTATGTGTTTTACTTAATCTAGAGAATGGCATATGTATATTGGAATTGTACCTTGTATTATGAGTATGGAAATTGCTTTTGAGATCATAGCTTGGGATATGTTTCTTTAAAAACATTAATATATCAAGTACATATAAATTATACACAGTTAGAATTCCTTCACTTATAAACAAAGGACTGCAGGAGGCATCAGGAAAACTTCTAGTAATTATACTTAATGATTTGTTTACTTTCTCTACCACGTATAGTAAGTAGGGAAAGTATTGTATTCCACCCAAAAATTCGATACCGAGATTTCACCGGAAATACATGTTTTGAGATCCCTGAATCCAAAATAAAGCATTTTTGGAAAAATGTCCGCGTGTGTGTCTGTCTGTTTGTCTGTGAACAGCATAACTCAGAAACGAACAGTCAGATAAACACCAAACTTGGTATTTAGGTTCAGTATCTACCAGAGATGCGACACGAAGGTTTTCAAGAAAATCCCCCACTCCAGATTACCCTTTACATGGAACATTTCTCGAAAATTTTAATTTTCTCAAAAATGGCTCTAACGATTTTTATTAAAATATCATATGTTTAAGATATTTTCATGACAAATGAAATGTATATCTCGAATTTTCTGGGAATGTCTCCAAAAGTATTCTTCATTGTGAACGACTTTTGCATAACTGGTAAACCATAAGAGATAGACAAACTTTTACTGCACAAAAAATGTAGATCGCATTAAAATACACAACTTATTTCATATACCTTTGTTTTGCTGAGTGAACCATTTTCGAGATATTGCTTGTTATTCCCTTAAATTTTCCAATACTTATACTTTTTCTCAAATGGGAATTCGTTATTCATTTTTTTATTGTCCTGGTAATGCAAAGAGAATGGAATACTCCACATAGCAACCAGCTCTTAAAATATTTGACTATCGCTTAAAGCCTACCAATTCCCCTTGCATCTACAAGAAAATTAGCAATAAGATTAACATCTCGATTAACATGAAGCATATAGAGAATAAGCGTTTGTAAAAATGATTTGTACAAGAGTAGAGAAAGTCATGTGAGTGTAACACATCATATTTTTTGTAATAGTAGTACATCCTTTACGGCAGCACTATTACCATACAATATATGACCATTCCTAATAATACTTTCAAAATAGGCGAAATAGGCCTGTTTTTTATAATATTTGGGTATGTCTTGACAACCGTTTACAAATATGATTTGTGTATTGAAACTGTTAAAGCGATAATAATGTATTCTTGGGAATGGTTTAGGCTACTAAAAAGTTATTAAAATAAATTGTGTTTTTTAAAAGGTTATATACATTTTTTGTGTAGTAGGTTTTTGGTTATCTCCTAACGTTTACCAGTTATACAAAATAATACGTGAAGCGCATGGGAGGAGAGGGAGACGGTAGCAGCAGCCTGAAGGAGATATATAAGGATTTATGGTTTACAAAAATTGAGCCTTTTTTCAAACATTATGAAAAACGAAGCTTCTACCAATCGTCTTATAGATTGCTGTGTTGCTCGAAAGAGGAGAAACTGTTGTATTACAGTTCTGTGAAAGCTGTATACCTTAAGGTCCCTGATAGCAAACCTCTTCACCTATTTCCATATCGACGCAAAATGACGCAGCACCTGACTCGACACTTTGTATGCAATGCAAAATACATTAGCACCACTTGCACCGGGGATGTGACCCCTGACCTTTCCCCTGGAGCCAGTTCTACCCTGGGCCAAGCTTAAGCTCGTTTTGGGCTCGCGGCTTTGCAGGCTCCTGCTGTAGGGAACGGGGCTACCTGAGCGAAGGAACTTCTGACCAGGCTGCACAAACCGGGTGTTTACACGCAAACCGAGGTTGACACACTCAACTCCTCTGGCCTCTTGGTAAGGGCATTCACATCACTTACTCTATCCTCTATTAGTGGGTGTACAAATTAAAGTACGAAAGCTTATTTTCCCATCTCCTTCATTTTAATCCACATAAACCTTTCCGGAAATAGCTGCATTACACATTTCGTTATAGATACAAAGGGAGCAGCGATAGTCAAATGTTTAACAACTGGACGCTATATGCTGGCCTTAACATTCCATACTGTTTCCATGACATCGCGAGAAACAACTGAAAAGAGAACAGCTGGGACTTGAAAAGAATAACAAAAAAATCTGATGTGTTACACTCACATGACTTTCTCTACTCTTGTACAAACTATTTTTACAAACGCTTATTCTCCATATGCTTCATGTTAATCGAGATATCAAGATGTTAATCTTATTGCTAATTTTCTTGTACATGCAAGGGGAATTGGTAGGTTTTAAGCTATAGTCAAATATTTTAAGAGCTGGTTGCTATGTGGAGTATTCCATTCCCTTTGCATTACCAGGACATAAAAAATGAATAACGAATTTGAGAAAAAGTATAAGTATTGGAAAACTTAAGGGAATAACAAGCAATATCTCGAAAATGATTTACCCAACAAAAAAAATGTATATGACAAATTGTGTATTTTAACGCGATCTACACTTTTTGTGTAGTAAAATTTTGTCTATCTCTTATGGTTTACCAGTTATGCAAAAGTCGTTCACAATGAAGAATACTTTTGGAGACATTCCCAGAACATTCGAGATATACATTTCATTTGTCATGAAAATATCTTAAACATATGATACTTTAATCAAAATCGTTAGAGCCATTTTTGAGAAAATTAAAATTTTCGAGAAATGTTCCATGTAAAGGGTAGTCTGGGGTGGGGGGATTTTCTTGAAAACCTTCGTGTCGCATCTCTGGAAGATACTGAACCTAAATACCAAGTTTGGTGTTTATCCGACTGTTCGTTTCTGAGTTATGCTGTTCACAGACACACACACACACACACACGGACATGTTTCCAAAAATGCTTATTTTGGATTCAGGGGTCTCCAAACATGTATTTCCGGTGAAATCTCGGTATCGAATTTTTGGGTGGAATACAATACTTCCGCTACTTACTATACGTAGTAGAGAAAGTAACAAAAACGATTCGAAAGAATATCAAGGAAATTGCTTAAGTTACAAAAAAGGTTATATGAAATAAAGTCTGTGTTTTAAGGAGATCTGCATTATTTGTGTTGTGCGTTTTCGTCTATCGCTTAACGTTTACCAGTTATACTAGGTTATACAAAATTCCTCCTGAATGAAGAAAACTTCAAAGGATAATCCAAGAAAATTCAGGATATACATTTTATTTGGCATTTAAATATCTCGACGTCGTTATAGCAGTTTTTAGAGAATAAAAAATTTCGCAAGTTGTTCCAAATAAGGAGTAGCTGACTTAAATACCAGGTTTGGTATTTATCGAGTTTTCGTTTTTGAGTTATGCTCTTTATAGACACACACACATACCTTTTCTAATTTTTTTATGGATTAAGGAGCCTCGAAACATGTATATCCGGCGAAATCTCGGTATGGAATTTTTGGGTGAAATGCAATATCTTCTGTGCCTGCTATTACGTGGTAGAGGAAGTAAAAAGGAATGGTGTTTTCCAGTTGTGAGAGGTATAAGGTATCAAACCAATAACAAAGAATATCTATGGTTAACAACCACAGAAGTGTTATTTGACATAAATTGTGTGTTCTAACGAGATCTACTTTTTGTGTACTTTTTTCTCTATCTCTTACGGTTTACCAATTATGCAAAATTCATTCACAATGAAGAGGTTTTAAGAGGCTGTTCCCAGAAAATTCAAGATGCGCATTTTATTTGCTATGAAAGTGTCTTGAACATGTGGTATTTTAATCAAAATCGTTTGAGCCATTTTGTGGAAAATACATAATTTCGAAATTTTTTCCATTTAATGGGTTTTTTATTTGTTGTGGAAGACTTTTCTTGACAATCTTCGTGTCGCATCTTTGAAGATACTCAACGCAAATGTATTTATGTTTGGTATTTATACAAGTTTTCGTTTTTGAGTTATGTTCTTCACAGACACACAATCACATGGAGCTTTTCTTAAAAAGGCCTTTTTTGGTTTCAGGGTGCCTCAAAACATGTATTTCCGGTGAAATTCTCATTACGTAGTAGAGGAAGTAAAAATAGTTATTTAGGATACAAGTTGCTGAAGCCTATTAACCGAGAGAAGTGGCGCCGCGGTAACGTGTACGATTCGCATTCTGGAGGTCACGGGTACGATGCGCGCACTCTGACCGGACTTTTCGTGGTTTCCCCGGGTTGGCAGGGAATGCTACAGTGGTTCATCTTCTACCACGACTCTCTTGTGCACATCATCTTCCTATACCCACTTTCAGTTGTTTCAGGGTTATAGGGCTCGGCGGTGACTGCGCGCTCTGTAAATATTTCTTACTGACGTCCAGGGACGCTCGGTTGGATACCCACCTCTGGTGCTCAGGCACTTCGGGGACCCCCGGAGACTTGGGGCACAGTGGGTGGGCTCGGACGGCAATGGAGGCGTTTATTCTGGAAACATTAGGAACATCACCCGTGCTTGCGCCCTTCGTCCATCGTGATACGGATTTGATCGCCCTTGGGGTCTCTCACCTCATCCCCCCTCCCAGGGATCACGGTGGAAGCACAAGGGGCCGCTGACCTGCGTGCGGTGTTGTGCACCAGTTTCGGGGGCCCCTGCCGTTCGTCAGCACCTTTACACTTAAAGTTTATTTTGTAACTTTGAACTGGAATATTTTATCTATGTTTTGTGTGTTTAGGGAGATTTATTTTAAAAATTCAGGAAATAAATTTATTATAAATTTCAGGTATTGTAAATAATTGTTCTTTCACACAAGCCGTGTGTTGGACTGGGTTTGAAAGGTAGAATCAGACGACTGAAAAATTCAATGCCGTAGCCGGGATGTGAACCACGGATCTCCCGATCTCCGTCCGGTTGCTCTAACCACTCAGGTAATTTGACTCCGCCAAAGCCTACTTAGTCCTTTACTATTAGGGAGGGAGGGGAAATGGAATGATATGGGCAAAAGGAATCACCTAAATAAACTGAATATTATTTATCTGCAAGAGTGGCAGCTGGTGTAGGGTTAGGTGAGAGTGTTGAACGCGCGTGGAAATCGAAGTGAGCACGATGGGTTATTTGTTTCAGTTTTCGTAATTTGTTCACTCTGATAGTTCGAAATGAATATTTTTTTTTTCGAGTGGAGGCGAAAAACACATGTTACATGCTAACCTCAGCCCGATGTGAGTAGGAGGCTGAGAGTGTGGGGCTCGCCAATAGGTGACCATACCCACTAAAAACCCCTCCACCAGAAGGAAAATGAAGAATGAAAAAGAAGTAATTCGGGCGAGGAAATGCAGCAATACCGTTATTGCACCTGCGCATTTAGGGATCGGATATAATGGCTGGTTCAATGAACCTAAGCCGGATGAAATGAGAGCCGGGACGCAAGCATGGCCTATGCCCTACTTACGCGCTTAGGAATTTGGAGTGAAGAATTAAAGGAATTGAGGTAATGG
This sequence comes from Deroplatys truncata, assembly GCA_030765065.1. NCBI lineage: Eukaryota > Metazoa > Arthropoda > Insecta > Mantodea > Mantidae > Deroplatys > Deroplatys truncata. The sequence goes on along the minus strand of CM060987.1, from coordinate 178,057,813 downwards.
ATGGAGACCCCGTCCTACTGATCGTAATTTATTTGCGATGTTTTGCTGTCCTGAAACGTAAATGGACATAGCCATTAGTATTATTAAATAAGTTGAGCTGGTTTGTTACTTAGACCTCGGGCAGTGTTGAGACACATGCGAAGCTGCCCCCCCCCCCTTGGAGGGGTCGTCGTTCTACCTAGGCGTTAGAGTCTTGAGGTCTGGCTTCAAATAATGTAAAACTGCAATTACTTTTTAAATAGTAATCAAATATTACCCCAGTTTGTATTCAATATTACAACATTGACGCCGTATGTGCTTTTGGGGGTAATTTCTCAACACTGCAACCAATCTTATTCAAGGTGAAATTCGGGAAAATGGAATCGAGCAAGAGAAATGGTAAAGTGCAGTAATATTTAAATTGAGGCAGTATTTTAATACCTGAATAATTTCAATTGTATTTTTTTTAATAAGTAAATTCAATACAGCCCGCCTTGAAACAATATGTATGTAATAATTGTTTTAAATGTATGTAACAGTCATTGCATATGCTTATTATTATTACTGTAAACATGTTTAATAATGTTATGTGAATACATTACATACATTAATAATGCAAGAGCTGTGAGATTAATAAGTTTCAAGTTGCTAACAATGAGGTAATAATGAAGTAACCTTGTAGCAATAATGAGTTTGAGAGTTTGAAAGTTACTAGTCATGATTAGAGCAACAATAATGTAAATTCAGTAACAGTTTAAAATTAGCCAATCAACAGCAAAGAAAAGCTTTAAATAAAATGCAGGTATTCTATTGAACTAGTATTAGCCAATCAGAGACTTGAAATACAAAAATTTAAAAGTTTATACGGTTGAAATATGTTTAGTTGCTGCCAAACCTTGGTAGTGACCAGATGGAAGACGTGTTCTGTACAGAAATATTACGTGTGAATCGTAAAATATGTCTACGCGCTAGCTAAGTCAAAGTATTAAAGAATCTCACAGCTCTTAAAAAGTGTAGTGCTTTATTAAAAATGTGCAAGGATTAATAAAGGAAGTGAATTTAAAAACTTAAATTCTGTGTATGTCTACAATTACTGTCGTACCGCACCTTGCCTAAGAAATACATGACTCTACAAACATTACTGACGCACCCGAGGCAAAATTCAAACATAAATAATATATAGAAGCAGTTTTAATAACAAAGTTAAATATTATAGTGTAAAACTTGGAGTGTAACAACAAAATTATATCTTAAAATCAGCTTCTCATACGTAGCAGCATATTGCGTAATAACAGTAACTATTACGTAATCAAATTCAAACTGACGCCCAAAGCGTGTTGCAAACTTCTTGAACAAAGTAACTTCAAGAACAATACTTCTTCAAACTGGCTTCCCAAACAAGAAGCTAAATAAATTTACGTAAAAATATATTACGTAACAAAACAACTACTTCAAGTTGGCACCCATATGTGGGGCAGCTAAATTAAACAACAATTCAAGGTAAACAACTACTTCAAAATTCTCTTCATAACATTATGTTTAGTTTGGTTAAGAAAACTATCAAGGAGAATGTGTACTTTAAAGTCGACTAAAAGGAAGAAAACTTGAATTACTGGATATAAAAGTATTAATTGCTCTGAGTCTTCCAAAACAAAAACGAATTTAAGGGCCACATTGGAGGAGGAAACCTTGAAATTCCACAAGAAACCTGTTGAACCACCTACTGATTGAGAGTCTTTCTGCATTATTTGTGTTAAGGCATATTCTGGATAAAGAGTTGGAGAAATATGGATTCAGTGCAACATATGTAGTGAATGAACTCGTGAACCTTGTACACCCAATGCTAGAATACAATGTTACGTATGTCATAATGTCAAAATGCATGAATGTAATGCCACTCTTACCATGGTTTTTTCGGGTCAGGAGGCGAATACTGGGGTGATTGCACTTCTTCAACGGATTTCTTGTCCATTTCCTTTCGCCTGTTTCAGGGCTGTAGGGTCAGGCGTCGGCGGTTGGTGTGTTGCGGTGGGGTAGTGGAATTTTCCTCTTGAAAGACCTCCCCCTGGCGCTTGGCGGGACTGCTGAAACCCCCTTCATCTACACGTGGGACCCTCAGGTTGAGGCAGGTCTAGCCGGCGTCATGACTGCTGCCATGTTGGAATCGTTAGGTGCCCCGACCTTGCTGGCGCACATTGTCGTTCGGATTTGTAGCCCTTCCGGTCTCTTCCTCATCCCTTCCTCGCAGATGTGGCCTACTTACGGTGCTGTGCTCCAGTTACTGAAGGCATCTCCGTGTGACTACTAATTCTAACATCTGATGCTATAGAGAGGATAAGAATGACGGTTTCAACATACCTCAACCCGCATCCCAAAACCCTACACATGATGATGGTGTGTTTACAAATTGCAGAACTTGTGCAACTAAGGATCAATACCAGTGAAATAAGTAACCTTTTCCCTTATTATCGGAGGGGACTCTGCAGTGCTACAGATACTGTATCTATGCCCACAAGGGGGCCCCCGGGAGAGAGGAGACACCGGACGGCCGGCACCAGGAGTGACGGTACAGCAATGAGACGCCCCGACAGTCGGACTGGCAGACTGGGGACCTCCGCCCCGTTCCGGAGGGGCGGTCCGCATACCCAGCAACCAGCCGAAAACCGAGGGAGGAAGAGAGTTCCACAGAGAGCATCATTTTCCCATGCCACGCCGCACCGAAACACCATCGCCGATACTTCCAACACTGAAACAGACCTAACGGAGTTAAGGATGAATGAAACGATGAATGGAACGAAATGGAACGACAGGGAATTCAGGGGTTGAAAGAAAGTTCTCGAGACTACCCGGGAAAAGTCCGAAAAAAATACCCATGTGTCAGATTGGGCTGTCACTGGGAATCAATCCCGGGACTTCCCGCACGCGTCGCCTCGCTTGGTTAGCGCCATAAGCATTCGATCATATTGTTAAACCTCCTTTGTGACCATTTCCAATACACGAATGTTGCTGCGGAGGACCTGATTTTCTGCACACGCTGGTGATTGGACACTTGTTTGGTGCTCGCGTTCTAAGCCAGAACATTTCAAGTGTTTGTATGGCCGCAGAGCTATTGGCAATCAGAGTGCGGAGAGCACGAGCAAACTCAAAGTGTTTGCATTTGCTCTTCCAATATTCATTTAGGTGTGAAAAGGCAGAGCATTCTCGATTCGCCACGACGGCGGCTGAATACGTGAAGGCTTGAGAATAAAAAAAAAGTGCAGAGCTGCTCTGGCGTACTACGTCGAGACGGATTTTGTGGTCCTGGGTTGAATACAAACTACGGTGTAATTTAGAACTGCGGTGTTTAGCGTGAAGCAAATATTAAGCTACCTGGTATAGGGAATAAATCAAATGTTCGTAATGTATAACTTACCTACACTAAACATTACCTCTGAAACATCTAGTAATAAACCTTCATATACAGGGTGTTTCTTTTTAACTTCCCATCTCTGTGTTACATAGAGGTTGCTAAAAAGGAAAGAAAAAAAATCTGATGTGCTACACTCACATGACTTTCTCTACTCTTGTACAAACTATTTTTACAAACGCTTATTCTCCATATGCTTCATGTTAATCGAGATGTTAACCTTATTGCTAATTTTCTTGTAGATGCAATGGGAATTGGTAGGTTTTAAGCGATAGTCAAATATTTTAAGAGCAGGCTGCTATGTGGCGCATTCCATTCTCTTTGTATGTTAAGAACATAAAAAAATGAATAACGAATTTGAGAAAAAGTATAAGTATTGGAAAATTTAAGGGAATAACAAGCAATATCTCGAAAATGGTTCACTCAACAACAAAAAATGTATATGACAAATTGTGTATTTTAACGCGATCTACATTTTTGTGTATTAAAATGTTGTCTATCTCTTATGGTTTACCAGTTATGCAAAAGTCGTTCACAATGAAGAATACTTTTGGAGACATTCCCAGAAAATTCAAGATATACATTTTATTTGTCATGAAATTATCTTAAATATATGAGATTCTAATCAAAATCCTTAGACATTTTTGAGAAAATTAATATTTTCGAAAAATGTTCCATGTAAAGGGTAATCTGGGTTGGCGGAAGTTTCTTGAAAACCATCGTGTCGCATCTCTGTAAGATACTGTAACTAAATACCAGTTTGGTATTTATCCGACTGTTCGTTTCTAGGTTATGTTGTTCACTATACGTAGTATAGAAAGTAATAAAGGAAAAGGAAACTCTATGTCCTTAATTGTTTTTAAAAATAATTTAGAGGATGGAATAGTGTTTTGAAGTTGAAATCCAAGGGATTCTGATTTCACTTCATTTTTATTTTCTGTATTACTTACCCATAGTAAGTAGAAGAAGCACTGCGGTTCCACTCAAAAATTCAGTATCAAAATTTCACCAGAGACGCACGTTTCCAGACTACCTGAATCCAAAAAAAGTGGAAGCACTTTTAGATAAAGGTGCATGTGTGTGTGCGCGCGCGTGTGTGTATTAAGTTGGTATTTAAGTTCAGCATCTTTCAATGCGACACAAAGATGTTCTAGAAAATCCCCCTCCACCTCAGAATACTCCTTATATAGAAGATTGTTAGCTGTTTTTGACTTTCTCAAAAATGGTTCAGACGATTTTGATAAAAATACCATATGTTTAAAATACTTGAATGTATACTTTAAACTTTCTGGAAATAGTCTTTGAAGTCCTATTCCTTCTAAATGACTTTTGTGTAATTCTGTATAAATTGTAAATCGTATGAAATAGACAACATACATACTGTACATTTGTTGAGGCATTTACCATTTCCTATTTTGTAAGTACTTTTAATTCCCAGGCTTTATAGTTAATCACAACTGTGGTATGTTGTCTCAAAAACAGTTTGAGAAAACCGTGTGGTTTGCGGAAAAACCATTTTAAGTATTTAGTGTGATGTTGGAATGTTGCCATGGTAGCTCAGATAGTTAGAGCAGCGGTACGGTAGACCGGACATCCGTAGTTCAAATCCCTGCTCTGGCACTGTCTTGTCTTACTTTCTCTACTATGTATAGCAAGTATTGTATTCCACTCAAAAATTCGATACCGACATTTCAGCGGAAATGCATGTTTTGAGGCCCTCTTAAACCAAAAAGACCATATTTAGAAAAAGGTCCGCGCGGGCGAACGGGTGCGCGTGTGTCTGTGAACACCATAACTCAAAAACGAAAAGTTGGATAAATATCAAACTTGGTATTTAGGTTCAGTGTCTTCTAAGGATGCATCGCAAAGATTTTCAATAAAATCCCCGCACCCCAAACTACCCTTTACATGGAAAATGTTTCTAATTTTTTTATTTTCTAAAAAATAGCTTTAACGATTTTTATTAAAATACAATATATTAAAGATATTTACATGACATATAACATATATATCTTGAATTTTCTGGGAATAGCCGTGAAGACCACCTCAGTAGGGAGAAATTATATGAAACCTTGTACAACGGCTAAACGTTAAGCGAGATGAAAACGTACTACACAAAATATGTATATCTCTTTAAAATACACAATATACTTCGAATACGTTTTTTGTGGCATAAGCCATTTCTGAGATATCCGTTGTTAATGGTTCGATTTTTTTTAGTTCCATTATATCCCGCCTTTAACTACATTGGTCTTATCGACGGCCTTCCCTTTGGAACTCATTGTGTTAACTCGTGTAACACTTGTCGTTGGGTTTCTTGCACTTTTGGTTTTTTAATCATTAGATCATACACACATTCACATTCTCATTCATACTTCCAGACTCTGGGGAGGATAGGGATTAATCATTAGAGCATACACACATTCACATTCTCATTCATACTTCCAGACTCTGGGGAGGATAGGGATTAATCATTAGAGCATACCCACATTCACATTCTCATTCATACTTCCAGACTCTGGGGAGGATAGGGATTAATCATTAGATCATACACACATTCACACTCTCATTCATACTTCCAGACTCTGAGGAGGATAGGGATTAATCATTAGATCATACACACCTCCACACTCTCATTCATACTTCCAGACTCTGAGGAGGATAGGGATTAATCATTAGATCTTACACACATTCACACTCTTATTCATACTTCCAGACTCTGGGGAGTATAGGGATTAATCATTAGATCATACACACATTCACACTCTTATTCATACTTCCAGACACTGGGGAGGTTAGGGATTAATCATTAGATCATACACACATTCACACTCTTATTCATACTTCCAGACACTGGGGAGTATAGGGATTAATCATTAGATCATACACACATTCACACTCTTATTCATACTTCCAGACACTGGGGAGGTTAGGGATTAATCATTAGATCATACACACATTCACACTTTCATTCATACTTCCAGACTCTGGGGAGGATAGGGATTAATCATTAGATCATACACACATTCACACTCTTATTCATACTTCCAGACACTGGGGAGGATAGGGATTAATCATTAGATCATACACACATTCACACTCTTATTCATACTTCCAGACACTGGGGAGGATAGGGATTAATCATTAGATCATACACACATTCACACTCTCATTCATACTTCCAGACCCTGGGGAGTATAGGGATTAATCATTAGATCATACACACATTCACACCCTTATTCATACTTCCAGACTCTGGGGAGGATAGGGATTAATCATTAGATCATACACACATTCACACTCTCATTCATACTTCCAGACACTGGGGAGTATAGGGATTAATCATTAGATCATACACACATTCACACTCTCATTCATACTTCCAGACACTGGGGAGTATAGGGATTAATCATTAGATCATACACACATTCACACTCTCATTCATACTTCCAGACACTGGGGAAGATAGGGATTAATCATTAGATCATACACACATTCACACTCTCATTCATACTTCCAGACACTGGGGAGTATAGGGATTAATCATTAGATCATACACACATTCACACTCTCATTCATACTTCCAGACACTGGGGAGGATAGGGATTAATCATTAGATCATACACACATTCACACTCTCATTCATACTTCCAGACTCTGGTGAGTATAGGGATTAATCATTAGATCATACACACATTCACACTCTCATTCACACTTCCAGACACTGGGGAGGATAGGGATTAATCATTAGATCACACTCTCATTCACACTTCCAGACACTGGGGAGGATAGGGATTAATCATTAGATCATACACACATTCACACTCTTATTCATACTTCCAGACACTGGGGAGTATAGGGATTAATCATTAGATCATACACACATTCACACTCTCATTCATACTTCCAGACTCTGGGGAGTATAGGGATTAATCATTAGATCATACACACATTCACACTCTTATTCATACTTCCAGATTCTGGGGAGGATAGGGATTAATCATTAGATCATACACACATTCACACTCTCATTCATACTTCCAGACACTGGGGAGTATAGGGATTAATCATTAGATCATACACACATTCACACTCTCATTCATACTTCCAGACACTGGGGAGTATAGGGATTAATCATTAGATCATACACACATTCACACTCTCATTCATACTTCCAGACACTGGGGAAGATAGGGATTAATCATTAGATCATACACACATTCACACTCTCATTCATACTTCCAGACACTGGGGAGTATAGGGATTAATCATTAGATCATACACACATTCACACTCTCATTCATACTTCCAGACACTGGGGAGGATAGGGATTAATCATTAGATCATACACACATTCACACTCTCATTCATACTTCCAGACTCTGGTGAGTATAGGGATTAATCATTAGATCATACACACATTCACACTCTCATTCATACTTCCAGACACTGGTGAGGATAGGGATTAATCATTAGATCATACACACATTCACACTCTCATTCATACTTCCAGACACTGGGGAGTATAGGGATTAATCATTAGATCATACACACATTCACACTCTCATTCATACTTCCAGACTCTGGTGAGTATAGGGATTAATCATTAGATCATACACACATTCACACTCTCATTCATACTTCCAGACTCTGGTGAGGATAGGGATTAATCATTAGATCATACACACATTCACACTCTCATTCATACTTCCAGATTCTGGTGAGTATAGGGATTAATCATTAGATCATACACACATTCACACTCTCATTCATACTTCCAGACTCTGGTGAGTATAGGGATTAATCATTAGATCATACACACATTCACACTCTCATTCACACTTCCAGACACTGGGGAGGATAGGGATTAATCATTAGATCACACTCTCATTCACACTTCCAGACACTGGGGAGGATAGGGATTAATCATTAGATCCTACACACATTCACACTCTTATTCATACTTCCAGACACTGGGGAGTATAGGGATTAATCATTAGATCATACACACATTCACACTCTCATTCATACTTCCAGACACTGGGGAGTATAGGGATTAATCATTAGATCATACACACATTCACACTCTCATTCATACTTCCAGACACTGGGGAGGATAGGGATTAATCATTAGATCATACACACATTCACACTCTCATTCATACTTCCAGACACTGGGGAGGATAGGGATTAATCATTAGATCATACACACATTCACACTCTTATTCATACTTCCAGACTCTGGGGAGTATAGGGATTAATCATTAGATCATACACACATTCACACTCTTATTCATACTTCCAGACACTGGGGAGGATAGGGATTAATCATTAGATAATACACACATTCACACTCTCATTCATACTTCCAGACACTGGGGAGTATAGGGATTAATCATTAGATCATACACACATTCACACTCTCATTCATACTTCCAGACACTGGGGAGTATAGGGATTAATCATTAGATCATACACACATTCACACTCTCATTCATACTTCCAGACACTGGGGAAGATAGGGATTAATCATTAGATCATACACACATTCACACTCTCATTCATACTTCCAGACACTGGGGAGTATAGGGATTAATCATTAGATCATACACACATTCACACTCTCATTCATACTTCCAGACACTGGGGACGATAGGGATTAATCATTAGATCATACACACATTCACACTCTCATTCATACTTCCAGACTCTGGTGAGTATAGGGATTAATCATTAGATCATACACACATTCACACTCTCATTCACACTTCCAGACACTGGGGAGGATAGGGATTAATCATTAGATCACACTCTCATTCACACTTCCAGACACTGGGGAGGATGGGGATTAATCATTAGATCATACACACATTCACACTCTTATTCATACTTCCAGACACTGGGGAGTATAGGGATTAATCATTAGATCATACACACATTCACACTCTCATTCATACTTCCAGACTCTGGGGAGTATAGGGATTAATCATTAGATCATACACACATTCACACTCTTATTCATACTTCCAGATTCTGGGGAGGATAGGGATTAATCATTAGATCATACACACATTCACACTCTCATTCATACTTCCAGACACTGGGGAGTATAGGGATTAATCATTAGATCATACACACATTCACACTCTCATTCATACTTCCAGACACTGGGGAGTATAGGGATTAATCATTAGATCATACACACATTCACACTCTCATTCATACTTCCAGACACTGGGGAAGATAGGGATTAATCATTAGATCATACACACATTCACACTCTCATTCATACTTCCAGACACTGGGGAGTATAGGGATTAATCATTAGATCATACACACATTCACACTCTCATTCATACTTCCAGACACTGGGGAGGATAGGGATTAATCATTAGATCATACACACATTCACACTCTCATTCATACTTCCAGACTCTGGTGAGTATAGGGATTAATCATTAGATCATACACACATTCACACTCTCATTCATACTTCCAGACACTGGTGAGGATAGGGATTAATCATTAGATCATACACACATTCACACTCTCATTCATACTTCCAGACACTGGGGAGTATAGGGATTAATCATTAGATCATACACACATTCACACTCTCATTCATACTTCCAGACTCTGGTGAGTATAGGGATTAATCATTAGATCATACACACATTCACACTCTCATTCATACTTCCAGACTCTGGTGAGGATAGGGATTAATCATTAGATCATACACACATTCACACTCTCATTCATACTTCCAGATTGTGGTGAGTATAGGGATTAATCATTAGATCATACACACATTCACACTCTCATTCATACTTCCAGACTCTGGTGAGTATAGGGATTAATCATTAGATCATACACACATTCACACTCTCATTCACACTTCCAGACACTGGGGAGGATAGGGATTAATCATTAGATCACACTCTCATTCACACTTCCAGACACTGGGGAGGATAGTGATTAATCATTAGATCATACACACATTCACACTCTTATTCATACTTCCAGACACTGGGGAGTATAGGGATTAATCATTAGATCATACACACATTCACACTCTCATTCATACTTCCAGACACTGGGGAGTATAGGGATTAATCATTAGATCATACACACATTCACTCTCTCATTCATACTTCCAGACACTGGGGAGGATAGGGATTAATCATTAGATCATACACACATTCACACTCTCATTCATACTTCCAGACACTGGGGAGGATAGGGATTAATCATTAGATCATACACACATTCACACTCTTATTCATACTTCCAGACTCTGGGGAGTATAGGGATTAATCATTAGATCATACACACATTCACACTCTTATTCATACTTCCAGACACTGGGGAGGATAGGGATTTATCATTAGATAATACACACATTCACACTCTCATTCATACTTCCAGACTCTGGGGAGGATAGGGATTAATCATTAGATCATACACACATTCACACTCTTATTCATACTTCCGGACACTGGGGAGGATAGGGATTAATCATTAGATCATACACACATTCACACTCTTATTCATACTTCCAGACACTGGGGAGGATAGGGATTAATCATTAGATCATACACACATTCACACTCTCATTCATACTTCCAGACACTGGGGAGGATAGGGATTAATCATTAGATCATACACACATTCACACTCACATTCATACTTCCAGACACTGGGGAGGATAGGGATTAATCATTAGATCATACACACATTCACACTCACATTCATACTTCTAGACACTGGGGAGGATAGGGATTAATCTTGGCTAGAGAAAAATTCCCATCCACCCCTAGCCGGGAATCGAACCCGGGACCCCTCACAGAGCAGGTAGCATTCAGTTGTTTCTCACGTTTGCATGGAAACGGTTTATAATTTTAAGGCTAGCATATGTATGTATGTTATGTTATGTTATGTAATGTAATGTAATGTAAATTAATGTATTTCCATAATACTATACAAAAATTCTTCAATTTTTAATACATTACTTTGAGTTGCCATTTTATTCTTTGGTCCACCTTGCATTTTAACACCATGGTTATTTATGCATTGTGGGTCATAACAAATTCATATTGCTTTATTTTTCTAAACCATTTTTCTCTTACTCTCACCATACATTCTCCTATTCTTTTTATATTCCTCTCCTTTTGTATTTTCATAATCCTAACTTTTAATACTTCCTTGGTAACATTCTCCCATTCTTTAGGTAAACACTGATCTCTCCACAACTTAGTTTCTTCACATTCAGTTATATAATGCAAATCATTATCTGCCTCTCCACAAAGAGGACACCTATCCAAATTCGCTCCCTTCCTATCTCCCCTTAGCCTATATGCACTTAATCTAGACCAGGCCCACCCTTCTCTCACTAACCTATTACCTATATCCACATACCTCTCCCTTCCCCAGTCCACCTTTAATTGTCTATATAGTTCCAATTTTTTCTTTCCCTCCAGACTTTGAAATAATTCTTGTTTCTCTATATCTTCTACCCTGTTCCTCACTTCTTTCCAGAAACCTTTAAATAACCCCTTTCTGTCCTCCTATAAGTTACCCATTGCAATTTCCTGTAGAGTTCTCCTTATTTCTTGAGCCCAGTTCATCCCAGCACTGGATTTTTCTTGGATTATTAAACATTGCCTCAAGAAATTATGCTCGTTTAATGATTTCAATCTATGCCAATATTTAGGTATCCTTTCTACTATCATACCCTTGCAACAACTTCTCCCACAACTCCAACATTGCTGCTCCATTAGGTGATGAAATAGATAAACCTAACATACATTTACAGAACGATCTATGTACTTTATCAATCATCTCCCGTCCTTTGTCACTTCCCCAAATCTCTGATACATAGACCAAGGTCAGCATATAGTATCCAATTCTTAAACATTTATCTATCGCTGTTCTCTTTGTATCTGTAACAAAATATGTAAGCTAGCTGTTTCTGCATTATTTGGATAAAAATGTAGTAGATATAGGAATAGGCTTCCGTAAAAAAAATTTGTATACCCATTAATAAAGATAGAGGATAGAGATTGTCATGTGAGTGCAACACATTAGGTTTTTACTTTCTCTACTACGTATAGTAAGTAGGGGAAGTATTGTATTCCACCCAAAAATTCGATACCGAGATTTCACCGGAAATATATGTTTTAAGACCCCTGAATACAAAACAGCATTTTTGGAAACATGCTCGTGTGTGTGTCTGTGTATCTGTGAACAGCATAACTCAGAAACGAACAGTCGGATAAACACCAAACTTGGTATTTAGGTTCAGTATCTTCCAGAGATGCGACACGAAGGTTTTCAAGAAAATCCCCCCACCCCAGATTACCCTTTACATGCAACATTTTTCGAAAATTTTAATTTTCTAAAAAAGGCTCTAACGAGTTTGATTAAAATATCATATGTTTAAGATATTTTCATGACAAATGAAATGTATGTCTCGAATTTTCTGGGAATGTCTCCAAAAGTATTCTTCATTGTGTACGACTTTTGCATAACTGGTAAACCATAAGACATAGACAAATTTTTATTACACAAAAAATGTAGATCGCGTTAAAATACACAAGTTATGTCATATGCATTTTTTGTTAAGTGAACCATTTTCGAGATATTGCTTATTATTCCCTTAAATTTTTCAATACTTATTTTCTCAAATGGGAATCCGTTATCCATTTCTTTGTCTTGGGTATGCAAAGAGTATTAATCTGTGGCAAAGAGAATTGTCTGCACATAGAAACCAGCTATTAAGAGATATGTCTATGCTTAAAGGTTACTGTATTTCTATATTGCCCTTGCAAATACAAAAAAAGGGAACATAGTACGCCTTAAGCGATAGTCAAATATTTTTAGAACTGGTTGCTATGTGTAAAATGTAATTCTCTTTGCGTGTCAAAAGATCGTTTCTGCAAATGTTTATCTCAATTAACATGAAGCATATGGAGAATAAGAGTTTGTAAAAATAGCTTGTACAAGAGTAGAGAAAGTCATGTGAGTGTAACACATCAGATTTTTCCAGTCTGATTCTACCTTTCCAACGCTAACAGATGCTCTGCAGTAGCGAAGACACCTAAATACATGTACATCGCATTCGGTGCATGTCGGCTTTGATATTATTGTAGACTTGTGTCGTCCTCCGTGGTGTAATGGTTACCATGCTCGTCTCTAGTTCCCGAGCTCGCGGGCTCAAACCCGGCGGAGGACGATGGATGTTTTTTGGAGCGTAAAACTCCTTAGCATGGCTTCCTTCGGAAGGGAAGTAAAGCCGGTGGTCCCGTGTCGTAGCACGTAAAAAAACCTCAAGCCTGATAAAGAGGCCTCTGAGCAAAATTACCGGTCTTTCACGCCCAATATATAAGGGTCATTCAAATGAAACTCGGTCACTTGTGTAAAGTAACGGTAACGATTTTACTAACTCAAAAATAGTCGCCAAAAGTGTTGGCATATTTATCCCATTGCGACACTAGCCGGTCGACTTCATCTTTGAAGAAGCTAGTAGGCTGCTGTCGGATCCAGGCCTGGACCCATTCACACACTTCGTCGTCCGTTGTGAATCGATGTCCGCTAATAGCTTGTTTTAGAGTTCCACAAACATGAATGTCACACAGTGAAAGGTCAGGACTGTACGGTGGATGTTCCAGCGTTTCCCATCGAAACTGCTGCAATGTCGTCTTCACCACATGGGCAATGTGTGGGCGGGCATTATCATTCAGGAGAATAACGCCATTGGACAACATGCCTGGGCGTTTCGACTTGATGGCTCGTCTAAGGTTCTGTAAAGTGACTTGATAACGCTGGGCTTTGATGGTGGTTTCCCGACAAGGAACTCGACAAGCAGTGGGCCCTTGTGGTCAAAAAAGAACATCATGACCTTACCAAAACTGGTGAACACGGCCTTTGATTTGTTTGGAGGTGGTGAAGTTGCATGTTTCCACTGCTTGCTCTGACTCACTCCTCGTTGTTCCTGCTTACTCGCCTTCATGTTCAGTAGTGGACGATAACTTGTGTGACCACCTTCTCTTCGGCGTGAAACCACTCTGTCGCTACGCAACGTCAAACGTTGCACACGCTGTAGTCGCTCTACCAATAGATGGTGCCAGTATACAGGCAGTTACGTTGTGCCACCTTACGAGTAGTGCAAAGTTAGACGCACTGACCAGGTTTCATTTGAATGCCCCTCATAGAATGGGACGCTAAGGACCACAGCAGTTAAATAAAACTTACCCGACATTGCAAGGTTAGCTTTTTAAACTCCAATGGCGAATTAATTAATTTAATTTACTTCCTCACGTTCTTTATGAAATTGTTGTACAACGGTCTATAAGATTTTTGTGGTGATTCCTCCCCTTTATCCCTTATAATTTGAAGTAGGTTGTTGCTTCACGTATAGAAAGCCAATTTGAAGTAGGAGCTGTATTGTAGTTCAACAGTTGGGGAGCCGAACTTGAAGTAGTTGCACCCGCACGTATTGTACGCGGTAGCCTTCGTCCCAAATTTAAAAATATTAACTTTGTAATTTAACTGTTTCTTTAAATATTATATATTTACACTTGCCTCGGCTGCGTCAGTATTATTGTTAGAGACATGGATTTCTTTGCAGGGAGTAGTGCGGCTAAGAATGTAGGCTTACACAGATTATAATTTGTACTTCACTCCATTTATTAATCCTTGACACAATTTAAATAACACTTCACTGATATAGAGAGCTATGATACTCTTTTATTAATTACTTGCACATTTAACACGTAAACTATTTTCTTCTCACACGAATACGTATTAAATTTCTCGAGGACGCATCTCACGTACCGTTAGGGGCACTGTCTACAAGCAACTGACTTCTGAATTTGTAAATTTTGCTCCATTTCAGTTTCTGAATGGCTAATCCTATTTCAATGGATTACCTTCATTTAACTAAAGCTTTTTCTGGTTGTTGATTGGCTATTTTATAAACTGTCACAAAAATTACATTATTGCTTCGTCCAGTAATGATTAGTAGCATTGTTATACTTTCTTACTCATTATTGCCTCAAAGTTACCTCATTATTTAGCAACTTTTAACCTATTATTCTCACAGCTACTACGTTATTAAATTATGTAATATATTCACATAGGTAACATTCTTACATACACATATTGTTTTAAGACGGGCTGTTATTGAATTTATATATTATATAATTAGACTGAAATTATTTAAGTGTTAAAAACACTGCCTCGTCCGGAATGCGGACGATCTCCGTGTTCTGGGCCCCCAGGGATTTCTAAGTCCACTAGAGTGGAGGGAGCCAGTTGTACCAGTAACATCCGGGAAGTTTAAATCTGTAATTGGTTTCTCTCCCCGCGTTGAGTCCTAACCCTAAGTACCTTTTGGCGGTAAAACAATCTTCAGTCGGAATGGTCGAGTAATTTCTTAGAAAATCACAGTAGGTGGCATAACTTCTCTTTCGTCCCATATTTACTTAAGAGGTACGTAGTTTACACATAATACAAAACCCCTTAACACATACAACAAAATAGAGATGAAGCTGGTGAACATAAAGATTCCCCACTCCCAGGCCATCAAATTAACCTCTTTGGAAAAGACACATAGTCCATGACCTTCGATAAAACAATTTTTTAATTTTTTAATTAAAAATATCGGTTCATGTTTTCTAATGTTATAATGCTTTCACTCTGGTCAGTCCATTCACGGATGTTAATCCCCAATCTCGCTTTATATATATATATATATATATATATATATATATATATATATAGTCCCAGAAGTACCCGACCTGACGTATACATAGCGGTTGTTGTTTCAAACAAATGACTATGGTAGAAAGTACCACCCTTATAAAGCTTAAGTTTGACCATGCTACGTTGTTTAGTAATTGTTTGGCAGTCATTCATAGTGAACTCTATCAGCAAACTTGTAAACATGGATAAAACTGGCCATCGTTATGTGATACAATACTTTCATTTGAAAGGTCTTAGTCCAACTAATATTAAAGCTGAGCTAGATTATACTCTGGGGGAGTCTGCTCTTTCATTTACAACAGTAAAACATTGGGTGGCAGAGTTTAAGCGAGGCCGTACGAGCTGCCAAGATGAACATCGCAGTGGTCGACCAAATGAGGTGACCACGCCAGAAATTGTGAAGAAAATCCACAAAATGGTATGGCCAGCAGATATCATAGGCATTTCAAAAAGTGCTGTACATCGCATATTAACTGAAAATTTGTACATGAGAAAGCTGTGCACAAGATGGGTGCCGCGTTTACTCACAATGGAACAAAAGCAGCGTCGTGAGGATGTTTCAGTCGAGTGTTTGGCGATGTTTCACTGCAATAAAGCCGAGTTTTTGCGTCGATTGATAACCATGGATGAAACATGGATCCATTACTTCACACCTGAGACGAATGAACAGTCCAAGCAGTGGATTGAAAGGGGAGAATCGGCTCCAAAGAAGGCGAAGGCAGTTCCATCTGCAGGCAAGGTCATAGCGTCAGTTTTTTGGGATGCGCGTGGTATAATTTTCATTTATTATCTTCAAAAAGGAAAATAAATCAATCGCCGAGTATTATGCAAAATTATTGCAGCGTTTGAATGATGAAATTAACTGCCGAATTTATCGAAAAACAAAATTCTGTTTCATCTAGAGATGCACCAGTTCACATATCCATTATCGCCATGGCCAAAATCAATGAGTTAAAGTTTGAATTGCTTTCTTATGCACTCTATTCGCTAAACTTAGCCACCTCTGATTATTATTTTCAGTTTCCATGGTTGAAGAAATGTTTTGGTGGTAAAAGATTTGCCAACTATGAAGAGGTGGAGTTTGCAGTTGATGGCTATTTTACAGAACTCTACGGTTCTCACTATAAACAGGGTATCGAAGCTGTTGAACATCGTTGGGAAAAGTGTATCGAGCTGAAAGGTGACTATGTAGAGAAATAAAGATGTTTTTTTTTCCCAAAATTGTTGTTTTCTTTGTTAGGTCGGGTACTTCTGGGACAGCCCTCGTGTGTATATATATCTTTCTATAATTTCCCTCCAGTCTCTTCCTTCCTCAAAGCTTGAGATCAGAATTGCAGCAATACTCTACCGCCACAACAATAACTGCTAACTGCAAGAGGGGAATTGAATGAAGTGGGGGAGTTCGCAAAGCGGGGAAAATGGTCGTGAGTGGACTTGTGAATATGAAAACACTACAACAGTTCTCTGTCTTTATACAATTATTCAGCATGCCCTCTTAACGAAATTGGTTACACCATAAATACAAAGTAAATAAAATGAATCTTTGTTACATGAGAATTGTTAATATATTTTGGCACTGCTATCGGAAGCGTATCGCAGCGTTATAAACAAACTCCTTTCTGTTTTGTTTTGCTGTGTCTTAGTGGTTAAATGGCGACATTTGTACAGGGTTATTAAAAAAAAAGGAACAGACTTTAAATATTTATTTCTAATGAACGACAATAGATGGCGATACATCACTGAATGCGAAAAGTTCAAAGTCTTATTTTATGTGTTCAAACTGAGCTCCATTTGTTATGCGAGAACGACCAGTGCCTTTCCGTTTGCATACGCAACCATATTCTACGAATTTATTGTATCAATTGTAAATTTTTTATGACGAGGCGGGTCGTTGTTGAACTTAAAACGAAATGAAATAATGGATTCACTGTTTGCATACCGCAGCACACAAAAGTCTTTTTCTGTGGCGTGGCCATTTTCCGGTAAACAAACACAGCGCCGCTAGAGGCACTGAATGGAACTAATAGGTACGGCTTAAAACTTTGAACTTTCCTCTATTCACTGATGTGTCGTATGTTTCGCTATCTATTGTCGTTCATTAAAAATTAATATTTAAAATCTGTTCCGTCTTTTGGAATAGCTCTGTATGTTGTGTGGAATGAAATACCCGAGGTATTTGTCCTAATTTACGTGCATATTCCGTGGAGTAACAACAACTATTTTTTACTCCATGGCATTCTCAAATAAAACTCAAGGCCTTCTTCCCAAGGATGTTCTTTGTAGAAGAATGTTTGTTACGTAATTTTTAATTGCCCCACGTATGGGAGCCAACTTGAAGTAGATGTTTGCTTCACGTAATAAATTACGTAAATATTTATTAGTTGCTTTACGGAGTTTGCAACACGTTTGGGCGTCGGTTTGAATTTGTTGATTACGTAATAGTTACTGTTATTACGCAATATGCTGCTATGTATGAGAAGTTGATTTTAAGATGTAATTTTGTTGTTATACTCCACGTTTTACACTATAATATTTAAGTTGGTTATTAAAACTGCTTCTATATATTATTTATGTTTGAATTTGACTCGGCTGCGTCAGTAATGATTGCAGAGTCATGTATCTTAGGCAAGGCGTGGTCCAACAAGAATGTAGACATCACAGAATTTAATTTTTTTAAATTCACTTCTTTATTAATCCTTGCACATTTTTATAAAGCACTACACTTTTTAAGAACAGAGAGAATCCTTAATACTTTCACTTAGCGCGTATACATATTTTACGATTCACACGTAATATTTCTGTAGAGAACACATCTTCCATCTGTTCACTACCAAGGTTTGCCAGCAACTGAGCCACTTTCAACGGTCAAAACCCGTAAGCTTCGGTATTTCAAGACTCTGATTGGCTAATTCTAGTCCAATAGAATATCTGCATTTTACTTAAAGTTTTTCTTTGCTGTTGATTGGCTAATTTTAAACTGTTATTGAACATTACATCATCGTTGCTTTATTCATGACTAGTAATTTTCAAACTCTAAAACTTATTATTCTCACAGCTCTTGCATTATTAAAGTATATGATGTATTCACATAACATTATAAAACATGTTTATAATAAAAATAAGCATATGCAATGACTGTTACATACATTTTAAATAGTTATTACATATGTATTGTTTCAAGGCGGGCTGTTATTGAATTTACTTATTATAAAATACAATTGAAATTATTCAGGTATTAAAATACTGCCTCATCCTTTATAACTCCAATGTGTTCGTATTCAAGTACAACGGCTTTGAAAATCGTTTTAAGTTTTTTAGTAATTCATGAAATGAAACTGAAAGGTGTTTTACAGACCATGCTCGTGAGAAAGAATAGGTATTTTTAGTGTTGAAAGAATTATAAAAATCGGTGAGTGGTTTGTGAGATAACCCTACATACACACAGAAATGTTCTCTCCCTGTCTCATTATAGATACAGATTAAGTGTGATCCCAGTAAGGGATCGAAAGTTGATATGACGCGTTGCAACCAGCGTGCTGTGGATGACGGAAACGGGATATTGTGATGTAATGCATACCTGGTCTGGCGCACGGGAAGCTTTTCTGGTTCAGCTTAATTGCTCGGCGAACCCAATAATGGAAACCAACCAATCTCTTGAGCCTCATCATTCAATTTCCGTAGAATCGAAACAGACTGCTGGCATGGTCTGCAAATTGAACTTCACTGCATTCCTCAATGATCCGCCTGGTGAGCAAGGCAATAAATGGAAATAAATCCATTTCATAGCTTCGGAGGCGATCGACAAACATGATGTAGCAGTCACACGTACTCTTACAGGCTGAAAAATCTGA
Organism: Deroplatys truncata; assembly: GCA_030765065.1. Classification (NCBI taxonomy): domain Eukaryota; kingdom Metazoa; phylum Arthropoda; class Insecta; order Mantodea; family Mantidae; genus Deroplatys; species Deroplatys truncata. The sequence goes on along the minus strand of CM060987.1, from coordinate 178,037,815 downwards.
TGTGTTACACTCACATGACTTTCTCTACTCTTGTACAAACTACTTATACGTTTATTCTCCATCTACTTCACGTTAATCGAGATAAACATTTGCAGCAACTATCTCATTGCTAATTTTCATGTAGGTGCAAGCGGAGTATGATTTAAGCGATAGTCAAATGTTATAAGAGCAGGTTACTGTGTAGAGAATTTCAGTATTGGAAAATTCAAACAAATAACAAGAAATATCTCCGAAATGGCTCACTCCACAAACAAAATGTGTATGACATAAATTATGTATTTTAACGAGCTTTACATGACTTGTGTAGCACAATTTTCTCTGTCTCTTATAAGGAAGAGGACTTTTGGGAACATTCCAGAAAATTCAAGAAACACATTTTATTTGTCTGAAAATATCTTTTTCTAAAAATATATTTCTTGGATTCAGGGGGCCTCAAAACATGTATTTACGGTGAAATATTGTTATCGAATGTTTGGGTGGAAGGCAATGCTTCCCCTAGTTGCTATAATTAGTAGAGAAAGTAAAAAACACTTTTAGAAAGAGGACCGTCAGTGTGGATGTGTCTGTGTGTCTAAACAGCATAACTCAAAAACGAAAAGTTGGATAAATACTAAACTTGGTATTTAAGTTCAACATCTTTTAAAGATGCCACACGGACATTTTAAAGAATATCCCCCACCCCAGACTACTCTTAACATGGAACATTCTTCGTAAATTTTGATTTTCTCAAAATGGCTCTAACGATTTTGATTAAAATATCATATATTTAAGTTATTTTTATGAAAAATGAATTTATATCTTGAATTTTCTGGGAATGTCCCCAAAGTCCTCTTCATTCTGAATGGCTTTTGCATAAGTGGTAAACCGTAAGTGATAGACACAATTTTACTAAACAAAAAATCTGATGTGTTACACTCACATGACTTTCTCTACTCTTGTACAACTATTTTTACAAACGCTTATTCTCCATATGCTTCATGTTAATCGAGATGTTAATCTTATTGCTAATTTTCTTGTAGATGCAAGGGGAATTGGTAGGTTTTAAGCGATAGTCAAATCTTTTAAGACCTGGTTGCTATGTGGCGCATTCCGTTCTCTTTGTATGTCCAGGACATAAAAAATGAATAACGAATTCCCATTTGAGAAAATATATTGGAAAATTTAAGGGAATAACAAGCAATATCTCGAAAATGGTTCACTCAACAAAAAAATGTATATGACATAAATTGTGTATTTTAATGCGATCTACATTTTTGTGTAGTAAACTTTTGTCTATCTCTTATGATTTACCAGTTATGCAAAAGTCGTTCACAATGAAGAATACTTTTGGAGACATTTCCAGAAAATTCGAGATATACATTTCATTTGTCATAAAAAATATCTTAAACGTATGATATTTTAATGAAAATCGTTAGAGCCATTTATGAAAGTATTAAAATTTTCGAAAAATGTTCCATGTAAAGGGTAATTTTGGGTGGGGGGATTTTCTTAAAAACCTTCGCGTCGCATCTCTGGGAGATACTGAACCTAAATACCAAATTTGGTGTTTATCAGGCTGTTCGTTTCTGAGTTATGCTGTTCACACACACACAGACAGACACGGACATGTTTCCAAAAATGCTTTTTTTGATTCAGGGGTCATAAAACATATATTTCCGGTGCAATCTCGGTATCGAATTTTTGTGCTATGGTGTGCGAAGCTAGGTGAAATTTGTTCAGTTAGTCAAAGATAATTTATCTCTATATTGCTTTTGCTTGTTTTTATGTTTCTTTTTGTTGTTGTTTCTTTTGTCACCATACCTTGCATCTTGAATATGCATGTAAGTCAATGAACCATGTACTAAATACTTGTGCAATAACTTCACTAATTTGAAACGAATAAAGATACCTTATCTATCTAACTACTTATTGATAAACGCCATGAACCTATGTGCCCAATGTTCCAGGCCCTGAGAGCTATTTTGCACTTCTTTTCAGGCAGTATTTTTTAACACTTAAATTATTTCAGTCAAATTGTATAATATAAAATATAATAACAGCCTGCCTTGAAGCAATATGTGTATGTTACGATATATAAAAAGTGTATATTACAGTCATTGTATATGTTTATATTATTGTATACTTGTTTAATAATGTTATGCGAATGTATTACGTAATTTAATAATGTAGGAGCTGTGAGAATGATAGGTTAAAAGCTGCTAACAATGAGGTAACAATTAGATAACCTTAAGGCAATAATGAATTTGAAGGTTTAAATGCTACTAGTCATTATTGGAGCAACAATAACGTAAATTTGAGACAGTTCATAAAATAGCCAATCAACAACCAGAAAAAAGCTTTAGTTAAATGAAGATATTCTATTGGACTAGGAATAGCCAATCAGAAACAAATATAGCACAACTTACAGATTTAGAGCTTAGTTGCTTGCAACCAGTGTTTCTAACCGGATGCGAGATGCGTCCTCGAGAAATTTAATACGTATTCGTGTGAGACGAAAATAGTTTTACGTATTAAAAAGTGGAAGTAATTAATTAATGTATCTCACAGCTCTCTATATCAGTGAAGTGTTATTTAAATCGTCTCAAGTATTAATAAAAAAATCTGATGTGTTACACTCACACGACTTTCTCTACTCTTGTACAAAATATTTTTACAAACTCTTATTATCCATCTATTTCATATTAATCGAGATAAACATTTGCAGAAACGATCTTTTGACATGCAAAGAGAGTTACATTTTACACTTAGTGACAGTATAAAAATATCTGTCTATGGCTTAAGGCCTACTAAACTCTCCTTGTTTGGTATTTGCAAGGGTAATATAGAAATACGGTAGCCTTTAAGCATCGACATATCTCTTAATAGCTGGTTGCTATGTGCAGCATCATTCTCTTTGCCACAGATTAATACTCTTTGCATATCCAAGACAAAAAAGTTAATAACGAATTCCCATTTGAGAAAATAGGTATTGAAACATTTAAGGGAATAACAAGCAATATCTCGAAAATGGTTCACTCAGCAAAAAAATAAATATGACATAAATTCTGTATTTTAACGGGATCTACATTTTTCGTGTAGTAAAATTTTGACTATCTCTTATGGTTTACAAATTATGCAAAAGTCGTTCTAAATGAAGAATACTTTTGGAGACATTCCCAGAAAATTCAAGGTATATATTTTATTTGTCATGAAAGTATCTTAAACATATGATATTTTAATCAATATCGTTAGTCATTTTTGAGAAAATTAAAATTTTCGAAAAAATGTTCCATGTAAAGGGTAGTCTAGGATGGGGGGATTTTGTTGGAAACCTTCGTGTCGCATCTCTGGAAGATACTGAACCTAAATACCAAGTTTGGTGTTTATCCGATTGTTCGTTTCTGAGTTATGCTGTTCACAGGCGCACACACACACACACACACACATACAGACACACACGGACATGTTTCCAAGAATGCTTTTTTTGGATTCAGGGTGTCTCAAAACATGTATTTCCGGTGAAATCTCGGTATCGAATTTTTGGGTGGAATACAATACCTTCCCTACTTACTATACGTAGTAGAGAAAGTAAAAAGGAGTGAATTAAAAATTATAATCTGTGTAAGCCTACATTCTTCAGCCGCATCACACCCTGTTTAGAACTTCATGTCTCTAGAATTAATAGTGACGCAGCCGAGGCAAACATAAATGTATAATATCTAAAGAAACAGGCAAATTACAAAGTTAATATTTTTAAACTTGGGGCGAAGGCTACCGGAAGCTTTTACCATACGTGCGGTTGCAACTACTTCAAGTTCGGCTCCCCAACAGTTGAACTACAATACAACTCCTACTTCAAATTGGCTTTCCATACGTGGGGCAGAAAAATAAGAACTTCTTCACTATTAAACTTGGGAAAACCTCATCCAATGAACTCACAAATTTGAATTAGATCCCTCCGAATTACAAGGCAAACACGCCACGGATGTAGACAGGCATCAATTATAAAGTAGCGAATAGAAATCCTACAGAAATAAATACGGAGAAACTACTTGTTCACAAATAGGTGTAAAATTAATCTACTCAGTTCTTCCTCGCGTTTTTTTCCCTATCTTTGAACGTCCCTCAATTTAATTAACGGAGAGCGTTTGTACTGGTCTCTTCCCATCTAAACCGCCCAATGCCAAAGGGAGCAATTTAATAATAGTCTGAAGCACTGCGTGAATCATCTCCAATATTCAGGACGAGAGGGCGACACCCACACACCAGTGGTGGTTTCCCAAAGCTACGCAGACCCTACTCCAGACAAAAACACATCTCATGCACGTGTTCCCACGGTTGTATACGCTGACTCACGACGCAGTACGACATCCAGTAGAATGCTGACAACAAACCGTTGCTCAGGCAACAGCGAATCCGGTTTTCACAAGCCAGGACTAAGAGTGGCATAACAATAAAAAAAATCTGATATGTTACACTCACATGACTTTCTCTACTCTTGTACAATCTAATTTTACAAAGGCCTATTCTCCATATGCTTCATGTTAATCGAGATATCGAGATGTCAATCTTATTGGTAATTTTCTTGTAGATGCAAGGGAAATATGGTAGCTTTTAAGCGATAGTCAAATATTTTAACGCTGGTTGCTATGTGGCGCATTCCATTCTCTTTGCATGTCCAGGACAAAAAAAAATGAATAACGTATTTGGGAAAAAGTATAAGTATTGGAAAATTTAAGGAAATAACAAGCAATATCTCGAAAACGGTTCACTCAACAAAAGAAATGTATATGACATAAATTGTGTATTTTAACGCGATCTACATTTTTTGTGTAGTAAAATTTTGTCTATCTCTTATGGTTTACCAGTTATGCAAAAGGCGTTCACAATGAAGAATACTTTTGGAGACATTCCCAGAAAATTCGAGATATACATTTCATTTCTCATGACATTATCTTAAACATATGATATTTTCATCAAAATCGTTAGAGCCATTTTTGAGAAAATTAAAATTTTCGAAACGTTTTCCATGTAAAGGGTAGTCTGGAGTGAGGAGATTTTATTGAAAACCTTCGTGTCGCATCTCTGGAAGATACTGAACCTAAATACCAAGTTTGGTGTTTATCCGACTCTTCGTTTTTGAGTTATGCTGTTCACAGACACACAGACAGACACACACACGGACATGTTTCCAAAAAGCTTTTTTTGGATTCAGTGAGTCTCAAAACATGTATTTCCGGTGAAATCTCGGTATCGAAATTTTGGGTGGAATACAATACTTCCCCTACTTACTATACGTAGTAGAGAAAGTAAAAATGAATAACGAATTCCATTTGAGAAAAAGTATTGGAAAATTTAAGGGAATAACAAGCAATATCTCGAAAATGGTTCACTCAACAAAAAAATGTACATGACATAAATAGTGTATTTTAACGCGATCTACATTTTTTGTGTAGTAGAATTTTGTGTATTTCTTATGGTTTACCAGTTATGCAAAAGTCGTTCACAATGAAGAATACTTTTGGAGACATTCCCAGAAAATTCGAGATATACATTTCATTTCCCATTACAATATCTTAAACATATGACATTTTAATAAAAATCGTTAGGGCCATTTTTGAAAAAATTAAAATTTTCGAAAAATGTTCCATGTAAAGGGTAGCCTGGGTGGGGGGATATTCTTGAAAACCTTCGTGTGGCATCTCTGGAAGATACTGAACCTAAATACCAGGTTTGGTGTTTATCCGACTGTTCGTTTTTGAGTTATGTTGTTCACAGACACACACACGGACATGTTTCCAAAAATGCTTTTTTTGGATTCAGGGTGTCTCAAACCATGTATTTCCGGTGAAATCTCGGTGTCGAATTTTTGGGTGGAATACAATACTTCCCCTACTTACTATACGTAGTAGAGAAAGTAAAAATACAAAAGGTTAACATCTGTAGCCCTCTTCAAGCTTGATATTTGATGCATTACACTTATTACTTAAAAATTCGATACCGAGATTTCACTGGAAATATACGTTTTGAGACCCCCTGAATCCCAAAAAAGCATTTTTGGAAACATGTCCGTGTGTGTGTGTGTCTGTGACTAGCATAACTCAGAAACGAACAGTCGGATAAACACCCAACTTGGTATTTAGGTTTAGTATCTTCCAGAGATGCGACACGAATGTTTCCACGAAAATCCCCCACCCCAGATTACCCTTTACATGGAACATTTTTCGAAAATTTTAATTTTCTAAAAAAATGGCTCTAACGATCTTCATAAAAATATCATGTGTTTAAGATGTTTTCATGACAAATTAAATGTATATCTTGAATTTTCTGGGAATGTCTGCAAAAGTATTCTTCATTGTGAACGACTTTTGCATAACTGGTAAACCATAAGATATAGACAAACTTTTACTACACAAAAATGTAGATCGTGTTAAAATACACAATTTATCTCATATACATTTGTTGTTGTTGTTGTTGAGTGAAGCCTTTTCGAGGTATTGCTTGTTATTCCCTTAAATTTCCCAATACTTTTTCTCAAATGGGAATTCGTTATTCATTTTTTTATGTCCTGGACATTCAAAGAGAATGGAATGCGCCACATAGCAACCAGCTCTTAAAAGATTTTACTATCGCTTAAATCCTACCATATTCCCCTACCATATTGAAGTTGGAATTAAAAACCACCCTCCTAAAAGATTATTTATGTATTAAAGAATAATTTTTTACACTTTTTCAGCTATTTTAGTTGATTTTCTTAAGTAAAATCTGCGTACCGAAGATAGACACGAGGATGTAACTTCTATCTTTGTTCCTAGAAAAGCCTGCGAAGAAGTGTGCCGGCAACCCGCTTAGCAGATGTGCTGAAGAAGTTGCCGCAAGGACCCGGCGCGTTAGGTTTCTTTTCCGATAATGTGGACTGGATAGCGAGCGATACTCTGGTTTCTGCTACACTGTACGACTGCAATATGCCACTTCACTGCGAAATATAAACGTATCCACAGGATTAATGACAATGAGAGTATCCAACTCTAACCTTTAAGTTGTTAATTCATAAACAAAGTGAGAATATTTGGTGTGTATAGGGTAATCCTCAAAACTACTCAACCGATTTAGATAATTGTTTCTCCATTGAAGAGCCAAATATTGCTGGCGGACATGGTCTATAAAACCCTCTTCTTATTTAATTTCATAAATTTCTAAAAAATATTTTCAAAGCTCTTGTATATGAATATGAGCACATTGGTGTTACAAAATAATGGTTTGTGAAAATGGCTTCGCCTTTTATTTGAGAATGGTATGGAGTAGAAATAGTTGTCACTCCACAGAATATGCATATAAAATAAGATAAATGCCGTATATATTTCACTTGATGCAGTATATACATATATAGGGTCTTTCAACCAGAGTGTCCTATCTTTGAACTTAAATAAAACACGTTCTATAAATGATAGAGGTTTGTTAATTTTTTTATTTTGGAACATAATTAATGTCATTACGTGTGGAAGAGAACATCAGCTAAGTGACCGCCGCGACTTCGTTGGGTTGCGCGTATACGGTTGACCGTTTTCAATGACAGAAGAACGTAAATTAGGTTCAGCTTCACGAATAAACGCGTGATGTTATTCATAAGATCATTTACCGTTTCTGGCTTGTTGACATAAACTCGAGATTTAACATAACCCCACAAGAAGTAATCCAACGGCGTTAAATCACATGACCTCGGGGGTCAGTTAACATCACCACCACGGGAAATGATGAAACCTCTGGACTTCTCCTTCAAAAGATCGATTGTTTCGAGAGCAGTATGACATGTAGCACTATCTTGCTGTAACCAGATGTTTCTGAGCTCCATACCATCCAATTGAGGCCAAAAATATTCCCTTATAAGAGACCGGTATCTTTCTCGATTGACATTTAGAGCTTCTCCATCTTCATCTTGGAAAAAATATGTACCAATGATTCCACCAAAATCCACACCACACATTAACCTTTTGGGGATGAAGTGGTCGTGCTTGAATCTGCATTGGATTGTGATTGCTCCAGTACCGGAAATTTTGTTTGTTAACACAACCATCCATCCAAAAGTGGGCTTCGTCACTGATGATTTTTCGACAATTGCTTCCAATTGCTCCATAGCCCAGTCAGCGAATACACGGCGTAACCTATGGTCGTTGGACATTAGTTTTTGAGTTAAAACCATTTCTTAAGCGTTAAACTTCAAGTCCAGATGTAGAATTCGCCAATTTGTGGTCGGCAAAGGCCCCAATTCTTGCGCTTGACGAGCAAATTGATTTGTTTCCGTTCTCGCGTACACTCTCACGAACGGCGCCTATGTTTTCGTTGGAGCGCTTACTTAGATTACGTACAGGCGTTCTTTGATCGCTGACAGAACCGCTTCTTTCAAATTTATCGATCAAACCCCGAATCGTTCTCTCGCAGAGACGATTATGCACACCGTAAACTTCACACAATACACGGAAGGTTTGTCGAAAAGATGATCCATTTTGATAATAAGTTTTCACAATTTCTACGCGTTGCTGAATGCTGTAACGTTCCATGGCTATTTGCCAATAACAACTGTAATCACATGAAAAAAATGACTGCTGTAACTCAATAACAACTGCAGCTATCACATGTTAAATACAGGACACTCTTGTTGAAAGACCCTTTATAAATGGTCACCATTTAGCCATTAATACACAACAAAACAAAAGAAAATCAAATCTGCGAGTGCCAACATATTTTAATAACTTTTAAGTAAGAGACTTTTGCTTTATTTCCTTTGTATGTTATAATCAAGATCCTTAGCACGGTATATTAAATAATTGTTGAAAGATAGAAAATTGTGTCCACCTAATATTAGAAATTAGTCAATGTATTTCATAGTTAACAACTCAGAGTATTATTTTTCTCGGTTGTGGTACTATGTATCAATTTTTCAAAGCGGTTAACTTGGTGGCCTGGGAATGGGGAATCTTCATATTCATCAGCGTCACCTTTATTTCTGTATTGTGTGAAAACTGTGTAGCTGTATACGTTATTAAATAACTGTGGGAGCAAAGAAAAGGTACAAAGGTTTAAAATGACACTGTGATTACGAGGAATGATCAACACACACTGAAACTGTTTTTCTTACATGTCTATTACTCCATTTCAATGCTTACATGACCCATTTCAAAGTAACTCCCTCCTACTTCAATGCACTCTGGCGTTCTCTGCCAGAACTCAAACTCTTGGTGTAAGCCATTCTTTGTAAGGGCCTTGAAAATCACCTCACTTTTCTTAAGAACTGCTTCAGAGTTCTCAAATAAAATGCTGGAGCTTTGCCTTTAATGATGGTAATAAAAGAAAGAACCACATGTTGCAAGATTAGGACTATAAGGCGGATGCGGTACTCAGTAATGTTCTATTTGGCCAAAACCTATATGACTTGTTTTGCGACGTGAGGCCAAGCCTTGTCTTGATAAGTCACCACTCAGTCCGATAAAGTTCTGGTCGTTTCCTCACAATGTGCTTCCTCAGTGTAGCCAAGACTGACGTGTAGCAGAGTGTTAGGGGGAACTGCATCTGGTAAATCATTCCATTACAGTTAATGTGGTATGCGACATGCAAGCAGGGTATACAAAACAGAGCATTACTATCAACCTACCGATACGAGAGTGTTGCCATATGGACTTTATACATAAAACTCCGCTCTTTTCAAATGTTCATGGTGTACACAGAAAAGTATCAAGGAAGCTGCAGGAAAAAATCAGTCGCAGTTTTCGTTGATCAGCCCTCGTATTTAAAAAAATTACTACAACCATTCCGACCGATAACTGTTCCACCGCCAAAGGCAGTACTTCCAGAACTTGGAAGCCTGTCGGGGCGAAGTTAAGGAAGTCAGATGTTTCGCGAGTTTTACATTATTTGCGTGAATATTTGGGGGTTTTCATCGCTATTAGAAATACCGTGACTGTACAAATGTTTTTCCTCCTATTGTCCTTCCAACGGCTATAATAGATGCTGCAGTAATTAAACTAGTTCTACAACAGCTTTGAACACCGCATTGTTGATGCCCCCACTGTTCATTTGTTTTCAATTAATTGGAGTTTGTTGAGGCTCCGTGCCATCAATATTGCCTCTGAATCGTCATCAAAGACTAATTACTGCAACCAAACATCCTAACGTTTGATCCACTATTTGTTGTTGATTAATTGAATATTCGGTCTAACCTAAATAACTTTTTAACGCAGACAGAATCTAATTAGCAAAATAATAACAACGCTTTCATGCTAACAAATAAGGTTATGTTATGTAGATTCCCTACCATTTTTCCTTGCTCATGTTTTTCTACGACCATTATTTCTTTCTCTACCCGTACCTAGTAGGTAGAGGAAGTACCTAATGAATTCTATTAAAATTCCACCGGTAATACATGTTTTGAGGTCCTCCGAATAAAAAATAGCAGTTTTACAAAAATCTCCATGTTTGTGTGTCTCTCTATGCGCGTGCGTGTGTGTGTTTGAACAGCATAGCTAAAAACGAAATTTCGGATAAATACCAAATTTTATATTTAAGTTCGGCATCTTCCAAGGATGGGACATGAAGATTTTTAATAAAATCCCCCCTCCCACAAACTACTTCTTACATGGGAGCATTTCCAATGTCTTACTGCATATTCTTTATTTTATTATTAAATATTTGTACTACTACAAGTTTAAGAATATTTAAAGACATAGAAAAATGTCTAATGTAATACATTCACATGACTTTCTCTGCCCTCTATCGTTTATCAGCGGGATAAAAACTAATCTTACTAAAACTTACTATTCTGTCTACTACATTTTAATCGAAATAAGTCTTTGCAGAAATAGCTACATTACACATTTCGTTATAGATACAAAGGGAACAGCGACATTCAAAGAATGGCCAAGTAATGAACAATTGGAACCAATGATAACGGATATCTCAGAAATGGCTTATGCCACAAAAACTTTATTTGACATACATTGTGTACCTAAAAGTGTTCTACAATTTTTATGTAGTACGTTTTCATCAATCGATTAACGTTTACCAGTTATACAAGATTATACAAAATTCCTTCCGAATGAAGAGGACGTCATTGGCTATTCCCAGAAAATTCAAGATATGCATTTTATTTGTCATGTAAATATATTTAATATATGGTATTTTCATCAAAATCGTTACAGCCAGTTTTTAGATAATACAAAATTTCAAAAAAGTTACATATAAAGGGTAGTTTGGGGTGGGAGAATTTTCCTTAAAAGTCTTCGTGTCGCATCTTTGGAAGGTTGACAGACACAGAACTTTTTCTAAAAATGCTTTTTTTTTTGTATTCAGGGGCCTCAAAACTTGTATTTAAGGTGAAATATCGCTATCAAATTTTTGGGTGGAATGTAATATTTTCTCTGCGTGGTGGAGATAGTAAAAATTACTGTATAAAGTGCTATTACCATTTGTTTTTAAACTTACGGTAAATATATTGTTTTCAAACTACTTTTCAACCTGAGTCACTTTTAGTAGAAAATAAACATTGATTTTAAGGACTGGCCTAAAAGTAACCCAAGAAATGTGATGTGTTACTTTCTCAAGAATTTCTTTCGTTTATTACTTTCTCTACTATGTATAGTACCTGAGTAGAAAAACTAATTGCTTTCCACCCAAAAATTCGATATCGAAATTTCACCGTAAATACATGTTTCGAGGTGCCTTGAATCCAAATAAAGCATTTTTTGAAACATGTCCGTGTTTGTGTGTCTGTGTTGTGAACAGCATAACTCAAAAACGAAAAGTCGGATAAATACCAAACTTGGTATTTGAGTTGAGTGTCTTCCTAGGATGCGACACGAAGATTTTCAAGAAAATCCCCTCACCCCAAAATACCCTTTACATGGAACATTTTTCAAAAATTTTGATTTTCTCAAAAATGATTTTAACTGTTTTGATTAGAATATCATATTTTAAGATATTTTGATGACAGATGAAATGTATATCTGGAGTTTTGTGGGAATGTCCCCAAAAGTCCTCTTCTTTCTGAATGACTTTCGCATAGCTGGTAAACCGTATGAGATAGACCACATTTTTCTGCACAAAAAAATGTAGATCTCGTTAAAACACACAATTTATGTCATTTACATTTTTTTTGTGGAGTGAACTATCTCCGAGATATTCTTTGTTATTTATTTGAATTTCCCAATACTTATAGTTGTTCTCAAATGGGAATTCGTTATTAGTTTTCTTTTATGTCCTAGACATGCAAAGAGAATGAAATGCTCCACATAGCAACCAGCGCTTAAAAGATTTGACTATCGCTTAAAACCTACCATATTCCCCTTGCATCTACAAGAAAATTAGCAATAAGATTAACATGAAGCATATGGAGAATAAGCGTTTGTAAAAATAGTTTGTACCAGAGTAGAGAAAGTCGTGTGAGTGCAACATATCCAGATTCTTTTATATATGTAGCTTCTACGAAAGTTTATTTGCTTACACACTTCATGTTAAGGGTGATAAATCTTTGTAGACATTGTTTCATCACACATTCCTTTATAGGTACAGCAGGGATAGAAGAAACCAAAATAGTGTCAGATGCTGAAAACCTGTTTCCATGACATCGCGAGAAACAACTGATTGGCGACAGCCACTTTAAAAAAGGACAAAGAATTGAAGAATTCTAACAACGGATATCTCGAAAACAGTTGATGTCACATATTTCAAACAAATTGTATGTTTTAAAGATATACATTTGTGAAGTACGCTTTTGTTTATCTCTTATGTTTACCAGTTATTCAAAATTATACAAAATTATACAAAATTTGTAGAGGATTTCACAGACTATTCCCAAAAGATTCAAGATATACATCCTATTTGTCATGTAAATATCTTAAACATAACATATTTTAATAAAAATCAGACATTTCTGGAAAAAATTCGAAAAATCTTCCATTAAAGGGTAATTAGGGGTGAGGAAATGTTCCTGAATATCTTCGTGATGCATCTTAGTAAGAAACTGAAACTAAATTTTGGTACTTATCGGCAATTTTGTTTTTAAGTTTATGCTGTTTACAGACATTCGTAGCTATACAAACACATACACACATGGACATTTTTCTAAAAATGAGTATTTTGGATTCAAGTGGCTTCTAAATATCGAATTTTTAGTTGGAATATAATACCTTCTCTACCTACTTTGTACGTGGCAGAGAAAGTAAACCTGGAGTTGTTTACTGTTTTAATCACTTTTAAAGTATTTTCTCTCTTAAATTAAAAAGCCGAGTCATTTGAATGGCCTGTTTTTTGTAGAGTGAGGTGCTGATTATTATGCTCCTGATACTTGCTTTGAAATTGTTGTTACCGCTCCAATAATAAGACACGAGGTAGAAGGGAACGCATTGTGTGCTGGAGCTAATTTCATTATGCACGGAGCTCCTACCAACAAGCAAGTGATCGATCTGGACTGGGATGGGCGCACCAGGTGTCGGTCCCAACCTCGGTTACCATGACTTTCTCGCTGTCACAACCAAAGATTGCTTCTCCATTTCACCTGGTCCCGTCTCGCTCAAAATTTGAATCAATATGTGCGTCTCGGGGTCGCGCCACTGATCGCTGCGTTTCTCCTCAGGAACTAACACTCTGATATGTTACACTCACATCACTTTCTCTACCCACTATCGTTTATTATGAGGAAGTTAGTTTCTGCCCCACGTATGGAAGCCAATTTGAGGAAGGAGTTGTATTGTATTTCCACTGTTGGGGAGCCAAACTTGAAGTACTTGCAACCGCACGTATGGTAAAAAGTTTCCGGTAGCCTTCGTCCCAAGTTTAAAAATATTAACTTTGTAATTTGACTGTATATTTAAATATTATATATTTATGTTTTCCTCGGCTGCGTCAATATTATTGTTAGAGACATGAATTTCTTTGCGGAGAGTGGTGTGGTTAAGAATGTAAACTTACACAGATTATAATTTTTACTTCACTTCTTTTACTAATTCTTGACACGATTTAAATAACACTTCACTGATATAGAGAGCTGTGAGATTATTTTATTAATTACTTGCACTTTTTAAACACGTAAGCTATTTTTGTCTCACACGAATACATATAAAACTTCTCGAGGACACGTCTCGCGTCCGGTTAGGAACGCTCTCTGCTAGCAATTGAATTCTGAATATGCACAATTTGCCCTATTTCAGTTTCTGATTGGCTAATCCTACTCCAGTAGAATACTTTCATTTAACTTGAGCTTTTTTTCTGGTTGTTGATTGGTAATTTTATAAACTGTCTCAAAAATTATATTATTGTTGCTCCAAGAATTACCAGTAGTATTATTTAACTTTCTAATTCATTATTGTCTCCAGGTTACCTCATTGTTAGCAACTTTTAACCTATTATTCTCACAGCTCCTACATTATTAAATTACGTAATACATTCACATAACATTATTAAACATGTACATAATAATATAAACATTAATACAATGACTGTTACATACATTTTATATATTATATTATACACATATTGCTTTAAGGTGGGCTGTTATTATATTATATTACATAATTTGACTGAAATCATTTAAGTGTTAAAAATACTGTCTCAATTATTTTCTCTGCTGCTTATCTATAGCAAGCAAGGGAAGTGTTGTATTCCATCCAAAATCTCGATACACTTTATTCCACCGAAAATACATGTTTAGAGCCCCTGAATACGCCCAAAATGTTACTTTCTCTACCACGTACCTACTACGTAAAGGTGCTCTATTCCACCGAAAAAATCGATACCGAGTTTCCACCAAAAACACATGTTTTGAGGCCCCCTGAATCCATCAAAAGGATTTTTGGAAAAGGTCCAGTGTATGTGTCTCTATGTGTGTGTCTGTGAACAGCTTGACTCAAAAACGAAAAGTCTGATAAACTCCAAACTTGGTATTTAACTTCAGTATCTTCCAAAGATGCGATAGGAAGGTTTTCAAGAAAAATCCCCCACCCCAAACTAGAAACTAGACTTTACATAGATTTTTACAAGTTTTTATTTTTTCAAAAATCGCTCTGAAGATTTGGATTAAAATAACCATATATTAAAGATATTTACATGACAGATAAAATGTATATCTTGAATTTTCTGGGAATAGCCCTGAAGTCCTCCTCATTCGGAAGGAATTTTGTATGATCTTGTATAACTAATGGACGTTAAGAGATAACGAAAATGTACAATAGAAAAAATGTAGATCTGTTTAAAAGACACAATTTACTTCAAATAGCTTTTTTGTGGCATCAGCCATTTCAGAGATATTCTTATTAGTGGTTCCAATTGTTCAGTACTTAGCCATTCTTTTAAACTGTTATGATTTTTAGTTGTTTCTCACGATGTCAAGCAAAACAACATGGAATTTCAAGGCCAGCATATAGCGTCCGGTTCTAGAACAGTTTTGCTGTTCTTTGTGTCTATAACGAAATGTGCAATGTAGCTATTTACGGAAAGGTTTATCTCGATTAAAATGAAGTAGATAGGAAACTTCATAAGAATAATTTGTATACTAACTAATAAATGATAAAGGGTAGAGAAAATCATGTGTATGTAATACATCAGATGTTTAAAAAAAGATCCCTGTTTGTGTGTGAAGCATAACTGAAAAACAAAAAGTCGGTTTAATTACGAAACTTGCTATTTAAGTTCAAGGTCCTCCAAGAATGCGGCACGAGGATTTTCTAGAAAATCTCTCTACTTCAAACTACCCATTATACAGAAGGTGTTTCGAAAAGTTTTATGGCTCTAACTATTTTGATTAAAATTTGAGGCAGTATGTTTAACACTTAAATGATTTCAGTCTAATTCTATAACAGCCCACCTTAAAGCAATATGTGTATGTAACAAGATATAAAAAGTGTATATTACAGTCATTGTATATGTTTATATTATTGTATACATGTTCAATAATGTTATGTGAATGTATTACGTAACTTAACAATGTAGGAGCTGTGATAAATGGGTCAAAATTTGCTAAGAATGAGGTAACCTTGAGGCAATAATGAGTAAGAAAGTTTAATAATGCTACTGGTCATTATTGGAGCAACAATAATGTCAATTTGGAGACAGTTTATAAAATAGCCAATCAGAAACTGCAAAAATGGCAAAATTTGCAAATCTAAAAGTCAGTTGCTTGTAGACAGCGCCCATAACTGGACGCGTTGTTTGTAGACAGTGTTCCTAACCGGACGCGAGATGCGTCCTCGAGAGATTTAATACGTATTCGTGTGAGACGAAAATAGTTTAAGTGTTTAAAAAGTGCAAGTATTTAATAAAAGAATCTTACAGCTCTCTATATCAGTGAAGTATTATTTAAATCGTGTCTAGCAGCAATAAAAGGAGTGAAGTAAAATTATAATCTGTGTAAGCCTACATTCTTCAGCCGCACCACGCCTTACAAAGAAATCCATGTCTCTAACAATAATACTGACGCAGCCGAGGCAAACGTAAATATATAATATTTAAAGAAACAGTCAAATTACAAAGTTAGTATTTTTAAACTTGGGGCGAAGGCCACCGGAAACTACATTTTTGGGGGGCGAAGGCTACCGGAAACTTTTTACCATACGTGCGGTTGCAATTACTTCAGGTTCGGCTCCCCAACAGTTGAACTACAATACAAACTACAAACTTCAAATTGTCTACCAAAACGTGGGGCAAATAATGAAACAATACAAACCTTCTTAAAATTGGCTCCCAAAGCATGCAGCAAAATAACAACGTAAAAAAAATCCGATGTGTTACACTCACATGACTTTCTCTACTCTTGTGCAATCTATTTTTACAAACTCTTATTCTCCATATATTTCATATTAATCGAGATAAATATTTGCAGAAACGATCTTTTGACATGCAAAGAGAATTACATTTTACACATAGCGACCAGTTCTAAAAATATTTTAATATCCCTTAAGGCGTACTATGTTCCCCTTGTTTTGTAATTGCAAGGCTAATATAGAAATACAGTAGCCTTTAAGCATCCACATATATCTTAATAGCTGGTTGCTAGGTTCAGCACCATTCTCTTTGCCACAGATTAATAATCTTTGCATGTCCAAGACAAAAAAATGAATAACAAATTCCCATTTGAGAAAATAAGTATTGAAAAATTTAAGGGAATAACAAGCAATATCTCGAAAATGGTTCACTCAACAAAACAAATGTATATGACATAAATTGTGTGTTTTAACGCGATCTAAATTTTTTGTGTAGTAACATTTTGTCTATCTCTTATAGTTTACCAGTTATGTAAAAGTCGTTCACAATGAAGAATACTTTTGGAGACATTCCCAGAAAATTCAAGATATACATTTCATTTGTCATGAAAATATCTTAAACATATGATATTTTAATCAAAATCTTTAGAGCCATTTTTCAGAAAATTAAAATTTTCGAAAAATGTTCCATGTAAAGGGTAATCTGGGGTGGGAGGATTTTCTTGAAAACCTTCGTGTCGCATCTCTGGAAGATACTGAACCTAAATACCAAGTTTGGTGTTTATCCGACTGTTCATTTCTGAGTTATGCTGTTCACAGACACACACACGGACATGTTTCCAAAAATACTTCTTTTGGATTCAGGGGGTCTCAAAACATATATTTCCGGTGAAATCTCGGTATCGAATTTTTGGGTGGAATGCAATACTTCCCCTACTTACTATACGTAGTAGAGAAAGTAATAAAAATACAACAAAATAACTACTTCAAATGGCATATGCTTAAGATATTTTCATCACAAATGAAATGTGTAAATTTAATGTTCTGCAACTATTTTATATATATAGCTATATTTAATATAAAATTAAAGAGGAAATTTCAGTTAATAAAATGCACAATAAACTGAAAATGTCGTTTCTAACGCTCCATATGGTCTATGATCTTCGGGGATACCTCATTCAACCAAGCGATGACTGACCCATTTCTGAAGCGAGGTCACCCAGCAGGCAGAATCTAATGGTAGGGTGATGATGAGGATGGCTTGGAATGAGAGGACCTACAACTTTTACTGAGGATTCCGAATCACGTTGGGTCTTGATAGTTCACGTGTGCAAATCAGAGGTGAAGGCGAGATAGGGCCGATTTAAAATCGCGACCTCAGAGCCGGGAATCAAACCCCGCAACCCTCAGCACATGAGCTGGAAACGAAACCACTGCGCTATCCCGGTGCGCATACACTAAAACTTAATTTTCGCCATCTAGTCTCTCCTTAATTTCATAGTTCTTCCTTAATTCCGTTAATTCTGAACACACGAGCCTGCACTTTGTTGGGTGGTCTACTCACGAAACAATGTAACGCAAGCACAGCGGCACGTATGGCCTTTTGTTGTGATACCAGAAGATACCACCGAATGCAGTCCATAAGAATAAGCAATAAACACACTAATTTTGAAAAGAACGCATTTACCAATCATCTTATTGACTGTATAAAAGATTATACTACATACAAGAACTACAACATCTGATGGGATACATTCACATGATTTTCTCCACCCTCTATCGTTTACTGGGTACACATATTATTCTTACAGCAACTTATTATTGTATTCCACCCAAGAATTCGATACCGAGATTTCACCGGAAATACATGTTTGGAGACCCCCTGAATCCTAAAAGAGCATTTTTGGAAGCATGTCCGTGTGTGTGTCTGTGAACAGCATAACTCAGAAACGAACAGTCGGATAAACACCAAACTTGGTATTAAGGTTCAGTATCTTCCAGAGATGCGACACGAAGGTTTTCAAGAAAATCCCCCCACCCCAGATTACCCTTTACATGGAACATTTTTCGAAAATTTTTATGTTCTCAAAATGCCTCTAACGATTTTGATTAAAATATCATATGTTTAAGATATTTTCATGACAAATGAAATGTATATCTCGAATTTTCTGGGAAAGTCTCCAAAATTTTACTGCACCAAAAATGTAGATCGCGTTAAAATACACAATTTATGTCATGTACGTTTTCTTTGTTGAGTGAACCGTTTTCGAGATATTGCTTGTTATTCCTTTAATTTTTACTTTCTCTACTACGTATAGTAAGTAGGGGAAGTATAGCATTCCACCCAAAAATTCGATACCGAGATTTCACCGGAAATACATGTTTTGAGACCTCCTGAATCCAAAAAAAGCATTTTTGGAAACATGTCCGTGTGTGTGTCTGTGTGTGTGTGTGTCTGTGTGTGTGTGTGTGTCTGTGAACAGCATAACTCCAAAACGAACAGTCGGATAAACACCAAACTTGGTATTTAGGTTCAGTATCTTCCAGAGATGCGACACGAAGGTTTTCAAGAAAATCCCCCCACCCCAGACTACCCTTTACATGGAACATTTTTCGAAAATTTTAATTTTCTCAAAAATGGCTCTAACGATTTTGATTAAAATATCATATGTTTAAGATACTGTCATGAGAAATGAAATGTATATCTCGAATTTTCTGGGAATGTCTCCAAAAGTATTCTTCATTGTGAACGACTTTTGCATAACTGGTAAACCATAAGAGATAGACAAAATTTTACTACACAAAAAATGTAGATCTCGTTAAAATACACAACTTATGTCATATACATTTCTTTTGTTGAGTGAACTGTTTTCAAGATATTGCTTGTTATTCCCTTAAATTTTCCAATACTTATACTTTTTCTCAAATTCGTTATTCATTTTTTTATGTCCTGGACTTGCAAAGAGAATGGAATGCGCCGCATAGCAACCAGCGTTAAAATATTTGACCATCGCTTAAAAGCTACCATATTCCCCTTGCATCTACAAGAAAATTAGCAATAAGATTGGCATCTCGATATCTCGATTAACATAAAGCATATGGAGAATAGGCGTTTGTAAAAATAGATTGTACAAGAGTAGAGAAAGTCATGTGAGTGTAACACATCAGATTTTTTCAATACTTATACGTTTTCTCAAATGGGAATTCCTTATTCAGTTTTTTTGTCCTGGTAATGCAAAGCCAATGGAATACTCCACATATCAACCAGCTCTTAAAATATTTGACTATCGCTTAAAGCCTACCAATTCCCCTTGCACCTACAAGAAAATTAGCAATAAGATTAACATCTCGATTAACATGAAGCAGATGGAGAATAAGCGTTTGTAAAAATAGTTTGTACAAGAGTAGAGAAAGTCATAGGAGTGTAACACAACAGATTTTTTTTTCTATCTAGTTCAATTTAATCGAGATAAACCTTTGCAATTATAGTTTCATCACACATTTCATTATGGGCTCAACGGGGATAGAGAAAGTCGAATCGATTGTCAGATGTTTAAAAGAATGACATCGTGAGAAATAACTGAATAGCCACATTACTTTAAGAAAAACGAATAAGTATTAAAAACTTCAAGCTAATAACAATAAATATCTCGGAAATGGCTGCTGCCTCAAAAAGTGTATTTGAGATAAATTGTGTATTTTAAAGAGGTCTACATTTGTTCTGTAGTACGGTTTTGTCTATCACTTATGGTTTACTCGTTATACAAAATTATATGAAATACCTTCCTAATGAAAACGCCTTCACGGGCTATTCCCAGAAAATTGAGGATATACACTTTATTTTGTCATATAAATATCTTAAAGATGTAGTGTTTTAATAAAAATCGTCAGAGCCATTTTTGAGAAAACAAATTCCGATAAAAGTTTCATGTAAAGGGTAATTTGGAGTGAGGAATTTTCTTCACATCGCATATTTGGAAGACACTGAGCTTAAATACCGAGTTTGGTATTTATCGGATTTTTTTCTTTTTAGTTATTCTGTGTACAGGCACATCTCACAGCTAGGCACACGCGGATATTTTTCTAAAATTCTGATGTGTTACACTCACATGACTTTCTCTACTCTTGTACAAACTATTTTTACAAACGCTTATTCTCCATCTACTTCATGTTAATCGAGATAAACATTTGCAGACTCTATCTTATTGCTAATTTTCTTGTAGATGTAAGGGGAATATATATTTACAAGGGCAATATAGAAATACAGTAGCCTTTAAGCACATACATATCTCTTAACAGCTGGTTGCTAGGTGCAGCACCATTCGCTTTGCCACAGATTAATACTCTTTGCATATACAAGACAAAAAAATGAATAACGAATTCCCATTTGAGAAAATAAGTATTGAAAAATTTAAGGGAATAACAAGCAATATCTCGAAAATGGTTCACTCACCAAAAAAATGTATGTGACATAAATTGTGTATTTTAACACGATCTACATTTTTGTGTAGTAAAACTTTTGTCTATCTCTTATGATTTACCAGTTTTGCAAAAGTCGTTCACAACGAAGAATACCTTTGGAGACATTCCCAGAGAATTCGAGATATACATTTTATTTGTCATGAAAATATCTTAAACATATGATATTTTAATTAAAATCGTTAGAGCCATTTTTGAGAAAATTAAAATTTTCGAAAAATGTTCCATGTAAAGGGTAATCTGGGGTGTGGGGATTTTCGTGAAAACCTTCGTGTCGCATTTCTAGAAGATGAACCTTAATACCAATTTTGGTGTTTATCCGACTGTTCGTTTCTGAGTTATGCTGTTCACAGACACCCACACGCCGACATGTTTCCAAAAATGCTTTTTTTGGATTCAGGGGGTCTCAAAACATGTATTTCCAGTGAAATCTCGGTATCGAATTTTTGGGTGGAATACAATACTTCCCCTACTTACTCTACGTAGCAGAGAAAGTAAACTTGGTTTTTTACGGTTCAGGGGGCTCTAAACGTGTATTTCCGACGAAATATCGGCATCGTATGTTTGTAAGTACGTAATAAAATAAAACAGTATACGTATTTGGAAATTCAAATCAATAACAAAGAATATCTCGGAAATGTTTAATGTTCCAAAAGTATTTATATGACATAAATTATGTGTTTTAACGAGATCTACACTTTTTGTGTACTAACACTTTGTTTGTATCTTAGGGTTTATTAATTATACAAAACTTACTCGGAATGAAGAGCGCTTCACAGGATGAGTTTAGAGAATTCAAGATATACATTTTATTTTGCATGCAAATGCCTTAAATACATTGAATTTTAATCAAAATCGTTAGAGCCATTTATGAGAAAATGAAAACTAACGAAAGCTTTTCCATGTAAAGGGTACATTGGGACGAGGGCATTTCTTGCAAATATTCGTGTCGCATCTTTGGGAAACTCTGAACTAAAATATCAGGTTTGGTATTTAGTCGACTTTTCGTTTTGGAATTATGTTGTTCACACATACAGAACTGTCGCGGGTTCAAACTCGGCGGAATGCCATGGATTTTTTTCGGGCGTAAAAATCCTTAGCGTGGCTACCTTCGGAAGGGAAGCAAAGCCGGTGGCCACGTGTCGTAGATTTACGGTACGGAAAAGAACCTCAAGCACGATAAAGAGGTCTCTAAGCAAAATCTGCGGTCTTTCACGCCCAATATAGAATGGGACGCCGAGAACCGAAGTAGTTAAAGACCATCCATAAATACAACTCAATTTAATTTTTTAACATAGAGCTTTTTCTAAGTTCTACTTTCTCTACTACGTATAGTAAGTGGGGGAAGTATTGTATTCCACCCAAAAATTCGATACCGAGATTTCACCGGAAATACATGTTTTGAGACCCCCTAAATAAAAATAAAAACGTTTTTGGAAACATGTCCGTGTGTGTGTCTGTGTGTGTGTGTGTGTGTGTCTGTGTGTGTGTGTGTCTGTGTGTGTGTGTGTCTGTCTGTGAACAGCATAACTCAGAAACGAACAGTATGATAAACGCCAAGCTTAATATTTAGGTTCAGTATCTTCCAGAGATGCGACACGAAGGTTTTCAATAAAATCCCCCCACCCCAGAATACCCTTTACATGGAAGATTTTTCGAAAATTTTAATTTCCTCAAAAATTGTTTAACGATTTTGATTAAAATATCATATGTTTCATATATTTTTATGACAATCGGAATGTATATCTCGAATTTTCTGGGAATGTCTCCAAAAGTATTCTTCATTGTGAACGACTTTTGCATAACTGGTAAACCATAAGAGATAGACAAAATTTTACTACACAAAAATGTAGATCGCGTTAAAATATACAATTTATGTCATATACATTTTTTTGTTGGAGGAACCATTTTCGAGATATTGCTTGTTATTCCCTTAAATTTTCCAATACTTATACTTTTTCTCAAATGGAAATTCGTTGTTCATTTTTTTTGTCCTGGCCATGTAAAGAGAATGGAATACTACACATAGCAACCAGCTCTTAAAATATTTGACTATCGCTTAAAACCTACCAATTCCCCTTGCATCTACAAGAAAATTAGCAATAGGATTAACATCTCGATTAACATGAAGCATATCGAGAATAAGCATTTGTAAAAATAGTTTGTACAAAAGTAGAGAAAGTCATGTGAGTGTAACACAGATTTTTTTCCTCAGGATGCCTCAAACGTATATTTCCAATGAAATATTGGTATCGAATTTTGGATGGAATGCATTATTTCCTCTATGTACTAGGTACGTGGTAGAGAAAGTTTAAAAAATCTTATGTGTTACACTCACATGACTTTCTCTACTCTTGTACAAACTATTTTTACAAACGCTTATTCTCCATCTACTTCATGTTAATCGAGATAAACATTTGCAGACTCTATCTTATTGCTAATTTTCTTGTAGATGTAAGGGGTATATATATTTACAAGGGCAATATAGAAATACAGTAGTCTTTGAGCACATACATATCTCTTAATAGCTGGTTGCTAGGTGCAGCACCATTCCCTTTCCCACAGATTAATACTCTTCGCATATCCAAGACAAAATATGAATAACGAATTCCCATTTGAGAAAATAAGCATTGAAGAATTTAAGGGAATAACAAGCAATATCTCGAAAATGGTTCACTCAACAAAAAAAATTTATATGACATAAATTGTGTATTTTAACGCGCTCTACATTTTTGTGTAGTAAAACTTTTGTCTATCTCTTATGGTTTACCAGTTATGCAAAAGTCGTTCACAATGAAGAATACTTTTGGAGACATCCCCAGAAAATTCAAGATATACATTTTATTTGTCACGGAAATATCTTAAGATATGATATTTTAATCAAAATCGTTAGAGCCATTTTTGAGAAAATTAAAATTTTCGAAAAATCTTCCATGTAAAGGGTAATCTGGGGTGGGGGGATTTTATTGAAAACCTTCGTGTCGCATCTCTGGAAGATACTGAACCTAAATACCAAGCTTGGTGTTTATCCTACTGTCGTTTCTGAGTTATGCTGTTCACAGACACACAGACACACACACGGACATGTTCGCCCAAAATGCTTTTTTTGGATTGAGGGGATCTCAAAACATATATTTCTCGTGAAATCTTGGTATCGAATTTTTGGGTGGAATACAATACTTCCCCTACTTACTATACGTAGTAGAGAAAGTAAAAACTGGTAGGCTGGAAGAGAGAGGTATTTGATGGATTAAAATGTATACAGGTAAATTGCATGTATGCTGACGACATTGTTATTACCGTACATAGGAATTTTTAAGCAATTGGCTGCAAGTTATTTACTAGTCGGTCACGATATGAGTGCGTGCGTTGTAAAGAGGAACTAAACAGGGTGGGGCATCGGAAGGACAGTTTGGTAAAGGAACCACCCGCAGTTCCGAGTTAAATTTACTAGCGAGGCTAAGGCCTGGAAATGTAGTACTGTTTTCATTGTGCAACTTTACGTTCCCCTATCGCCTTTCTCCTCACTCCCCTCTGATCCCTAGACGTTGACGTTCGCATTGTCAACACAAACAGTGGCACCGTCCTGCAAGCGCACTCATGTCGTGCCGATTAGTACACTCAGCCTATATGCCAATACAAAGGATGTAAACAACAGCGGCTAAGGGTCACTAACGGACAGGTATACACAGATTGGAAATGCTGTCTACAATTGTCAACAGGATGTACGAGGGATGGGGGAGGATACTTTCTTACCCGCTGCGTCCCTGCCTAATGTCCGGTAATAGTTCAAGTTAATTTCCTTTCGCCCGGGCTTTAATGCTTAGAAATTCCTATGTCTAGTTATTACACGTATAAAGTAATGAGAATGTTTTATACAGAGGTGCATATGCAAGCTAAATGAATTGGGAGAACAATTTTATTGCCGCCTTCTTCTTCTCCATCACGGTTTAGGCTGTCAGCTCATTCCAACTCCAAATATTTATTCTCTAAACTCAGGCCGGGTTGATAAACAGACCTGTTATAATTTCAATGTATCCATTCAGAAAATTTAAATAATCCTTAATACTAATGGCAAACTAATAGGTATTTTAGCATTATGGTTTGAAATAATTGACAATTCCTGGTATCCACGTGGGAAATATGTTGAACAAACTGTGGACCATATGTTACTATTGCAATGCTTCACGCTCGAAATAGAAATAGTCTTTTTAGAACAATAACATTATTAAACATATCGGAAATGGACGTATATATAAAAAACAAATTAGTGGAGAGTTATATAGAAGAATGCATACGCATTGTGCAATAAAGTAGGTTTTAACAACCCTAATTGGAATAAATAATTCAGTACAATTTTAAATGTAAGAGCGCGATACTGAAAATTTGTAGAATGCCATGTTCCTAAATGCAAATGAAATTGCTTTATATTTGACAGCCACTTTATAATGTTTTGCAAGTTGATTGCCGTGTAATTTGTTCAATGTCATTCAATAGTTTGTTATTTACCAACATTTAAATAGTTGTGTTCACCGAAAAATAAATTTGACTAGCGAACATTTCCGGGCTATGTTTTTTTTACAACCATAAATTGTCATTAACGCCTAAACAATGTGAATATCGACTTAGAAATGCATTTGGCGAAGAACCCCCATCTAAGGCAACATTTATAATCGGTACAGCGAATTCAAGACAGACCTGTGTCTTCTTAGTGATGAATTTCGTGATGGACGCCCAAGAACTTCTGTTACTGATGAAAATATTGCCGCTTGTTCTAACAATGCTTGAAGAAGATCGACCGACATCTCATGAATTTATTCGGGCGACATTTGGCATTGGTAGGAGTCAAATACAAACATTTTATTTTAACAGTTAGATGTGAGAGAGCTTTGTTGTCGATGGATTCCACATAAACTGACTCCCAATCAAACACAACAAGCATTGATTCGTGCAGAAAAACTCTGGAAAAATTCCAATGCAGCTGTTCAAATTTGGTTTGGAATATTGTTACTGGTGATAAATCTTGGGTTTATTATTATGATCCTGAAAAGAAAAACCAATGGGGTCAATGGCTATTTCCAACAGAACCTAAGTCTACAAAAGCCCGACGAATTCGCAGTTCTAGTAAGAAGATGGTTGTTAGTTTTTTTATACGTAGCGTTACTGCTGATTGGTATACAACTGTCTGTTTACCGCAAACTTTTGAAAAAGCTTGTGGAAAACTCGCAAAAGAAGAAATAATGTTACATCATGGCAACACTTACAGCAAAACTTACAACTGAGTATCTGGAAGCCCTAAAGGTCAGCACCATGACCTAGCACCTTGTGGTTTGTGTTTGTTTCCAAAAATTAAATATAAAATGCATTGAATCAGTTTTTTGCCAGCAGATGGAGCAGTGGAATATTATAAAAACCTGGTTTCTGAAGTGCTTCAGCAAGAGTGGCACCATTGCTTTAAGGACTGGTTTCATGGAATGCAAAAATGTATTGATGTTAAAGGGAAATATTTTGAAAAAAAATAAAATCATTTAATTTTTTAAAACGAATCATTTGATTTTATAAACATTTTCAGTGTCGCCCTTGTAGAGCCTAGATTAAATCTAAGATCAACTTAAGAGCGAAAACTACAATGAAGTATTAATACGACTGCATAGTTTATGGAAGTAGTAAAATATAGTTTTATATAGCATAAATGTAGAGCTTCTAACACAGTACACAGGACCTAAGAGATTTAGATTATCTCATTAGTGCGATAATAATCGTTGTGACAAACATTGTTTTCAAGTCCAATCACATAACAGTTACTCTTTGTATTTGCACATGTTTAATAACTCGATTTGGTTTGATTAGGTTTTATCTTTTCATTATATCTTTTTACATCATTAATTTCTTATGGCGCTCACATTATCTGTTCACAATACAAATCGTCATACTTCAATTTATCGCAACTTGATGTAGAGTTAACCTCTACGTTATACGTGTAGTTTTTTTATCTAAAACATTCTTTTATCTAATACAACCTACATAAAGATTAAATGGCGAAAATTATGAATTCAGAAGAAACTGAAATGGAAGGGCCAGAAGAAGCAGCAGAAAGAATAATACTAGAAGTACTTACCCAAAAAAATCCAAGAAGCAATATGATTTTGTATTTAATCCCTTCAAAGGCAAAGCATGTTGAGAATGACTTCACTGAAAATGACTACTAGCGAATCAACAAAACGTCTGACAACTCACTTTTTACTTTCTCTACTACGTATAGTAAGTGGGGGAAATATTGTATTCCACCCAAAAATTAGATACCAAGATTTCACCGGAAACACATGTTATCCAATAACAGTATTTTTGGAAACATATCCGTGTGTGTGTGTCTGTGAACAGCATAACGCAGAAACGAACAGTCGGATAAACACCAAACTTGGTATTTAGGTTCAGTATCTTCCAGAAATGCGACACGAAGGTTTTCAAGAAAATCCCCCCACCCCAGATTACCCTTTACATGGAACATTTTTGGAAAAATTTTATTTTCTCAGAAATGGCTCCAACGATTTTGATTAAAATATCATATGTTTAAGATATTTTCATGACAAATTAAATGCGTATCTTGAATTTTCTGCGAATGTCTCCAAAAGCGTTCTTCATTGTGAACGACTTTTGCATAACTGGTAAACCATAAGAGAAAGACAAACTTTTACTATACAAAAAATGTAGATCGCGTTAAAATACACAATTTATGTCATATACATTTTTGTTGTTGAGTGAACCGTTTTCGAGATATTGCTTGTTATTCCCTTAAATGTTCCAATACTTATACTTTTTCTCAAATGGAAATTCGTTATTCATTTTTTTGTCCTGGTAGTGCAAAGAGAATGGAATACTCCACATAGCAACCAGCTCTTAAAATATTTGACTATCGCTTAAAGCCTAGCAATTCCCCTTGCATCTACAAGAAAATTAGCAATAAGATTACCATCTCGATTAACATGAAGCATATGGAGAATAAACGTTTGTAAAAATAGTTTGTACAAGAGTAGAGAAAGTCATTTTTAACGTCACTTCTCTTGTTTCAAGGACCGTGTTCTAAACTTGATCTCTATTAGTAGTAGGGTATATAGAGGAATTCGAGCGCAGTTTTTTGCGTTTATATGGGAAAGGATAGGGAAAACGAGGGTAGATGCGATGGTTCAAGGAGGAAAATGCGTTTATATGGGCGAGATAGGGAATACCAGGGCTGATGCTAGGCTAGACAGTGGTAGAAGGAGGGGGAATGCGGTTTATATGAGACAGATAGGGAATACGTGGAGAGGTGCTAGGCTAGACGGAGGCTGAGGAGTAGAGTATGGTTTATATGAGAGGTGTAGGAAAACGAGGAGAGGTATTAAGCTAAGGAGGTTGAGTATACGTTTATAAGGAGACGAGAAAACGGAGAGATCCTATGCTAGAATAGACAGATGTTGAAGGTAGAATGTGTTTTATATATGTTAGATAGGAAACCAAGGAGATACTCAGCTAGACAGGGGGCAGGAGGGGGAATACGCTTTATGAGAGGCAGGGGATACGGGGAGAGGTGCTAGACTAGACAGTGGTTGAGAGTAGAGTATGGTTTATGTGAGAGGTATAGGAAAACGAGGAGAGGTGTTAGACCAGACAGAGTTGAAGGGTAGAGTATGTCTTTTATATGAGAGAGGTAGGGAACAGGAGGAGAGGTGTTAGGCTAGACAGAGTTGAAGGGTAGAGCTTGTCTTTATATATGAGACAGTTAAGGAACAGGGGGTAGGGATGATAGGCTAGACAGAGGTCAAGAAGTAGAGTATGGTTTATATGAGATATAGGAAAACCAGGAGAGGTAATAGGCTAAGGAGGTTGAGTATGCGTTTATAAGAAGAGACGAGAAAACGGAGAGATCCTATGCTAGGATAGACAGCTGTTAAAGGTAGAATGTATTTTCTATAGGTTAGATAGGAACCCAAGGAGAGATACTCAGCTAGACAGGAGCAGGCGGGAAATGCGCTTTATGAGAGGCAAGGGATACGGGGAGAGATGCTAGACTAGACAGAGGTTTAGAGTATGCGTTTATATGTATGAGGGATATAGGAACAGGAGGAGAGATAGTAGGCTAAGGAGGTTGAGCAGACGTTTATAAGGGGAGATGAGTAAACGAAGAGATCCAATGCTAGGATAGGCAGGTGCTAAAGGTAGAATGTGTTTTATATATGCTAGATAGGAACCCAAGGAGAGATAGACAGGGGGGGGCAGGAGGGGAATGCGCTTATGAGAGGTAGGGGATACGGGGAGTGGTGTTAGGCTAGACAGAGGTAGAGGAGTAGAGTATGGTGTATATGAGAGGTATAGGGAAACGAGGAGAGTCGGTAGGCTAGACAGATAGTGAAGCAGTAGGAATATGGACTTATATACAGGAGATATAGGGAATAGGAGATGCTAGACCTTGAAAGCGACTTTAGGCGAGAACTTCATGGAAATATGTTTCATGTCAATGTTAGAACGCTAATTCTAGACATGCTCATCACGTAACCTATTCAGGGAAAAGGTGACTCGCTCAGGGGAAAAAGGTGACTGCTCAGGGAAAAAGGTGACCAGCTAAGGGAAAAAGGTGACCAGCAAAGGGAAAAACGTGACAGCAAAGGGAAAAACGTGACAGCAAAGGGAAAAACGTGACCAGCAAAGGGAAAAACGTGACCAGAAAAGGGAAAAAGGTGACCAGCAAAGGGAAAAAGGTGACCAGCAAAGGGAAAAAGGTGACCAGCAAAGGGAAAAAGGTGACCAGAAAAGGGAAAAACGGGACCAGCAGGGGGAAAAAGGTGACCGGTAAAGGGAAAAATGTGACCAGTAAAGGGAAAAAACTGACCAGCAAAGGGAAAAAGTTGACCAGCAAAGGGAAATAGGCGAACAGCAAAGGGAAATAGGCGAACAGCAAAGGGAAAAAGGTGACCAGCAAAGGGAAAAAGGTGATCAGCAAAGGAAAAATGTGACCAGCAAAGGGAAAAAGGCGAGCAGCAAAGGGAAAAATGTGACCAGCAAAGGGGAAAACGTGACCAGCAAAGGGAAAAATGTAACCAGCAAAGGGAAAAGGGCAGGGAAAAGGCGGCCCTCTCACGGGAAAAGCTAACCCACTCACACTAACAGGTAAGTAATTCAGTTAGTATCACAGGGTAGGACAGGTTCCGGGAAGCGGATATAGCATAGTTCCGTATTTCACAGGTAATTCTGCTAGTATCGTAGGTATTTAGCATAATTCAAGTATCATAGGTGTTTAGAGTAGTTAAGATAGCATTACAGGAGGGGGGGGGGGGTTCCAGGGGTCGGTTATAACGTAGTTTCGTATTTCACAGATAGTTCAGGTAACATCGTAAGTATGGGGGGTAATCAGCATAGTTTCACAGATACTCGTGATAATTTCGATCAGAGATTTGTATCACAGCTATTTAAGGTAAATGCAGGTGATTCAGATTGTATCAATGGTATTTGAGTCATTTTAACAGGTAATTCATCTAGTATCATTGATATTTAGGGCAAACCAGATAGTATCACAGGTGCTCATGCTAATTTAGAGCAGTAATTCGTATCAGAGCTAGTTAAGGTAATTTCACATGATTCGGCTAGTATCATAGGTGTTTAAAGTCATTTTAACAGGTAATTCAGCTAGTATCACAGGTACTCATGGTAATATAGAGAGTAATTAGATCATAAACATTTCTTATCCAACGTTACAACAATTTATATACTTTTTTCTAAATCTTACAAACTTATTGTACGATGCGGAGAGGGATAAACTGCATATTGGTTCACAAATTGAAAATCTTTGCGTTAACATACCTTTATTTAAGTTTGTTGTAGATGTCTCTCCCCTTTTATCTAGGCTTGAGACTAGCACTAGGATTGCTCCTAATGTCGTATATCCATCTTCTTCTTTCTTCATCAGGCGTCTGCTAGTTGCATATACAGCACACGGATAAACTTCATTTTTAAGATTGTAGACTCACGAGAAAATCTTCGTCTTCGACTTACATTCTCTTAAGCACTGTTTGTAATGGCGTAATGCCCATACGCATAGGTAGTTATTCCATCCTCAGCAATAATTCTTTTATCATCAAAGGGATTCAATGTAATTTTATTCACTTGCACTGTGGTAACAGCATGCTTTCGCGATAGGATAAGATTCATAGGTGTTCTGAAGATTTCACAGGTTTTAAGACTGTCTGTATAGCTGTCAAACGAAATGTACTGCTTAATAGCGCTACGTTTTATACCTTTAATCTTTTTTATCATTGAGCCTTGAATATCTAAGGCATACATCTTAGGACGTAGTCCAACAAAGCGTAGAATGATTTTTCTATTAGCCTCATCTTTAAATTTTCCCAATACCTTCTTGTTGTGAGGAGAGTGGCATATATGATTGACAGGGTAATCAGCTGTATCCAGATGCTCAAGAAAACGTAGCTTGTCCTGGTACACATCTTCAGTTGTAACACGATGAATGAACGAATCAGTGTCCATATACATAAGCTTCAGGTTTTCAGCTCCATAATAAGGCAACAACACGTCGTAATGATAGTTATACATTAATGTCTTGGAGATGTCCAACACACTCATACCAATGTATATAGGCTTGTTGAACACAATCTGACGAGAGGCCATATGTACAGCAGCTAGATTAGCAGCATATATCGTCCTGTCGATAAACGTAGGCTTGGCGATCAGCTTCTCTAGAGTTTTTTCATTGGTCACCAGTCGTATATCCACACGGCTACGCAGGTTCTCCATAGTTTTTCCAAACATGGCGTTGTTAAAGAGCTTGTAGAGATCCTTCTCGAAATCATTTGCAGCTTGTTGTCGTAGCCTGTTGTTAAATTCCACATAAGGTTTCAACCACCGAGACTGTCGGAATTGTAGCACACGATGGATTTTTGTTAGTCGTAGTCCATGAATAAGAGCCTGCTTCAAAGCTATGCAATGCACTACATACTTCTTTCGAGGTCCAAGATGGGGTATCAGTTTCTTTGTAGATGCTTCCAATGGCTTCATACACTCAGGCAGGAAAGGTAGATCGTTGTGTAGATCGTGAAGTTCTGCAGGATATTCGATATCAACTTCTAATATGTACCCTTGAGGATCATCTTCTTGTAGTGTTTCTAAGTTGATTTCTTCAGGCGACACCCACTGAAATCCACCAAAAGGAAGGGCGTGACACATTGCCCACCCATATTGGTTATTGGCGTCCTCGTATGTGATAAATTGGGTTGGTCTCGACGGATCAAACTTCTCCATATACGTGTTATTAGCCTCAGCATAGCGATGGGAAACTTGGCATAAACCTCCTCTTATACCTGATTCCACCATGAGTAGTTGATCTTAATCTTGTAACAGCTCCAGCTTAATTTCAGTATACAGTAACATAGCATCCCATGTAAGTCCTGGAGAGGTAAAATAATGGGTAGGATCAACTTTGTGTGTTTTGAGGGTTTGCTCTCTGAACGTCTCAAAGACATCAGCTAGGAGTAGTACATCTGAGGTTAAGTAGAGATCGCTGTACTCTCCCAGGTTTCTCACATTAAACAGCTCCCATAATTTCTAGCATGATTGTAGTCAGTATCAGTAATTTATTCTTCATTTAATCTATTGTAGAAGGAGTCCTTAGGAGGCAAGCAGGTCTCGTTCAGGGCATCCCATGACGTAACAAAATCATATGGAAATACACCCTTACGGGTCATCAACTTGAATTTGTCTTCTCCAAAGTACTTTAGTGTTTCAGGATATGAGGTTAGATTTTTTACCAACTTATCCAAGCTTGTACTGAGGAATCGGAAGCTGTCCACAAATCGAAGCTTTATATCTCCTACATACTTGGTGAATGAGATATAGCTTTCTTCAGAGTTAGGAATTACCTCCACACGTTCACTTGTACAACCCAGCTCCTTAACAATGAAATGAGAGTCATATTCGCTAAGGTTATGCATGAAGACTGGTATATATTTAGGTGTTTTACAGGCTAAATTACATTCATTATGAAGACTTCCACGATATTCACCGCTGATGTGATCATGGTCGCGTACTTTATAGTTCTCTTCTGTAAAGGGTTTTCCACACAAGTAGCATGTCGTAGAAGACTCAAAATCCTTTTGCTCTTGATCCGTAAGTTTCAGAGGCTTAGCAGATTTGTATATGTCATCAATCATTTTTGCAAGAGATGTCAGGTACAGCATAAACTTCTGAGCAGCATCAGCACCACGATACACATAGGGTTGCTTAGGAAGACCGGTTTCGAGATGTTCAACTCTGTATGTAGGCTTCACGTAAACACAGAAGCTCATTGGTGTGTGCTCTTGATAAGGGGTTGTATAGGAAGTTTCAGGATTGGGTGTACATGTATGGCATGGAGTGAGAATACTCTCAAAATCAGCATAGATGACATAAGGTACTTTCAGCATCCTCTCAACATTTTTAAACTGTACAATTGCTTTCTGCTTGCTAGGCATAACTACCCTTGCAACACCATGTTGAATACAGACGGCTGCATGTTCTTGTAGTTTTTCCAGTCCACTTCGTCCATATCGATTATCAAAATGTGTAA
This sequence comes from Deroplatys truncata, assembly GCA_030765065.1. Taxonomy (NCBI): domain Eukaryota; kingdom Metazoa; phylum Arthropoda; class Insecta; order Mantodea; family Mantidae; genus Deroplatys; species Deroplatys truncata. The sequence continues at coordinate 178,004,023 of CM060987.1, read as the reverse complement.
CACAGCGCTTGCAGGTATAAAGACGTTCATTACATTTAGTTTTCTGGCGTCGAACGAGCTTCTCAAAATTCTTTATATACACGTAGTGATGTTTTCCACTGCTGTCATTCAATAGTAGCAGGTCGCGATGTTCACCTAGTTCAATATCAGCAACCTTTATCGGATACACTTCATGCTTCTCATCAAGCCCGAAAACGTTAATAGACATATTGTTAAACTTCTCAAATTTAGGTATTTGAGAAAGTGGAGTAGGGTAGGAAACACAGCTGAAGTCGTACTTATCTTGAAGTTTCTTATATTTGCTCACACGCTGTGCATCCTTCTCAACGAATTTAGCTAATATAGAGTACATGAAACATAGCTCATCAGTTAAATTCTGGATGTTTATACACGCTTCTATACTTCCAACAGATGACGGTAGTGGTATGTAGCTACTTCCTCGCAACGGATTGTACTTGTTGATACGAAGTCGAACTCCTTCCACAGCAAGCAAAGCCCAGCTGCTACCCTTAAGCTGAGACTCCTCCATTTCAGTCACCAATTTCTTGAATTTCGCTTCCAGTGTTAAGTCCAGATCTGTTTCTAGGAAAACAGGATGATTCCTTGTTTTAAATGTTTTGTCACAGGTTTCTCCAATACTGTTAACAAATCGACACTCAGCCAGCAGATTAATTTTAACACTCTTATGAATGCTAAGCTCTTTATGCACAGCCTGGATTATCCGTTGTTTTGCCTCTTGCAGATACATATTCAGGTCCTTAGGTGACTCGCATCGTATAAAATACGATTTTAATCGTCCTTCGAATGAAGTTTCGTATTCTTTCATATCACAGTCCTCCATTGTTGACAGCAACTGATGTTTAGTTGGCTCCAATCTTCTTTTCTTCTGAGGGCTGCTTATTTCACATATATCTTCGTGTCGCTGCCCCTTGTAACCATCTTTGAAGGTTACATTACAATGTTTACATTTGAAGAGCTTCTTGCAGCTCATCTCGTGTCTTCTCTTGTCATAACCTCGGAGGAACTTCTTCCCACATTTTACGCATGCATATCCAGTAGCGCTTGGAATAATATCCTTATACGCTGAGTTATTCATCTTTATTCTTGATGTAATAACGTATTAATCACTGATCAATGAAATGTAGACCTCTTCAGCTTGATATCACTTAGAAAGCTGATTATTCTTGGAGAGAACACAATGTTAACACCTGAAGACTAATTAGCACAATGAAGTCCAATGTCCTAGATCACCATATTTATAGAGGGAGCACGAACCTTTTAGATCAATCATAAACTCGCTCCATAACTAGCTGTATATGTTTGCTCCACGCGTATTAACCTCACGCCCAGAGTCAGTATGTCTATGATGTCACACCCAGAGACAGGATGTCTGGCAGTATCAAACACGTTTAAACTCGTCTCGTAACTACATGTATATGCTGTCACACCAACAAGAGAAGTATTCCCACACGCTCATTCAGTCAGAGGTTCCATTCAAAGCCTACCACCACCCATTACACCAAAGCTAGTACAATCTCTATTATCAAAATACTTAAAAGTAAAGGCTTAAAAGGTAACGTAGAAGATTTTCCTCCTTATTTACTTAAATGTGTGTATATACTACATTATTTCATGTTTTCATTCCCTTTTCAATTCTTCCTTTCCATCTTCTTCCAGAAAGACCATTACATTTCACTATAATCACGAGAAAAGCAATTTTTCCAGATTTTCACATATTCTAAGCTTCTAGAATCGAACCCGGTAATAGTTTTAATAAATGTATTTTTAGTAATTTAGCTCCCTCACATCAGCATCTACCATTTAATCTTTACTTGAACCTGATAGGATTCACAGGCTTGAAGATATATGAAATCACCCCTTCGGGATTCGATCTCAGTACTTTAAAGTACTTTTTGTCATGATAACGATATTTAGGGACTAGGTTCTCTGTTTACGGTTTACTTGACGTGTCTATATAAATTAGATTACGAGTTATTAAATTTGCAAGTAAATTTCATTAAATCGGTATTCGAACCCAGAACACTAGGAACAAAATAATTTATAATATTAGCTTGACATGTTAAACAAAGCTGTACGCAGTTACATCTTCGATCTAAGTGATATATTCTAGTGTACAGAGGAAAATTAAGGAAGTCATTAAAAGATGGGAATCGAACCAAGCACAACTGATTGGCAATTATATACAGCATTAATCACCCAGTACAGAACCTATCAATCATGCTTTGGCCCACTCCTCTACCTCATTTAGTTCCAGAGATAATGAAGATTTAAAATTAAGAATCGAACTCAGGACACCAGATCCCCAAATATAGATCTGCAAGAAACTACCTATCGATATAAATGTAATAAAGTTTATTTGACGTCTTTATCTTAAGTAGTTTAGGAGTTATTAAATTTATAATTAAATTACATTTTATCGGTATTCGAACCCAGAGCACCAGAAACAAAATTATTTACAATATTAGTTTGATATGTTAAAAAGAGTTGTATACAGTTACGCAATCAATCTAAGTGATATATTCTAGTATACAGAGAAAACTTAAGGAAATCATTTAAAAATCGGGATTCGAACTATGGACAACTGATTGAAAATTATATACAGTATTAATTACACATTATAACAGCTTTTAAACGTGCTTTGGTCCATCATTCTACCTTTCTTAGTTTCCGAGATAATGGCGATTTAAAAATTAAGGATCGAACCCAGGACACCAGGTACCCAAATATAAATCTAAAAGAAACTACCTAATGGCATTAATGTAATAAAATTTATTTGGTGTCTTTATCTTAATTAGTCTCTGAGTTATTAGAAGATGAATTTGTAATCACTCCTAGGATTCGAACCCAGGCATCCCGGCCAACTCGGATTAATATCTCAAGGACGTGGCGCATTCCAAAGAATTGATTAGTTTCTATCCCATTGTTCTACCTCTTTTCATTCAGGAGATATAAGCGATTAATCAGTAGTAGAGAAATGAGAGAGCTGGCGCATGGAATGCAATTAATATGCTAATTAGCCCCACCCCCACTAATTAGCCCCACTCTCATTTTCCCTACTACTGATTAATCGCTTATATCTCCTGAATGAAAAGAGATAGAACAATGGGATAAAAACTAATCAATTCTTTGGAATGCGCCGCGTCCTTGAGATATTAATCCGAGTTGGCCGGGATGCCTGGGTTCGAATCCTAGGAGTGATTACAAATTCATCTTCTAATAACTCAGAGACTAATTAAGATAAAGAAACCAAATAAATTTTATTACATTAATGCCATTAGGTTGTTTCTTTTAGATTTATATTTGGGTACCTGGTGTTCTGGGTTCGATCCTTAATTTTTAAATCGCCATTATCTCGGAAACTAAGAAAGGTAGAAGGATGCACCAAAGCACGTTTGATATCTGTTATAATGTGTAATTAATACTGTATATAATTTTCAATCAGTTGTCCATAGTTCGAATCCCGATTTTTAAATGATTTCCTTAAGTTTTCTCTGTATACTAGAATATATCACTTAGATTGATTGCGTAACTGTATACAACTCTTTTTAACATATCAAACTAATATTCTAAATAATTTTGTTTCTGGTGCTCTGGGTTCGAATCCCGATAAAATGTAATTTAATTATAAATTTAATAACTCCTAAACTACTTAAGATAAAGACGTCAAATAAACTTTATTACATTTATATCGATAGGTGGTTTCCTGCGGATCTATATTTGGGGATCTGGTGTCCTGAGTTCGATTCTTAATTTTAAATCTTCATTATCTCTGGAACTAAATGAGGTAGAGGAGTGGGCCAAAGCATGATTGATAGGTTCTGTACTGGGTGATTAATGCTGTATATAATTGCCAATCAGTTGTGCTTGGTTCGATTCCCATCTTTTAATGACTTCCTTAATTTTCCTCTGTACACTAGAATATATCACTTAGATCGAAGGTGTAACTGCGTGCAGCTTTGTTTAACATGTCAAGCTAATATTATAAATTATTTTGTTCCTAGTGTTCTGGGTTCGAATACCGATTTAATGAAATTTACTTGCAAATTTAATAACTCGTAATCTAATTTATATAGACACAACAAGTAAACCGTAAACAGAGTACCTAGTCCCTAAATATCGTTATCATGACAAAATGTACTTTAAAGTACTGAGATCGAATCCCGAAGGGGTGATTTCATATATCTTCAAGCCTATGAATCCTATCAGGTTCAAGTAAAGATTAAATGGTAGATGCTGATGTGAGGGAGCTAAATTACTAAAAATACATTTATTAAAACTATTACCGGGTTCGATTCTAGAAGCTTAGAATCTGTGAAACTCTGGAAAAATTGCTTTTCTCGTGATTGTAGTGAAATGTAATGGTCTTTCTGGAAGAAGATGGAAAGGAAGAATTGAAAAGGGAATGAAAACATGAAATAATGTAGTATATACACACATTTAAGTAAATAAGGAGGAAAATCTTCTACGTTACCTTTTAAGCCTTTACTTTTAAGTATTTTGATAATAGAGATTGTACTAGCTTTGGTGTAATGGGTGGTGGTAAGCTTTGAATGGAACCTCTGACTGAATGAGCGTGTGGGAATACTTCTCTTGTTGGTGTGACAGCATATACATGTAGTTACGAGACGAGTTTAAACGCGTTTGATACTGCCAGACATCCTGTCTCTGGGTGTGACATCATAGACATCCTGACTCTGGGCGTGAGGTTAATACGCGTGGAGCAAACATATACAGCTAGTTATGGAGCGAGTTTATGATTGATCTAAAAGGTTCGTGCTCCCTCTATAAATATGGTGATCTAGGACATTGGACTTCATTGTGCTAATTAGTCTTCAGGTGTTAACATTGTGTTCTCTCCAAGAATAATCAGCTTTCTAAGTGATATCAAGCTGAAGAGGTCTACATTTCATTGATCAGTGATTAATACGTTATTACATCAAGAATAAAGATGAATAACTCAGCGTATAAGGATATTATTCCAAGCGCTATTGGATATGCATGCGTAAAATGTGGGAAGAAGTTCCTCCGAGGCTATGACAAGAGAAGACACGAGATGAGCTGCAAGAAGCTCTTCAAATGTAAGCATTGTAATGTAACCTTCAAAGATGGTTATAAGGGGCAGCGACGCGAAGATATATGTGAAATAAGCAGCCCTCAGAAGAAAAGAAGATTGGAGCCAACTAAACATCAGTTGCTGTCAACAATGGAGGACTGTGATATGAAAGAATACGAAACTTCATTCGAAGGACGATTAAAATCGTATTTTATACGATGCGAGTCACCTAAGGACCTGAATATGTATTTGCAAGAGGCAAAACAACGGATAATCCAGGCTGTGCATAAAGAGCTTAGCATTCATAAGAGTGTTAAAATTAATCTGCTGGCTGAGTGTCGATTTGTTAACAGTATTGGAGAAACCTGTGACAAAACATTTAAAACAAGGAATCATCCTGTTTTCCTAGAAACAGATCTGGACTTAACACTGGAAGCGAAATTCAAGAAATTGGTGACTGAAATGGAGGAGTCTCAGCTTAAGGGTAGCAGCTGGGCTTTGCTTGCTGTGGAAGGAGTTCGACTTCGTATCAACAAGTACAATCCGTTGCGAGGAAGTAGCTACATACCACTACCGTCATCTGTTGGAAGTAAAGAAGCGTGTATAAACATCCAGAATTTAACTGATGAGCTATGTTTCATGTACTCTATATTAGCTAAATTCGTTGAGAAGGATGCACAGCGTGTGAGCAAATATAAGAAACTTCAAGATAAGTACGACTTCAGCTGTGTTTCCTACCCTACTCCACTTTCTCAAATACCTAAATTTGAGAAGTTTAACAATATGTCTATTAACGTTTTCGGGCTGGATGAGAAGCATGAAGTGTATCCGATAAAGGTTGCTGATATTGAACTAGCTGAACATCGCGACCTGCTACTATTGAATGACAGCAGTGGAAAACATCACTACGTGTATATAAAGAATTTTGAGACGCTCGTTCGACGCCAGAAAACTAAATGTAATGAACGTGTTGATACCTGCAAGCGCTGTTTTACACATTTTGATAATCGATATGGCCGAAGTGGACTGGAAAAACTACAAGAACATGCAGCCGTCTGTATTCAACATGGTGTTGCAAGGGTAGTTATGCCTAGCAAGCAGAAAGCAATTGTACAGTTTAAAAATGTTGAGAGGATGCTGAAAGTACCTTATGTCATCTATGCTGATTTTGAGAGTATTCTCACTCCATGCCATACATGTACACCCAATCCTGAAACTTCCTATACAACCCCTTATCAAGAGCACACACCAATGAGCTTCTGTGTTTACGTGAAGCCTACATACAGAGTTGAACATCTCGAAACTGGTCTTCCTAAGCAACCCTATGTGTATCGTGGTGCTGATGCTGCTCAGAAGTTTATGCTGTACCTGACATCTCTTGCAAAAATGATTGATGACATATACAAATCTGCTAAGCCTCTGAAACTTACGGATCAAGAGCAAAAGGATTTTGAGTCTTCTACGACATGCTACTTGTGTGGAAAACCCTTTACAGAAGAGAACTATAAAGTACGCGACCATGATCACATCAGCGGTGAATATCGTGGAAGTCTTCATAATGAATGTAATTTAGCCTGTAAAACACCTAAATATATACCAGTCTTCATGCATAACCTTAGCGAATATGACTCTCATTTCATTGTTAAGGAGCTGGGTTGTACAAGTGAACGTGTGGAGGTAATTCCTAACTCTGAAGAAAGCTATATCTCATTCACCAAGTATGTAGGAGATATAAAGCTTCGATTTGTGGACAGCTTCCGATTCCTCAGTACAAGCTTGGATAAGTTGGTAAAAAATCTAACCTCATATCCTGAAACACTAAAGTACTTTGGAGAAGACAAATTCAAGTTGATGACCCGTAAGGGTGTATTTCCATATGATTTTGTTACGTCATGGGATGCCCTGAACGAGACCTGCTTGCCTCCTAAGGACTCCTTCTACAATAGATTAAATGAAGAATAAATTACTGATACTGACTACAATCATGCTAGAAATTATGGGAGCTGTTTAATGTGAGAAACCTGGGAGAGTACAGCGATCTCTACTTAACCTCAGATGTACTACTCCTAGCTGATGTCTTTGAGACGTTCAGAGAGCAAACCCTCAAAACACACAAAGTTGATCCTACCCATTATTTTACCTCTCCAGGACTTACATGGGATGCTATGTTACTGTATACTGAAATTAAGCTGGAGCTGTTACAAGATTAAGATCAACTACTCATGGTGGAATCAGGTATAAGAGGAGGTTTATGCCAAGTTTCCCATCGCTATGCTGAGGCTAATAACACGTATATGGAGAAGTTTGATCCGTCGAGACCAACCCAATTTATCACGTACGAGGACGCCAATAACCAATATGGGTGGGCAATGTGTCACGCCCTTCCTTTTGGTGGATTTCAGTGGGTGTCGCCTGAAGAAATCAACTTAGAAACACTACAAGAAGATGATCCTCATGGGTACATATTAGAAGTTGATATCGAATATCCTGCAGAACTTCACGATCTACACAACGATCTACCTTTCCTGCCTGAGTGTATGAAGCCATTGGAAGCATCTACAAAGAAACTGATACCCCATCTTGGTCCTCGAAAGAAGTATGTAGTGCATTGCATAGCTTTGAAGCAGGCTCTTAGTCATGGACTACGACTAACAAAAATCCATCGTGTGCTACAATTCCGACAGTCTCGGTGGTTGAAACCTTATGTGGAATTTAACAACAGGCTACGACAACAAGCTGCAAATGATTTCGAGAAGGATCTCTACAAGCTCTTTAACAACGCCATGTTTGGAAAAACTACGGAGAACCTGCGTAGCCGTGTGGATATACGACTGGTGACCAATGAAAAAGCTCTAGAGAAGCTGATCGCCAAGCCTACGTTTATCGACAGGACGATATATGCTGCTAATCTAGCTGCTGTACATATGGCCTCTCGTCAGATTGTGTTCAACAAGCCTATATACATTGGTATGAGTGTGTTGGACATCTCCAAGACATTAATGTATAACTATCATTACGACGTGTTGTTGCCTTATTATGGAGCTGAAAACCTGAAGCTTATGTATATGGACACTGATTCGTTCATTCATCGTGTTACAACTGAAGATGTGTACCAGGACAAGCTACGTTTTCTTGAGCATCTGGATACAGCTGATTACCCTGTCAATCATATATGCCACTCTACTACAACAAGAAGGTATTGGGAAAATTTAAAGATGAGGCTAATAGCAAAATCATCCTACGCTTTGTTGGACTACGTCCTAAGATGTATGCCTTAGATATTCAAGGCTCAATGATAAAAAAGATTAAAGGTATAAAACGTAGCGCTATTAAGCAGTACATTTCGTTTGACAGCTATACAGACAGTCTTAAAACCTGTGAAATCTTCAGAACACCTATGAATCTTATCCTATCGCGAAAGCATGCTGTTACCACAGTGCAAGTGAATAAAATTACATTGAATCCCTTTGATGATAAAAGAATTATTGCTGAGGATGGAATAACTACCTATGCGTATGGGCATTACGCCATTACAAACAGTGCTTAAGAGAATGTAAGTCGAAGACGAAGATTTTCTCGTGAGTCTACAATCTTAAAAATGAAGTTTATCCGTGTGCTGTATATGCAACTAGCAGACGCCTGATGAAGAAAGAAGAAGATGGATATACGACATTAGGAGCAATCCTAGTGCTAGTCTCAAGCCTAGATAAAAGGGGAGAGACATCTACAACAAACTTAAATAAAGGTATGTTAACGCAAAGATTTTCAATTTGTGAACCAATATGCAGTTTATCCCTCTCCGCATCGTACAATAAGTTTGTAAGATTTAGAAAAAAGTATATAAATTGTTGTAACGTTGGATAAGAAATGTTTATGATCTAATTACTCTCTATATTACCATGAGTACCTGTGATACTAGCTGAATTACCTGTTAAAATGACTTTAAACACCTATGATACTAGCCGAATCATGTGAAATTACCTTAACTAGCTCTGATACGAATTACTGCTCTAAATTAGCATGAGCACCTGTGATACTATCTGGTTTGCCCTAAATATCAATGATACTAGATGAATTACCTGTTAAAATGACTCAAATACCATTGATACAATCTGAATCACCTGCATTTACCTTAAATAGCTGTGATACAAATCTCTGATCGAAATTATCACGAGTATCTGTGAAACTATGCTGATTACCCCCCATACTTACGATGTTACCTGAACCATCTGTGAAATACGAAACTACGTTATAACCGACCCCTGGAACCCCCCCTCCTGTAATGCTATCTTAACTACTCTAAACACCTATGATACTTGAATTATGCTAAATACCTACGATACTAGCAGAATTACCTGTGAAATACGGAACTATGCTATATCCGCTTCCCGGAACCTGTCCTACCCTGTGATACTAACTGAATTACGTACCTGTTAGTGTGAGTGGGTTAGCTTTTCCCGTGAGAGGGCCCCCTTTTCCCTGCCCTTTTCCCTTTGCTGGTTACATTTTTCCCTTTGCTGGTCACGTTTTTCCCTTTGCTGGTCACATTTTTCCCTTTGCTGCTCGCCTTTTTCCCTTTGCTGGTCACATTTTTCCTTTGCTGATCACCTTTTTTCCCTTTGCTGGTCACCTTTTTCCCTTTGCTGTTCGCCTATTTCCCTTTGCTGTTCGCCTATTTCCCTTTGCTGGTCAACTTTTTCCCTTTGCTGGTCAGGTTTTTCCCTTTACTGGTCACATTTTTCCCTTTACCGGTCACCTTTTTCCCCTTGCTGGTCCCGTTTTTCCCTTTTCTGGTCACCTTTTTCCCTTTGCTGGTCACCTTTTTCCCTTTGCTGGTCACCTTTTTCCCTTTGCTGGTCACCTTTTTCCCTTTGCTGGTCACCTTTTTCCCTTTTCTGGTCACGTTTTTCCCTTTGCTGGTCACGTTTTTCCCTTTGCTGTCACGTTTTTCCCTTTGCTGTCACGTTTTTCCCTTTGCTGGTCACCTTTTTCCCTTTGCTGGTCACCTTTTTCCCTTAGCTGGTCACCTTTTTCCCTGAGCAGTCACCTTTTTCCCCTGAGCGAGTCACCTTTTCCCTGAATAGGTTACGTGATGAGCATGTCTAGAATTAGCGTTCTAACATTGACATGAAACATATTTCCATGAAGTTCTCGCCTAAAGTCGCTTTCAAGGTCTAGCATCTCCTATTCCCTATATCGCCTGTATATAAGTCCATATTCCTACTGCTTCACTATCTGTCTAGCCTACCGACTCTCCTCGTTTCCCTATACCTCTCATATAAACCATACTCTACTCCTCTACCTCTGTCTAGCCTAACACCACTCCCCGTATCCCCTACCTCTCATAAGCGCCTTCCCCTCCTGCCCCCCTGTCTATCTCTCCTTGGGTTCCTATCTAGCATATATAAAACACATTCTACCTTTAGCACCTGCCTATCCTAGCATTGGATCTCTTCGTTTACTCATCTCCCCTTATAAACGTCTGCTCAACCTCCTTAGCCTACTATCTCTCCTCCTGTTCCTATATCCCTCATACATATAAACGCATACTCTAAACCTCTGTCTAGTCTAGCATGTCTCCCCGTATCCCTTGCCTCTCATAAAGCGCATTTCCCGCCTGCTCCTGTCTAGCTGAGTATCTCTCCTTGGGTTCCTATCTAACCTATAGAAAATACATTCTACCTTTAACAGCTGTCTATCCTAGCATAGGAGCTCTCCGTTTTCTCGTCTCTTCTTATAAACGCATACTCAACCTCCTTAGCCTAATACCTCTCCTGGTTTTCCTATATCTCATATAAACCATACTCTACTTCTTGACCTCTGTCTAGCCTATCATCCCTACCCCCTGTTCCTTAACTGTCTCATATATAAAGACAAGCTCTACCCTTCAACTCTGTCTAGCCTAACACCTCTCCTCCTGTTCCCTACCTCTCTCATATGAAAGACATACTCTACCCTTCAACTCTGTCTGGTCTAACACCTCTCCTCGGTTTCCTATACCTCTCATATAAACCATACTCTACTCTCAACCACTGTCTAGTCTAGCACCTCTCCCCGTATCCCCTGCCTCTCATAAAGCGTATTCCCCCTCCTGCCCCCTGTCTAGCTGAGTATCTCCTTGGTTTCCTATCTAACATATATAAAACACATTCTACCTTCAACATCTGTCTATTCTAGCATAGGATCTCTCCGTTTTCTCGTCTCCTTATAAACGTATACTCAACCTCCTTAGCTTAATACCTCTCCTCGTTTTCCTACACCTCTCATATAAACCATACTCTACTCCTCAGCCTCCGTCTAGCCTAGCACCTCTCCACGTATTCCCTATCTGTCTCATATAAACCGCATTCCCCCTCCTTCTACCACTGTCTAGCCTAGCATCAGCCCTGGTATTCCCTATCTCGCCCATATAAACGCATTTTCCTCCTTGAACCGTCGCATCTACCCTCGTTTTCCCTATCCTTTCCCATATAAACGCAAAAAACTGCGCTCGAATTCCTCTATATACCCTACTATTAGTTTCAGGAATCAATATGATATTGGTTATATTTTAGAAATTGAAGCACTGTCTAAAAAATAGTATATGCCACACGTGTTAATGTTGGTGTTATCCCTTGTATCATAATCTACTATTAAATATTATTAAACTAAAAATAACATATAATTATCATAGTAAGTTGAAATTATTATATTGGACATAGTAAAAGTTTGAACTTTGTAAAATTGTGAATAGCAAATGGCTCACAGTTCATGTTCACAATGTATGGACTCTTATTAATATTGTAATGTAACATGCAGGCATAAATCATAATACAAATAAAAAGTTAATAACCAAGGGAAATATTACATGCAATAAAAATAATAACAAATAGTAAGCCTACACAGCAAGTGCTTAGTTTTAATTATCTGGTACCCCATGTAAAAGTCGATAGAAACAGAGAGATGGAAATTAATTAAATAAATTCCAGGTAATTTGCAGAACAACACACCGGACAGTGAAAAATAAAACAAGAAAGAGATCCAACTAAAATTTTATAAAGCTCTGGCTGTTCCAGTTTTAATGTACCATTGTGGATATTGGAGTATTAGAGAAAAGTATAAAAGAAAGAGAGCTGCAGACAACAGAAATAAGGTTTCTCCGAAGGGTTGAAGCCTATATAAGAAGAGATAAAATAACAGACGAATATATACGTGAAGCACTGAACACGTAACAAGAAAAGCAACTGGAAAAGCCACTTAAATCTGGTGAGCGAAGAGAGAATACCGAACACTATTTATAAATATCAACCGACGGGGAAAAAAGATACTGAAGCCCCGGAAAAGACATGAAGACGGAACAAGCATAGATGCCTAATCTTTGAAGTGAAGAAGAAGATGATGACCTCAAGATGTTATTTATGTTTATTTGGATTAAAATGTCGTAGGTAGAAAAATAAGGTGGTGTAGGAATTATTTTATACCCACTAATAAACGATAGAGGGTGGAGAAAGTCCTGTGAATGTATCATATCAGATTTTTTTTAAAGTGGGTGGTTCACTAATAGCGTAAAATGCGTGCACTTTGCGACGCACCTCAGATCTCATAAATTCATGCAAGTCACATCCACGAGCTTTCTCATATGTTTCCTTCTCTTGACCGGAGTGCACATTTCACCTATAGCAGTAGCCTTCTCAGACAAAAATCATGACTCCTATACGCTTTGGAGTAGAGGTAAATATATCCCGTATTTTAGGGGAAGTTCTGCTCTAAACGTTGATGCTACTCCAAAGTATAGCAGCCTCTGTGAAATCAAGCCATGTGGTTTTGTTTCTTTGCGAATACATGCAACCTATTTGTCTTCTTTTTAATTTGAAAACATTGTGTGTGTGTGTGTGTGTGTGTGTGTGTGTGTGTGTGTGTGTGTGTGTGAATGACATTTTCTCAGAAACCATTGAAGAAAGCTAAATTAAATTTTAGGATGACAAAAATAACATCTAAGTGCTGCTGTGGATTTATTCAGGTGTTAATACCATGGTTGGTTATTTTTTAAAAACTATAATCCCTTACTCTCACATGACTTTCTCTACTATTGTACAAACTATTTTTACAAACTCTTATTTTCCATCTATTTCATATTAATCGAGATAAACATTTGCAGAAACGATCTTTTGACATGCAAAGAGAATTACATTTTATACATAACGACCAGTTCTAAAAATATTTGACTATCGCTTAAGGTGTACTATGTTCCCCTTGTTTTGTATTTGCAAGGGCAATATAGAAATACAGTAGCCTTTAAGCATAGATATATATCTCTTAATAGCTGGTTGCTATGTGCAGCACCTTTCCCTTTGCCACAGATTAATATTCTTTGCATATCCAAGACAAAAGAATGAATAACGAATTCCTATTTGAGAAACTAAGTATTGGAAAATTTAAGGGAATAACAAGCAATGTCTCGAAAATGGTTCACTCAACAAAATCCATCTATATGACATAAATTGTGCATTTTAACGCGATCTACATTTTTTGTGTAGTAAAATTTTGTCTATCTCTAATGGTTTACCAGTTATGCAAAAGTGGTTCACAATGAAGAACAGTTTTGGAGAGATTCCCAGAAAATTCAAGATATACATTTTATTTGTCATGAAAATATCTTAAACATATGATATTTTAATCAAAACCGTTAGAGCCATTTCTGAGAAAATTAAAATTTTCGAAAAATGTTCTATGTAAAGGGTAATCTGGGGTGGGGGGATTTTCTTGAAAACCTTGGTATCGCATCTCTGAAAGATACTGAACCTAAATACCAAGTTTGGTGTTTATCCGACTGTTCGTTTCTGAGTTATGCTGTTCACACACACACACACACACACACACTGACATGTTTCAACAAATCTGATGTGTTACACTCACATGACTTTCTCTAACTCTTGTACAGACTATTTTTACAAACGCTTATTCTCCATCTATTTCATATTAATCGAGATAAACATTTGCAGAAACGATCCTTTGACATGCAAAGAGATATACATTTTACACATAGTGACCGGTTCTAAAAATATTTAACCATCGCTTAAGGCCTAATATGTTCCCCTTGTTTTGTATTTGCAAGGGAAATATAAGCACATACATATCTCTTAATAGCTGGTTGCTATGTGCAGCACCATTCCCTTTCCCACAGATTAATACTCTTTGCATATCCAAGACAAGAAAAATGAATAAGGAATTCCCATTTAGAAAATAAGTATTGAAAAATTTAAGGGAATAACAAGCAATACCTCGGAAATGGCACACTCAACAAAAAATGTATCTGACATAAATTGTGTATTTTAACGCGATCTACATTTTTGTGTAGTAAAATTTTGTCTATCTCTTATAGTTTACCAGTTATGCAAAAGTCGTTCACAATGAAGAATACTTTTGGAGGCATTCCGAGAAAATTCAAGATATACGTTTTATTTGTCATAAAAATATCTTAAACATATGATATTTTAATCAAAATCGTTAGAGCCATTTTTGAGAAAATTAAAATTTTCGAAAAATCTTCCATGTAAAGGGCAATCTGGGATTGGGGGATTTTCTTGAAAACCTTCGTGTCTCATCCTTGGAAGATACTGAACCTAAATACCAAGTTTGGTGTTTATCCGACTGTTCGTTTCTGAATTATGCTGTTCACAGACACACAGACAGACACACAGACACACACACGGACATGTTTCCAAAAATGTTTTTTTGGACTCAGGGGTCTCAAAACATGTATTTCCGGTGAAATCTCGGTATTGAATTTTTGGGTGGAAGACAATACTTTCCCTACTTACTATACGTAGTAGAGAAAGTAATAAGCTTTAGTAAGAATAGTTTGCATACCTACTAGTAAAGATAGAGTGTAGAGAAGGTAATGTGAATATATCACATCAAATTTTTTTAGTTATGCTGTTCACAGATACATACACACAGTCTCACATACGGGCTTTTTCTAAAAGTTTTTCTTTTTGGTGGGGGGCCCTAAAACGTGTATTTCCAGTGAAATATTGACATAGAATTTTTGGGTGGAATGCAGTACTTTCTCCGCCTATTATTACGTGGTGGCAGAAAGTAAAAATGACAGAAGTATTGAAAATTTCAAACCAATTATAGCGAATATCTCGGAAATGATTGACGCCAGAATAAAATTCATTTGGAATAAATTGTGTGTTTTAAAGAGATGTATATTTTTTGGCCAGTGCATTTTGGTCTATCTCATTTGAATTACCCGTTATTTAGAAAATTCAATTTGCACATTTTATGTCATATAATTAAATATCTTTACAATATGGTATACTATAGTCATTTTTTGCAAAATCAAAAACAAGAAAATGCAAAGGGTAGTTGGGGTAGGGTATTTTCTTTCTGCCACATCCTTGGACGATACTGATATTGAATACCAAGTTTAGTACTGATCCGAGATTTAGTTTTTGAGTTGTTTTGTTCATACACATACACACCGACCGTTTTAAAAGATTGCTTTTTTATAAGACTACAGGTGATGAGATTAAAACTACTTATCTGTTAGGTTTCGTACTTGACTCGAAGCTTTCATGGAAAGCGCATGTACATAATTTACGTGGAAGTTGTCAAGAGCCGCTTATTTAATTAGCAAATTAAAATCTTGTATATCACTGGAAGGATTAGGAAATGTGTCTTTTACACTGTTTTAAAGTCATATTATGTATGGGATACATTTATGGGGAAATAGTCCCTATGCTAAAGAAATATTGTTGTGTCAGAAAAGAGTTATTAGGATTATGTTAAGTAAGAAGCCAGATGAACATTGTAAACCATTATTTTTTCAATTGAAGATACTTGCTGTTTTATCTTACACTACGTGATCAAAAGTATCCGGACACCCGGCTGAAAATGACGTACAAGTTCGTGGCACCCGCTATCGGTAATGCTTGATGACAGCGTTTACTCTCGCAGGCATACTTTCAATCAGGTGCTGGAAGGTTTCTCGGGGAATAGCAGCCTATTCTTCACGGAGTGCGGAACTGAGGAGAGTTATTGATGTAGGTCGGTGAGGCCTGGCACGAAGTTGGTGTTCCAAAACTTCCCAAAGGAGTTCTATAGGATTCAGGTCAGGACTCTGTGCAGGCCACCTCATTACAGGGATGTTATTGTCGTGTAATCACTCCGCCACAGCCTGTGCAGTATGAACAGGTGCTCGATCCTGTTGAAAGATACAATCACCATCCCCGAATTGCTCTTCAACAGTGGGAAGCAAGAAGGTGCTTAAAATATCTATGTAGGTCTGCGATGTGATCGTGCCACGCAAAACAACTAGGGGTGCAAGCCCCCTCCAGGAAAAACACGACCACACCATAACACCACCACCTCCGAATTTCACTGTTGTCACTACACACGCTGGCAGATGACGTTCACCGGGCATTCGCCATACCCACACCCTGCCATCGGATCGCCACATTGTGTACCGTGATACGTCACTCCACACGACGTTTTGCCACTGTTCAATCGTGTAACGTTGACGCTCCTTACATCAAGCGAGGCGTCGTTTGGCATTTTCCTGTGTGATGTGTGGCTTATGAGCAGCCGCTCGACCATGGAATCCAAGGTTTCTCACCTCACGCCTAACTGTCATAGTACTTAGAGTGGATCGTGATGCAGTTTGGAATTCCTCTGGATAGATGTCTGCCTATTACTCTTTACGACCCTCTTCAAATGTCGGCGGTCTCTGTCAGTCAACAGACGAGATTGGCCTGTACGATTTTGTGCTGTACATGTCCCTTCACGTTTCCACTTCACTATCACATCAGAAACAGTGGACCTAGGGATGTTTAGGAGTGTGGAAATCTCGCGTACAGACTTCTGACACAAGTGACACTCAATCACCTGACCACGTTCGAAGTCCGTGAGTTCCACGGAGAGTCCCATTGTGCTCTTTCACGATGTCTAATGATTACTGAGGTCTCGGATAATGAGTACCAGGCAGTAGGTGGCAGTACAATGCACCTAAGATGAAAAACGTATGATTGTGGCGTGTCCGGATACTTTTGATTACATAGTGTATTTATATGTTATGTTTTGGTATATGTACATTCCCATTTGCATCTGTATAAGTTAAGAGTAGACACTCATGATATTGATACTAGAAACAAACATGAATTAAATTTACTTAATTGTAGACTCGCTATGACGAAGGGGGCTTATTATGTTAAGGGTGTAAAAGTTTATAATAAGTTAGATAACAAATTTAGATAATTGAGCATGAGTGTTTTAAAAGAATGCTTTTTAATTGGCTAGTGGAAAGGCCATTTTATTCGATTAGTGATTTTAATCATTATTCTGTAGTTGAATATTAAGTTATGTATGATTATGTTCTTTGACAATGTCATTTTCTTATATAACTATGATCTTGGACAATTAAACTGACTGATTGATTGATTGATTAGATTCATGGGGTCTGAAAATATATATTTCAATTGAAATTGTGTAATGTTTAACGCCCGTTCTTACTGCGTCATGATGATACATGAAATGACAATTGGGAAACGAAACTTGGGAAGGAAACGTTTCAGCCTAAGTTTAGGGGACCTCCCCGGCATTTGCCAGTTATGAGGACTGAGAAAAACCTGGAACAACGTCAGTCAGGAAGAAGGGTTCCCTCTACCTGCAAGATACATGTTAGAGAAAGTGAAAAGTGGTGTTTTGATTAAATTCTAATTACCTGTACCCAGAACTGAAGATGGAAACAAAAGCTACAGATAGGACCCTTGTTCTCGCCCAGCGTGTTACCGTACACCAGCGCCGTTAATAAACGAAAACGCTAACTAGACGAAACGTAAGCAGGGTACAATATGCACACAGAGGGCCGCGTTTGTGTGCTTCCCAGTTAGCGCGTTCTCCTTTCCTCTCTCTCCCTCTCTATTTTCCTGACGGCGGCAGTAACATCCTCTTCGCTATTTGCCCGTCTCTCTTCGTTCTACTCCGCTTTGTATTTCACGAGATCTGCAGCAGACATGAAAAGCGAATGGACCCCCTCGCTACGCCTCTGACGTCACTCTTCTGACTTTTGTAATAATATAAATAAATGGAATTCTCGACATAGCCTAGAGATCCTTTTCGTTTAGTTCCTTTTACCTGCATTAAATGCGTTAAAATAAGATTTAAGCGGAAAATCTATACAGGTCTGCGAAATACCCATGACCTCGCAAAAAATGTTAGCCTTACCGGAGGTAGGTTCTCGCATTAGCATAGTTGCCAAGTTTTACTGCCCGTAAAATGTACGGAAGCAGAGGCCTTTTTACGATTTAACAACTTTAGGGCAAAGGAGGCGCTCAAAGTGTTGAGGATTCTCACTACGGACATTACAAGTCATTAAATTCTATTGTATTAAATTGTGATTTAAGAGGACGGACTGAATGTACTATGCTAATTGACATACACTGCTATAATAGACCAGAACTTATGTTTTATCCTTCATTACGATCATGGTCCTCACTGGACTGCAACTAAATGCGTAGCGTGGAGATTTAATGCTTGATTGTACCACTAGTGACTTCTAGCAGTAAATAGGCGCGAACATTCAGTAATGGACAACGTGAATTGCATTAGTTATTTACGTAGCTGTATAGGAAAGTGAGTTTTTTTCAGGACGAGTAAAATGCTGAGGCCGGAATATCGAAACGAGCCCCTCCCAAAATAACTTTTCTGCAGTTACGTGCAGCCTGGCAGGGGAAAAGGATACTCTGTGTAAACTTTCTCCGTCCCCCATCTTTCGGCTGGCTGCCGGGGTATCCGAACCCCGTTGAAGGGCGTTGGACCCCTCTGTGTGGGGCGGGATTCCCGGTCTGCCTGTCCGTTTCCCGGGGTGTCTATATCTGTAAACTTAGGGACCATGTCATTACTCCACCGTCGCTCCTGGATCCGCCGCCCGGTATCTCTTCTCGCCTCATCCTTCCTCCCGGGGACGCTCCCTCATTGGGGCGTAGGTACACAGAGCGCCAAAGAAAATCTTCGGCGAATTTTGATCGTTTTCCGGGGTCTTTTTAGGCGTGTCCTTCACCTTACCTGTCGTAGAGCGTGGTGGCTTGATAACACAGCAATAAGGGTAAGTTGATGCCTTTGATTTTTCTGGTGCAACAAAAACATGTTTATTGTCTCGTAACCAGTCATGCCGTATACTAGCGAAATTACTCGTGGACGTATCGTGGGTATGTGGGAGGCTGGTCGCACTGTTACAGCAATTGCAGTGCATAAAAGTGTTTTATAGTAAATTCTGGATAAAAATATTCCAGAAAAGTGGGGAAGGCGGTCTATATACTCGTCAGAAAGTGGGCACTCCCCATAAAACATCCTCAGATGATGATATTCGTTTACTGAATGCAAATTACTCTTTTATTATAAATCACTGATCATGTATATAAACTAAATATAAATATGTATATGGTTTACCGAATATGACATACATATTCCGGCAATAAAATTGGATTATATTTTTGCCTATAATCCTGTTGTATTCCTATGATCAGCAATACTTTAGTAAAGGCATATTTAGTTATATTTTCTTCTATGCAGCACAAGCATTGATATTGTGAGAATACAGTTCTGTTTGTTGTTTGTTATCAGGTGCTGCCTTGCTATGTATTTAATGAATACCATTCAAGCTTTAATTGGCACCCCCTGAAAGCTAACCTGGGCGCTCATCAAGTTTTCCCCTTTCAAAGGCGTGTCCTGCACTAGCCGATAAGGTATGGGCTACCAATCACAATAAGAGGTCTGTATGACAAACTGAATGCACTCACTCTACCTCTTTCTCTTTTAGCCAATAAGATCGAGAGCGTAAACATATATTTCGTTTCTACCCCATTTTGTAATCTTTGTTGTGGTTGTTGGTGTAACTATTTAGCAGAAGGACTGGCGCACCCTTGCATCGTGGCCTAAAGCAAGCAATGAAATACCTTGGTTTCGCAAGGCCACGTACAACGATAAATAATGTGACAGACGCGAGGTGTTGTGAGATTTTCTTTGGTGCTTTTTGTACAATATCCATCCGGATCGGTGCCAAATCCTCTCCGTAACAGCAGATAAGATAAGACGTCTTGTAAACATTTTCAATATACAGTATTTTAATTAATATCCTTAGCGAAATCTGTTTAGGAAATCAAACATTTCTAAAAATGTTCCTTGCAAAGGGTAGTTTGGTTTAGGAGGTATTCTTGAAAATCTTCGTGTCGCATCTTTGGAAGGTACTGAACCTAAATAGCAAGATTGGTGTTTATCCGACGGTTAGTTTTTGAGTTATGCTGTTCAGTCTCTCTCTCTCTCACACACACACACACACATGGACCTTATTCTAAAAATGTTTTTACTTTCCCTACTACGTATAGCAAGTAGGGGAAGTATTGCATTCCACCCAAACATTCTATACCGACATTTCACCGGAAATACGTGTTTTGAGGCCCCCTGAATCCAAAAAAACGCATTTTTGGAAACGTGTCTGTGTGTGTATGTGTATGTGTGTGTGTGTGAACAGCATAACTCAGAAACGAACAGTCAGATAAACACCAAACTTGATATTTAGGTTCAGTATCTTCCAGAGATGCGACACTAAGGTTTTCAAGAAACTCCCGCCACCCCAGATTACTTTTTACGTGGAACATTTTTCGAAAATTTTAATTTGCTCAAAAATGGCTCTAACGATTTTGATCAAAATATCATATTTTTATGATATTTTCATCACAAATGAAATGTATATCTCGAATTTTCTTGGGAATTGATGCAGAAGATGCTTACATAATATGTTTTTACGTAAATTATTAGAACTTGAAGATCTCATATTGTGCTGCTTTTGGTTTGTTTGGTTACATAATTTTAACTGCCCCATGTATGGGAGTTAATTTGATGCGGTATTGCTTATAATGTTTGTTTACATCAGTGTTGAAGACATCTTGTGACGTCATTCATTTTGTTTGGTTTGTAGCTCCATCTGGCGTTAGCAATTTGCGGTTCTTAGTATCAGTTTTTGAAATAATTCATTTCAAATGTCCTCCGGCTAGCTATTATCTTATCTTGGGTCGAACATGTGTCTCTATACAGGTTGTGAAACGGAAAGGAATCTTTTATCCAAAAAAATTACACTGATGAAGAAATTTGTTTTATAATTTTTATTGTCGAACACGTTCACTATCACTTTTACATATTGATCTGGATACTCGCCAAACTGAAACTGTTATAATACTTCTTACTGATCACTTTTAATTCACGTACTTCAACTTTGTGTATAATTAACTTTATAATACTTTAGATTTTCGTAACTTGTGAATCTATAGCCGACGTATCTCATACAAATATTTTGACGAACTGACGAACTTAAGACGACGTGTATTGCACTAAGAATTTTGATGAACTGCCTGAATACGACGTGTAATGTATGAATGCTTTCGGCGAACTGAAGGACTGACTGACTTTACCTCTAACTTGGCTTCTATTTATACTCCCACTCCCCGATATGCCTAAAGATTATAAATGAACTGCTATTGGCTAATAAAACGCGCCAACATTAGCGTCTATTTTAATATCCAATGAAAACCACGAATACATATTGCTTTAGGGAGAACACATTCCAGAAGTTTCTACCGAAAACGCGCCAACATTACGTAACTTCCTCGTTTCCAATAATGATAAACAGCTCACCCCCATCGCTGCATTATTGCGCTATTATTGACAGTTTCAGTAAAGCCGTATAAACTTATTTCCCAATAATAATTACAATTAATAAACATCTGAAATCAATGTCACATAAAAATGCACATTCATATTACAATCATTATTTACATTTAAGCATCAGAATGTCTCCAAAAGTATTCTTCATTGTGAACGACTTTCGCATAACTGGTAAACCATAAGAGATAGACAAAATTTTACTACACCAAAAATGTAGATCGCGTTAAAATACATAATTTATGCCATATACATTTTTTTGTTGAGTGAACTATTTCCGAGATATTGCTTGTTATTCCCTTAAATTTTCCAATATTTATACTTTTTCCCAAATGGGAATTCGTTATTCACTTTTTTGTCCTGGTAATACAAAGAGAATGGAATACTCCACATAGCAACCAGGTCTTAAAATATTTGACTATCGCTTACCAATTCCCTTGCATCTACAAGAAAATTAGCAATAAGATTAACATCTCGATATCTCGATTAACATGAATTAGATGTAGAATAAACGTTTGTAAAAATAGTTTGTACAAGAATAGAGAAAGTTTTGTGAGTGTATCACATCAGATTTTTTTAATTCAAGGGGCCTCAAAACACTCTACCTACTATGTACATGGTAGGGATTTGGTGACCAACTTTGTAGAGGAGGGTTGCTACCATGATTTGCCAGGGAACAAGTGGTTATGTCAGGGAGTACATATGCTCTTGGGGAAATGTCATATTTTACAAGCTCCTGAATCAGGGAGAATGGCTTGAGGATGCCAACCCTGCACCTCTTCTTCCTCAATTCCTTTGTGGCTTCAAACATCTTGGAGTAGCCTCGTTTTGCCCATTTCTGTTTGTTATCACACTATCTCTTCATTTCCAGTTTTATTTCCCCAGGCTTTTGCCCCAGTTTCTGTCCTCCCATTTAATGTGAAGTCCACTCGTATTTGGAAGATTTGGGACTTTTCTTTCTTCTTCCATCCATTTAACATGTCCGTGCCAGATCAACTGATATTCCTCAATCGCCACACTCATTGCTTTCCATTGTCCACCGTCTTCTCGAATTCTTTTTTCCCTTCTGCTCTCCCCATAAACTTCATTTCTACGACAATGATAGTACTCGGACGCTTATCTTGTTACAGAATTGTTACTTGACGTCATTCAGACACCCTTCTTTGTCCGGGCCGTCCAAAAGCATCCCTGGGCGACTTAGTTATTATTCTGGCGACATTCTGTAATACAAAATAAATCTGAAGTGATGCATTCACAATGCTTCCCTACCCTCTATCGTTTATTAGTAGATATACAAACTATTTTTATTAAAGCTTATTACTTTCTCTACTACGTATAGTAAGTAGGGGAAGTACTGTATTCCACCAAAAAATTTGATACCAAGATTTCACCGGAAATATATGTTTTGAGTATCTTCCAGAGATGCGACATGAAGGTTTTTAAGAAAATCCCCCCCACCCATGATTACCCTTTACATGGACCATTTTTCGAAAATTTTAATTTTCTCAGAAATGGCTCTAACGATTTTGATTAAAATATCATTTATTTAAGATACTTTCATCACAAATAAAATGTATATCTCGAATTTTTTGGGAATGTCTCCAAAAGTATTCTTCATTGTGAACGACTTTTGCATAACTGGTAAACCATAAGAGATAGACAAAATGTTACTACACAAAAAATGTAGATCGCGTTAAAATACACAATTTATGTCATATACATTTTTTTGTTGTTGAGTGAACCATTTTCGAGATATTGCTTGTTATTCCCTTAAATTTTCCAATACAAATACTTTTTCTCAAATTCGATATTCATTTTTTTTGTCCTGGTAATGCAAAGAGAATGGGATATACCACGTAGCAACCAGCTCTTAAAATATTTGACTATCGCTTAAAGCCTACCATATTCCCCTTGCATCTACAAGAATATTAGCAATAAGATTGACATCTCGATTAACATGGAGCATATGGAGAATAAGCGTTTGTAAAAATAGTTTGTACAAGAGTAGAGAAAGTCATGTAAGTGTAACACATCAGATTTTTTTTCTATTCTACGTAATTTTTATGTATCCAAATAAACCTTTTGCACAAATAGCTACATTACACATTTCGTTATAGATACAAAGAGAACAGCGATAGTCAAATGTTTAAGAACTGGACGCTATATACTGGCCTTAAAATTCCATACTGTTTCCATGACATCGCGTGAAACAGCTTAATGTTGACGGAATTTAAGAGAATGGCCAAGTAATGAACAATTCAAAGCATTAATAACGTATATCTAAAAAAGACTTATGCCACAAAACGCATTTGAAATAAATTGTGTGTTTTAAAGAGATCTACATTTGTTTGTGAAGTGCGTTTTCGTCTATCGCTTAACGTTTACCAGTTATACAAGATTATACTAAAATTTCTTCCGAATGAAGAAGGTTTCACAAGCTATTCCCAGAGGATTCAAGATATATGCTTTATTTATAATGTAAATATCTTCATTATGTAATATTTTAATTATAGTAGAACCATTTTTAGAAACTTAAACAATTTGAAAAAATGTTGTATGTAAAGGATAGTTGAGGGTGGGAGATTTGCTTGAAAATCTTCATGTTGCATCTTAGAAAGAAAATGAACTTAAATACCAAGTTTGACATTTATCGGACTTTTCATTTTTAGTTGCGCTGTTCACACACACACACGCGCGCGCGCGCGCACCGACCTTTTTCTAAAAAAACCATCTCAAAACATATATTTCCGGTGAAATCTCGACATCAAATTTTTGGGTGGAATACAGTGCCTCACCTACTTATACTAGTAGAGAAAGTAAAAAAATGAAATTAAAATAAAAATTGCTATTCTGCTCCTGGCGCATTGAGTTTATATTTGGATGTGTCGTCCCAAATTTTATACTTTGTTTTCCACCAACACAAAGTTTACATTTAGCCTTATTTAAAAAAAAATCTCAGCAAATATTTCCTTAATCTCAATCTTTGTTTTACCTAATTTTACACTAAGATCTAAAACTAAATCTAATCTTAAATTAAAACTCCCACTCCTTTTTATCTAATTGCTTATTACCTACTGGAAAGTACTAATACTTAATTGCTAGGAAACCAGCAATACCTCTATCCTAACCCTAAAATCTATCTGGTGTTATCCTCCCATCTTAACTAAATAAAACAATACCTATTTAACTACTATTAATTCCTATTTCTATTTTTAATTTAAACTACTACTACTGAAATGCAGTAGTCATTTCCCTACACCAATCTTAATTACGAGGCATGTTTTTAAACTACCGACAATTTTTACTTTCTCTACTACGTATAGTAAGTAGGGGAAGTATTGTATTCCACCCAAAAATTCTATACCGAGATTTCACCGGAAATACATGTTTTGAGACCCCCTGAATACAAAAAGAACATCTTTGGAAACATGTCCGTGTGTGTGTCTGTGTGTGTGTGTCTGTGAACAGCATAACTCAGAAACGAACAGTCGGATAAACACCAAACTTGGTATTTAGGTTCAGTATCTTCCAAGAATGGGACACGAAGGTTTTCAAGAAAATACCCCCATCCCAGAGTACCCTTTACATGGAACATTTATCGAAAATTTTAATTTTCTCAAAAATGGCTCTAAGGATTTTGATTAAAATATCATATGTTTAAGATATTTGTATGACAAATAGAATGTATATCTTGAATTTTCTGGGAATGTCTCCAAAAGTATTCTTCATTGTGAACGACTTTTGCATAACTGGTAAACCATAAGAGATAGACAAAATTTTACTACACAAAAAATGTAGATCGCGTTAAAATACACAATTTATGTCATATACATTTTTTTTGTTGAGTGTGCCATTTCCGAGATATGGCTTGTTATTCCCTTAAATTTTTCAATACTTATTTTCTAAAATGGGAATTCGTTATTCATTTTTTTGTCTTGGATATGCAAAGAGTTATAATCTGTGGCAAAGGGAATGGTGCTGCACCTAGCAACCAGCTATTAAGAGATATGTATGTGCTTAAAGGCTACTGTATTTCTATATTGCCCTTGTAAATATATATTCCCCTTACATCTGCAAGAAAATTAGTAATAAGATAGAGTCTGCAAGTTTTTATCTTGATTAACATGAAGTAGATGGAGAATAAGCGATTGTATAAATAGTTTGTACAAGAGTAGAGAAAGTCATGTGAGTGTAACACATCAGATTTTTTATTCACGGGGCCTCAAAACATGTAGGTATATCTGGTGAAATCTCTATATATAGCTTTTGTGTGGAGTGCAATATTTGCTCTAGTAGGTGCTGGAGAAAGCAGTGTACCTCATTGGAGAGTGAACAGCACGTACGATGCACATACGAGGAAATGTAGGACAGAATGCTTCAAGAAGCTTGGGAGCGTGACGAGCTTCGAGGAAAGGATTAGTGGCAGCTCATTCGGGCGTATTTGTAAGTGGGATTGAGGACTGGCGGTATTCCAGAGATACGGGTGCACCAGCTAGCTGCTGGAAACGTGCTAAGCAACAAGCTTTTATTACTTTAAGCTTCCTTAAATACGAAGAAAAGAGTTGTAGAAAAAGCACTAGGTGCTTGTGTCAGTCTGCTAGCTTACAAGCAGCAGTACTCAAAAACGAAAAATCTGATGTGTTGCATTCACTTTCCCTACTCTCTCTCTCTCTCTCTCTCTCTCTCTCTCTCTCTCTCTCTCTCTCCGCTAACTATTCTTACAAAAGCTTATTCTGTCTAATTCTTGTTAATCGAAATTTGTACGTGGATGACATTGTAATTCTTTCTAAAACGATAAAAGGTTTGCAGTCTGGTTTAAACGCTCTTCGACAATATTGTAGGCAATGGGTCATGGAGGTAAATATTCTTAAAACTAAAATAGTCGCCTTTAAAAATGGATATGTGTACGGCCAACATGAAAAGTGGAGGACCTACGGGGAGCAAGAAATTCAAAATGTCAAACATTTCGATTACCTAGGAGTAAGGTTTGATATGGGTGGAAAATGGAACAAGAACATGGAGTTTATAAAACACAAAGGGATTGGACAACTTTCTGAAGTATTAAGGATATTGACCCGGGTACCAGATATGCCAGCAAAAACATTACAGACCATGTATGAAGCAATGGTTAGGTCCTCATTACTATACGGCGGTGAAGTACGGGGATGGGAGAGGCTGGATAATGTAAATATAGTACAATGTAATTTTTGGAAGCGCATTCTAGGGTTGGGGAAGGGTACTTCATACTACGGAGTTCTTCGTGAGGTAGGATGCAGGGAAGATGCTGTATTTGCTAAACTAAATGTAGTTAGGTACTGACTGCGAATAATTAAAGGTGATCAAACAACTCTGAGAGCAATATGTTATCGTCATCAAATGAACAACATAGAGCACCCAAAATGGTGGGTGGCGGGGTTACAACGGGAATTATCAAAAATAGGCTTAAACGATATCTGGCAAATGGGTAATGAAAATACACACAGTACCGTGAAAAAGTCAAAAGACGACTATGTGATATAAACAGGCAGAAAATAGAGTCTGAATGTAGACAAAGATCAACATTGGAGCTACACAATGAAATAAAAACTAGGTGGGGTAAGGAAACATATATTTTGGAATTAGGTATAAAACAGAGGACTGGAATAGCATGGCTTAGGCTGGGAGGGTGGAAAGCTCGCAAGATTGTTGATGACGATGGCAGGAGGATTTGCCCATTATGTGGGGAACAAGACTGGACGCATATTTTGGCAGCATGTTTGCAGACGGAGAGTATTAGGAAAAATTATTACCAGAAGTATTTTTGGCTTCCAACAGACGGAGGGCAGCATGCTGGGACTTGATTCTAAACAGCCAAAACTGGCCAAGCTTGAGCACATACTTAATGGAAGTACGTGTACTAAGAGATACGTTGTTTATGTAAATTTTCTTTAAATATATGTGGTGCTGTGTGTGTGTGTGTGCGTGTGTGTGTGTGTGTGATTCAGAGTGTTTTTCAAATGTTTATAATGTGGTGATTATAAACATAGTTGTTTCTGGTCGATTCTACAAGTCACGTTTACAGACCAGGTATTTTTCTAGAGAGCATGTACGGTCTTATGACCCATGCGACTGTGTTATGCAATTAATGTAATACTAAGTACTTAATAAATACCACTACTACTACTACTACTACTACTACTACCACTACTACTACTACTACTACTACTACTACTACTACTACTATTTACTTTCTCTGCCACGTACATAGTAGATACATAAGGTATTTCATTCCACCCAAAAGTACGATACCGAAATTTGAAAAGCAATACATGTTTTGAAATCCCCTAAATAAAAAAAATATTTTTAGAAAAAAGTCCGCGTGTGTGTGTGTTTTAATCAAAATTGTTACAGCCA
The DNA here is from genome assembly GCA_030765065.1 of Deroplatys truncata. Lineage (NCBI taxonomy): Eukaryota > Metazoa > Arthropoda > Insecta > Mantodea > Mantidae > Deroplatys > Deroplatys truncata. Next base: position 177,975,858 of record CM060987.1, on the reverse strand, counting down.
TTTTTTAGAAAATCCAACATTTTGAAGAAAAAAAGTTCCATGTAAAACGTGGTTTGCAATGGGATGATTTCTTAAAAATCTTCGTGTTTACATCTTTGTAAACCTAAAGACTAAGTTTGGTATTTATCCGACTTTTCGTTTTTGAGTTGTGCCATCCACACACACACATGCGGACTTTTTTCTGATTCTTTTTTGTATTCAAGACCTCAAAACATGTATTTCCGATGAAGTCTCGGTATGGAATTTTTGGGTGGAATGCAACACCTTCTCTATCTACTAGGTATGGGTAGAGAAAGTACAAATTCACATAATTTTCTGTTTTAACCACATCTGCATATTTTGTAAGATTCTGTCTGCCTCTTACGCTTTACCAATAACAAAAGTCATTCTGTCCACCTCGGTGGTGTGTCTGCCTCACGTTGAAGAGGTACCGAGTTCGAGTCTCGGTTAGGGTGAGCTACCCGGATAAGGTTTTCTCCGGGGCTTTTCCTTACCCCGAAAAAAGACAATGTCGAGTAATTTTCAGCTTGTTTCATTCATGATCCGATATGACCTACTAGGTTAAAGGACGTTAAAAAGGAAAGGTCAATCGGACCGAAAAGGAGTTTAAAGGCCATTCGCAACAAATTCAAGATATGCATTTTATTTGCCTGGCAAATATCTTAAATATATATCGTTTTAATCAAACTCGTTAGAGCTTTTTGAAAAAATCAAAAATACTGAAAAATTTTCCATATAAATGGTAGTTGGGAGTAGACAGATTTTCTTGAAAATCTTCGTGTCACATTCTTGAAAGATGCTGAACTTAAATATCAGCTTTGGCATCCTCTCCACACACAGTCGTCCTCCGTGGTATAGTGGTTACCATGCTAGCCTCTAGTTCCCGAGGTCGCGGGTTCAAATTCTGTGGAGGGCCATGGATTTTTTTCGGGCGTCAAAATCCTTAGCTTGTCTTCCTTCGGAAGGGAAGTAAAGCCGGTGGTCCCGTGTCGTAGATTTACGGCACGTAAAAGAACCTCAAGCCTGATAAAGAGGCCTCTGAGCAAAACTACCGATCTTTCACCTCCAATATAGAATAGGGCTCTAAGGACCACAAGGGTTAAAGAGGTCCATAAATAAAACTCAGTTTGAATTCTCCCACCCACGGCACGACGTCACAAAAGCTGCACGAAGTGCTGGTAGTATTGCGACAATGAAGGCTCTGACATGGCCCTGTCTGTTGTTGACATCCTGGTGTAACACCAGACACGTATATCCTCTGAGTCTTTAAGCTACAAAGAGACACCTCTCCCGTCCAGGAGACGTGAAAGTGTTGACATATGTCCACCAAGTCTGGTCAAAAGCGCTGCCTCCCCATGACTGCTCCACATTCACCAATCAGGACTAAGTTTCATTCAAATGTCACTGTGCATAAATGTATGTCTATTAGTAGACACTTGCAGTTAATATTTATCGGGTTCAGCGTGGATGGCTGAGGCACTAACGTCTGTGGCCCACATTCAGGAGGTACCGGGTTCAAACCCCTGGGGCCGACATATCTCACGGAAATGTTTTCCGGTTTTCCTCGGTTCCTAGGCGAATACTGGGTTGGATAATTTGATTCGCGAACTTTTATATAATCTATTTCATCACTACATTTCATTTCCAACAATTCACCACCATACCAGGCATTGGGCTAATCATTCATCCTGGATATGCTATGATCCAGAGTTTTCTTGCTCCTTGACTCAAGGCGTTGGCTTGTAAGTCCTTGGAGGCGTAAGTCCTACAGAGAGGAGGGTGATTAGTTAAAGAAGAAGATCTTGCAAAAGATTAAAATCTAATCAGAGCACAATTTGGAGAGATATCGTCATCCTAAGCAAAGGTACATGGGAATAAACGACTGATATTTAATATCCTGTTTGGCACTGGTGCAAAATGGAAAATTAAAATGAATCCCCGCAAGTCTAAAGTGGTACATTTCACTTTATAAACTAATTTAACAAATTAACAGAATTACTTTCTAGGGCGAACTATTCCAACCGAACAATTCAGATCGTATCTTCGACTGCACAGCAAACTCAACTGGACAGAACATGCTAATATCGCTGTAAAATGTCTATGACATGAAATTTTCTGGTTAGATTACCACTTCATTTAAAAAGAGTAATTTATTTCTCTTTTATAAGACCGATCTGGCAATACGCTGCGCAATATGAGTTCGCTCTCAACTGAAAATAACCCAAACCATCCAGAAACGGGTTTTCCGCCTGACAACAGATGCACCTTGGTAAATTCGCAACGAAGTCTACATAGGAACCTCAATACTCCAGCAGTGAATTTCACCCATCACTGCTCTTATATTCGACTTCCTTCACCACTGCAAGGAAATCCTGAGAATCATTCCAACTCACCTTCCACCACAACGATATCTTCTGAAATGGCATCAGATTTACTGCACACTCTGATGTAATAAGGACAGCCAATGGACTGCAACCTCAGCACATATGTCATGTAGGTATACAGGGTGAATCACCTTAAACTTTCACCGCTAATATTTCGGAAATGGAAAGTCCTATTGATGTGCAGTTTTCACAGTATTGATTGGTAGATTTTAATAATACTGAGAAAGTGGATTTTTTGAGCAAACATACAATTTTGTAAATGGAACAATGCCTAGTTACATCAACAGAATAAAGGTAGGGTAAATTAGAATGTCAATGGATTCTAGTGCAAGTGGTTTACGAGAAATCGTATTTTTAAAAGTTTCCACCCTGACAATTGTTTGTCTGATTCAACCTGCTTAGTTGCTAGTTACGATGTTGTTAGTTTGCTTGCACTGTGTTTTCTGTTCATTGATTGCATTGCGACTTTCTGGTCAGTTAGTTTGTGACAGTTCAAGCAGTAAGTCGTGAGTAGAAGATGGGGTTTACTAATGCAGAAAAAGCCGACATGCTTATGGTGGATGCAGAGTGTAGGAAGAATTCAGTTCGTTCCTGTACGGTGTATGCCGAAACGTATCCCAATAGACGCCAACCATCTCGGCAATTATTTATCAACCTCTTCAAGCAATTGGTGAAAGTGGTACTGTAACACCTAGAAAACGTAACAGAAACAAACAAGTAACTGGAGAAAAGGCAAAAATTAATGTTTTGGCTGCCGTTGCAGTAGATCCGCAAATTAGTTCCCGCACAATCGCACGTGGAAGTGGCATAAGTCAGACAAGTGTACTGCGCATTCTCCATCGACATAGGTTCCATCCCTATCACATCTCTCTCCATCAAGAGCTGCATGGAAACGATTTGGAGAATCGTGTTAACTTTTGTACATGGGTATTAAGATATGATACTCCAGATTCATCATGTATCTTGTTTAGTGATGAGGCAACATTTACTAATCATGGCCATGTAAACCGCAGAAACATGCACTATTGGTCTGTTGACAATCCCCGTTGGCTTCGTCAGGTGGAACGTCAGTGTCCATGGAGTTTAAACATGTGGTGTGGTACTGAACCATCAGCTTATGGGCCCTTTGTCCATACGAGTAGAAGGAACAATGAACTCGCACAAGTATCGCAGCCTCTTGACAGGCCATCTGCCATAGATGCTAGAAGACGTTCCTTTGCAGACTAGGAGGAACTGTGGAACCAACATGATGGCTGTCCAGCCCATAGTGTACGAAGTACTACAGTTTGTCTTAACGGACAGTTTCCAAATCGTTGGATTGGACGAAGAGGACCTGTACCTTGGCCGCCCGTTCACCGCATCTGACCCCTTTAGACTTTTTCTGTGGGGAAGGCTGAAGGACACTGTGTACAAGGATGTACCAACTACAACAAACGATATGAAACGACGTATTACTGCTGCCTGCTCTGAAACTTCCACTGAAATGCTAGAACGTGTGCAGCAGTCTTTCCATATCAGACCGGAAGCGTGTATTGAAGCTGCCGGTGGTCATTTTGAACACAACCTTTAAAGGGGTATGTTCTATTTACTTGTAAGAATCCACTCCCGTTTGTTTTTCTTTAATTTGTGCTACCACAGGTTGTACAATTGTCGGTGCGTAAAAGTTTCAAAATACGATTTATCGTAAACCACTTGCACTAGAATCTTGCAACAAACGCCACTGACATTCTAATTTACCCTAACTTTATTCTGTTGATGCAACTAGGATTGTTCCATTTAAAAATTTGTATGTTTGCTCAAAAATTCCACTTTCTCAGTATTATTAAAATATGTTTATAGGCTAAATGTAGGAGCCCCTGACCAGCAATCAATGCTGTGAAAACTGCACATCAATAGCACTTCCATTTCCGAAATATTTGCGGTGCAAGTTTAAGGTGATTTGCCCTGTATATTTATGCGTTGTTGTGCTGTTTCCGTAGAATTTTATTGCACTCAGTGTATAACGAACTGGAAAAGAAAAGAAATCTCCGCTCTGGAGTTCATATCCACATAACCGATCAACTATACTTTTTCAAGGTATTTCACGAGATACTGGGTTACGTCGATAGAGAGTTTAAGCCTCTGCTACAGTGGGCTCAAAATAGATAACTACTTTCCGTGCCGCTGTTTTCCCGTGGGATTCCCGCTCCAAGCCTCATCACTCCCGTACATGGAGGATGTAATTTGGCGGTAAGCTCAAACATCCCATGGGAACACATTTGATGTAATTTGATTAAAACAACGAATGCGAATGAAACGTAGGCACCACCATGCAGTAACATAGGAAATACTTAGCGATTGCAGGAGACTGGCTGCATAGTTTCTCAATTATCTTGAAGTGTTTTTATCACATTTTACTGTTAATAAATTAGTACTGCATTGCACAAATTAGAACTTTTCTGAAATGTCTTTTAAGCTAATGTGCCTACTTGAAAAAAATAACCCTATATTTTAAGATTAGTTAGACGTTGTTTCTCTTGCCATCAACTGGTTTATTGATTTACGACGGCGGGTTGATATGTCAGCGACTTTTTAAAGAAAATAACAATTTTTCCAAACAAAATCAATTTTATTTCTCAACATAGACTCCTTTCAATTCAATACACGTTGTCTAACGTTTCTGCAATTTCTTTAACCCTTCCAAAAGTATGAAATGTTCTTCCATTTTTCTAAGTCTGTAAAATATGAGGTTTCATCCGCCATGATGTGTTCACTGGACGTGAATTTCTTCCCAGCGAGGCAGTTTTTCAAGGTTTGCGAAGAGGAAGAAGTCTCTCGGAGCCAAATATGGTGGGTGAAGTAGCAGTTCCACAAACTTTGCGATGGCAATGGCTGAGTCGTGTGCGGGTGCATTATCCTGGTGAAAGAGAAGCTTTTTCCTCACAAAATGGGTCGTTTATTTAACAATTCCTTGTGAAACTGATCCAGAATTGCGGCATAATATGAACCTGTGATCGTTTTACCCTTTTCCAGGTAGTGGATGACAGCTGCGATGGTTTTTCCTGCCGACGAAATGGTTTTGGCTTTCTTTGGAGCAGGTTTGCCGAAGGAAATCCACTGCTTTGATTGTTGTTTGGTTTCAGGTTGATAGTAATGGATCCAAGTTTCATCAACCGTGATATAACGCCGCAAAAACTCATTTGGATTGAGCTGGAACATGTTCAAATATCCTGTAAAATGGTCACACGATTCCGCTTGTTCTCAACTGTGAGCAGTTGTGGCACCCATCTTGCTGACAGCTGTCGCATACCCAAAAATTCGCGTAGAATGTTATACACCCTCAGATATTTACGGCCTTGGTTATCTCATAGATTTTCACTCGGCGGTCTTCCAACACAACATTGTGAACTTCGTTCACCATTTCTTCCGTTGTGACCTCAACCGACTGTCCTGTGCGCAGGCACCTTTTGTGCTCGAACGGCCACATCGAAATTCTGTGAACCATGCCATGTGATGGAGCAGAGTCCCCATAATACTTGTTCAGCTTTTCTTCCGTATCCTTCACCGTCTTACCACGCAAAAGTAGTACTTTATCAGAACATGAAATTCACTTTTCTCCATTTTCTACGCAGAAACATACATCTGCTTGTTTTAGACGCTCTCAACAATGTTCTAAGAAACAAATGACGACGAATTTCTGCGATTATACCCAGAATGGATGTAAGAATTGGGTGCAAACAAGAAACCTGTGATTAGAACGCTATCTCTCGTCAAAGTCATGGACATATCAATCCGGCCTCGTATTTTATGGACAGTGTTTTAAATTTCTTTCTGCGTGATTATCTTGTAGAATTTGCTGTTGAAATAGCACCTATAGAACTGTAAGTACCTCAGTTGCTCACTACTGTTTCTATTTCTGGAGGGAAACTAAAATTAATGAGCATTTGGTACTCTGTCTTGTCCGCTGTGTTCCACTCAATAGCACTTTTAACCGTTGAGAGCTCCATCGCAAATTTCACGCATGCGCAGTGCGCTGCCGTGGACACAGACGTATTCGAAAAGCTCCCAACGTATTTTCTATTTAGGAACGTAGAATCATACTGAAAACTTAATAAACTTATTTTCAGTTTGAATATGCTTGGCATTCTTGCTTTCAAAGTATGATTACTAATAGTAACTCATAATTATAATAATAGTTTTACACTTAAGTCACAGAACCATGCCTTAAACCATCGTGACATCTCTCTACATCATCTGATGCGCATGCCTGTGACGTTGGATCCGCTATCCCATAACTCTGGTTGAAAATGTATTTCTTCAGCCAAATAATTGTCTAGGATATAGCCCGGGAATCTCGTATCAGATATTGCTGACAGTTACTTCCACGAAGATTCCACTTGGTCTTAAATTAATTTCAGTGCTCAGCCGTGTTTCAAATGTTTTGGCATTGGCCATGTATTAGTATTTAGAACACTCCTGTCTTGTCACTTGGAGATGACAAAGCAGAAACTGTCGTATAGGGCTTCACCAGGTTCCCCACTTGTGAGCATACCCAGTATCAGTAGCTACTAATGTGCCAACCAGCGGAATATTTACAACGTTTCCATGGATCTGGATCGTACCGAGATCGTTTTGATCCTTGGATACGATCCTCTTAGAAAGTAGAATCGGATCGAAATTTGTTGCATGGAAACACCTGCCGTATTCAAATCGTTTTGAATACGCCAAAGATACTATCCTCTACTATACTCATAACATGCTGCACGCTCGTCATTTTGTTACTTTCTCTACTACGTGTAGTAAGTAAGGGAAGTATTGTTTTCCACCCAAAAATTCGATATCGAGATTTCACCGGAAATATATGTTTTGAGACCCCCTGAATCCAAAAAAAGCATTTTGGAAACATGTCCGTGTGTGTCTGTGAACAGCATAACTCAGAAACGAACAGTCGGATAAACACCAAACTTGCTATTTAGGTTCAGTATATTTCAGAAATGCGACAAGAAGGTTTTCAAGAAAATCCCCCCACCCCAACTACCCTTTACATGGAACATTTTTCGAAAATTTTAATTTTCTCAAAAATGGCTGTAACGATTTTGATTAAAATATCATATGTTTAAGATATTTTCATGACACATGAAATGTATATCTCGAATTTTCTGGGAATGTCTCCAAAAGTATTCTTCACTGTGAATGACTTTTGCATAACTGGTAAACCATAAGAGATAGACAAAATTTTACTACACAAAAAATGTAGATCGCGTTAAAATACACAATTTATGTCATATACATTTTTTTTATTGAGTGAACCATTTCCGAGATATTGCTTGTTATTCCCTTAAAATTTCCAATACTTATACTTTTTCTCAAATGGGAATTCGTTATTCATTTTCTTTTGTCCTGGACATGCAAAGAGAATGGAATGCTCCACATAGCAACCAGCTCTTAAAATATTTGACTATCGCTTAAAGTCTACCAATTCCCCTTGCACCTACAAGAAAGTTAGCATCTCGATATCTCGATTAACATGAAGTAGCTGGACAATAAGCGTTTATAAAAATAGTTTGTACAAGAGTAGAGAAAGGCATGTGAATGTAACACATCAGATTTTTTTTATTAGCGGAAATGGTTAGTCACGTGTGTAATAAAACACACAGCAAAGCCACACATTTATCGCTTCCATAATTCGCAATTTATTCTTCTCAAAAACATTCACTAACCTCAAAACCTACTTAAAATATACAGAAAAACAAATTAACATATGTTTAACAGGTTCGACGACCTAAATCCAAGTTGACCAACATAAAAGCTTGAATTATTTTATTCTCGAACTTTGTGTATCCAAATCAATCTCAACACGTATTGAATTTAACATGGAGACCGGATCGTATTCAGTGTGGAATTGGACTCAAATCGATTTCAATTCCCCATGGAAACGTAGTGATTGCATCCTTCCAGCTTGACCGTTCGGCTCAAAACTTGGGAACAACAAATTTGCTTCAGAACTTGCAGTAGTAAGAAATGACCATCATTTATTGAATGCCAAAGAGTGCTTACCTTGGCCTGGTTATGATAACTTCCTTTAGGTTTAAGGCTTCCATTTATACGTAATTTATTTTCACTTCAACTCCATCAGGGTGCGCGATTTCAGAAACATTCCATCATGTCAGAAGAAACTCTCTCAGTGACTTCAGACCATGCAATTCCCTCTTACGGCGCAGTGCTTATACCCCGCACACCGAGCGGGATTGCTTAGGCCGTGACGTCTATGGCCCGCATTCGGGAGATCGTGGGTTCAATTTCTGCGGCCGACCTTCCTGACCCATGGGTTCTATCGGGGATTTTCCCGTAACGCTAGGCGAGTGTGGGAGGGATCATTATATTCCCCGAATTTCCTGTCTCTCCATTTCACCTCTGTTCTCATTTCACTTCACCTCTCATCTGCTTGGTCTCTTTCAGGTTGCACGTGTCGGCGGGAGGTCCCGGCGTGTACATGACAGGGGAAAAGAATGCTGAGTAAACTTTAAATTCCTCGGAATGGAGGTGATCTCCGGATCCGGGGCCCCCAAGGGGATGTGTAAGCCTACTGCCATCCGGGGAGTTCAAATCTGTAAACGCTAGAGACCCTGCCTTCTGCCTGTCATGCCTCCAGGCCCGATCGCCCTCTCTCTTCTCCTCCCTTCTCCTCAGGAGCCTAGGTACAAAAGATCTGTTTAGGTTGAGGTGCTAAGTGCCCTTCCGCTCCTAGTCCTATCCTATCCCATACTCCCTTTTGGTTTGATACCAAATTTAAGATCGCCAGTAACTACAATATGTTCGTCCATTCTGTCCGCCTGTCCCAGTAGCCTTATTTCAAATGCTTGTCATGCGAAGGTCTCTAAAATTACTCAGAAATCTATTATTAATGGTTCGAATTGTTTATTTCTTGGTCATTCTCTTAAAGTCTATTCAACATTCAGTTGTTTCTCACAATGTCATGGAAACAGTATGAAATTTTAAGATCAGCATATAGCGTCCAGTTCCTAAACATTTGACTATCGCTGTTCCCTTTATATCTATAACAAAATGTGTAATGTAGCTATTTCTGCAAAGGTTTATTTGGATTAAAATGTCATAGGTAGAAAAATAAGCTTGTGTAACAATAATTTTATACACACTAATAAACTACAGAGGGTAGAGAAAGTCATGTGAGCATATCACATTTTTTTAAAGTGGGTAGTTCAGTATTGGGTTAAAATGCGTGCACTTTGCGACGCACTTCAGATGTCACAAATTCATCGCAAGTCACACCCACAACCTTTCTCGCATGTTTCCTTTTCTTGGCCGAGAGCAGACTTCACGTGAAGCAGTAACCTTCATTACTCCTATACTCTTAGAGGTAAACTTTAGCCCATATTTTAGGGGAGGTTTTGATCTACAAATTGACACTACTCCAAAGTGTGTCAGGTTCTGTGAAATCAACCCATATGGTTTTGTTTTCTTTCAAATACATATAACTTCTTTTCTTCATTTTTGCTTTGAAAAGTTTTTGTGTGTGTGTAAATGACATTTTCTCAGGTACCATTGAAAATTCTAAATTAAATTTAAGGATTGCAGAAACAACACCTGCTGCTGTGGATCTATTCAGGTGTTAATACCATGGTTGGTTATTTTTTAAAAAATAATTACTAATAAATTTAATCAAAAGATGGTATAATTAAAAAATAAATCCTATTTTGCTTAATAAACAGACCTATTGTATAAAAGTATAGCAATAAACTTCGAAATCATTCGTACACATCCTGTAAAAATTCATTCTGACATATTAGACACTTTGGGACATGGGTCATAAATTTAGCGTGTTTAATCAGGGGCGGCTACGGGGATAGTACCTTCGTGCCATTAATAAAATGAAGAAATACGTATTTGAAATTATTCGTATACTCCACGATTACATCAAGAATACGGTCATGCTTATTATTCTTAAAGATGAAATGAAGTGGCTTGTCTGATAATAGAAAAGCACAGAAGCTAAAAGAAGCGATTGAAAATTGCTAGTTTGCAGCCTTATTATTCTATGGATCTGTGCCACTTCCGTCCTAAAAATTAAGTTTTACTTGTGGATGCTCTTTAACTACTGTGGTCCTTAACATCCCATTCTATATTGGGCGTGAAAGACCGGTAATTTTGCTCAGAGGCCTCTTTATCCGGCTTGAGGTTCTTTTACGTGCCGTAAATCTACGACACGGGACCACCGGCTTTATTTCCCTTCCTAAGGAAGTCATTCTAAGGATTTTTACGCCCGAAAAAATCCATCGTCCTCCGCCGGGTTGGAACCCGTGACCTCGGGAACTACAGACTAGCATGGTAACCTTACACCACCGAGGACGACACTTCTGTCCTGGCACGTATTCATAGCACTCTGAGTTTTCACTCTAGACACTAGCGGCGATTGGAGGGGAAAGAGAATAGCCCATATTCGTGCCAGTTAGTTCCTGTCACGGCTTATCTTGGCAGCACATGTGAATCATAAGTATCAACTATATCGTACATCTACGAGTCCTACAACAAAGTGTGCTGTACTGAGAAGAAATAAATAAGGTACCAATGACTTCCAGTGTAAAACTTAGCAGAAAATCGTCCTTTGTAATATCATATTCATCATTAATTTTTCATTGTTTATACTTAAAATTAAAGTAATCATTTTTATAATGCTGCCTGCACTGCCAGCAGTCCAGCAGACGATTGAAAGAGAGCTAAAGACTATAGACACACCTGCACCAAGCCAGCTGTGAGTTAGCGCGCGTAATTCGAATCGGAACCGTAGTGTTTGGCTTAGTTTCATTAGTGTGTGTACTTCGCTCTGTAATAGTGCCTCTACAATTAAGAGCCTATATTACGACCTCTGGTTAAGGTTCCTGTTAGATATTGACTAGGGAAAATGTTCGTATTACGACCTTCGGTTAACAGCTAACCGGGAATTGTTCTTAGCGATGAACTAACCGCCACCTCGGGTAACGGTTAGGATACTAACTTGGAGGAAACCATATAAAATGGCGCGGTTGTATGCTTATTACGTCATAATAATTTCCGGGAGATATTCCTAACACTACCACTACATTCATGTTTGAGCCGCCATGGATTTAACATCAGTGAGATAGGGATTTTAATATCGTCTTAATCCATGACGTAATCTGATCTTTAACCTACCTCATTTTTTCTGTTTCAGGCTGTGATCTTTGATGAGATTGACCTCACCGACCTTAGTTTTGCTGAGTGTAGCATAAAAAACGTTAACCATAGTTTTCAGGTAAGTGCAAGTTTTTGTTAATTTGTCCTAAACCGTCTAAAACCATCTCTCAATGTGTTAAGGCATATATTTTCATGCTTGGGCAATAAGCTCATAAATTCATTAGAAAAATCATCTAGGAATAATGCAGCACCTACCCTAATCTGCATTGATTACTTTAGGCGCATCTCTTAATGCGGAACACCTGCTTCTGTCCATCCTTATGCATAAAGTGGCTCACGAACCGCTGCATTTACATATTTAAAGGTTTCAGAGTTTCAAGAAATCTATCGACACGGTTCAGTAGTTTATACAAAATGCTTTATAAATGTTTACGATTTTAATGAAACTCTTGCACTACGGATTTGAAATGCCACATATAAAAGCTTAAAGAAAATGTGTTGAGGTATTTCAAATTGGTTAAAATTGGTACAAACTTAAGAACTATTTCCGAGGTCGGATTGATAAGTCAGTCACTTTTTAATGAAAATAACATTTTTTCCAAATATCAATTTTATTTCTCAACATAGCCTTATTTGAATTCAATACACGTTGTCCAACGTTTCTCCAAATCTTTTAACCCTTACAAAAAATATGATTTTTCGAAGTCTCCAAAATATGAGGTTGTTTCTGCCATGATGTGTTCACTGGACGTGAATTTCTTCCCAGCGAGTCAATTTTTCAGGTTTGCGAAGAGGAAGAAGTCGCTCGAACCCAAATCTGGAGAATATGGTGGGTGAGGTAGCAATTCGTAGCTCAATTGGTGACTTGTGTGCGGGTGCATTATCCTGGTTAAAGAAAAGACTTTTCTTCACTAAATGGGGTCGTTTCTTTGAACAATTCCTTGTGAATCTGACCCAGAATTGCGGTATAATATAAACCCGTGATCGTTTTACCATTTTGGTACTGGATGTATATCACCCCTTATGAATCCAAAAGACAGCTGCCATGATTTTTCTTGTCGACGGAATGGTTTTCGCTTTCTTTGAAGCAGGTTCGCCGAAGGAAATCCAATGCTTTGATGTTGTTTGGTTTCAGGTTGATAGTAATGGATCCAAGTTTCATCAACCTGATATAACGCCACAAAAACTCATTTGGGTTGCGCTGGAACATGTTGAAACATACCTGTGAAATGGTCACTTCTTCCACTTGTTCTCAACTGTGAGCAGTCGCGGCACCTATCTTACTGACAGCTTTCGCATATCCAAAAATTCGTGCAGAACGGTAAACGCCCATTCACTCGAGATGTTTAGGTCTTGGTTATCTCATGGATTTTCACTCGGTGGTCTTCCAACACAATATTGTGAACTTTGTTCACCATTTCTTCTGTTGTGACCTCAAGCGGCCGTCCTGTGCGCACGGCATCTCTTGTGCTCGAGCGGTCACATCGAAATTCTGTGAACCACTTGTGATGGAGCAGAGTCTTCATAATACTTGTTCAGCTTTTCTTCCGTTTCCTTCACCGTCTTACCACGCAAAAGGTAGTGCTTTATCAGAACACGAAATTCACCTTTCTCCATTTTCTACGAAGCAACCCACATCTGCTCATTTTAGAAGCTCTCAACAACGTTCTAAGAAAGAAATGACAAATTTCTGCGATTATACCCAAAATAGATATGAGACTTGGGTGCAAACAAGAAACCTGTGATTAGAACTCTATCTCTCGTCAAAGTCATGGATTTATCAATCCATCCTGGTATATGGAGATTCTTAAAAATGTAGGATTACTGAGCAAACCGCTATCGATATGCAGCATAGAATTTTATGTATAAGAGATTGAAAAGTATCCATAAGGATATTTCACGTTTAGTTGAAATCTGTTCAAAATTATGGATAGTTTGTATGGAGAACCATTGTCGGTACGATTTTTAGGTGAAACCTGCATGCTCGGAGATGAAATGTATATGTATATATTGTAACCGCGTGCGTTAAGTTCTTATGGACTGGCAGTGCGGGCGCCGTCTACCTGCAGCGGTTAGGCTAATGCCCCGGTCCCTCAATAGAATATTGGGTGCTTGAAACAATAGCCATTGTGTGATACTTCTACGCTCCAGAGGATTTCTTTTAGGCCGCTCTGGAAGGTTCCCATTCCCGAGTTCCAATTGGAATTCGAGGAATGTATAAGGGACTGCTTTTGGCAGGGCCAATCAGTGTCAGTGTTGAATCCAGAGAGTATTGAGTCGAGTGACAGTGCAAGTGGACAGTGCAGTTCAGTTGTGATTCTACGGATCAGTTGTACATGTGTTGTATTCCGAGGTCGCGTTTTCAAAACCGGCGGAGGGAGATGGATCCTTAGCATGGCTTCCTTCGGAAGGGAAGTAAAGCTGGTGGTCCTGTGTTGTAGATTTACGGCACGTAAAACAACCTCAAGCCTCATAAAGAGATCTCTGAGCAAAGTTACCGGTTCTTTACGTCCAATATAGAATAGGATGGTAAGAGCCATAGTAGTTAAAGAGCGTCCATAAATAAAACTCGGTTTAATTTTTTCATTTTGCGTGCCAAAGTGACTCAAGTTTAACGTTTGTGTTACGTTGAGTGCCTTGTGGTAAATAAAATGTGTTTTCTCAGTAACTGTCATTATATATAAGACTTGAATTAAGCATGTAAATGAATTTCAGATTTGATTGAAACGTACAAAATTAAGGGCCATTTAATGGATTTCCCTAAAAGTTCACGATTTTTAGCCAAACAGCTGAATGTACGCTTCTGAAACTCTATACACTTACTGTTGAAACAAAATATGCCAACATGTACCAAATATTTTGAAATCGGATACTGTATGTGGAGAAACTCCTTAAATTTATATTTATTTTTCATTTCCCTAGGTACCCATAATAATGCTGTCACATCATTTCCGCATGAAACGAACTCGCTTAAATTTAACACTGTGCGTAAATTCACGATTTTTAAATTGTTACCTCCTCTACTATGTATAGTAAGCAGGGTAAGTATTTTGGTTCCACCCAAAAACTTGATGACGATATTTCACCAGAAACATATACACTGCCGTGTGTGAAAATTGCAAAACCAAGAAGGAAACGCATGAATTCAATGAATTTAATACCACAGGTTAGGTACATGACAAGTAACAAGTGATAAACGTTTCAAATCTATACATGACCTTTGAGCCCTAATATTCAGTATTTGGCGTGGCCTTCATGCGCTGCAATTAGAGCTGCTGCACCCCATGGCACTGAATCAAAAAACTTCTGAAATACTTCCCGAGGGATTTCCCTCCACGCAGTTTGAATTCGAGTCCACAAATCCGTGGCACTGGTTACTGGAAGACCGTGGCGCACCAGGTGCCGACCAACCATATCCCAGACATGTTCGATGGGCGACATGTCAGGCCAGGGAAGCAATGGTACCCGTCGCTCTTCGAAGAAGGCTTGTACATTCCTCGCAATATGTAGCCGGGCATTGTCCTGTTGAAATGTGGCCTGTGGAGATGCCTGAGGCAGGCGGGAGTATCTCAGACTTTACAACCACTGTTAGGTACCGGTTGCTGTTCGAAGTGCCCTCAGTTCGTTGGATGCGAGATCGTTGTTGTAACCAACGTTTGTAACCCAAACCATCACACCTGGTGTTTGTCCGCTATGCCGCTCAACAATGCAGCTCTCCAGGTTGCGCTCACCACGGTATCGCCGGACACGTATGCGACCACCACTGTAAGACACGTTAAAGTAGGACTCGTCCGAAAAGACTACATTTTGCCACTCAGCACCCCAGTGACGGTGTTCACGTGCCCATTGCAGTCGGAGGGGCTTGTGGTTTCTGGACAATGGAAGCCGACGTAATGGCATGCATGCAACCAATCCAACCTGCAGCAGACGGGGACGAACCGTTGATGCAGACAAGTTCACACCTGTTGCAGTGCTCCAGCGTCGAACCAACACTATGGATGAAGTTGTATACTGTCCGTTATGGTCATGCGGACAAGATGAAATCATCCCGTGCTGTGGTCCAGTACCCGCTTTTCGCTGCGTACGACCTTCATCTATGCACTGCTTCCACACACGCATCACTGTCGTAGCAGCATGCCCTGTATGACAAACCCGCTTCCCGGAGACCGATCATTCTGCCCCGTTCGAACTCACTCACATGCCGTTATGGCTCCCTTTGACGTCGACGAGGCATACTGCCACTCACTTTGCTTCCACCTTCTTTGACATCTCTGCACTGACCACACTGGGCGCAACACTGATCTTGTCGGACCGACACGAGAGGGCTCTGCTGGACCTACGAGTACCCCATCTTCTGCAAACCTAATCACTTATTGCTTGCACACTCTTCTACACTTCCATCAATTTTGGAGTTATTCGGGAAAGTCTTTCTTTGTGTTGCAATTTTCACAAACGGCAGTATATTTTGAGTCCCCTGAACCAAAAAAAGGTTTTTTGAAAAAGGTCCGTGTATATCTGTGTGTCTGTGTCTGTCTGTGAACAGCATAACTCAAAAACGAAAAGTCAGATAAATACCAAACTTCGTATTAAATTTAAATATCTTCCAAAGATGCAACACAAGGGTTTTCAAGAAAATCCCCCACCCCAATTATCCCTTACACAGAGCATTTTTCGAAATTTTTTATTTTCTAAAAATGGCTGTAAACAATTTGATCAAAATACCATATATTAAACATATTTGCATGACAAATAAAAGGTTTATCTTGAATTTTCTGGGAATATCCTGTGAAGTCCTCTTCAGTCCGAAGGAATTGTGTATAATCTTGTATAATTGGTAAACCTTAAGCGATAGACGAAAACGTACCACACAAAAAATGTAGATCTCTTTAAAGCACCCTATTTATTTTAAATACGTATTTTGTGGCATCGGCCATTTCCGAAATATCCGTTATTAATGTTTCGAATTGTTCAATACTTGGCTATACTTTTAAAGTGCTGTCGATTTTCAGTCGTTTCTCGCGATGGCATGGAAACAGTATGGAATTTTAAGGCCAGCGTATAGCTTGCAGTTCTAAAACGTTGGCTATCTCTCTTTCCTTTGTACCTATAGAGAAATGTGTAATGTAGCTATACCCTGAAAAGTTTATCTCGATTAGGATGAAGTAAGTAGGGAAATAAACTTTGTAAGAATAATTTGTATACCCACTAATAAGCGATAGAGGTCAGAAAAAGCCATGTGAATGTAACACATCTGTACCTCCGTGGGAACCGGCTTTGACGACGCCAATGCATTGCGAATTTAGCTCTGAGAGGGCTTTTGCCCCTTTTATGGGAGCCAAACTTGAAGTAGTTGCAGTCCCACGTACGGTACTAACTTTCCGGTGGCCTTCGCCCCACGTTTAAAATTTAACTTTTATTTTAATGTTACTTTTTAAATATTATATATGTATGTATGTGTATACCTCGGCTACGTTATTAGTATTTTTAGAGCACGTATCTCTTAGCAGGGCTGGTACGGCTAAAGAATGAAGGCTTACACAACTATAATTGTATTGTACTTTTTTATTAATCCTTTACACGATTAAATAACACTTCACTGATGTATCCTACTATGGAGCTGTGAGATTATTGTTAATTACAGTTTTTAACAGGCAAACTTTATATCATTCTCACCGCAAAGAATTTTTATGTCTCACACTGAAGCTGTACCGAGCCAAACTGCTTGGGTACGCTTTCTTGTAGCGTATACCGCCTGAATTTGTACCTTTCCTCTATTTCTAGTCTCTGATTGGCTAAGCATACTCCAATAGAATACCGTTATTTAACTTTTAGCTTTTCTAGCTTTTGATTGGCTATTAATAAACTGTTTTAAATATTACATTATTATTGTTGCAAGAATTATTAGTAGCCTTTTTAAACTTTCTAGTTTATTGTTGTTAAGGTTACCTTATTGTTAGCAACCTTCGGCTTCTACTTTGTAATTCTGTTTGTTACGGAAGGCAGCTTGCCTCTATTCTCACAGCTCCTACATTGTTAAACTACGTAACACATTCGCATAACATTATTATACATGTACATAATAATATAAACATAATAAAATGACTACAATATACAATTTATATATTATATTATACACATATTGCTTTAAGGCGGGCTGTTATTATATTTTATATTATATAATTAGACTGATATCATTTAAGTGTTAAAAATACTGCCTTAGTAATCGCACCAATGAGCGTGCCATTAAGCAGTACATTCTGCCAGGCAGAAATGGATATTTCAAGCATCCTTTCTCCAATGACCATTTCTTGAACTTGCAAGGCTGAAAAGCCACCTCAAACGTGACGCCCAAAGCCTGTGTTTCGGAGGTTGTTATGACGGTTTGAAGTGGAATCGGAATCTCCCAAACTCAAATTTTCGGAGCAGGAGAAAGGTTAGACGAGTGAAGAAGTTAAATGAGGTTGTCGTTAGAATACTTCGGCTTGATGTCGGAATTAGAGGAACCTTTTATTTGGCCAGATTCTCCCGCAATTTAAAGTTCTTCAACGATGGTCCTTATATCTCCCGATTTTTATTGACAATGGAAGTACCTCAACTGGAACCGAGCGAGATGATGCTGCGGTAAGTGTGTACTCGCAGACGGGAGTTACCGGGTCGATAATGGGTTTTTCGTGGTTTCACCGGGTTGGCAGGCGAATGCAGGATGGTTCATTTTCTACCACGACTCTCCTTCCCTTCATTTCCTGTATTTACCCCTCCGTGGTCTAGTGGTACCATGCTAGCTTCTAGTTCCCGAGGTCGCAGATTCAAACCTGGCGGAGGACCATGGCTTCCTTCAGAAAGGAAGTAATGCCGGCTGTCACATGTGGATTTACGCCACGTAAAAGAACCTCAAGCCTGCTAAAGAGGAACATTTATAAACGAAAGCATTAGTTTCCTTTTTATGATTATCCATTATAGTCGTATCGATGTGTGGACGAACTATTTGCCACGGTGGTACTTTTGGAATTGTTTTCGGGAGACGTACTTCTGCTGCTTTCGTGCTTCCCCTAGAGACAGTTATCAGTATGACCCGGATTTTTAGGTGGAATACACCTTCATTTTAGGTTTCGTATATGCTTAAAATAGGTTCCTTTTAGGTTTTACTTGATTAAAATAGTCTTTTTTATGTTTTGCTTCGTGGATCAATACAGGTATGAATAATGTTTTATTTTCTGGTACTTAGTTGTAAGATTTATATTTTGGCATTGCAGTAGATACATACATTCTCAAATATTCTGGCGTAAACGATTTCCTATTATCACGTAACACATTCCTGTATGAAGAAAAGGTTCTTTCAACGGAACATGACGCCAGTGGAGCGTAGAACATAGATGCCAGAGCATCAGACTCTAGGGGTAGTTCTCCTGTATACTTTTCTCCTGCAATACTGAATTGATGGTTTTCATATCTTCAAAAGTAGGATTTCGTTGAAGAATCTTCGAAGAACATTCAGCTCCCACTGGTCGAGGTATTTCTTTACTGGAAACATTGCCAATGATATCTAGAGCATCTTTCAGTGGCAAAGTTGTACTTTCCAACCGCAGAGTAGCTTCTGGTATCAAACAAAAATGTGTCTTAATGTATGCAAGGGAAGCGGCAAGAGTGGGGCACTGGAGTGATTTCTTAACCTTGGCAATGCAGGAAGCTTCTGTTTCATCCAATTCATTGACGACATTTTTAACGTCTTTTAAGTGCTCGGCATAGTAAATGGCAGCAGACAGCCAAGTCCTGACCTTCTGTCAGCTGCATCAGGTGTCACATGTGCTGCGTTTAACTGCAGTAACTTGAACCATCTACTGACTTTAAGTGGTGGAAATAATTTTACAATGAGTTTCAATCCGAAAATAACATTCTTTATTTCGAAAAAGGAAAAAACAGCTATTTAGGTTATTTTAGGTATCAACGCCTCATTTAGGTTTTTTTAGGTGTAATGAAATTCGCATATTCAGCCCCAGGAAGTGTGATACGAGTATATATCTTGAAATGTGTTAATTAAATAGTGAGAAATGGTTTGTATTGAAGGAGTTGTATTATATTTCAACTGTTAGGGAGCCGAACTTGTAGTAGTTGCAACCTCACGTATGGTAAACAGTTTCCGGTAGCCTTCGCCCCAAATGTACTTTCAGGTGGCCTTTGCCCCAAGTTTAAAAAAATATTAACTTTGTAATTTGACTGTTTCTTTAAATATTATATATTTATGTTTGCCTCGGCTGCGTCAGTATTTATTTTAGAGACACGTTCCTCTTAGAAGGGTTGTGGTGTGACTAAGAATGTAGGCTTACACAGATTATAATTTTACTTCACTCCTTTTATTAATGCTTGATACGATTTAAATAACACTTCACTGATATAGAGAGCTGTGAGATTCTTTTTATTAATTAATTATACTTTTTAACACGTAAACTTATTTTTCGTCTCACACGAATACGTATTAAATTTCTTGAGGACACTTTTTGCGACTGGTGTCTGCAACCAGCTAACTTCTAATTTGTAAATTGTTCTCCTTTTTAGTTTCTGATTGGCTAATCCTAGTCCTATAGAATACCTTCATTTAACTAAAGCTTTTTCTGGTTGTTGATTGGCTATTTTATAAACTGTCACTAAATTTACATTATTGCTTCCAAGAATCAGAAGTAGTATTGTTAAACTCTCAAACTCATTATTGTCTCAAGGTTACCTCATTGTTACCTCATTGTTAGGAACTTTTAACTTATTATTCTCACGACTCCTACATTATTAAATTACGTAATGCATTCACATAACATTATTACACATGGATACAATAATATAAACATATACAATGACTGTAATATACACGTTTTATATATTGTTACATATACATATTGCTTTAAGGCGGGCTGTTATTGAATTTATATATTATATAATTAGACTGAAATTATTTAAGTGTTAAAAATACTGCCTCAAATAGACAGGAAAAATTTAGGTTAAAACTAAAAATCCGGTCCCTAGTCATGAGAAACATTTTTGCTTCCATTTACGGTAGATCGATAGTTAAGGTGGTAACATGGTGCCCTCATGGCTAACTCAGTATCCACTTACGGCACCATTGACGATAGAGATCCGTGTAGTATTGTTGGCTATATTTCTGTTTGTGTATGTACTCAAAACACTAGAAAATGGAATCGATAGTGATAGTTTGATGGGAAATGAGTCAAAACATAAAATCATTAAGAGGATCAACAAATGGAAACAGTCGAAAACTCTGAAGAATAGATATTTTATGCAATAATGTTTATTGCCTTTAAGAGGGATAGGCCACGAGTTCCAGCCAACTCAACAAGTCAAAAATAACGTTTGTGCCCCTAAAAGTAATTTATTTTCTTCATTACTTTTTCCATACTCCTCATCACCCAAATTACTCTCGTACAGTGCAAGCTTTTGCGAATTGCCTGCGTTGAAAATTTCAGCAAGGAGTCTTAAGATGCTAGTAACTAAAATGTATCGCTGAAAATTCTTAGGAAGTCAGAAATGACGAAGTAGATGGATTTAGAAATCATTTTCAATTTTGCTTTCTCTACTACTTATAGTAAGTAGCGAAGTATTGTATTCCACCCAAAAATTCGATACCGAGATTTCACCGGAAATATATGTTTTAAGACCCCCTGAATCCAAAAAACGCATTTTTGGAAACATGTCCGTGTGTATGTCTGTGTGTCTGTGAACACCATAACTCAGAAACGAGCAGTCAGATAAACACCAAACTTGGGAATTGGGTTCAGTATCTTCCAGAGATGCGACACGAAGGTTTTCAAGAAAATGCCCCCACCCCAGATTACCCTTTACATGGAACATTTTTCGAAAATTTTTATTTTCTCAAAAATGGCTCTAACGATTTTGATTAAAATATCATATGTTTAAGATATTTTCAGGACAAATAAAATGTATATCTTCAATTTTCTGGGAATGTCTCCAAAAGTATTCCTCATTGTGAACGACTTTTGCATCTCTGGTAAACCATAAGAAATAGACAAAATTTTACTACACAAAAAATGTAGATCGCGTTAAAATACACAATTTATGCCATATACATTTTTTGTTGTTGAGTGAACCATTTTCGAGATATTGCTTGTTATTCCCTTAAATTTTTCAATACTTATTTTCTCAAATGGGAATTCGTTTTTCATTTTTTTGTCTTGGATGTGCAAAGAGTATTAATCTGTGGCAAAGAGAATGGTGCTGCAACCAGCTATTAAGAGATATGTCTATGCTTAAAGGCTACTGTATTTCTATATTGCCCTTGCAATTACAAAACAAGGGGAACATAGCACGCCTTAAGCGATAGTCAAATATTTTTAGAACTGGTCGCTATGTGTAAAATGTAATTCTCTTTGCATGTCAAAAGATCGTTTCTGCAAATGTTTATCTCGATTAATATGAAATAGATGGAGAATAAGAGTTTGTAAAAATAGTTTATACAAGAGTACAGAAAGTCATGTGAGTGTAACACATCAGATTTTTTTAAAAGCCGTACGTAAAGTAGTTCATGTGTTATTACAAATCATAATTATTACAAGTTTGTTAATTATACTATTTGATCTGCATATCGAATTTTAGGAGAAATACAATGTTTTCTCTCTATGCCATAGGTAATCGGTCTGATTACCCATCATAATGAAAAGCAAGCCCAGACGCAGCATAAACGCATGACTTTGCACCCATGTTATTTAATGGAAGTATTCACATAGACACGTACCGTGCTACGTAACGCAAGGATTTGCACCTATGTTATTTAATGGAAGTATTCACATAGACACGTACCGTGCTACGTAACGCAAGAATTTGCACCCATGTTATTTAATGGAAGCATTCACATAGACATGTACCGTGCTACGTAACGCAAGAAGTTGCACCCATGTTATTTAATGGAAACATTCACATAGACATGTACCGTGCTACGTAACGCAAGAATTTGCACCCATGTTATTTAATGGAAGCATTCACATAGACATGTACCGTGCTACGTAACGCAAGAATTTGCACCCATGTTATTTAATGGAAGCATTCACATAGACATGTACCGTGCTACGTAACGCAAGAATTTGCACCCATGTTATTTAATGGAAGCATTCACATAGACATGTTCCGTGCTATGTAACGCAAGAATTTGCACCCATGTTATTTAATGGAAGCATTCACATAGACATGTACCGTGCTATGTAACGCAAGAATTTGCAAACCCCAAACCTTATGCTTGCATTGCGTGCATAGTGAAAGAACATTTATTTCTCCATACACTACCAGCTTCTCAACAGCACACAGATTGCTGGAAAGGTAGAATGAGACGAGTGAAAAATTCAATGCCATAGCCGGGGTTTGAACCACGGATCTCCCGGTCTCCGTCCGGTTGCTCTAACTTGCCGGTACATTAAATTCCCTAACTGATTCGCATTTTGCCATGTTAGCTCAGTGGTTAGAGCAACTGGACGGAGACCGGGAGATCCATGGTTCAAATCCCGGCTATGGCATTGAATTTTTCACTCGTCTCATTCTACCTTTCCAACCCTGTCCAACACACGGCTTGTGTGGAAGAACAATTAATTCCACAGATTGCTATTCGAAATTTTGCGCCATCTAATATACAATCATGGTGTTCTTCCATTTGACCGTGCTTTGCCATTTTAAATGCTGACACTAGACGCTGATCTGATGTTAACTTATACGACTGCTTTTATGTCGTATTTGTTTATAAATATTGAATAAATTTTCATTTGGATATCACTGATTACGTTTACTCAATTTGAAACTTGCTGTACGCATACAATTTTCGCATCTAGAAACCCATGACAAGTTCTTGCATTACATCTAAGCTTGCATTGTGAATGATGTTACCTCACGCCTCCGATTATGCTGCGTTATGTTATGAAGATGATATATTGTTGTAGGAGTTGTATTATATTTCAACTTTTGGAAACCGAAATTGTAGTAGTTGCAACCGCACGTATAGTAAACAGTTTCCGGTAGCCTTCGCCCTAAGTTTAAAAACATTAACTTTGTAATTTGACTGTTTCTTTAAATATTATATATTTATGTTTGCCTCGGCTGCGTCAGTTTATTGTTAGAGACACGTTTCTCTTAGCAAGGTTGTGGTGCGACAAGAATGTAGGCTTACACAGATTATAATTTTACTTCACTCCTTTTAATAAGGCTTGATACTACTTCACTGATATAGAGCTGTGAGATTATTTAATTAATTACTTGCACTTTTTAACACGTAAAGCTATTTTTGTCTCACACGAATACGTATTAAATTTCTTGAAGACACTTTTTGCGTCTGGTTAGTAACGCTGTCTGCAACCAACGAATTGATTTCAACCGCCTATACTTGTAAATTTCTGTATTTCAAGTCTCTGATTGGTTATTCCTAATCCAACAGAATAGCTTCATTTAACTAAAGCTTTTTCTGGTTGTTGATTGGCTATTTTTATAAACTGTCACTAAAATTACATTATTGCTTCCAAGAATCACAAGTAGTATTGTTAAACTCTCAAACTCATTATTGCCTCAAGATTACCTCATTGTTACCTTATTGTTAGCAACTTTTGACCTATTTCTCACAGCTCCTACATTACTAAATTACGTAATACATTCATATAATATTATTGAACTTGTATACAATAATATAAGCATATGCAATGACTGTTACATATATTGTACAAATTTTTACATACACATATTACTTCAAGGCGGGCTGTTATATTTATTTTAATTATATAATTTGACTAAAATCATTTAAGTGTTAAAAATACTGCCTCAGTTAGCGTTACGACCTCATTGTGAAATGTTCTTAAGTCTGCGGGCGGTTCTTGCTTAAGCAGAAATATGATCTAGGATCTGGCAAAGTCTCGTTTTCTCATCTCTAGCTATGAACCCTTGTTGCTAAACTGTTACGTGGTACTGCGCTTCATCTTCTTGGGGTCCTCTCAAACTCATTAGATCACTAACTTGGTTACGTTCCAATTTATTTTCTAATAAGACGCTTCCGTTCACTGCAGGCCAGAAAAAATGATCAACAAAACAAACAGGCCTTGCTTTGCAAATGAGGTAACCGGAAACGTTGGAGGAAGTTGACAAATGAAAATCAAAATATAGTTATTCTTCGACAGTGCGTCAGAATTTAGCTTTCATTTTATAATGCATACCCGAACTTGGAATAAAGCACCGTTATATTTCTAGAAATAGATGAAAAATCTCTGCTGTTCACAAAACTGAGTAAATAACGCAGAGTAAATGAAGAAGTAGATCATGTACAAAATAGGATCGATATAGTTTGTTTATACTTCCACTTACTTCAAACGTTTTTATTATGTTACTGATAGTCAGCTTTGATGACACAATCGTCCTTCATGGTCTAATGATACCATGCTAGCATCTAGCTCCCGAGATCGTGGGTTCAAACCCGGCGGAGTGCGATGGATTTTTTTTCGGGCGTAAAAATACTTAGCATGGCTTCCTTCGGAAGGGACGTAAAGCCGGTGGTCCCTTGTCGTAGATTTGAGCAACATTTCCGGTCTTTCCGCCATAAATTTTGATAGAATGGGCCGCTAAGAACCATAACAGTTAAAGGGCATCTATAAATAAAACTATTTTTAATGGCACTTGGCGTTCCGGAAACTAAATTGGAAACATATTGTCACGTGCTAAGTTGTGAAACTGGAGGGAATAGCTAAATGAGGGATTTCAGAGGTAGATACAATCATTAAAACGCTTGGCTAGAGCGATCTGACTATATTCTAAAGAGTTACATTTCTACCGTGCGATAGTTGGGTTTACAAGATCAGGGATGATGATGGTACTAGCTAACATTATTATTAACAATTTATTTTATAATGCTTACCTTGAGAAACGACTTTGTCAAGCCTCTAGTGGTGCCAAATGAAACCATCCGGAACGGCCGTGCAGCGGTCCCGGCCAAGTTACAACACAACGTCCTTCCGAGCAGAGCTCAAGCGCTTGCTTATATAGAGTTGAGTACCCTAGAGGGATTCATTCTAATACCGTGGCAGCTATTACCAAATATGGTCTGCCAACACCCTAGAAGTTGCGTAGGCTTAAAACTTTCCAAGGATCATGTGATCCACAGGGTGCAGCTAGGAGCCGTGCAGAAAGACACTTACTCCTAAAGAAATGATGGCATAGTGAAATCCCTTTGAAATGTCTAAGGAAGTGGCAAACCACTGTTTCCTGTCATATATATATATAACTTACTAAGACTTGAGCAGAATTAAGAAGTATAAAATATGATTCTATATGAATTCAGAAACCTGTAACAGACTAATAAAATAATGCTAATTAATATAAAATAATAATTACGATACGGATCTCCTCAGTTACATTCGTGATAATATCTCTGGCTTGCTGCATGGAATTTCCATCATAATGCCAGAAATGGCATGGTTTAGACTGGGGGGCTGTATAGCTGGAACTATGATATATAGGGAACATAAATGTAATAGGAATATGCTGAGTATTGTAACATATATGTAAAATGTGAAGCTAGCTAGCCGTGAGAAGAGAAACATGCAGGTAGAAAGGGGATTAGGGCTGGCAACACAGCTAAAGGGAGAGAGATTTTGACACCTTGGAAATCCCAAACTTGTCAAGACTGCAGATTTGGAGGCAAATGTTCTCATAGCACGCTTAGGGGAAAACCAATAACAGAAAGGATTAGAAAAGAGCTAGGCGAAATTAGCGTCCCCTAAGCGAGTATAAAAGCGCACACGTGCAGAGCTCGCGCGCATGTTCGTTTTCATCTGGTCCCGAAGAAGAGGTAACAATTCACGCCATATTTGTGGCGATGCGTGTGAAGTTAGATATAAAAGACAAAGCTAGCTTGGGGAGGTAAATTGTTGAAGATAGGCCCCTTTGAAGTACATAAAGGTTTTAAAACACGGCTAGCGGCACCACAAAACAGTAGTATCACAATGCAATAAATTAAAGTTCGAGTCATATCGAGTTTCATTTCGTCTACCGTCACCACACCCTGAAAAGAGTTTAGAAATAGGGCAACACACAAGTGTGCTAGGCTTGAATTACAGGAACCAGCCATCAACAGCTCCAAGAAGGAAGGAAGACGACGCCACGAGGAGGTCCGTCGCAGCTGGAGAGCACAGAAACTGACTGACGATTCTGGCAGGAGAGTCTGCCCATTCTGTGATTTGGATGAGGACTGGGTACATATTTTGGCGGAATGTGCACAGTGGGAGAATCAGCGAACGATTAAACTCAAAGAAAAATTCTTAAGTCCCTCAAGAAAGATATTGGTATGTTGGGATCTACTGGCTGACCAGAGGAATTGGCAAAACATGGGCAATTTTTTGGCTAAAGTGCGCGAAGCTAGGTCAAATTTGTTCAGTTAGACAAAGATAATTTATCTCTATTTCCCTTTTTCTTGTTCATTTTTGTTGTGTTTTCTTTCTCTGTTGTTTATTTTGTCACCCTATTGTATCCTAAATATGCATGTACGGTCAATGACCCATGCACTAAATACTTGTGAAATAACTTCAATAATTTGAAACCAATAAAGTTACCTTATCTATCTATTTAAAAACATTACTTTTTCTTCCAAATTTCAATAACTCAATTTGTGTCATTAACCAAAAGCATTATTAGCAGACAGCTTCCCATAATCTGTTTTTACATCACGATTCTCATTTGTTACAAACTTGTAATGAATCATGGCCCACGTTAATGATACAAAATTGATTATGTAAAGAGTTAATGAAAGTTACCATATCATTGTTTCTAAAAATGAATAACAAATAAACTTGCTGCCTTTGGGTTCTGTTCCTTCATTTAATGTTCTTAAAATATTATTGTAAAATCTATCTCTAAAATCAGCAGGGAGAGAGTATCTAAGAAAACTGATTTCCCACATTAAATCCATATGCCCAGAGATTTGATTTCCACCCTTTATTAAGCATGAGCAAAAACAAATACATCCATATCTGTCTCAACTAGGTAACAGCTAACAAACGAAATACCAGCCCTCCTCCTCCTCTTTTTCCGCCTCTTCCTTCAGATTTGAGTGTTGAGTAACGCTCCAGAAAAAACAATGTTGCTACCGATTGTTAAAACATTATAGCATATAAATTGCACAAAGAAAAGGAAAAGGAGGGAGTGAGAGTGTGTATGGGAGAGTGGAAAATGAGAGGGAAAACATTGGGAAAAAGAGAGAGTGTGTGTATGAGAGAGAGAGAGAGAGAGTAAGAATCTCCCTATTTAACAAGCCACATAGTTCCTTTGTAATGTATGAACCTCGCATTTGGGAGATCCCGGGTTCGATTCCCATCGGGTCGGCCACTCTCACCTTGGATTTCCCCAGATCAATAGGCGAATGCTGGGGTGGTCCCTCTTGTACCATGAAATTTTTGTCCATCATTTCTTTCCATCTGTTTCACCCCTCACATTGAAAGGGGATATACCACACATATACATATAAATAAGTATTAAACAAGAATTGTACATAATATAATTCACCAAGAAATATTTTAGAATATTTAACAACCAAGAATTGTACAAAAGTAGATTGTAACTTAGATAAGTAAGGGACGGGTGAGCTAACCAATTCCAGGTAAAAGATAATTCTAGGTAGAGCCCACCTTTCACCAAGCTAATGAGCACGGAACTGAAAGCAGTAAGGAAAAATAGAAAGAGACAGATATAGAAAGGAAAGAGACAGAGGGATTGAATCTACTTCCGGACGCGTCACTGGGACACGTATGCGAAATCTTTTGGAGCAGAATATTCCCATATATAATAAAGTAACGTGGTCTGAGTGCCAATTAGAAATGTCGTTACATTTTGAGGCGCGAAGGCGAGCGTCATTAGGCTTAGGTATAAAAGGGGGAAGAAAGCCCCAGATTTTCACTCTCTTATAGAATCTCGTCGACACACAGTGATACTCTCTGAACGACAGATGCATGTGTGTGTATTGGGTGGGAAGCGTGTACAGTTAGTTTAAGCTCCTAATTTATTATAATGAGAAAAGATAGTCGCCCATAAGTATTTATTTAATAATAAACCACATTTTTAAGGGAAATGCAGTGTATTTTAATTTGCCTCGCCTACGAAAACCCTGAGACCCGTGAAATTAATTAGATAGGTAATTGATTAGGAATGGAGAAAACAGCAGCCGACGAGCAGCAATAGCCTGAGACAAGAACACTGCAGCATAGGGCATCAACCAGAGGAGCAACGCTTTCCCGCTACAATATGCTTCAGGTTTCTGAGACCAGGCGATGGCAGCTGCTGACGCTGCGGCGGGGCGGTGTAGTTTGCGTTATGTAGCATTTTCTCTCTGGCGCTTGGATGGTCGGCTGGCGTCAGGATGGTGTCATTCTGGAATGTTAGGGATCTGCTAGCGCGCATCGTCGTTCGGATCTGGTCGCCCTTCGGGTCTCTCCTTCATCCCTTCCTCCCAGAGGTCCCGTAAGTCATGTTGGGCCTACATGTGGTGCCGAGCTCCAGTGGCAGTGGGCCCCCCTTTGTTTACCTAATCCTCGCTATTTAATGCAATAACGCTAGCAGAGCTTTGTTCCAAATAAAACAAGTTATTTAATTCAAGAGCCAGGTCGCCGTTCTTGAATCAGTTTTATTTTTCGCCTTTTTGATTGTTATTCTCTTTTATTGCGCTCTTTGTTTCCTTTTTCGATTCACTTTTTATCTACTGTTTGCGGTGACTTCATTATATAGGCACTTGTAGAACTTTTTACAAGCTGTTTCCACCAGGAACAAAGGATCTCCATTATCATTCCTCGCTTTCATTAAAAGACTAGCTACAAAGGCTAAGCGAACGAGTTAATCCATTCGAATGAACATGCAACGGGATGATGCCTTGGAAATTCCAGGGTAAAGATGTCAAGAGAAAAGGTCACGATCTGTAAATTCTGCTACGGCTGTACGACCGTGTGTAGCTAACGTGAAACCAATACGTACTTCGCCCTTTTATTATTTACGAAATGCAACAGGAAATTTTAGAAGACTGTTTAATTCTAGTCAGTGTTGTTCTCTTGCTGACAGAAGCAAGCAACGACCACATTTTGTTTTTGTTCTTCTCGTTTCTGCTACCTCAGTTCTGCAAGCCTTATACGTCTGCAATTTTCTAAACAAAGGCTGCCCTAGTAGTGTTTCATCATAAACTAACCTTGTATATTTGCTTCACTGAAAAACAGTTATGTCTCTGTTATAAACAACCCGAGTTTTATTTTCTCTATGGTGTGGGCTAAACTCTAGCGGGTAGCACAACACATGTACTTCTTAGTGCTTCAGTAAACTTCAAACTATTTTCTATACTGCTTACCTATAGTAACCACAGGAAATATCGCACCAGCCAAGAATTCGATACGATATGATGTCATACTTTGAAGAAGATGGTTTGTTACGTTATTTTTTTACCACGCTTTGGGCGTCAATTTGAAGTAGTTTGTATTGAAGGAGTTGTATTATATTTCGACTGTTGGGGAGCCGAACTTGAAATTCGTTGCAACCACACGTATAGTGCCCGCTTTCCGGTAGCCTTCGCCCCAAATGCACTTTCAGGTAGCCTTTGCCTCAAGTTTAAAAAAATATTAACTTTGAAATTTGACTGTTTCTTTAAATATTATATATTTATGTTTGCCTCGGCTGCGTCAGTATTATTGTTAGAGACACGTTTCTCTTGGCAGGGTTGTGATGCGACAAGAATGTAGGCGTATACAGATTATAATTTTACTTCACTACTTTTATTAATGCTTGCTATGATTTAAATAACACTTCACTGATATAGAGAGCTGTGAGATTCTTTTTATTAATTAATTACACTTTTTAACACGTAAACTTATTTTTCGCCTCACACGAATACATATTATATTTCTTGAGGACACTTTTTTGCGTCTGGTTAGGAACACTGTTTGCAGACAACTGAACTGATTTCAAGCTCCTAAACTTGTAAATTTCTGTATTTCAAGTATCTGATTGGCTATTCCTAATCCAATAGAATACCTTCTTTTAACTAAAGCTTTTTCTGGTTGTTGATTGGCTATTTTATAAACTGTCACTAAAATTACATTATTGTTACTCCAATAATCAGAAGTAGCATTATTAAACTCTCAAATTCATTATTGCCTCAAGGTTACCTCATTGTTAGCAACTTTTAACTTATTATTCTCACAGCTCCTACATTATTAAATTACGTAATGCAGTTACATAACATTATTGAACATGTTTACAATAATATAAGCATATGCAATAACTGTTACATACATTTTACAAATTATTACATACACATATTGCTTCAAGGCGGGCTGTTATTGGATTTATATATTATGTAATTAGACTGAAATTATTTAAGTGTTAAAAATACTGCCTCAACATTCACCTGACTTTTCTCTACCCTCAATCGTTGATTACTGAGTATTCAAATTGTTCTTACTAAAGCTTATTTTTATATCTACTACCTTTTAATCCAAATAAACCGTTGCAGAAATAGCAACGTTACACATTTCGTTATAGATATAAAGGCAACGGCGATAGTCAAATTTTTAAGAACTGGACGCTATACACTTGGCTTAAAATTCCATACTGTTTCCGTGCAAACGCGAGAAACAACTGAATGTTGTAAGGAGTTTAAAGAATAAACCAATAAATGAAAAATTTGAACTCTTAATTACGTAAATCTCATAAATGGTTTATACCAAAAAAGACTTATTTGGAATAAATTGTGTGTTTTAGAGATCTACATTTCTTGTGTAGTACGTTTTCGTCTATGGATTAAGGTTTACCAGTTATACAAGATTATACAAAATTCCTTCCCAATGAAGAAGACTTCAAAGGTCATTCCTAGAAAATGCATTTAATTTGTCATTAAAATATCTTTAATATATGCTATTTTAATCAAAATCGTTACAGCCAGCTTTTAGAAAATCAAAATTTTCGGAAAATGTTCCATGTAAAGGGTAGTTGGGGTGGGGGTATTTTCTTGAAAATCATCTTGTCGCATCATTGGAGGATACTGAACTTAAATACCAAGATTGGTACTTATCCGACTTTTCAGTTTTTAGTTATGCTGTTCATAGACACACACATACGCGCGGACCTTTTTCTAAAAATCTGATGTGTTACACTCACTGACTTTCTCTACTATTTTACAAACGCTTATTCTCCATCTACTTCATGTTAATCGAGATGTTAATCTTATTGCTAATTTTCTTGTAGATGCAAGGGGAATATGGTAGGTTTAAGCGATAGTCAAGTATTTTAACGCTGGTTGCTATGTGGCGCATTCCATTCTCTTTGCATGTCCAGGACATAAAAAAATGAATAACGAATTCCCATTTGAGAAAAAGTATAAGTATTGGAAAATTCAAATAAATAACAAGGAATATCTCGGAAATGGTTTACTAGATAAAAAATATGTGTATGACATAAATTGTGTGTTTTAACGAGATCGACATTGTTTGTGTAGTAAACTTTTGTCTATCCCTTGCGGTTTACCAGTTACGCAAAATTTATTCAGAATGAAGACAACTTTTGGGTACATTCCCGGAAAATTCAAGATATACATTTCATTTGCCATGAAAGTATCTTTAACTTATGATATTTTAATCAAAATCGTTAGAGCAATTTTTTGAGAAAATCAAAGTTTTCGAAAAATGTTCCCTATAAAGGGTAGTTTGAGGTGGGTGAATTTTCTTGAAAATCTTCGTGTCGTATCTTTGAAAGACAATGAAGCTAAATACCAAGTTTGGTACTTATCCGACTTTTAGGTTTTGAGTATGCTCTTCATAGACACACGGGCGCGGACCTTTTTCTTAAAATGTGTTG
The DNA here is from genome assembly GCA_030765065.1 of Deroplatys truncata. NCBI lineage: Eukaryota > Metazoa > Arthropoda > Insecta > Mantodea > Mantidae > Deroplatys > Deroplatys truncata. Next base: position 177,943,462 of record CM060987.1, on the reverse strand, counting down.
TTTGTTTTTATTCAGATTCAGGGGGTCACAAAACATATATTTCCGGTGAAATCTCGAATTTTTGGGTGGAATGCAGTACTTCTCCTATTTACCTACTATACGTAGTAGGGAAAGTAAAAAGCCGTTTTATGAAAGTGTATGATTCAAGAAAGGCGAACTGGCTTGAATTAAATAACTTGTTTTGTTAGTAACTATCAGAACCCGGATGTTTGTTAGCGTTATTGCATCATCATGTATGCGTCTGACAGGCTTGCGCCATTAACATGAAGTGGATAGAATAATAAACTTTTGTAAGAATAGTTGATAGAAGAGTGATAAGAGAAGTCATGTGAATGTAACGCAAATTTTTGTTACGCATTTTGAAGAAGTTAGAATTATTACGTTGTTTGCCCCACGCTTTGAGCATCAATTTGAAGAAGGTTTGTTACTGCTACATATAGAAAGTCAGTTTGAAGATGATGTATTGTAGTTCAACTGTTGGGGAGCCGAACTTGAAGTAGTTGCAACCGCACGTATGGTAAAAAGTTTCCGGTAGCCTTCGCCCCAAAAAATGTACTTTCCGGTGCCCTTTGCACCAAAAAATGTTTAAAAAATATTAACTTTGTAATTTTGACTGTTTCTTTAAATATTATATATTTATTTTTTCCTCCACTGCGTCAGTATTTATATTTCTTTAGAGACATGAATGTCTTAGCAGGGAGTGGTGCGACTGAAGAATGTAGGCTTACACAGATTATAATTTGTACTTCATTCCGTTTATTAATTCTTTAAACGATTAAAACAACACTTCACTGATATAGACAGCTGTGAGATTATTAATTAATTACTTGCACTTTTTTTTAAACACGTAAATTATTTTCGTCTCACACAAAATACGTATTAAAACCTATCGAGGACGCACCTCGCGTCCGGTTAGTAACGCTGTCTACAACCAACTGACTTCTGAATTTGTAAATTTTGCTCCATTTTAGTTTCTGATTGGCTAATCCTAGTCTAATAGAGTACCTTCATTTAACTAAAGCTTTTTTTGGTTGTTGATTGGCTATTTTATAAACTGTCACAAAAATTGCATTATTGCTTCCAAAAATCACAAGTAGCATTATTAAACTTTCAAATTCATTATTGCCTCAAGGTTAGCTCATTGTTACCTCATTGTTAGCAACTTTTAACCTATTATTCTCACAGCTCCTACATTATTAAATTACGTAATACATTCACATAACGTTATTAAGCAAACATATATAATGACCGTAATATACACTTTTTATATATTGTTACATACACATATTGCTTTAAGGCGGGCTGTTATTGAATTTATATATTATATAATTTGACTGAAATCATTTAAGTGTTAAAAGTACTGCCTCAATTTATACAGCGAGTTGCATATTGTATAAACAAAAGATATGAGCATGTTGAAAAAGTATATGAAAGTGTTTATTCTACCCTCAACAAAGTTACAGCAAACGCTTTGAAGTGCAGACGTGTGCCAGCAATGCTCTTTCCCTTACAGTAGATTGTATTCTTTCGTTCGAGATCCAAATATCTCAGCCTGTTTGATGAGAGGTCTCTGACCAAGTCTGGACCGATTCAGCACAGCTTTCTCTTCAGGTTCTGGGATATACAGCTCGTGTAAAACGTCGTGACACTCCATATGCGCAAGAGAGGAGAAATGAGGAGAAGTGGTGAGAGTGGTGGGGGAGCAAGGGACCAGAAGTATATCAGAACTCGGAGGCAGTCGCTGACCCCCACCTCTCTTATTATGCAAGTGGGCTGCTCAGTGCTATTGCGCAGCTTTGCTTCAGGAGTGGGGGACTGTCACGACGTTTTACACTAGCTGTACTATTGGATAAAGATGGGTGCAAGGTTCTGTTTCTGTGTTGTAGAGCCGTTTACTAAATCGGAGTGCTAGGGATTGGGAGTTCGGACCCCTATGGTATGTGTTTTATAACAAATGGAGCATTGGACTACACGGTGCTGAATTTTTACTTTCTCTACTACGTATAGTAAGTAGGAGAAGTATTGCATTCCAACCAAAAATTCGATATCGAGATTTCACAGGAAATACATGTTTAGATGCGCCCTGAATTCAAATAAACCATTTTAGGAAACATGTCCTTGTGTCACCTGTGAACAGCATAACTCAAAAACGAAAATTCGGATACCAAACTTGTATTTGAGTTTAGTATCTTCCAAGGATGCGACACGAAGATTTTCAAGAAAATTCCCCCAACTAATACTACCCTTTACATGGAACATTTTTCGAAAATTATGATTTTCTCAAAAATGGCTTTTAACGATTTTGATTAAAATATCACATGTTTAAGAGATTTTCAGGACAAATGAAGCGTATATCTTTAATTTTCTGGGAATGCCCCCAAAAGACCTCTTCATTCTTAATGACTTTTGCATAACTGGTAAACCGTAAGAGATGGACAAATTTTATTGGGCAAAAAATCTGATGTGTTACACTCGTATGACTTTCTCTACTCTTGCATAAATATTTTTACAAACGCTTATTCTCCATCTACTTCATGTTAATCGAGATAAACATTTGTAGAAACTATTTTATGGTTAATTTTCTTAAGAGCTGACAATATGGAGCATTTTATTCTCTTTGCATTCCAGGACATAAAAAACGAATGGTTCACTCTACAAGAAAGAAAGAAAAAAGTATATGACATAAATTGTGTCATAGTAAAAATGTAGATCTCGTTAAAACACACAATTTATATTATATAATATAATATATATTGTCCACTGTGCCATTTCGAGATATTCCTTGTTATTTGTTTGAATTTTTCAATACTTATGCTTATTCACAAATATGAATTAGTTATTCGTTTTTTACTTTCTCTACTGTGTATAGTATGCAGGGGAAGTATTGCATTCCACTCAAAAATTCGATAACGAGATTTCATCGTAAATACATGTTTTGAAGCCCCCTATATCCAAGAAAGCACTTTTAGAAAAATGTCCGCGTGTGTGTCTGTCTGTGTGTTTGTGAACAGCATAACTCAAAAACGAGAAGTCGGATAAATACCAAACATGGTGTTTAGGTACATTATTTTCCAAGGATATGACACGAAGATTTTCAAGAAAATCCCCCACTCCAGACTACCCTTTACATGTAACGTTTTTCGAAAATTTTGATTTTCTCAAAAATGGCTCTAACGATTTTGATTAAAATATCATATGCTTAAGATATTTTTATAACAAATGGAATGTATATCTTGAATTTTCTGGGAGTGTACCCAAAAGTCCTCTTTATTCTGAATGACTTTGGCATAATTGGTAACCGTAAGAGATAGACAAAATTTTTCTACACAGAAAATGTAGATCTCTTAAAACACACAATTTATTTTATATACTTCTTTTGTGTGTAAAGAATCATTTGCGTGATACTCCTTGTTATTTGTTTGAATTTTACAATAATTATACTTTTTCTCAAATGGGAATTCGTTATTCGTTTTTTTTATGTCCTGGACTTGCAAAGAGAAAGAATACTCCACATAGCAACCAGCTCTTAAAATATTTGACTATCGCTTAAAGCCTACCATATTCCCCTTGCACCTACAAGAAAATTAGCAATAAGATAGTTTTTGAAAATGTTTATCTGGATAAACTGAAGTAGATAAATTAAATTAAATTGTGTTTTATTTATGGACGCTCTTTAACTGATGTGGTCGTTAGCGTCCCATTCTATATTGGGCGTGAAAGACCGGTAATTTTGCTCAGAGGTCTCTTTATGAGGCTAGAGGTTCTTTTACGTGCCGTAAATTTACGACACGGGACCACCAGCTTTACTTCGTTTTCCAAGGAAGCCATGCGAAGGACTTTTACGCCAAAAAATTCATCGCCCTCTTCCGAGTTGGAACCCACGGTCTCGGGAACTAGATGCTAGTATGGCAAGCACTACGCCACGAAGACGACATAAAGTAGATGGAGAAAGAGCGTTTGTAAAAATAATTTGTATAAAAAAGTAAAGAAAGTCATGTGCGTACAACACATCAAAAATTTGTTTTTTCTTTTAGAAAATCTCTCAATGTTTTATGTGTAAATAATCTTCTGGATGGCTAGTTGATTCACGCCACATTATTGCCACTCGCAAATTATGTCACCGTTCATCTATTTAACATAACTGAGTCTCAATTTATGCAGCACATACAAGGCATCATTGGTTTGTCTTGATCAGAAACCAGAGCTCCAGAATAGATGTGATCAACCCGACACATTGTTTCTGTTCAAGATCGACACCGTCCAGTTTTTACATCCCGTCGTTAGTAGTTGGAAAACAAGCGACTTGTTGTTTATACTGTTTATGACTTGAGAGTGATAAAGAAATTTAAGCTACGAAGGGCACTATTTATATTTTGAGCCTTGACAACCCTGAATGTTGTAGGTGCAATCTGACGTTTCCAATGGAAAGTTTGACATTTTTGACCATAATCTACTTCAAACATTTTGTCAATAGAGCGCCATTTGTTTTGTTTACACTAACTTCAAAATTGTGTGTCAACAAAAACATGGAATTAACTCGTGAAAATGTTCATGCAATGATTTATTAGGACTTTCGACGTGGAGTATCAAGACAAGAGTGCATCGATCAACTAACTTCCACATTTGGCGTCGAAGCCCCATCCTTTGCCACTGTGAAACGCTGGTATAACGAATTTAATTGTGGCCGCCGTTCGCTCAATGATGAAGTTCGTGAAGGTCGTCCAAAATCACTTGTTGTGCCAGAAAACATTGATGATGTGCAAAACCTAATAATGAAAGATCGTCATGCGACATATTGTGAGATTGAGGCAACCCTAGGCATTAGTTCCACCAGCATATATCAAATACTGCATGATTATTTAGTCGTGTGAAAGGTTTGCTCTTGTGGGATCCCACATAATTTAACGTAATCTCAAAAAGATGCTCGTGCACAAAAATGCTCAAGAAATATAAGGGCGTTGCCTTAGAAGACGTATATAAGATTGTAACAAGTGACGAATTATGGATCTATGCGTATGAGCCGGAACGTAAACAGCAGTCGACTGTTTGGATGTTTCAAGATGAAGCAAATCCAAAAAAAGTTGTTCGCACTCGAAGCACTTCGAAGCAAATGGTCACCTGCTTTTTCAGAAAAACTGGCTATGTGGCAACAGTGCCTTTAGAGGAACGTAAAACGGTCAATGCCGAATGATACACAACCATTTGTTTGCCGGAAGTCTTCGGTGAAGTAAGAAAAACCAACAAGAACCGTAGGATCGTTCTTCATCAAGACAATGCGAGTGCACACACATCTCGTCTAACAACAGAGTATTTGAAGGCTCAAAAAATCGAATTGATGGGTCATCCGCCATACAGTCTTGATTTGGCACCCAATGACTTCTTTTTGTTCCCGAACATCAAGAATAAATTACGTGGACAACGATTTTCGTTGGCAGAAGAAGCCGTTGATGCCTTCAAAAACCATGTTTTGGAGTTGCCTCAAGAAGACTGGAATAAATGCCTTAACAAATGGTTCAAACGGATGCAAAAGTGTATTGATCATAAAGGAGAATATTTTGAAAAACAATAAAGCAGTTTTTAATCAGAAATTACTTTGTTTTAATTATTAGGCTCAAAATATAAATAGTGCCCCTCGTAAAAGCCTTCAAGCTATTATATTTTATATGACTATAGAGTAAGTAACCATTTTCTTTCGTTGCAAAACAAGTTGATTGAGTGTAACCTTGACAACGTCTGAAGCCCAAGCATGGGTGTTATGCTGACAGCCCTCTTCTGTAATTCTAATCACATTATTGATGTAGTTCAGAGTAATTAGAATATTCAGCTATATGTAAACATGATATATCGTTATGTTGCAGCTTATTACTCCCTTTCGACGTCTGGTGTTGTGTGCTGAATCTCGTCGCGAAATGGAGGAGTGGATCTCGGCTCTGAAAGCTGCAAGTAACAGAGAATATTATGAGGTAAGTTAATATCAATTGTTTATTACTATTCTCTACTAGTATAGTAAGTAGGGGAAGTATTGCATTCCTTCCAAAAATTTGATACCGAGATTTCAATGGGAATACATGTTTTGTGGTCCCTAAATCCAAATAAAGCATTTTTGGAAACATGTCCGTGCGCGTGTGTGTGTATGTTGATACGGTTCAACTAGGCCCCGTATTTGATTTGATTGTATATAGATTAAACAAAGATGTAAAATGTTGAATTTAGTATTATAACTCGATAGGAAAAACCTTCATACACAAGACTGCAACTTGTTGAGGAAGTAAGGTTCGGGTTACTGGCCTATCCCTTTTTCTTGGGACAGGAAAGGTCCGTCGGTACACATGTATACAAAAGCACTGAGCCATTAAAAAGGGTCTACGAGGAAAGTGCTATTTCTTTTCAAAGCGGAAGAAACATGATAAGAAAAGGCTTAAAGCCATAAACATATGTAGGTGCTACAGCATAAATTAAACTAATTGTAAATAGTACCGTGGGAAGAGAAAGCTGAACAGAACTGAAATTTTAGCCAGTAAACGGAAAGACAAGAATACAAACCTGACGAATACGAAAACAGGAGAACGTCACATGATTGAAAATCGCACAAACTAATCACGTGACATAGGCGGAGTAGGGATGAAATCAGACATGGCGAAATTCACAAAATACAAGTAACTTCACTTTTAGTTGAACTCTGCGCCAACTATCTTGACTCTTAGCTGAACTCTGCACCGTACAAGTTAGGCCGCGGCTATGAACGCAGGGAAAACATTACAATACTTCTTAACACTGCCGACTAACAAATCATCTCTATGTCAGTCGCGGATAATTGACGAAGTGGTGGCTCGCGTTCCTGAATGTGTAACATAACAGTATAATAAAGCCAATATTCACCAGAGCCGATTATATATATATATATATATATATATATATAATTTAACCACTCCCTGTAGACTTTACAGAGACGACACTGCTCAACGCTAGCCGGAGAAAGAAGAGACTTAATTGTTACGCATCGAGGACGTGGCCAGCTTCAATGTGTGTGAATACCTAACTCAAAAACGAAAAGTCGAATAAGAAAACTTGATATTTAGATTCAATAATTTCCAAAGAAGATTTTAAACAAAACAACCCCACTCCAAACTACCTTTACATGGAATATTTTTCCAAAATTTTGATTTCCCAAAAATGGCTTTAACGATTTTGGTCAAAACACCATATATTAAAGATACATTTACATGACAAGTAAGATATATATCTTGAATTTTCTAGGAATATCCTGTGAAGTCCTCTTATTCGGATGGAACTTTATATATTCTTGTATAACCCGTAAACGTTAAGCGATAGACGAAAACGTACCACACAAAAACGTAGTTCTCTTTAAAACACACAATATATTTTAAATAAGCTTTGATGTAACATAAGTCATTTCTGAGATATCCGCTATTATTGTTTCGAATTGTTCATTACTTTGACATTCTCTTAAAAGTCCTGTCAACATTCAGTTGTTTCTCGCTATGTCATGGAAACAGTATGGAATGTCTATATTTTCATTTCTATGGAACATGTATAACGAAATGTGTAATGTAGCTATTTCTGTAAAGGTTTATTTGGATTATAATGAAGCAGATAGAAAAATAAGCTTGAGTGAGAATAATTTGTATATGCACTAAGAAACGATAGAGGGTAGAGAAAGTCATGTGAATGTATCGCATAAGATTTTTTTAATGAATGCTAGATTTTTACCCTGTATATTTTACTTCCCTTATTGGTATTATACAATTTAAAACCAAACATTCGTAAAGAGGGACAAAACATGCTTCGAAATCACATGCATACTTACCAAAGTTTACTGTTAGCCCCTAAAATATACGGGAGCGAAGGTCTTTTCACAACTTTGCGGCAAAGCAGGCGATTTTATGTCTTTGAGGGAGGTTTGATTGCACCACCAGTGACCGATTAGCAGTAAATGAACGCGAACATTCAGTAATGGACGATGTGATTTTTAAAGACAAGTCCCTCACGTAAGACCTTATACATGTTATATGGATGCGGGATATAAGTTTCCTATGTATAGCTCATGTGAAGCGTAAAATACGGACTACTAATCTGTACCCAGAAAATGGTGTTATGTGCTTCAATATGTGTTTATTGTAGCAGCAGGAAAACTTTCTGCATTTGGGACAGAAAGAATCAGTACTATCAGGTCTTCATGGATTTTCATAAAATGGAATTCCCATTTATTCTACATGTAATATTTGTACAGGGTGATTTATGACAAACTGATACATTTATTCCTTTAATATTTTCAAAACAAGTTATGCCAGCGATAATTTATTATACCTGAAATGCAGAGAAATTTTCGGAGATTATTTACCTCTATAGCAAATGTTGAAAATGTCCTCCATCCTGCATAAGGCACAACTCAACACGTCGTTCCATGTTACTGGCCACTCGTTGGCGGACTCTGTTGTCAATAGCTTGAATCTCCTGCGTAATGTTGCGCTTCAGATCGTCCAATGTCTGGGAACGTGTGCCATAAACTCTATCTTTTAGGTAACCCCATAGAAAGAAGTCCAGCGATGTCAAATCCGGAGATCTCGATGGCCACAGATTCTTGGAAATTATCCGTCGTCAAAGAAACTTGCAATTAGTGCCATGGATTCATTTGGTGTATAGCATGTAGCACCAACCTGCTGAAAATATCCTTGACTCAGCTCTACATCGTCTAGTTGCTCAGCAAACTCCATGAAAATCCGTTGGTACTCTGCAGTGTTCACATTGTTTTAAAACAAATTTGGTCCCACTATTCTCTGTGCGGATATTGCGCACCAAATTCCGATTTTAACCGGGTGCATAGGTGCTTCATGAATAACATGTGAATTTTCTGTGGCGCAATATCGTGAGTTGAGTTCACATAGCCGGATAAATGGAACCATGCTTCATCTGTGAACCATGTGATGGACAATATGGCAGAATTTTGCACAATGAACGCCTGAAACCAACGACAATAGCTCAATCGTCTATCCTTATCTGGTTCCTGTAACTGATGGACAACCGTAATCCTATATGGCTTTAGGCCTGCACTTTTCACAGCTCTGTGACACATTGAGTAGCTGTACCCTGTCTCCTGCGACAAACATCTTAATGATTTTTTGGGTGACTGATCCAGTCGTGCTCGTACGTCAACAACAACCATCAGAAGCCTAGATGAACGGGTTTTGCCTTTTTCACTCACCAGAGATCCAGTTGTTTCCAATTTGTTTACCGTCCCAGTATTGTGATTCTTTGGGGAGGATTCGAACACCAAAGTCTCTCTAGTATGCCCTTTCAGTAGCTATAATTGAATTCGTAATCCAGTATTGCTTTACAAGGAAGAGTCGTTCATTTAATGTGTACTCCATTTTCACGTTGACCAGAACAAAATCTCAAAAACAGTTGCCGACAATAAAACTAACAATTACGAATAAAACATGAACATCTGCTTTTCTAGTGACATGCAATGAAACTCCAGAACACTCCGCTTAATTTGGTGACAAAAATTGTGGCATTGAGTGAATTTTGAACAGAATAATTAAAGAAAGAAATGTGTCAGTTCTCCATAAATCATCCGGTATATTTACTGCGCTGAACATTTTACGTATTCTAAGTTTCATGTCATCGCAAAATTATTACACTTTGTTGGACGAGGGAAAAGTTTTACGGGTTACAATTTCAGGGAGTTGGCGAGTTTGAACATCAAAATTTCTAACTTTAAATGTCTCCCCCATACGGAAGATGAAATTGTCGAAATTAGTGATTGCTTTTTCTCGTAAACGTAATAAGGTAATGTTTAAACGTTTTGAGTGGCCTTCACACCATTGAACCTATGTGAAACTCTGGTCATGTTCATACACTGAATGCCTCTGGGTATGAATAACGGAAAACAGATGAAACTGGGCTCACCTTCCTAACCCGAGGGCGCTGCCTGTCATGGTGATAATTTGTCCCGTGTCAATCAACCACTTAGCCTGCAGCGCAATCTAAATTGCAACAATTATTCAGTAACACTTTTGGTTTGCTTTTAAGCGAAGTGCATTTGCCAAAATGGTGTTGATGGATACGAAAACTATATAATAATGAGAAAGGTACAATAGGGGAGTAGGAATAGGAGGCAGAGGGAGGGGCTATCAGAAAGTGGAGCACAGCACCGCAAGTTAAAGGTCTGCACGGGCTCGGGACCGGGTTCGGGCTTAATTTGTAAAAACGTTGCTCGGGTCGTGCTCGGCCTTGAAAATGAGGACAAAGAAAAATTAATTTGTCACATTCAACATACGCATTTTAATTGTCGTGTAAATATCTTAAACCTATAGTATTTTAATCAAAATCATTTGCTGCATTTTTTAGGATTAAAAAAACAATGAAAACTTTTAAATTTAAAAGAAAAATAAAGAAAAAAAATAAGTGACATAGTTTTTGTTCTGCGATGTTGCGATGCCGGGAAAACCTTCGTGTCACATCTGTGGAGGATACTGAACCTAAATACCAAGTTTGGTGTTTATCCGACTGTTTGTTTCTGAGTTATGCTGTTCACAGACAGACACACACGGACATGTTTCCAAAAATACATTTTTTGGATTCAGGGGGTCTCAAAACATGTGTTTCCGGTGAAATCTCGGTATCGAATTTTTGGGTGGAATACAATACTTCCCCTACTTACTATACGTAGTAGAGAACGTAATAAAACCTATGTATCATATTTGAGTAGTAATTTAGGTTTGGAGTTTCATTTTCCTACATTTAACATTTCTCTATGATGTCCAACATTTTATTCTACTAGTGCCCTACTTTTCATTAAAAGAATCAGGTAATGCAGGAAAGCGGGTGTTTCTATCATGGCACGAACAGAAATAAACTTCACAGCACAACTACTCAAGTGGCCCGCACATCCCTATTTCTCCGCAAATTAGAATAGTCCCACTGGAATTTCTGCGACACACCATCAGTTTTAAACCCATGTATTACATAATTTCTTTCATTTCACGCTGGCAACTTTTTTCATCGTCATTATTATTATTATTATTATTATTATTATTATTATTATTATTATTATTTAATTGAGAGTCAGCACATGTAGGATTATGCAAAGTACTTAGAGGCGTTTCTTTGTTTTCCTTTGATTCCATAGTTCTCTCATTCTTTGGTTGTGGGCTTTATTTCTCTCATCTGTCCATGTTGTTCCAGTTTTTTCTTCTTTCTTCGGTTTGTCCTATTGGTTAACTTGGCACTTATGCACTTTGATTCTAAAGTTATCTCTGCTTAGGATATCTTCTTGCGTAATTCCTGCCAATTTTAAGTCAGATTTTATTTAACCAATCCACTTTACAGTATCTACTTGTACTTTACGAGGGCGCATTGATAAGCCCATGACTTTGACGAGATTAGCGTTCTAATCACAGGTTTCTTGTTTGCACGCAAGTCTTACATCTATTCTGGGTATAATCGCAGGAATTCGTCATTTGTTTCTTAGAACATTGTTGAGAGCGTCTATAATAAGCAGATGTGTGTTGCTTCGTAGAAAATGGAGAAAAGTGAACTTCGTGTTCTGATAAAGCATTACTTTTTGCGTGGTGAGACGGAGAAGGAAAGGGAAGTAAAGCTGAACAAGTATTACGGGGACTCTGCTGCAACGCATGGCATGGTTCATAGAATTTCGTTGTGGCCGTTCGAGCACAAGAGATGCCGTGCGCACAGGACGGCCGGTTGAGGTCACAACAGAAGAAATTGTGAACAAAGTTCGCTATATTGTGTTGGAAGACCGCGTAGTGAAAAATACGTGAGATAGCCAAGACCGTAAACATGTCAAGTGAACGGGTGTATAACATTCTGCACGAATGTTTGCGTATGAGAAAGCTGTCAGCAAGATGGGTGCCGTGACTGCTCACAGTTGAGAACAAGCGGAATTGTGTGACTATTTCACAGGGATATTTGAACATGTTCCACGTAACCCAAATGAGTCTTTGCGGCGTTATATCACGGTTGATAAACTTGGATCCATTACTATCAACCTGAAACCAAACAACAATCAAAGCAGTGGATTTCCTTCGGCGAACCTGCTCCAAAGAAAACGAAAACCAAGGAAAAATCATGGCAGCTGTCTTTTGGGATTCACAAGGGGTGATAGACATCCAACACCTGGAAAAGGGTAAAACGATCACGGGTTCATATTATGCCGCTATGTTGGATCAGTTTCACAAGGATTTGTTAAAAAAAGACCCCTTTTGGTGAAGAAAAAGGTTCTCTTTCACCAGGATAATACATCTGCACACAAGTTAGTCATTGCCATCACAAAATTTATGGAATTGGGCTACGAAATGTTACCTCACCCACCATATCCTCCACATTTGACACCGAGCGACTTCTTCCTCTTCGCAAACCTGAAAAATTGCCTCGCTGGGAAGGAATTCACGTCCAGTGAACACACCATGGCAGAAAGCTCATATTTTGCAGACTTCGAAAAATCATATTTTTTGGTAGGGTTAAAAATGGGCGTAACGTTGGACAACGTGTATTGAATTGGAAGGAGACTATGATGAGAAATAAAATTGATTTTTTTGGAAAAAATTGTTATTTTCTTTAAAAAGTCTCTGACTTATCAATCCGCCCTTGTACTTCTATCTATAGTGCTTTATTATTATTATTATTATTATTATTATTATTATTATTATTATTATTATTATTATTATTATTATTAAACAAGAGGCACATCGCATATTTAAGTCGGAGCAAACTGCAGAAAACAGTTTAATGAGAATAACTGCTATAAAATGAATTTTCATCTTTCGATATCCAGATCTGTTTGCCAATAATCGGTGTCTGAATCGAGGACGAATTCAACACCGTCACATTCCGGCTCCAATTCAGAGAGAATGAGAATTTTGCGAGATCTGGTTTTGTTGGTATTGGATTCCTGTGAAGGAGGATTATAGACCAACTTCCCCTCTTCTCAAAGTTCTTGAAAGTTTGCCTCTCTGAAAAACCGCTGCTAAACACACTTTCTCGACAACGAAGAGAGTGAAATAAACGCCAGCTAATGGGAATGGTACTGACAGATTTAACGAGAACAGCCCAATTCCTTTTTCTTGGGTATAAGTACTTGTTTAAATGGAATTTCAAATGACAAATGAACTGGCCATAGGTTTAAGAAACAGAAAGTGATACATTCACGTGGCTTTCTCTATCCTCTATCGTTTATTAGTGGGTATATAAACTATTCTTACTAAAGCTTATTACTTTCTCTAATACGTATAGTAGGGGAAGTTTTGCATTCCACCCAAAAATTCGATACCGAGATTTCACCGGAAATACATGTTTCGAGGCCCCCTAAATTAAAAAAAATGTTTTTAGAAATAGGTCCATGTATGTGCGAACGAAACTTCACATAAATACCAAACTTGGTATTTAGATTCAGTACCTTCCAAGGTATCCTTTACGTAAAACATTTTTGCACTTCGCAATCCACAATTTAGCGATGGTATGCAGAGTTTAGAAGAGGAAGGGATTCCCCCGAAGATGAAGACCAAATGAAAACAATCCTGAAAGAAAAACTTGATGTCAGGAAGTTCTGCAGTCACTGGATCCCTCCACCACCTCACATTCATTCATTCATGATCTGTTTACCCTCCTCTTATGTAGGACTTACACCCCACAGGACTTACAAGCGGGTGCCTGGGGTCAGAGGCCCATCGAGTAGCAGACACTCATGGATCAGATAGAGCATTCAGGATGGGTGATCAGCCCGATACCTGGTATGGGATGAAGGAAGTAGATGAAATGAAATGTTGTTGAAATGGATGAAAGGAAAGGTGATGATGGAGCAGTTGGTGGAATGAATGGCGGACATGCAGGTCCCTGGGATTGAACCCGGGCCGCCTCGGCACCACCTCACAAATGAGCAGAAACGAGCACGTGTGCAATGGTGCCAGGAAATGATTAAAACATTCAATGTAGGAATATCCAAAAACATACTTAACATTGTTACAGGTGACGAAAGTTGGATTTACCAGTATGATCCAGAAACTAAAGACATTCATCGATCTGGGTCTTCTCAGGAGAAGATCCCCCAACAAAAGTGGAGCGAACGAGAAGTGTTGGCAAAAAGATGATCTGTTCCTTCTCAGCAAGTGGCCACATTGTGACGATACCGCTTGAGGGACAAAAGACTGTTACTGCCAGATGGTACACCACAAAATATCTGCCACAAGTGTTCAATGAACTGAGAAAAAAGCGTCCTAAGACTGGTCTGCGTGGAAGTTTGTTGTACTATGAAAATACCTCTGCCCACACTGTACAAGAAACAATCCAATTTCTGAGGAGTCAGATATTTTTCGCATCCTCCCTACAGTCCAGATCTGGCTCATGCGACTTTTTTATGTTCCCCAAAATGAAAGCAAAAAATCGAGGTCAATGATTTGGGTCACCTGAAGCTGCAGTAGCTGCTTACGAAGAATCTATTTGCACTTTCTCAAAAGAAGAATGGCGTTCAGCATTTGAAAAATGGTTTGAGAGGATGAGACAGTGTACAGAGTGCAATGGAGAGTATTTTAAAAGATGCAATAATTAGATCTAAATGTTGCGTCCATTATTATCAAAACTTTTGGAGTGACCCTATTATATCGTACATTTTTATTAATTTATAGCTGGTGAGATGACTTTGCATACTGTGTTTGCTCCACTAAGTACAACTGTGAGGACATATTTAGCAGATCATTGTCTGCATTGTCAACTGCTGGCATCAGATAGATCATCAGTGTGGGAACTCTGAAGCGCTACTAGTGTAGGTTTGATGAGCACATACATTGTCTTTGACATTCCAGAATATCAAAATTTATGAGGTTGTCCTCAAAATTCTTTATATAAATCTCCTAAGTGTTATGAGTGATGGCTCTGTTCATGAGTTTAAGCAACTTAATCTCTCTGTTTGTCTCATGGTTTCTGTCTCAGAAGTAAGCTGATATAACAGATTTTTCTGTTTGGTTGTTGAAAATATGGCGGAAATGCTCTTTAAGATGGGTTTCCAGATTTCCCTTTTGCTCTGAATTAGTTCAGAGCCTTTCTTGGCAAAATCATCAGAGCCCTTTACCAAAACTCTGCAATGTACTGGTATCCATTATAATTTTAGTTTGTGTAAAGCTTTTATAGTTTTGAGATCATTTTGTGGCCTGGCACTATAACCAATATACTGTCATGATAAGACTACTTACTATACACACTTTAGTCTGGTATGTTAAGGAGAGCAAACTGCCCTGCACTCTAACCTTTGTAGATCTATTGCTCATCCCCAGTTTTATCATTGTCAATCCAGAACTCTGACATTCATAATGAACTAAATAAGGCTCGGGACTGCGATGGTTGAAAGCTCCTCCAATTTTGCAAATTGACTCCCAAAAATGAGGGCTTTTGGAGAGTGCTGCCACTCACACAATTGGTGAGCAATTGCCTTATCTGCTTGTTAGCACCATCCACAGGCAAAATTAACTTGTCCTGTAAAGAGGCGTGTAGCCAATGAGAGCTTTTATCTGCTTACTTTTAGCAGTTCTTGTGATCTGCATCTGTCCAATCTCTGTGTGAGATCTTTGGAGTGCCTGAAACCTACAGATGAATTCCAGTATTTCTTGTGTTCTCTGAGCAAACAGTCTGATAGCTAGCTAAACCCAGTCCTGATGACAGCCCCAGTGCTGGTTCAGGTCCAATAAAGATTGCTCAATTCCCTTCTTAGCAGCTTCATCTGCTGTTTCATTGCCCAGAGTCGCCATATGCTGTGGCACCCACCTCAGCTGAACTGAATTGTGGGTACCAAATGCCATGAAGGACTTGCAGTATTCTAAGACCAAGTTGGACTTAAGCAAGTGGTTATCGGGTGGTTCAGGCCTGCTTGACTATCTAAGAGTATAAGCACCCATCTATTTAGTATCTTTTTATACTCTCCCAAGTACAGTACGATTTTCTCCTCTTGGCCCTACTCAGCTAGATGCACAGTAGCTGGATGAGCCCATTAACTCTCTAAATGATAGCTTGGTACCATTGCCATAGAGGGACCCCTGGTTTTAGAACCATCAGTATACCAAATTGGGCCTTCATTTTCTTCAGGTTTAACCTGTCCTTCCCATTCAGTATCATGCATATGCAAGTTAAATTGATATTGTAATGTCCTACCTTAGAATGAGTAAAGACATTACAATTTGGGAGCATAGCGGGAGTAAGGGTTGGTGAGCAACTCTGAATAGCAAGACACAATTAACAAAAATGAT
This sequence comes from Deroplatys truncata, assembly GCA_030765065.1. NCBI lineage: Eukaryota > Metazoa > Arthropoda > Insecta > Mantodea > Mantidae > Deroplatys > Deroplatys truncata. The sequence goes on along the minus strand of CM060987.1, from coordinate 177,927,188 downwards.
AACATAGATTTAATATAATAAACAAGTAGAGACAATGAAAGTTACCAAGCAAGTTATTTTAGAAATTAAGTATCTGAGAAAGATCACTTTCTGGTTACCTAGTACCAGATGTGACATTGGATGCCATACCCAAAGGTATGGGCAGTGCCCCCGGCTGCACCTGGGGTTGCTTCTATCAAGACTGCCATGCCCATAGATTTATGGAGGCTTTTTATATTATAGCTACATGCCTCCACACAGGACATGACCATATTTGGAGAGATAACGTCTACTCTATGAGGTGGCATCATCAACCCACATAATACCACAAGGATATGACTGGCACTGAATGACCAGCTCATGCATCCTGTGTTGCACCATATTGAGTCATAACTTTAGAAAAATGATTTTTGACTCAACTCCAATGTTTTGACTCCATACGTTACATCATGATAAACTTAAAAAAATCTGATCTGTTACACTCACATGACTTTCTCTACTCTTATATAAACAGATTTTACAAACACTTATTCTACTTCGTGTTAAAGAGATAAACATTTTCAGAAATTTATTGCTATTTTTCTTGTAGGTACAAGGGGAATATGGTAGGCTATAAGCGATAATCAAATATTTTAAGAGCTGGTTGCTATGTGGAGCATTTCATTCTCTTTGCATGTCCAGGACATAAAAAAAGGAATAACGAATTCCCATTTGAGAAAAAGTATAACTATAGGAAAATTTAAGGGAATAACAAGCAATATCTCGAAAATGGTTCATTCAACAAAAAAAATGTATACGACATAAATTGTGTATTTTAATGCGATCTACATTTTTTGTGTAGTAAAGTTTTGTCAATCTCTTATGGTTTACCAGTTATGCAAAAGTCGTTCATAGTGAAGAAGACTTTTGGAGACATTCCCAGAAAAGTCGAGATATACATTTCATTTGTCATGAAAATATCTTAAACATATGATATTTTAATCAAAATCATTAGAGCAATTTTTGAGAAAATCAAAATTTTTGAAAAATGTTCCATGTAAAGGGTAATCTGGGGTGGGGGGGATTTTCTTGAAAACCTTTGTGTCGCATCTCTGGAAGATAGTGAACCTAAATACCAAGTTTGGTGTTTATCCGACTGTTCGTTACAGACAGACACCTATACAGACATGTTTCCAAAAATGCTTTATATGCATTCAGTGCACCTCAAAACATATATTTCCTGTGTAATCTTGGTATCGAATTTTTGGGTGGAATACAATACTTCCCCTACTTACTATACGTAGTAGAGAAAGTAAAAAGTATGTATTGATTATGCTATATTTAGCATTGTTCTGAACATAATTTTAAACATAAAAACAAGAATTCTTAATGTGACACTCATTGATTACCATAATGTAATTCAGAGTTATTTAAAATAACTTATGCTACCATAGACTAAAATATATCTTAAAAGTTTAAAAATTTTTTAATTTCTCAGCTAATTAACCTGTTTTATTTCCAGGCTGGTGACCATCATGACTTCCTCTCTGGTCATCATCACTGGTATGCCACATCTCATGCTCGTCCTACATACTGTAATGTGTGCAGAGAAGCTCTTTCAGGTACTGTCCACTTTATAAATCCAAAAGTTCAAATAAATCTGTGTTGCACTAAATTTATGTATATACCAGATTTTGAAGATGGATAACATTTTACACTGAATCTTATGTATAAAATTTCAACTCCACACATGCAAGGGTTTCCCTAAAAACAAAAAAATAAAAAATATTTTCACAAAGCTCTGCATATAAGGTACATTAAGTTTTGTAAACAAACAAACTTTAAATGTGTGAACAAATTTACTTAAAGTTCCTAAATATAAAATTACAACAGCTTACCTAAAAATTGTGGACTAAAATTCTGAAAGTTTGTGACAAAACTTTTAGTTATAAATAATATATGCTTTAATTATGTATTTTCATTGGTTCTTATATAAGGAACTATGTATGTCAAGCTACACTATTATTACTGGACTATTTACTATATTAAGCATATGTAAATAACTGTAATCTAAAATGCAGTAAATTAATATTTAAATCTGAAATTAGGTAAAGTGGCAGTTTCCTATTTGGATTTCCTCTGAAAGGTGTTATGTCACTGAACTTACAAAAACATATTTTTCGAATAATTATTAACTAAAATGCCTTTATCAAATTTATATATTTTGACATGCTGAAATCAGAACCACCAACATTAATGATGTTACGAGGGCTGATCAACAAAGACTGAGACTGATTTTTTCCTGTAGCTTCCGTGATAGTTTCGTATCTGTAACATAAATATTTGAAAAGAGCGGGTTTTTATGTATAATGTTGGTAGGCGGCAGCACTCTCGTAGTGGTAGGTTGGTAGTAATGCTCTATTTTGTAGACCCTACGTGCATTTCGCATACCAGACAATGGAGGTGATGCATTTTTTAAATAGATTATCACCGGTGATGAGTCATGGCTGCATCATTATGATCCTGAAGGAAAACAAGCCAGCACAGTGTGGAATTTGCCAGGTTCTCCAACACCAAAAAAAGGCAAAAGTTGTTCCATCTGCAGGGAAAGTGATGGTGATCACATTTTTTGACTGTAATGGAATGATTTACCAGCATGCAGTTCCCCCTCACACTACTGTTACAGCAGCATTGGCTACACTGAGGAAGCACATTGCAAAGAAACGACCAGAGCTTTCTCGGACTGGGTGGCGACTTCATCATGACAATGCACAGCCTCATGTCACAAATCAAGTCATGCAGTTTCTGGCTTGATTCAACATTACCTGTGTACCACATCCACCTTATAGCCCCGATCTTGCATCCTGTGACTTTTTTTTTATTCCCATCACTAAAGGCAAAGCTTATGGGTATTCGATTTGAGAACTCTGAAGCAGTGCTCAAGAAAAGTGAGGCGATTCTCAAGGACCTGACAAAGAATGGTCTGCAGCACGTGTTCAAGGACTGGCAGAGATGCTATAAAAAGTGAATTGAAGTAGGAGGGGACTACTTTGAATAAGATCATGTAAACATTGAATTGGAGTAATAAACATCTGTGAAAAAAAATCAGTCTCAGTCTTTGTTGATCAGCCCTCGTAATTTTCATCTCATCACTGATATCAATGTGGCAGTTAGCACTTTTCAAGAGGCTATGATAATCGTTCTCCATGATCTAGCGGTTCTTGAGGTTGTAGTTTAAACCCGGCAGAGGGAGATGGATTTTTTTAGGTGTAAAAATCCTAAGCATGGCTTCCTTCAGAAGAGAAGTAAAGTCATATATTTATGGCACATAAAGGAACATCAAACCTGATAAAGAAGCCTCTGAGAAAAATTTCAGGTCGTTCATAACCCAATGTAGAATGGTATGCTAAGAACCATAGTAGTTAAAGAGTGTCCGTAAATAAAACTCAGTAATTTTCAAGAGGCCATCACTACTGAAGTTAACACCGTGTCATCTATTGCCATCAGTTTCAACTTGAAGACGACAAATAGGAACATAGCGCTTTTGAGAGGAAAAGGTACCTTTGTAAATTTTGGCGTTTAACACCTTTGAGAATTTAAGTCCTTAATTATAAATTTTTAGTAGGCTCCCATATAAAGCTACCTTTGTTCTGCATCAGCTGTAATAAAACAGAAATGTATAAAAAATTAATGTTCTTCAAACTGATATTATATTAGCTTCTTATGTGAATTGGTCCCTCAAAAGATATATGAAAGTTGGAATAAATATTTTGGCTGTATATGTGGAGGAGTTTGCCTATTAATTCATACAATTTTACAAGGTGTTCCCTAGAAACTACTTTTAATTTTGCATCAATTTCAAGCAAATGTGAAATGCATTGATTTACTTTCATTCAGTTCCAATATATATAATTTTAACTTCATACATGCTGAAGTTTGAGTTGTTTTGTGCATATAGATGGAGAAAGCAAAGCTATAAGGTCCTCTGCAATAGCAAATGCACTTAAAATACTAATATTTTAATATAGATACTTTAAATTTATATTTTGATAGTTGTTCCTTCACTAACCAGATGAAATACAGGACTGTTAACAGTGAAGCAATGCATTAGAAGATGAAATGAGTGGAAATAAACACTTTTACAGCTTCACTAGTTTAGGTTAGAACATGTTTCACAGGATGTTTACTATATGCTTAGAGTATTTACTTCAACTCATTTCTTCTCCTCTGGACACCAAGTTTGAAAATTTCAGACTTGAAAAATTCATTACCAGGCTGTGGGACTCAAACTATGGATCAATGACTCTCATGTGAATACTCTTACCATCGAGCTACCATGGCAAAATGAATTTGTTTTAACTGTACCTATATGGAGTCAAAATATGGAAGGACATATATATTTTGATACTTGTTCCTTGCATATATATGGAGTTCTGTAGCAACAGCTAAATAAAGAAATTCTTTCTAGCATTTGATATCATAGCAGAGCTAACAGCAGCTTTGGTTTCAGAAACAACATGGGGAAATAGTAGTGGCCTCATTAAGCTGTAAAGAATGGTTTGAAACCTTAAAATTCTCATACTATCATATAGGTATATACTTTTTCAGACAGCATGGTTTAAAAGTAGAACTTCTAACATAACACACATGAGCTAAAAGCTTTAAATTATTGCACTAGTGGTTTCAAGTCCAACCACATAGCAATTACCTTTTGTATTTGCACATGTTTAATAACCAGACTTGGATTGATTAAGTTTTATTTTTCAGCATGCCTTTTTACGTGATTAATTTTTCATGACGCTCGCATTATTTGTTCACAATACAAATCATCATACTAAGTTAAATTGAGTTTTATTTATGGAAGCTCTTTAACTGTTGTGGTCCTTAGAGTCCCATTCTATACTGGGCACGAAAGACCAGTAATTTTGCTCAGAGGCCTCTTTATCAGGCTTGAGGTTCTTTCACGTGCTGTAAATCTTTGACAAGGGATCACCGGCTTTACTTCCCTTCTGAAGGAAGCCATGCTAAGGATTTTTACGCCCGAAAAGAATCCATTGCCCTCTGCCGGGTTTGAACCTGCGACCTCAGGAACTAGAAGCTAGCATGGTAACCCTACACCACAGAGGACATTTAAAAAAAATCTGATGTGTTACACTCACATGACTTTCTCTACTCTTGTACAAACTATTTTTACGAACGCTTATTCTCCATATGCTTCATGTTAATCGAGATGTTAATCTTATTGCTAATTTTCTTGTAGATGCAAGGGGAATTGGTAGGTTCTAAGCGAACAGTCAAATGTTTTAAGACCTGGTTGCTATGTGGAGTATTCCATTTTCTTTGCATTACCAGGACAAAAAAAATTGAATAACGAATTTGAGAAAAAGTATAAGTATTGGAAAATTTAAGGGAATAACAAGCAATATCTCGAAAATGGTCCACTCAACAAAAAAAATGTATATGACATAAAATTTTGTCTATCTCTTATGGTTTACCAGTTATGCAAAACTGTTCACAATGAAAAATACTTTTGGAGACATTCCCAGAAAATTCAAGATATACATTTTATTTTTCATAAAAATATCTTAAACATATGATATTTTAATCAAAATCGTTAGTGCCATTTTAGAGAAAATTAAAATTTTCAAAAAATGTTTCATGTAAAGGGTAGTCTGGGGTGGGGGATTTTCTTGAAAACCTTCGTGTCGCATCTCTGGAAGATACTGAACCTAAATACCAAGTTTGGTGTTTATCCGACTGTTCGTTTCTGAGTTATGCTGTTCACAGACACACACACGGACATGTTTCCAAAAATGCTTTTTTTTGGATTCAGGGGTCTCAAAACATGTATTTCCGGTGAAATCTCGGTATTGAATTTTTGGGTGGAATGCAATACTTCCCCTACTTACTATACGTAGTAGAGAAAGTAATATAAGTACATATAAGCTAGGGAAATGTATGTGAAAGTTTCCAAAATAATCTAATTTGTTGGTGTTTATTTTTACAGGAGTCACATCTCATGGTTTAAGCTGTGAAGTGTGTAAATGTAAAGTACATAAAAGATGTGCAGTAAAAGCCATTAGTAACTGTAAATGGACCACTCTTGCCAGCATTGGAAAAGACATTATTGAAGATGAAGACGGGGTATGTATACTTTTTATTCCTTTAAGCAATACATTTTAACTTAGTGTCACAGCCAGATGTTAATAATCTAAAATATTTTTAAAATTCTGTATAAAACTTAACATATCATAAAAATCTGATGTGTTGCACTCACATGACTTTTTCTGCTTTTGTACAAAGTATTTATACACATGCTTGTTCTCCATCTGCTTCGTGTTAATTGAGATAAACCTTTGCAGAAACTATCTTGTTGCTAATTTTCTTCTAGATGCAAGGGGAATATGGTAGGCTTTAAGTGATAGTCAAATATTTTAAGAGCTGGTTGCTATGTGGAGCATTCTCTTTGCATGTCCAGGACATAAAAAACGAATAGCAAATTCTCATTTGAGAAAAAGTATAAGCATTCGAAAATCCAAACAAATAATAAGAAATATCTCAGAATTGGTTCACTCAACAAAATAAAAATGTGTATTACATAAATTTTTGTCTGTCTCTTACGGTTTCTGCAAATGTTTATCTCGATTAGCATGAAGCATATGGAGAATAAGCATTTATAAAAATAGTTTGTACAAGAGTAGAGAAAGTCACGTGAGTACAACACATCAGATTTTTTTACTGTAATTTTAATTATTTTTATTTTAATTTACGACCTTTAGGTTTTGGGATATCTTATTGTATAACTGAATACTCTTATATAATATGCTGTTGAGACTTTTGGTAGTTGTATGTAAACTTAAGTGTATCTTATTGGGATTGCTTGTGTTACGATAATAGATTTATGAATTTATTTTAAAGTAATATGATTGTCATACACAAAACAGATGGTTTCTGGTATGTGGGCACATGGCAATAGGAGATTGCTCAACTATTAATATATCCCTTTACTAGGGGTCATATTAAAAACCTGTTTCATTAGTTTTGCATTTCTTTTTTGTAATTCAAATACCTTTGTGTGCTACAAAAATTTATGTTATAGGAAGTAACTGACTGGATGCTTGAATAATATACTACTTTTAATGTTTCTAAGGATTAGGTTTTTTAAGTATTCTAATGACATAACACAGATTATTTAATGTTTTACACAAATATTTTATGTGTCAGATTCAAGATAAATCAGAATGAATCAAAATACACCAAAATTTAGTACACTTGGTTACACTGGACAAATGTTTCAAATGTTTAAATTGAGTTTATTATGTGTTATAAATTAGCATCATCAGCAAAAGCACTGTATAAGATATTTCCTTGTTTGCTGTTATTCCAGCCACCAAAATCATTTTGAAAAATCTAGTATGCTCAAAAGAAATTACATTTTAAATGCTGTATGTTTCAGAATATCACTATGCCACATCAGTGGATGGAGGGCAACTTGCCAGTGTCAGCAAAGTGTGCTGTCTGTGATAAGACATGTGGCTCTGTACTGAGGTAACAAAATAATCTAAATTGCAAGTATATTTTAAATCATGAGTCGACCTTAACTAACACTAAGGAACATAGATATAAAAACAAAAGAACACTTGAGGAACATAAATTTGAACAGACAGGTAAATCTGCAGTTTCAAAGCATTTTTGCACAGAAACCCATAACATTGATAAGAATACTGAATTGCTTAAATATGCCATAAATCCCCTTGGGAAAAAGATACATTTTTATTATTAAGAACCAAGAATGAGTAATAAACTTCATGTTACCTATTTTGGACAACCTGCATCAGCTCCTCTTGTTAGTACCAGAATCCCCCACTCTTATCTGATGACATATTCACTCAGTAACCAACTGAGGATGAGAACAATTGTTCTCAAGTGAGTAAAACACAGATTTGTGGAGCAGTGGTGTTAGTTAGGGTCAACACATGTGTCTTAAATTTTAAGTAATGAAATCTGCCCCAAATTTAACAAAATTCTAATATTATAATTAAGACTGCATATTTTATGTTAGCTATCAAATGGAATGACATGTAATCTTCTAGGGTTCTCTAACTTTTACAGTTTCCAGAAGATTTTTCTTTTTATCCCAGAAAGTTATTATTTCTCTTATAATCTCAAAAGGATGCTTAGATAAAAGATTTCTTTTGTTTAAAACATGTACAGTATTTAAAAAACATACAGCATTAGTAATTAAATGCTCTTTTACATAAGCTGTAGAGCATAAGCTTTTTTTTTTTTTGAGAGAGAGAGAGGTAGAACCACGATCTTCTGTAGTTCAAATCCCAGCTATGGTATTGAATTTTTCATTCTGATTCTATGTCTCAAAAAAAAACAAAAAAACAGCATGTTAGTAATTCATTTTATGGCTGTGAGATAGACTGTGGTGAGTTATGTATTAAAGAGGTCCATTCGATTCTAAATTTTATAGATGTAAAAAATAAATTTACGAGGGCTGATCAACAAAGACTGAGACTGATTCTTTTTCACAGATGTTTATTACTCCAATTCAATGTTTACATGATCTTATTCAAAGTAGTCCCCTCCTACTTCAATGCACTTTTTATAGCGTCTCTGCCAGTCCTTGAACATGTGCTGCAGACCATTCTTTGTCAGGTCCTTGAGAATCGCCTCACTTTTCTTGAGCACTGCTTCAGAGTTCTCAAATCGAAAACCCCTAAGCTTTGCCTTTAGTGATGGGAATAAAAAAAAAGTCACAGGGTGCAAGATCGGGGCTATAAGGTGGATGTGGTACACAGGTAATGTTGAATCGAGCCAGAAACTGCATGACTTGATTTGCGACATGAGGCTGTGCATTGTCATGATGAAGTCGCCACCCAGTCCGAGAAAGCTCTGGTGTTTCTTTGCAATGTGCTTCCTCAGTGTAGCCAATAGGTGACGTGAAGTATACTGCTGTAACAGTAGTGTGAGGGGGAACTGCATGCTGGTAAATCATTCCATTACAGTCCAAAAATGTGATCACCATCACTTTCCCTGCAGATGGAACAACTTTTGCCTTTTTTGGTGTTGGAGAACCTGGCGATTTCCACACTGTGCTGGCTTGTTTTCCTTCAGGATCATAATAATGCTGCCATGACTCATCACCGGTGATAATCAATTTAAAAAATGCATCACCTCCATTGTCTGGTATGCGAAATGCACGTAGGGTCTACAAAATAGAGCATTACTACCAACCTACCAATACGAGAGTGCTGCTGCCTACCAACATTATACATAAAAACCCGCTCTTTTCAAATATTTATGTTACAGATACGAAACTATCACGGAAGCTACAGGAAAAAATCAGTCTCAGTCTTTGTTGATCAGCCCTCGTATAATGGTTAATTGTTCTTTTACACATGCCATGTATAAGCTAAAGCTAGAAAGGTAGAATCAGACTGAAAAATTCAATATCATAGCCAGGATTTGAACCACAGATCTTTGGTTTGGATGTTGTTTCTCTAACTGAGCAACCATAGCAACATGTAGGTATAGCATTAAATTCCCCAAATGACTCGCATATTTTCACAAGGAGATCTCAAATTCATTTTGAGATGACATGCTCTAATGGTGACTTACAGTGTTGTTTGTATTTTTAAGTCCCAGGCTTCATAGTTTAACTAATTATTAGGTAAATCAGTGGCAATTAATTATTTTGTAAGGTTCTTTTTCGAGTGGAGGAGAAAATGATTTCATCACTACCCCAGCCCCAATGGGAGACAGGACTGAGAGTTTGGGACTCACCAATAGCCGGCATACCCACTAAAAGCTCCTCCACCGGAAGGAAAAAGAGGAATCTGGAGAGAATATGCAGCAGTACCGCTATTGCACCTGCTCATTCAGGGAGCGGATATATTGGCCGTCCCACTGGGCCTGAGACAGATGAAATAGGAGCCAGGATGTAAGCATAACCGGAGCCCTACTTATGACCTGGGGAATTCAGAGTGATAATTGAAGGATAAAGGAATTTGGGTGGTTACTTAGGTCTCCTACATAGATGCCTCCGCAGTGTACCCCCAATCAGGCAAGTCCAGGTGTGGAGCCAGTAGCTGGTCATGCAGACCCATCGGGAGGGCTGCTAGTTCCTTCCTAAAGAGCTTCCTGATATCTTCTCTCTGGTTGTAGAAGAATCCTGCCAGCCTGATCTTGCTCAAAATTGTTGAATTAGTTGACATTGAAGAGCATGGTTTCGCTATCTGACTGTAGCTCTGTCAGTGCCCACTCTAATCCAGATAGTTTGGTGTGGGTGTTGAGAAGCTCCGCCTGCATAACCTCCAGCTTCTGTATGATGGCAGAATTGGAGGCGACGAGGTGAGCCTGTGAAATGACCTGTGTGTTGGTGTTGGCCAACTGACACTCTGGATGAGATGTGTCGAACTGCGGTGGTGGTCTGAAGTTCTGCGTAGTCATGGTGTAGTTCGGTGATGGTCTACGTGGGTAAAGTGGGCAGATGGCCTGACCAGTGAAGTGTCCCTTGCCTCTACATGAGGCACAGAAGCGGCGGCAATAAGCCAGATCGTGTGCCCGGCAGTCAGCAGTGAGTGTCCCATTGCCACATGGCATTGGGCGGGCACTGCGGCTGGCCTCAAGTGACAGGGTTTGCCCTAAGAAGGGCAGCCCCGCGCCCAAGGCAGCCGAATACTCACCCTCTACCAAGAACTTCTGTCTGACCAGCGGTTTTGGACCTCGTTCATTCCTGATTCACGTGGCCCTGGCTGCAAATGGCCAGAAGCGCTGTGCAGCGTTGAGGAGCAGGTTTGCTGGGAGTTGGCGATGCACTCCCTGGACAACTGCGGAGAAGCGTTGCAGCGGGCGACTCGGCGGTGCATGGTTGGTTGAGCTGGTCGGCAAGTGAGTGGTGAATGCTTCAGCTGGCGCCGACAAAGTGGCGGGATGATCTTCTTCGGCTGCGTTGTTAACTTCCTTTCCCTTTTGCGAGGGAAGCTTAGTGGCTGCGGAACTGATAGTCTTCTTCTTACCCATGTACCCTTGAAGCAAGTCCTAAGGTATGGCATCTCAAAATGAGTTTGAGAACTCCTTGTGGTTTAGCGGGGAAAATGCGAGTCAGTTGGGGAATTTAATATTGTACTGTCATGTTGCCATGGTAGCTCAGCTGGTTAGAATAGCCGGACAGAAACCGCAAGATCCATGGTTCAAATCCTCACTATGTCATTGAATTTTTCAGTCTGGCTCTATCTTTCCAATTTTATAAGTACTTTAAGTCCTGGGCTTCATAGTTGGCCACCATTAGATCAACTAATACAATTAATCGTTCTTTAACACATGCTGTGCGTAAGCTAAAGCTGGAAAGGTAGAATCAGACATAAAAATGCCATAGCCAGGATTTGAACCACATATCTTCAGCTTTTGCATGCCGTTGCTCTAACCAACTAAGCTACCATGACAACATGTTTGTTAACAAGGCATTAAATTCCTCAAATTATGTAATATTATCAATGTAGTACATCCACGAGATACAGCTAGAACTTTTAAAATATTTAGTACTGTAAGTGAATTAAGGCAGTGGTGACCATAGGTTCATCGCAATATCTAGTAAGTCCCATGAATGGAATAATTTCTGAACAACTTGGTCATTTAATGTTTCTGTTACACCAAAAGTTTCAGATATTGTAAACAAATGATGTAAACAACTGCTCTGCTGTTATATCTTTGTTAAGTATTTATTCTTAGGCTAACATGAATGAAGCTACAGTAGTAGACATGGCAAGAATGACCTTGCTCCATGGTTACTCCGTTTTGTTTTCCTGTGCATCTTGTATTGTACCTATAAAGCACAGTCCTAATGAATTTTTTCACACTAAAAGTTTTACTTTATAGGATTTTTGCTCTAGGAACTAGCTTTGTATTAACATAAAATTAGACTTGCAGTTAGCTTCAGCTTTTAAAAGCATATTATACTACTTGTAACCTATTTCTAGGATGCTTAGTTTAGAAGCTTGCTACATGTATAGTCTTTAGCTCTCATGTACGGGTTGGGTGAGAAGTCCCCGTAACCCATGTACTTGTGAGTATCAAATGTTTTTATACAGGTTGGTAATATCAAGTGTTATTATGCTATGTAGTTATGTTACTTCCTGTCAATTGTTGGAATTCGTGGTTACATGTTTTCGCAGTCAAGTTTTAATTTGTAGCCAGGGCAGATGTGAGCGATCATAGTTACACTATTGAGGAGGGCTTAGTGATAAGTGTGTGGGTGCACGAACAACAACACACAGGGTGACAATGAGACAGATTTTGGGAGCCTTCCAGGAAAGATTTAATAAGGCTTCACCACGAAAAGTAACACTTCTGGATTGGGAAAGACGTGCTTTTGCTTTTTGCAGTGTTAAACACAGGACACAGAGAGGAAGGAAGAAGACACAAGAAGAAACATGTTACGAAGTTGACATGTAAATGTGCTTCGGTACTCGGAACACCGAGGACAACAATACAAGATCACATGACAAAAGACCTTAAGCTCAGACCTTTTCGACTGACGTTCGTAAACGAATTATTGGATAGAGACTGGAATGAACACATTTTAGCATTGCTAACTAAATTTCCAAATGCAGTGAATCGTGCTAAGGTTATGTTTTCAGATGAATATGCAATTTATTGCAACTCATGTGCTAGAAATATTGTGTTTTGGGCCAAAGAGAATCCTCATTACACAGTCGAGTTAGAAAGAAACCGACCCTATGGACAGCGATGACATTGCAACATCTGCTTGGACCGTACTTTCATAAAAGGACTGTGCTGGTGCAAATTATTTACACTCGTTCGCCGGACTCCGAAGTGTGAACATCGTCTCTCCTGCGATGGGAAGGAAGAGGCAGCGCCGCCCGGAAGGGAAACCGAATGAAGGTTCCTCCGCTGCTACCTCAGCTCGCTCCGAGGGACTAAGAGCCGAAACGCCGACCGCTGCAACTTCTCCGGTTTCTGTCACCGCCGACGAGCCGGCCGCGCTACCGGCGCCTACTGCCTCAGCTGCCGCCGAAATACCAGCCGCTTTGCCGTCTTCAATGATGAAGGCTGCCACCGCCAAAATGCAGGCCGCTCCACCGGCATCCGCCTGCAAGATTGTTACACCAATGCCGGCAGCATCAGGGACCTCTGCCGGCATTTCTGCATCACCACCGGCGGCCAGGCGCTCCTTCGCCTCGGTCGCCTCAACACAGCCAACACCAGCGCCCGAGATGACGTCACATCCTCTAGGAGCCAACACAACACAACAACACCAGACGCAGCCACCTCCACTGTCACCAGCTGCACCGCCACTTTCTCACACAGCGCATCTGAACAGAAGCACCGTAGTGGTCTGCGGAGTACCCCGGGACCTGCCAACCAGATTTATCCTCGCCGCCGCACGACAACATTTCTCTTCAGCCCAAAAGGCCAGTCGCATCACTTCGTCCCGGGGCCCGACATCTCTCGTCCGACTGGCCATGGCTGATACGGCCGACTGCGAAGCAGCCCTGAGGTCGGGCCTGCCCTTATTAGGGCGGGTTCTCCGACTCGAGGCTAGCCGAGCAGAAAACCATCAGCCATGTCGTCGCTGCTGCTCCTACGGCCACTCTGCGCAACTCTGCAGCGCACCATCACCTCGCTGCCATTACTGCGGCTCTCCCAGCCTCACATCAGAGTGTCGAGGCCACGATCTACGCCGACGACGCCGGTACTGTGCCACGTGTAATGGGTTTGGACACTACACGGGACAGGCACAGTGCCCGAGATACCCTCGACCGCCGAGAGCCAATCCGCCAGCCGAAACAGCACCACCACAGGAAGCCCAAATCACTGGGCCACTTCCCCAGCACACGGCAGCACCAACTCCACAGGGACAGCCCACACCGCACCATCGGACATCAGAGCAGCCTCTTCAGGCGGCCGTCCAGGACCTGCATTCCGAGGTCCTGGCGATAGGCAGCCGTCTCAGGGACGTCGATGAAGCAGTCCGCGCCACCTCATCTTCCACAGAAGACAACGCGGTAATCCCTCTCCGCCGCCTCGACAGCATCGACGCCAACATCCGGAATCTCCAGCAACATCTCACAGCCTTCGACTCCAGGTTTAGCCAGCTTCACACGCTACTCCAGTCACTCCACGACCAACTCGACAAGCAGGAATACACATCACGCCAGTCATCATCACCAACACCAGACGACTCAGCGCCGCCCTCTCCTCGGAGAGAGCGCGTGCGACGAAACCTACAATTCTTCGAGAGCTACATCAGAAATAACGAGCAGGAATATTACCCCAGACAGCGGTCCAGAGTAAGCAGCAACCACCACTAACGAACGCAAGCACGTATGTGCACAGTTTCTGAGATAAATAAAGTTTTCCTTCCTATCCCCCACCCTCCAGTCAGGGCTTCGGCAATGTCTGGAGGCTGGGACACAGCTTTTACCTGCTCCTGCCTTACCGCAGCAGCAACCCACCACCGATACTAACGGGGGTGCATCAGCGGGACCCCGCCACTTCCATCCGACCCATCCCTACCTTCACCTTGATCCCACAAAAAAAAATATTTACACATGTTACAAACATGATTAATACCTCAGCTTGAGGAAAGGGGCCTCACAGAATGCATATAGTTGCGGAGATGGAGCACCTCCTCACTGCGTGTAAGTTCCAGGACGGTGGATAGGTCGTGATTCATCAACAACACCAGCTCCCTTGAAATGGCCACCAAGAAGTCATGACCTCACCACACCTGACAACTTGTTATGGGGAGTCATTAAGGCACATGTATCTGCACATCATTAGACTAGAAACAAAGAACTGCGCAATGCTGTTGAGGATGTTGCGACGGTATTAATGTTACAATTTGTTTGACATTATTATAGCACCACGTTTGGAAGCCAATTTGATGTGGTATTAAGGTTGTGTGACTTCATGTGTTGCCATCTTGTGACGTCACTCCTTTGGTTCGTAGCTCCCTCTGGCGTAGCAATTTGTATCAGTTCTGAAATAATTCACTTTAAATGTTCTCCGGCTAGCTCTTTGGGTCGAACTTGTATCTCTTGCAGGGTGTGAATCGGAAAGGAATCTTTTATCCAGAAATTATACTGACAAAGAAATTGGTTTTATAATTTTTATTGCCGAACACGTTCACAAACACTTTTACATATCAATCTGGATACTCGCCAAACTGAAACTGTTTGTAATAACTTCTTACTTATCACTTTTAACTCGCATACTTCAACTTTGTGTAGAATTAACTTTATAATAATTTAGATTCTCGTAATTCTGCTGCGCGTAACTTGACGTAATGAAGGACTTACTGACGATGAACTGAGAGACCGACGTGTAGAGTATTGAGAATTCTGTTGAACTGGGGGGAAGCTATCTCGAACCTACACTATTTATAGGCCTGCATCAAGATACACCTAAAGATTATAAATGAACTGCTATTGGCTAATAAAATGCGCCAACATTAGCGTCTATTTTAATATCCAATGAAAACCACGAATGCATATTGCTTTAGGAAATGTTCTAGAAGCTTCTACCGAAACCGCGCGAAATATTACGTAACTTCCTTGTTCCCGGTAATGATAAACAACTCACCCCATTGCTGCATTATTGCATTATTGACAGTTTCAGTAAAGCCGTATATTATTATTTACCAATAATAATCACAATTAATAAACATCTGAAATCAATGTCACATAAAAATACATATTCATATTACAATCATTAATTACATTTAAGTAATTTGTGATACAAATTACCGTATCAATGTATTTTGCACTGTAACACCGCACATGCTTGAGAATATGTCAAGATGAACATGGACGCGTATAGAATTTATGGGGAACACATAAGTACTTGTGCTGAAATAAAAACACTTGGAAGGTACACTAAAATTATTGAACCTTCAGGAAAAATCCATAAACTTCACAATGGAAAAAGAACAGAATGGACAACTCCCCATTCTTCACCACAAAACAGTTTAAATCCCGTTCCCCACCATGCGAGAGAACAAATTGTATTTATTGTAACATTATTGTAGCTCCGCGTTTGGAAGCCAATATGCGACGGTTGCTGCTTTACGTAATGTTGTTTACATCACGTGTGTTGAAGCCTCCTTGTGACGTCACTCCTTGTTGGTTTGTTTAGCTCCATCTGGCGTAGCAATTTGTATCAGTTTTGAAATAATTCACTTTAAATGTTCTCCAGCTAGCTCTTTGGGTCGAATATGTTTCTCATGCAGGGTGTGAATCGGAAAGGAATCTTTTATCCAGAAATTATACTGACGAAGAAATTGGTTTTATAACATTTATTGCCGAACACATTCACTAACACTTTTTACATATTTATCTGGATACTTGCCAAACTGAAACTGTTTGTAATAACTTCTCACTTTTTAACTCACGTACTTCGACTTTGTGTATATTTAACTGTATAATATTTTATAATAATTCTCGTGTAACTTGACGAAATGAAGGACTGGCTGACGATGTGTAGTGTACACGAAATTTTGATGAACTGAGCGGCCGACGTGTAGTGTATTGAGAATTCCGTTGAACTGAGGACGATGTGTAATGTGTTGAGAATCTTGTTGCACTGGGGACACGCTACCTCGGACCCACACTATTTATAGGCTTGCCTCAAGATACGCCTAAAGATTATAAATGAACTGCTATTGGCTAATAAAACGCGCCAACATTAGCGTCTATTTTACTATCCAATGAAAACCACTAATACATATTTCTTTTAGGGAACATTCTAGAAGCTTTTTTTACCGAAAAGGCGCGAAACATTACGTAACTTCCTGGTTCCCGGTAATGATAAACAACTCACCCCCTTGCTGCATTATTGCGTTATTGTTGACAGTTTCAGTAAAGCCGTATATTATTATTTACCAATAATAATTACAATTAATAAACCTCTGAAATTAATGTTACATAAAAATACATATTCATATTACAATCCTTATTTACATCTGAGTAATTTGTGATACAAATTACCGTATCAACCAGCATGCAGCACTCAACAGTCTGACACACCAACTGATCAATGTCCGTAGGAACAAAGAGGAATACACACTTGAGCTAAACAACATATTGGACATAGCTACAGAAAACGGATTCAGGCCAGAAACAATATACAAGAAAATAAACAGAGCCATGAGCAAAAAAAAAACACAAGAAGTTACCACACTCATCCCTACTAAAAAAGAAAAGATGATCTTCAAAAAATTCACATACCACCCAACAACTTTGTACAAATTCCAGAGAATCTTCAAGCAACACAACATCTCTTTGGCCCCAAAAAACAATTACACCATAAAAATCCTACTAAACTCCAAACTAAAAGATGACATGCCACAGGAGAACAAACCACAAATATACCAGATCAACTGCAATGACTGTGAAAAAATATACATTGGACAAACCAAGAGAGATATAAAAACAAGAACAAAAGAACACTTCAGGAAGATAAATCAGCAGTAGCTTGGCACTTTTGGAGAGACAAACACACCATAGACAGAAACCCAAACATACTTAAAAACATCTCAGGAAAAGCAGACCTTACAACTTGGGAAAGCATTTATATTTGGAAGAACAGAAACCACACTTATAATTTTGAAACCCCGCCAGGAGACTTTCTTTTGAAGAAGTTCTTCCAAGCACCACCAGAGATCAAGCTTACAACCAAGACAAAGGATGCGGGCAGTCGCCAGGGAAATGAGGATGGGAGCAATTAGCTCCTGAAACATGTATTCGTTATAAAAAACAAGTAAGTGATGTAGTGTTACAATCGACTCAATAATTACTAAATCAATTAGCATTCGATACTAAGGGGTACAGGGCACAGGGACTTCTTGCCCACTCTGTATATATTAAAAGTGAACAAAAAATTGTTTATGAAAAATAGTTGACAGTAATTTTTATAGATAGTTTTTTTTATTTTTTTTTTAAAGAATTTGTTGTTGCTATTGAACATTTTAATTATTCTGATTGCTATAATATAAATGACAAAGAACTGAAGAAGTTTTGAAGTGATTTAGGTGAATAATGTTTTAGAAAAGGTACACTATATTGTAAAGGAAATTTAAAAATAAGTCACTTTATATGGTTATAATTTATTATTATTTTTCCACCTCCTTTGTTCTATCTTTTTAATGATCTTCATGCTTAATTTATAAAAAGAAAGTTGTGCAGTAATAATAAATGAAAGTTCATTTAAAATATATAAAAGCCAAAATGTATCTTTCTTTTTAAAGGTTTCATGTAGTGCTCCAATAAACAGAGGGATTTACTAGTTGTGTGTTTGTAGACTGCAGGATTGGAGATGTCTCTGGTGCAGAGCCACTGTACATACCGCTTGTAGGCCTTACCATCCCATACGCTGCCCTTTGGGACCATGTCGAGTTAGTGTTGTGCCACCGACAGCTTTGCACAGTATTGGTAAGTGTTTTATAACCAGTGATTGTTAAATCTAGGGACAGGACAACCAGTTGGCAACAATTTTTTGTCTTGATAATACCACGGATCTCCCCTATTGTTAGTGAAAGACAACAATAATAATAGTAATAATTTCTTTACTTCTCCTTTTATGTAACTATATTTTATGCCAAAACATTTCTTTTAAAGGACTTTTTATCCAAAGAAAAAAAAAATCTGATGTTACACTCACATGACTTTCTCTACTCTTGTACAAACTATGTTTACAAATGCTTATTCTCCATCTACTTCATGTTAATCGAGATAAACATTTGCAGACTCTATCTTACTGCTAAGTTTCTTGTAGATGTAAGCGGAATATATATTTACAAGGGCAATACAGAAATGCAGTAGCCTTTAAGCACATACATATCTCTTAATAGCTGGTTGCTAGGTGCAGCACCATTCCCTTTGCCACAGATTATAACTCTTTGCATATCCAAGACAAAAAAATGAATAACGAATTCCCATTTGAGAAAATAAGTATTGAAAAATTTAAAGGAATAACAAGCAATATCTCGAAAATGGTTCACTCAACAACAAAAATGTGTATGACATAAACTGTGTATTTTAATGCGATCTACATTTTTTGTGCAGTAAAATTTTGTCTATCTCTTATGGTTTACCAGTTATGCAAAAGTTGTTCACAATGAAGAATACTTTTGGAGACATTCCCAGGAAATTCAAGATATACATTTTATTTGTCATAAAAATATCTTAAACATATGATATTTTAATCAAAATCGTTAGAGCCATTTTTGAGAAAATTAAAATTTTCGAAAAATCTTCCATGTAAAGGGTACTCTGGGGTGGGGGGATTTTCTTGAAAACCTTCGTGTCGCATCCTTGGAAGATACTGAACCTAAATACCAAGTTTGGTGTTTATCTGAATGTTCGTTTCTGAGTTATGCTGTTCATAGACAGACACACAGACGGACACACAAACACACAGACACACACATGGACATGTTTCCAAAAATGCTTTTTTTGGATTCAGAGGGTCTCAAAACATATATTTCCGGTGAAATCTCGGTATCGAATTTTTGGTTGGAATACAATACTTCCCCTACTTACTATACGTAGTAGAGAAAGTCAAAATGCTAGCAATTCTTCTATTCTGCTATCTTAAAATATAAACTAATATATTCTTTACATGAAACTCAAAACAACTAAAAATAACAAATATTTCTGCTATATTATCTCATGTCTTAAGTTCTGATTTATTTCTGCTGGATTCACAGATTTTGTTTACCAGAGTAGGTAAATGTAATGGCTGAGAGTGAGTCACCAACCCAAGCTATTGCTGAAATGTGATTTAATGGGTCAATTAAATAAGCTTCGTTCACAACTCAGTTAACACTGCATGTTACATGAGTACCTCTACTCCTTTCCCCATTGTTTTGTATGTTTTCATTTTGACACAAGGGTCTATGGAATGTTGCATTGATTCACCCACAGGAAATGCAGTCAAGGTTTCTCAAGAACTATAGTCTAGCAAATATTTGGGGACACGTTCAAGGCAATAACATGAAGTCTAGGCTCCTTTCATTCCTTATCTAGCATAAAGTTAAATGCACAACTTTCAATAATGCAAAACTTACAAATTTAAAAGTACCGAAGAAAGTATTGAAGGTTTATCTCAAAGTATTAGACATTCTTTGATGCCACTGAGCATTGAGGTATCAATGGTACCAAGGTCTGAGTTGGTATCTCATGACAAGGATCATGTAACATCAGACGAGATGAATCTAACTCTTGGAGTTCTACTAAAAAAGTATATGGTATAACAAATATATGCATCATTAGATTACCTTGTGAATGGCATATTTTGAAAGCTTACCAGCAATAAGAGACAAGCATAGTCTGAATCTTTCAAGCTTATGGAATCTATATTAAATTGAATGTTTCTAATTGCATAATGGTTGAATGAACAAATGAGAACTGACCATACCTGACATATAATTACAAAATATGCCCCATTATAATTCAGGATGCCTTAATATCTGCATCCCTGAAGTAAACCATTACAAGTCAAAATAAATCTGATGTGTTACACTCAATGACTTTCTCTACTCTTGTACAAACTATTTTTACAAACGCTTATTCTTCATATGCTTCATGTTAATCGAGATGTTAATCTTATTGCTAATTTTCTTGTAAATGCAAGGGGAATTGGTAGGCTTTAAGCGATAGTCGAATATTTTAAGAGCTGGTTGCTATGTGGAGTATTCCATTCCCTTTGCATTACCAGGACAAAAAAAGAATAACGAATTTGAGAAAATGTATAAGTATTGCAAAATTTAAGGGAATAACAAGCAATATCTTGAAAATGGTTCAC
The DNA here is from genome assembly GCA_030765065.1 of Deroplatys truncata. Lineage (NCBI taxonomy): Eukaryota > Metazoa > Arthropoda > Insecta > Mantodea > Mantidae > Deroplatys > Deroplatys truncata. The sequence goes on along the minus strand of CM060987.1, from coordinate 177,906,395 downwards.
TCAACAAAAGAAATGTTGAGTATTTTAACACGATCTACATTTTTTGTGTAGTAAAATTTTTTCTATCTCTTATGGTTTACCAGTTATGCAAAAGTCATTCACAATGAAGAATACTTTTGGAGACATTCCCAGAAAATTCGAGATATTCATTTCATTTGTCATGAAAATATCTTAAACATATGATATTTTAATCAAAATCATTAGAGCCATTTTTGAGAAAATTAAATTTTTCGAAAAATGTTCCATGTAAAGGGTAATCTACGGGTGGGGGGATTTTCTTGAAAACCTGCGTGTCGCATCTTTGGAAGATACTGAATCCAAATACCAAGTTTGGTGTTTATCCGACTGTTCATTTCTGAGTTATGCTGTTCACATACACACACAGGGACATGTTTCCAAAAATGCTTTTTTTGGATTCAGGGGGTCTCAAAACATGTATTTCTGGTGAAATCTTCGTATCGAATTTTTGGGTGGAATGCAATACTTCCCCTACTTACTATACGTAGTAGAGAAAGTAAAAAAAACACACACTCACATGCACATGCATGCGCGCGCACACACACACATGGACAGACAGATGGTCGGAGGGCGCCCCCAACCACTCACCCACCCACCTCTCTGTCTCTCTCTCTCTCTTTGCTAAAATTTTTGTTTTATTTATTCAGGAAGCTTTAAAACATGTATTTGTGATGAAATCTTGATACAAAATTTTTAGGTGGGATGTAATACCTACTTTCTGTACTTACTATAGGTAGGTAGCAGAAAAAATAAAAGGGAAGGGAAAAAAGAGGGAAGTATCAGTATATATACATTCATTTTTATGTTATACTCATTTGATTTGTTTAAGGTCAAGAGGAATTATTAAAATAAAATGTATAAGTTTATTTTATCTTTTAACAGAAATACTGGACCTACATCTTCCTTACACACCTGTTTCACATTACAGAATTTGTGACATGGTAACATTGGTATATATGATTTGGACACATTTTATTACTCTACCCCTTTTAAATACAAACCTTTACATCTAAAAACTGAAAATTAGACTTAAGGTACAGAAATTTGCTTAATTCCAAAAGTTAATGAACTTATACAGTTTTGCCAAAAGATCACCGGTGTTCCCCTTTCCCCCCACCAAAAAGAAATAATTTACTGATGATAAAGTTTTAGTTTTGAAACCTTAAATGGGATGGTTTTGGTCAGAAATTTCAAGTTTATTCTAAAAGTAATTTTAGATAAGTTGAAGAAGATGGTTTGTTACGTTATTTATTATCACCACGCTTTGGGCGTCAATTTGAAGAAGGTGTATTGGAGTTGTATTATAGTTTAACTGTTGGGGAGCCGAACTTGAAGTAGTTGCAACCACACGTATGGTGAACAGTTTCCAGTAGCCTTCGCCCCAAGTTTTAAAAAATATTAACTTTGTAATTTGACTGTTTCTTTAAATATTTAATATTTATTTTTGCCTTGGCTGCGTCAGTATTATTTTTAGAGACATGAATTTCTTGGCAGGGTTGTGGTGCGACAAGAATGAAGGCTTACACAGATTATAATTTTACTTCACTCCTTTTATTAATGCTTGATATTATTTAAATAACACTTCACTGATATAGAGAGCTGTGAGATTCTTTTATTAATTACTTGCACTTTTTAACACGTAAACTATTTTTTCGTCTCACACAAATACGTATTAAATTTCTTGAGGACACTTTTTGCATCTGGTTAGTAACGCTGTCTGCATCCAACTGACTTCTAAATTTGTAAATGTTTCTCCTTTTTAGTTTCTGATTGGCTAATCCTAGTCCAATAGAATACCTTCATTTAACTAAAGCTTTTTCTGGTTGTTGATTGGCTATTTTATAAACTGTCACTAAAATTACATTATTGCTTCCAAGAATCACAAGTAGAATTGTTAAACTTTCAAATTCATTATTGCCTCAAGGTTAGCTCATTGTTAGCAACTTTTAACCTATTATTCTCACAGCTCCTACATTATTAAATTACATAGTACATTCACATAACGTTATTACACATGGATACAATAATATAAACATATACAATGACTGTAATATACACTTTTTATATCTTGTTACATACATATATTGCTTTAATGCAGGTTGTTATTGAATTTACATATTATATAATTAGACTGAAATCATTTAAGTGTTAAAAATACTGCCTCAAAGTAGCCAAAATACTCTTTGAAAAACCTTTGGCTCATGCATGAGAGCCAAAATTTTCTTCTGGGCCAATTTTGTTAGCTGTAACAAAATAAGAGAATTTAATAAAATACCTGATGCATTGCATTCACATGACTTTCTCTGCCCACTCTTCTATAAACATTCTTACAAAGGCTTATTATTCTGCCTACTTCTTGTTAATCAATATATTCTTTGAATTTGCATTTACACATTTCATTGTGCAGCAGGTAAAGCGATATTCAGATTTTTAAACAGTGTGTCACTATGTGATGGCTTTGAAATCCCATGCTTTTTGCATGACCATGAGAAAACAATTGAAGAAGACTTCCCATTTGAGAAAAGTATAATTACTTGAAAATTCAAACCAATACTAAGGAATGTCTCAGGAATGCTTAACTCCATAAAAAAAGTTTATTTGACATAAATTGTGTGCTTTAACAAGATCAATAGCTTATGCAGAGTGAGATTTTGGAAAAAATATGTATATTATGAATAACAATATAAACAGAACAACCACCTTTTATATGAATATTATAGTACAGAGTGAGCCAAAAGACTCCGAACCGCATGCGCGGTGTTTTTCCTGTCCGCGTCCTTAGCGCTCGTTGCCGTCTTCCGCTATCGTAGAAAGGCGCGGATGAAACCATATAACATTTTTAAACAGCTTTTAAAGGCTTTACTTACTAACTTTACGAAAGGAGATGCTGAAATTGGCCACCGTCGTTGTTCATACATTTTTGGCACCTCTTTAGGAAGCTATCGTCGTAGTTCACGTTGAGAAATTTCCTGACGGATATTTTGTTTTAATTCTTCCAGGGTGTGTGGGTTTGTCTTGTACACTTTGTTTTAAGTTACCCCGGAGGGGTATTTTATCAAGAATATTACCGGCTGCGCGGTGTTTTTCTACTGGGCGTGTGTAAATATGATAAAAACATTATAACATACCGCTGCTAGAGATCGTCGTCGGAGATGGGAAGGAGACGAACACGTCAGACAACCGCAGAGGAATCCGCCGCCGCTCCTTCGGTATCCGCCAATGGGGCCGTCACCACGCCGATAGTTGAAGAACCTGCTCCGAGCCCCGCTGCTGCTGATTTGCCGGCCGATCCCCCTGCACTTGCCGGGAGCTCGGCTGCACCGCCTCCGGAGACTGGGCCTTCTTGGGCAGCAGTCACAGCATCACCACACCACCAGCCGCCACTCCGTTCTCCTTCAGTCAGCACCACACCTCACCTCCAACCACCACAGCCACCAACTGCACAGAATTCTACCACACAGCACTCATCGCAGCAGCCACCACCACAGCCGCCTACACCACTACGGTATACCGCAGTGATAACTGGTGTCCCACGGGACTTGCCATCCAGATATATACTCACCGCAGCCCAACACCGGTGGCCTTCCACCCTGAAGGCTACGCGAATCATTACGTCACGGGGACCAACCTCCTACATCCGACTGGCTTTGGCTGATCCGGCCGACAGAGAGGCTGCCTTAAGGTCCGGCCTGCCCTTGTTAGGGCAGGTTCTCAGAGTTGAGACCAGCCGATCTGAAAGTCACCAGCCATGCCGCAGATGCTGCTTCTACGGCCACGACACTGCTGCCTGCGCTGCACCGCCCAGGTGCCACTACTGCGGTGCACCGAGCTTAACGTCTCAGTGCACCAGACACGACCTCCGCCGCCGACGCCGCTACTGCGCGACCTGTAACGGCCACGGCCATTTCACAGGCCAGTCGCAGTGCCCTAGATATCCACGGAACAGCCGACCAACCGCACTTCCTCCGACGACCGCAACACCGGCACCAACACAAGCAGACACCGCCGACAAGCACCTAAAAGACTCCCTTCAGGGCATCCATGCCGAGGTCCTGTCCATCGCAGCACAACAGGTCACCACACAAGAAACCATCAGGACAAACGCCGCCGCCCACGCCGAGACAAACCTTCGCAGACTGACCTCACTCGAAACCATACTCCAGGATCTACACCAACTTGTCGCAGCACAGACAACCGCTTTCCATCGGTTCGTCAGCCGCTGGGAAGCACAACAGGAGGCTGCTAATACAACACTTCAGGCCCTGGCCGATGGCCTCAACCTACTGCAGACCAAACTTCAAGACCTCCGCAACGCAAAGACACCTGCTACTGCGACAAACTCTACCTCGACCACAACGACAGCCGAATTGCAAATTCCGGCATCAGCCACCTCAGAACCCGCTCAGCACGACAGCACAACACCACACACTGCAGAACTCAACAACCCACAGACGACCAAGTTGAAAAACTCCTACCACGAAGAACTGAATCGCCAACACGCTCACCAGAGACAGGCCAGCACTGCTGAACCTCAATCAACCGGAGGACCAACACTGTAGACTTCAACCTCCACCAAAATGAAAAATACCCATCGGCACCTTGGAGGCAAAAGGCCCAAATGTTCCGTGAGAATATACTGCACCAAAACAAACCACCTAAGGACTACAGCAACCTACAAACCCTCATGCACGGTCACCGCCACTAATCACCTTAACCTCCCCACCACTACCTTCCCCAATCTCTCCTACGACCCCTACGTGTACTGGTCAGGGCCACGTGCCATGGCCAGCACCTAGACAATTCTTCCTTACCCGCTCCCGTCATAGACGGCAGCATCGACAACCCCACCCCTTAATAACGGAGGTGCTCTTAGCGGAACTCCTTACTACCACCTTCACTATTTACCCACCTATCTCCACAACTATCCAGGCGAAATAAGCCAACTCTTTTTCCCCTCCAACTCTACATCTGTCACCTCTTTCAAAAAAAAAAAAAAAAAAAGTGCGCATTTTTTAAAAAAAAAAAAAAAGCTGCTATAAACAAAGTCACGCTGCTGTGTAGTGTGAAGTGCAGTTTTGAGTTGATAGTAATGTGATGTAGTTCAGTTATTACGAGTTATTTATTATTTTGTCCTGTACTTAGACACACAGTTATATTATCTGCTTTCTGCTGCACAGCGTGGATTTATTTATGATTCGTATGTGTTAACTCGGTCAGCTCGCCAAGTGAAAGTACGATTTGTAGAAAGATTTCCAGGTGTAAAAGTTCCAGGCCGTACAACAATCCATGAACTTTACAGTCAATTTCAGGCCACAGGAAGTGTTCAGGCTAAGAAATCTAAAAGACGGCGTTCGGTTCTTACCGAAGAAACATTATACGACATCGGTCATGATGGATAGTTTCCTAAAGAGGTGCCAAAACTGTATGGACAACGACGGTAGCCAGTTTCAGCATCTCCTTTCATAAAGTTGCTAAGTTAAGCCGGCAAATCTGCTCTTAGCTCTCTGTGCTACACGGCTTTCCTTCTAAAAAACATCCCTCGGCTACGCTTTGAGGCTGAGGGCCCTCAATCTCTCGGTTACGCCTTGGGGCTGAGTATCTTACCGGCTTTGGCGGCATTAAATATTCGTCTGTTGGACATATAACACATTTTCATCACCAAGGAAGGGAACTAAGAGCAGATTATCGAGTAAAGCCTTTATAAAGCTGTTTTAAAAATGTACGGTTTCATCCGCGCCTTTCTATGATAGCAACAGACAGCAACGAGCGCCGAGAACGCGGACAGGAAAAACACCTCGCAGGCGGTTCGGAGTCTTTTGGCTCACCCTGTATATAATGCATATACTTATGTGATTTTGTTTGGTAGAGAGTACCATGTGAATACATTGCATTTGTTTTTCATCACAAAAAAATTAATGCTACAGGCTATGCACTCCTAGCTGGAGGCAACATATGAAATACACAGCACATTTATACAGCTGCAATTTCCTAATGGAAATGTACCATGTATTTGCTTTGTATGCTCTTTAATCTTGTAATGCAATTAGCCACACCCTTTAAATGTGGCTTTGCTGTTCTCCTAAAAATATTAATGGATTGCATATGCAGTATCAGAATATCTTATCAGCAAGTGTTACCTTCTATTGTTGCTTACACATTGAATCTAACCATGCAGCAAACACATTGCTCTATAAAATGTTGACAAACAATGTAAACATGTGGAAGATGCAGAAGAATACAGGCAAGATAGAATGAGGATGGAAATGAAAACAGTAGTTGCATCTGTGAGAGGGAAATGAAACCAATATTTGTGTTTAATTAAAATCTAGCATAGCTCGGCATGTGAACACAGTGGTGATTGGACATTTTCATAACATTTATTCTGATGACTTCTATTTGTAAATCCTTTAATGCTTAGTTGCTCACAGGTAATTCTGAAAATTAGCTTTCTTTTCTGTTTTAAATATACATTTTTACTTTCTCTCCATATATCTAATAGGTAGAGAAGGTATTGCTTCCACCCAAAAATTTGCTATAGAGATTTTACCAGAAACACATGTTTTGAGGCACTCTGAATCAAAAGAAAGAAAGAAAAAATTGTGATGTGTTACACTCACATGACTTTCTCTACTCTTGTAAAAACTATTTTTACAAACTCTTATTCTCCATCTATTTCATATTAATCGAGAAAAACATTTGCAGAAATGATCTTTTGACATGCAAAGAGAATTGTATTTTAACATAGTGACCAGTTCTAAAAATATTTGACTATCGCTTAAGACCTACTATGTTCCCCTTGTTTTGTAATTGCAAGGGCAATATAGAAATACATTAGCCTTTAAGCATCAACATATATCTTAATAGCTGGTTGCTAGGTGCAGCACCATTCTCTTTGCCACAGATTAATACTCTTTGCATATCCAAGACAAAAAAATTAATAACGAATTCCCATTTGAGAAAATAAGTATTGAAAAATTTAAGGGAATAACAAGCAATATCTCGAAAGTGGTTCACTCGACAACAAAAATGTATATGACATAAATTGTGTATTTTAAAGGGATCTACATTTTCTGTGTAGTAAAAGTTTGTCTATCTCTTATGGTTTACCAGTTATGCAAAAGTTGTTCACAATGAAGAATACTTTTGGAGACATTCCCAGGAAATTCAAGATATACATTTCATTTGTTATGAAAATATCTTAAACATATGATATTTTAATCAAAATCGTTAGAGCCATTTCTGAGAAAATTAAAATTTACGAAAAATCTTCCATGTAAAGGGTAATCTGGGGTGGGGGGATTTTCTTGAAAACCTTTGTGTCCCATTTCTGGAAGATACTGAACCTAAATACCAAGTTTGGTGTTTATCTGACTGTTCGTTTCTGAGTTATGCTGTTCACAGACAAACACACAGACACACACAGACATGTTTCCAAAAATGCTTTTTTTGGATTCAGGGGGTCTCAAAACATGAATTTCCGGTGTAATCTCGGTATCGAATTTTTGAGTGGAATACAATACTTCCCCTACTTACTATACGTAGTAGAGAAAGTAAAAAGTAGTTTTACAGAAAGGCTCATGTGTGTAGCTGTGAACAGCATTAACTCAAAAATGAAAAGTTGGATAAGCACCAAACCTGGTATTTAAGTTCAGTGTCTTCCAAAGATGCAACACAAAGATTTTCAAGAAAATCCCCCCTCCCCAAACTACCCTTTACATGGAAGGTTTCTCGAAATTTTTTATTTTCTATAAAATGGCTGTAATGATTTTGATTAAAACACCATATATTAAAGATATTTACATGCAAATAAAGTGTATATCTTCATTTGGAAGTTCTCTTCATTTGGAAGGAATTCTGTATAATCATAATATAACTGGTAAATGCTAAGCAATAGACAAAAACGTACTACACAAGAAATGTAGATGTCTTTAAAATACATAATTTATGTTAATTAACTTTTTTGTGGCATAACCATTTCTGAGATATCTGTTATTAATGATTCGAACTGTTCAATACTTAGCAATTCTTTTTAAAGTCCTGTCAATTTTCAATTGTTTCTTGCGATGTCATGGAAAGAGATGTAATTTTAAAACCAGCAGTAGCATTCAGTTCTAAAAATTTGACTATCACTATTCCATTTGTATCTATAACGAAATGTGTAATGCAGCTATTTCCCTAAAGGTTTTTCTCAATCAAAATGAAATAGATAGGAAAATACACTTATGTAAGAATAATTTGTATACCCAGTAATAAGTGATAGAGGGTAGAGAAAGGCTTGTAACTGAAACACATAAGGCTTTTTTACTTTCTCTACTACATATAGTAAGTAGGGGAAGTATTGTATTCCACCCAAAAATTTGATAGCGAGATTTCACTGAAAATGCATGTTTTGAGACCCCCTGAATCCAAAAAAAAACATTTTTGGAAACATTTCCATGTGTGTGTGTGTGTGTGTGTGTGTGTGTGTGTGTGTCTGTGAACAGCATAACTCAGAAACAAACAGTTGGATAAACACCAAACTTGGTATTTAGGTTCAGTATCTTCCAGAGATGTGACACAAAGGTTTTCAAGAAAATCCCCCCACCCCAGATTACCCTTTACATGGAACATTTTTCGAAAATTTTAATTTTCTCAAAAACGGCTCTAACGATTTTGATTAAAATATCATATGTTTAAGATATTTTCATGACAAATGAAATGTATATCTCGAATTTTCTGAGAATGTCTCCAAAAGTATTCTTCATTGAGAACGACTTTTGCATAACTGATAAACCATAAGAGATAGACAAAATTTTACTACACAAAAAATGTAGATCACGTTAAAATCCATAATATATGTCATATACATTATTTTTATTGAGTGAACCATTTCTGAGATATTGCTTGTTATTCACTTAAATTTTCCAATACTTACACTTTTTCTCAAATGGGAATTCGTTATTCATTTTTTTTTATTTCCTGGACATGCAAAGAGAATGGAATGCGCCACATAGCAACCAGCTCTTAAAAGATTTGACTATTACTTAAAGCCTATGATATTCCCCTTGCACCTACAAGAAAATTAGCAATAAGATTAACATCTTGATTAACATGAAGTATATGGAGAATAAACGTTTGTAAAAATAGTAGAGAAAGTCATGTGAGTGTAACACATCAGATTTTTTAAGTTTAACATCCTTTAAGTGGGTAGACGTGTTAGATGGTGAATCAATGTAATGGTTGAAATCATGCTCAAATGGGTCCAGTATCTTTAGAGCTTACAGTTACCTGGCATTCATCTTCTCATTAAGAGAAAACCCTAGAAAAAAACCTTATCCAGGTAACTCATTCTAATCGTGGTTTCAACTTGGGACCTCAAGAATGTGAGGCATGTATACTATCGCCATACCATGGACGTGGGTCTGTTTGAAATATTTGATTCATTTATTAATTTCTTTACCCTTAAATTTTCTTCAGAATTTCTTATTCCTTCTGGCACAATAATGCTATCTCTAAACTTTCTTCTTTGTTGATCAAGTATAGAGGAACTGATAATGAGTGAAACGAAACTATATAACATACTGGTAATAGTTAACCTTATACATAGTTCTGACACTTTGCAAGCAGAAGTGAAAGTAGAATTTTCTGCTTCATTTTGTCATTATATGTTTCAGAAGCACATACTTCTGTCATCCGCATTTACAAAAATAACAATGTTTTGAATTCCTTTTTCTTTTTCACAATCACAATAAATACAGTGTGTGCACAAAGTCCATATACCCTTACATGTTATTCAAACTGACGTGAATAATCATGTTGTGTTTTGTTGCTGATGTAGATGCATATTATCCTGTTATTACTTTCTCTACTACGTATAGTAAGTAGGTGAAGTATTGTATTCCACCCAAAAATTCGATACTGAGATTTCATCGGAAATGTATGTTTTGAGACCCCCTGAATCCAAAACAAGCATTTTTGGAAACATGTCCGTGTGTGTGTGTCTGTGTGTGTGTCTGTAAACAGCATAACTCAGAAACGCACAGTTGGATAAACACCAAACTTGATATTTAGGTTCAGTATCTTCCAGAGATGCGACACAAAGGTTTTCAAGAAAATCCCCCACCCCAGATTGCCCTTTATTTTTATGACAAATGAAATGTATATCTCGAATTTTCTGGGAATGTCTCCAAAAGTATTCTTCATTGTGAACGACTTTTGCATCACTGGTAAACCATAAGAAATAGACAACATTTTAGTACACAAAAATGTAGATCGCATTAAAACACACAATTTATGTCATATACATTTTTTTTTTTTTGAGTGAACCATTTTCGAGATATTGCTTGTTATTCCCTTAAATTTTCCAATACTTTTTTCTCAAATGGCAATTTGTTATTTTTTTTTCTTATGTCCTGGACATACAAAGAGAATGGAATGCGCCACATAGCAACCAGCTCTTACAATATTTGACTATCGCTTATAACCTACCATATTCCCCTTGCACCTACAAGAAAATTAGCAATAAGATTAACATCTTGATTAACATGAAGCATATGGAGAATAAGCATTTGTAAAAATAGTTTGTACAAGAGTAGAGAAAGTCATGTGAGTGTAACACATCAGAGTTTGGTAAACAAACCATAATGTAGAAAATGAAATAAAAGTAATCCAAAACCAATCATGTTAACTAATTGGGAAAAAACTTCTAATATAGAAAAGCAAGAACTGAATTATAGTTTTCAGCCACCTGAACATTGAAGATGGCATCTATATCCATATGAAATCCATCACTGAATGACAGGGCAACGTGCCTATGAAAATGCTCAAAACTAATTCATCACAGTAGTGAAATTTTGAGTGTAAGATCCTTCAGTTTTGTACTCATTGTTATCACACTTCACTGTATCTTCCAAACTAGCTGTAACTGAATATTTTATTCTCTGTTAAAGTAATAGTTTTCCTTAGCAGTTTGAAGAAGCATGAGACTTTCTCTATCATTTATTACTTTTTCTACAACATATCTAGTAGCGCCCAAAACCTTGATACCAAGATTTCATCAGGAATGCATGTTTAAAGGTCTCCTGAATAAATAAATAAAAAAAAAAAAAGGCATTTTTAGAAAAATTGTGTGTGCCTGTGAACACCATAACTCAAAAACGATAATTCAGATAAATGCAGAACTTGGTATTTTGGTTCAGTGCCTTCCAAAGGTGTAATACAAGGATTTTCAATAAAATCTCCCCATCCCAAACTACCCCTTACATGGAACATTTTTAGAAAATTTTGATTTTCTAAAAAGTGGCTCTAGCGATTTTGATTAAACTACCATATATTAAATATATTTACATGACAAATAAAATGTATATTTTGAATTCTCTGGGAATAGCTTGTGAAGTTCTCTTCATTAGGAAGGGATTTTGTATAATCTTGTATAACTGGTAAATGTCATATAAACCTTTATATGAATAATTTGTGTATCCACTAATAAATAATACAGGGCAGAGAAAGTCATGTTAACGTATCACATCAGAGTTTTTTATGAAGTTTTACTAATATTCTTATTACAAATTGTAGGTACAAGAGGGATACATGAAACTGAAGCAAATCAAATGTTCAAAAGCAGGTATTATACACTGGTTTGAAATTCCATACTGTTTCCACAACATTGTGGGAAACAACTGAATGATTAGCACTTCATAAACTGACAAAACTATTATAAAATTCAAACGTATAACAGTGTATATCTTGGAAATGGCTGATGCCACAAAAATAAAGTTAATCAAAATAAATTGTGTGTTTTAAAGACATCTATATTACTTTCTCTACTACGTGTAGTAAGTAGGGGAAGTATTGCATTCCACCCAAAAATTCGATACCGAGATTTCACCGGAAATATATGTTTTGAGATCCCCTGAATCCAAAAAAAGCATTTTTGGAAACATGTCCCTGTGTGTGTCTGTGAACAGCATAACTCAGAAACAAACAGTTGGATAAACACCAAACTTAGTATTTAGGTTCAGTATCTTCCAAAGATGTAACACAAAGGTTTCCAAGAAAATCCCCCGACCTCAGATTACTCTTTACATGGAACATTTTTCGAAAATTTTTATTTTCTCAAAAATGGCTCCGAACGATTTTGATTAAAATATTATATGTATAAGATATTTTCATGACAAATAAAATGTATATCTCGAATTTTCTGGGAATGTCTCCAAAAGTATTCTTCATTGTGAACGACTTTTGCATAACTGGTAAACTATAAGAGATAGACAAAATTTTACTGCACAAAAAATGTAGATCGCATTAAAATACACAATTTATGTCACATACACTTTTTTCGTTGAGTGAACCATTTTCGAGATAGTGCTTGTTATTCCCTTAAATTTTTCAATACTTATTTTCTCAAATGGAAATTCGTTATTCATTTTTTTGTCTTGGAAATGCAAAGAGTATTAATCTGTGGCAAAGTGAATCATGCTGCACCTAGCAACCAGCTATTAAGAGATATGTCTATGCTTAAAGCCTACTGTATTTCTATATTGCCCTTGCAAATACAAAACAAGGGGAACATGGTACGCCTTAAGCGATAGTCAAGTATTTTTAGAACTGGTCACTATGTGTAAAATGTAATTCTCTTTGCATGTCAAAAGATCGTTTCTGCAAATGTTTATCTCGATTAATATGAAATAGATGGAGCATAAGAGTTTGTAAAAATAGTTTGTACAAGAGTAGAGAAAGTCATGTGAGTGTAACACATCAGATTTTTCTTTTGTTTAGTATGCTTTTTGTCTACCTCTTAATATTTACCATTACACAAAACTATACATAATTCTTTCCAAAAGAAGAGGACTTCACAGGCCATTCCCAGAAAATGCAGGGTATACATTTTATTTGTAATATAAATGTATTTAATGTATGGTACTTTAATAAAAACCATTAGAATAGGTTTTGAGAAAATCGAAAATAACGAAAACTTTTCTTGTAAAGGGTGATTTGAGGTGGTGGATTTTCTTTAAAATCTTCATATCTCATCTTTGGAACATACTGACTTAAGTGTTAAGTTTGGTATTTATCCATGTTTTCGTTTCTGAGTTATGCTGTTCAAACACACACAAGACCTTTTTTTCTAAAAATGCTTGTTTTGAATTCAGTAGCCCTCAAAACCTGTGTTTTCAGTGAAATCTCAGTATCAAGTTTTTGGATGAAATGCAATACCTTCTGTAACTAATAGTACTTGGTAGACAAAGTAAAAGAATATAGGAACAATGAATAAACTTTGAATTAATTTTACACCTAATGTAAATGAAAATGATTATAGTTAACTGTGTGCTTTTTTTATTGGTAGGAACTGACGAAGCATGGGAAGCAGTGAGACCTCAAGGCTGCTCACCTTTACTTGTCTTCGTCAATTCCAAGTCTGGAGATAACCAGGGAGTGAAGTTTCTTCGTCGCTTTAAACAACTTCTAAATCCTGCACAAGTTTTTGACCTCATAAGTGGTGGTCCTGGCTTAGGGTATGTATCAATTACAGAGAAGCACTGTATAAAAATTGTATACCTAAAAGTGCCTTTGGGGTCATTTTGATCCAAGATGAGTATTGTAGCCAATTTTGTGAAATTTAGTTGTGATGAAACACAATAACTAACATTATAGCTGCTGTTGTTTTATCTTTTATTTATTTACTTTTTAATAATTGGTAAACCATAAGAGATAGGCAAAATTTTTATACACAAAAAATTTAGAGCTCATTAAAACACACAATTTATGTCATATACATTTTTTTTTTGCAGAGTGAACCGTTTCCCAGATATTCCTTGTTATTTGTTTGAATTTTCCAATACGGAATACTTTTTCTCAAATGGGAATTCATTATTCATTTTTGCTTTTACGTCCTGGATATGCAAAGAGAATGGAATGCTCCACATAGCAACCAGCTCTTAAAAGATTTGACTATTGCTTAAAATCTACCATATTACCTTGCAACTACAAGAAAATTAGCAATAAGATAGCTTCTGCATATGTTATCTCAATTAACATGAAGTAGGTGGAGAATAAGCATTTGTAAAAATAATTTATACAAGAGTAGAGAAAGTCATGTGAGTGTTTTAACACATCAGATTTTTCATATTATGGCTCCTATTTGTCAGCTATTCTGAGGAATATGAACATCGCACACAAAAGTAGCTTTCATTGGGTACTTTAAAAGTGCATTTTCTACAAACAAATGCTGCACACTGATAACACTTCGCATGGTTTAATTGCTTTTACGCTTCATTAAATGGCAGTGGCTTCTCTTTTTATTTGTTGTGGAAGAACCTAAATTTCCATCATTAATTTGAGGTCTGTTTACCTTTTCCTTGTAGTAATGTGTACTATATTTCTGTTGTGCACAATGTGTTTCAAACATTGCCTGCAAAATGCAACAAGGTAAGAACAAAACACATGTACAATACAATAATATGCTTCACCAAACACATCAATAATGCTAGATATTGCAACAACATTTTTGGTGGAAATCTAGAACTGCTGATTAAATGAGGGAAAATAACCTAATGGCAGTTTTAGATAGAAGTAAAAAGGCATTAAAAATTGGAGGTGATTTATTTATGTTTTGCATTTGATGTAAATACTTAACACCACATTCTCTCACATTCATGCGCAAGTACCTATTAAAGTTTCTAGTTCTTAGCATTTTTTAAAAATCAGCAGTAAGCAGTCAAATTTTTAAATAGATCAAAATGTCTCCCTTGTTGCTTCTAGTGTTAATTTGATTAAGCCTTATAGTAAGCCAATTATAAGAGAAAAATAGTTAGTCATATAAAGATACTGTTTTGAAAGCAGAGCTTGAGATAAGTTTTATGAAAAGATAAAGTTAAGACCATTTCTCAAATCAAAGCTAAAAATATAAAAACAACAGACATCCGTAAAAGATTAATTTATGTTTTATTTATAATTGATTTTAACATTATTAAATAAATGTTAGGTTTAGTAGTGAGCAGATCACTGTTTATTTTGTATTAACTTAACCTTCCCTTGTGTTGCAGCTTACGTCTTTTTCGTCACTTCAATCCATTCCGTATTCTAGTGTGCAGTGGAGATGGCTCAGTTGGTTGGGTGCTTTCAGAGATCGATAGACTCAATATGCATGTAAGTGTTTCATTAATCATTGGTGCTAAATCACAGCAATTTTAGATTACAAAATGTTCTATGAGTTTTGGAATATTGTGCAAACTGGAGAAACTGTCTTTCTTTCCTGTTTTGAACATTGTGACTACAAATTTTGTATTTGTATTGCACATGAATGTGAGAGAATAAGCTTATACAGGTGATACAAAAGGTCGTTTACAACATTTCAGGGATGGTAGAGGAGTTTTGTCCCTATGGGTTAAGCAAATAGGGGTCTAAGAGCATGCATCTTCCTTGATCAAAAGGCTGTTTACAACATTTAAGGGACTGTAGAGAGGGTCAAGGTGAATAAATGTTTTAATGTACCAAAATTGATGTTACAATCATTACACAGTATGTACTAAGTACCACTTCCACAAAAAGGCAGAGGAGTGAAGTCTGCCAAAACCTATCACAAATGGCAGTGTTATTGTGCTGTAAACATAAGAAACTTTCTAGCAAGGGCAGATCCAGTGGGATGCAACATAGTGTCATAGATAGGTGTGATGGGCAAAAACAAACAAAGATGTACTTCATCATTTAAGTAAAAATGTATGCAGAAAGGAAGTTGAATTTTTCACTATTGTGCACCGGTATTTACTTGTGTCAACGTAATTTTATTTGATTGTTGAGCACTGTTTATAGTAATTATAAGCAGAGTTAGCATTATTGTTCCACTAGCTAGTTACTATGGTCAAGCAAGTATCTTTAGCAGGTAATGGAGCATGAAAGGAATGAACTATTGAAATTATAACACTGCTAAAAAGTAATGTTTCTGTTAATGTCTGTAATAATGTACTTGTCCCATGAGTAAGATCAATGATTAGAGAAAGCTGTTGTGATGCCATTGCACTTAATTAGGAGTCACTTCACAAAAAATCTAAGTATTGCCATTATACTTTATTTAAAGTTCACACATGAATAAAATTTAGATCTATCGGCACCTATTGTCATCTTCTACCACTTTGTACTAATTAACTCTGTCTAACTACTCCAGTATTAGTGATCACCTATGCATATTTAGCAACTACACCTCACGTGATTTGCCTTCAGTTGCATATATGCCCTAACTAATACTATTCAGTTCAGAAAGTCTTAGCTTGGCTTCCCAGATTTGAAAATTTGCTCACACATGCTTCTGGTTAGCTAGCTTTAATAATTCAAATCTACCTACTTGCCATTCTATTAACTCTTTCAAATATCACATGACATCCCTACAGTTACCCACACATATTCATTACCCCACTCTATTTTTTACTTTCTCTACTACGTATAGTAAGTAGGGGAAGTATTGTATTCCACCCAAAAATTAGATACCGAGATTTCACCGGAAATATATGTTTTGAGACACCCTGAATCCAAAAAAAGCATTTTGGAAACATGTCCGTGTGTGTGTCTGTATGTGTGTCTGTCTGTGTGTCTGTGAACAGCATAACTCAGAAGCGAACAGTCGGATAAACACCAAACTTGGTATTTAGGTTCAATATCTTCCAGAGATGCGACACGAAGGTTTTCAAGCTAATCCCCCCACCCCAGATTACCCTTTACTTGGAACATTTTTAGAAAATTTTAATTTTCCCAAAAATAGCTTTAACGATTTTGATTAAAATATCATATGTTTAAGATATTTTCATGAAAAATAAAATGTATATCTCGAATTTACTGGGAATGTCTCCAAAAGTATTCTTCATTGTGAACGGCTTTTGCATAACTGGTAAACCATAAGAGATAGACAAAATTTTACTATACAAAAAATGTAGATCACGTTAAAATACACAATTTATGTCATATACTTTTTTTTGTTGAATGAACTATTTTCAAGATATTCCTTGTTATTCCCTTAAGTTTTCCAATACTTATACATTTTGTCAAATTCATCATTAATTTTTTTTTTGTCCTGGTAATGCAAAGAGAATGGAATACTCCACATAGCAACCAGCTCTTAAAATATTTGACTATCGCTTAAAGCCTAGCAATTCCCCTTGCATCTACAAGAAAATTAGCAATAAGATTAACATCTCGATATCTCAATTAACATGAAGCATATGGAGAATAAGCATTTGTAAAAATAGTTTGTACAAGAGTATAGAAAATCGTGTGAGTGTAACTCATCAGAATTTTTTTTGTAGTCCTGACAAAGTTTTTCTCCTAAGCTATAAAATTTAATGGGTTTTTTCTAGCTACCGACATGAATTCTTCCCTTCTTGGCTTATCTACAACAGCTAACTCAATATACTCTGTATACAATATACATTCACATACATCTTAAATCATATATAAACACACTTACTTCAACATAAACAAATGTCTTTGTGTGCAAAAAGTACTGCTACACTTTGGTGCTCCTTTTTGCATAAGTCAATTAGTTTTTTTAAAATGTAAGCAAAAATACTAAGATTGTTTTACTTGTACATTGATTAATTCACAACTATTTTACTTCTTTTCCCCTGCTATAGTATTTTCATTTAGCGGTTCAAAATGTAATAAATATTTTTAATACCAAATTAGTATTTTTATTTTGCCTCTTTTAGAATATGATCCTCGAAATTTATTCTATCTCCTACAGTTTTAAAAATTATCCAGGGAGGACCCCCAAAACCACCTGTTGTGCCCCCCCCCCAAATAGAAACCCTGAATTCGTCTGTGTTCTCCAGAGTTGTCACAATGGCATGAACAGTACAGTATTATCTGGCAAAGGAAACTTCTGTATCAGCAAACAATATCAACAATGCTGTAGTTGATGCTTTTAATTTACCACTGATTTACCTCAGTAAATCCTTAATTATGGTAGCACAGTTCATGTAGTACTGTACTCCACGATTTACTACCATAGTTAAACATTAACTGTCAGTGTTAGTTTACAGTTTTTTCTGATACAGAAACTAATGTAATCTAATAGTCCAACATGAAGACTTAGCTTTCTTTGTCGACACTGCATTGCCAAACACATGATGTTGCTCATCTGTTAACAGCAACAGACTAATTACAAATGCAATATCAGTGGTGATTAACCCAGTAATGGAGGATGTTTGCTCTGAGTCCCCTATCCGCTCTACCTCAACAGTGCACCTAGGGGCTAAACAGTGAATGGACATGAATTTTGTCACATAAAATAGTTGTTCCTCTTGACTTCCGCTACCATCCTTGAAACATTGTATATAACCTTTTGTATCACCAGTATAAATTGTTTTGTGCCAGTCATGAATCTGTCATGTCCAAAGATTTACAATATAGTTTCCTATCACAACAATAAATACTAAAAACAGAAGCACTATTAACTGTGAAGTTATTTTAATTACTTTCTCTACTACGTATAGTAAGTAGGGGAAGTATTGCATTCCACCCAAAAATTTGATACCGAATTTCACCAGACCCCCTGAATCCAATAAAAGCAGTTTTGGAAATATGTCCGTGTGTGTGTCTGTGTGTCTGTGTGTGTGTCTGTGAACAGCATAACTCAGAAATGAACAGTCGGATAAACATTTGGTATTTATGTTCAGTATCTTACAGAGATGCGACACGAAGGTTTTCAAGAGAATCCTCCTACCCCAGATTACTCTTTACATGGAACATTTTTCGAAAATTTTAATTTTCTCAAAAATGGCTCTAACGATTTTGATTAAAATATCATATGTTTAAGATATTTTCATGACAAATGAAATGTATATCTCGAATTTACTGGGAATGTCTCCAAAAGTATTCTTCATTGTGAATGACTTTTGCATAACTGGTAAACCATAAGAGATAGACAAAATTTTACAACACAAAAAGTTTAAATCGTGTTAAAATACACAATTTTTGTCATATACATTTTTTTTGTTGAGTGAACCATTTTCAAGATATTGCTTGTTATTCCCTTAAATTTTCCAATACTTGTACTTTTTCTCAAATGGAAAAATTTGTTATTCATTTTTTGTTTTGTTTTGGCCTGGTAATGCAAAGAGAATGGAATACTCCACATAGCAACCAGCTCTTAAAATATTTCACTATAGCTTAAAGCCTACCAATTCCCCTTGCATCTACAAGAAAATTAGCAATAACATTAACTTCTCGATATATCAATTAACATGAAGATAAGCATTTGTAAAAATAGTTTGTACAAGAGTAGAGAAAGTCATGTGAGTGTATCACATCAGATTTTTTTTATTTCAGTTTTAAAATAAAAATGAGTCAATGCATACACTTAAAACATTACTTACATAAGTGAAGTTTTAAGTATACATCAATTCGTTCATATTTTAAAATTAATATAAAATTAAAACTAATAAATTTTATTTAAAAAAATGTTTTTATTATTATGTTATTCCAGTGCATAATCTTTTGGCAATTTTGGATGATGCGTTCTGGTATCACTTGATCAGTGGCAGTAGAATCTCCATTATAACCCAACCTAAAAATATTTTATTTGATGAGTTCTTTATATTTATCATGATAAACCATTAAATTCTGCTGCATCATATTGCATTTACGATTAAAGACTGAATGTACAGTTCTATGACAGTCCAGACAGTCTTTGTGTTTATCCTTCATCATGACCTTCATCATGATCATGGTCCCCCTTCACTGAGCTGTAACAAAATGCCACTGGATGCATGTGGATTTAAAACTTCATTGCACCACTAGAAATAGATGAGCAGTAAATGGGCGTGAACATTCAGTAAAGGAGAATGTGAATTCCTCATGTAAATTATCTTATTCGTATTCTAGACCTGCTGGACGTTTCCCATTTTTATGACAGTTTTTGTTTATAGTTCATGTTATGAAACAAAATATACTCTAAATCTGTGTATAGGCTATGAAATGGTGCTCTTTGCTTTAATACATGTTTATTGTGGTACCGGGAAGAATTTTAACATGTGTGACTGAAAGAAGCAGTACTACTAGATTTTCAAGGTTTCTTATAGAACAGAATTCACATTTATTTTGCATTTAATGTTTGTACATTCACTACACTGAACATTTTACGCATATGACATTACATAATTATGGAATGTTTTAAGTGTTTCAATTTCAGGAAGTTAACAAGTGCCTATATCTATATTACTCTAGTAACACATTAAACCTTCAAAGCCTTAAATCATGTGTTAATTGTATGTGCAGAAGCAATGCCAAGTGGGAGTTTTACCTTTGGGAACAGGAAATGACTTGGCTCGTGTTCTGGGATGGGGAAGTTCCTGTGATGATGATACACATCTGCCTCAGCTCTTGGAAAAGTATGAAAAAGCTTGCACCAAAATGCTCGACAGGTAAATATGTTTAAGTTTTCATTTGCACTGTACAGGGTTAATAGGACTATCCAGAATAGAGATGAAGAGGTGATATTCTTATTTTTCTGTGGCAAGCTTCTCTTTTTGTTTATATGTTAATTATAACTCTTTTTTCCTACTTCTAGAATAATCTAAACTCAATTCATTTTATTTCCAGTCTGGTTACGTCATGTATGTGATACTAGATGCGTCAGTATAATTTTAAATAATAAACTTAATTTTAGATTATTCCTCTTTCATTACTCTAACATTATACACACACACACACACACACACACGCACACACACACGTGCACATGTGCGCGCACACTTGCATGCACACACACACACTTTTTTTTACCATATACATTCTTCTCTGTGGAATAATAATATTTGTTTAGCAAGTAAATTTTTAAGCTCATTTTAAATTTTCCAATTGTTGTAATATGTGGTATTCCTGAGAGAATGTTTTTTATAAATTTGTACACCATTGTGCTTAAAGCTGAGCTTGTATATGTTTTGTCTCAGAACCGTAAATTGCAGTTGTGGTGTTTTCCTGGTGTTAAGATTTCAGAGCTTTTATTAAAATTGTCTGAGATTGCTCAAATTTCAACAATAACCATAAACGTATGTATAAGGCAATGTGAGAATTTTAAGTTTTTTAAACCATTCTTTACAGCTGATAGTTTTTTACTTTCTCTTCCATGGTTGGAGAAGGTATTGCAATCCACTCAAAATTGTGATACATAGATTTCACCAGAAATATATGCTTTGAGGCCCTGAGTCCAAAAAATAAAAGCATTTTTAAAGAAAATGTGCATGTGCGTGTTAAATACCAAACTTTGATACGGTAATTTGTATCACAAATTACTCAGATGTAATTAATAATAGTAATATGAATATGTATTTTTATGTGACATTGATTTCAGAGGTTTATTAATTGTAATTATTATTGGTAAATAATAATATACGGCTTTACTGAAACTGTCAACAATAACGCAATAATGCAGCAATGGGGTGAGTTGTTTATCATTACCGGGAACAAGGAAGTTACGTAATGTTTCGCGCGGTTTCGATAGAAGCTTCTGGAATGTTTTCTCCCTAAAGAATATGTATTAGTGGTTTTCATTGGATATTAAAATAGACGCTAATGTTGGCGCGTTTTATTAGCCAATAGCGGTTCATTTATAATCTTTAGGCGTATCTTGAGGCAGGCCTATAAATAAGCCAGGTTCAAGGGAGCGTTCTCCCCAGTTCTACAAAATTCTCAGTACTATACACGTCGGTCTCTCAGTTCATTTATTTTGCCAAGTTACGCGCAGCAGAATTACGAGAATCTAAATTATTATAAAGTTAATTCTACACAAAGTTGAAGTATGCAAGTTAAAAGTGATAAGTAAGAAGTTATTAAAAACAGTTTCAGTTTGGCGAGTATCCTGATTCATATGTAAAAAGTGTTAGTGAACGTGTTCGACAATAAAAGTTATAAAACCAATTTCTTCATCAGTATCATTTCTGGATAAAAGATTCCTTTCTGATTCACACCCTGCAAGAGATACAAGTTCTACCAAGATAAGATGATAGCTAGCCGGAGGACAATATACATAACCTTAAATTCTTTCAGAAACTAATTGATACAAATTGCTACGCCAGAGGGAGCTACGAACCAAACAAAGAAGGACGTCACAAGAAGGCTTCAACACACGTGATGTAAACAACATTACGTAAAGCAGCAACCGTTGCATATTGGCTTCCAAACGTGGTGCTATAATAAATGGCAAAACATATGTACATTTACCGTCGCATAATTGGCTCCACAACGTGGGGCTCGACAACAAAAAGACATTACGTAAAGCAAGTTCTCTCGCAAATACGCGTAAAGTAAACACATCACAACATTAATACCACTTCAACTTGGTATTTAGGTTTAGTATGTTCCAAAGATGTAGCACGAGGACTTTTGAGATAATCTCCCCACCCCAAAGTACCCTTTACATGGGACTTTTTTTAAAATTTTGATTTTATAAAAAATGGCTATAACAAGTTTATTAAAATACCATATATTAAAAATATATACACGACAAATAAAATGTATATCTTGAACTTTTTGGGTTAGCTTGTGAAGTCCTCTTCATTCAGAAGGAATTTTGTATAACTGGTAAGCTCTAAGCAATAGATGAAAATGTACTATGCAAAGAATTTAGATCTCTTTAAAACACACAATTTATTTCAAATACGTTTCTTTTGTGGCAATTTTCATATCAGTTATTAATGATTAAAATTGTTCAATAATATTTGGTCATTCCTTTAAGCTCCTGTCAACATTCAGTTGTTTCTTGCAATTGCATGAATAGAGTATGAAATTTTAAGGCCAGCATATAGCATCCAGTTTTAAAACATTTGACTATCACCATTCTTTTTGTATCTATAATGAAATGTGTAATGTAGCTATTTCTGGAGAGGTTTAACTTGATTAAAATGAAGTAGATGGAAACATGAACTTTCATAATAATAATTTGTATACCCACTAATAAGTAATAGAGAATAAAGAAAAATCATGTGAATGCAGCACATCAGTTGTTTTTTTTGGGCGGGGGAGGGGGGTTTATCAGATGCATCTGTTCTAATTACCCTTTTTGCATTCTGAATATTTTAATTGGGTCACTATTATTTCCCCATAATTTTATTCCATGTTATGAGAGAGTAAACATTTGAAAATACGCTATTTTTAGGATACTTACATTTACACTGTTTTAGGATAGAGATCTGATAATGGATATTACTTACATTCTTCATAAAGGATTCAAGATGCACTTTCCAATCTTAAATATTGTCCACCCAAACATCTAGAAATTTGGGGTTTTGTATGTAATTGCAATCTAGTTCAAATTTTGGGAGGTTAACTGTTTTATTTATTTTATGGTGGAGTCCTAATATTTGACTCTTGTCTTTGTTTATGACCAGTATATTAACATGAAACCAATTATTTATTGTTTGTAGCTATTGTTTATATTTTTTCAATATCATTCATCATTTCGAGTTGAAATTAAGATCTCTCACTTTACAGGTGGAGAGGGAAAAATCTGATGTGCTGCACTCACATAACTTTCTCTACTCTTGTAAAAATTATTTTTACAAACACTTATTCTCCATCTACTTCATGTTAATCAAGATGTTAATCTTATTGCTAATTTTCTTGTAGGTGCAAGGGGAATATCATAGGCTTTAAGCAATAGACAAATCTTTTAAGAGCTGGTTGCTATATGAAGAATTCCATTCTCTTTGCATGTCCAGGACATAAAAAAATGAACAAATGAACTCCCATCTGAGAAAAAGTTTAAGTATTGGAAAAGCCAAACAAATAACAAGTAATATCTCGAAAATGGTTCACTCTACTACATAAATAAATTATGTGTTTTAATCAGATCTACATTTTTGTGTAGCAAAATTTTATCTCATACGGTTTACCAGTTATGCAAACCAAGTTGTTGAGAACATGCTGACGATGGGAACAAGCCGTCTCCCGAAACGCATTCAAGTAGAATATTTTAGTGATGTAGTGTAACAACCCTCAACTCTCTCTATCCTAAATTATGACACATCACTGTTACTAGCTTCTAAATCTTCAAAATTAGTCAATGTTTGCATGTTTTCAAAAATGTTTTTTTTTTTTTTTTTTGCATTCAGTGGCCTCAAAACATGTATTTCCGGTGAAATCTCAATTTCAAATTTTTGGGTGGAATGCAATACTTCCCCTACTTACTATACTTAGTAGAGAAGGTAAAAAAATCATACTTATAAATAGAGCTTGGATGTTGAAGATCTATAAATTGCCCCAAAAAGAATATATAAGGACCTAAAAATAACAAATTACATATATGTACACAAACTATTTCAACACATGCAACCAACAAGACACTTCATGGTTGATGTGCATGCTTAGGTTTGTTTTGGTTCATTTCAACCTAAGAATAAAACAAGTATAAGTAGAATGGGTGAAGACAGCCATGCCTAAAGGATACCTCTCTCCATTCTGCTTCCTTATTATACTATCTGCTCCAATATTGACTCTGAGTAATTGCTTTATCTAGAGATTACTTAAGCAAGCGCCTTCTTTCTTACCAATCCTTACCAGTTGTCTTCACAAAGTAAGTTAAAAAGTTATACATATAAGCCTATTGAGATGTAAAACTGCTTGAAATTGCAAGTGAATCATTTTATTCAAAGGCAAGCGACATTCTGCAAAACCATATCTCTGTAACAATAGTTATAGTATAATTGTGATTTCCTTCAAGTGTGTAATAAAATTAATATATTTAAGATACACAATTACAGAGCCTTCTATTTATAAATATAAAATTCAAAAACAATTGCACTGAATTTCATTTATCTGCATTATTTTCCTGACATTCAATCACCATAAGATTTATTATTTTTGGAGCATTTTATTTCCACTTTTGTGATTTTTGGCAGCAACTTATTGCTGGAGTTCATCATGACTTAAAGAAACAAATCCCTTTTCACCTTTCTTATCTTTTTAGTTTCTCTACTACGTATAGTAAGTAGGGGAAGTATTGCATTCCACCCAAAAATTTGAATATCGAGATTTCACTAGAAATACATGTTTTGAGGCCCCAAAAAAAGGTACATGTGTGTGTCTGTGTGTCGGTGAACAGCATAGCTCAAAAATAAAAAGTCCGATAAATACTCAATTTTGTGCTTAGGTTCAGTATCTTTAAAAGATGTGAAAGGAAGATTTTAAAGAAAATCCCCCCCACTCCAGAATTACCTTTACATGCAACATTTTTCAAGAAAGTTTCATTTTCTCAAAAATGGCTGTAATGATTTTGATTAAAATATCATATTTTTAAGATATTTTTATGACAAATGAAATGTATATCTTGAATTTTCTGGGAATGTTCCCAAAAGTCTCTTCTTTCTGAATGGCTTTTGCATTACTGGTAAACCATAAAAGATAAACAAAATGTTTCTGTACAAAAAATGTAGATCTCATTAAAGCTCACTATTTATGTCATATACATTCTTTTTTTTTTTTTTTTTGGTGGAGTGAGCTATTTCCAAGATATTCCTTGTTTGTTTGTTTGAATTTTCCAGTACTTATCTTTTTCTCAAATGGGAATTCGTTATTCATTTTTTTTTTTTTTTTGTTTATGTCTGGACATGTAAAGAGAATTGAATGCGCCACATAGCAACCAGCTCTTAAAAGATTTGACTATCGCTTAAAGCCTACCACATTCCCCTTGCAGCTAAAGAAAATTAGCAATAAGATAGCTTCTGCAAATCTTTATCTCAATTAACATGAAGTAGATGGAGAATAAGCATTTGTAAAAATAGTTTGTACAAGAGTAGAGAAAGTCATGTGAGTACAACACATCAGATTGTTTATAAAGGAAATCAATGAGAAAATGCAATGACATTCTAATTATAATGTTTCTGTTTAGGTGGAGTATCATGACATTTGAAAGAAGTATTACCATATCAGCAAGAAAGTTGTCACAAACTGATCCATCATTCTCCATGGCTGCATACGAAGATTCAGTTGTATCACACCTTACAAAAATATTGCAATCAGACCAACATTCCGTTGTTATTTCATCTGCTAAGTGAGTAGTATATATGATCTTAGACTCTCTTCTTATGCTTCTCTCTCTCTGCTTTCTATCACCATATACCAACATTAATAAAGATGTTTGATGATGGAAAGTATTAGAATTTGTAAGTTACTTGTATTTATTGGGTGTGTAATGTATGAGATTATTATTATTATTATTATTATTATTATTATTATTATTATTATTATTATTATTATTATTATTATTATTATTATTATTATTATTATTATTATTATTATTATTATTATTATCATCATCATCATCATCATCATCATCATCATCATCATCATCATCGTCGTCATCATCATCATCCTTTTAAATACATTTAAAGGACATGTCCAATTCCAAATATAAAATAATTTAACAAGTACAGCTTATAATTTTACGTTACTTCTTTTACATTGCATGTACATTAAGTTTACCTTAAATATCATTTTCAATTTACATTGCTTTACCATGTCTAAATTCATCTATACTATAAAATTCATTTTCTATTAAGTATGTCTTTATTGTTTACATCATTACATTTGGCTGGTTTATGTTCTTTATTTTTCTAGGTAATTTATTGAATAATTCTCTTCCTCTAACTTCTATGGCATGATTATTTAGAGTTCCCCTTAATGTTATTCTATAATAATCATCATTGTTTCTTAAATTATGGTTATGTACACTGGAATTGTTTTGCATATTTGTATTTATCACAGTTTTTATATATATATGGCACTGTTAACAAGTTTTGATTCTTTAACACCCCCCTGCAAATTTGTTTGTTTTCCATTTTGCTTATTATTCTAATGGCTTTTTTTTTTTTGCAGTTTAAAGACTTTATCCATTTCTCTTGCTGTAATATTTCCCCATGACGTAATTCCGTATCTTACATGCAAATATATAAAAGCATAATAGACCTGTTTCATTGTTTTACTGTCCATTATTTTAGTTAATTGTCTCATTATATAAATGCCCTTATTTATCTTTTTTCTAATTGATGCTACATGTGATTGCCAATTTAAATGTTTATCAATTATTACTCCAAGAAAATTAGTGCAATTTATTTCTGATATGTTTTCCCCACCTATACTTAGTTTAATACTACTCGGGTTAAGTTTTGTTAATTCAAAGTTAATACATGCTGTCTTTTGTGTATTTATTATCATATCTAAATTAGCATAATATTGTTTTATAATTTTTAAAATTGAATTTGCTCTAATTTCAACCTCTTTTTCTGTTTGACCTTTAATTAATGAATCATACTTCCCATGCTTCTGCTGAAGAGGCAGGATTGTACTACAAAATGGAGTTCCTCTTCCAGAAAATCTAGCTGTTTCTCTAGTACTGTCTCTTAGTTTTGTGTAATATAATTTCTAAGTATGGCCGATTTGCATTTAATTTCATAGCTGACATTTTAAGCACCGTTTTTGTGACTTTGTCACTGGGTTATGATTTGTAAATTCTTACATATGAGTAATGTGTGGCAACAGAGGACATTGTCACACTTTGCACTCTTTATTGATATTGATACAGTCATCATTTAATTGTGCTTTTATGTAAATGTTTTAATATCTTTACATTGTGGAATAATTGTCACTCTATTCGTATCTATTTTAAGGATTCTATGTGAGACAGTAAAAGACTTTACCGTGAGAGCAGCTGAAGTAAGCTTAGGCCAGGGGGATCAACAGTTTGGTGAAAAATGTCAAATTCTGAAGGAAAAGCTGGACTTACTCCTTCAAACATTGCAGCAAGAAGAATCCACCTCCATAGAACACGAGGCGGCTCAACACAGAGAAGAAAAGGTTGTTCTTTCTGTAGGTGCATGGTATTATTAAACATCTAGCATATAGGACTGTTCATTTTTCTTTCTTTCTTTCTTATTTTGAAATTTTCTACCTATGAATCATTTCCTTTCTGTTCTTCTTCTGGTGATGCACTACATTGAGGAATAGCTACTTGTGTTTCTCCATAGATGCTCATTTGTATCAAAACCAGGGCCAGCTCAAGGGGGGTTGAGCTGTGCCACTGTCCAGGGTGGCAGGTTTCAGGGGCAACAAAATCTTAAAACATGAATGAGATATTTGAAAATATGACAGAATCACAAATCATGCATAAATTCTAGCAACTTTCTGGATAGTTTTTGATATGAAGCTGGTAACAAATGATGCGCCAGAGTTGGTCACTTTGGATGTGACCCTCATTGATGATTATTGTCAAAACGTCCCATGCATGGTAGGTGTTCAACAGTAAGCATCACTGTTAAGCATCATAAGCTGTCCTCTGTGGTGTAGTGGTTATCATGCTAGCCTCTAGTGCCCGAAATCACGGGTTCAAACCCAGCGTAGGACAATGGATTTTTTCAGGCATAAAAATCCTTAACATAGCTTCCTTCAGAAGGGAAGTAAAGCTGGTGGTCCCGTGTCTTAGATTTACACCACATGAAAGAACCTCAAGCCTAATAAAGAGACCTCTGAGCAAAATTACCAATCTTTCATGCGCAATATAGAATGGAATGCTAAGAACCACAGCTGTTAAAAAAGCATCCATGAATAAAACTCAATTTTTTTTAGTAAGCATCACGTTTATAAAAAAGAGTGTTTTAAGCTATTATAGCTTTATCCCTTTCTCCTGGGATGTGGTAACCGCAATATATCTCTCGTAGGTTACAGTGCACAGGTGTTCCCTTTCATTGTATACTCAATGCCCTATAATAAAGATGATTATTAACCAGTCTGTTAACTGTCAAGTATATTTTCATTTTTTGCATGGTTCTAATCTTTTAATCTTCTGATGAAGGGCTAAACCCAAAATATTGAACATTTTTATTTTTGCATTTGCGTGTTTTTATCTTTTGCTCAGAATAATCTTGTTCTTTCATCACATATATATCTCATCTTGAGTTTTATTTATTGATTACCCATGCAAATATATTCATTATATGAGAATAAGTAGTCATGGAGAACTGACATTGTGGATAAAAATTAGGTTATGTCTGAAAGCATGAGGGGGGGCACACTTGCAATTATTGCATGGGGCAGCAAAACTCCTGGAACCAGTCCTGATAAAACATATAACTTACAGCAATCAAATGTATTATAGTTGTTTACAAAGACTCTTTGTAGAATAATTGATAAAGAACAAACCAGAATTATTATGTGATCAAATATTTACCCTGAACGACAGGTTGATACTTTCTACATCCATTCTATTAGCATTCATCTAAATTGTGATTCAGCAGCTATGGTTCAAGCTTATTGGGAGGTCAGTGATGGAATGATAGTTCTGGAATGTTCTGTGGAAGATTTCATTGGATATATAAGCAAGTATTCTCATAAGTTGAGTTGAGTCAGTTAGTGAGTACATTTCTGACACAACATCAAGTGCTGTTCTACAAGTGAGTTTGTGATGTGCAGTGAGTGCTGCTGCTGCAGGAGAGATTGAAGGAGTCTTGTGTTTAACTCCCCCCCCCCCAACACAACTTATGATTGAACCCCCTGGAAGAATTGGCTACACTGTGCATATTTCATTACTTCGCTACATCAATAAGGAAAGTGAAGTGACAGGAAAATTGAACAGTTCACATTAGTGAAGTGACAGTGTGAACTAAGTGAAGTCCTAGTGAAAGTTGAACCAGATAAAGACAGTGAAGTGACATTGAGAACTTAGAGAAGTGACAGTTGAAAAACTGAACAAAGTCACAATACTAATATTATAAAGAGAGAAGCTTTGTTGTATGTATTTATGTGTGTGTTTATATGTAGGGTAATCTCAAAAAACACTCAACCAATTTTGATAATTTCTTCACCATTGTAAAGCACAACTTTTCTGATGGACTGGGGTATAAAAACCCCTTCTAATTTCAGTTCATAAACTACTAAAAGAATAAACAGGATTTATAAACCCTTTGTTGAGACTATCTTGGAGTAGAAAACAGTTGCTGTACTCCACAGAGAATGCATGCAAGCAACAAAAGCTGCTTACATTTTATTCCAACAATATATATATATATATATATTATTGGTATTTATTAAATACTGCAGATATGTGTGTAATGAAACAGTTCTAAATCTCTGAATAACTTTTATTTTAATTATGTAAATGTATGCACTGAAGTTTCTGGATGCCAAAACATTCTAAAAACCTTCATGTAAAAAAATTTTGCTTAATTTCCTTTGTACTTATGCTGTAATCTAGTTTGTTAGCAGGGCATGCTAAATAATTGTATAAAGAGAGAAAATTATTAATATTAGTAATCAGTGAACTGATATTTTACACTAACAACCGAGACGATTATTCTTCTCAATGGTCGCAGACTATATCTTTCCAAAGAGGTTAACTTGGTGGCCTGGGAGGATCTGTTCATATTCACCAGCTTCATACTATACATTGAATATGTTAAGGATTTCTGCATTATGTAAAAATTGTATAGCTTTTATGTTATTAAATAACTATGGGACCAGAGGGAAGGTACAAAGTTTTAAAATTTCACCTACTGTAATTGTTTAAAAACATTGCTCAACCATTCCGACCGATTATTCTTCAACTGCCAAAGGTTAACATATAAGCTATGCAGCATTTCCAGAAATTGGAGGACTGTTGAACTGTCAGGAGGAAGATAAATAAGTCAGACATTCAGCCAGTTTCACATCCTTTGCATATATATTATGGAATTTTAAATCCAATATTAGAAATAGTCTGGGTTGTATGAAATTACATTATAAAGAGTAAAGGGGAAAATAAACCATAAATATCCTCTAGATAATTGTACAATAATTTCATAAAAAACTCTGAAATTAAATTAAAGATGCTCTTTAACTCCTATGGTTCTTAACGTCCCCTTCTACTTTGTGCGTGAAGAACCAAAACTTTTTGTTCAGATGGCTCTTTATCAGGCTTAAGGTTCTTTTATGTGCCATAAATCGATGACACGGTACCACTGGCTTTACTTCCCTTCCGAAGGAAGCCATGCTAAGGATTTTTACCCCAAAAAAATCCATCACTCTCCACCTTATATAATGTGTGATTTTCTATTTATTTATTTAGTTTTTTTTATGATTCAACTTTCTGTGTTAGCACATGATTATTGCAAATAAGAACTTTATTATCTACTTTAAAAGTACTTTTATTTCCATATTTATTTATTATAGTATTCAGAAAATGATTTTTTAGAATATCTACTAGTTGAACTAGCAGCCCCTTGGTTTCTGTATCTATGTAAACTGCAAATTATACTCTTACATGAAAACATTCCCCCTTTTACCAAACTAGTAAATTCTTCTTCATCTATAATTCTTGTAACATATATATTTTTCCATATACATAACTGAAATTGATTACTATTTGTTTCACAAATGACAAGAAGAAGACTTAAAAAACAATAGGTTGACATTGATCTGAAAGTAGGATTATACCTAATGTTTTCATTGCAGGACATTTTGCAAGGAT
Organism: Deroplatys truncata; assembly: GCA_030765065.1. Lineage (NCBI taxonomy): Eukaryota > Metazoa > Arthropoda > Insecta > Mantodea > Mantidae > Deroplatys > Deroplatys truncata. The sequence continues at coordinate 177,874,918 of CM060987.1, read as the reverse complement.
GCCACATGGTTGATGCATTATTACTGCAAAACTACTCCCATGGCCTTGTAGAGTGATGGTTCAATCCTAGTTCCATAAAAAAAAACACTTCTTTTATTTATTTAGTCAGGTTTAATATTTTACCACCTGAATAGGAGTATTTCAACCAAACAATTATTGCTTAGTTATTAATATAGTGTATCTTATCTGTAGGAAAATTTTTATAGTTATTTGATATTAATTGTTCCTCAAGCACAGGAGACCACTACAAATACTAGTTGTAATTGCTCTTACCTAACTTATTTGTAATTTTAATAGATTGACATATGTTGAAATATCCAACTCCAGATCCAAAATAATAAAAAGTTAGGTTAAGTTAAGCAATTTAATATGTAAGATTCAAAACTCTGCAGTCACTTAATAACAATGAATGTACGAGGTGTGGCAATAAAGAAACCGGACTGATGCTCTAACTCTTTATTGAAAAAACTTACACAACTGAAATGTTGTCCCCTTCAATGTAGTTCCCTCCCTGACCCCTGCACTGCTCCATGCAAATTTTCCACTGTTTATAGCAGTGCTGCAAGTTTTTTTTCTGTAATGCTCCACTGCATCCACAGACTCGAACCTGATTCCTTTGAGCGCAGACTTTACTTTTGGGAAGAGAAAAATGTTACATGGTGCTAGGTTAGGTGAATATGGTGGATGTTCCAACACTGGAATGTTGTTTTTCGCCAAAAACCTCTTCAGAGACATCACGTTATGGGCCGGCACGTTATCCTATGAAGAATCCAAGAGCGATTCTTCCATAGATCTGGTCTCCTTCATTGCACACGTTCACAGAGGGTCTTCAGAACAGTTGTATAATAAACTTAATTGACAGTCTGACCTTCAGGGAGTCTTCTTGAACAATTCTACTGGCCTTTTCCACATTCTCTTCAATTTTCGAAGTGGAAGGATGGCCCGATTTCAGATCGTCTTTGACGTCTTCCCTACCATCCTTGAACCTCTTAACCCACTCGAAAACTTGCGTATGAGATAGACATTGATCGCCATAAACTTGTTTCAACAAATCGTAAATTTCTGTAGCAGGTTTTCTAAGTTTTGTGAGGAATTTCATGTTAACACATTGTTCTGCTTTAGAGCATAGCATAATTCCAACAGAGCTCAGATACACGACCCATTTCTAAGAAGGCTCACAGCCAGACTAACCACCACAGTGGTATGAAATTTTGTTCACATGTCAGGAAGATCCCAAGGCCAATCCCCCACTCTTCTCTTTGTCATCGATGAAGCCAGAAATGCGCACAACAATCACTCCAATTTCTTTATTGCCACACCTCGTATGGTCATTATAGGTACCACTCAGCTATCTGGAAAGTAGAATATCAGTGTCTTTTAAATAATTTATCTAGCATTATGCCAGGCAGACTCTTGTTTCTGCTTGAAAAATTTTCTTTTAAGTCACAATGTTTTAAGTCAAGTTTAAACCCTTATGAGAGGTTTTAGCTTATTACTCAAATGTCACAAACTATTATGTATATCAAATGTAAGAAGCATAATTCACTTAGTAATTTGACTTTTTCTGTGTGACATTACTTTTAACTTATCAACACTTTGCTTGTTTAAATCAGCCATTTTAATTTGGGCTGTAACATGTTATAAAATCAGCTTGAAAACAAAGATGGACCTCTTCCCATAGTGCTGTGTCTCCTAAAACCACTTTTTTACTAAATGTGAAGATGCATTGAAGTTGGACCTAGGATACATCTGTTTAACAGGTTGCATACATTTAAAACGCCAAGGGTCAAGTATATGTTGTTTCTATAATTTGTTTCAAGTAGACACTTAGACTGCAAATTGCACACTAGTAACTTGTTTTGGATTGTTAAGTGAAGAATTACTTTTTATATGTTTAGGTTTTACTACCAGAGGGAGAAGAGAAGAGTGCTTTGGATAAGCCAGAAAAAGAAAGTGAACCAGGAAGAGAAAAGGTTGGTTAACGCAGTTGTTACTCTGTAATTGCTATGTCAAACCTTAGATAAAAATTGCTAATGCTTTGTACCTGGTACAAGGGGCACTATTTATATTTTGAGCCTAATAATTAAAACAAAGTAACTTCTGATTGAAAACTGCTTTATTGTTTTTCATTGCATCCGTTTGAACCATTTGTCAAAGCATTTATTCCAGTCTTCTTGAGACACCTCCAAAACATGGTTTTTGAAGGCATCAACGGCTTCTTCTGCCAACGAAAATCGTTGTCCACGCAATTTATTCTTGATGTTCGGGAACAAAAAGAAGCCATTGGTGCCAAATCACGACTGTATGGCGGATGACCTATGAATTCGATTTTTTGAGCCTTCAGATACTCTGTTGTTAGACGAGATGTGTGTACGCTCGCATTGTCTTGATGAAGAACGATCCTACAGTTCTTGTTGGTTTTCCTTACTTCACCGAAGACTTCCGGCAAACAAATGGTTGTGTACCATTTGGCATTGACCATTTTACATTCCTCTAAAGGCACTGTTGCCGCATGGCCAGTTTTGCTGAAAAAGCAGGCGACCATTTGCTTCGAGTGTGAACAACTTTTGTTGGATATGCTTCATCTTGAAACACCCATACACTCAACTGCTGTTTATGTTCCGGCTCATACGCATAGATCCATGATTCGTCACCTGTTACAATCCTATATACGTCTTTTGAGGCACTGCCATTGTATTTCTTGAGCATTTTTGTACACAATCGACAGGAGCATCTTTTTGAGATTGTGTCAAATTATGTAGGATCCAACGAGAGCAAACCTTTTTCATGGCTAAATAATCATGCAATATTTTATATATGCTGGTGGAATTAATGCCTAGGGTTGCCTCAATCTCACAATATGTCGCATGACGATCTTTCATTATTAGTTTTTGCACAGCATCAATGTTTTCTGGCACAACAACTGATTTTAGATGACCTTCATGAACTTCATCATTGAGTGAACAGCGGTCACGATTAAATTTGTTATACCAGCGTTTCACAGTGGCAAAGGGTGGAGCTTTGTCGCCAAATGCGGAAGTTAGTTGATCGATGCACTCTTGTCTTGATAATCCACGTCGAAAGTCGTAATAAATCATTGCACGAACATTTTCACGAGTTAATTCCATGTTTTTGTTGACACGCACTTTTCAAGTTAGTGTAAACAAAACAAATGACGCTCTATTGACAAAATGCTTAAAGTAGATTATGGTAAAAAATGTCAAACTTTCCATTGGAAACGTCAGATATAAATTAGTGCCCCTCGTAGTAATACTCAGTACCTATGCAAATGCCAATTCAAAGTTATTATCGAATTGAGATATTATGATGCTACAAAGACTTCACTCGGAAACAAATGGCATATAATATACAGAAGGCAATGCATATAAAATGGGTTGTTGTTGTTGTTGTTGTTGTTGTTGTTGTTGTTGTTATTCTGTTATCACATAATTCAGCTTGCTTGTGTATGTCTTCAATAACCTATAAATAAACACTTAGTATTTTTATTATTGTAGCAAAATAAAATTGCATGATTAAATTAAAATCAGTTCACTTTAAATAAGTAAGCGAACATGTCATAAAAGCGGTATTTATGTGTTTTTAAGGATTTGCCTTAAAGAAGCTTTACGCCTCACCATATTTGTTTACGTCCTCAGAAAAGAATAATATATCATATTAGCATTTCTTCTGCAGCCTGGCATACTCCATGGAAAGAGCATGCATGGTTTCCAAACAGTGAATTCAATTGGACCATGAGCAATGAACCTTCATACAAAAAAAAAGCAGAGAGAGAGAGAGAGAGTGTGTGTGTTTTGAATAGTGTTTTTAATACCTATTCTTACTTTGTGTGGCACCTCAGGTGGTGGACATAGGTGATACATGGAATGAGAGTATAATTGTGAAAGGAAATTTGGGGAGGAAACGTTCCAGGCCTAAGTTTAAGGTACATCACCAGCATTTACTACCTATGAGGACTGGGGAAACCCTAGAAAACACTTCAGTCAGGACAGATAGTGTTGGTGGGATTTGAGCTGCTGACGTCCCATTCATGAGTCCCTGTCTTAACGACCTCAGCCACTTGTGTGTGTGTGTGTGTGTGCGTGCATGTGTCACAATTTATTTCAAATAACTTTTTTTTGTGGCATAATGTGTTTGAGATATCCATTAATAAAGGTTCAAATTGTTTATGCGTGCATGCGTGCGTGCGTGTGTGTGTGCGTGCGTGTGTTTTTTTTCCATATAAACAAAAATTGAAGAGGTTTTTGCTATTTTATTTTTTTGATATTTGCATAGTTCATATTTTTGTATTTATTGTGCTAAGAGTTTTACAAATTTGATTGTCTACTGCATTGTGACCCTGGTCACTTATTCAGTAGACAATCACTACAGTTTATTTACATTTTACAATCTCTTTTCACTAAATTATCTTGCTCTTTTTTTTCAGTTTTTTTTTCATATCCCTTTTTCTTTTATTTTTCACTTTCTATTTATTGATTACTTAACCATCACACATTCACTATAGTTTTCCATTCAAAGTAAGATGCACTACCTCTTGCTTTTCTCTTTCCACTGTCCAAAGCCATTTATTTTTTACTTTACACAAAAACTGTCCAATGCTTCTACCGTCCTTGCACATCATTTCAATTATAAGTGTATTTCTATCCCCCTTCAACCACTTCTTATTAAAAAATTCTTTTCTCCAATTTTCTGTTCCTTGGCACTTAAATACTATGTACAATGTCTTCATTACCACCACATATCGGACATTGGTTCTGAGGAATACCCTGTCTTAGCCCTTTTAGCCTCCATGCTCCGGTTCTTAACCATGCAATAGATTCTCTCTCTTCTTTATTTACTATGTCTATATATTTTTCCCTACCCCATGTATTTTTCATTGGTCTATAATAAACTAATGAGCTCTTTTCTGCAATCTCACTGAACATGATTTGTATTTCTATATCTTCCAGTCTTTTCCTTGCCTTTTTCCAAAAATGTTTTACGTTATTTTCTCTCCTTCTCCATATATCTCCTAACCCATTTTTCTCCAAAATATTCCGTAATTTACTTACCCATCCATCATTCATTAAGCTCTTCTCTTGGTATTCAATACATTGTATTAACACATTACTTTTTCCTAGATTTAAGCTTCTGAACCAAAATTTCAAAGCTCTTTCCATTATCTTCCCCTTAGTTGGCACCCTGTCCATCTGTAATTGTGCTACCTGTCTTACAATTGACTTCGGTAGCCCTAGTATTTCTCTACAAAACATCCTGTGCACCACATCTATACATTCCCATCCTCTATCTAATCCCCATATTCCTATACCATACATCATTTTTGCCTCCACAACCATCTCATGAACATTTTCCAGCCATTTAACATTTATATTAGGTACTTTATATTTACAGCTTCTAATTGCTGCCATCACCCCTTTACCTTTTGCCAATGCAAACTTCTTTTGTTTCTCCCATTTATTACCTCCATCTATTTTTACTCCTAAATAGATACAGTCACGCACTATCCTGTAATCTTTATTCTCTCCCTTCCACTTTTCATATTTGACTAATTTTCCCCCCTTTTTGAAAACCACAAACTGTGTTTTCTCTTGATTCACTTTTAACCTCCATTCTTTACAATATACATCAATTGCTTGTAATGATTGTTTTAAACCACTTACTGTAATAGATCCTACCACTAGGTCATCTGCAAAAAGAAGTCCTGGAATTTGGATGTTGTTAATTACTGGTGCACAGTTATTATTCCTTCCAATTTCTAGTAAGACATCATCTATGTATAAATTAAATAAAACTGGACTTAGCTTACATCCTTGCCAAAGGCCTTTCTTTTGTGGAATTTCGTTTGTTACACAGCCTGTCTCCACCCTTACACAGAAGGTGTTCTCAAAATACAGTGCTTTTAGAATATTCACCAATTGCTGACTTACTCCCTTACACACTAATTTATGCCACAGAAGTTGTAGCTCAATTCAGTCATAAGCCTTCTCTAAGTCTACAAAAGCCATATACAGTTTACCCCATTTTTCTTCTAAATATTTGTTTGCTAATGTCTTTATAATAAATAAATTATCAATTGTTCTCCTTCCCTTGCGAAAGCCCATCTGTAATTCTGAAAGGATATTATATTCTTCAACCCAAAATTGTAGTCTCGCTGCCAAAATGCCCGCAAAAAGTTTTCCTATATTCGATAATAATGCAATACCTCTGTAGTTATTAGGTTTATCGACATTGCCCTTGCCTTTATATATAGGATGGATGATAGCTTCTCTCCATCGTTTAGGTACATAACCCTTTCTAATAATTACATTAAATAAATCTAGTAAAATTTTCACTCTCCCTGTTTCATTACACCACTCCTTAAGAAACTCTGTTGGGATGCCATCAATTCCAGTAGCTTTATTTTTCTTCAGTAACTTAACTTGTTTTATTATTTCCTTACTCCTAATTTCACCATCCAATATCTCTACAAAAACATTCCTTATTTCCAAAAAAACAAACTATTACTAAGAAAGTGTTTAAAATAAATGTTAGTACATAGCTAGTACAGTGTTATTATAAGGTGTTTTGTTTTTTTTCAAAGTTTCAGAAACATTAAAGCATATGTGAATAATAATCTAAGCACATGTTGTTGTTCCATCAATAATGCACCATGAGCAAACACATTATCTAGCACTCTCTAGGTCTCCAAAAAAATGCATATGAAATTTTGTGTAGAATGTTGCGGAAATGTGACGAATATAGGACATAATCTCACTTTTTTGTAAAACCATACACCGCTGTTTGTTCAACTTGATTCTTTATGGTCAATATTTACTTTCTCTACCATGTATAGTAAACAGGGGAAGTATTGTACTCCACCCAAAAATGTGATGCCAAGATTGCACTAGAAATATATGTTTTGAGGCCCCATGAATTCAAAAAACACATTTTTAATAAGAGAGAGAGAGAGAGTGTGTTCGTGTGCTTGTGCATGTGTGGGGTGCATGTGTTAAAGTCCTTTCAACATTCAGTTGTTGCTCAAGATTACATGGAAACAGTATGGAATTTTAATGCCAGTGTATAGCATCCAGTTTCTAGACTTTTGATTATCATTGTCTCTTTGTATCTATAACAAAATGTGGAATTAGCTATTTCTGCAAATGTTTATCTGGATTCAAATGTAGGAGATAAAAATAAGCTTTAGTAGCAATAGTTTATATACTCACTAATAAACAATAGAGGATAGAGAAAGTCATGTGAGTGTATCACATCAGATTTTTTTGACACACTGCGCCTAAGAAAATAAAATAAATTTAGAAATTAGTTAGTTCAATGTCATTATAAAGTGTTATTTTTTAAAGTTTGAGAAAGGTTAAAGCATTTAACGATCTGTTAGAATGTCACGAAAGATATGGTGAACATAAGTTCAATGTTTTGTAAAAACCACAACCCGCTGTTGAGATTGTTTCTTTACTTCTTTCTTCCTATCCCAAATATCACAGAGTTGTGAAGATTTAAAATAATTTAATAAAGAGCCTATGTATATAGCCAAACATATTATAAAAGTATGTGAATACTCAGTACTTTAAAATTGTTGCAGCCTACATTTGTGCGAAGGGAAGCATTGATGAGCCGTGCCAACAGCCTTAAGAAGGCCATTCGACAACTGGTGGAACATACAGAGCAGGCAGTAGATGAGCAAAACAAATCAGGAAGCTCTATCCAGCAGGCTGGACCAAGCTTCATAATCACACCACCAGCCCCATCTCCAGGTTCAACAAAACCCATAGACATTCCAGGCCATTCCCGGCCTACAGACACACTCCAGGTAATGAACTAATGGTGCTTAATGATCATTCTGTTACTTTAAATACTCTGTGATCACATCTGAAAGTCAGGATGAATTATTTTATTGTTTAACTACCCGAAATGACTGGAAATAAGAAATAATATTCAAAACAAACATCCAGACTTTCGCAAGTTTGGCAAATTTCCTTGGGGGAAGTTCATAATATAATTAGTGTGCAGAGCTGTTTTGGTTAAAACACCTATTTTTAAGTATTTGCATGAAAAATAAAATATATATCTGAATTTTCTGGTAATAGCCTGCAAAGTCCTCTTTAGTCAGATGAAATTTTGTATAATTTTTACTTTCTCTACTACGTATAGTAAGTAGGGCAGGTATTTCATTACAACCAAAAATTTGATATCAAGATTTCAGTAATACATGTTTTGAGGCCTCCCGAGTCCAAAAAAAGCATTTTTTGAAAAAGGTCCATGTGCCTGTGTGTCTGTGAACAGCATAACTCAAAAACGAAAAGTTGGATAACTAACAAACTTGGTATTTAGGTTCAGTATCTTTCAAAGTTGTGATACAAATATTTTCAGAAGAATCTCCCAACCCCAGGCTACCCTTAACATGGAACATTTTTAGAAAATTTTGATTTTCTCAAAAATGGCTCTAACAATTTTGATTAAAAATCATATATTTAAGGTATTTTCATGAAAAATAAAATGTATATTTTTAATTTTCTGGGAATGTCCCCAAAAGTCCTCTTCATTCTGAATGGCTTTTGCATAATGAGTAAACTGTAAGAGATAGATAAAATGTTTCTGCATAGAAAATGTAGATCTCATTAAAACACACAGTTTATGTCATATACATCTTTTTTTGTGGAGTGAACCATTTCTAAGATATTCATTGTTATTTGTTTGAATTTTGCAATATTATACTTTTTCTCAAATGGGAATTTGTTATTCATTTTTTTTATGTCCTGGACATACAAAGGGAATAGAATACTCCGCATAGCAACCAGCTCTTAAAAGATTTGACTATTGTTTAAAGCCTACCATATTCCCCTTGCACCTACAAGTTTCTGCAAATGTTCATCTCAATTAACATGAAGCATATGGAGAATAAGCATTTATAAAAATAGTTTGTACAAGAGTAGAGAAAGTCAATAAAGTGCAACATATCAGATTTTTTTTATAACAGATAAACCATAAGAGGTAGATAGAAACTTACTACACAAAAAAATCTATATCTCTTTATAACACACAATTTATCTCAAATAACTTTTTTGTGGCATTAGCCATTTCTGAAATATTTGTTAATATTAGTTTAATTTTTTCAATACTTTTTTTTAAGTACTGTTGCTATTCAGTTGTTTCTCACGATGTCATGGAAATAACATTTAGCAACTACCTTTTAAATATCTGTCTATCAGTTCAGTTTCTTGTATCCATCTTGTACATACAACAAAATGTGTAACGTAACATTTTTTGCAAAGGTTTATCATGATTAACATGAAGTAGATATAAAAATAGTATGTAGAAGTTATACATATATATAGTGGACTCATGATAAACTGAGTCCTGATTAGCCAAGGCTCCAGGTTAACCAAGGGAGTTGTTGGAAAATAAACATACATAGTTTTTGCATCAGTGAGCTGCTATTCTCCAAGCTCTTTTGGAGCAAGAGGTTAGTCCAAAAAGACTATGAAAGATTTTATCAAACAGTAATATTTTCATTTAATAGTGTGACTTTGTCCAGTTTTTAAACTGCCACTTCTCTTAGTTCTCCCTGCCACTGTTTTGTTTTTATTTAGTTTAATTTCACTGGGAGTTCACTTCGTTCACACTATCACTTCACTAAGGTGAAGTAGTTCAATTCTGCATCCTTCACTTTCCTTTGTGATGTAGCCTCTTCACGCCGGATGGTCACTTAATTCGGGAGTCAAACACAGGACTTCCACAACCCGTCACTCTGCAGTAATACTCACTGCATGTCACAACAGCCATCACTAACTCGGTAGGAGAATTGCACCAGAGATGCACTTGCCAACTCGCTCACTCACCAACTAACCAATTCAACTCACTCTACTGTCACCACTCTCTTACCACTCAACTCAACTGACCGAACTCCTATGAGAATGCTTGCTTATATAGTTACTGGAATCTTTCCACAAGGCTCTAGAACTATTTCGAAACACTTTCTGGAGAAATGTGGGGAGAACAAGCTTCCAGAAGATTCTGCTTATCTGCCTATAGCAAGCCTGGTGTTTACACTTGCAAGTGGAGTTATCATTGTTTACACCGATTGCCTGGCACCAACCTCCCGATAACCATATACCATGGCCACTATGTCACAATATTGTAATCTGTTTTTATTTTAATTAAATTGAATTTAAATTTTAAGGAATTACATTGTAATAAACAATTACTATAGAGTTTTAAGCTAGTGCTACAAAGCTTGAAGTTTTTATTGGTGAGGGAGATTTATGATCTACAAGCACATTATCTCCATATTATCCGAGGTATTGTCGGTCCCAATTAACTCAGATAATTGCAAGTCTACTATAAATTATAGTGGGTAGAGAAAGTAATATAAATATTAAACATCATACTTTATTTGAAAAATTTGCTTTTACAAATGTTTTGTTTTGTTACAGGTGCTGCCCACCATTGAATCTGTTTCCAGTGCAGAAGCCAGCCCTTGCCCCTCTCCCAGTTTTTATTCTCACTTACTCTCAACTGATGCGGGATCGTTAGCTCCAGTAGTTCGCTTGGCAACTCTCTCACCACTTCCAGACTTGCGCCGCGACTCAAATGTTAGCGAAGATCTAACACTTCCAGTTCCAGTAGAGTTTGCTGACGAAGAGGCTCGACGACGGAGTTTAGTGCCCCCAGAAGAACTATCCGATGTTGCGGCCCCACCCGAAAGTAGTATGCAAGAATTAATTGTGCCCACCCCATTACCCGCAAAACATGTGCAACGCTTTCACTCTCTACCTGATGATGGTGTTCTTATTGATGTGATACCAGACGACTCTCCACTCAGGGAGGACAGTGATACGACTGCCTTTTTGACATCGAAGGAGGAAAAAGACAAAGGAAATCTTACTCTGTGCTCCACAAGTGATTTTAGTGCTGGACAGATAGACGTCGCAGTGAGTGATTATAGTGAACAGAGATTAGGAGTTCCTCCTGACATTAAGGAAGAAGTTAGAGGACCAAGTATATTTCTCTCACCACCAGAAGGTGTTCAAAATCAGGAAGATAACATAGTTCTCCCTCTAGTTGTGCTGGACACATTGACTGTGAGGGATCCTCAGGAGACAAGGAGATCTTCCACTGTTAGTTTGCAGGACATGGAAAGAGCTATTGGACAGCACATTGATTCTCCTGAATCAACAGAAGCAGAACAAGGAGAAGAACTTACACTGCCAGAGGAGCTTCTCGAGGATGCAGAAGTGCCAGGGCCATATATCAGAACTGTTGAAAAGCTGGTAGAACCAAAGGCTGTCGAAGAGGGAGCTTTGAGCTTACAAAGTGAACTTGAAGCTGCAGGCTTTGCACAGTGTCCTGAATGGTTATCTAGAGAGGAGCCAGCTGGATCTGGTGCACTGAAATCTGATTCAGAAGAGGAGGAAGTCCCAGAAGTGGTAAAGGGCTGCAGCCTAGCACATTTTTCTGAAGGAAACGACATTGCCAGACGCTCCTTTTATAAACAAATAAAACCTGGAGCAGGAAGGAAGAAGAAACATCCAATAAGAGATTCCAGACTGGCTGGACATAGTGAGGCCTTAACAGAACATGACAACGAGTATTTAGATGTTGTTAAAATTCATATTCGGGGATCAAATGGTGACCTTACCACTGTGGGAGGCTTGTCTCCTGAATCCTGCGCTCCTTCACACAGACCTAGTCTTGCACCCTCTGAAGGTGATGATGATGAACTGTTGCAGTATCACATACAGGTATGAACATTTTGCATGCTCTTTAATTGCCATATAGTAAAAGAGTAACATAAGTCAGCAGCAAAAATTATCAAAAAATAACATTTTGTTCTTTGTGTAGTCTTATTAATTGGAATTTTCCCCTTAATTAACATATATATATCGAGATTTCACCGGAAATATATGTTTTGAGACCCCCTGAATCCAAAAAAAGCATTTTTGGAAACATGTCTGTGTGTGTGTCTTTGTGTCTGAACAGCATAACTCAGAAACGAACAGTCGGATAAACACCAAACTTGGTATTTAGGTTCAGTGTTTTCCACAGATGCGACACGAAGGTTTTCAAGAAAATCCCCCCGCCCCAAATTACCCTTTACATAGAACGTTTTTCAAAAATGGCTCTAACGATTTTGATTAAAATATCATATGTTTAAGATATTTTCATGACAAATGAAATGTATATCTCGAATTTCCTGGGAATGTCTCCAATAGTATTCTTCATTGTGAACAACTTTTGCATAACTGGTAAACCATAAGAGATAGACAAAATTTTACTACACAAAAAATGTAGATCGCGTTAAAATACACAATTTATGCCATATACATTTTTTTTATTGAGTGAACCATTTTCGAGATATTGCTTGTTATTCCCTTAAATTTTCCTATACTTTTTCTCAAATGGGAATTCATTATTCATTTTTTTTATGTCCTGGACATACAAAGAGAATAGAATGCGCCACATAGCAACCAGCTCTTAAAAGATTTGAGTATCGCTTAAATACTACCAATTCCCCTTGCATCTACAAGAAAATTAGCAATAAGATTAACATGAAGCATATGGAGAATAAGCGTTTGTAAAAATAGTTTGTACAAGAGTAGAGAAAGTCATGTGAGTGTAACACATCAGATTTTTAAGTATATTTTTACTTTCTCTACTGCATATAGTAAGCAGAAAAAGTATTGTACTCAAACCAAAAATTCTATACCAAGGTTTCACTGGAAATACATGTTTTGGGGCCTCCTGAATCTAAAAGAAGCATTTTTAGAAAAAGGTTTGTTTATGTGTGTGTGTGTGTGTGTGTCTGTGTGTCTGTCTGTGAACCGCATAACTCAAAAATGAAAAGCCGGATAAATACCAAACATGGAATGTAAGTTCAATATCTTCCAAAGATGCAACATAAAGATTTTCAAGTAAATCCTTCCATTTCAGATTACTTTTTACATGAAAGATTTTTCAAAATTTTTTGATTTTCTAAAAAATGGCTCTATCTATTTTGATTAAAGTACCATATTTTATAGATATTCACATGAGAAACAAAATGTTTATCATGAATTTCCTGGGAATAGCCTGTGAAGTCCTCTTCATTCAAAAGAAATTTTGTATAACCTTATATAACTGGTAAACATTAAGTGATAGACAAAAACATACTATACAAGAAATGTAGATCTCTTTAAAACACCAATTTATTTTAAATAACTTTTTTGTGGCATTAGTCATTTCTGAGATATCTATTATTAATGGTTTAAATTTTTCAATACTTAGCCATTCTCTTAAAGTCCTGTCAACATTCAGTTGTTTCTCATGATTGCATGGAAACAATATGGAATTTTAAGACTAGCATATTTCTGCAAAAGTTTATTTGGATTAAAATGAAGAAGATATAAAAATAAGTTTTAGTAAGACTAGTTTGTATACCCACTAATAAACAATAGAGAGTAGAGAAAGTAATGTAAATGTATCACATCAGATTTTTAAGAATAGTACCGCATCTGCCATTTTGTGCTGTGAATTCAGCAACACTTCACAGACAAAAATCATAACTCTTACACACTTTGGAGTTAAGAGGTAAATATTAGCCCATCTTTTAGGGGAAGTTTTGTTGTACAAGTTGGTACTGCTGTTTTTCTTACTGTTTTTCTGTGTACTCGGGCTATATGGTTTCTTTCTTTGCAAATATATGCAAGTTTGTTTTCTCCATTTTGGTTTTGAGTAGCTTTTTCTATTAATGATATTTTCTGACATTAATGACCCATTTTCTCCAAAACTGCTGAAGATAACTAAAGTAAATGTTAGGATGTTATAAACAACCTCTAAGTGCTGTGGCAGATCTACTTAAAGTACATCAGTGAACTTAGAAGGCATACATCTGCATCCTGTAAAAACTTCAGTCTGATATCTTAAATGGTTTCTGAGATAATGGGTCATAAATTTAGGACATATAACATTGGTGGGATGGAGCTTTTAATGTACCCTAATTTTAAGTTTTATCCTGCACTATGTAGGTCTCATTTTGAACTTAGATTTTTCATCTTTTCAACAGTTCCATTTACTTTTGTGTAAATATTAATTTATCATGCACTAAAAATGTTTGTTTTTTTTTTCCTTTCTTTCTTTTAAAGCATTACTTCATGTATGAAGTTGCTTACAAAATAGAATTTCAGCTCTCAGAAGGAACTATTAATAAAAATATATAACTTATACATAGTATACTTTTAGTGATCATGCTAATTACTTGTAAAAGTATTGAGGAATATACTGCACGATGATATTAATCCTATTCGGAAATGTGAACAACTGTTCATCACCTAGGTCTCAGCTCTGATCATAAAATACCTGTTGTAGGATTATTGATCAAAACAAGAATAAATGCCTTATTGCAGTTGTCTTTGTCCAGTAAATAGTAAGCATTTAGAGATACAAGTTTACAGTATATACACTATCTGATCAAAAGTATCTGAACACCCTTATGTAATATGGAATTGAAACCTAGATGTCATGAGAGTCTGACCTGCCAGTATAAAAAGTGGCAGGGAATATTGTGTTGTCAATATATAAGCAGAAACAACAGCAGGAGAGGTCAGTGACTTTGAACGTGGACTAGTCATTAACAAATACACCAGGGACATTTCAACCCTTCTAAAGCTACCCAAGTCAACTGTTGGTCAGGCAGAACTCATTTAATGACATACAGAGACTGTCGACCATTGCAGAGGTGATTTTAAAAAACTGCAAGACATCAGTGGAAGGACTCACTCAAAGTGCTACCAGCAGTTCAGTTAGCACAATGGTGTGTGTCAGGAGTCAAAAGGAATGCGGTTACCATGACTGAGCTGCTGCCCTTAAGCCAAACATATCTGTAGTCATTGCTAAGTGAAGCTGGAGGTGGTGTGAAGAACAACACCATTGGGCAGTGGATGACTGGAAATGAATGATTTGGAGTTATGAATCATGCTATGCCCTATGGCAATACAATGGAAGAATTTGGGTTTGGCTAATGCCTGGAGAGCCATACCTGCCATCATGTGTAGTGCCAATAGTGAAGTACAGAGGAAGTAGTGTTATGATGTGGGGGTGTTTTTCATGGTTTGGATGTAGCTCCCTTATTGCACTTAAGGAAAATGTAATATGGAAGGATATGAAACACATTTTAAACCCTAGCATACTACAAATAGTAGATGACGAGGTCAAATACGACGATTGTTGTATCAGTATGACAATGCACCCTGTCATAAGCTGCTTCTGTGAGACAGTGGTTTATAGACAACATTTCTGAAATGAAGTGGCCTGCCTAGATTCCCAATCTGAATCCAATGGAACACCTTTGGGATGAGTTACAACGTTAACTTTGCTCCAAATCCCAGCATTACTAACATCTCTGATTTCTGCTCTTGAGGAAGAATGGGTGTCATTCCTACACAGACTTTCAATCACCTCATTGAAAGTGTCCCCAGCAGAGTTAGAGCCATCATAAAGGTGAAGTGTGGACCCAGCCTTTATTAATGTCCAATAGTAGGGAACGTGACACAGGTAAAGTCTAATTTCAGTACAGTTTCACACAGCTAGTGATTTTATGTTTTTCTTGTAATTTTTCTGATTGGTTCAGATCTATATATATATATATACATCTGAATTTATGGTCTTAGTAACTAGTAAAGGGTTATGTGTAAATAAAAATGAAATTTATGTAATTCAGGCAAAACAGAGGGAAGCACTAGCTGCTTCCAGGAGAGAAGAGTTTGGAGCACCAAGGAAGTCTTCAATAGAACCATTTCCTCCTGTAATCAGTGTGGTAATAAACCCTCCATCTCCAGTTGTATCAGATGAAGGAGGAGAGACTGATCCAATGCTGAGAAGATACAGTGAGGATAGCATGGCCAAATGTGAGTAACTCTTGATAGAAGTTTCACAATCTCTCATATTTACAAAAACATAATAGTAGACCAAGTCAAATTATGGCTATGGTTTATTGCAGCAATAACCTTAGCAAGATGGCTCTGTAGTAACATGTGAGGCCAGCATTTGGTGGGTCCCGGGTTTGATTCCCATTGAGGCAGTATTTTTAACACTTAAATGATTTCAGTCAAATTGTATAATATAAAATATAATAACAGCCCCCCTTAAAGCAAAAATGTATGTAACAATATATAAAAAGTGCATATAACAGTCATTGTATTAATGTTTATATTATTGTATACATGTTTAATAATGTTATGTGAATGTATTACATAATTTAATAATGTAGGAGCTGTGAGATAATAGGTTAAAAGTTGCTAACAATGAGGTAACCTTGAGGCAATAATGAATTGGAAGGTTTAATAATGCTACTGGTAATACCTGGAGCAACAATAATGTAATTTTTGAGACAGTTTATAAATAGCCAATCAACAACCAGAAAACCTGAAAGTAAAATAAAAGTATTCTATTGGAGTAGGATTAGCCAATCAGAAACTGAAATGAAGCAAAATTTACAGATTCAGAAGTCAGTTGCTAGCAGACAACGTTCCTAACCGGACACGAGATGTGTCCTCGAGAAGTTTAATACGTATTCAGTGAGAGACGAAAATAGTTTACGTGTTAAAAAGTGCAAGTAATTAATAAATAATCTCAAAGCTCTCTATATCAGTGAAGTGTTATTTAAATCATGTCAAGGATTAATAAAAGGAGTGAAATAAAAATTATAATCTCTGTAAACCTACATTCTTCAGCCACACCATGCCTTGTTAAGATATTCATGTCTCTAAAAATAAATACTGACGCAGCCGAGGTAAACTTAAATATATAATATTTAAAGAAACAGTAAAAAACAAAACAAAAAAAATACAAAGTTAATATTTTTAAACTTGGGGCGAAGGCTACCGGGTACCATACGTGCAGTTGCAACTACTTCAAGTTCAGCTCCCCAACAGTAGAAATACAATACAACTACTCCTCCTAAAATAAACCTACTTCAAATTGGCTTCCATATGTGGGGCAGAAACAAAACATACTTCAAATTGATGCCCAAAGTGTGGTGCAAATAATGTAAAGGCAATACGAACTTCACCATCAACTGCCCACTGTGACCTTGGACTGCAAATGCTGGGATAGTTTCTCATCTACCATGATTTCCATCATTTCCCTTCTCATCTTTCAGGTGTACTCTAGGTTTCATAGCATGAGACAGTGCTAGACAGATGGTGTGGAGAGGGCTGCTTGGTTGAATGGGTGGTCCATCTTCTTCTATGGGCAGCTGTGGTAGTGGGATGGGTCTTTAAGCTGGGAACTGTTAGGCACTTCTGTGCATCTCTGCAACCTGTAGCCTCCTTTGGATCCTTTAGTTCATCCCTTCCTTCTGGGGGCTGGTAGCTGCAATAGATCTCCCCCAGGTTACAGTGGGCGAGGTGTCCCCTTCCATTGTATACCCTATATACAGCAATATTAACAAAAATGATTATGTATATCAGACATGCTATGCAATTAAACATTTTTATTAAATTCTAACCCTATAAACAGTACAAAAACGAAAAGTTTATAAATACCAAACTTGCTAATTAAATTCAACACCTTCCAAAGATGCAGCACAAATATTTTAAAGAAAATCATTCACCCCAAACTACCCATACAAGGAAAACTTTTCATTATTTTTGATTTTCTCAAAAATGGCACTAATGATTTTGATTAAAATACCAAAAGCTGTTGTTTAAGCTGCTTCTATGACAAATAAAATGTACATATTGAATTTTCTGGGAACAGCTTTTGAAATCCTCTTTATTCTGATTAATGACTTTTGTGTAATTGGTAAACCATAAGAGACAGACAGTATTACTACACAAAGAATGTAGACCTCATTAAAGCATAGAAGTTATATCAAATGAATTTTTTTGTGGTGTTAACCATTTCTAAGATATTCTTTGTTATTTGTAGGAATTTTCAAACACTTTTTTTTTAAACTACAAATCACTATGTATTCTTGTTTATTTATTTGTTTGCTTGTTTCTTTCTTTCTTCATGTTCATGCAAAGAGAACAGAATTTCAAAGTCATCCATAGTGACTGGTTTTGAAAAGGTTTGACTGTCTTTTTAGCTTATATCTTTCTTATACCTAAATGTAAGTTTGTCCATATTAACAAGAAGTAGGTAGCAGAATAAGTTTATGTTAAATAGTTTGTAGAAGAGTGAGTAGAGAATGTCATTAGAGTGCAACACATCAGAATTTTTTTCAGCTTTATGTGTTTTCTAACAAAAAAAATGCACTTAAACATTCTATGATCCAAAAAGATAATACAGAACCTTCAAGAGGTTTTGATATGAGTTTTATCCATATCTTGCAGTGTCCGTGCTGTCCCCAGCTGCAGGCCTACAGTGTTCTCCAGCAGCAAGTCGGAGGATTTCCAGTGGTAGTCTTTTCAAATCTGCTCCAGAGGCAGTAATTGCAGCAGCAGCAGCAGGAGCTCAACAGCGAGATAGATCTCGTAGCTTGGAGAAGGACAATCGTTATGAAGAAAGAGGGCCAACAAACAAAAGACTTCCGATTATCAATCCTCTTGTTCGGTTACCAATGTGGCCCAGTGAGTATCTCAGTTTTCTTTAAGCCTTGATTTTCTAAGAACCATAGATATAGACTACCTCTGTGGTCTGATGGTTAGCATGCTAGCCTCCAAATCCAGGATGTGGGCCTAATTCTGGGCTGGAGGATGAGAGTTTTTCTTTAACCAGGATTACTCCTTAGAGTCTGGAGGTATGAATAAGAGTGTGAAAGTGTGTGTGAATTTAATGTGATAACTAAAAGTAAAAAAATATCTAAAGATTAACACCACTGTATAGTATAGTATTTATTGTGCTAAGAGTTTTACAAATTTGATTGTCTACTGCATTGTGACCCTGGTCACTTATTCAGTAGACAATCACTACAGTTTATATACATTTTACAATCTCTTGTCACTAGATTATCTTGCTCTTTTTTTTTCTTTTTTTTTTTCATGTCCCATTTCCACTTTTTTTTTCACTTTCCATTTATTGATTACTTAACCATCACACATTCACTATAGTTTTCCATTCAAAGTAAGATGCACTACCTCTTACTTTTCTCTTTCCACTGTCCAAAGCCATTTATTTTTTACTTTACACAAAAACTGTCCAATGCTTCTAGCGTCCTTGCATATCATTTCAATTATAAGTGTATTTCTATCCCCCTTCAACCACTTCTTATTAAAAAATTCTTTTCTCCAATTTTCTGTTCCTTGGCACTTAAATACTATGTGTTCAATGTCTTCATTACCACCACATATCGGACATTGGTTCTGAGGAATACCCTGTCTTAGCCCTTTTAGCCTCCATGCTCCGGTTCTTAACCATGCAATAGATTCTCTCTCTTCTTTATTTACTATGTCTATATATTTTTCCCTACCCCATGTATTTTTCATTGGCCTATAATAAACTAATGAGCTCTTTTTGGCAATCTCACTGAACGTGATTTGTATTTCTATATCTTCCAGTCTTTTCCTTGCCTTTTTCCAAAAATATTTTACATTATTTTCTCTCCTTCTCCATATATCTCCTAACCCATTTTTCTCCAAAATATTCCGTAATTTACTTACCCATCCATCATTCATTAAGCTATTCTCTTGGTATTCAATACATTGTCTTAACACATTACTTTTTCCTAGATTTAAACTTCTGAACCAAAATTTCAAAGCTCTTTCCATTATCTTCCCCTTAGTTGGCACCTTGTCCATCTGTAATTGTGCTACCTGTCTTACAATTGACTTCGGTAGCCCTAGTATTTCTCTACAAAGCATCCTGTGCACCACATCTATACATTCCCATCCTCTATCTTATCCCCATATTTCTATACTATACATCATTTTTGCCTCCACAACCATCTCATAAACTTTTTCCAGCCATTTAACATTTATATTAGGTACTTTATATTTGCAGCTTCTAATTGCTGCCATCACCCCTTTACCTTTTGCCAATGCAAAATTCTTTTGTTTCTCCCATTTATTACCTCCATCTATTTTTACTCCTAAATAGATACAGTCACGCACTACCCTGTGAGTGAACATCATTGCCAATGAGCAATTTTTTCAAAGGTAAAATGCTGCTGATATGACCAGAGATGTTAAAGGTAACATATAAATGGAACAAACAAAAACGAAGAAGAAAATCATAGATATATGAATAAACAGGTTCAATTGAGTTGCTAAACGATGCTTAAGTATAGCATGAGCATTAGTGTCCATGACAAAGAACTGTGCAGTCTTATACAAGCATGTTTTATAACAATTTCTGAAATAGAGATTCTTGTCCAATGGGTATCTCATAAAAGTCCAGTGTGTAACAGCTTAAAACTAAATGAATAAAATAATAAAAATGGTCATAAATTAATAAAAATTCACCTTTTATCTAAGTATTCTTGGATGGAAACAGTACAGGTAGTTAGAAAAAAGAATTATTTAAAACAGAATTCCATAATGCATAAGTAGCCAAGCCAATATTTTCAAAAGAGCTTAAAACATTTTAACTACTACTGTTACAAAAGTGCACAATTAGTTGATCATGTCCAGGCAATGAAAGCTAATCATTATATCGCTTGTCTTAAAAGTGTATTTTACATTTTATAAAGGTATATTTTTGCATTTGATAAGAATAAAAATATTCTGTGTCATATGACCTCAAAAACACTCCACATAGACTTTCATTTAGCACAATACATGTGACAGTTGCATGACCTGAATATACATGGGTATATATGGGCCTATTTATACACTCATGTTGTCACATTGTGAGTGAGATAGTTAAGTCAGTGTTGCCAGTTTGGGAAATCCAAAGTTGTAGTTTTGAGTGTTTGGTGTCATTTGCGCTTTCACTTGTTGCTTTCAACACACTAGAATGCATAAAGTGAGAAAATGTTTTTAAAAGATTCACTTATCAACTTTTGGCACTCCAAAAATTTTAAAATATATTAAAAAAATGGAATATCATGTTAGCCCTAGTAAACAAATATAGCTTAATATACCTTCTCTGCACAAATATGGAAGACTAAATCTCTTCCACCAAACATTAAGGTGTATTATAAAATCACCTGCAAAGACTGCAAAAAGTATATATTCAGAAAACAAAAAGGAACATAATCTGCGGCGGTAGTATTAATGTTTGTAATTGAAAATGCTACTGTTTATCTGCCGCACGTATGAAAGACAATTTGTCGCGGTCACGCGCCCAACGTGGGGCAAACAATAATAATACCCCCGCATATTTGGCGCCCAACGTGGGGCGCCAATTTGCGGTGGTAGTATTAATGTTTGTAATTGAAAATGCTACTGTTTATCTGCCGCACGTATGAAAGACAATTTGTCGCGGTCACTTTGTGTTATCTTTTGCTGAGTGCCTGTTATTGTATTTAATTTTGGGTTCACTGTCCTCAGCTAGCTATGATTTCTCGGTCAAACACTTATCTTGTACAGGTGTGTAAACGGAAAGGAGTTTTTATCCAAAGATAACACTGATAAAAGAGTTTGTTTTACACTTTTATTGTTGTAACACATTATTCACTTTCACCTATTAATCTTGACACTCGCCAAACTGAAACTGTTATAATAACTTCTTTACTGCCCATTATTAATTCGCGTACTTCAACTTTTTATGTAATTAACTTTACGACATGAGAGATTTGTCACAAATTTCCTACGCGTAACCTTGATGAACTGCATGCGGCGCATACTCCATGAATGCCTCCGTTGAACTACGTGAAACTTGACTCTGACACTGAATTTATACTTCCTCACCCCAATATGCCTAAAGTTTATAACCGAGCTGCTATTGGTTAATAAAATGCGCCAACATTAGCGTCTATATTTATATCCAATGAAAATTACGAAAACATATGCTGTAGGGAAAATGTTCCAGCAAATTCTAAGAAAAACACGCCACCCTGACGTCACCTGCTCGTCTCTAATAATGATAAACAGCTCACCCCCTCGCCACATTATTGCACGCTATTATTGTCAGTTTCAGTAAGGCCGTATAAACCCACTTCTCGACAATGATTACAATCAACAAACATCTCAAATCAATGTCACACAACAATGCATATTCACACTACAATCACTCTGACATTTACATTTTTGTGATACAAATTACTGCGTCAAATCAACACAAAAGAGCACATGAGAAACTATGTGAAACATAAATAGATAATAAATCAGCAGCAGTGCACCATTTTGGAACCCAAAATCATCATTTCCACAGTGAACCAAACTTATAAATTGTTAATAAAAAAAACAAAAGTAGTATGGTAAATTTTGCTGCAAATGATATCCTCTCCCAAAGGTTTATGTCAATTGATATGAAGTAGATATAAAAATAAGCTTTTGCAAGATACGCTTGTAGATGCTATATAAAAATAAATGATAGTGGGTAGAGAAAGTAATGTGAATGTAACAGCCAGATTTTTTTTTTAAAATAATGAGGTTAGAGTGTTACACCAGTTGTTATTTTTTAATAATTCTGATTACTTCACTATGCATTTCCTGCAAGGTTTATAATTAATGCAGAAGTATTTCTTTGAAGCAGCTATTTATTTTTGCTTATTCTTTAATGAAGTGTATGTATTTTTTATATTTATAGAGAATGAATTGCTTAAGCATTGGATGACATGCCTCAAAAGTTATGTATGGCCAACTTCAAGAGCTCCAGTTATGGCAGGTATAAGCACAAATCATCATTGGTATAAATCCAATATAACTGCTTAGTACGTGGAGGATGCTCAGAGAGATACTTTTGCTTTTTGTTATATCACTAAATAATTTGGCGCTAGCTGGAGTGAAATGAAAGTCGTATACCTCTTGGATCTTGCTGCTAATATGAAAGTAAACACAAAATTAAAAACAGATGAAGAGGAGGAGAAAAAAGTTGAAAAGAAGGATAAGGAAAGCAAAGGAGGTGGTGGAAGAGAAAGAGCAGAGAAAAGAGATGAAGGAGTAGAAGTAAAAAGATGAGGAGAAGGAGAATAAATTGGAAACTTGCAACAGATCCTCCAAGAGTCAATTTCAGAGATATATGCTTGTATCACACTCATACAACTTTCTCCACTTATTACAGATTTGCATAATCTCTCATACAGAGTGTTTCAATGGGTTGTCCCACATTTTAAATAGGCCTATTCAGTGACTAAATTATAATACATGGAAGTATCCATGTGAATGAGATGTTATCTATGGGAGAAATAATGAAAGTTACAAAATTTGCTGGAGGTATCCCCCTTCTCCTGGGGATACATTGTTACCCTTTACACCATATGTTTAAATACACACTTCAACATGTCTAAGCCAATATTGTTTTATTTTGGCTGTTATATTTTCC
The DNA here is from genome assembly GCA_030765065.1 of Deroplatys truncata. Taxonomy (NCBI): domain Eukaryota; kingdom Metazoa; phylum Arthropoda; class Insecta; order Mantodea; family Mantidae; genus Deroplatys; species Deroplatys truncata. The sequence goes on along the minus strand of CM060987.1, from coordinate 177,851,560 downwards.
CAAAGATTTGTCACTCAGAAATAAACTTTATCTAAAAATGCTTTTTATTTTTATTCAGGTGGCCTCTAAAGATATATTTATGGTAAAGTCACATTGTAGAATACAATACACACAACAATACTGAAATTTTCAAATATCACTTGTCACTCTCATTGTATATTAGTGATCATGTCTTCAAATGTGATTGCAGATGTAAGTGGAGGTGCAGGTCTAATAAGCAAGGTGTTGCTTGCAAACGCAGATGCCCTTTGTGCTGCTGTTTCACCACTCATGGACCCTGATGAAACCTTGTTGTAAGTTTTTGCTCCTGTTAAATGCTTTGTGTGCATGTGTTTTCTTTGCATGCTCCAAGTTTCACCTTAGTCTGCTTGCACAGCTCTGTATATTTCTTTCTAGACAGCAAGGCCTAAAAGCAGAGCTTCTAACACAGTGCACACAAGCTAAAGGCTTTAGATTATTGCATAATAATCTTCAGTGTGACCAACTTTGGTTTGATGTCCAATCACATGGCAATTACCCTTTGTATTTGCACATGTTTAATAACTCGACTTGGTTTGATTAGCTTTTACTTTTCATTATTGAGGCAGTATTTTTAACACTAAAATGATTTCAGTCTAATTATATAATATATATAATTCAATAACAGCCCACATTAAAGCAATAGGTGTATGTAACAATATATAAAAAGTGTATATTATAGTCATTATATGTTTATATTATTGTACATTATTGTATCCATGTTTAATAATGTTATGTGAATGTATTACATAATTTAATAATGTAGGAGCTATGAGAAATAGGTCAAAAGTTGCTAACAATGAGGTAACCTTGAGGCAATAATGAGTGAGAATGTTTAATAATGCTACTATTCATTATTGGAGCAACAATAATGTAATTTTTGTGACAGTTTATAAAAATAGCCAATCAACAACCAGAAAAAGCTTTAGTTAAATGAAGGTATTCTATTGGATTAGGATTAGCCAATCAGAAACTGAAAAGGAGAAAATTTTACAAATTTAGAGTTCAGTTGCCTGCAGACAGTGATTGTAACTGGATGCATGATGCGTCCTCGAGAAATTTTATACGTTTACGTGTGAGACGAAAATAGTTTACGTATTAAAAAGTGCAAGTATTTAATAAAAACATCTCACAGCTCTCTCTCTCTCTATCAGTGAAGTGTTAATTAAATTGTGTCAAGCATTAATAAAAGGAGTGAAGTAAAAATTATAATCTTTGTAAGCCTACATTCTTGTTGCACCACAACCCTGCTAAGAGAAACATGTCCCTAACAATAATACTGATGCAGCCGAGGTAAACATAAATATATAATATTTAAAGAAACAGTCAAATTACAAAGTTAATATTTTTTTTAAACTTGGGGCAAAGGCCACCTGAAAGTACATTTGGGGCGAAGGTTACCGGAAACTGTTTACTATACGTGCGGTTGCAACTACTACAAGTTCGGCTCCCCAACAGTTGAAATATAATACAACTCCTTCAATACAACCTTCTTCAAATTTGGCTCCCAAAGCGTGGTGCTAATAAATAAAATAACAACAATACTGCTCAAATTGATGCCCAAAGTGTGGTGCCTACAACTAAATAACTTCTTAAAATTGGCGTCCATACGTGAGCTTATAAAATATTTTCTCACGTTATACTTCAGTTTATTGCAATTCATTATAGAGTTAATCTATATGTTATATTAGACCTTTGTTTGATCTAAAACGTTACTGTTTTGTCTAACCTACATAAAGTTTAAATGGTGGAAATTATGAATTCAGAAGAAACTGAAATAGAAGTGAAATTACAGAAGCAGCAGGAAGAATAACACTAGAAGTACTTACTTCATTAACTTTGAAGTGCTGACAGTGCCATGTGTTTATATCTTAGAAACCTTTATTTTATACATAAATATATTCTCCTATTTAATTTTAACTGTGAAATTTATACTCAGTTTACTTGTACTTTAATCAGATTCATATACAAAATAATTTATATAACTTGTAGGTTGTATGTTTCAATTAAGTTCAATTTAAACAACTAATTACTTTAATAGGTATTTAAAATGGAAAGTTTTGACATGAAAATGCTTTAAGTTGGACTTATAAATCCAATTCACTTCAATTGCATCATCAGTCCACTCTAAAGATTAATGATGTATTAAAGGACCATTGTTACTGTCCAGATTATATTGGTTTTACTGAATTTCTGACTAAAAAGTGAGTCAGAGAAAAACATCTCATATTGCTACTTGTATTGAAAGTTGGAGCCCATATAATGTTAAGAAAGCTTATGTAAATATAAAAGTGTTGAACACCTGTCTCAGAGATCTTTCTGCTTTGATGCTAATGGGAATTGAGGTTAATAAACCAGGAACAGTGTCTGTGTCCTTTCCTATTACATACTAATTTTGTACAGAGTAAATCACATTCTCAACATAAAGGAAATTAGGACCTTAAGAATAAAAGTTTAATGGTTGATGTTATGCCTGAAGCGAAAAATTTGTATGCATTGCTTACAAAATATTTGTAATTTAATGAACTTTCAAATTATGAGGGTTGTTTGAAAAAGTTCTTGGAAGCACCAATAGAGGTCACTGCTAGCTTAATCTTCATGTGATGTAATAATAAGACATTGTTCTTGAGTAAACACATGGTGTATCGGTGCTCTGGGTATACAGCTGTAGTGCTGACGCCTCTCTATTGTTGTTCCTGTGTAGTAATTTTTGAAGATAGAAAAAGCCGAGATTCGAGCAGTGATAAAGTACTTTGCAAAGAAAATTATGAATGCTGATTTTCAAAATGTACTCTACTCCTTCATATTCAACTGTTGCCAAGTGGATCAATGAATTTAAATTTGGTTGGGAGAGCTTAGAAAATGATCCATGTAGTGGTCAGCCAAGATGTGATTATAAAACTGCATGACATGGTTTTGGAGGATTGCTGACTCAAAGTGTGAGAAATTGCTGGTGCTCTAGGGATATATCTGAAAGGGCATAACATTTTTGACTATGGAATTGGGTATGGAAAAATTATCTTGTAGGTGGGTGCAGCAACTGTTAACACAGGATTAAAGAGTCTGAACTACGTATGTTTGGCCCATTTTCAGAAAAACCTACAAGAGTTTTGCATTGGTATGTGACCACAGATGAGACATGAGTTCACTACTATGCCCCAGAGACAAAGCAACAGTCAAAGCAGTGGAAACATGCTGATCCTCCAATAACAAAAAAAACAAAGGCAATACTATCAGCCAGAAAGATCATAGCATCAGTGTTCTGGGATGCGAAAGGGATTCTGTTGATAGATTATCTTCCCAATGTCAAACAAACAGGAGAATACTATGCTAACCTCCTGGACCAACTACAGCAAAAAATATGCAAAAAAAGGCCAGATTTAGCAAGGAAGAAAATCATCCTCCATCAAGACAATACACGCCCCACACATGTGTCCTTGCCATGGCAAAAATTCATGAACAGAGGGATGAATTGTTGCCACACCCACCTTAATCACCTGATATGGCTCCATGAGACTTCCATCTCTTCCCTAAGTTTAAAAGTTTCTTTGGTGGACGGAGATTCTCTTCAAACAAACAACTCATAGCCAGAGTTGACGAGTATTTTGCAGGCGTGGAAGAATCTCATTTTCGAGATGTAATAAAGGCATTGGAACATCGATAGACCAAGTGCATTAATGTACAGGAAGACTACATAGAAAAAAAATCTGATGTGTTACACTCACATGACTTTCTCTACTCTTGTACAAACTATTTTAACAAACACTTATTCTCCATATGCTTCATGTTAATCGAGATGTTAATCTTATTGATAATTTTGTTGTAGGTGCAATGGGAATATGGTAGTATTTAAGCGATAGTCAAATCTTTTAAGAGCTGGTTGCTATGTGGCGCATTCCATTCTCTTTGTATGTCCAGGACATAAAACAAATGAGTAACGAATTCCCATTTGAGAAAAAGTATTGAAAAATTTAAGGGAATAACAAGCAATATCTCGAAAATGGTTTACTCAACAAAAAAAATGTAATGACATAAATTGTGTATTTTAATGCGATCTACATTTCTTGTGTAGTAAAATTTTGTCTATCTCTTGCGGTTTACCAAAAAGTTGTTCACAATGAAGAATACTTTTGGAGACATTCCCAGAAAATTCGAGATATACATTTCATTTGTCATGAAAATATCTTAAACATATAATATTCATTCATTCATTATCTGTTTACCCTCCTCTTATGTAGGACTTACACCCCCAGGACTTACAAGCGGATGCCTGGGGTCAGAGGCCCGTCGAGGAGCAGACACTCATGGATCAGATAGAGCATTCAGGATGGGTGATCAGCCCGATACCTGGTATGGGATGAAGGAAGTAGATGAAACGAAATGTTGGTGAAATGGATGAAAGGAAAGGTGATGATGGAGCAGTTGGTGGAATGAATGGCGGGGGAAACCGGGGAACCCGGAGAAAACCCGCCCAGACGCCGCTTCGTCCACCACAAATCCCACATGCAGGTCCCTGGGATTGAACCCGGGCCGCCTCGGTGGGAGGCGAGCGGTCTAACCACTCGGCCACGGCGCCGCCTTAAACATATAATATTTAATCAAAATCATTACAGCCATTTTTGTGAAAATTAAAATTGTAGAAAAATGTTCCATGTAAAGGGTAATCTGGGGTGGGAGGATTTTCTTGAAAACCTTCGTGTCGCATCTCTGGAAGATACTGAACCTAAATACCAAGTTTGGTGTTTATCTGACTGTTCGTTTCTGAGTTATGCTGTTCACAGACACACACACAGACAGACACACACACGGACATGTTTCCAAAAATGCTTTTTTTTTATTCAGGGGGTCTCAAAACATATATTTCTGGTGAAATCTTGGTATTGAATTTTTGGGTGGAATACAATACTTCCCCTACTTACTATACATAGTAGAAAAAGTAATAAAAATATTTTGGATGAGGTCAGTTGTTATTTAGTATATTATTCTGAGAACTTTACAAACAACCCTTGTATATGGTTGGTTATTAGGTGCTTACATAAATACAGTAAATATATTCAGATAAGCAAAATACTACATTTATTCTGTTTACATATGTACACCAGTCATTATGAGAAAAAACAGAAATTGAATAGTTAATTGCTCCCACATACATCTCAAGTCGAGAGTAAAAACTGGCAGTAGTGCTGCATTTTTTAACAAAAGGACATGAAATTGTTAACTCAATGTCATTAATTAAGTATGCTAAAAAATCCGCTGAATTTAATATTTGGAAAAATTATCTTTATGGAAAAATTGATCAAGAATAATGGAATTTGAGACCAGTATCTCATTATAAAACTCTTACAACCACCAACAGAGGGATAAGTAGTGCGTTGTGATCATCAGAGGCAGGCCATCCAGTTGCATTCAGCTGATGATGAGAAACGCACTCCTCAAAACTAGTTCTGAGGTGAATACCATATTTATGTGAATCTAATGTGCCAGCGAATCTAATGTGCACCCCATATTTGAAACTTAAAATTATGAAAAAAAAGGGTTTGTATCGAACGTAAAGCACATCAATGACAGAAAATAGGTAATAGGTATTTTATTTAAATTTAGTACAACAATGGATTTATTCTATATATATAAACCATGAAGTTATAGAATTGAAAGTGCCCTATTGTTAGGTGACACAAAGAACAAAATTAGTGTTACATGCTGTTTTTTGCACCCTATTGTTTTGATGATAACTTCCTTTGTCCCATTCTCAGTAATAGTGTAGTTCTGCAGCATATCAAACCAAATTGGCGTCTCATCAGCGTTGCGTATTTGCCCCATGGAAGAAATTGTTTTCTACCGAAGTGAAATGACATACCACTGAAACGTTTGTAGTTTGTCCCCAAAATCTGCAGGAAGCTTCTGGTACATTGTTGTACGGCAACTTAGGGATAAACGGCTAGCCTTAAACTCTTGTTTCGGAATACCAAGAACTTCAGCCTCCTCTTTGGATTCTTTCGTATAGTGTGACTAGTCACAGGTTGCCCATTCTTCCTCCTTTCACACACAAATTCCAACACTTTTTCTTCAACTTCAGGATGTCTTCCTTTGTGAGGACCCGTAAATTTTTTCCTACTAGCTTTAGTAGCAAATAATGGCAATGTCTGTTTTTGCCACAAGCAAACATTTCTCTCTGATACATTGAACTTCCTTCCTGCCTTTCTATTACCATTTTTTTCAGCATAAAGGATTACTGTATGCTTTAAAGAAGCCTCATAGGATGTTCTTCTCTGTTTGCCCTTGCCCTCCATATCATAACTAAAAATGCTGAATAATCGGCCAATGATAAATTAGCGGCTAGCTGGTCACGAGTCTCCGGATGTATGTTAACTCCAGCAATCCATTGTGACGTAATAAACGAAGGATTTGAATGAAGTTACTGGTGCTCTATGGAACAGATTCGTGTAAATATGGTACTTCATTTAATGAAATTCCTATATGAGTGGCCACATCTAAAACTTCTATGGAATCATTTCACTGCATGTTCCAAATTACAAAGGATTGTCTAAGGGAGAACTCAGTGCAAACAATCAAAACTCTGGGCATAGAATTAATGGGTGCTCCATGACAACTGTAGAAGGAAATTGTAGGTAGATGATGCTGGAAGATACTTTATGTTTAACTGCCCCATGTATGGGAGCCAATTTGAAGAAGGTATTTTTGTGCGTAATAAAAATACGTAAAATTATTTTATCTGCCCGAAATTAGGAAGCCAACTTGTAGTAATTGTTTTCTTCTACTGTTGAAGTTTTACTGTTGTTGTTGTTGTTGTTAGCCACATGCTTGGAAGCTAACTTGAAGAGGTTAATTTGCTGCTGTTGTTGCGTAATATATATTTATGTAAACTTGAAGAATTGTTTTATGTAATAATAGTTGTTTTATGTAGTTTTTAACACTCTTTGGGCATCGTTTTGAATTTTATGCTTACGTAATATTACTGTTTGAATTTGCCTCGGCTGTGTCAGTCTTAATTTAGAGTCATGTATCTTGTGCAGGGCATCGTATGACAATTATTGTAGACATCACAGAATTAAACTTCTAAATTAACTTCTTTTACTTAACTTCTTGCACATATTTATAAACCACTACACTTTTTTAAAGAACTGTGAGAAACTTTTATACACTCACTTAACGCGTATATCTGTTTTTACTAATCACCCGTAGAGAACACATTTTCCCATCTATACTCTACCAAGTCTAGCCAGCAACTGAGTAACCTCAACGGTAAAAAATCCTTAAGCTTCGGTATTGCAAGTCTCTGATTGGCTAATTCTAGTCCAATGGAATATCTGCATTTAACTTAAAACTTTTCTTTGCTGTTGATTGGCTAATTTAAAACTGTTACAGAATTTATGTCATCTTCGCTCTACTCATGACCAGTACATTTAAAATTCTAAACACATTATTGCCACAATTACCTCATTATTACTCATTTTTAGCAAGCTAAAACCTATTATTCTCACAGTTCTTGCTTATTAGAGTATGTAAAGTATTCACATAACATTATTAAAATATGTTTACAATAACAATGAGCATTTGCAATGACTGTTACATACAATTTAAATAATTATTACATACATATAGTTTCAAGGCAGGCTGTTATTGAATTTAATTATAATAAAATACAATTGAAATTATTTAGGTATTAAAATACTCCTCACAACATGCCAGTTTACAGTGTGCTCATAATGCTCAAGTTTTGCACCTATACCATGACCATCATCACTCCTTCGTCCATATTCATCACTTCTGGCAACTTTCTTTGCTTCCCAAGGAGCAATAAATCAGGTTGATTTTTCCGTTAGAAACTATCCTACTCCAAGAGGTGAATAAAAGTCCTTAATGCATTCTTTTGGTATGATGAGGTTAGCAGTGTGAGACGGTAATTTGTATCACAAATTACTCAGATGTAATTAATGATAACAATATGAATATGTATTTTTATGTGACATTGATTTCAGAGGTTTATTAATTGTAAATATTATTGGTAAATAATAATATACGGCTCTACTGAAACTGTCAACAATAACGCAATAATGCAGCGATGGGGTGAGTTGTTTGTTATTGCCGGGAACCAGGAAGTTACGTAATGTTTCGCGCCTTTTCGGTAAAAAGCTTCTAGAATGTTCCTTAAAAGAAATATGTATTAGTGGTTTTCATTGGATAGTAAAATAGATGCTAATGTTGGCGCGTTTTATTAGCCAATGGCAGTTCATTTATAATCTTTAGGCGTATCTTAAGGCAAGCCTATAAATAGTGTAGATTCAAGGGAGCGTTCTCCCAGTGCAACAAGATTCTCGACACATTACACATCGTCCCCAGTTCAACGGAATTCTCAGTACACTACATTCAGTCAGTCAGTCCTTCATTTCGTCAAGTTACGCGCAGCAGAAGTACGAGAAATCTTATAAAGTATTATACAGTTAAATACACAAAGTTGAAGTACGTGAGTTAAAAGTGATAAGAAGTTATTACAAACAGTTTCAGTATGGCGAGCATCCAAATAAATATGTGAAAGTGTTCGTGAACGTGTTCTGCAATAAAGATTATAAAACTAATTTCTTCATCAGTATCATTTCTAGACAAAAGATTCCTTTCCGCTTCACACCCTGCAAGAGATACAAGTTCTACCAAGAAAAGATGATAGCTAGCCGGAGGACAATATACATAACCTTAAATTCTTTCAGAAACTAATTGATACAAATTGTTACACCAGATGGAGTTAAACGGACCAGACCAACGAATGACGTCACACAAGATGGCAACACGCGTGAAGTAAACATATATTTGCTCTCGCAAATTGGCTCCACAACGTGGTGCTTTAAACACATATACAATTTGTTGCTCTCGCAAATTATGGCTCCCAAACGTGGTGCTATAATAATGTTACACATATGGAACATTAAAACCGTCGCAAGTGTGATTATTTATTTATTTGTTAATGCATATAGAATGTCCCAGTGAGCTGACAGTTCTAGGGAGGGACTGTCCTTTACAGTGGAAATTTGGTGGCTAAGCTACTATTATAAAAGCAAACAAAAGATCTAGATTAAATTATTGTAAACCTAAGTAACTAAATAATTTTATTTCTACCACTAAAATGGATACATATATATATAGTATCATTTAATAAAACAATATACAACATTTAAATATATATATATATAGAATAACTCACCTCATGAACACATTTCTAATCAGTATACTAAGTTGCTGTGTACCCAGGGGTCCAAAAGACTCGAACACTGTGGTTGCTAACTGTAAACCTATGTATGCTGTGCTAGACAAACACTGAACAGGGTGTCCGACAAGTCCCGCAACATAGGAGATATCATTTGTTTGTCTTTTATCATAATTAAATTATAATATTTGCTCTATATGAGTGCCCCCAAATTCCAAACATGTCTGGAGCCATCCATATTCGTAGATGTTGCAGATCACGAATCTTCACTTGGTATACCTTTTCTTTAAAATAGCCCCAGAATGCAAAGTAAAGGGGATTTAAGTCTGGCAACTGTGGAGACCATTCTCTGGCTTCTCTGCATCCTATCCACCTACCAGGGAAGTTGTTTTCTAACCAGTACCAAACACTTGTGGCATAATGTGCTGGAGCATCATCCTGTATAAAGCTTGTGGTCTTTCACCAAGCAGATCCAATTCAGGCATAAACTTATCTTATAGCAGCTGGAGATTTTTTTTTCTCCATCCACTGTTCCAGAAAAGAAGAATGGTCCAATATGTGGCCATTTCAAATTCCACACAATACCATGATGCGCTGTGCTCCTTGCTCCATATTTCTGTCACACCAATAAGGGTTAGTGGTGGACTAGTACTAGAGATTCTGTTTATTTATCTCCCCATTGACATAAAAGTTGGCCCATCAGAGAAGAACACTTTTGTGAGGAACCTGTCATCTCGGTCTGTCTCATCAATGTATCATTGACACATTTCAATCCTACGGTCCAGTCATCATTAGATAAATGATGCTTAACTTGAAGGCTTGTATGGATGGAATGTTTCTTTTTTAAGGATATCATGGATAGTGCTCTTAGGTATGTTCAGTTGCATACTTGTCTGTCACAGAGACTTTTTTGGACTGGCCATGAACATTGCCATAACTGCTTCATAAACTTCAGGGGAGTATGGTGGATGTCCCGATCTGGGAAAATCATCGACAGACCCCATTCTCATGAACTTTTCAAGCAGCTGAGATATTGTACTTTGCCTCAAGCTACTGTCTGGATACATCTGCTGAATTCGTCCACCACCATTCTCTGTGACCAACCCACAAGTCTGCACAGCAAAATGATCTCAATACATTCTTCCTGCATCAGGCATGATTCACCTAAAAGACCATCCCCCCCAAAAAAAAACAATTAAAACAAAATTATATACCTATGATGTGGGACTTGTCAAACACACTGTAGATAATACACAGAGGTAATTACTTTGTTATAATTATTTGGATAAATTACAATATTATAAGATGCGCATATTAATTACTTACTTGTTAATGCATAGAATTTGTTCATTAGGTATATTGAAGGAAGATTTCTCTAGAGAATTTAAAACAAGGCCAAAAGACTTACTAAACTACATAAAATTAAGCAAGAAATGGTGCTATATACATACTAGTGCATATGCTAAGCATAGTTGCAGTTTTTTACAATTTTACAATTCAGGTGTATAAGTATAATATGAGATCCTAAAAATGAATTATTGCTATATTACTGAGAACCAGTGTCCAATATGTGGGGAAAGAGAAGATTTACAACATATTGTTTTTTATTGTAAAGGTACACAGCATTGGAGAAAGCAAGCTATAAATGGGAAATGGTTAAAACTGGACAGGAAAGTAGCCTTAAGCAAGATTTTTAACAAAGACAGTAATAACGTAGGGGAGTACCTGTCCAAATTAAAAAAGAAATGGTTATGGGCAATAAAAAGAGATGTGAATTAGTTTCATCATGTGATGTTAAGTTGTGTAATTAAATTATCATTATTATAATATTAGTATTATTAGATTATTTATTATCATTTTGATGTTATAATTAAAGAATGTAATATGGGTAGAATATGGCAAGATAACAGTTTGGACTGATGTATAGCCATATTCTAAGGAAGATTGCTAGTACAAATAAATAAATAAAATAAAATGAATATTACTGAAGATTGTTTACAATTAATCTTATTTTTATAATCTTGCAAAATAATTTTCAACTTTTCTCTCTTAAACAGGGAAGGATACTATGAGAAAGCAGTGATGAATAACTATTTTGGTATTGGTATTGATGCGAAGATATCTTTGGATTTTCATCAGAAGCGAGAAGAACACCCTGAAAAGTGTCGCTCTCGAGCCAAGAACTACATGTGGTATGGTGTACTTGGAAGTAAAGAATGGCTGCAGGTAAACTGTTGATTGGGATTATGGTACTACTGTGTGATTGTTTTATGGTGAGGCTACAGATTGCACATATGTATGCCGCGCACACTGTCCATTATACTAGCAGTTTTTTGTTCCATAACTCCCTCAATACTTACTCATGAGTGATAGTAACATGCACTATAATGAGTACTAGCCTTATTAAATGTGTTATTGGAAATGATGTCCATCTGCATGAAGACATTCCTGGTACCTTTGGATAAAATTTCTAAGTTCTTCTTGCATAATGTTCATAATTTCTGTTTTTGTATTATCCTTAAGTTTATCTACGGTATGGGTATTTCTTAGGTTTCCCCATAAATAGATGCACCAATTTCGTCAACTTTTTCCTGCATTAGAACATCTTGTTTTTACTTCTTAATCTAACAATTTCTCTACTTGGAACTGGAATACCAGGAAATATTTACTTTCTCTACTACGTATAGCAAGTAGGGGAAGTATTGTATTCCACCCAAAAATTCAATACCGAGATTTCACCAGAAATATGTTTTGAGACCCCCTGAATCCAAAAAAAGCATTTTTGGAAACATGTCCGTGTGAGTGTCTGTGAGTGTGTCTGTGAACAGCATAACTCAGAAACGAACAGTCAGATAAACACCAAACTTTAATTTTCTCAAAAATGTCTCTCTAATGATTTTGATTAAAATATCATCTGTTTAAGATATTTTCATGACAAATAAAATGTATATCTTGAATTTTCTGGGAATGTCTCCAAAAGTATTCTTCATTGTGAACGACTTTTGCATAACAGGTAAACCATAAGAGATAGACAAAATTTTACTACACAAAAAATGTAGATCACATTAAAATACACAATTTATGTCGTATACATTTTTTTTCGTTGAGTGAACCATTTTTGAGATATTGCTTGTTATTCCCTTAAATTTTTCAATACTTATTTTCTCAAATAGGAATTCGTTATTCATTTTTTTTGTCTTGGATATGCAAAGAGTATTAATCTGTGGCAAAGAGAATGGTGCTGCACTTAGCAACCAGCTATTAAGAGATATGTATATGCTTAAAGGCTACTGTATTTCTATATTGCCCTTGTTAATATATATTCTCCTTACATCTACAAGAAAATTAGCAATAAGATAGAGTCTGCAAATGTTTATCTCGATTAACATGAAGTAGATGGAGAATAAGCGTTTGTAAAAATAGTGTGTACAAGAGTAGAGAAAGTCATGTGAGTGTAACACATCAGATTTTTCCTGAAGTTATCTACACACCTGTTTACATGATTCAGTTTTTATGTATGTATCAAGCATGAATTTGTTGGTCTAGTAACAAGACATTAACACTCTTAAGCAAATCATACCCAACATAGATGTCTTGAATAAACTTTCACCTTTGAGATTCACAATGCACAATTCTCTTTACAGCACAAACACAAAGCAACGACTGAAGCACAACTGATAAAGATAACTTTGAATGTGTCATATGCTGCCAATTGCGCATTAGAAAAGTATGAAGATTACTGCAGCACAGTGTGCTACACATATATCTGGTCTGTGCCCTTACCTTAAAACAACTGCACTGTATATAAGTGAGAAGTTTCATATTTTGTGTAAAGCTTGAATTCACTATCATATAGAATACAGGAGTGTTTTTAATTCATACTGTAGAGTAAAATAAGCACTACTGTGTACATTTTTGTAGATTCTTGGTGAATCCATTTAAAGTTGTAAGTCACTCAATGTTAATTAATTGTTCCTTCATACATACTATATTTAGGCTAAAGTTGGAAAGATAGAATCAGGCTGAAAAATTCAATACCATAGCTGGGTTTTGAACCACAGATATTTGGTTTACCTGCCACTGCTCTTATCAGTTGAGCTACCATGGCAACATGCTGCATGATATTAAATTCTCCAACTTACTCATGTTCATATCCTCCTATGGCATTGAATTTTTCCAACCTTAGCCTATATATGGCATGTGTGAAAGAGCAACATTGATTGATTTAATAGTGGTTCTGCAAATATAGATTACCTAATATAAATGTTAAATGGTTGGAAAAAATTTATGAGATGCTTTGGAGGCAAAAATGATGTATGGTATAGAAATATGGGGATTAGATAGAGGATGGGAAAGTATAGATGAGGTGCACAGGATGTTTTGTAGAGAAATACTAGGGTTACCGAAGGCAATTGTAAGATAGGTAGCACAATTACAGATGGGCAGGGTGGCAACTAAGGGGAAGAAAATGGAAAGAGCTTTGAAATTTTGGTTCAGAACTTTAAATATAGGAAAAAGTAATGTGTTAAGACAATGTATAGAATAGCTTAATGAATGATGGATGGATAAGTAATTTACGGAACATTTTGGAGAAAAATGGGTTAGCAGACATGTGGAGAAGGAGAGAAAATTACGTGAAAATTTTTTGGAAAAAGGCGAGGAAAAGACTGGAAGATATAGAAATACAAATCATGTTCAGTGAGATTGCCAAAAAGAGCTCATTAGTTTGTTATAGGCGAATGAAAAAACATGGGGTAGGGAAAAATATATAGACATAGTAAATAAAGAAGAGAGAGAATCTATTGCATGGTTAAGAACCGGAGCATGGAGGCTAAGGGGTTAAGACAGGCTATTCCTCAGAACCAGTGTCTGATATCTGGTGGTAATGAAGACATTGAACACATAGTATTTAAGTGCCAAGGAACAGAAAATTGGAGAAAAGAATTTTTTAATAAGAAGTGGTTGAAGGGGGATAGAAATACACTTATAATCGAAATGATGTGCAAGGACACTAGAAGCATTGGACAGTTTTTGTGTAAAGTAAACAATAAATGGCTTTGGACAGTGGGTAGAGAAAAGTAAGAGGTAGTGCATCTTACCTTGAATGAAAACTGTAGTGAATGTGTGATGGTTACGTAATCAATATGTGAAAAACAAGTGGAAATGGGACATAAAAAAACTGAAAAAACAAGATAATTTAATGACGGGAGATTGTAAAATGTAAATAAACTGTAGTGATTGTCTACTGAATGAGTGGCCAGGGTCAAAGTGCAGTAGACAATCAAATCGTAAAACTCTTAGCACAATAAATACAATAACAAACATAGCTATGAAGCTTGTGACATAAAGTAGTTATGATATTGTAAGTCACCACGGTTATGTTATCTCAAAAATGAATTTTAGAACACCTTGTGGTTAATGGGGAAAAATACAAGTCAATTGGAGAATTTAATATCATGCAGGCATGTTGCCATGATAACTCATGCTTAGATAAGTGGCATGCACAGCAGAAAATCTGTGGTTCAAATCCCGGCTATGATATTGAATTTTTCAATCTGATGCTAATCTTTTCAAAGTTGTGTTTCCATTCGTATATTTGATATTGTGAGTTTGCTTTTTTATAACTAATTGAGAACTCATTTCTTCTCATCAATTCTTCATTAAACATAGAATCCACAAACAGGCATATATTTACTACTTTACCATTCCTAATACTAAAATGAACCATGCTAAATGCTAGAAAAAACTTTCATTAATGTGAGATTTGAATTCTTAAACATTAAAATTCAAGTTTTTGCCAGCATATTTATTAAAACTGAAATGTTTCAATATTGAAATAATTTTGATGGTCAATAGTTAACTACCATAAGCAAAAATTGTCACAAATAAGATGAGGCTTTAAATTTGGTGTTTTCCATGTGTTGTATTACTATGCACATCATCACAGTGTGTTTCAAATATGATTATTGTATTGTTTGTTGTATTGTATTGTTTTATTGTGCTAAGAGATTTACAATTTGATTGTCTACTGAACTTTGACCCTGGATGCTCATTCTGTAGACAATCACTACATTTTTCCACTGTCCAATGCTCCTAGTGTCCTTGCACATCATTTCGATTATAAGCGTATTTATCTACCCCCTCAACCACTTCTTTTTAATAAATTCTCTTCTCCAATTTTCTGTTCCTTGGCACTTACATACTATGTGTTCAATGTCTTCATTACCACCACATATCGGACATTGGTTTTGAGGAATACCCTGTCTTAACCCTCTTAGCCTCCATGCTCCAGTTCTTACCCATGCAATAGATTCTCTCTCTTCCTTATTTACTCTATCTATATATTTTTCCCTATCCCATGTATTTCTCATTGGCCTATAACAAAACAATGAGCTCTTTTCAGCAATCTCACTGAACATGATTTGTATTTCTATATCTTCCAGTCTTTTCCTCGCCTTTTTCCAAAAATTTTTCAAGTTTATTTTCTCTCCTTCTCCGCATGTCTCCTAACCCATTTTTCTCCAAAATGTTCCGTAAATTACTTACCCATCCATCATCCATTAAACTATTCTCTTGGTATTCTATACACTGTCTTAACACATTATTTTTTTCTAGATTTAAAGTTCTGAACCAAAATTTCAAAGCTCTTTCAATTATCTTCCCCTTAGTCGCCACCCTGTTCATTTCTAATTGCGCTACCTGTCTTACAATTGCCTTGGTAACCCTAGTATTTCTCTACAAAACATCCTGTGCACTACATCTATACTTTTCCATCCTCTATCTAATCCCCATATTTCTATACCATAAATCATTTTTGCCTCCACAACCATCTCATAAACTTTTTCCAGCCATTTAACATTTATATTAGGTACTCTATATTTGCAGCTTCTGATTGCTGCCATAGCCTCATTACCTTTTGCCAATGCAAGCTTCTTTTGTTTCTCCCATTTATTACCTCCATCTATTTTTACTCCTAAATAAATACAAAATCTCTATATGTAACACTAAAAGTATCCTACTTTAGGTATGAAACACCCCACTTAATGTGAAAACTGTGATACCTGTTGAATTATAGCTATGAAATTTTTCTCTTAGATTTAAGACATGCCCTCAGACTTATGATTTTTCTTCTGTAGTGTACTAAAAAAGAATTATTATACATTGTCTAAATGGTTTTCAGTTGCTATATTGCTCATCCTTCGTACTTATTTTGTTTAAAACCAAAGGAATGATCTCACATACATCATTTTCTGATATGTTATAGAAAACTTACAAAAATCTGGAGCAGAGGGTTCAGCTTGAATGTGATGGACAACGAATTCCTCTTCCTTCACTCCAAGGAATTGTTATTCTCAACATTCCAAGGTAAATTAACTATTAAAAATGAAGCAGTACAAACAATGAGGTTTTCTTCATGTTGAATTACGAATGGGTCACACTATTTTTACATAAAACCTTCACTTAATTTTCGAGGGCATTCGTCCTCATCATCAGCATTTTGTTGACTGTTATTTTAGTAAGTGAAGGTTTTATGTAAAAATATGTCTCATTCCTAATTTAACATTCCAAGGTAAGTTATAAAAATACACTTGGCCCATAGTTTTAGATTAATCATAATGTCCTGTAATTAAGTAAATGTTATTATGAAATAATTTTTGCCCATTTCTATAGTTATTTCTAATCTTGCGTGTAACAGATATAGCAGTGTTGTCTTAAAGATTTCCTCATATTTTCTAAAAATTGTTTTCATATGAATACTAAATCCATCATATAATTACTACTGTCATAGTTGGAACGAATTTCATATCATTCATTCCACTATTGTTTTATCATTTTCCTCTTTTATCTGCTTCTTAAACATTCAATAAGTATATCAAAATCAAAGTGGTGAAAAAAATTTGTATCTTTGGGGTGGCGTTGATTGCTAATGGGTAATGCAGTGACCAAATTAAAATATGAGGGGCATTCAAATGAAACCTGGTCAGTGCGCCTAACTTTGCACTACACGTAAGGTGGCACCACGTAACTGCCTGTATAGTGGCAGTATCTATTGGTAGAGCGACTACAGCGTGTGCAACGTTTGATGTTGCGTAGCGACAGTGTGGTTTCACGCCGAAGAGAAGGTGGTCACACAAGTTATCGTCCACTACTGAACATGAAGGCAAGTAAGCAGGAACAACGAGGAGTCAGTCAGAGCAAGCAGTGGAAACATGCGACTACACCACCTCCAAAGAAATCAAAGGCCGTGCACACCAGTTTTGGTAAGGTCATGATGTCCTTCTTTTTTGCCCACAAGGGCCCACTGCTTGTTGAGTTCCTAGAACAGGGAACCACCATCAATGCCCAGCGTTATCAAGCCACTTTACAGAACCTTAGACGAGTCATCAAGTCGAAACACCCAGGCATGTTGTCCAGTGGCATTATTCTCGTGCATGATAATGCCCGCCCACACACTGCCAACGCGGTGAAGACGACATTGCAGCAGTTTTGATGGGAAATGCTGGAACATCCATCGTACAGTCCAGACTCTTCACCGTGTGACTTTCATGCTTATGGACCTCTAAAACAAGCTATTTGCGGACATCTATTCACAACAGATGACTAAATGTGTGAATGGGTCCAGGCCTGGATCCGACAGCAGCCTACTAGCTTCTTCAAAGATGGAATCGGCCAGCTAGTGTCGCAATGGGATAAAATGCCAACAGTTTTGGCAACTATTTTTGAGTTTATAAAATTGTTACCATTACTTTACACAAGTGACCGGGTTTCATTTGAATGACCCTTATAGTATTGGCAAAGCTATGACAGGCTCACATTTTAATGAGAGCTGAGCACAGGCTAATATTGCAGATGTGTGACATTGTAAAGGCTGGAACCACATACAAAGGAAGAAGTGGTGTAAAAACAGAAGTTACAGTGCTAAATGCTTCAACCAACACTCTAATGACGTGTACTTCAGAAAGATGTTATTTCACTTTACATTATGAGATTGTTGACTTGTACAAGTGTTTTTCGGCATCCACCATTTACAACTTTTGCGTGTGCATTTCAAGCTTAATTATGGGATCTAAAATTTAAAATAGCAGTTAAATCAATATGCTGAATGCTTCTCTGGGTCACCAAGAGTAAGTTTTGGTGCACCCTTCCTCCTTAAATGCTTCTGCTAGCATAGAACAAATGGTGTGGTGGCACAATTATATTATAGGTAACTTCACCATAGGTGCAGAAATCAAATATTTGAGTAGGAATTTCTATCTTGCTGAGGTAACACTTATCCAACACAGCCTGGATCGCAGCAACACAAGCCCAACATTTTCAGGGCATTGCTTCATCCAGAAAGTGTTAAACCTTTATTGCTTCCACCTATTTGCTGGAGGGAATTCATTGTTAAGGATCACATCTTTACCCTTTTGTTGAAGATTAAACCAGATTTGAAATTCTCATTCTCGTCCATGCTGTCTAATTTTTATGTGACTAAAATATTGTCATGGATATATAAAGGAAATTTGGTAGTGGTTACTTGAAGATAGTTTAAGCAAACTATTATTATGAGGTGGTATCCAAAATATTTGGGACTGGTGCTGCCATCTGGTCAAAAACTTACTTTGAGACTAATAACTGCCATCACCCTTGAAGTAGTTCCCTTCCACACATATACACCATCCCAGCGATTCTGCCATTTTCCAAAAGCGTCCTGGAAGTCATGTTCTTAAAGGATGTTTAGCACAGACAGCGTTTCTTCTTGAATCCTCTCTGTTGTATTGAACTGACATCCTTTCAACTTTATTTTCAGATTGGGGAATAGAGCAAAATTGCAGGGTGACAAATCAGGTGAGTACAGTGGGTGGGGAACAACCATCATGTTTTATGTCAAAAAGCTCCTGGTGGACCAGGAATTGTGATAGGGTGCATTATTGTGATGCAACAGCCAGTTCCTTTATCATCAAAATTCAGGCCGTCCTCTCTGAAAATTTTCACGGAGTCGTCACAAAACATCATAGTAGTATGCGGAATTCCTGTTTGATTTGTTGGGACAAATTCTTTGTGCACAATCCCCTTGGTATCAAAGAAAATGAGGAGCATGCAGTTTGTGCAGCTGATGGGCCTACCGGTGAGAGCATCGTCTTCAATAGCTGTACAGCCGGCCCTGAACCGAGCATGTCACTCAAACACACGGCTCATGCTTTGTCCCCCAAACACTTGTTGAATCATTGCAAGAGTCTCCATAGCATTTTTCTCAAGATTTACACAGAATTTGATGTCCACTCTTTGTTTTTAATCTTGGATCCATCGTAAAATCGCCACTCACTACACACAGAGTATCATGAAAAGTACTATAGAATTTCAACACATCTACCCAGCTGCATGAAACTTTAAACACTCACTCATCAAACGTGCTAGTGTTGCCACCTGGCGGTACAAAACTCTACTACAACTACTGTCAAGATGACAGCACGAGTCTCAAATATTTTGGATATCACCTCATATTATTAAACTCTACTTTCTCTTGTTTATAGTAAACATGAGAGACTATAGATTAGTTATAACTATTGTGTAAGGATGTTAAACTTACAAAAAGAAGTCATATATAAAATAAATGATCATGATTTTCAATATAATTTTGCAGAATGTGCACATATTTTCCCTTTAAATTATTGAATTAACTGGAATTCAAACCATCTCCCTCTTTCACTCACAATAAGACCTAAGAGTAAACATTTCACTATCATGCATATCAATCATTTTCTGTAAACTTAATTATATGAAAACAATCAGCTAATGATATATGCATACAATGTAGGTAACATAATAATGTGTCATTTACTCAATAAGTTATGATAGAACAGTTCCAAACTATGTTTTATATCCACACAGCAATTTGAAAAATCATTTCATCATATTCTTTAGCCTATCTTTCCTTCACCAAAAAGCACCAGACTATTCATCAGCTAGAAACAAATACAGAGTCTTTGTTTGGACACATGGACACACAGGAATTTTCTTGGCATGCTGTTCGCCAGTGGAGTCGGATATTCACAGTCCTTTAAATCCAAGCAAGTGAATTTCTCATGCAATTTATAACTAATAACCGCATACCTTCATCATAGAAGAAATGATGTCCTTGTGCTGTCACACATCTCTCACACTTATAAGAAACTTTGCATTAACACTTAATTGTTCATGGCTATGTAAATAAAAACATGCTTCATCTGTAAAAGAAATTAAACACGGGTCAGTAGACCAATCAATAGCATCATCCAACACCCAATTGCAAAAGTTTACTCTACTCATATTATTGCATGGTTGCAGTTCCTGAATTAGTTATTTTATAGGGTTTTTATTTTTAAAAGTTCATAGCATTTCAAGCCAAGGCTTGCAAAATTCCTGCAAACTTTCTCAAAGATGTCTATGCATTTCATTCTAACTTTTCTTCTAATGTCATGAGATTTTCCCCTGTAATTTCAGTTTGCTATCAAGAATAGATTCTGTTTCTGTAAATCTATTTACAAAATTATAAACTGTTTCTCTGTGAGGCACATAAACAGCAGAGAATCTGTCTATAAGTCACTGCCTCATTTCTCTCCAACAGTTTGTTGTCGCATAGGAATCATACTTGAAGATTCTGCATGCTAAGTATACAAACTTTTGGTATTATAATAGCACTACACTATTGACTTTAATAGTAGTTTACTACGGAAGTAGAGCTCATTCTAGGTTGGTGTATGACACCCTATAACACTGAAACGCGTGGTCTGCCAATGTATCAACCTCTTTATACTGCAAATCTCGCTTCAGCTAATTAGCCAGCACATGGAGAGGAAGGAAAGTTGGGGGAGAACAAAACTGTTAGAAACAGTGCAGTGCAGGGCAAGCAATTCCCCATATGACCACATGTCATAATGAAGGCTCTGTATTAATAAACATAACTCAGCTATACACTAGTATACTTTAATATGATATTTTACAGTTTCATGGGTGGGACCAATTTCTGGGGTGGCACTAAGGAGGATGATTGCTTCCTTGCCCCAAGCTTTGATGACAGAATTTTGGAAGTTGTGGCTGTTTTTGGTTCAGTCCAGATGGCTGCTTCACGCTTAATTAATCTGCAGCATCATCGCATTGCTCAGTGCCAGACGGTGCAGATTACAATACTTGGTAAGTGTCAACAAGGTTTGTATCAAGGCAAGAAATTTCATCTGTTCAAATGGTTTGTGGAGCTGGTATCATGCTTTTACAAATCATAAGACAATTTCATTGCTCTATTTGTTTGCATAATAATGCAGCTCCAGACCATACTTTCTGTAGTGTGATACATTCATTCACAATAAATATCCATGTATAGATGTTACTGAAGAAAGGTTCCTTCTTGTCCATGATTAAGGAGGAGGTAATTCTATTAAATTATCATAGTGACTTCCCTACTACTTTCAGCGCTTTTACAATACATACACTACATGATCAAAAGTATCCGGACACCTGGCTGAAAACGATGTACAAGTTCGTGGTGCCCTCCATCGATAAGTCAATATGGTGTTGGCCCACCCTTAGCCTTGATGACAGCATTCACTCCCGCAGGCATACTTTCAATCAGGTGCTGGAAGGTCGGTGAGGCCTGGCACGAAGTCGGCGTTCCAAAACATCCCAAAGGTGTGTTCTATAGGATTCAAGTCAGGACTCTGTGCAGGCCAGTCCATTACAGGGATGTTATTATCATGTAACCACTCTGCCACAGCCCATGCAGTATAAACAGGTACTTGATTGTGTTGAAAAATGCAATCGCCATCCCCGAACTGCTCTTCAACAGTAGGAAGCAAGAAGGTGCTTAAAATATCAATGTAGGTCTGCGCTGTGATTGTGCCATGCAAAACATCAAGGGGTGCAAGCCCCCTCCAGGAAAAACATGACCACACCATAACACCACCACCTCCGAATTTCACTGTTGGCACTACACACACTGGCAGTGACGTTCACCAGGCATTCGTCATACCCAGACCCTGCCATTGGATCGCCACATTGTGTACCGTGATTCATCACTCCACACAATATTTTGCCACTGTTCAATCGTGTAATGTTGACATTCCTTACACCAAACGAGGCATCATTTGGCATTTTCCTGTGTGATGTGAGGCTTATGAGCAGCCGCTCGACCATGGTATCCAAGGTTTCTCACCTCACGCCTAACTACCATAGTACTTTGTAGTGGATCCTGATGAAGTATGGAATTCCTGTGTGATGGTCTGGATAGATGTCTGCCTATTACTCTTTATGGCCCTCTTCAAATGTTGGCAGTCTCTGTCAGTCAACAGATGAGGTTGGCCTGTATGCTTTTGTACTGTACATGTCCCTTCACGTTTCCACTTCACTATCACATCAGAAACAGTGGACCTAGGGATGACTTCTGACACAAGTGACACCCAATCACCTGACCACGTTCGAAGTGCGTGAGTTCCACGGAGCGTCCCATTCTGCTGCTTCACAATGTCTAATGATACTGAGCTCGCAGATAATGAGTACCAGGCGGTAGGTGGCAGCACAATGCACCCAAGATGAAAAACGTATGTTTGTGGGGTGTTCGGATACTTTTGATCACATAGTGTATATCTTTGGTGATTTTGAATGCCCCATAAAAGCATAATTAGTCAGCCATGAGAGGTTCATTGTGACCTAATAAGAATGTTGCTTTAAGTCAGGAGAAAAGAGAAACACAAAGTGAAACCAAGAATACTTGCTGACTCTGGAATTACTGATACCACCCTATTATTCAACCTGAATATGTGCCATTTTATTTACATAAGACAGTAAAACCCGCCTAAAACAAAAAGCAATCATTTCAGTATTTTTTCCCACTTTCAGAGGTTTCAATCTTACAAAGGGTTGTAGTATTTCAATAAAACAAATTACAAAAAATGTGATCGCAAAGAATTACAATGAAGGAATAATTTAAAATAAAAGTCTTTAAATAAACAATAGGTTCAAATGTATGTTTTGCAGTATTTTCAACTTACACACAATAATTGCAGTTTCTCCATCACCATATAACTTGTGCCAAGTTAAATATCACATACACAATTCTTAAAACTTCAGAGCAAGCATAGTCACACTCAAATTAATGACTATCACTTAAAAAATTTAACATGTGTCTGAGTATTACATCTTAGTCATGTTATTTACGCAAATGGTTCCAGAAAATTATTCTGTTTCCAATTAGGCAGTTTTCTCATTTACAGCATTATTTAACATAGGAAATAGCTCCATCCTAAGATTTATTTTTGATTTATCCAGGTATCTGGTATATAGGGGATCTGGTTTTAAGCAGGTTTTCCTGTATTATATTTAAAGACAGATGAAAATGTTATTAACAAAGCATGTTCAGAATGATATTTAGTACACAAGAACCTAATTAATCCAGATTTGTGGTTAATCTAGATTGAGTTTTGCTTACTTTTTGACCATAAAAATATGTGCATCCTTTGATAAATACATATGAATGTATATTATAATTTGATACTACAGATAGTATAGAGATCACCATCAGTTGCATGCTTTGAGGCAGTATTTTTAACACTTAAATGATTTCACTCAAATTATATAATATAAAATATAATAACAGCCTGCCTTAAAGCAATATGTGTATGTAACAATATATAAAAAGTGTATATTACAGTCATTATATATGTTTATATTATTGTATACATGTGTAATAATGTTATCTGAATGTATTACGTAATTTAATAATGTAGGAGCTGTGAGAATAATAGGTTAAAGGTTGCTAACAATGAGGTAACATTGAGGCAATAATGAATTGCAAGGTTTAATAATGCCACTAGTCATTCTTGGAGCAACAATAATGTGATTTTTGTGACAGTTCATAAAATAGCCAATCAACAATCAGAAAAAGCTTTAGTTAAATGAAGGTATTCTATTGAACTAGGATTAGCCAATCAGAAACTGAAATATAGCAAAATTTACAAATTGAGAAGTCAGTTACTTGTAGACAGTGTTCCTAACCGGACGCGAGATGCGTCCTCGAGAAATTTAATATGTATTCATGTGAGACAAAAATAGTTTACATGTTAAAAAGTGCAAGCAATTAATAAAAAATCTCATAGCTCTCTCTGTATATCAGTGAAGTGTTAGTTAAATAGTGTCAAGCATTTATAAAAGGAGTGAAGTAAAATTATAATCTGTGTAAGCCTACATTCTTAAGTCGCACCAGCCTCTGCTAAGACACTCATGTCTCTAAAAAATAATATAAATACTGACGCAGCCGAGGCAAACATAAATATATAGTATTTAAAGAAACAGTCAAAAATTACAAAGTTAATATTTTTTTAAAATTATTTTTTGGGCAAAGGCCACCGGAAAGTACATTTGGGGGCGAAGGCTACCGGAAACTTTTTACCATACTTGCGGTTGCAACTACTTCAAGTTCGGCTCCCCAACAGTCGAAATACAATACAACTCCTACAACAAAATAACTTCTTCAGCTTCAAGCTAAAAGTAGGTATGCTTACTATGCTGTGTGTCACAGAACAACAAAACTAAAGTGTGTGAGATTATATTTTAGTTGTTTTCATGACAGTCTTGATAGTGATCATAGACTTCTTGTCAGGACGGCTTTTATTTCTTTTCTCTTCTGCTTTTGCAATGATTCATATTTTACTATCATACATCAAAGTTTGTATTCACTTAATAGTTTGTTTCCAGATTATCCATATGTTTGTTAATCCAGATTACTTCTGCTCATACCTAGTCCAGATAAACAAGGTTTTTATATATCTTCATTTTAAAGAGGAACTTTTATTTCAATTAAAATCTATGTATAGTGAACATAAAATGAGCCAGAATAACATCAAACCATCTCCAATAATGACTCAAAGGATGCATAGGAATATTAGGAATATTTTTAATAATATACTATGTCCTCTAATGACAGTATTTTACGTTTCATGGCAGTGAAGACATTCTTACCACATGGTCAAGTTATTGAAATTCTGTAAC
This sequence comes from Deroplatys truncata, assembly GCA_030765065.1. Classification (NCBI taxonomy): domain Eukaryota; kingdom Metazoa; phylum Arthropoda; class Insecta; order Mantodea; family Mantidae; genus Deroplatys; species Deroplatys truncata. Next base: position 177,826,320 of record CM060987.1, on the reverse strand, counting down.
ACTCATCAGATTTACCAAAATACTACATCAGCAGACAAATAACAGCTTTGATGTAATAGTATTTCTAAATAGTAGGAGGAATATATGCATTACTTTAACATCTAAAGCTTACATATTGATTGTAGAAGCTGTTTGAATTGTCAAGCAATAGCCTTGGAACAGAGCTGATAATACCACTAAAGTGCGCAAATGACACCAAATGCAGCTAAGCTTCTGGGACCTTGTAATTTGTTTACATTGGCTTAACTTGTCTCATACAAAATAAAACCTAACTGGCATTAGTTATGATAATCACACTACATATTTCACATTTGAACTATGTTGAGTAAAATTAAAAAACTCTTAGCAAGAGTAGGGCTAGGTGATATTAGGGAGCAAAGACATGAAATGATACAAGGGTTCTGGAAAATTGCCAGAGAAAGATATGAGGACATTGAAGTTGAAGCCAAGGAGTAGTGAAATGAGATATTGGTATTTTACAAAATGATAAAGTCAGAATTTGGAAAAGAAAAGTACATAGAAATTTGTAATAAAAGGGAAAGATAAACAATGGCACGGTTTAGGCTAGGAGTATGGAAACTTAGTGAACTCAGGGGTAATATTATACAAGGAGTATGTCTGATATGTGGAAAAACTGAAGATGGAATGCACATACTGATGGCATATAATGGAACAAATGAATGGAGGAAAAGATTTATTAAAAGGAAATGGCTAAAAAAAAATCTGATGTGTTACACTCACATGACTTTCTCTACTCTTGTACAATCTATTTTTACAAACGCCTATTCTCCATATGCTTCATGTTAATCGAGATATCGAAATGTCAATCTTATTGGTAATTTTCTTGTAGATGCAAGGGGAATATGCTAGCTTTTAAGCGATAGTCAAATATTTTAACGCTGGTTGCTATGTGGCGCATTCCATTCTCTTTGCATGTCCAGGACATAAAAAAATGAATAACGAATTTGAGAAAAAGTATAAGTATTGGAAAATTTAAGGAAATAACAAGCAATATCTCGAAAACGGTTCACTCAACAAAAGAAATGTATATGACATAAGTTGTGTATTTTAACGCGATCTACATTTTTTGTGTAGTAAAATTTTGTCTATCTCTTATGGTTTACCAGTTATGCAAAAGTCGTTCACAATGAAGAATACTTTTGGAGACATTCCCAGAAAATTCGAGATATACATTTCATTTCTCATGACATTATCTTAAACATATGTTATTTTAATCAAAATCGTTAGAGCCATTTTTGAGAAAATTAAAATTTTCGAAAAATGTTCCATGTAAAGGGTAGTCTGGGGTGGGGGGATTTTCTTGAAAACCTTCGTGTCGCATCTCTGGAAGATACTGAACCTAAATACCAAGTTTGGTGTTTATCCGACAGTTCGTTTTTGAGTTATGCTGTTCACAGACACACACACACACACACACAGACACACAGACACACAGACACACACACACACACACACACACACACAGACACACACACGGACATGTTTCCAAAAATGCTTTTTTTGGATTCAGGAGGTCTCAAAACATGTATTTCCGGTGAAATCTTGGTATCGAATTTTTGGGTGGAATGCAATACTTCCCCTACTTACTATACGTAGTAGAGAAAGTAATAATAGCATTGTAAACATAAATAAAATGTTTTTAGACTGGTTTTGTGTTAGAGGTTTAGGGAAATTTTGGTGGAATGTGAGAAGGAAATGGAAATGGGAAGTTGAGAAAAGTATGTGAAATGATGATGGAGAGTAAGGAAGATTGTAGAATTTAAGAATGTAAGAGGTAATGCAGAATGTAATATTGGAGGCCTGGGGAACAAGTGGTCAGGTTCAATCCCAATAGACCCTGAATGTATAAGCATCTTAGCACAAATAAATAAGTAAATAAAGCATATTCCTAAAATCAAATATTCTGCTTGAGTAAAGTTCAGATAATAATAAGTGTAATTATAATGCATTCACAAGCTAGTTTATAAGCCAACTTACTTACTAATCTCTTTTTGAGAGAAGGGAGGGTAACGCTACAAGGGGAGGAAAGTGTCGACCCTGTATCCAGACGTACTAGATTCAGAAAAGCAATGGAGAAGTTTACGTATCCGGATAAAACAAAGAACAAATAGGGAAAGGAAGTAAATTGATACAAAAGAAAATAAGAGTAAGGCAGGGATGTAAATTGAGTTCATATTAGCAATCTATTCATAGATAATATTAGGAGTAAAAATAAGAAATTAGCATTATCCAGTAATAGAAGAAAAGGAGATTCCAGGTTCAGGTTCTATATATGCAGACAATTTTATGGTAGGCACCATATCGTTGATAGGGTTACAAAAGCGATAAATGAAATTCAAAAAAGTGTGAAAAATGGGGAATTGGAGTAAAAACCATAAAGATGACTCAAATAAAAGGCTCTAAGAAACAAAACCAAGAACTTGAGAGAATAATAAGGAAGGTAAAGGGAAGAAAATGATATAGAAAAGTAAGAGAAGTAAGGGCCACTCAGTGAGCAAAAAGGCCAGGGAGCCAAGCAATCTGAGTGGCCCAATAAGAAAACAAGCACCAGACAAATTGTACAACAGATGTAGGGTTATAAATGAATATACATTGTATGTATTGTAAACATGTACAACAAATTGTACAATAAATCTATCTACTATCTACTAATCTCTCTTCTTTTGTTTGTTTGTTTTATGCAACAGGAGATGAAGGTGTACCAATTCAAGTAGATGGTGAAGCATGGATTCAGCCTCCAGGCAGCATTCGCATTATTCACAAAAATCGCATGCAGATGTTATGCCGTAATAGGGTAAGTTATGTTAATCCTAAATGTTTTATTTGGAATATCAGTCACCCTTTTTTTTTGGTTTTAAATTCCCTAAAATTATTAGTTTTAAAGAACTCAACTTGAAGGGGTGGCAGCTGTCCTTCTGTGTTCCCCTCCCTCTTGTAAATGCCTTTTTTCCTCCTATACAATATGGTTTAATTACAGCTTCACTTTTCAGCCTCTTCAGTTTTGTAATCAGGAGCAAGCCCTGGAGAACTTCCAGTAGTCAAAAAGAAATGTAGTCCTGTGGCTTTTTCTGTTTTTTTTCATTTCTGACACATCAACAAATGCATCAGAAATGCAAAAAACAAAAAAGCCACAGGACCGCACCAAGTAGCATATGAAAACCTAAAGGCTTCAGCTGACATACTTATACTAATATGGAAAGAGTTGTTTAACAAATGTATGGAGACAGGAACCATACCAGAGCAATGGAGAAGGGCTATCCTGAAAATTCTATACAAGGTAAAGGAAACACGGGAGACATGAACTCTTACAGAGGGGTGGTACTGGAGAACACCCTATTCAAAATCTTTATGAAAATACTGACAAACAGACTAATGCACATCACACAATTATGCATTTCAGAAAGCCAATTTGGTTTCAGAAAAGGAAAGTCCACTCTACAAGCAGTATCCACATTATTGCATGAGATCGAAGAAGCCCTCAGCAAGCCAAAAGGGAAATATTACGTGGTTTTCATTGACTATGAAAAAGTGTTTGACTATATAAACAGGGAAAAGGTACTCAGGAAGATGAGAGACATGATCGGGAACGAGCACCCCATTGCTGGAATAGTACATGACATAATACTACAGATAACAGACAAAGTAGCAACAATGCACGAGGTTAAACAAACTAACAGGGTACTGCAAGGAGACCCAATCAGCCCGCTGCTATTCAATATAATGATGGCAGACATTGAGAAGGAAACCAATGGGACACGATGATAATGTATGCGGACGACATGGCCATTGGAACAGAAAACAAAGAAGACATACAGCATGGATTAGATGCAGTGCAAAGATGGGCTACGAAAAATGAGTTCGTGATAAACAACAACAAGACACTACAAATGGTCTTCAGGAGAGGTGGAAGAGTAGCGGCAATTGACACCCTAAAGCTAGGAGAAGAACCAATGAGATTGGTGAACAAATTCCAATACTTAAGCATAACACTGCAGCCAACCGCAAAGTCTTTCAGTGCACATGTGCAAGAGAGAGTGGCAGCAGCTATAAGAGCTATGTGCAATATCAAAGACATAACAGCATTAAAATTAAGCACAGCTATGAGACTATTCGAGACAGCGGTCACCCCAATTGCCACCTATGGGATAGAACTGGTATGGGAAAAGCTCTCGGCCAACGACTTGGAGAGGTTACAAAAAGTGAAAGCTAAATACATCAAAAGAGCAATAGGTACGAGCAAATACACACCAAGTAGAATGGCCTATACACTGGCCAGAGAAACCCTCTTCCTGGAGGACCTGAGACACAGGAGGCTACTGCTGGCAACGGACCCATATAAGGAAGTCACAGAGAAAAGGGAACAGAAAGAAAAAGAGATCAACGAAGAGTTCTATACCTCCGACGCCATGGTGAACAGGGAGTGGACCAGAAGCAACCAATTGCAAAGACACCATCATAGGCCTGGCAATGCACAGATTTCACCACAAAATGTGCAAAAATAAGGAATATCACCAACCGAGTGGCTTGTGTGAGTGCAAGATATGTGACCAAAAGTGTGGGTGATACCATTACAAACAATGCAGAAGATGGATGGGATCGTTAAACGAACTGATAAAAGACAAATCATAAGATAGAAACTAATGCTCTTTCGAGCGCAACTTAATTATTATTATTATTATTATTATTATTATTATTATTATTATTATTATTATTATTATTATTATTATTATTATTATTATTATTATTATTATTATTATTATTATTATTATTATTATTATCATTATCAATAGCATTATCATTATCTCTATTATCTTTATCATTAGGTATTATCATCTTCTTTATTATAAAAATAAAAGTAAACAGTGTTTTATAAACAATTTAGTTGATAGCAGCTTATAAGCAAAACTAGACCAACGTACAAACAGCTCATTGGTTGTCCAACCTTTACCGACATTTTTACTTTCTCTACTACGTATAGTAAGTAGGGGAAGTATTGTATTCCACCCAAGAATTCGATACCGAGATTTCACCGGAAATATATGTTTTGAGACCTCCTGAATCCAAAAAAAGCATTTTTGGAAACATGTCCGTGTGTGTGTGTCTGTGAACAGCATAACTCAGAAATGAACAGTTGGATAAACGCCAAACTTGGTATTTAGGTTCAGTATCTTCCAGAGATGTGACACGAAGGTTTTCTAGAACATCCCCCCACCCCAGATTACCTTTTACATGGAACATTTTTCGAAAATTTTCATTTTCTTAAAATCGGCTCTAACGAATTTGATTGAAATATCATATGTTTAAGATATTTTTATGACAAATGAAATGTATATCTCGAATTTTCTGGGAATGTCTCCAAAAGCATTCTTGATTATGAACGACTTTTGCATAACTGGTAAACCATAAGAGATAGACAAAATTTTACTACACAAAAAATGTAGATTGCATTAAAATACACAATTTATGTCATATACATTTTTGTTGTTGAGTGAACCATTTTCGAGATATTGCTTGTTATTCCCTTAAATTTTCCAATACTTATACTGTTTCTCAAATGGGAATTCGTTATTCATTTTTCTTTTGTCCTGGTAATGCAAAGAGAACGGAATGCTCCACATAGCAACCAGCTCTTAAAATATTTGACTATCGCTTAAAACCTACCATACTCCCCAGCATCTACAAGAAAATTAGCAATAAGATTAACATCTTGATTAACATGAAGCATATGGAGAATAAGCATTTGTAAAAATAGTTTATTCATGAGTAGAGAAAGTCATATGAGTGTAACACATCAAATTTTTTTATTTCTTTTATCATGCACTTTCAATCACTTCAATTGGTGATATAAGAAGGGGAACAAGTATAAGGGTTCTAATTGGTGGTCAGTTGTTTCTAATAATGGCCTGTACTGTATAAGTGAAACTTGAAACTATTTTTATACTTTACAGGCATTGGAAACTTCACTGAAAACTTGGGAAGAGAAACAGCGTCATCATCAGCATGCTCTGACACACTCCCAATCACAGCAGTCACAGAGCAGTCTAGGGTCTGGGAAGCAGCTGCTTTCTCCATTTAATGAGGAAGAAAACCAACTGTTACTAGGATTCATAGAATCAGCAACAACTCTTGTGAAGTAAGAAAGATTACATGTACATTACAAATGTTCATTATTAATGTAGTGGTAAAACTTGTTTACTTACGAGTAAATGTAGTATCTAAATCAGCAGTGTTCAAGAAGAATAAGCACCAAGGCACTAAACACATTCATAGTTGCCAAGCTTTATGGCTTTCCTGTAAAATATACCAAAGCGATGGCCTTTTTGGGACTTGGCTTTGTGGGCAGATTCCAAGATTACAGATCTTCACCACGGCATGACAAAGCATTAAATTCTATTGCATTATGTTGTAGCTTAAGGCATTGTATCTGTGGAAATCCAAAAATCCAGTTTTCCTCTGATTGCATTTTACTTTTTCTACTATTTATAGTAAGTAGGGGAAGTTCTACATTCCACCCAAAAATTTGATATCGAGATTTCACCAGAAATACTGTTTTGAGGCCTCCTGAATCCAAAAATAGTATTTTTAGAAAAAGGTATGTGTGCGTGTGTCCTTGTATCTGTGAACAGCATAACTCAAAAAGGAAAAGTCGGATAAATACCAAGCTTGGTATTTAGGTTTAGTATCTTTCAAAGATGCAACACAAAGATTTTCAAGAAAAGCCCCAACTCCAGAATACCCTTTACATGGAACATTTTTTGAACAGTTTGCTTTCATCAAAAATGGCTCTAATGATTTTGATTAAAATATCATATGTTTAAGATACTTTCATGGCAAATGAAATGTATATCTTAAATTTTCTGGGAATGTCCCCAAAAACCCTCTTCATGAATGAATTTTGCATAACTGGTAAACCGTAAGAGATAGACAAAATTTTACTGTACAAAAATGTAGATCTCGTTAAAACACACAATTTATGCCATATATGTTTTGTTTTTTTTTGGTCTCTTTTGTCGAGTGAACCATTTCCGAGATATTTCTTGTTATTTGTTTTAATTTTCCAATACTTATACTATTTCTCAAATGGGAATTTATTTTTTATTTTTTAATGTCCTGGACATGCAAAGAGAATGGAATGCTCCACATAGCAACCAGCTCTTAAAATATTTGACTATCGCTTAAAGCCTACCATATTCCCCTTGCACCTATAAGAAAATTAACAATATGATAGTTTCTGCAAATTTTTATATCGATTAACATGAAGTAGATGGAGAATAAGCATTTGTGAAAGTAGTTTGTACAAGAGTAGAGAAAGTCTATGAGTGTAACACATCAGATTTTTCATCACATACTCAGAACATAAAAGGTATAGTGAACTTAAAATTTTAAGAAGCTATATCAAACTGTTGTCGAGATATTAATGTTTTTATTTATAATCATTTTTTTATTTGGTAATATGAAATACACTCTGGACCCTACGGTTTATCATATCACACCCAAATTTTTAACTTGAGCTTAGTATACAAATATAAAGAAGTTGTGCAAGTAATTCTTAGTTTTAATTAATTTAAGAGAAAAAAATGTTTTTCTTGACATATTATTGCATTTTTCACTGTATTCAATTTGAGTTATGGAAAAGAATTAATTTCAGCTGAAGTATCTTGTATTTTTAAATTCATAATTCCTGAAGTTCTCCTGAAAATTTCGGGCTAATATGTTATAAACTGCGGTCCAAGGAGCAGTGAAATGTGCTGTAAAAACGGAAGCAAGAAAAATAGTGTTTAAACTTCAATGCGGTGCTTTACCTAAATGCACATGATTAGTTAAAAAGCTATTTGCAGCTTTAAAATTGTTAAAAACTAATTATGTGGTTTGAAAGTACAAGTTATAAGCATAATAAAAATGCAAAAACAAAAACCCCAAATGTTTACCTATTTTTTTACTAAATTTCACTAATGCATTGCCTTAAGATTACAGACTAAATGTTGTAGTGGGAAATAGTCATTCCTGGGTTGTTGTGGTCTTCTGCAGTGTTCTTCCTCGGCTATTGGTGCTCGTCGGTTGTTGCGTATTCCATTCCTAACTATATCTAATTATTAATTCTCAGGTTATAGTAGGTGAGACAAGTTTAGGAAATACACTGCAATTTTCCCTTAATAAATGAAGTTTATTCACAAGTGAAATAATTGTAGTGGCTAGCTTTTCCCATTATTATAATCCCACCACTTTAAATTAGTCAGGAGCCTAGCTATCTGCACACGCATTTCCATCCTTGTGCATCTGTAGCACCTCGTGTCGACGTGAATTCTTGAAGATCAGTGATAGAGAGAGATTGGGCTCTTGAGGCCTTGCCTGCCCTTATATAGAGGAGCCTAGTGATGCTCGCCTCTGCGTTTAAAATGTAACGACATTTCCTATTGGCCCTAGACCGCGTTACCTTAACATGTATGAGAATGTGTGGCTTCAGATTCGTGCGCTTAAGCGCCATCTTGGAGCGTTGTGAAGCTAGTTCCATGTCTCCGTCTCTTTCTTTTGTCTATCTGCCTCTTTCTATTTCTCCATACTATTACCGGTTCCCTGCCTGTTGGCTTGGTGAAAGGTACGCTCTTTATGTTTTCCTGGAATTTTTACTAGCTGAAGTGGATATAACACAAATGGTATATTGTAAATTTATGTGTTGCCATTTCACGCGTATTAGCGAGAGAACTTGCTTTACGTAATGTCTTTTTGTTATCGAGCCCCACGTTGTGGAGCCAATTTGAAAGTAGTTTGAATGTTGTATTTGTGTATTTGTAGCCTCACGTTGTGGAACCAATTTGAAAGAGGTATAGCACAAATTGTATATATGTTTATAGCACCACGTTGTGGATAATGTTTCTCCCGTAATGTTGCTTACCTCACGCGTGCAGCCATATTGTGTGACGTCATTCGTCGGTCGCCTGCTAACTCCATCTGGCGTAGCAATCTATATGAATTAGTTTTAAGGTTATGTATATTGTCTTCCGGCCAGCTATTTAGGTAGGCATTTAATTCTTGCAGGGTGTGAAGCGGAAAAGGAATCTTTTATCCAAAAATTACTAGTGAAGAAATGTTTTTTTTATACTGTTTTATTGTCGAACACGTGCACTAACACTTTCACAGATTTGTCTAGATAATCGCCATACTGAAACTGTTTATAATAACTTCTCACTTTTAACTCACGTACTTCAATTTTTGTATATAAATGACTTTGTAATATTTTAAATCTTTAATGATTTTCACTGCGCGTAACTTGGTGAACTAAGCGGCCAACGTGTAATGTACGGAGAATTTTGTATAACTGCGGGAGACGATGTGTAGTGCTTCGTGAATCTTGCCGAACTGGAGGACGATGTGTACTGTGTCGAGAATCTTGCCGAACTGGAGGACGCTCTCTTTGACCTGGCTTATTTATAGACTTGCCTCAAGATAAGCCTAAAGATTATAAATGAATTACCATTGGCTAATAAAACGCGCCAACATTAGCGTCTATTCTACTATCCAATGAAAACCATTAATACATATTACTTTTATAGAATGTTCTGGAAGCTTTTTTTACTGAAAAGGCGCGAAACATGACGTAACTTCCTGGTTCCCGGTAACGATAAACAACTCACTCCCTTGCTAAAGTATTGTGTTATTGTTAACAGTTTCAGTAGAGCCGAAAATTATTATTTACCATTAATAATTACAATTATTAAACCTCTGAAATCAATGTTACATAAAAATACATATTCATATTAAAATAATTATTTATATTAACGTAATTTGTGATACAAATTACCGTCTCATATGCCCCACTAGAAACATAATTATAAATATTTATAACCTGTTTAGAAATTTTATAATTTTGTTTTTAGTCTCCTAAATCTTGTAACACACGCTATCACTTTCACTTAACACTTCACACGCGTTTAACACACGACATATGTTTTATCTTGCCACTACTTACTGGCTTTGGTTTAATTTGTTTTGATATTAATCTGTCGTTACAATAAATTTTTTTTTTTTTTTTTTTTTATAGCAAATACTTTACCCTAAATTATTTAACTAGTGTTACAAAAAATGGTTTACTTTCTTATATTGTTACCAAAAATTTATCAATTCAAGAATTTTTTTGTAATTACCATACATATTTACCAAAATATTCACCCTCTACACAAATATTTACATCTCAATGTTTCACATTCTGTTTGCTACATAAGTATTTGTTTTAAATTATTTTTACCATTTTTGTTATTTTGAATTTTATTTTAAACAATACTCTTGGAATTGCATCTACGTACTTTTAATTTAATATCATATTAAGTTTCAATCATTGCATTCTTAATTTTCAAATATTGTTACAGTTACTAAAAATTTAATTTATTTATTTATTTATTTTTTTTTTTTTTTTTTTAAACATTTCTCTCTCTTTTTTTTTTTTTTTTTTTTATATAACTTATTTCTCTTTTCAAATGATATATATAAATAGTTAACCCTCTTACGTTCCAATACATTTCTCTGCGAGTCGTCTTTAACTATCCAGCATTTACTTTACATCACATTGCTATTTACCCTCCTGGATCAAATTGTGTGTGGCTAAACATTACTCGTAGCCGTAACCTAACCTTCAAATTGTTGTTCATGAATAACCTCTTGTATTCATTTGAAATTTCGTTCTCTGATAACATTTGAAAACAATCTACAGTTTCTTGAACAATACATCTTTTGACAACTTTCATTTTCAATTCTTCTGCTATCTCTTTAATTTGAGAGTACTCTGACAAATCTGTACTAAACTGTACTGGACTGGAGTTTTCATTTTGAACATCTTGGTACAATTTATTTCTTTGCATTACTGACTCCTGTATTTCTGATATCTCCCCTCTGAAATTAACTTGCGCCTCATTTACATCTACATTCATAACCTCTTTTATCTCTCTTAGCTCACTTGAAATACTACTCATTTTACTTCCTAACTCTGTACTTTCTACATTAACCTCACTTTTAGTATTAACCTCACTTTCTTTGTTACCTATTTCCTTGCTCATGTCTAGCATTTTCTTTGAATTTTCTCCTATCTCACTTACTATTACTTCCTCATTTTCATCTCTCATTTCTGGCATACTACTATCTAACTTCATAACTTTCTTTTCAATTTCTTCACTGCTTTGATCTACTGTTTGCTCTACTTTCTCATTCCTCCTACCAATACTTTCAATTGATTTCCTGTTTTGTTCAAAGCTTTTACCAATATCTTCCCTCAATTTCTCATTATTCTGAGTTAGTTTTTGTTCTAAACTCCTATCAATATCTTCCCTATTTTGATCTATTTTCTTTTCTAATTTCTCATTATTCTTACAAATTTCTTCCCTTATACTCTGAGTTAATTTTTGTTCTAATTTCTCATTATTCTTTTGCATATCTTCCCTTAATTCCCTACTCATATTTCTCAGCATTTCCATCATTTCCTTCATCGTACCAGCATCAATAGTAATATTTCCTGGTATTCTATTCTTAATTTCTGCACTAACATTTTCTCCATCAAATACTACATTGTTTGAGCTTTTTTTTGTAACCTGTATTGAATTACAGCTAACCATTACACTATCCCCTTCCATCATTGTTTTTTCTATGTTATTAGTGGCCATTGTTTTTGTTTTCTAAAAAAAAAATACAATCACCTGACTTTGTGATGCTGTCTGATGCTGTAGTTTTGATGTCCAGCGTTCTGCCCCATTCTCCTATGTTTGTATGTCGCTTCTGCGTTGTGTTGTGATGAATCTACGTTGTCTCGATGTTTTTGTAGTTGATTTACCCTGCTGTCTTGGAATCTGCATCTTGTAGATCGTTCCACTGCTGCATTCGCCTTTTCCTGGTTAATTCTGCTACTTTTCCTAGTCGTCTAGCCTTCCTTTCCTAGTTGTCGCTCCACGTTGATGCGCCAATTTGAGAGATATGACAAATTGTATATTTACTTCACTTTAACTGCCCCACGTATGGGAGCCAATTTGAAGTTAGTATAGTGTATTTAACATATTTGTATTTATTTCGAGCCCCACGTTGGTGCGGCAATTTGAAGTAGGATTTGTGTGTATTTGTGTCCCCACGTGGTGGTTAATGTTTCTCACGTAATGTTGCTTACCTCACGCGTGCAGCCATATTGTGTGACGTCATTCGTCGGTCGCCTGCTAACTCCATCTGGCGTAGCAATCTATATGAATTAGTTTTAAGGTTATGTATATTGTCTTCCGGCCAGCTATTTAGGTAGGCATTTAATTCTTGCAGGGTGTGAAGCGGAAAAGGAATCTTTTATCCAAAAATTACTAGTGAAGAAATGTTTTTTTTATACTGTTTTATTGTCGAACACGTGCACTAACACTTTCACAGATTTGTCTAGATAATCGCCATACTGAAACTGTTTATAATAACTTCTCACTTTTAACTCACGTACTTCAATTTTTGTATATAAATGACTTTGTAATATTTTAAATCTTTAATGATTTTCACTGCGCGTAACTTGGTGAACTAAGCGGCCAACGTGTAATGTACGGAGAATTTTGTATAACTGCGGGAGACGATGTGTAGTGCTTCGTGAATCTTGCCGAACTGGAGGACGATGTGTACTGTGTCGAGAATCTTGCCGAACTGGAGGACGCTCTCTTTGACCTGGCTTATTTATAGACTTGCCTCAAGATAAGCCTAAAGATTATAAATGAATTACCATTGGCTAATAAAACGCGCCAACATTAGCGTCTATTCTACTATCCAATGAAAACCATTAATACATATTACTTTTATAGAATGTTCTGGAAGCTTTTTTTACTGAAAAGGCGCGAAACATGACGTAACTTCCTGGTTCCCGGTAACGATAAACAACTCACTCCCTTGCTAAAGTATTGTGTTATTGTTAACAGTTTCAGTAGAGCCGAAAATTATTATTTACCATTAATAATTACAATTATTAAACCTCTGAAATCAATGTTACATAAAAATACATATTCATATTAAAATAATTATTTATATTAACGTAATTTGTGATACAAATTACCGTCTCATAGCTCGCCCGTTTCTTACAATCAGCTCTGTACAAATGTTAGATTTTGAATATTTTAACATCTTAGTGACTTAAATTATTACTGTACAATTCTTATATGTATGGTTCCCCTTTCATATGTACAATTCCTATATATGTATAATGTATTCCCTTTCAATGTACATGGTAATTGAAATACAGGCTGTGATAGGCCAGAGCTTATCTTTGTGTCTATCGTTTATCACCTTCATGGTTCCCCTTCACTGGGCTGCAACAAAATGCATAGTGTAGTGTGTAGTGTGTAGTGTGTAATAAATTTTAAAATATATATATTTTGTTTGTTAACGAAGCTGTCAATTGCCAGAATCATATCACGGACTATCACTTCTAAGCACACTTAAAACCATCAGTCTGGGCTGGGTTTGAACCCACGACCTTGGGATCAGAAGGCCAGCGTCTAACCGACTGAGCCACCCAGACCAACAAATTTAAAATTTGATTGCACCACTAGTGACCTCTAGTAAACAGCAGTAAATGGGCACTAACATTGTAGTAGATGACATGAACTGTAAAGTCAACTCCTTTATATAAATCTTGTTCACATTATATGGCTGTAGGATATAAGTTTCCCATTTTTTTTGTGATCGCTTTTGTTTATTGTTCATGCTATGAAGTGTAAAATATGGATTATAAGTCTCTGTATTGCCTAGGAAATGATGCTCTTCGATATTTAATATATGTTTATCATGGTACAAGGAAGAACTCAGTGATAGAAGCAAGCAGGTCCTCAAAGGTTCTTATAATGGAATTCCCATTTATTTTACATGCAATTTTTATGCATTTATTGCTCTGAACATTTTATACATATTAAATTTCATGTCATCACAAAATTATTAATCTTTGCATGATGAGGGAAATTTTTGTGGGATTCAATTTTAGGAAGTTGACAAGTATGCATATATGCAACCACAAAAACAAAGGATAGGCATAAACAATTGCTTTTGAAAGGCTTTTAAAAGTGGAAGTTTTTTTTTTTTTTTACAACTGATGAAATGTGGATCAAAAATGTTTTGAGCTGATTATTCTATTTATATTTGATGTTTCTCACATGTTCTTTAATCCTTGTGTCAATTTTCCTCTTTATCTTCCTTGTGTATATTTTCTCACTATGTTTACATCCAATTTCATAAATGCCTGAAGTTTTTCCCGCTGGAATTTTATCCTTTGTGTTAATCCTAAGTATGATTTTTAAGCAATGGTTGTAGAATGGGGTCGGTCTGGGTGGCTAAGTTGGTCAGGCACTGGCCTTCGGAATCCAAGGTTGCAGGCTCAAACCCAACCCAGACTGGTGGTTTTTAAGTGTGTTTAAAAGTGACAGCCCCATGTTAGCAGATTTACTAGCATATAAAAGAACTCTTGCAGGATGAAATTCCAGCACTCTGGTGGTGCTGATATGATCCTGGCAGTTGACAGGATTATTAAGAAAACAATCTTTTTTTTTTTTTAATTTTTTGGTTTCTTTTATGTAGCTTGGTGTGGTGATTACCTTTATCTATTTCTTCTTTTTAAATATATTTATCTTCTTCTTTAAAATAAAGGCATTTTTATGCACAATTTCTAGGATTGTCTTGTCAGCAGACACGTAGTAACTTGCATTTCAAAACAGCTCATGAAAACTTAAGCAAGAAAATATGAGAGTGGACTTCCATTGCTAATTCAGAAGTTTGTTGATAGGATTTTCCATTAAAGCTGAAAAATTTTGACTTAAGCAAAGGACAAAATACTAGTTTTATCATTACTCACCAACAGATTAATTTCATCAAAATATAATACCTTTATAGTATACTTGTAAGAAACTGCATGGATACATATTTGCCTTATACCTTTAACTCATTTATGCTCTTTTCCATCTATTACTAATGTACCCTCAACCTCTACTTGAGTATTTGAATACTTTAACTACTAATCTGATTATAGTGTGAATATGTGACAGCTGAACAAGACCAGGTACTTATCACTAAGAAGTATAGTAAATAAACTGTTAGTAAATAACAATAAAACTCACAGAATAACAATATTTTATACTTTATTCTCTCTTTAAGATATGTGAAGCTCCTGACAATCAGCCATCCAACAATTGAGGTGGAGCTTTACCAACTAGCTGCACAAACTGCTGCTCATCTGGAAAAGGTGCATCCTGGTGGAAAGATTGTGGAAGGGGTAAGCAAATACAAATTATAATAAACTATCGGCTCATCACAGCTTTAGTTGCAAATTAAGGATAAATTGTTGAAAGCAGAAATGCATTTATCAAGAATGTTTGTATACTTAATTGCACGATATTTAAAGTACAGTATTGTGAGTAAATGTCATTAACTAGATTTGTAACTATTTTATCAATACATGAGGGCGAATCAGAATCTCTTTGCCTCTATTTTTATTAGCGAAAATAAGGTGCATACAGGTAATTAAAAATATAAGTACTATTCTACATAGCTTACACTATTTTTCCACATAGTCCCCACACCGGTTCATACATTTGTCCTATCACAGCACTAAATTTGAGATGCTCCTGTGGTAGAATTCACCCAGCTGACTGTGGAACCATTGTCAGACTGCTGTCTTGGCTTCATCATTGCATGTGAATCGCTGCCTTGCCAGGAACTTCTTCAACAGTCCAAAAATATGGAAATCACTAGGGGCAAAGTCTAGACTGTATGATGGGTGGTCCAGATTTTCCCAGTGAAATGCCTGAAGCTTGTCGACGGTTCTGATTGCCATATGTGGCCTCGCATTGTTGTGGTGGAGAATCACATTGTCCACATTGAGAATTCCCCGGCACTTTTGCCTGATGGCAGCCCGCAGACATGACAATGTGGAAGAATAACTGTCAACATTGATGGTTGCGCCTTGTGGTATGAACTTGAGAAAGTTATTTTATTGTCTTTACATTGTTATTTTTACCACGCTTTGGGCGTCAATTTGAAGTAGTTGTTTAAATTAGCTCCACGTATGGACGCCAATTTGAGAAGATTGTATTTTAGAAGGAGTTGTATTATATTTCAACTGTTGGGGAGCTGAACTTGTAGTAGTTGCAACCGCACATATAGTAAACAGTTTCCGGTAGCCTTCGCCCCAAATGTACTTTCAGGTTGCCTTTGCCCCAAGTTTAAAAAAATATTAACTTTGTAATTTAACTGTTTCTTTAAATACATATTTATGTTTGCCTCGGCTGCGTCAGTATTTGTTAGAGACACGTTTCTCTTAGGCAGCGTTGTGATATGACTAAGAATGTAGGCTTACACAGATTATAATTTTACTTCACTCGAGGACGCACAAGCAATGCATCCAGTTATGAGCACAGTCTGCAGGCAACTGACTAGATTTCAACCGTCTAAACTTGTAAATTTCTGTATTTCAAGTCTCTGATTGGCTATTTTTATAAACTGTCACTAAAATTACATTAATGCTTCCAAGAATCACAAATAACATTTAAACTCTGAAACTCATTATTGCCTCAAGGCTACCTCATTGTTACCTCATTGTTAGCAACTTTTAACTTGTTATTCTCACAGCTCCTACATTATTAAATTACGTAATATATTCACATGACATTATTACACATGGATACTATAATATAAGTATATGCAATGGCTGTTACATACATTTTACAAATTATTACATACACATATTGCTTCAAGGCAGGCTGTTATTGAATTTATATATTATATAATTTGACTGAAAAATATTTAAGTGTTAAAAATACTGCCTCTAACTCAGCAAAAGCAGTCTACAGTAATCCCAGAAGGCTGTTAAGATCACTTTCCCAACAGATGGCACTGAAATTCTTTTGTCACATGGTGATCTGGATGTTTCCACACCATGGTCTGTTGCTTCGATTCTGATGTGAAATGCAGTATCCAAGTTTCATCGCCAGTAAGAATGTGGTCCAGGAAACCTTCACCCTCCTTGGCGTATCGTTGCAGATGATTCAGTGTAGCAATTATTTTCTTGCCTTTCATTATGTCATCCAACTGCTTAAGCATCTTCGACATGAAACCTTGTAGTATCCTAAGGACTCATGAACGATGTCGTAAACACTCCCATACAAAATGCCAAGCTCCCAGGAAATTAACCTTGCATCCATGCGGGAAACATTGTCGTCAGTCAGCAACAAATACAGCCTCCCTGAACACTCATTGTCATGAAAGACTTCACAGCCTTTTGCGAAATCATAGCACCACCTCACACTTCTCAAAGCAAGACATTTTTCCCTATATGTGGGCTGCATTTCCCTGTGAATCTCAATGGGTGTTTGTCCCTTGCTCCATAGAAAGCGAATCTCACTTCGTTGTTCATACCTCATGGACGTGTGAAGCACAACCGATCTTCAATAACTGACAGCAGTGCTGCGCTGCGGAGCTACTGGCAGATAAGATTGGACCAATTCAAGAAAGGTCCACCACTGGGAATTCATATATTGACTTTGCATTTACAGCCATAATTTGTCTAAAAAAACAGGGGCATAGACTTTCTGATTCGCCCTCATACATATAGTATAAGTAAAACAGATGTTAGTTAATAGTTTCTCTTATGTGTTTTCCTGCAATAGCTGGTACACATAGCTTTATGAAGTACAGTTTAGTTTTAGGATTTCATCGTAAACTATACTCTTTGTGAAATTTCCTTCATTCCCTGGAAAATGACTTTGATGGAAGGTAGCATCATTTAAGATCCTTAAGATTATTAGATGATAATAATTGTGTAATAATCTTAAAGCCTACGCTCTCTAACATAAGATTATTGTTCATTTGTGGCTATAGAACATGAACTAAATTATTATGACAACATGAATTGAATGAAATATCCATTCACAATTTCATTTTTAAAATATCTTGCTTCACAATGGCTACATATTTCATTTAGCAGGCCTACATTGAATTCTGCAATGGAATTTTCATGTTAAATAGTGTTGTGGCTTAAGGGACTTTCATCTCTTTCATAAATATTTTGTACTATCATTCATATTCTGGCTCTAAAAATCATGGCTTCCTCTAGAAGTGAAGCAAAGCCGGTGGTCCCATGTCATAGATTTATGACACATAAAAGAACCTCAAGCGTGATAAAGAGGCCTCTGAGCAAAATTACTGGTCTTTCACATCCAATATAGAATGGGATGCTAAGGACCACAGCAGTTAAACAGCATACATAAACAAAACTCAATTTAATTTAATTTTTATATTCTGACTCTTGCTGTTGAAGTATCCCTTAGCACTATACTATGCTGCCGTGGACATCCTGTTAAATGATGACTCATTATTAAACGCAGAACAACATATACCTTCACAAAATAAAACATGTAAACCAATACAACACATCAAATAGAACAAAATAGTATAATAACACTTTAAAGTTGTGGCATTGTCTTCTGTTTAGCAGATAAACATTTGGTTACATGGTTACTAATGCTGTAATCAAGTGGTAAATAAACAGTTCCTTTTGTTTGGCTGCAACAAATATAGGTGGCCATGAATTTAAAACAGCTAATTGCTGTGAAATTAACATGCATTTTACAAATATTCATTTTAGAATTTAATATTTTTGTGATATTGTAAAGACTGAGCAGTTTTCATTTGGTATGCTGCCCTCAGTCCAGACTTTCAAGATTAATGTGTAAATTCATTTACAATTTCAAATTTATATATATATATGATTGTTGTATAAGTATGTAAATAGTGCTACATTTATGAGATTGTGAAAGCTATTAAAAGGTAATTTTTATAGCCTCATAAACTAATTCTATGATAATTAATTGTTTTGCCACACATGCTGTATGTAGACTAAGGTTGGAAAGGTAGAATCAAACTGAAAAGTTCAATGCCATAACCAGGATTTCAAACATGGATCTTTAGTTTTTCTTGCCATTGCTCTAACCAACTGAATTGCCCCGGCAACATACTGGTACAACAAAAATTGACATTGATTGACCTAATAGTGGTTAACTATGAAGGCCAGGACTTAAAGTAGTTTCAAGACCCCCAAGTCACCATGGGGGTAAGTTATCTAAAAATGATGTGTTACACTCACATGACTTTCTCTACTCTTATACAAACTATTTTTACAAACGCTTATTCCCCATATGCTTCATGTTAATCAAGATATCGAGAAGTTAATCTTATTGCTAATTTTCTTGTAGATGCAAGGGGAATTGGTAGGCTTTAAGCGACAATCAAATGTTTTAAGAGCTGGTTGCTATGTGGAGTATTCCATTCTCTTTGCATTACCAGGACAAAAAAATGAATAACGAATTTGAGAAAAATTATAAGTATTGGAAAATTTAAGGGAATAACAAGCAATATCTCGAAAATGGTTCACTCAACAAAAAAAATCTGATGTGTTACACTCACATAACTTTCTCTACTCTTGTACAACCTAATTTTACAAACGCCTATTCTCCATATACTTCATGTTAATCGAGATATCGAGATGTCAATCTTATTGGTAATTTTCTTGTAGATGCAAGGAAAATATGGTAGCTTTTAAGCGATAGTCAAATATTTTAACGCTGGTTGCTATGTGACGCATTCCATTCTCTTTGCATGTCCAGGACATAAAAAAAATGAATAACGCATTTGAGAAAAAGTATAAGTATTGGAAAATTTAAGGAAATAACAAGCAATATCTCGAAAACGGTTCACTCAACAAAAGAAATGCATATGACATAAGTTGTGTATTTTAACGCGATCTACATTTTTTGTGTAGTAAAATTTTGTCTATCTCTTATGGTTTACCAGTTATGCAAAAGTCGTTCACAATGAAGAATACTTTTGGAGACATTCCCTGAAAATTCGAGATATACATTTCATTTCTCATAACATTACCCTAAACATATGATATTTTCATCAAAATCGTTAGAGCCATTTTTGAGAAAATTAAAATTTTCGAAAAATCTTCCATGTAAAGGGTAGTCTGGGGTGGGGGGATTTTCTCGAAAACCTTCGTGTCGCATCTCTGGAAGATACTGAATCTAAATACCAAGTTTGGTGCTTATCCGATTGTTCGTTTTTGAGTTATGCTGTTCACAGACACACAGACACACACACACACACACACAGACACACACACGGACATGTTTCCAAAAATGCTTTTTTTGGATTCAGGAGGTCTCAAAACGTGTATTTCCGGTGAAATCTCGGTATCGAATTTTTGGGTGGAATGCAATACTTCCCCTACTTACTATACGTAGTAGAGAAAGTAAAAATGTATATGACATAAATTGTTTATTTTAACGCGATCTACATTTTTTCTGTAGTAAAATTGTTTCTATCCCTTATGGTTTACCAGTTATGCAAAAGTTGTTCACAATGAAGAATACTTTTGGAGACATTCTCAGTAACTTTGAGATATACATTTCATTTATCATGAAAATATCTTAAACATATGATATTTTAATCAAAATCGTTAAGAGCCGTTTTTGAGAAAATTAAAATTTTCGAAAAATGTTCCATGTAGAGGGTAATCTGGGGTGTGGGGATTTTCTTGAAAACCTTTGTGTCACATCTCTGGAAGATAATGAACCTAAATACCAAGTTTGGTGTTTATCTGACTGTTGGTTTCTGAGTTATGCTGTTCACAGACATACACACAGACACACACACACACACACACACACACACACACGGACATGTTTCCAAAAAAGCTTTTTTTGGATTCAGGGGTCTCAAAACATATATTTCCGGTGAAATCTCGGTATCAAATTTTTGGGTGGAATACAATACTTCCCCTACTTACTATATGTAGTAGAGAAAGTAAAAATGAATTTGAGAATGCCTTGTGTTTTACTGGAAAAATGCAAGTTGGTTGGAGAATTGAATGTTATACCAGCATCTTGCCATGGTATCTCAGTTAGTTAGAGCAATGGCACAGAAAATTATGAAAATCCATAGTTCAAATCCTGGTTATGGCATTTAATTTTTCAGCCTGATTCTACCTTTCCAAATTCTATGATAATTTGACAAGGTGTGGACACTTATAGATACAAGGCCTTAGATGTGAAGATTTTTAACAGGCACTCTACATAGCTAAGGGATTTGTTAGTGAATGCTTTTGCTTACAACATGTTAATTTTATATCATTTATTTATTAGCTGCGAAAGTTATAATGCAAGTGTAGTAACATCAGGAATTAGCTACATAAGATATAAAATAGACAACATATTTAGATAAGTAAAATATTGTGAAGTAGTGGCTATGGCTCCAGCTTATTGGGAAGGTGCAGACCGACCAACTGATTGCAAAGAGATAAGTCGATGGGATACCACTCTCCTCTGTGTAAACACCAAGCATTATTGGGAGATAATGGGATTGTTCTTCAAAATTCTTTCTCTCCACCTCCCAAACATTCTGAAGTCTCTGGAAAGTTCCAGCAGCTATATAAGTGAGCATTCTCACAAGTGAGGTTGCAACAATAGCTGTGACATACAGTGAATGCTGCTACTACAACAGATTAGAGAGGACTGTGTTCAACTCCCCACCAAGTAAACCATCTGGAGAATGGGCTACTTCACACATATTTCATTACGCCGCTATGACATGAAGAAAAGCAAAGTGGCAGGAAAAATTGAACTGAGCCACATTAGTAAAGTGACAGCGAGAACTAAGAGGAGTACCAGAGAAAACTGAGCTAGATCACAACAGTGAAGTGACAGTGAGAACTTATGAAACGATAGTGAAAACTGGATAATATCACAATATATACAATAACCATTAACATTAAATAATAGGTATACAAATCAAAATATACATAGTTAACTATATTAACATCTTATATATGAATTTAAAGGCACATGTAGGCTAAGCTGAATATATACAATTTATATTAACATTATATACAAGCTTTTTATAATTTACAAGCCTGAGTGCTATATGTATACAATTAACCTATTGGATTACCATAAAAGCTACAAAATACATTGTTTCTGCATTAATATGTACTTTAAATTTTACTTTTAACTATAATAAATTCATCTATAGAATAAAAGAACACAACACCCTTAAACACAATATTTTTTAGTTCATTTTCAAAACTAGTTTTACACTTTATACATTTTATGTGCTGTAGTAATTTGTTATATAACGTGTTAGGAAATGCACACTTTATGGTGCAAACAGCTTTAGCCAATCAGGGTAAAGCAGACCCAGAGTAGCATAGTTTGGTATGTTTACATACGGAGTAAGCTCAGAAGAAGCAGGATTTATGCACAATTCATACTACAAGCGTAATGCTGCCACAAAAAGGGAAATTACTGATATTTGCCAGTGATTGTGTAAATACATCCATTACTTAGCAGCATGCCCATCTTAAAAATGGGTGCTCTAAAATTATGGAACTGTGGGAAGTTTAAAATTATACAAGTGTTGATATAAGGTATGGTAAAGTCTTATGTTTTTTTTTTTTGCAGCCTAACTTGAGACCACAAGTAACAGAGCTGGTGTCCAGTGCTCGTCAACTTTATGAAGAAGCATGTAACTTGCTTCGTGAGAAGGCTCATAATCTTGTAAGTGCATATTTTTCTTTAAAATGTTAAGCTTAATAGTTACTATTCTGCTTGATCTTTTTGACTTACCTAACTTAGAACCAAGTGAAAACATATCACAATTACCTAAGAAGGATGTGTGCATAACAAGTTCAAAAATTCACCTTCCACTCAGAGATCTTACAGAAATTTGCTAAAATATTTAAAGAGTATGGCATAATGCTAACCCTTGTACATATTGCTTAAAAAACATACTCAGGACCAATACAAAATACAAAATTCCAGGTGGAGAAAACTTCAGTACGTTTATGAAATTAGATGTAAAGATTCCAGGAAAGTATAAAGGGAAAACAAAGAGGAACATGGACATAAGGTGTTAAAGAAAATCAGCTTCACAACAGTTTCTTATCCTTTGTTTTCTTCTGAACATTTTAAAATACACTGTGTATACACTGGGTGCAGAAAACAATATGTAGAAAACTGTAAAGTAGAAAGGTAGTACCAACATAAGCATTTTAAGGATGGGAACAATGGGCCACAAAAGAGATTTTACTGAGCTACATGCATCAATATTAAATTCATCATGTTAAGAGTTTCTAATTTTGAAACCAGTTTGTGGCAAGTCAAATGTAAATGCATTACACTCTTGTAAAGTTCTTCTTCAGGCTGAGAGGAGTGTAAACACATCAGGTTACGAGACGAAAAGCAAAATTTTGGTTTATCTAAGAAAAATTGCAGTTTTCAGTGTCATATACCTTAAACTTCTCTACCAGTCTTACCATTTTGTGCTATATGGATATTATAGTAAACAATTTGTAATAGTCACAGAAAGTCTTTTGAATATGAAGCAAATTGAATATGACTTTTCCTTCTTTCCTTCCTCCCTCCCTACCTCCCACCTACATACATATACTCTTCTTAAGGTTTATACAGTTGCTGCAATGGAAATCTTGACACTACAGGAGTAAGACAATATAAATAACAAAACTTTACATGCTTTTATTTTCACTATTCTTTTACAACTAGTACTTGATCATGTTCCCCTTAACTTGTATCACTTTCTGCAGTCTTCTAGGCATTGAATCTGCCAGATTTTCTAAATATTTTTTGTCCTTTTCCACATATAACTTCTTCACGGCCTCTTGCAGCTCTTTAATATTTGATGGTTGCTTATACCCCCACCGCTATAACGTTGCACCTGACAGCTAGCGTTTAAGTTGGTACACTCGCGAAAAAACAGATGAAAAGCTTCAACCGTTTGACTTCCTAAGCCAATCACAAGGCAGCATTCCGGATGGTCGATGACAAAGCGGAACCGGATCTAGAATCGGCTCTGTTGCCGGATGTAACTATTCCCAACCATGTGCTTCAGTTTGTGAATCTCTAGCAGAGCGTCGAGTTGTTCTTTGCAAGCTACATATTGTTCATTGTTATTTGTTATTTAGATTTGTGATTATTGTTTGATAGTTTTGTTATTGTTCGTTTATACATTTATTTATTTATATTTATCTATTTTATATATATTTCATTCATATTATTTATTTAAACAAAACTTAAGTGCAACAATGTCGGAAAAACGATGCCGATCGCCGAGTGATGATTCACGAAGTGAAAATCCTTTGCGCCGAGGTGTGCCACTTAATAGTCAGGCATTGGAACTATTATGGAGAACCCGGGAGTTCTTTGAACAGGAAAAGGAGTACGTGAAGCTTCACGGAAATCCCTCTATTCCTGCTGATAAAGCCGTACAACGAACTGCAGCAGCTCTTGATTTAAGCACGAGAACTGTTGTTCACAAAGGAGTGAAACTACAAGAGAAAGAGGACAAAATTCCTGAACCATCTGGAACACAACAGGTATTTCTATCAACTCCAGGGAAGAAAAAAAAGAAGCCTCGTCCAGTCACAAATATTGATGCTTTCCAATTAGATGCCATACGTAGACACATTTATGCCTATTATCATAGAAAGGAGTATCCGACCATACCAAAGCTGCTTATATCGCTTATTTTCAATTAACAATAATAATACGAAATAGTTATTATTCAGTGACGTTCGCTACTTACGTACACTTTCTGTATGCGGCTTAGACACGATAGAAATTAGAACAATCAGCTGTTGTTGTTTACTAGCCACTGTGGGAACGTCGCAACCACGATGTAGCCAACCTTACGCGAAGCCACACGAACTGTCAAGTGCAACGTTATAGTGGCGGGGGTATATCTTTCTTATCTTTCATATCTTTCATCACATTCCAAACATTTTCTATAGGGTTTAGATAGGGGAGTCACCTGGCCATTCAAATACAGCTATATTGTTGTCTTTAAGGAACTTCTGGACTGCCTTTGTTCTGTGTTCTATGTCTTGGTGTAACACCAGGTGGCAATTGCACTACTGCATTTTTTAGGTTATAAATACAAGTGGTATCCAAAATATTCAGAACTGGTGCTGCCATCTTGACAGTAGTTGCAGTACAGTTTTGTACCACTAGGTGGCAACACTAGCACATCTGATGAGTGAGTGTTTAAAGTTTCACGCAGCTGGGTAGATGTGTTGAGATTCTACAGTACTTTTCATGATACTCTGTGTGTAGTGTGTGGTAATTGTATGATAGATCCAAGATTAGAACAGAGAGTGTGCATAAAATCTGTGCAAACCTCGGAAAAATGCTACGGAGACCCTTACAATGATTCAGCAAGTGTTTGGGGGACAAAGCATGAGCCATACACGTGTGTTTGAGTGGCATGCTCGGTTCAGGGCCGGCTGTACAGCTATTGAAGACGATGCTCTCACCGGTAGGCCCGTCAGTGCACAAGCTGCATGCTCCTCGTATTCTTTGATACCAAGGGATTGTGTACAAAGAATTCATTCCACCAAATCAAATAGTAAATTCCACATACTACTGTGGAGTTTTGTGATGGCTCCGTGAAAATGTGCAATTTTGGTAACAAGGGAACTGGCTGTTGCATCAACCCCTGTGACAATTCCTTCTTCACCAGGAGCTTTTTGACGAAAAACAACATGATGGTTGTCTCCTCCCACTGTACTTGCCTGATTTGGCACCCTGTGACTTCGCTCTATTCCCCAAGTTGAAAGAACATCGGTTTGACACAATTGAAAGGATTTAAGAAGAAATGCTGTCTCTGTTAAACACCCCCAAAGAACTTGACTTCCAGGATGCATTTGGAAAATGGCGGAATTACTGAGACAGGTGTTTACATGTGGAAGGGAACTACTTCGAGGGTGATGGCAGTCATTAATCTCAAAGTAAGTTTTTGACCAGATGGCAGCACCAGTCCCGAATATTTTGGATACCCCCTTGTAGCCTGTCTTAAAATATTTAGATCAGCAGCTACACAAATTACAGATGTGCCTACCTCCAACAGAGTCAAAGCACAAGTCTTCTCCTCAACAGTGAGCTGCTTACATCTCATTATTTGCATTAGAAGTAAAAATAATCTGATGCGTTACACTCACAGGACTTTCTCTACTCTTGTACAAACTATTTTTAAAAACGCTTATTCTCCATATGCTTCATGTTAATCAAGATATCGAGATTGCTTATTGATATCTTATTGCTAATTTTCTTGTAGGTGCAAGGGGAATTAGGTAGGCTTTAAGCGATAGTCAAATATTTTAAGAGCTGGTTGCTATGTGGAGTATTCCATTCTCTTTGCATTACCAGGACAAAAAAAAATGAATAACGAATTCCCATTTGAGAAAAAGTATATAAGTATTGGAAAATTTAAGGGAATAACAAGCAATATCTTGAAAATGGTTCACTCAACAAAAAAAATGTATATAACATCAATTGTGTACTTTAATGCGATCTACATTTTTTGTGTAGTAAAATTTTGTCTATGTCTTATGGTTTACCAGTTATGCAAACATCGTTCACAATGAAGAACACTTTTGGAGACATTCCCAGAAAATTCAAGATATACATTTTATTTGTCATGAAAGTATCTTAAATATATGATATTTTAATTAAAATCATTAGAGCCATTTTTGAGAAAATTAAAATTTTCGAAAAATGTTCCAAGTAAAGGGTAATCTGGGGTGGGGGATTTTCTTGAAAACCTTTGTGTTGCATCTCTGGAAGATACTGAACCTAAATACCAAGTTTGGTGTTTATCCGACTGTTCGTTTCTGAGTTATGCTGTTCACAGACACACACACACACACACACACACACACACACACACACACACACACACACACACACACACACACACACACACCGACATGTTTCCAAAAATACTTTTTTTGGATTCAGGAGGCCTCAAAACATGTATTTCCGGTGAAATCTCGGTATTGAATTTTTGGGTGGATTGCAATTACTTCTCCTACTTACTATACGTGGTAGAGAAAGTAATACACAGTTCCAAAAAGCATCACTCAGAATAAAATACTTGATGACTGCAACAACATGTCAATGAAGCTCTGTGTATGAATAATACAAGCAGACTGAGGGATGTCATGTTAGCAGCAGGAAGTTGTTGCTGTGCACTCGACAATCACATGCTTTGCAGCTCCTAATGCTGCTATGGTGGTGGGAGAACTGACAAACCAAGCGCATTATTCATATAAACATTTTCCTTGTGTAAAAAATATAAAGATTTGAATTTCAGACCTTGTAATTATTTGGGTTTAGGAAGGATCATGTGTAATTTACAGTCCCATGCAAATTAATCAGAACAAAACAATAATAAAACATTTTACATGGCTTCATGAATTTAATCATAAATTACTTGTAATTTACATTTATTAATACTTAATATGTCCTTTCTGTTTTATAAGTTCCATTACATGATTAGGCATTGATGCCAAAGATTGGAAAACACATTTTTGAGATCATCATCAAACCCATATGAATTAAAGCTAATATCAAACGTTCTTTTGTGGCCAGTCAAGCACACAAATATCTTTGAAGAATTTCTTCACTTTCTTAGAAGTGTGGCATGTAGCTAAATCTAGCTACTCCATCACCTTCTGGAAACCTTTTTGGAGTTCACGAACAACTCTCACCAGTATTGTGATGTTCTGATCACTTTTCATCATGCCTTCAACTGGAATTAAAGGTCCTAGTCCTTCATAGGTGAAACAGCTCCAAAATATTTTCCTCTCAGGGTGTTTTACAATCTTTTGAAAATGTGCTGAAATTGCAGGTTCATTATTTTTCTGGCGCACATACTGAACCCTCTGACCTTGCACTTCGAAATGAGTCTCATCAAGAAAAGAACTTTTTTCCAGTTTTGCAGTGTCCAATTCCAATGAGCCCATAAGAGGATTTCTTATGCATTGCTTGTGTAAGAAGTTGTTTCTTCACAGGTTTTTGGGCTTTTCTTCCAACTGCTAAACTATCTAGGAGTAAGGCTCAATAGTGCAGGGGAGTGGAGAGAACAGAAGAAAAAAGTACTAGCAAAGGGGAAACAAGCAATACAGGTAATCAGAGCATGTATGAACAAAATACCAGAAATGCAAATTGCGTGACTAGAAAGGATATATAGCACAGTGGTGGAAGCAAGGGTGTTATACGCAGCAGAGATATAGGGGCTGGAAAAAGGATGGGAAAATGTAGATGCTATACATTGATGCAGTAATTTGTATCACAAATTACTTAAATGTAAATAATGATTGTAGTATGAATATGCATTATTATATGACATTGATTTGAGATGTTTATTGATTGTAATTATTGTTGAGAAGTAAGTTTATACTGCCTTACTGAAACTGACAATAATAGCGTGCAATAATGCAGCGAGGGGGTGAGCTGTTTATCATTATTGGAAACGAGGAAGTTACGTAATATTGGCGCGTTTTTCTTTTAGAATCTTCTGGAACATTTCCCTAGAGCATATGTATTCATAATTTTCATTGGATATAAAAATAGACGCTAATGTTGGCGCGTTTTATTAGCCAATTGCAGCTCAGTTATAATCTTTAGGCATATCGGGGTGTATGAGTATAAAAAGCCAAGTCAGAGGTAGATCGCACACAGTTCATCGAAAGTATTTGTAAAGTACACGTCGCATTCCCGTCAGTTCATCGAAAGTATTTGTACGGCACACATCGGATATCAATTTGCAGGTTACGCGTAACAGAGTTATGAAAAATCTCAAGTGTGATAAAGTTAATTATACAAAAAGTTGAATTACGCGAATTAAGAGTGATCAGTAATGAAGTTATTATAACAGTTTCAGTTTGGCGAGTGTCAAGATCAATGTGTAAATGTGATAGTAAATGTGTTCGACAATAAAAGTGTAAAACAAATTTCTTCATCAGTGTTATCTTTGGATAAAACATTCCTTTCCGTTTACACAACCTGTATAAAGAGAAGTGCTTGACGAAAAGGATAATAGCTAGCCGGAGGACAGAGAACCAAAATTAAATAAAATAAAAGTAGCATGCTTTCAAACAAAAACTAATACTGCCGCAAATTGCTAACACCAGATGGAGCTAACAAACCTAACAAATGAATCACGTCACAAGATGGCTTCACCGCGTGAAGTAAACACAAATACACAAACATTATAAATCAACCATCGCAAATTTGGCTCCCAAACGTGGGGCTCAATAAACAACAAATATACAAATACATTAATAATACCGTCGCAAATTGGCTCCCAAACGTGGGGCTAACAAACAAACCATAAAACACTTCAAATTGGCTCCCAACGTGGGGCTCAATAAATAAATAAATATAAAATAAATAACACCTCAACATAGGAATTTTTGCAAAATAAGCCTGGGATTACCAAGGAGTTCACAGGATGGAGTAGCACAAGCAGAACTAGGGAGAGTGGGAGCTAAAGGCAAAATGGTAGATAGGGCAATCAAATACTGGTTCAGAATAAAGCTACTAGAACAAAATGAGATACTAAAGCAATGCTTGGTTGTACAGGAGAAAATGGGAAAAAAGAAACTGGGATGCACAAGATACAGACAACATTGGAACAAATAGGAATGGGGGAAATATGGGCAGAAAGAAACAACAAAAGTAAGGGTTTCTGGAAAGAAATTAGAACAAGAGTGGAGGATATTGAAAAGCAAGAAATTATAAGAGTTTCAAGGAAAAAAGTCATTAATAGATTATAAATATTTTAAAACAAAATGGGGAAAAGAAAGATACCTCAAAGTATGCCACAAAGGGACCAGAATGGACGAGGACAGGTGTAATGAATTTAAGTGGTCTGACAGGGAGAAGAAGGAGGGAGAGATGTACTAAATGTAATGGATTACATGACAATTGTCATTATATTCTGGAATGCAAGGGCACGGATAAAGGAAGACAGAACTTAATACTACGGAAATGGAAAAATTTACCAATAGAGCAAAAAGTTAGGAAGATTTTTAATACCAGATCAAATGAATATATAGTGAAAGCAGGAAAATGTTTAGGAAAATTTAGGTTAAAGTGGTTAAAAGAAATGTGAAGCAAATTGGAGAATATATGGGAAAAGGGTAACAAGGCAAAAAAAGTAAATAGTGGAAAATTATACTTCCCCATTATACAGGATGTTTCAGAAATACTTTTACAAACTTCGGGTATGGGTTCCTTACACCACAAGAAGGAAAAAAGTTCATATGAATATATGTCCCATAATCCTTCGTTTTCTCATTAGGAGGTGTTCAACACAGTGGTACACTTATAACACACAAAACTCATAACAAATGCTTGAAATGTCCTCCTTTTGCTTCTATGCATGCCTGTACTCATCGAATCATGGAATGTTGCACCCTGTCAAAAACTCCGGGATGGTGTGGAATGGTTTCGCAGGCTTCCATAACATGTCGATGAAGCGTTTCTGCATCCAGGATGGCTGCTCCATAAGCCAATGATTTAGGATGCCCCCAGAGGTAAAAATCCACAGGATTGAGGCCGGGAGAACGTGCAGGCCATGGAACTGGTCCTCCTCTGCCTATCCATCGGTCATAGTGGATACCAGTCAGTGCATATCGAACAATGCAACTAAAATGTGCTGGAGCCAGGCATTTATCACATTTATCAGCAAGGTGACAATAAACAGCGACACAGGTTGGATGAGGTTGTCTTCGGCCTGGAAACTCCATCTGATACAGCTGTGCAGCCTCGCGTCCATTATCATTTGCGCGACCATACATAAAAATCATGTCTGCCTGTTCATGAAATGAATATACAGCCATAGTGGAATGAAATAGTGCAGTTAACTCACTACATGTACACAATTGAAACGTTGAAGACAGACTAATGGCAAATGACAAACGTAAACAAGTCTCCTTGGCAACACTTCGCCATCTACCGTATGTAGTATAATGGGTGAACGCCTTCTGTGAATGCATAGAGAAATGAAGTTTTGAGGTTAGACCCCAAAGGCCATTGAACTCACAATTTCATTGTGACAGGAATAACGTGAAAACCAAGGATAATGGGACATATGTTCATATGAACTTTTTTCCTTCTTTTGGTGTGAGGAACCCATACCCGAAGTTTGTAAAAGTATTTCTGAAACACCCAGTATATACAACAGAATGTTTCATGTAAGGGGAAGAGAAATAATAAGCAACCCTATTGTATTGTAAACATTGTATAAATTGCAGTAAATTCAAAGTAGACAACAAATTCTTTCATTCATTTATTTCAACTGCGAAAAGTCTACAACAGACATGCATCTAGATTCACCCCCCTGTCCCTCAGGTTGTGAGCCAAGTCCACAACAGTGAGCCTAGGATTTGTTTTGCTTTTCATAAGGAGAAAGCAGTCATCAGTTGTTTAAATTTTCTTTTTCTGAACACATTTACTCTTTTTCTTTGGTGTAATGGAGCCAGTCTCTTTGTACTGATAAATGATTCTATGTACAGTGGCTACATCAACACCAAACTTTGTAGCCCCCTCTTTGCGTCATAGAAGTATTTTGTGCTAATGCCAGAATCACACTTCATTTTCTGAGAGTGGTATCCATTGAAGACCGAAATTTACAAATATTATAAGAGGACTATAAAACTCGACCACATCCAAATAAGTGCATATTTGAACTGAAAACCAACTGCCACACAACAACTGACATGTGAAACAGCAAGCAACAATGACCAGAGAGCATTTCATTTCATTATAAGCACAGTACTGACAATTGTTTGTGAAAATGCAGCCAAATTTACCTTGTTCTGATTAATTCACACGGGACTGTATATACAATTTCACTATGTTGTGTAAGACTTTCTCAAATATTGCAACATTAGCATTATCTGTAGGTTTAACTGCTGCTCTGCCTAAACGTTCTTAAGGTAGATTTATTTAATATGATATTGCTATGACAAACCAAATGTTTTCTATTACAGAGATTGAGAGAAGATCTTGAAGGAAAACTGAGTGCTGCATTGGGAAACATGGAGATGGAGTTAAGAAAATGTGTGACGTACGACAGTGCTGGACTTGTTCACTTTCAGCAGCCTCCGTCAGAGGAAGTAAGTTTGGATGTATTTCTCTACCTATTCCAATTCTAATTTATCATGGATAAAACTTTGAGACAGAAATATTACTATACTGGAGAGATAGATAAAGTAATTAGCTAATATTGGTGGCTATGAAGCTTGGGGCTTAAACTACTTATGAAATTCTAAGTCATCATTGGGCTATGTTATCTCATAAATGAACTTGAGAATGCCTTGTGATTTCTGGGAAAATGTGACTCAGTTAGAGACTTTAATGTCATGCAGGCATGTTGCCATGGTAACTCAGATGATTAACACAGGCAACACAGTAAGCCAAAGATTAGTGGTTCAAATCCTGGCTATGGCATTGAATTTTTCATTCTGATTCTTACCTTTTCAACTTTAGCCTACACACAAGCTTATGTGCAGGAACAGTTAATTAACAACTATTGCTGTATAATTTGTTGTTAATTAGTTTCTGGTCATTCTGCTATACAATGTAGATTTTTATCTATATTTTCACATTTGTTGCTTTTAGCCCTGTTAACCACACTATTCTTGCCCTGCCCCACGCAAATACTTCCCTACGCTTTTACTGCAAACATCCACATACGAGGGGCACTATTTATATTTTGAGCCTAATAATTAAAACAAAGTAATTTCTGATTGAAAACTGCTTTATTGTTTTTCAAAATATTCTCCTTTATGATCAATACACTTTTGCATCCGTTTGAACCATTTGTCAAAGCATTTATTCCAGTCTTCTTGAGACACCGCCAAAACATGGTTTTTGAAGGCATCAACGGCTTCTTGTGCCAACGAAAATCGTTGTCCATGCAATTTATTCTTCATGTTCGGGAACAGAAACAAGTCATTGGGTGCCAAATCAGGACTGTATGGTGGATGACCCATCAATTCGATTTTTTGAGCCTTGAAATACTCTGTTGTTAGACGAGATGTGTGTGTGCTCGCATTGTCTTGATGAAGAACGATCCTATTGTTCTTGTTGGTTTTCCTTACTTCACCGAAGACTTCCAGCAAACAAATGGTTGTGTATCATTCAGCATTGACCGTTTTATGTTCCTCTAAAGGCACTGTTGCCACATGGCCAGTTTTGCTGAAAAAGCAGGCAACAATTTTCTTCGAAGTGCTTGAGTGCGAACAACTTTTGTTGGATTTGCTTCATCTTGAAACACCCATACAGTTGACTTCTGTTTACGTTCCGGCTCATATGCATAGATCCATGATTCGTCACCTGTTACAATCTTATATATGTCTTTTGAGGCACGGCCATTGTATTTCTTGAGCATTTTTGTACACCAATCGACACGAACATCTGTTTGAGATTGCGTCATATTATGTGGGATCCAATGAGAGCAAACCTTTTTCACTGCTAAATAATCATGCAATAGTTTATATATGCACAATATGTTGTGTGACGATCTTTCATTATTAGTTTTTGCACAGCATCAATGTTTTCTGGCACAACAACTGATTTTGGACGACCTTCACGAACTTCATCATCGAGTGAATGGAGGCCATGATTAAATTTGTTATACCAGCATTTCACAGTGGCAAAGGCTGGAGCTTCATTGCCAAATGTGGAAGTTAGTTGATCGATGTACTATTCTCTTGATAATCCACGTTGAAAGTCGTAATAAATCATTGCATGAACATTTTCACGAGTTAATTCCATGTTTTTGTTGACACACAATTTTCAAGTTAGTGTAAAGAAAACAGATGACGCTCTATTGACAAAATGTTTGAAGTAGATTATGGTCAAAAATTTCAAACTTTCCATTGGAAATGTCAGATGTCACCTACAACATTCCGCGTTGCCAAGGCTCAAAATATAAACAGTGCCCCTCGTATTTTTCCTAATCCTATTCTTTCTTATACTTCCTATAATTCCATATCTCCTGCTTTTCAATGTTTGTCACTTCATGATTTCACTTTATTCCACACCCTTATCTATTAATTATCTCCAGATTTTCTATCTCAACTATTCCAGTTTCTTGGATTATTTTCTATATTTCAGATAACCAACTTCTTTCCCATTATGCTTTCTC
Source organism: Deroplatys truncata (assembly GCA_030765065.1). Taxonomy (NCBI): domain Eukaryota; kingdom Metazoa; phylum Arthropoda; class Insecta; order Mantodea; family Mantidae; genus Deroplatys; species Deroplatys truncata. The sequence goes on along the minus strand of CM060987.1, from coordinate 177,792,252 downwards.
TTGTATCTGTTAACAGTCTTTCTTCATCCCTTGATTTGAATCTCATGCCAGTATTTCAATATATGTTTAACTACTATGCCTTTCCTGGCAATTCTTCCCAATTCAGTTAGGGCTACCCCAATAAGAGCTGCACTAAATAATCCCAAAACCATTTTACAAAATATCCTAAGAATATAATCAATATTCTCCCATCCTTTCTCTGTACCCCAAACTTCCATCCAATAGTAGCTGAATAAACTCTCTTTAGGCAGGCTCCACTCATGCTCTGTATTTTCTTCAAAACAGGCTGAACACAAATTTGGGTTATATTTTAAGTTGTTAAAAGCTTTGCTCATAATATAATTTTTAGTAAATTTAACATGTGCTTTGTTCTTTACCAACTAAGATGTAGATAACATTTGAAATTCTTAGAACATCTATTTTGCATGTTATGTTCACATCTGTTGTATGGTGTGATAGCATGGGGAAATTCTGCTAACAGTATAAATTATTATCATATGACTTTATTCACCATGATTTCCAATACGGAAATACTGACTTTATCAAATTTAAACAAGTGTTACAATACAATAAGAAAATGAATAAACTTACATATACAAATAATGAATTGACATAAAAAAATTATGTCCTAACTAATGTGTTTGGACAAATGAAATAACGAAAACATGAATATTGACAAATACAAATGTAATACTTAGTACATATTACATAATAAAACCATATCCTTTCAAAATATTCACCCACTGAATAAAAACAACCTTGTATTAAGAATTTCTTCATACCTTGAATTTCTTGAATACCATTATAATGAAGACTTTTCGTAAAAGTTCTTTTATGTCTTTTAATGTGTAACTGAAATTTACTTCTAGTATTCCGATCATGAATGTTAAAGCTATTTAACTGCATATAGTTATTACGGACGTTTCATATATGTAAACTGATGGAACTGTTAAAGTGTTTAATAATTTGAAATAAGGTTTACAGCTTGTGCCACTGCAAGGGTTTAGCATTAGTTCTGATTGCCCTCTTTTGTATTATAAAAATTCTATTATTATGGCTTGACCATCCCCAAAATGTTATACCATACAGTAAATGTGAATGGTAGTATGCAAATTAGGCTATTTTCAGCATGTCAAGATTTATTGAAGATTTTAGGGTATGTAATGTAAAATATATTTGGTATAATTTCTTGGCTAAAACATCAATATGCATTACTCAGTCAAGATAACTATCAACCCAAACTCCAAGAAATTTAATTTTACCTGATAAAGTTACTAATTCATTTTCTAAAAGAACATCAGGAAAGTTGTCCTCCGTGGTGTAGTGGTTACCATGCTAGCCTCTAGTTCCCGAGGTCGCGGGTTCAAACCCGGCACAGGGCGGTGGTTTTTTTCGGGCATATAAATCCTTAACATGGCTTCCTTCTGAAGGGAAGTAAAGCTGGTGGTTCGGTGTCGTAGATTTATAGCACATAAAAGATCCTCAAGCCTGATAAAGTGGCCTCTGAGCAAAATTACTAGTCTTTCATGCCCAATATAGAATGGGACACTAAGGACCACAGCAGTTAAAGAGCATCCATAAATAAAATTCAATTTATTTATTTACATCAGGAAAACTTACATTTTTGTTAACTTGGTGATGAAATCCCACAGCAAAACTTTTATTTTTGTTAATTATAATTTATTTTCTTTAAACCAACTATGTAATCTGTTGTCATGTCAGTGTTACCTTTAAGTGCTTGTTTGCCTTTAGCAGACATTAAAACACTTATAACATCAGTAAAAATAGTAAATTTAGCATTAATGAAATCACCGTTTTCAGCCAGGTCATTAATATAAAGTAAAAATAATAAAGGACCCAAAATTGAGCCCTGTGGCACTCCATGTTTAACATTTCAACACTAGAGTGAGAAGCTTAAATTTCATTTGAGTTACTGTCTACAAATTTAATTTCAGTTAGATGCTTTCTAAGTTATGATTCAAACCTTCAAAAGAATTCCTCTTATACCATAATTATACAACTTGTGAATTAATACATTGTGGTCAACCAGGTCGAAAGCTTTTGATTGATGAAGAAATATTCTCATGCACTGATTTCCAGTATCTAGTGTTTTATGTACTTCTTCAATAATGTTCTGCAATGCCAAGTTAGTAGATTTCCCTTGCTGAAACCGATTCTGTGCTTTTGGTATAATACTATATTTATTTAAATTTAATATCAGCCTATTGTACACTACCTTTTCAATTACTTATTTAGAATCCTTTTTATGCAGATCTTTGAAACTTTTAAGGTCTGAGGAAAGTATCCTTCTTTCATTGATAAATTAATTATATGGCATAATGGTTTAGCCAACTGTAAGGACCAATTTTTTAGTAACATATTGGAAAAATCATCAAGATTTTAGGTTTCATGCTTCTAATTATACAGAGAAATTCCTCTTCATTTGTTGGTGAAAAAAATAAAGACTCGAAAATTATATTTTTTTGGTCACTTATCAGAGGATTCCTTATAATGTTTCCCCTCTCTGTAATATTATTGGCAATAGCAGAAAAAAACTGATTGGATTCATGAGCGACCATCGCAGACCAATCTACCATTTACATTTATACTAAACACCCTATCATTTCTTTTAAGTTCTGCAGTTTCATGCTTTATATTGTTCCATATCATTTTTTATTTAAGTATAAGTTTTTCACTAGATTAGCATTATAAAGTTTTTTTGCCATCCAAGTTACTCTTTTGTGTATTTTTTTGTAGTTTGTATAATATTATTTCATGCCATCAGTGACATGATTTTCTATAATTAGTTTACTTAAGAAACGTAACTTTTCACTCAATACACAAATACCCTTAGTACCCATTTTGTCTTTTTATAATGTTTCTCTCTAAAGATATTTAAGTTACAAAAGAGAGCTATTAGAATAATCATGAATTGCCCCATTAGAAGAAAGTTTTAAGCCACTCTTTAAGAACCTTAATATTCTGCCACTTCCGTGCATATATAATATGTTTTAATTTATATGAAAAATAATTTAAATAAATTCATAACAAATGCAGAAGTTCATTAATATAAACAAGAAGCAAAACCAGGTTGCCTATTAGCAGTTATAGAACTAAATTATTTGACGACTGCTGTAAATACAATGGACTAAAACTGTATAATTTTATTGTCATCCTTAACTAATATTTCAAATCCAGATAAATTCAAGAAAGAAGTAAACAAATTTCTGGTATAAAAGCAGTCTTATTCAGTTGTTGAGCATTATGAATATTGCCTAAAAAATGTATAAACGTGGTTTTTGTATGTTAAACCTAAATGATTTTTAATTGTAAACTGAATTTTTAGTGTAAGTAGAAATTTTGCAATACATTCATGCTATTATACTCTGTATTGTATTTTGACTTATCTTATCTCATGTAGATTATCTAATGGATTAAAATAATGTAACTTTACCTAATTTCTTTTTATTGAAATTAAAATAATTTGATTCTCAGTGATACTTAACTATATTATTGTTCCATAACATGTTAATAAATTAAAATGCGTGATTTTGTTTTAAGGGTGAACGTAAAGCTCGTGCTCGTGGACTGTTTTGGCTCAAGTTCCGTCGTGGCGGAGGTGGAGGAGGTAGCAGAACTGCTAGAGATGTTGCAACATGGGGTACAGCAGAAGTGGCAACGTGGCTTGAAACCCTTCAACTCTCTGAATATGCTGAGAGCTTTACACGCCACGATATTCGTGGCCGCGAGCTCCTTACCTTAGGTAGAAGGGACCTGAAGGAACTAGGTGTCACAAAAGTTGGTCATGTGAAGCGCATTCTTCAGGCAGTCAGGGACCTCACCATGTGATCCAAAAGTGTGTAAGTGGGAGAACATGTTGGTACCTCTCCGACATCTTCTCTTACTTACAATTTTTTGTGACATCTTAGTGTTGAGTCACAGAAGTTCATTGACAGGCTGCAATGGAAACTATAAAAGATATATTTTTAATATAATTGAATTTTTATAAAGTTTGTGCATACTTTTTTTGTTTTTCTGATAATCACTAGGTGTGTCTTTTTACAATCTTTCACAAAGTGAAAATATTTGCACCACAGGTATTACTTGCTTTGCGCATTCTGTTGATGGTAAATACTAATACCTCCATGAGCACAATTTATAGCTATTTTCTTGTAATTTTCAGGAAATGTGATAGCAGCTGAAGCTTATCTACAAACTAGCTGTGATAAATATAAATAGCAGAACTTTATACTGAAATTTTGGTTTTTCTAATTCATTCAGCACAAGTATAAATCTTGGACTGTAGTTTTATACCACCACTTATTAATAATTCTTGGCCTTAGAACTAATAATGTTATTAAATGACTTTACACTCCTTCATTCAGAAGAGAAGATTAGATTGTTTTGTTCACAAATATTAACATTTGCAAACATGTATCGTATAAAATGCTACACCGATGAAAAGCTAGCACTAATTTTTTACTTTCTTAACTAACCTTTTACAGTGCTTTTTTTAATACATTAGCTTGTTACAAATGTTTGTGTACATATAAAATAAACGAATTCTTGCTTCATTGTGGTCTGTCAATGTGAGCTAAAGCGCTGTGTTTGTTATCTTAAAATCTTATCGGCTAAATATAATGCCTCCATCAAGTGCATTCACCATACTCTTACTGTTCACAGTACAGTTGTATTCACTTATGGCAAAGGGCAAAATTTAATTTTTATGAAAGCAATATTAATTAAGGTATGTAAATAAAAGTACTTTAGGAAAATAAATTCATCTATAAAAATTGTGCAACTGTAGAACTATTTCTCTGGCAGTTTGGCCTTCAAGTTTCTTATTCTTCTTAAGCCTTGGAAATATTTCTGCAGTTCTGCAGTGATCAAGGATGGTCACTGCATCCATTAACATCATGCACAAATGTAGAGGTGACCAGCCTGAACCACTAGAATGGAAAGTAAAGATACAATTCAGGCTAGTGTGTTGAATCCATTGGATTGTATCTCTGAGTGCAATGACTGCTTTACGAAAGAAATGTGAGGTATTTTTGCAAGTAGTCATGTCTGGTAACTAAGGGCAGAGCTATGGTGGATCAGCAGACAGATTTTGTAATTCATTTCTTTCTTGATTGCTATTTTAATTACACATTCAGCAGACTTTTATGAAACCTGTCATTTTGCAAAGATCCTAGGCAGATCACGAAAATCCTGGTATGTAGAAAAAATGTGAAAGCACATGTTCTGCTGTGGTTCTTCATGAAATGACAGAGCTTGTTAGGCATAGTCTAACCTAACCTCCAACCTACTAACCTAACCTAAAACTTTTTGCTATCTCTTGGCTTTTAGAGGCCTTGTCAAATGGTGTATTAAACGAAATTACAGCATACATAAGCTTTTCATGACCTGCTCAGGACCTTCATAACATGGCAGATTTCAGCAAAGCCTCAACATATATATAAAACAAAACTTGCCTAACCACCACTCCCTAAACCTTCCACCATAAATAATTCTGTTCAACTCTTCTTTCAGTCCCTAATAAAAAAAAAATAATTATTTTTGCTCCATTTAGGTTTTAAATATAATAAGACAAAGCTTTTTATTTTATGAATGTTATAGGCAAATACTGAATAAACTCTGCAGCTAAATTTCTCCTTGGTTTATCCATTTAGAAAATTAATTTTAAAATAAAGCAGTACCTATCAAGCAGGCCTGCAATAAAACTATGTAACTACAGTCCTGGAGTTCATCTGTGGTCCAAACAAAACTGCTACTAGTGACTTCGGTTTACTTATATCATATTTGTGATTAGATTTCTTTGACCAAGTAATGGCCAAAACTAGATATTACTAGCAGGATCCAGAATTCTTGTCACCAGAACTCTCCTCTTTGCAGAAAATTGTCACTACTAAAGATAATAACTTGGACTGATCATAGTAAAGCAATTTCCAAATATTAATTAACAAATACTCTTAACATAGTTTAATTGAATCTTGAGTTGGTGGATACACTAAAGCTTTACTTACCTTAAATTAATGGAATATGTTTTGAACTCACCGCTTGTCTTCATCTTCAGCTTTTTTCTGACTGAGTATGATGGGAATTTGGGTCCACAGATGTAAGCAGCGTGGAGGTGGTGTCATCTGGTGTGTCCATGATGAAGTTGCTTAGTTTGTTGAGTGATGGGGTTTCAAAGTTCATTACCGTTTTCATGCGTTTGATTATGTGTATGTTTTCCCAAACTTTAAGATCTGTTGGATTGGTGGTGCATTTCAGGAGTCTGACTATGGGGTTGATGTTGTGGTTTATGGTCCAGAAATGGTTTGCTATGGCAGGTTTGTCCATCTGTTTGTTGGATATACATCTGAAGTGTTCTTTCCTTCTGGTTTTAAGGTTTCTTTTTGTTTTACCAACGTACACCAAGTTATAATTTTCACAGTTTATTAGTTAGATGCCAGATTTTCGTTCTTGTGGAATTTTATCTTTGACAGGGTAAGCTGGTAGGTTCTGAATTGTGTATTTATTCTGTGATACCAACAATATGTTGTATTTTTTGAAGAGTTTATTAAATTTGCGATTCAGCTAAGGATGGTATGTGAATTTTTGAATTGTTGCTTTGGTTCCTACACACAGAGGGTTGTATTTTCTGTAATGCTATTTTATTGCTGGAATTTTTTATTTTGCTGTGGATTATACTGGTGTTGTAGCCATTTACTTCTGCTATGTGGAGGATGTAGTTGTATACATGTTCATATTCCTTTTTGCTGAGGGGAAGGTACATAAGCCTTGCCCACACTCTTGTGTACCTTCCTGTCAGCAAAGAAGAATATAAACATAAATACAACTACGTCCACAACAAAGTAAAAAACAGCATTACAGAAAATACAAACCTCTGTATGCAGGAACCAAAGAAACAATTAAAAAAGTTCCCATAACATCCTTAGTTTATCACAAATTTAATAAAATCTTCAAAAAATACAACATATCATTGGCATCACAGAATAAACATGCAATTCAGAACCTACTAGCTTCCCTTGTCAAAGATAAAATTTCACAGGGACAAAAATCTGGCATCTAACTAATAAACTGTGAAAATTGTGACTTGGTGTATGTTGGTAAAAGAAAAAGAAATATTGAAACCAAAAAGAAAGAACATTTCATTTGTATATCCAGCAAACAGATGGACAAATCTAGCATAGCAAACCATTTCTGGACCACAAACCATGACATCAACCTCAAAGTCAGACTCCTCAAATGCACCACCAATCCAACAGATGTTAAAGTTTCGGAAAACATACTCATAATCAAATGCATGAAAACGGTAATGAACTTTGAAATCCCGCCACTCAACAATCTAAGCATGGACATGCCAGATGACACCACCTCCATGCCATCTACTTCTATGGACCCAAATTCCAGTCATGCTCAGTCGGAAGAAAGCTGAAGATAAAAACAAGAGGTGCTTTTGAAACATGTTCCGTTAATTTAAAGTAACTGCAGTTTTAGTGTATCCACCGACTCAAGATTCAATTAAATTATTGTTTCGTTTCACTGTCTCTAGCTTTTGAATAACACTTTCTATTATACTTAACATTCTCATTTATCACTTATTCTAGCTGCTTGTCTAGGAACATTTTTTTCTGGCTGTTGCTAGCATCATCATCAGCTATCTACAACTGCTGGTACTTGATGGGTAGGTTAGAACCTCAGTTTCTCTATCGATGGAAAGACGAACTTGTAGTTGGGTATTTGTTCCATTTTCACATTTAAATTTGTGAGGTGGCCTTTGAATATTTTAATTAATATCTTCAACTCTCTGTGTTGTACATCCTGTTTAATGTCATGCTTCTCTTGTCAAAAATTATGTGCAGTGGCAGATATGTCTGTTTCTATATTTAAGTTCCTAAACCATATATGCCCAATTTTACGGTTTGTCTATAAAATGTACAGGAGCAAAGGCCTTTTTACAACTTTACAGCAAAGGAGGCTTTTTTTTTTAAAAAAAAAAGTTCCATTTATACCCCGCCTTTAACTACAATGGTCTTATCAGTGGCCTTTCCTTTGGCAGATACTATTGCCTATAGACAATGGTGTTAATTCGTATTTGCTTGTCATTGGGTTTCTAGTAAACTTTGAGTTTTAATCATTAGATCACACATTCAGACTCTCATTCATACTTCCAGACTCTGGGAAAGTGGCTAGAGAAAACTTATTGCCCCCAGCCAGGAATTGAACCCGGGACCCTTCATACAGAAGGCATATTTATGGCCTTGTGGTCAGATCAAAGTGTTGCAGATTTTCACCACAGACATGACAAAGCTTCTATTGCATTATATCATGACTTAAGATTACATATACCACGTTAATTGGTAATGCAGTGTTATGATAGACCAGAGCTTATCTGTGTGCCTGTCCTTCATCACAATAATGATCCCCCATTTAATGGGCTGCAAAAAAAATGCATAGCCTGTAGATTTAAAATTTCATTGCACCACTAGGAATCTCTAGTAACCAGCAATAAATGGGTACAAACATTCAGTAATGGAGGACATGAATTGTCAAATCAACTCCCTCACATAAATTGTTTATATCATTCACGTTCTATGGCTGCTGGATGTTTCCTATTTTTGTGACAGTTTTTGTATATAGTTCATGTTACAAAACATAAAATATGGACTATAAATCTCTGCATACACTAGGAAGTGGTGTTCTTTGCTTTAATACATATTTGTTGTGGACTAGGAAGTATTTCAGCATGTGTGGCAGAAAGGAGTACTAAGGTCTTCAAGCATTCTTATAAAATGGAATTCCCATTTATTTTACATGCAATTTTTGTACATTTACTGCACTGAACATTTTATGTATTCTAAGTTTCATGTCATTGCAAAATTATTACTCTTTGCTGGATGAGAAAGAGAATTATGGGTTTCAATTTTAGGAAGTTAGCAAGTATGGATTCATTTTTGTTTGGCCACAGCTGGGGGCTCCAAGACTATAGTTGCATAGTTTTATGTGCTGCAAATGGTGAACACTAATCATATAATAAATACAGTTATATCTCATAAAAATGCCTCTGTTAGTGACTTTTCCCTAGCATAACGCTTTTCATACATAATCCCTGAGTATTTCCAATAGCATTCTAGATGTTGTACTTCATATACTGTTTCCAGATCCCATTTGTAGCATCTTTTTGAACTGAAAATGGATAAATATTCCACATAAATTTAAAAAATTCTAAATTTATTGCATAGGAGACAAATTTTAATGTCCATATCTTAGGAACTTGCAAACAAATTGTCTTTGAATGAAAGGAATTTAATATTCAGTGCATACCTAGCAAGTTCCTGCGCTTTTTATTAACTTCAGTTTTCTTCATGTTCTGTGCTTTGTACAAGTTGTGATATTTAGCACCAAATGCCAAAGCAGAGATTACTTAAAACATACAGATTGTTCATAATTATGATGAAATTAGCTCATATTTGCATGTTGCAGTGTAGCATTTGAAGAGTAAAATATACTTCAAAAATGGCATCAAAATTGTTTTCCCAATCTTGTAAATCGTTTAAGGTTATACTTTAATAACCATATTCTGTCTTCTTTTGTCTTAATTAACCATGTAAATGTGTTAAATGGCTTAAGTTAAGCCTTCTGATTTAATTAGCAACATGTTCACAATAAGAACAAACTTAAGTGCTAAGACTTATATTGTTTCTGTACTAGAGATTTGCACAGGCTGAGGTTCAGGTTAGGTTCGGCCCTACCAGGTTCATGCTTAACTTGAATAATGTTTGTCTGGCTAAGGCTGGGCTCAGGCTTGAAAATAAAGACAAAAAAATATATTTATCACATTCAACACATGTATTTTATTTGTCATGTAAATGCCTTAAGCATGTAGTATCTTATTAAAATATATCAGCACATTTTTGAGAAAATAAGAAAATGATGAAACCTTTTACATGTAAAGGGAAAATAAAGATGAACAAATTAATTTATCACATCTTTTGGTCCATGATGTTGATGCCCAGAATAGCACAATTACCACAACACGCACACATCTCTCAAAGTACTAAATAGTATATAGTAATAATACATAAATATCCACCTCGTTCAATTATGGATAACATTAAAACAGCAAGGCAGCTACAAACTCTGCCTCCCTCTGTCCACCCACACTCAGGACATCCAGTGCAGAGTGTAGTAATAGGAGAGCATATAGTCAATAAGCTGTCAACATGTTGCTTACTACAGACAGATTCCAGGACCACTGCCACTATTATTTCTGTACAGTGGCTTCTGAGTTGTTCCCAAGGACCTGAGTGCATCCCTTATCAGGTCTCACAGTAGAAGAAAAACTCTGATGTGATACATTCATTGACTTTCTCTACCCTCTATGGCTTATTAGTTTACAAACTAGTCTTACCAAATCTTATTTTTATATCTACATCATTTTAATCCAAATAAACTTTTGAAGAAACATTTACATTGCACATTTCGTTATAGATAAAAGAGAACAGCAATGGTCAAGTGTATAAGAACTGGAAAATATATGCTGGCATTAAAATTCCATACTGTTTCCATGACATCATGAGAAACAACTGAATGTTGACAGAACTTTAAAAGAATGGCTAAGTATTGAATAATTGAAATCATTAATAACAAATATCTCAGAAATGCCTGATGCCACAAATAAAGGTATTTGAAATAAATTGTGTGTTTTAAAGAATTCTACATTTCTTGTGTAGTACATTTTCATCTATTGCTTAATGTATATCAGTTAAACAAAATTATATAAAATTCCTTCAGAGTGAAGAGGACTTTACAGGCTAGTTCCAGAAAATCCAGGATATACATTTTATTTGTCATGTAAATATCTTTAATATGCGGTATGTTGATCAAAATCATTATAGTCATTTTTTAAAAAATAAAAAATTTAAAAATATGTTCCATGTAAAACATAGCTTGGGGTGGGGGGATTTATTTGAAAATCTATGTGTCATATCTTTGGAAGGTACTGAACCCAAACACCAAGTTTGGTATTTATTCAACTTTTCGTTTTTGAGTTATGCTGTTTGCACATGCACATACCTTTTTCTAAAAATGCTTTTTTGTTTTTCTGGATTCATGGGTCCCCAAAACACATATTTCTGGCGAAATCTTGGTATCCAATTTTTGAGCGGAATGAAATACCCTCTCTATATATTATGTGTTAGAGAAAGTAAAACTCTCTATGCCGGTACTGTAGACCAAAGTCCCTTTGCACCACAGGCAACAGCGCTTCATGGACTGATAATGATGATGATAATATAATAACAACTTCAAAATAACTTTATTTAAAACAAAATTAGACAATTTGGCCTAGGGCAGTTGATACAGTATAACCTATTCTCGGGCTCAGTTCAGCTAGGGCCGGGCAGGGCAAAACCTAAGAATTTTGGCATGTGCAGACCTCTGTTGTGTATACTTTAAACTTAACACTTCAAGAAATCTCTAGCACCCTTTTTACTTTCTCTACTACGTATAGTAAGTAGGGGAAGTATTGCATTCCACCCAAAAATTCGATACCGAGATTTCACCGGAAATACATGTTTTGAGACCTCCTGAATCCAAAAAAAGCATTTTTGGAAACATGTCCGTGTGTGTGTCTGTGTGTGTGTCTGTGTGTCTGTGTGTGTGTGTCTGTGTGTGTGTCTGTGTGTGTGTCTGTGTGTGTGTCTGTGAACAGCATAACTCAAAAACGAACAGTCGGATAAACACCAAACTTGGTATTTAGGTTCAGTATCTTTCAGAGATGCGACACGAAGGTTTTCAAGAAAATCCCCCCACAACAGACTACCCTTTACATGGAACATTTTTCGAAAATTTTAATTTTCTCAAAAATGGCTCTAACGATTTTGATTAAAATATCATATGTTTAAGATAATGTCATGAGAAATGAAATGTATATTTCGAATTTTCTGGGAATGTCTCCAAAAGTATTCTTCATTGTGAACGACTTTTGCATAACTGGTAAACCATAAGAGATAGACAAAATTTTACTACACAAAAAATGTAGATCTCGTTAAAATACACAACTTATGTCATATACATTTCTTTTGTTGAGTGAACCGTTTTCGAGATATTGCTTGTTATTTCCTTAAATTTTCCAATACTTATACTTTTTCTCAAATTCGTTATTCATTTTTTTTATGTCCTGGACATGCAAAGAGAATGAAATGCGCCACATAGCAACCAGCGTTAAAATATTTGACCATCGCTTAAAAGCTACCATATTTCCCTTGCATCTACAAGAAAATTACCAATAAGATTGACATCTCGATATCTCGATTAACATAAAGCATATGGAGAATAAGCGTTTGTAAAAATAGATTGTACAAGAGTAGAGAAAGTCATGTGAGTGTAACACATCAGATTTTTTATTCTATATTGACCATTTTCTAACCATAGTGAAAATCCCAAGAAACTGTTTTACCTAAGTACTCCTTTCTGTTTTTATTTTCTTCAGTCAGTTAGTGTGTTGTATGCACTACATGATACAACCAGCTTAAAATATGAATGATAATCATTTCACTGCTTAAAACTAAAAATAAAATCTGATATGTTTCATTCACATTACTTTCTCTACCTCCTATCGCTTATTTGTGGGTATAGAAGTCATTCATACAAAAGCTTATTTTCCTATCTACTTCATAAATCTTTCTGGAAATAGCTACATTACACATTTCATTATAGATACAAAGGGAATAGCGATAGTCAAATGTTTTAGAATTGGACGCTATACGCTGACCTTAAAATTTCACTCTTTCCATATCATTGCGAGAAACAACTGACAGGACTTTAAAAGAATGTTAAGTATTCAACAATTTGAACCATTAATAATGGATACCTTAAAAATATTTCAACTAAATTGTTTGTTATAAAGAGATCTACATTTTTTTGTGTAGTACATTTTCATCTATCATTTAACTTTACCAGCTATACAACATTACACAAAATTCTTTCCAAATGAAGAGGACGTGATAGGCTATTCCCAATAAATTCAAGATATACATTTTATTTGTCATGTAAATATCTTTAATATATGGTAATTTAATCTTAGAGCAATTTTTTAGATAATCAAAAATTTCGAAAAATGTTCCATGTAAAGAATAGTTAGGGAGGGGAGAATTTTCCTAAAATCTTCCTGTCATATCTTTGGAAGATATTGAGCTTAAATACCAAGTTTGCTATTTATTGAAATTTTCGTTTTTGAGTTATGCCATAATATTTTGAGTATTATTCACACACACACACACACACACACACACACACACACACACACACACACACACACACACACACACACACAGGCAGATGCGTCGTCCTCTGTGGTGTAGTGGTTACTGTGCTAGCCTCTAGTTCCCAAGGTTGCGGGTTCAAACCTGGCAGAGGATGACAGATTATTTTGGGTGTAAAAATCCTTAGCATGGCCCCATGTCATAGATTTATAGCACATAAAAGAACCTCAAGCCTGATAAAGAGGCCACTGAGCCAGTCTTTCATGCCCAATATAGAATGGTATGCTAAGGACCACAGCAGTTAAAGAGCATCCATAAATAAAACTAAAAAAATACAACAAAAAGACAAAACAGGTAGATGCATACACAAATATTTTTCTAAAAACCTTTTTTGAATTCAGGTGGCCTCAAAATATGTATTTCCAGGGAAATATTGATTATGAATTTACCTAATAGGTAAGTGGTAGAGAAAGTTGTTAACCAAAACTTTTGAGTCATAGTCTGCTTATACAGTTATGAGATGCTTACATCACTGCCATGCTTTATTAGACTGACCAGGTGAGGTTTAATAATAATAGCAGCTATTGCAATCAGAGATACACTTTGATGATTGAATAATTAACAGTGATGAACTGTATTAAAGCATGATCATCAAGCTGTTATATGTAATGTGTCAGTACTGATCAACACAACAACTGGTGTGTTCTTATCAGAGCATAGCACAAAGATTACAGTTGCCAACAAGTGCATGTTTTTAATATTGCAAAACATTTTTAAGATTTGCAGTTGTGCAATTTATGTAATAATTTTATAAATAATGTTAGCCATTATAAAAACCAGTTAATGGCTTTGGAAAATAAACACAATAGGCTACTGGTCTGAGCCAAATTTTAATACATATGCAAGTTCCTTTTAAATTTGTAGATTAAGAATTTTTATCATTGAGGGGACCAAGATATTAAGTAAGTGCTGCATGGAACAAGAATTTACAAATGCTGCTGTTACTACAGCAAGTTGGCTTAGCATTGTTTGTCATTATTTATCATTTTTATCATCATCACCTGACATGTTTTGAGCTTTACAAAACACACCAGTTGAGATAAAAATCTAGTCAAATAAGAATGCCATCGTTGAACGCAAGGTAAAAGACAAGGCATTCTGTAAAGATATCAGTGTTGCATTAGTTGGCATCTTTTGATATTTAAGCGTAGCAACATGAAACATTCCCCCCCATTTATGACTCTAGATGAAAAAAAAAATTATCTTTTTATTCATCTGTGTGGTTTGAGTGAGAAATGCTTCTTTTTCTTTAAATGTGTGTACAGATATCACACATAACTGCAGCTACTGTTTTAAGATACGAACTTGGCTGTTGTTGCCACTTATAGAAAAACAGATTCCTAAGGGAATGTGTGATATTTCTTGTGAAAGTTTTATATGTCATCAAAACCATCATCGTTATCACTACTATAATGTCATTGCTATACATATAATAACCAGTGTACTATCACCTTGTTATCTTGTATCTCTCTTTCTCTCTCCTCTCTTTCACCTGCTGTCCAGTGGGACAGCAGTTTCCTCTCCCCCCTAACATAACCTACTCTGTTACTATACTGTGAAGCAATATTGTCATTTGTCATTTGCTGTGGAATCACCACAGCTGAGTTTGGCCTTAAACTGTTATCCCGTTACTGTTTACTATTGTCTAACTTGTGATACAGCTATCCTTCATATACTTTGAAGAATATTGTTATAAAATATACACACGTTCTATAAAAATAAAAATGTGTTTTTTTAAAGGAGTAGTTTTAAAATATATTATTGGATGTATAATTGATGTATTTCATTTATTTTTTCTATAGGATAATATAGATATCAAATGTAAAAGAGCGTTTTCTAACTTGTTAAAAACCTGTGCTCTTTGTTGGGCTGTTAAAAGTTGTCTTTTACCACACATGTTCATATGTACATGAAAAGACTTTATTTATTAATAATATTGCCCTTGCTTTTTACTGCTCAGTCCTTTCAGATGTTGTTTTAAACTGTATAGCCATATATGGCTATCAAAATGGGATGAAATTTGTAAAATTCTGAGTACTTTATAAGCACATTACTTCCTTTTGCCTCAATGCAAGGAATTACAGTGACATGGAGCTAACAATGAATTGTTGTGAATATAACATTACATATTTGGTAAATTAATTTTTGGCATACAAGTAAAGAAGAGACATTAGAATACATAACTTCTAGTAAACATTTGCAGTGTAAAAGTTTATATAAAGTGGAATGCACATTTTATTTATGTTCCTTAGTTATGTATCTATTGGTCTGGAAAGTACACAACTTGCAAATGGATGATAAGCGTTAAATATTACAGAAAGCTGCTTTAAATTTTAGGGCAATATTAGATGCATTCAGTTACTTTACAAATGCAAATTACTTGCAATATTTTCATTAAAACATTTTGCTTTAATTCCTGAAATAACGGACTCAGTACAAAGGAACTATTGTTAGCTAGACACTAAGTGTATCATTATTAAGGTGAGTTATTTTTGTTTTGTTGTTGTTTTGTTTTAATCCCCTTTAACTTCTGTGGTCATATCAGGGGGGGGGGAGGCTTGGGTTTAGAAACAACTAATTCATTGAAGGTTTTTGCTGCTGGGTTTTAGAGATTTACATTAGGAAACACACTCACGTTCACCCCCACATTCATACTTCCAGGTATAGAATTCTCCTGCCCCAGCTGGGTATTGAATCCAGAACCCTGGGGTTGAAAATTAGAACTCTGCCTATTTGACTTCAGAGGCAGTCTTTTGTGTTTTTAATGTTTATTTTTTTTCTTAGATATAGGCTTCCATTTTGATTATGTAACAACCACAAGCAGGATGTTCCAAAACTCACTATGCCATATAACATTTCCATTATTACCAAAACAGGAAAAATTGTTGAAAGTAAGTAGATTTAAATCATATGTTGATTTTTGTAACATAGAGGCATATTCAGGATAATTATCATAATTAAATAAATCTGTTAATTACGTTTCTCTGCACTCTATTGTTTATTAGTGGGTATGCAAACTATTCTTACAAAAGCTTATTTTTCTATCTACTTCATTATAATCAAGATAAACCTTTGCAGAAATAGCTACATTACACATTTCGTTATAGATACAAAGGGAACAGCAATAGTCAAATGTTTAAGAGCTGGACACTATATGCTGGCTTTAAAATTCCATACTCTTTCCATGAACAGGAACAACTAAAAATCGACATGGCTTGAAAACAATGACAAAAATATTGAACCATTCCAACTATTAACAATGGATATCTTGGAAATGGCTTATGCCACTAAAAACGTTATTTGAAGTAAATTGTATGCTTTAAAGTGATCTATCTACATTTTTTGTGTAGTACGTTTTCATCTATCGCTTAATGTTTACCAGTTATACAAGATTACACAAAATTTCTTGCGAATGAAGAGGACTTCACAGATATTCCCAGGAGATTCAACATATGCATCTTATTTGTCATGTAAATATCTTTAATATATGGCACTTTAAACAAAACCTTTAGAGCTATTTTTCAGAAAATAAAAAAAAAATTGAAAAATGTTTCATATAAAGAGTGGTTGGGGCGGGGGAAGTTTCTTGAAAATCTTCATGTTATACCTTTGGAAGATACTGAGCTTAAATACCAAGTTTGGTATTTATCCGCCTTTTCTTTTTTGAGTTATGGTGTTCATAGACACATACACACACAGACCTTTTTTCTAAAACTGCTTTTTTTTTTATTCAGGGGGCCTCAAAACATTATTTCAGGTGAAGTCTCGATACCAAATTTTTGGGTGGAGTGCTATATCTTCTCTACCTACTATGTACATGGTAGAGAAAGTGAAAAAGGAAAGAGAAAGTGTGTCTACCTTTATCAGTCTGTTAGAAAATGCAAAAGTGTGACATTCATATACATCACAATGACAAACTGAAACAAATGAACAGACTACCATGTGTTGCAACCTTCCTCTCAATCTCACCAATATAAAAGCTGTTGCCATTTCTGTGGTTACCACACCTGAATATTTTAGGCTGCTTGCCCATGCATTCCATAGCAATTCATGTGTATGTTTTAAACTTAACTGATTTCTATAAGCTTCTCTCTTTCTTCCTACAGTACTTGTATAAATCAGTCTTCCTATCGCATGCAACATTTTAATGCCCCAACAGTGCCTCCAATGATAAAATATTATTGTTTCCAAAATACATCAGGTCCCAGTTTATTTAGTCATTGAGCTTGCCTTGTAAGAATCAGAGGTTACAATCCCTGTTTTAACTAATTACATTTATAGTAATCAGAGAGATGGAATTCTACAAATACTTTACATAAATGCAGCTCCTGTTCTATAAGTTGTATAAATTAATACATCCATTGGCACATGCGGCCAAGCATTATTGTGGAGGAAAACAACCCCAGAGCTCTTTGTTCTGAATTTCTCTCCTAGGTTTGGTTAGTGTCTGACAGAGTTGTGCCTCATTCCATGACTCCATCAACAATACACATCAACAATGCATCTTGCTTGTCCCAGTAAACAGTTGCCATGAACCACTTTGTTGAAAATGTTTGGAGGAAGTTTTTTGGTTTCATGGGAGAGTTGGTGTGATCCCATGTCATTGACTGTTGGTTTGTTTTGACGTTCAGTACTGAAACCACATCTCAAACTTGTCCACAAAGCTTTCATCTTCACTCTTGTAGTGTTGAAGCAGCACCAGTTTGCATAAAATGCTCATGGAGGTTTGAACTTGTGAAACAGTGATTTTGTCTGACCACATCATCCACATTTACAACAAGTTTGTCATTCGCAACAGACAGTTGCCCACTTTGTTCTTCATCACTAGGGTTGCCATAATCTGATAATTACCGTTAGTTTAATCAATTTAAAGAAATGAAATTATGAGGAACAAGGAGCTCTAATGAAGGAGAAATGTGCATTTTATTAATAACCAAGGTTTTAGAAGGAACTGCTTTATTGTACTCTACCTAAGTAAGCATATATTATAAAAAATCTGATGTGTTACACTCACATGACTTTCTCTATTCTTGTACAAACTATTTTTACAAACGCTTATTCTCCATATGCTTCATGTTAATCGAGATATCAATCTTATTGCTAATTTTCTTGTAGATGCAAGGGGAATATGGTCGGTTTTAGGCGATAGTCAAATCTTTTAAGAGCTGGTTGCTATGTGACGCATTCCATTCTCTTTGCATGTCCAGGACATAAAAAAAATGAATAACAAATTTGAGAAAAAGTATAAATATTGGAAAAGTTAAGGGAATAACAAGCAATATCTCGAAAATGGTTCACTCAACAAAAAAAATGTATATGACATAAATTGTGTATTTTAACACGATCTACATTTTTTGTGTAGTAAAATTTTGTCTGTCTCTTATGGTTTACCAGTTATGCGAAAGTCGTTCACAATGAAGAATACTTTTGGAGACATTCCCAGAAAATTCGAGATATACATTTCATTTGTCATAAAAATATCTTTAACATATGATATTTTAATCAAAATCGTTACACCGAGTTTTGAGAAAATAAAATTTTCGAAAAATGTTCCATGTAAAGGGTAATCTGGGGTGGGGGATTTTCTTGAAAAAACTTCGTGTTGCATCTCTGAAAGATATGGAACCTAAATACCAAGTTTGGTGTTTATCTGACTGTTCGTTTCTGAGTATGCTGTTCGCAGACAGACACACACATGGACATGTTTCTAAAAATGCTTTTTTAGGATTCAGGGGGTCTCAAAACATGTATTTCCGGTGAAATCTTGGTATGAATTTTTGGGTGGAATACAATACTTCCCCTACTTAATATCCGTAGTAGAGAAAGTAAAAATGTATTAAATGTATTCAGTATCAACACTTAAGTATTTTGCAGAACCTAGAACAGAAGAAAGGACATTGCTATTGTTTACAATAAGTTTATGAAACTCACTACAACTATATTTTTCATACTGTACTGCATTTGCAGCATTTCCTTAACTGATTTTACTGTTAACCCATTCCTTTGTTCTGTCCACTCAGCACCCATGAGGGAAAGACTCTCTACATTGAAGTTATGACCAAGAATGGAAAAATAATAGCAACTATGAATACTGCTTACTAGAAGTACAATTATGAATGAAGGCAACCCATTTCTTATGTGACAACAAATTCTCAAAACTATCATCCTTGGCCTCCCCTAAAAAACATTAAATTTGTTGAAGTTGAGTTCAAATATAGTAAAAATCATGGACTTTTGTCTTTTTTGGTCTTGAGTTTTCATTTATGATAAAATTGCAAATAGTATGCGAAATTCATGCCGTATCATAACCCTATTCATAATGGATGTTAGTGCATCCATCTTGGAATTACCACCCCAGTGTTGAATAATATTCTCACTCATAAAGTTCCGATATACTGTAGTAATCTCACGACAGATTGCAGCTGTTTGTTTCTTCTTCTTTTTTTACCTACCGAAACTACTACTGTATGTACCTCATGCTTGGCAGGAAGTTCTATTGCTCCATACATTTTACAAGCTTGTCTTGGTGAAAGAAACAGTTGTAACACTGACACTGCAAGGAGTGTACTGAACACAGAGAATCAAGAATAGCACTCCTGTTGCCTCTCTTGCTCATGAATGACAAGATTGGAACTTACTTTCTGAATTGCCCTTGTATAATAGATAAAATTAATTATTTTAGGATGATTCACTTCTACAGATAGTCTAATGGCATCAACTTATCCACCGGAATTACTGTCTGTTTGCCTATATGGATGAAACAAATTATGAACTGTTTCCAGTACTGAGGTGAAGTTTTATGCATAAGAATTAGAAGCAGTGGTTCAAAAAGTTATTGAAATTTGTTAAAAGTAAGTAAGGTTTTTATTGAGAGGTTCTCTTAAATTATTTTTAGGTCAACAACTACCAGAATGGAGTTAATACTTTATATGCACGAGTGTGAAGAAAATGTATCAACTCATTTGAAATTTGGTTGAATTTAAAAGGTAGTTTGTATGGAGAGTCTCCTGTAGGCTAATGATTTCAATTGAACTGTTGTCCATATTGTGTTGAAATTTTAAAAGAGTTACAAGAAAGTTTTAGACATATTTCAAACTTGGTTTAGAACCGGTGTGAAGAGCTGTTAAGAAGGCAGACTGTTACACAGATGGAGTTGAACTTTTATGTAGCTTCAAGATAATTTGTTGACACATTTCCAACTGCCTGATATTGATCCAAAGTTAATTGTGTGTATTATGAAGAGATTCATACAGTTTATGACTGCTAGGATTTTTCTTCAAAATATCAATAATATAATAATGATACTTTTAACCCTGGAACACTTACGGGGTGCATATGCACCCCATATGCTTATTCAACTGTTCATATCTTTTCATAATGTTTCACTAAATGCTGTTCATCGCTGTACTTTCCTAATGTGACATAAACATTACCACTGTTGTTTAGTTGATGACTTTCCTATTGTTCTCTGACCTTGGCGAAGGCACTAGGGTGCGCAGTCACTCCATATGTGTTAATGGTTGGGATTTCTAGATAGCTAGAGGTTTTGCATTTCTGTGTTGCTGTAGGATTATTGTTACATACCTTTTACTTCTTACAGTGATAGTGGTTCAAAATTACTTTTAGAGTGGACAGTCCCACATTCAATGAAAAAATCTGAGCAGCTTTATTAGATGATAGTGGCAATGAAGACAGTGATTTTGAGTTTTCATCAGAAACTGAGGATAATATAGTTGTACACTCCAAAAAAGATAGTGAATTGAGTGCCGGAGACAACAGTGATGAGGAATCTGAAAAACAACCTACAAATTCAATGTTTTCGGCAAGAATGGACATCAATGGTATACAGAATATAATAATCGTCAAGGGTGTACAGCAGCAAGAAACATTGTCCTGCAAATTCCAGGAAATAAAGGCATGGAAAAGAATATAACCAATGAACTGGAAGCATGGAAGCTTCTTGTTAGCAATGACATTGTTGTGAGAATTGTTGAATATATAAATAAAGAAATAAACATCCAAAAATGTAATTATTCAGATCCTTCAAAATTCTGCCAACAAACAGATGAAATGGAAATCCTTGCCTTTATTGGCTTTCTGTATGTTGCAGGGACTTATAAGTAGGCAAAGCTAAATGTCTGAGAAATGTGGTGAGTGAATGCAGCCCCCGTGTACAGAGCAATAATGGGAGAAAGTCGTTTCTGTTTCCTTCTAAACTGCTTACGTTTTGATGCTAGGGATGAGAGAGCTAGGAATGATAAATTTGCTATTATGCACGAGATCTGGACCACTTTCATCTCCAACTGTCTTCTTACTGTGCCACAGGAATACTGCTCCATAGATGAACAATTACTTGGCTTTCGAGGAAAATGTCCATTCTGAGTGTAGATAGCATCTAAACCAGATAAATTTGGCCTAAAATTATTACCATGTGTGACAGCAGGACATTTTGTATGGTAAATACATTGCCATATATTGGGAAGGAAAACAGGAGCTGTATGTTCATGAAATCAGCAGTTCAATTCATGGAACAAGAAGAAATCTTACCATGGACAACTGGTTTACATCTGTGCCTCTTGCTGAGAAGATGCCGAGTATAAACTTACTGTTTAGGCACGTTTAGGAAGAATAGGGCAGAAATTCCAAATTCCTTCCTTCCAAATAGAGAAAAGGAGGCTCTCTCCTCCCAATTTACTTTCCAAGGTGATAAAACCTTTGTATCTTTTACGCTAAAGAAAGGAAAAAGTGTAATTCTTCTTTCAACAATGCACAGCGGCAAGCAAGTAGATGATGTAACAAAGAAGCCAGAAATCATTCATTTCAACAATTAGGTAAGGAGGGGTAGATACTTTTGACCAGCTGGTGCATACTTATACTGTCACTCACAAAACAAGAAAATGCCCACTTCATTTGTTTTATGGAATTTTAGATCATGTTGGAATCAATTCCATGATGCTGTATCTGAATGCAAATCGGGCTGCATACAACAAGAAGCATATCTGTCATAATTGTCTGAAAACATTAGGTTTTGCTCTGGCAGCTTCTTGCATTCAGAGAAGATTACAGCAGACAATTTCAAAGCAACTGAAGGAAATTATTGAAAATATACTGCGGGGAAGCAAGGGTAGAATTGAAGATGAAGTCCAAACACCACTAGAGCCACCACTGAAGATTAGGAAGCAGGGAAGATGCATATTGTGTCCTCGAGCCCGTGACAGGAAAGTAAAAACAAGTTGTTCAAAGTGTGCGAAACCTGTGTGACCAGAACAAAAATTGAAGTGTGTATAATGCACCTAAAGTAAGATGCAAAGCTAGTGGATATATTATATTCTTTTGGTGACTTTCTTTTGAAATTGTTAGTTTGTTTATTTTTCTGCCCATTATGTTATGTGAGATACAGTAAAGATTAAAGATTCTGTCCGCATATGGAATGGATAATCTGATTTTTATACCACAGGATGGGATTTTAATTTTATGCATGTTTTATAAGAGTTATGTCACTTTTGCATGTGTAAATAC
This sequence comes from Deroplatys truncata, assembly GCA_030765065.1. Classification (NCBI taxonomy): domain Eukaryota; kingdom Metazoa; phylum Arthropoda; class Insecta; order Mantodea; family Mantidae; genus Deroplatys; species Deroplatys truncata. The sequence goes on along the minus strand of CM060987.1, from coordinate 177,769,399 downwards.
ATGATAGAATTATTATTATTATGTCAATCTTTATTTATAGTAGTGTCACGCCATCTTATACTTAATTTTCCTTTCACTTATATGTATATTAATGACTTCATTTAAAAGCTGCAAGTTCATTTCCCTTGTGGGGTGCGTGCGCACCCTGTGTATGTAGTAATAGCTGCCAAAAAAAGGTATGTACTCCAGGGTTAAAAATACTACCATTTCCACCCCAAAACTAATGTACCCTAAGTTTAGTTCTTTATTTATGTTCACAATATTGTTATTTTATAAGATAAATTTATCATTTTATAACTTGTATTTGAAACATATATATCGAACGTAGGAACACCGTAAAAATTCTTTATAATTGGAGAGGTCAGGCTGAGCTGCTCATTAGTGTTCATTCACTTTTGGAGTTTCCTGCCCTGTTTTTACATGTTAGGAGATCATACTCATTGGGAGAGATAATATAAAGGAACTTTCTACAATCATTGATACATGTGCCATGTAGTCATGTTTGTTCATGTGGCAAAGAAATATGTGAATGAATGATAGCAGTTGTAATAGAAATGTACAGGAGATGATTACATGCTGCTATCACAACAATGCTGGAAAGTGCTTATGACCAAATGGTTAATATTAAACACTGTGAGCATTTACAAAAATACAAAGAAACAGTTACTGACAAGGCTCCTTTTAGATACCTGCAAGTGACCAAGCGCAATAAATCATAGCCTCTCTGGTAGGCAGCAGTGAAAATTGCTCTTATGCATTTATGACTGTTCCCAATGAATGACAAAGCAAGCAGACAAGCGCTTGGTGGTTTATATCATCGTGCTATATGTGGTGTTCAGTGAGTGCTCTGCTGGAGATGGGTATACCTGAAGTAGCAGAAAGAAGGCCATTTTTTCTCATGTAAAGCTGAATGTTGAAAAAAAATTCAGTTAAGCCTGCCTAAAGCAGAGGCACAGACACTAAATCTGCATTGTTAAGAGGTTATAATACACATTATTAAAGTAGATGAAGAAAATATAATTAAAACTTGAAAGGTTATTGCCATCAACAGGAAAAGAAAGCTGATTATTAAGCCTCTCTGGTCTAGATTTGGAGAAGAGTCAAGAACACCCTTATATACATAAAATTTACTCAATGCTTCTCATATTGTGCTAAGAATTTTACAATTTGATTGTCTACTGCACTTTGACCCTGTACACTCATTCAGTAGACAATCACTACAGTTTATTTACATTTTACAATTTCTCATCAACGCATTCTGTAGACAATCACTACAGATTATTTACATTTTACAATTTCTCATCAATAAATTATCTTCTTTTTTTTTTAGTTTTTTCATGTCCCATTTCCACTTGTGTTTCACTTATTGATTACTTAACCATCACACATTCACCATAGTTTTCCATTCAAGGTAAGATGCACTACCTCTTACCTTTCTCTATCCACTGTCCAAAACCATTTATTTTTTACTTTACACAAAAACTGTCCAATGCTTCTAGTGTCCTTGCACATCATTTTGATCATAAGTGTATTTCTATCCCCCTTCAACCACTTCTTATTAAAGAATTCTTTTCTCCAATTTTCTGTTCCTTGGCACAAATACTATGTGTTCAATGTCTTCATTACCACCACATATCGGACATTGGTTCTGAGGAATACCCTGCCTTAACCCTCTTAGCCTCCATGCTGCGGTTCTTGCCCATGCAATAGATTCTCTCTCTTCTTTATTTACTATGTCTATATATTTTTCCCTACCCCATATATTTTTCATTGGCCTATAACAAACTAATGAGCTCTTTTCGGCAATCTCATGAACATGGTTTGTATTTCTATATCTTCCAGTCTTTTCCTCGCCTTTTTCCAAAAATGTTTCATGTTATTTTCTCTCCTTCTCCACATGTCTCCTAACCCATTTTTCCCCAAAATGTTCCATAAATTACTTGCCCATCCACCATTCATTAAGCTATTCTCTTGGTATTCTATACATTGTCTTAACACATTACGTTTTCCTAGATTTAAAGTTCTGAACCAAAATTTCAAAGCTCTTTCCATTATCTTCCCCTTAGTTGCCACCCTGTCCATCTGTAATTGTGCTACCTGTGTTACAATTGACTTTGGTAGCCCTAGTATTTCTCTACTAAACATCCTGTGCACCTCATCTATACTTTCCCATCCTCTATCTAATCCCCATATTTGTATACCATACATCATTTTTGCCTCCACAACCATCTCATAAACTTTTTCCGGCCATTTAACATTTATATTAGGTACTCTATATTAAACACCAATATAGTCCAGAGCAAAATAAAAAATTTGCAGAAATAAAGCAGCATTAAAGGAAATACAACTCTCTGTACATAGGAACCAAAACAACAATTCATAAAATTCACATACCATCCTCAGCTTAATCACAAATTTAGTAAAATCTTGAAAAAATACAACATATCATTGTATCACAGAATAAATGCACAATTCAGAACCTACTTGTTTATCCTGTCAAAGATAAAATTCCACAAGCACAAAAATCTGGCATCTACCTAATAAACTGTAAAAATTGTGGCTTGGTGTATGTTGGCAAAACAAAAATAAATATTGAAACAGAAAGAAAGAACACTTCAGATGAATATCCAACAAACAGATGGACAAATCTGCCATAGCAAACCCTTTCTGGACCACAAACCACAACATCAACCCCAAAGTCAGACTCCTACAGCAACAATCCAACAGAACTAAAAGTTTAGGAAAACATATTCATAATCAAACACTTGAAAGCGGTAATGAACTTTGAAATCATGCCACTCAACAATCTAAGCAGCTTCATCATGGACACACCAGATGATACCACCTCCATGTCACCTACATCTATGGACCTGAATTCCCAGCATGCTCAGTCGGAAAAAAGCTTAAGATGAAAGCAAGTGGTGCTTTCGAAACATGTTTGATTAATTTCAAACAAGTGAAGTTTTAGTGTATTCACCGACTCAAGATTCAATTAAATTGTTTCACTTCACTGTCTCTAACTTCTGAATAACAAAGTTTCCTGTATTATTATACATGAAAACATATATGGAGTTACAAAATACATGCTACGTTAGATTTACCATGTCAGTTTAAGTAATGGTGATATCTGCTAATTTTATTGGTTATGAAGCCCACTGCTACCAAAATGTACTACGTGCAATGTGTCTTTTATGTGAAATGAAGCGCAAGAGAGAAATATAATAAGAAGAAGAGGTTCAGAAATAAAAATCCATAAGAGTGCATTTATATACAAAATAATATAAAACATCTGAAAACACTGGGAGCTGAGGAAAGTATGAGGCGATACACATATATGTATATGATGGCTGTGATCATGTTCAGCCTTATAACCTAAGTTGCTGCTAAAACGCTGTCCAAATCAGTAGACATTGATCAGGTGCTTATACTGGCTCATCAGGTCTCTGCAGCTTTCTCATTTATGCTATCAAATGATGTAAATAAAGCCTAATTTTTGGAAAGCCACTTATATAGAGCTATCTTAGAGCCATAAGTTTGCAAGTTATCTGAAAATTGTGTTCTGCATTGTGTAAATTTGTTACATGTGCATAAAGGTACATTTTGTTATAAATATATTGATGTATGAAAATGATAGATGGCATTCAATTACAAAAGGAAACAAAGAGACAAACAAATTGTTCACATGGGAGATCAGACCCCAGTTTCCGGTATAACAAGCAGAGATGTTAATCACTGTAGTACAGTGCTATGAAGTACTGTATATGATATTCTTGATGTAGGCTGTTTACCCCACAGATGCCAAGCTGTGTACATTACCAGTTACTCTGTGTTGCTCTTATGGTTAAAATGGAACACAAGCACTTGGTATGAGCAGTGAGTGATACCAGCAATGCAGGGTAAACTTTAATATGAGCGACCATCAGAACTGGTTGAGCTTGCTCATACTTTGTAGTCCTCTAGCTCTTTCTTCCCTGCCATCATTCCTATTTCATCTTATTGCAAGAGGTACTGCAAAGTACAAGGTGTACAGCCTAGCTACCCACTGGTAACAAGATAACTACTAGCTCATAATTCACAGGGGGTTAATTTGAAATGAGTTAAAATGGAAAATTATGTATTTTACCTCTCCATTAGTATACTACATGCTAACTAATACTTTCTTAAGGTGCCTAAGGATACTCAATACTGAATTTTCAATAAAAATTTGAAAAAAATAATTTTTTAAAAATATTTATTGAAAAACAACTAAAATGTTCTAGAATTATAATTCAATTACAGTTTTACACTACTGGTTATTTAAATACCCAAATGTATGACATATGTGCAAGTTTATTGTGCTAAGAGTTTTACAATTTGATTGTCTACTGCACTTTGACCCACTCATTCAGTGTCTACTCATTCAGTAGACAATCACTACAGATTATTTACATTTTACAATTTCTCCCCAATAAATTATCTTGTTTTTTCAGTTTTTCTTGTCCCATTTCCACTTGTTTTTCACTTTTCATTTATTGATTACTTAACCATCACACATTCACTATAGTTTTCCATTCAAAGTAAGATACACTACCTCTTACTTTTCTCTATCTACTGTCCAAAGTCATTTATTTTTTACTTTACACAAAAACTGTCCAATGCTTCTAGTGTCCTTGCACATCATTTTGATCATAAGATATTTCTATCCCCCCTTCAACCACTTCTTATTAAAAAATTAATTTCTCCAATTTTCTGTTCCTTGGCACTTAAAAACTATGTATTCAATGTCTTCATTACCACCACACATCGGGCATTCGTTCTGAGGAATACACTGTCTTAACCCTCTTAGCCTCCATGCTCCGGTTCTTACCCATGCAATAGATTCTCTCTCTTCTTTATTTACTATGTCTATATATTTTTCCCTACCCCATGTATTTTTCATTGGCCTATAACAAACTAATGAGCTCTTTTCAGCAATCTCACTGAACATGATTTGTATTTCTACATCTTCCAGTCTTTTCCTCGCCTTTTTCCAAAAAAATTTCATGTTATTTTCTCTCCTTCTCCACATGTCTCCTAACCCATTTTTTCCAAAATGTTCCGTAAATTACTTACCCATCCATCATTCATTAAGCTATTCTCTTGGTATTCAATACATTGTCTTAACACATTACGTTTTCCTAGATTTAAAGTTCTGAACCAAAATTTCAAAGCCCTTTCCATTATCTTCCCCTTAGTTGCCACCCTGCCCATCTGTAATTGTGCTACCTGTCTTACAATTGCCTTCAGTAACCCTAGTATTTCTGTACAAAACATCCTGTGCACCACATCTATACTTTCCCATCCTCTATCTAATCCCCATATTTCTATACCATACATCATTTTTGCCTCCACAACCATCTCATAACTTTTTCCAGCTATTTAACATTTATATTAGGTACTCTATATTTGAAGCTTCTAATCGCTGCCACCGCCCCTTTACCTTTTGTCAATGCAAACTTCTTTTGTTTCTCCCATTTATTACCTCCATCTATTTTTACTCCTAAATAAATACAGTCATGCACCACCTGTAATAATTATTCTCTCCCTTCCACTTTTCATATCTCCTTAATTTTCCCCCCTTTTTGAATACCACAATCTGTGTTTTCTCTTGATTCACTTTTAACCTCCATTCTTTACAATATACATCAACTGCTTGTAATGATTGTTTTAAACCACTTACTGTAATAGATCCTTTACATTTTTGCCCTTCTAAACTGTTTTTTAACTACAATTTTTTCAGCCTCTTTCAAATTTTGAGTATACATTTTTTGAAGGTGAATGAAAAGATCTAAACAGCCTTTTCTTGATGCCAAGTATAGGTTTGGTTTTAAGGCTTTAATAGTTATACACGATTGATTTGCAGAAAATTAAAAGTGTTAGTATTTTATTATTTTTCCAGGAAAAGTTTTAATATTTCAAAAACTTCAAAGTTTGATTGTAAGTAACTATATCACAGAAATAGTCTGCAGAATTTAAAAGCTAATATTTAAGTTTTCATCATGAGGGGAATTTCACCTATGACTCAAGTTTCATTTGTTTTAATTATATTCAAGTAAGGATAGTTTTATAGGGCCAAGGAAATTCAAATACCCTGACCCTTTGTGATGAAGGGCTATATTTATACAGCAATAAACAGAAAAAGTTTAATATGGCCAAATCCAAGTTTAACAGTTCCGGAGGTCATGGGCTCAAACCCGGCAGAGAGCAATGCATTTTTTTTCGGGCATAAAAATTCTTAGCATGACTTCTTTTGGAAGGGAAGTAAAGCCGGTGGTCCCATGTCATAGATTTAAGGCATGTAAAAGAACATCAAGCCTGAAGAGACCTTAGAGCAAAATTTTGGTCTTTCATGCCCAATATAAAATGTAACACTAAGAACCACAGTAGTTAAAGAGTGTCCATAAATAAAACCCAATTTAATTTTTTCCAAGTTTAACCTATTTCAGACTTAATCCACCTCACATGATCACTGACACATTATACCACTGCTGTAATTTGAAACCTGTGAAATACTCTCCTTTCAATATCATTGCCTTGAAAATCCAAAAATGATTGAGTGTGATATGCAATGAGCCATGCAGACCAAGATGACTAGATTGTAATTGTAATTTATTTCAACCTTGAGTCATATTTGTTCACATCAATACATTATTTATAGTACATATGAAGATCAATGATTTTACAAAGCAGTATTTATAAATATGCATAACATCTTATAAGTGTGAGGTATACATAAACCGAGGTTGCAGGTTCAAACCCGGCGGAGGGTGATGGACTTTTTTGGGTGTAAAACTCCTTGGCATGACTTCCTTCGGAAAGGAAGTAAAGTCGGTGGTCCCATGTTGTAGATTTATGGCACATAAAAGAACCTCAAGCCTGATAAAGAGGCCTCTGAGCAAAATTATCGGTCTTTCACGCCCATATGGGACACTAAAGACCACAGCAGTTATAGAGCATTCATAAATAAATAATAATAAAAAAAATCTGATGCGTTACACTCACATGACTTTCTCTACTCTTGTACAAACTATTTTTACAAGCGCTTATTCTCCATATGCTTTATGTTAATCGAGATATGCAGATGTCAACCTTATTGCTAATTTTCTTATAGATGCAAAGGGAATTTTGTAGGTTTTAAGCGATAGTCAAATCTTTTAAGCGCCGGTTGCTATGTGGCGTATTCCATTCTCTTTGCATGTCCAGGACATAAAAAAAATGAACAACGAATTTGAGAAAAAGTATAAGTATTGGAAAATTTAAAGGAATAACAAACAATATCTTGAAAATGGTTCACTCAACAAAAAAATGTGTATGACATAAATTGTGTATTTTAACGCGATCTACATTTTTTGTGTAGTAAAATTTTGTCTATCTCTTATGGTTTACCAGTTATGCAAAAGTCGTTCACAATGAAGAATTCTTTTGGAGACATTCCCAGAAAATTCGAGATATACATTTTATTTGTCATGAAAATATCTTAAACATATGATATTTTAATCAGAATTGTTAGAGCCATTTTGAGAAAATTAAAATTTTCAAAAAATGTTCCATGTAAAGGGTAATCTGGGGTGTGGGGATTTTCTTGAAAACCTTTGTGTCGCATCTCTGGAAGATAGTGAACCTAAATACCAAGTTTGGTGTTTATCGGACTGTTAGTTTCTGAGTTATGCTGTTCACAGATACACACACAGACACACACATGGACATGTTTCTAAAAATACTTTTTTTGGATTCAGGGGTCTCAAAACATGTATTTCCAGTGAAATCTCGGTATCGAATTTTTGGGTGGAATACAATACTTCCCCTACTTACTATACGCAGTAGAGAAAGTAAAAAAAGTATACATAACATTCTTGGAATAGAATGTACAATTTTTCTGTTTTCCTTTCCATGGTGATGTGCCTCTCCCTTCCTGTTCGCTGATTTAGGGTGGCAGTTCTCAGTCATATGCAAAAAATAGCATAAAACCAGCAAAGCTGTTATCTAGATAGATGCACATTGCAACAGGTGCTTCATTACTTATAGATGTGGAAGAGATGGCCACATTCACATCATTTTAAGCCCTTCCTATGCAGTGGTTGCTAAAATGATCATCAGAATAAAACTAAGTATTAGTAAAAAGTATCTTCTTGCTGTAAAAAGAATGGTTAAATTGCTGCTTATAGTAGAAATTTAAGTACCTATGGTGAAGTATTGATAGAGAAAATTTTCCAATTGATATTTGAGATTCATACAGGGTAATAAAGGTCAGTAGAGCTTTTTGTATCAACATTTATTATGGATACTAATGACAGAAAAAAAAATTGTAACCATAAAACTTTTGGTAGAAAAGCACTGAAAAAATTGTGTTATCTGCAAAAAACCCTTAACAAGATTGCTTCAGATATTTTATATGCTTTAGGATGAAGTGTGATTAATCTGGTGGAAAATGCTTGCTCTGACCAGTACTTAAGTATCACCAGCCAAACATCAAAGGTACCTAACCTAGAATATTTTAAAAATATATTACCTTAGTTGGTCTCTTTTGCTTTTAAGAGAAAATGTAATCTTTGACCCACTGCCTACATTAGACCATGTCACTGTAACACCTGAGGCAATCTGTTGGTAGGTAGCTTATCCAAATAAATGCATAGCAATATTGGAATATTTAAATCACATTTTCCTGCAGCCTATTAAATTATGTTATTTAGGTTTATTCTGAATATTTAACAAATGCAGTGGTTCTCAGTGCATTGCGAGAAAAAACACTAATATTGATTCTGCCAGCTGCTCATCTCAGTATTTCAAGCATTACACTAAATATTTTACAATAGTTGGCAAAGAGAGTTATATCACAGAATTGTAATATCTTTTTAGTCAAGCATATTCTTAATCAAAATAATTACAGGAATTTAACACATTTTATCATTTGCTTATCAAAACATGAGGATTTTATAAAAGGCAAATGTAAACTGAAATTTTTTACCTCTTTAAATTTAAAAACTATTTCTTTCAGTGCTGATTTCTTTATTAAGGCAGACCTGTTTCATACAACTCAAGCAAAACTTCAATATTTTTGTTTGTATTTGTGACTAAGTACTTTATATTATAAATGGTTATAAGTTATTGAAGCAAAACAGAGATGGTAAAATAAAAACCAAATAAACAAAAGAAAGAAGGCTTTATGTAAGCAAGCTATTATGTTTCCTTCAGTAGCAGCTAGTTGCAGTACTTCACATACAGAAACTCATTACATCAAGTATATATTTCATGAATTATTTTATTACATATGCTGCACTTCCTTTAATTCCAAAACTGTGTTTTATATCCATGTCACAGGCACCTTAATGAAAGCGGTTCAAACAACCGTGATATTTATTTAAAACAAAATAGACTGGTCATCCATTGAAAGCTGAATATTGCAAGTTTGAATCCCAGCAACTGCAGTCAAATGTATCTGTATTAAAGGATGGGGAGGTCCCACATAAAATAACTGGTGTGATGACTTGCATGGATGATGACAGGTTTACACTTGACTGCAGCTGCATAGCTTTTGCTTTTTATCATAAATAGGACACCCAACAGATTTGAAATAATTTAATACTTTTACAATATAAAATAGCTACAAATACTTGAAGTTTATTGTTGCATTTTGGTATAAAATGAAAATAACAAAAATACATTATAAAAATATTATAAAATCTTGACTAAACATATTTTGTTGTTGTTGTGCAACACTGTGCAATAAAGGGTTAAAATCTTGATTAACTTTAGTCACCTTAGTTTCTTCATTTCCTCCATTGGAAACCTAAGTATAAATTATTTCTTTAATTTTGTCATTTACTGTATTAAAAATTCTTATGCAATGTCATAGTTATGACCGCATGTGCCAGTTATACCTTTGCAACACTTCATTCTGGTTGCAGCTGTGGTCAGCTTCGTTTCCACACTCATCATGATATTACTGCTTACAAGCATTATAAATTCTTTATAATAGGTTTTATATTGCCTCTACATATGTGCATATTAACTTAAATAATAATTATTTATGAATCTTTGTGAGGAGTCTTTTAAGGAAGTTACAAGGCAGTTTTTGACAATATCCAAGTTTACCAAGAAATACTCTACAAAAACTAGTTAATAAATTTAGAACTTCAGGATCTATTGTTATAGAAAAGCAAAAGTTAAAAAGCCATGTGCTTACTGAATGGAAAATAAACTAGACAAACCACTGGCTTAATATAACAAGATTGTATGTCCTATGTAAAATGCTATTAACATACAACCTTGCAATTCTGAGCTAGGGAAATTTGAAGAACAAATCATCATCAGTAGTTGAGAATATGATCTAGTTTTCAAGGATAAACTATATATGAATGACCATTTTTAAAAGATGCCAAAAGTGTGTGAATTGCAGCAGAATAGTATTTCCAACATCTCTATTATATGCTACATATTTATTTTTATAATAATTACAAGAATTTGAATCAACTGTGCAGATGACATACCCAATCTGCTGAGAGTTACTGCTGCAAATGACAATCTGTCAGCTACCATGAACACAAAGGAAGAAAATGTTTCATGGGCTGCAGCTTACCTTATCAATTCATTCTGACTGTTGGATCAGCTGAAGTGATCACATGATAGTGGCTGTTATTGAATTTGAAGCCCAGAATTTCTTCTGAGTTGATTAATTGCTCTTTATATTCCTTGATTAAACTCTTTTCCATACTCAATTCCTTTGTATTTCCTCTTACTTTATTAATGTAGGTATTTCTCTTATGATGATCTCTTTTAAAATGGAAGCAAACTGTTTAATTGGGTTTTTCATATCACTTTTGAAGGAAAATCAGAAAAACAAAATAATACAGTGAAGAAGACCAGGATATAATTACAACTTCCAGTAGGAGATAGCTAACTAAAAATATAGGAAATCATCAGCAATATAGTATTTTGAGGATGCTACAATTTTTTTTGGTTTTAGTTACATGCCACCTTTAACATCTGAGGTTAAGATGTGACATTGACTTAGGAACAATTGTTCATTGGCAATGATGTTCACTCAGCAGTTGTGAATTTTGTGGTAGTTCTACAGCATATAAATAGATTGAAACAGGACACAATATTCAAAAAGCCTATTTTGAGTATCCACATAAAGAAATAAAACAAGTAAATTTATATGAAAGAAAATGAAAACAACAATAATAATAATAATAATAATAATAATAATAATAATAATAATGGTAACATGCAATAAAATTAATTCATTGCTCACAGCATTTGGATAATCTCCATTTGTCTTAAATGTATTGGACTAATATAAAAATTAAAAGTGTATGAATAAATTTGAAGAAGGTTATGTTAGGTACGTATGGAAAGCCGATTTGAAGAATGTGTATTATATTTCGACTGTTGGGGAACTGAACTTGAAGTACAACAACCGCACGTATGGTAAAAAGTTTCCAGTACTCTTTGCCCTAAATGTACTTTCTGGTGGCCTTTACCTCAAATGTTTAAAAAATATTAACTTTGTAATTTTGACTGTTTCTTTAAATATTATATATTTATGTTTGCCTCGGCTGCGTCAGTATTTATATATTTTTTTTTTTTTAGAGACATGAATGTCTTAGCAGGGAATGGTGCAACTGAAGAATGTAGGCTTACACAGATTATAATTTTACTTCACTCCTTTTATTAATGCTTCACACGATTTAAACAACACTTCACTGATATAGAGATCTGTGAGATTTGTTTTTTATTAAATACTTGCACTTTTTAACATGTAAACTATTTTTGTCTCACACAAAATACATATTAAATTTCTCGAGGATGCATCTCGCTGTCTACAAGCAACTGACTTCTGAATTTGTAAATTTTTCTATATTTCAGTTTCTGATTGGCTAATCCTACTACAATAGAATACCTTCATTTAACTAAAGCTTTTTCTGGTTGTTGATGGGCTATTTATTAAACTGACTCAAAAATTACATTATTGTTGCTCCAAGAATTACCAGTAGCATTTAAACTTTCTAATTCATTATTGCCTCAAGGTTACCTCATTGTTAACAACTTTTAACCTATTTTTCTCACAACTCCTACATTATTAAATTATGTAATACATTCACATAACATTAGTACACATGTATACAATAATATAAACATATACAATGACTGTAATATACACACTTTTTATATATTTTTACATGCACATATTGCTTTAAGTTGGGGTGTTATTGAATTTATATATTATATAATTAGACTGAAATCATTTAAGTGTTAAAAATACTGCCTCAATATGAGGATTATTTTTAAAGTAAGGTCCATTTTGCAATAAAGTACAAACTACTAAATATTTTCCAATAAATTATTTTTATCCAAATCTTCAAACCTTAACTATATCAGTTATCAATGATTTTGAAACAATGGTCTTAGCATAGCAGATTTTGTAGGGCCTTGTTACAGATTTCTGCTATCATGCCCATATCCAGAAAAAAATTTGGGGAGGGTTTTCCATAAGTAGATCTAACTTAACAGTAACCCACACAGTTACCGTGTACCTACTCCATAGTATATAGAGATTACATGGATAAGAAAATTGCTTGGAGACATTATATAGACAAGAAAAACTCACCATAATGAGGATATTCCACCTTACAGCACAAAACATGGAGACTGCTTCGAAAACCGGAATGTATAGCCACTTTACCTACGTAAGGCGACGATATTAAGTTTCCCTTTTTCTTGTAAATGTGCTACTAGCAATAGACCTCCTGTTATCCAACGACATTTTCCCATATTGGTTTGCTATGAATTTAAATAAATAAAACTGTCAGAAGTTTTGGGGGGGGGGGTTTGAAACCTAAAACCCCCCTTCTAAATATGGCCCTGTCTGCTATCAGTTTATTTAGGAAACATGTAGCTGTTTCCAGTTAACATCTTCTGTACTAACATCAACTTTGATATTCTCTTAGGGGATATTACTGCATATGCATGGAAGCTCTTAAAGGACATAAATAATGGGCTGCCTGTTTTGGCAAACATCAAATTAACAATTGTTTTCTGAGTTGTGATGAAGATCGGATTTCTGCACCACTATTTCAATCTCCCCTGAAACCAATGATACCATAACGCATTTTCTTCTGCTATGACATCTTAAGTAGATACAAATGCATGTCATAAACAGTACATTAAGGTTATGTGAGCTGGTGGCAAACTTCTATGAGAAAGAGTCGCTAAAATGCATTTTAAACCACAATGAGAATTCAAATGACTGTGAAAACTGTGTAGAAAGAAAGTTTAAGGTATGTAGAATGAAATAAAATGTTGATTACCCAAAATATTTAGTAGTTCTTATGTTATTGCATAACAGACTCTGCTTTAAAGACACCTCACTCCTCTATATTAAAAAGATAATATTTTGAAGTATCGCAATTGCTGAATTATTTTTTTAAATAGTGGTTAATGCCTGTCCTTACTAGATACAGCACCACAGGTGGTGGATACTGATGATACATGAAATAAACTGGTAATTGAGAAAGGAAATTTGGGAACAAAATGTTCCAGCACCTCCCAGGCATTTTCCAGTTATGAGGACTGAGGAAAACCTGGAAAAAATAATTATATTTATATGGCACGTACCTATCATGTAAAATTTCAGTCTGAGATCTTAAACAGTTTTTGAGATTGGTGGGTTAGGACTTTTAATCGCTTCTTAAGTTGGGTTTGCAAGATCAGAGCTACTTGATGGAAAAGTAACTCTTCAGCTAGCTCCAAATGACCTCACAAGGCTGAGAGTATTCTGTGCCAGACTTCCCAATGAGGGAAAATGTCCCTATGCTGTGAGCAGGAATTGAACTTGATATCCTTACCTACAGACAGCAATACAACTATGGGGATGGATAGCCATCATGTAATTACCTACTTTAACCCTTTATTGCCAGAGTTATTTTGCAGCATATGCCACTCTTCCTCTCATTCCTAAACTGGCTTTTATATCCCTTTCACTGGCATCGCAACTGAAGCAATTTGAATGGCAGTGATCATTAAAGTGATACAAAATGGCCACCCATTTAAAACCAGATGTCATGTGTTTGGGTCCCGGTGACTGCAGTAAACGATGGGGAGGGCCCAAGTAAACTAAGTGGTGTAATGGCACACTTGGATGTTGACAGGGTTACATTTGAATGCAGTTGCATGCTTATTATTATTAAAAACAAAACCAAAAAACCCTTAGTTTTATTGAAACAAATTAATATTTTTACAATATAAAACAGCTATAAATAACTTAATTTTATTGCTGAAGGTTAGTGTAATATAAAATTAGAAAAAAATGCCTATTTAAAACCTAAAAAAACTACTTTTGTAATGAATATGGTACACCAAGCTACAAAGTTTTAGTTTCTTCTTGGTTTAAAGGAGCTAACAAATTCAGTGATGCCTCCTTTGATAAGCTAGCTACTCATGCAGCTGGATATACTTGAACATTTGAGTTAAGGAACCCAATAAACACTGCTATTTGAGAAATATTATTTGCTGTTAGAAATGTGGTTAATAGATGCTTGAGAACCACTGCAAAGTCTTTGTGCCTCAATACCGGTGCTGTCATGAAAATGGTTGCACACAATTAACATACAAGCAATGTTTGGTGTATACGTTGTCAGTTTATTCTCAGGAGCGACAACTATTCTGTATTATCCTTCCCTTATACCTATTGGGAGTTTCTGAATAGGAATAAGACAAAAATAACTTACGCTTAATAATAATAAACAAATGTTTAATATTTTAACATTTTCCATGGTCAGGAGAACCAAATTGTTGTTTCGTTGTATGAAACGATAAGTAGTTAGTTTAAGTGTGATTATATTCATTTAGAATTTAAGAGCATACATAGCTGTAAGTGTGATTACATTAAACATGGAAATATAGAAAGGAGTCTTATGAAAACTATAGTTAGTAAAGCTTGTATTTTAGGTTTGATGCTTGTACTGAAAATATAATTTTAACTGACATATTTTTCTTCCATCACATAGGCAAAGAATATAAAAATAATTTAGGATACAACGTGTTTGCTTCATATATAGTTTTACAGGTATTTAACTCTTTTTTAGTAAAATCATAAACAGATATTGCCATAACATATGTGTTCAATTAAATGGTTATATAGTAAATTTACAATTATCCAGGTGAAGATTATTATCTAGTATACTACCCATCATAATTTTTTTCTTATTCCTGTATTTTTCTGTTTCATATATATAATGTTTAAATTGCAAGAAATTGTTACAATAACAAGTTAGCATCACCATTCAGCACTGGGAATTTAATTATACAACATGTCTGGAATGAAAACTACCAACATAAAGGTTGAACAATTCACTGAAAAACCCAGTAATGAAAATGCAATTTACAGAAAATTACAGAACTATAAAATTCAGCAGATGCTCAAGGTCAATAACGGCAATTAATTGGTGCAGAAAGCAGTATTAATACTGAGACTGTTTTTCACATATCTGTGGTCTCAAAAGATATCATTGACACACTAGGGGATTAGTAAAAGAATAAAGAGCCTTTGTTTGGATGCATGTCTGGCCTAACTGGAATTTCCTTGACACTGATAAGCATGTTGTTTGCCAGCAGTCAGGTATTCGTACTTTAAGTTCAAGTGCATAGCTTTCTCAGGCAAATTATAACCAGATAGCTTCAACACAGAAGATGGGGATGATGTCCTTGTGCCACCTCTAACATCTTTTAAGAAAATTTGTGTTAACATCATTAATTCTTCATGGCCATGTAGATAAACCAAGCTTTGTCTGTAAAAAAATTAAATGCAGGTCAACAGAGCATTCATTAACATTATCCAACACTCAATTGCAGAAATTGACTCTACTCACATTATCACATGGTTACAATTCCTGAATTACAGTTATCTTATAGGATTTTAATTTTAAAAGATTAGTGGCATTCCAAGCTGATGTTTGTGATTCCTGTGCAAGCTTTCTAATAGATATCTTTTGACTTTGTTCAAACTTTTCTCCAATGCTATCCAGTTTTTCCTCTGCAAGAACACAGCGATTTACTTTCGGTTTCTAATCAAGAATAGATCCCGTTTCCTTAAATCCATTCACAAGATTATGAACTGTTTCTCTGTGAGGCACACAGACAGCTGGGAATCTGTCTACAAATCATCATCTCACTTCTCTGCAAGAGTTTGTTGTCACATAGGAATCATATATGAAGATTGTGTGTGTTAAAGAATACAGACCTTTTGGCATTATAACAGCACTAACACATCATAATACATGGTTTCACAGTGCATCAACCTCCGTACAGTGTAGACATTACCTCAAAGATTAGCCAGTACATGGAGAGGAGGGAAAGTGGAGATGGAAGAGAACTGGTTAGGAACAGCACAGTACAGGGCAAATAACTCCCCATAATACGACCATGCATCCAAATGAAAGCTTTGTAGAACTAGTGTGGGATTTGCAGGATTTGTGCTGGAGGACTGTAGCTGCTTTTGCAACTTTCACTCCAGAGATGCTAGAAAGTGCATGGAGAAAAGTTGAATGTGCACACATAAAGGTTCATTAATATTCGTCCCAAACTTTGAAAGTTTCTTTGTCACTCCTGCTTGACCCACTCATTTTCTGAGCTGAACAAGTTTTAGTGCCAGAAGACCTACTGTTATACCCAGCTACATTATAGAATAAGGTCAGGCCTGATATACCTTACTCTACTCTCTGGAGAAATTAATTCTTTACTACTAATCACATATGAGTATGTCACCATTTATTATATAGCCTATCAGCAGTAGGTATGCCATAATTTAAGCAGTGTGAGATAAGTATGATATAGTTATCAAATTTTACAATTAGATTCTTTGTCAAATAAAAAGTGCGCATTCTAGCTCAATACAAAAATGTTTTAATTACTATTTTAAGAAAAAGCATTCAAATATTTAGGTACTAAAATTTAATTAAGAAAATGTGTTAATGACGGTTAAACGTTTAATATGATGGAATAGAATAGCTTTATTATCAAGTTATGTTTACATAACTGAGCAATGCTCAAAAACAGGTGATTTATCAAACAAATTCTTAAAACTAAAAACAAACTAACATAAAAGTACATACATAGGGTATTTCAGGATGTTAACATTTAAATTACATAAATTCATCTATTATGTAGAACTGGTGCTCCAACAGCTGGTGTGTCATTGCAATGTTGTCAATTTTGTTTGAGCTTTAAACTTTTCTGATAATGTGGCACCAAAAAGCTCAGTGATTTCATTTGTAGCTCTCAAACTGAAGGTCCATGATTTGATTCCTGGTTCTGGGGTGGTGAGTTTAAGTTGGCCTATCTCTGACTACTCATGTGAAGTATTCCAAGGCCTATGTGGTTCAGAATCCACGGTAAAAGCTGCATATTCTCTTGTTCCATCACCATTACCATTATCATCCCTCATCAGAAGTAATGGACTTTGTCCTCTAGGTGCCTCCAGTTAATAAATGTGGTCCATATATTGACCTTATGGGGAGCGTTGTAAGTCAACCATATTTTGTAATAATTTATTGAAAAATTTGACTGCCATATAGTTAAAACTGTTCTGATATGTTTTTCCGTTTGTTCTTTGTCTTGTTTTGTAATTATGTATACTATTGTTTGTTATAAAAGAGTTCACTTTCAGAGTCGCAGCTATTTTTGAGATGTACTCTGCTGAGTTAGCCATAAAACTAAATATCTGAGTTCTTTCACAAAACAGCAGTTTTAAGGTGTTAGGGCAGCAAAATATTCTTCTTGTAATATTAGAGAGCCAAATAATGTATTGCTTTCCAAGTATACAAAAGCACTCACATTGCACACAATGTTATATCAAATAGAATGAGCAGTCTATGTGTTTGTTCCAAGCGCGGATCTGATGACTTGATTAGGTGACTTGCCAAGTATCCCCATTTCGCACAAACTATCATCATCATTATTGTTATTATATGCTCTATGTATCCAGAATAAAGTAGGTGCCAGTCACCTGCTGATCATGTACAAGTGCAGAATGACATTGATTATTAAGTGGCAGTTGAACTATGAGTGGAGGGGACATGCTGGGAAATACATGCAAATACAGCAGCTAAATAAAATAAAAAATTGAAAGACAAATTGCTACTGATTGCTGTTTCAGCTATTGATTAATTAAATAAGACTCACCTTACTGCTTTTATATCATGATGATTTTTCTGTTTTTAAATTTCATGAAAGCGCATATAATGCTTTCACGTAACACATAACAGTGATCATTAATCACTTAAGGAAAAAAATCACAATTTAAACCAATATAAACAATAATAATTGGACTCACTCTAAGCGTTGTCATTTCTACCAAGCTATTTCATTTCAAATAGCTGTGAAAAAGTTAAAATCATTTTTGCATCATGTTAAGAACACTGGCTGTTGTGATAAAGCTCCCCATCATGAAACACTTCTGTAGCCATGGCAGCCAAGTATACTTTCCCTCCCCGCCAATCAATTTGCTCTTCATTCTGTGTTACAATTGGCTTCCCCTTTTGAAATTGCATCATTGTCGATGAATTAGGCAACCTTCATGACTGCCAGTAAATTGCAAAGAGAGGAATTTGATTATGAAAATTGCAATTTGCAGAATTTGTATAAATAAAGATAAATACTAGAAGATAAAGTATAAACATATAGGCTGTTGAAAATATGAGGGTTGTCCAATAAGTAAGTTTCCCTATTTTATAAAAAACATTACACACAATTGAAATTTTGAATTAATTTTATTTATATACAATCCTTCTGTTACTTTTCTACATAGTCAACATGTTTTTACATGCATTTTTGGGGACGTGACACAAGTTTTTCCAAGCCAGTGTTGTACCTGGTCGGGTCCTGTGCTCGCAACCAGCTGTTCACTGATTTGACTTCATCATCGGTGTTAAAAGTGCTTACCTTTGAGTTGGAGGAACATATGAAAATCTCTTGGGGCAAGCTCCGGTGAATACAGGGGATACGAGAACACTCCCAAGTTGAATATTGACCCAGGCAGAGCTCAGAAGATCCAACTGGGAAGTTTTCTCACATCCTCCATATTCACCAGATCTTTTCCCCAGTGATTTTCACATGTTCCCCACGGTGTTAAAGTACTTACCTCCATGATGACCTTTGAGTCAGGGGAACATGTGAAATAGTAGGTGATTCAGCAGTTCAAATGCTTCAAGGGAGAACTGCCCCTGGTTTGTTCTCATTAGTTTCCTGACATCTGTGGAGATGTGGAAAACTCATGGCCTAATGATGTCATTTTAAGTACTGTCTAGCAAAGAAGGTAGATACTGGACATGAACACAGCCTCATTGTTAATCTTGAGTCATCTGCTGCAAAGATATTGCCATACTTATATTACTCACTGAGTTATTCAACTTTCTTACAGGCATATTTCGTCCTGGAAAGCTTGTATTCACACAGTGTCTATTCAACTGTATATAAAATATGTTGTTTTCCTATTGTTACATCTTCATCCTGGATATTGAGAACTTACTAAAGCATTTGTCACTTAGGAAGGCCTTTGATGTGCAGTGAGAACTGTAACATGCACTAGAAATCTTGGTCAATCAGATTTAATTATGCTATTGAGCTTATGCAATGCAGTTGTCTCCATCTTACGTGTTTTAAAGTGCTTTTTGTTATTTTACTTAAAAGTTTCCTAAATGATTGTTATATTTTGTACTACAAATAGACAGTGGTGAACGGTATGACTTTCATAAGGTGGGTTATTTGGGCATTAATTATAATAAGCAATACATAAGTATTGTTGCAAACAGTATGTTATGAATTAGCACAGCATGTTTGAATGTTGGTGGGGAGTCTGAAAAGAAGAGAGAGGTACATATACGGCTAGCTCTTTCTTCCTGTGCATCCATCGGCCTTCCTAAAAGCAGTATAATGGTGACTTTATGTAAACTTAACCTTGTTTTTCCCTTTGCTTTTGGAATACTACCTAATTTTATTTCTTTTAGGTTTGTTTAAACTTTACAACAATAGTTATATACTGTTACTAGTACTATTACCTTCTCTCTTACTTGAATCAAATTTGACCATTTTATGTTAACTAACCAATAAGCTTCATTTGTCAGACCACTATTACATCTTTCATTTTTCCATTCCAATATCAAATGTGTCAGCACAACCATCAACATGTACAAGCATAAATGAAAGTAAGAAAGGCAGGAAAGCTGTTAGCTACTAAACATTTCTGATTTTTGGTTGAACATTTATCTGTCTTAGGAATCTATGATACTAGAATAGAGTTAAATGTTTTACACATAATTAGAGCTTTGGCTTATGCATTCACCAGTTTGAAAATGCTTACCTATTTTAAATGTGTGGTAGCTGAAGTAATAAATGTAAAACACTATCTACTGAAACTTTTGGAAAGAAAAAGTGGTTATTTGTACTTAAGGTAATTGTTAACCTTGTGTAATTGGAAGCACAAAGAATTAATACTTTATTAATTTTCATTGTGCAGCATCTAAATGATGATACATATACAGAAATTCCCTATGCAATAAGGTAACAAAGCATGACTCATATTTGCACTGTAAATGTAAATTCAAATGTTACAGATACAATTATAAGCAATGCTGGTTACTAGTGAAATCCCATAAAAGACTGGAAGAACTATTGGTTATTGTATGCAAATGTTGTAAACATTTAAATACTTTTATAGCTTAGAAATATATTGAAATGCTCAGCAAATAAATCTCTCCAGCTGTACTATGCTAAATTAAGCGATTTTAGAGAAATTAATGGTCTTATGTTTCACTTAAAACTCCAACTTAACTTTCTTTACTATTTTGTGTAAAAATAGAAGAGAAATGCAGTGTATCTGTGTAAGAATGAGTAAGAATCATGGGCATGCAAGTGGCAAGAAATGATTAACTTACATGTTAATTCTCTTGCCTCAGACGAACTGGGAGAAAATGCATGGAAAGAAATTCATAATATGTTACATGAGGGCTTACATGATAATTTTGGTATTCTGAAGATAGGAAGCATGTGAACAGATGAATATGGTGCAAATAAAAGTAGGTATTCATTCATTTTTCAAATAGAGTGTATGTTAAGAGTATATATCAAGACTGTCAACATAATTGTCATTTACTGCCTGTATAGGCCAGGGAGGTAATGCTATTCAGAGGAATATGATTTAGATACCGGAAGTTTAAATAAGTAATGTATTTCTCCCTCTGCTTATATTTCTGGATCAGAAATTAATGAATCACCTGATGTTAATTTGTAGTATTGAATCAGCTAAATCGGAGGTGGTTTTTAGATACAGAGGGATCCAAAAAATGTGTACTCTGTTTGATCATTAATAAGATTGTAATGAATTGAGATACAAGTCTCAGTTTTGGTGAAGGTGTAGCTTAGCCTTGGCCTTGGATTGACAATGTTTGTTTTCTTTATATAAAATATGGATAAGCTAGTAAGGGTGATGTGAATTTGAAATTATATAAAAAATTTGAGTCAGAGTTGAAACACTTAACATCACTTACATGTTTTACAACTTGACCGGCTTCAGGAGCTAATTGCTTCCATCATTGGAAGTGGCCAACTGGTTCCTTGTAGTGTAGTCCCGTATGCATCTGTGTGTGGTGCAATCTGTTGTAGTGATGAAACTCCATAATAGTTTCGGTGGCAGCAATTTAAAATTTATCATATGGTGTTTATGTTTTGTGATTAACTTTTCCCAAGTATCCAACTCTGCTGTGTGTTTTGTCGGTTTTAAGAGTGTTATATTCGGTATGATGTTCTGATTTGTTGTCCAAAAGTGATGTGCAACTGCAGATTTATCCATCTGTTTGTGCCTGATATGTTTTTCTAATCTGGTCCCTAAATTTATTTTTACTTTCTCTACTACGTATAGTAAGTAGGGGAAGTATTGCATTCCACCCAAAAATTCAATACCGAGATTTCACCGGAAATACATGTTTTGAGACCCCCTTAATCCAAAAGAACATATTTAGAAACATGTCCGTGTGTGTCTGTGAACAGCATAACTCAGAAACGAACAGTCGGATAAACACCAAACTTGGTATTTAGGTTCAGTATTTTCCAGAAATGCGACACGAAGGTTTTCAAGAAAACCCTCGCACCCCAGATTACCCTTTACATGGAACATTTTTCGAAAATTTTAATTTTCTCAAAATGGCTCTAACGATTTTGATTAAAATATCATATGTTTAAGATATTTTCATGACAAATGAAATGTATATCTCAAATTTTCTGGGAATGTCTCCAAAAGTATTCTTCATTGTGAACGACTTTTGCATAACTGGTAAACCATAAGAGATAGACAACATTTTACTACACACAAAATGTAGATCGCATTAAAATACACAATTTATGTCATATACATTTTTTTTGTTGAGTGAACCATTTTCGAGATATTGTTTGTTATTCCGTTAAATTTTCCAATACTTTACTTTTTCTCAAATTTAGTTATTAATCTTTTTTATGTCCTGGACATACAAAGAGAATGGAATGCATCACATAGCAACCAGCGCTTAAAACATTTGACTATCGCTTAAAACCTACCATATTTCCTTTGCATCTACAAGAAAATTAGCAATATGATTAACATCTCGATTAACATGAAGCATATGGAGAATAAGCGTTTGTAAAAATAGTTTGTACAAGAGTAGAGAAAGTCATGTGAGTGTAACACATCAGATTTTTGTTTTAATGTTCTTTTAATCTGGTCTCTAAATTTCGTTGGCCACTTCCAATGATGGGAGCAATTAGCTCCTGAAACCAATCAAGTTGTAAAACATGTAAATGATGTTAAGTGTTTCAACTCCGACTCAAATTTTCTATATAATTTGTTTTGTTTATTTAGGCTATAATTTGAAGAAACCAGAGCAGTTTATCTCTAAAAGTTGCAGAGATCAATTTTACTTCAGAGAGTACCTTTATGAAACCCTCCTGGACAATGGATAGGCTGAAATGGTGCTTTCAAACGTCCAGATGGCTTCCAGGCCTAACATCTCTTGACTTTTACCTCTGAGGCATCCTAAAGGATGTTTTATATCAAGCAGAGCCACCTATACTGGCTGCACTATGCAAAAACATTTATTTATTGTATGCAGCAACTCCATTGTACACTTTAGAGCAGGTTTTTCGTGCCTATGTTCAGCAGTATCAACCGTGTTTGACAGCTGATGGTGACCACTTTAAGCACCTCAAGTGATTTCAATAAGTTGAGTATTCGGATCTTCACAAATTTGAGCCTTGTATTTCAATTTATTACTAAGTTATTAATGATCAAATAGTGTATGCATTTTTTTGGATCCAAGTGTATGTTATGTTACTGGACTTTAGCACTAAACAGAGATGCTGCAGTGGCAAGTAAAGTTAGAATTGGGTACTTCTTTACCAGAAACACAGTCCTAAACAAAGAACATATACATAGAATATGAGCTTTATTTGAAAATAAAAACACTACCAACTCAAATGCTTATGCCACTGCAGAAGGTTAATATTTCTTTCTCCATGTATATACAAATAATGGATATAGATTGTCTGTTTTAAATGTCAGCTTGTGTTTGGTGTTCTCCATAGAGCATGAAGATATTTATGAATGGGTTAATGATGACCAGGGTTAGGATTTTTAGGTGCAAATTTCAGGTGAAAAAAGGGACAATTTTAACCACATGTCAGGCTTCTTTAGATATAATTGTTTTGTGAATTCAATCCAAAATCTTAATTAGTTTTCAAGTTATTAATTTTCAAAATATAAAATTATGGGTGTATGCAAAATGAAACACATGCATTTGTAAAAAAAAAAAAAAAAAAATCTTATGTTGCTTCTACGTCAAGGAACTACAAATCTGTCATATAATTTTTTTTCTACCATTCTTAGTTTAAGAGAAAAAAAAAGTTTTGCAGTTTTGTATTTGCATTTTTTTTCGTTTTTTTTTTTTGTATACATTGTTATCTTCAAAAATTAGTAGCGCAAAAACTATTCATTACACAGAAAAGTTATATGATAGTTTTATTTATTTGGGTTTTTGAAATAAGCATAAAAAATGTCAATATGAATGAATGAAAATTACATTGTGTGGAACATTTTGAATGCAGAAATGCTGAAAATAAGAAATGCTTTAAAATGAAGTTTTAAAAATATAAAAGCTAGCAACCAAATGCGCAACAGTATTTAAAAGTCTCATAACAATCCAAAAGCATTCGCTAGGTACAAAATAAAAGTGCATTCTAAAACTACACGCAATGGAGAATTTTTTGGGAACATAATTTTTCTTTTTTTAGATTCTTTGAGATTTTCGGTTAATTTCAGTTGTGCATTCCCTTAACTAATTCAACGATTTCTCTTTCCTCTATTCTAATTTATTGAGCTACAAAGAAGTACAAGACATTAAGCTCTCCACATTTTTAAAAGCAAGTCTGTTTCTATTAGGAGATAGAATGTCTTGGTAGATGCTAAAGCTTCTTTCAACATCCACAGAAACCAGTGGGGCAAACCTTGTATTCACTCAGAATGGCAACTCTACAGATGTAGCGAATTCCTCAATGTCTGGATTCTTCTGAAGACTAGATTCAAGTTTGTCTTTGGCAAAGCCATCTAACTGCTCCCTCACAGAAGTAAAAAATATCCCATTGTTTTTACTTTTCCAGACCTTGTTCTTCCAATCATTTAATAGCTGCAGGCAGGTAGTTACTTGTAACTATGGGCACAATATAGTTCTGTCTGCAAATTATGTATTTTCTCCGGTAACAGAAGTTGCTGTGTCGGATGGATCCAAAGAAAGCACAAACTCTTTAATTTTGTCAAAATTCTCACACAACATAGCAGCACACTCAATCCAAGATCCCCAGCAAGTAATGACTGGGAAATTTTGAAGGGGCAGGCCAGTGATTTCCCTGTAGTAAACAACATGGCTCGGAGCTTTCAGTAGAATCTTCTTCAGGGTAGAGATGAATTGATTTGCGATGTCATATTCATTCCTTATGGATTCACAAACCCTGTGAAGGGCATGAGCCAAGCATGTC
Source organism: Deroplatys truncata (assembly GCA_030765065.1). Classification (NCBI taxonomy): domain Eukaryota; kingdom Metazoa; phylum Arthropoda; class Insecta; order Mantodea; family Mantidae; genus Deroplatys; species Deroplatys truncata. Next base: position 177,744,328 of record CM060987.1, on the reverse strand, counting down.
ACATGCTTCAAGTTAGGAAATAAAGGTTTCAATTGGTTAACAGCTGAAGCCATGTATGGAGCCTGGTCCGTAACCACAAGAAGAAGTTTTTAAACTTGTTACCTGTAGGCCAGAGTTTTTGGCAGAAGTCCATAATGGATTGCATTACTATACTGGCATTGACTTTCTGCAGCTCATACATTTTTAATAATATGGGCTTAACTTTCTCCCCTGCTAAGGAAAAACTAAAATGTTCAAAACATATCGTTCCATTGAGTCTATGGTTTCATCCACAATGATTCCCACATCGCAATCAGACACTTTCTCCTTGATTCTTTCTATGGTCTCTTGGTAAACAGGCTCCATGTAGTTTTTTCTTAAAGTACTCTCATCGGGCATTGACATCTTTGTGTATTTTTCAAGAAATCCCTTGAAGGCTGGATGGTTCACCTTATTGAGTGGAATTTCTGCTTGTGTAAGAGCTGCAAATTTCCTTCAAATTTTGGCTTTTTGAAGAACTTTGTTGAAACGCATTTTGTAATAGAGGTTGCCGTGGTTTGTTTGTTTGAAGAGTCTTGTTCATTTGATGCTTAGAGCTGGAAATGTGTTGTTTGATGCGATCTCACTGGTGTTTTTCATCTAACAAAATTCCTGAATCACAAATAGTACATCGCGTAACAGTTCCATCAGTGTCTATGAAATCTTGTTTGAATTCCTCAGCCAAACAATAAATCGAGCACTGACACCTTTGGCATGGTAAAATCTAGTACTAGTAAACTCGTTTTGTAATGTAACATAGAGCTAACACTAGTTCACTTGCTAACACAATGTGACTGTCATGCAACTCACTCTTATGTTCATTTGCTGTCCACATTCTCTTATAACACCACTACAATTACCATAATGTTCTCATTCATGCTGGAACTTCAGTCTCAGCGATTTTTAGTAGTATCGAGCAGAACCCAGTCTTAATAGTTCTCAGAACTGCATGGGTGAGGTTACTGCGTGCCCAGCCTTCGCCTCCACACAAACAGATGACGTCTCTCACAGTAACAAACTCACATTCACGAACAGCAGGCTACTGATTCTGGTGGGATAGAATCACTCATTGTCAATTGTATTATTGCAGACTATTTTATAGTGGTAAAGCGAGAGAAAGAGGTTTTCGTTGAACACACAACTATTTTCCATTGTTGCAGATGTGCTTTCAATTCCCGCATGGCATTTACTGAAAGAGGTAGGCTTACTATTCGCACGTACACAGCAAGCTGAGAAGATGTTAATTGAAAGTTAAAGAATAAATTGGAATGAAACTTAAAAGAAAAAAGGGGAAAAAAAGGGGATAAAGGTCCCAAAAAAGGGAAAAAGGTACTAGAAAAAATGCCTCTTTTCGCAACTAGAAACAAAATTTCACACTGTGATATCTTTCCGCACAGCTTTAACTTACCCTAAGAAAAAAGGTGCGCACCTAAAACTCCTAACCCTGATGATGACAAAGAAAAACAATGATATGTATGCCTATGTATTGTTATGGATTCAGCTATAATCCTTTGGCCGAGAATGGATCCTAACATAACAATGCACATAGTATCATTCTGTACTTCCTGTTTCATGAACACACGGTGGAGCTTCCTCTTTTCTCCCTCAAAAACTGCTCAGTCGTTTACTCAAATTTATTCACCGTTTGATTTCAATACAGAAATATTGGCTTCATTTCAACAATACAATTATTAGTACAAAAAGAACAGGTCTAATTAGATGTAATACACAAATACAGAAATCTTAAATTTTGGAATTGTAAACATAGTATATTCCATAAGAAAGCTTATAAACTAATTCATTTCTAGATATTCTTCCACTGAATAAAACTAACCCTGTATTAGGAATTTTTTCAAATCTTTTTTGAAGACTGTTAGGGTTTTAACTTTTTTTTTAAATATGTGGGGAGTTTATTAAACAATTGAATGCCATTATAATATAAAGTTTTTTCATATTGGGTTCTTTGATGATGTAATGTGCAGTTTAGATTCATTTCTTGTATTATAGTCATAGTTTACTTTTGGGATTTCAAGAAACTGCCATTGTTACCTCCAAACATTATTTTAACCATGTGCTATCTCTCAGTGCCCCAGCAGTGAGTATTAAAGAAATACATTCCCTTTACTTGTTAAATTAAACACACTAATTCAATAATTGGTGAAAAATGTAATGAAATGTCTTTTATAGTAAACATTTACTGTTAATTGGAGTCCTTGGGTAGTAGTGTGACACACAGCTAAAAATCAGAAGTGATTATATCGGTTAAATCGTCTTCCAGGTTTATAACCAGCCTGTCTTTAACTTGGTTACAAAGCGTTTGCAGACACACTAGTTGCTTCTGATGTTAATTCAATGATGTTTTTAACAGCATGGATATTGTAATGCTCAAACAAAAACTATGACTTCCCCCCCACATTTAAGGGCTTTATCATTTCTATTTAGTTACACTGCTCTGCCCTGCTATGCATTCAATCATGACCACAACGTAAACAATACTGATTAGCATGACTGTTGTTTCGCTCCAGTAAATGATGCCTTCATGGCTATGGTAATAAATAGAAGCTAATTATTTATGCTGAAATTAAATAATTATTACAATACTATCATTATTCACTGTTTTTATTACTTGAAGTACAAAAAGGGTGTAAGTACATGGAGTGCAAAAATGAAGTATTTTCATTTGCTTGAAAGTTGTGCTGCAGCAGTGGCACATGCATTTGTTCATACCAGGACCCTTTCTTGGGCTGTAAGAACAACTCCTGCTTATTGTCAGCTAAAACCTTTTATAACAAATGTTCACAGATATAAACCAAGTATTAACCCTGCAGTAGTTGCATATGGAATCACAGTCCACATGAAAGATTTCTTTTTTGTTCCCTTTAAGCTCTTTGAACTTAGGAATCATGTGACGCGGGTACTTTCTTATAATCAGCATTATTACATCATTCCTTTGTTGCACTTGGACTTGTACAACGGTTATGGAATGGTTAGCAATTGCGCATTCACAGTCCCGTGCAGCAATGACATTGGAAATTATCTCCATTTTTGCCATTTGCAAAAGTAATAAAAGGCTACTATAGTCATACAATAGCATATTCTCAAAGGTTTTCTTATTATTCAAATTTCACATCATTTTGTTATGTTCAGATCAGTGATTTTTTTTATTTTTCTATCTTTTTGTAGAATGGATCCTTATGAAACAGAGTCTGAAAGAACTCTGTTGAGATTTTGTCAGGGAATGACCATGGAAGTGGAAGACTCTTACTGAAATGTATGATCTTAAGCACATTAGTACTAATGCATGTGTATCATCCTATTTACAACATTATTATACAGTATTTGTTTATGAATTTGAAGCACATGTGATGTATAATGGTGGCTTATGGTGTAAATAACAGGTAAAAAGTGCTGTATGAAAAAAAAAGTGCATGTCAAAAATGGAATAACTATTAATATACTTGCCTACTTTTTGTAGATTAAGTCAATTCTCTATTCTCTAGGGAAGGAAAGTTATCTATTATTTGAGGGTATACACTAATGCACAACCAACAAAATTAAAAAACTAAAAAATCTTTACATTTTATATTATACGACATTGCAGAGCTTTTAATTTGTTTCTTTATGGAAATTTGCAATGAATTAATTGGCTGCCCAGTAATTAAAGGTCTTTCTTGTCCTTATCATTCCCTCTATTAAATGGAATTTCAAACAAAATACACTTGACATAATTGAAACAAAACAAAAGAGGTACAAATTTACTTGTATTCAGTATTCACACCTCATACTACTTACTGACTACTCGTAAGTACATATGACATCATATTTTATTTTGTTAAAAACATAAACAAACAAAAAGGTAGGAACAAGACATTCAGTATTCACATCTTACACTTACCTACTCACTGACTGACTGCTTGTCTAAAGTTCTTATGTTACAATCTGCTACCTGAGGTGCAAAAGAAATACTTCAGTGTCTAGACAAATGTTCTTCATTTCCAAAGCAATAATGATGTCATGTTACCATGCCAACCTGTCCAAGCAAGAGAAATATTGAACCGTATGTGCCAAAATATTTCACTTGCTGGAGGGTTGAGCTCTTGTGGTTTCCCCTCCCCTTGGGAGAGAGGTCCTAGGCTTGCCTTTGAAATCAGGATACAAAAGAAGAGAAAGTTGGTAACTTCAACTTCTACACTATCTGGACCAAACATTTCACAGCTATTGCCAAATTTATTGTTGTATTAAATGCTGTGTTTTGAGCAAATTAAGAAATGGTTTAAGCAGGAAATATAAGGTGAAAAATTCTTCACCTACTTCACCTGGCTGGCCGCCTCTGGTAACATATTGAGAAGCTTACAATGTCAACAGAATTGGGCAGTGTTTATTGTTTTATAAAGCCTATGCACTTAGTAAATTAAAATTCAAACATAGCAAATTGTATATTCTGTGTTACTTTATTGTTATTTAGTTATAAATCCATATTTTTCCTCATGCTAGCTCACAGTCTGTAGTGACTACTAATGGTATAAAATACTGCATGAGTATGACTACTGTAGGGTTCATGCTTCATCTCTAACAGTGTTTCACAATGAAAGCATACGAATGCTGTGTGGAGTGAGTAAGCTGTTATGATCTTTTGTTCCACTTCCCACATTTCACATGCAGCTCATGTTTCATGGGATCTCACCCACATCTTCTGCTGCCAAGCATTAACTGGCTTTAGAGTTGGATTCCAGGTTTCTGGTTGGTTCCATGGTGTGCTCTGTCAAATGGTCAATGACTTTAGGGATGAGATCTCTTTCTATGTTTATTAGCTGTTTCTGGAACTGACTTTTTTATTTACACCTTCTCCCATATATTAAGTTCTAATGGTCTCTTTCCAAAAGTGGATAGCTACTGCTGACTTTTCTAACGGTTTGTACCTGATGTTGTGGTGGTGTGCCTTTAATCTCATTTCTATGTTTCTTTTGTCTTCCCTATGTATATGTTGTTGTAATCCTGGCAGTTGATTTGGTATATGCCATGCTCCTTTTTGTGGGGGAGTGGAGTAAAAGAGCATAATAATTCAATCAACTCCTTCTACATTGTTGAAGATTGCTTCACATGTGTAAGTATGGAGTGAAGAATTTTGATTCCATAAATCCAGGATTATTTTTATAAAGTGCCCCACAGATAATAAGATTTAAGTTTGCATTTTTGCATCTTGATGCTGTAAAATTTATAAAGTATAACAGCATATTATTCTCTGTCCTGAGTGTAGGCTTAGATGAAGGTAACATTCCTTCCAGGGAAAAAATGCATAATTATTTGCGCAGGCATAATGATTTCCAATACTAAATAAAACACTTATTCTGTTTCTTGCTGTTGAAGACAGTTATACAAGGAATGTATAAAAGCAAATGATATGGTACAAGGGGACTGAAAATAAAAGAAGGCACTCCTCAGAAAGGCTTATATATGCCACATGTGACTTATTCTGTTGCTAGCACTTGTTTGTGAATGAAGGCATTTGGTTCTAAAATAAGTTAGGAAGTAAGAGTAAATTTCAAATTATATGATACATATATAACTTTTTCAGTTACTGTCATTAGAAAGTAACAGTTGAAATATATTGTTTATATGGCAAGTCTTTAAATAAATGTGGCTTTTATCAAGTCCAATACCAGCAAACCTAAATGTTTATCCACCCTTGTCAGTATGTAAGCCAAATCTAAAGGCTTGTATTTAAATCTTCACTGAATGCAGCATAAATTAGTTCATAATTTGTGTAGTAAGTTAGGAAAATGATGAGAAACTACACATTAAAATGGAATTTTTTTTCCAAAGACATGATTTAATACCGGGTTTCTCTTGAATAATGCAACTGGCAGCCCATCACTCCCAAGACACTACTATATAAATCCTTTATTTCTTCCCTAGATAATGCTAATGATGTGAAACATATGAATATGTTATGCTTACTTTTCATTATAAAACACGTACAAAATGATACCCCTCTGCATTTATATGAGCTCAGTACTTGTTGAACGCATAATTAAATGCCCAATGAGTTTCAAAATTTTGGAAAATGCATGACAGACATGTCTTTTAATTCATGGAGGGTGTGGAGATTTGTTGCATAAACTTTATCTTTAAGCATCCACAGATAATAATCACATGGATTTAGATCTGGAGAGAGAGCAAGTCGGTCAATTACTCTGCCATCAAAGCATTTTGTGAGGCAATTATATATGGCATATTTTTCATAACAATCCTTATCACATCTAATTGTTCTTCTGTTGGAACTGATGGCTGTCTATGCTTCCTTTTGTCTAGGAGAGGTCCAGTCTGTTTACATTTCTCAAACATGCATAATTACCCTAACAATCTGATTTTAGTTTACACTTCACTTAGCTGTTCCCAACAAAAGTATCTTGATATAGGGAGATAGTATTTTAAAGGGAATATACCTACAAACAAAATACATTTTAATAAAGTTCAAAGGAAGGATCGAAGCTACAGGGCAACTTGGTAAGATTAACCAAGGACTGGAACACTGCATTGTAACTAGGGAATAAAAAATAAATAAATAATAAGAATTTTAAAAAAATGAAATACACATACTAAATAAAGTTCAAAGAGAGGGTATTGCATGGATTAAGTTGGTAGTTTGGAGACTGAAAGGTTTAAGAGAAAGACTGAATTAGGTTAATGCTTTTTTTGAAGGGAGAAAGAAGATGCAATAGATATTTTGCTAATATACAAAGGGGCACAGATATCTGGTAGAAAGAATTAATTCAAAGGAAATGGCTGATAATGGAAAAAAACAGTAGCTATCTGTAAAATGTTTCATCAGAAGTCTCAGATTAATAACTTGGGAGAATATTTATTAGGGTTAAGATTAAAATGCATTTGTTTTATAAAGTAAGGTTATAAATTTGTATTTTTAATAAATTAGTGTATGAAATTTGTAGACTATAGATACAGTAGCAGGAAGCTAAAACTAAGAACCGTAATATGAGTGTAATAAATAAGAAAAGTATGTTATGAATGTTTTATATAGTTTGGGATAGAACTAGGTTAACTCCAAGCCACATAAACTTTATAATGGACTCAATACAAATAAATAACATAAATCATGGAATGGTGACACCACTTCTGTATTTCTGTATAACTTCAAGTTGAAAGTTCACATTTGACACTGTATGAGCAAAACTTAACACACTAAACACACTCTTCTGTAGTATCAACAGAGAGTTTGACATAACCTTCACACCATGCCAAACAACATTGAGACAACTGCAAATGCCATTACCCTCCATGGTATCATGAGCTAGGCTGTCACAGTGCTGGTCCATTCAACCCATGCTATGAATGAGACTCAATGGCTGCCAGTCACATCATTAAAGAAAAATCCAGTACAAAGTTGCTTCATTTATTAATCAGTTTATATATCAGGGTTAGAATACGCTACTTCCAAGAGCATATAGGAAAAGAATTTCTGTTATCAATTTCATTCTATGTTTAATAACTTTGAAGCATTAATAATCTTTCGCAATGTTAAGTTGTAACACTCTGTAGTACTAATGTATGCCTAAGAAGCTCAGCCACAACTTGCAGCATATCTATATGCTATAAAGACAGCATTCCATCCACTCTTTCACATGCTTTTGCCAAGAGCACTCTCATGAAGCATGCTTAAGTTATTCTATTTTTCAATATTAATTTTTGTGTAGACAACAAAAGGAATAGAAAATTTCACCAGCAGAAATTTTTTGTCCACTCTGAATTAAAAGGTAGAATGGTTGGTTATCACTACTTAATTGTTGCACATTTTGACAAAATAACCATAAATATAAAACTGGTTAAATTTAAATATATGAACAGGAAAATAACACAAGACCTTTTTATTCTCTTTATCACAAAGATTTACTGAATGAAAAGAGTAACTGCTAAACCCATTACAGCCTGTATATTTTGGAAGGTTCTATTTGACTTTATAGTGCATTAATTAACCTACAGTTTTAATGTGTTGGTTTGGTAAGATTTGTTTGCTGTGCATGTTAAAAGCAGTTTTGTACTAAACTTAATTTTAACAGAGAGAAAAAATAATCAGCAGTTAACCAAATTCATAAACTAACAGTTATATGAAATTATGCATTTAATTTCTATTGTATAGGTAACTTGAGTCATGCAAAGGTAAATGAGCTTTAATATTTATACTTTATGCCTTTAAAATGTGTATTGCCTATTTTCTGCTTCAAATGAAGCGTAGTAAGAACTGTTGTAGAACAAGTGCAAACTGTTGTGTACTGCGAGATTAAAACCCAGTACAAATATTCTGTTTTCATGTTTGTCTGTGTGCAGAACTTTTGCTTGCTTAAATGCCTCCTGTCCTGTAGCAGCAACGTTTGGTTAAAACTAGACAATCATGCTAATTAGAAACACAGCTAATAGGAGTGACTGACTTTACTTTCTGTTATTGTTGTTGTGTAACTGTATGTTCAGATGTAGAGTTGACAACATTAATATAGAACATAGTAAATTTTCTGTCTTTGCTTATTCATTTCTAACCTTTCACATTAATTATAATTGCTCGAGTATTTGTTCACTTTGATTCATTCTGGAAAGCTGATACAGATGCATCAGTGTGTGGTGTACGATAGTATTTAATTGTTTTTTTATGTTCATCTCCTTTAACTGAGTGGGTTGTATCAAACACTATTTGAACAAAATAGTTGAAATTATGCTCAAATGCAGCCGGGATCAAAAGAGTTTAGAATTACCTGGCATTTGTCTTTTTAGGGTAGGGGAAAATCCTGGGGGGAAAAAGAAACCTTATGCAGGTAAGTCACCCTAACTGAGGTTCGAACTAAGGACCTCTTGAATGTGAGCCAGACACGCTACCCTGATACCACAGAGGTGGGCAGTATCTATTTTATTTTGCTATGTATTCATGAAGTAATTTTAAGAAAAACTATAAAAATTTATAGCCAAGTATAGGCGAATACATTTTAAACAAATGTACTCTATTAACACTAGAAGTGCTATATAAATGTATACCTAAAAGTGCTTTTGGGGTCACTTTGACACAAGGGGAATATTGCAGCTCATTTCATGAAATTTAATTATGACAAAACACAATAAGTAGTATGAGTAGTAGCTCTGTGTTGTTTTTTATTTAGTAATTGAAAATAATGTTAATAATGCAAAGAAATAAAAGGAATAATAATATATGTTTAAATAACAACATATTGTCGTACCTCACATGTTAATAACACTTAAATTTAGATGGTAGAACGAGAGGTAACCCGGAATCTTTACATTTCTTCACATTCATGACGAGGTCAACAGGGGCGAACCTAAATATTCATTAAAAATTTATGTATTCACACTTAATTTACATGGGATTATGAGGTAAGGTCAGCTATTTCAGTAATGAATCCATTTTAGCTTTGGATGACCACTATATTAAACAGAAATATACAGATTACTTTTACCTAATTGTTTCAACGTGGACTGCCATGTTCAACACATGTTACCTCTCCAGTTGCCTTACAGAAAGAGGAAGGCACTCCTCACATACCCCATAATTATCAAGTTAGCCCCTCCCTTTACGGCACGGCACATCCTGTCTGTGTTACCAGCCTACACTGCCGTGTTGCCAACACTAGCATCCCCAGTGCTACCAACATGTTACAATATCATATCATATACTTTACTCACCATTTCGATCTTATGCAAGATATAGCTTCCTCAAGCTTGCAAAATTAAGCTGTCGTTGGTCAACAGTGAGCGTGGTGCTCACTTTTGATTTCAAAGTGTGTTAAATTCTTTACCATTGAAACCAATAGTAACGTGATGTATAACTTTCATATATGTAATCATAGAATAACTTGGTATAAGCTCTGGAGTGTTCAAATACTTCATTCTCCAATAGATAGCAGAAGACATGAGGCGTTAGTGAAACTGATAATTCATTTTGACCACTTGTGTTACGAGATGGTCTCATTGTAGTGTTATATTTATGGAGTACAGAAGTAATATACTGTATTATTGTTGTTTCTGCTGTATTATCGATTGATTCTCCATGTTTCCTGGATATTGACTAAATATTTTCTTAGTTGTATGAAATGTTAGATAAAGGTTTGATTACAAGAAGGAACATCAAGAGAGCAAATACTGAAATGGTTCCACGAGTTGAAGATGAATCTCCCACAACACCTGAATTTCTGAAAAAGAATAACAGGTACGTAAGGCCAGAGACAGAATACTAACAACTTAGATTCTGTGAAGAAGACATTATTAAGAAAATGTTCCTTTTGAAAAGGAGATAACTTAGATCATACTTTCAATATGGTGCTTTGTAGTGCAGAAATTAATACCTTGATTGCATTACTACTAAATATATTATAAACTTGTCAAAGTAATTGTTGAATAATGATAACTAGATTGTATGATGATGGTTGGAACTATGCGACCATGCGCTCACATGTCAACCAGCAGCAGGATCCCAATCAACTCAACCAACACTGGGTTAAGAAAATTACAAATAAAAAATGTTTCAAGTATAAAATATTTGAACCCAAAACGGTAACACCATTAGAATTAAATTAAAAGATACTTTATACTTTTTATGTTTTCTGACAATTTGTTATGCAGTGATACTGCATTAATTCAAAAAAATGTGTAAATAAAATTGTATTTTTGTTTTGAAGAAGGTGTTTTGTTGTTCCACGTATTGGGAGCCAATTTGAAGAAAGGCAACTTTACGTTATTAGCCCCACCTTTTGGGCACCAATTTGAAGAAGGTTAATTTTATGATGTTGTATTGTTATTATTTGCCCCATGTATGGACGCCAATTTGAAGAAAAATGGTTAGTTGCACCACGCTTTGTGCATCATTTGAAATAGTCAGTCGCTGCTACGTATTGAAAGTCAGTTTGTAGATGCTGTATTATATTTCAACTGTTGGGGAGCGAACTTGAAATTCATTGCAGCCACACATACAGTACCTGGTTTCCAGTAGCCTTCGCCCCAAGCTTAAAAATGTTAGCTTTGTAATTTGACTGTTTCTTTAGATATTATATATTTATGTTTGCCTCAGCTGCATCAGTATTATTGTTAGAGACATGGAAGTCTTGGCAGGGCGTGATGCAACAAGAATGTAGGCTTACGCAGATTTTTAAGTTTTAATTCACTCCTTTTTATTAATCCTTGACACAAATTAAATAGCATTTCACTGATACTGAGAGCTGTGAAATTCTTTTATTTAATACTTGCACTTTTTAACATGTATACTATTTTCGTCTCACACGAATACATATTATATTTCTCGAGGATGCACCATGCATCCAGTTACAAACACTGTCCGCAGGCAACACGTCTGGTTATGAGCACTGTTTGGAGGTAACTGAATTGATTTCGACCGTCTAAACTTGTAAATATCTGTATTTCAAGTCTCTGATTGGCTAATCCTACTCCAATAGAATACCTTCATTTAACTAAAGCTTTTCCTGGTTGTTGATTGGCTATTTTTAAACTGTATCAAAATTTACATTATTGCTGCTCTAATAATGACTAGTAGCATTTAAACTTCCCTATTCATTATTGCCTCAAGGTTAACTCATTGTTACCTCATTGTTAGCAACTTTAAAACTATTTCTCACAGCTCCTACATTATTAAATTACATAATACATTCACATAACATTATTGAACATGTTTACAATAATATAAGCACATGCAATGACTGTTACATACATTTTACAAATTATTACATACACATATTGCTTCAAGGTGGGCTGTTATTGAATTTACATATTATATAATTTGACTGAAATCCTTTAAATGTTAAAAATACTGCCTCAGTTTAGAATATGTTGGTCTGCTTTACCTCCTGTATGTGCTTGAGAATTTATTTTAAATTGAGAACCCAAAGATCTTGTCAGAAGTATGACTTCATAAATATAAATACACGGGAATGGTAGTATTTTTGAAGTTGTGTAATATGGTTTACAGCTGGTAGAGGAAGAGATATTTACAATAGAACACATTGTTCTTTTCTGCAGTCAAAACATTTTTGCTTCATCTTTTCCATTTCCCCGGCTCAATGTGCCATAAGTCATGTACATGTGAAAGTAAGTAAAGTATATAATTCTCAAGAAATTTGTATTTACTGATTCTCTCATAATGGTGATACATGTAGTTGAACTACAGAATATCCATCAATTTGCCAGCATAATGCAACATTTTAATGTAAAAACTAACATACTTTTCATACTATGGCCACCATTTGTTACCTATTCTGAGGATTTTGAACACTTCACATGAAAGTAAAGTTTCATTACTTTTAACAGTACAAATTTTGCACTTCACAGTGTTTATTGCTATTACAGTTCATTATTTTGCAGTGGCTTCTCTTTTTCTTTGTTGTGGAAGTGCCTAAACTCTCATCAATAATTCGAGATCTGTTTTACCTTTTCCTTGAAGCTGATGTGTGCTACAATTTATTGGGTACAATGTACTTCAAACAATGCATGCAAAATGCAACAATGTAAGAATAAAACAGCCCCAGAGGCATGTACAATGCAACAATATACTTCTCCAAATACATCAACAATACACATCACATCAATATTCTTGGTGGAAACCTAGGGTTGCTAATTAAATGAGCCAAAATAACCCAAATGACAGTCTTAGGTAGAAATAAAAAAACCTTAAAAATTGGAGGTGATTTCTTTTTTTCTTCTTTTTACCAAGTTTGAGGTAAGCACTTAATGCCATATTCTGAGAAAAAAAAGTTAAATTTACAGTTCTTAGCTTCTATTGAAAAGAGAGCAGTAAGCAGTCAAAGTTTTAAATGGGTTAAAATTACCCCAAAGACACTTCTAGTGTTAAATATAATCCAGATATAATATGATACCAAAATATTGATCCTTAATTTAATGCATGGCAATACACACATCTCCTAACTGTATATATTTTATTTTTTGGGAAGCTTTGATCATTTCTGTTTAACTCCTGAGCAGTAGTAGTCACATTTTCATAGCTTTCCTTGGAGATAGTCTTCAGTGAAATTATATCTAATTATTTTAAAAAAAATTCTGATGTATTACATTCATATCACTTTCTCTACCCTGCATTATTTATTAATGGGCCAAAAAAACTTATCTTACAAAAGCTTATTTTTCTGTCTACTTCATTTTAACTGAGATAAACCACTACAGAAATGGCTATATTATACATTTTATTACAAATACAAAGGGAATAGTGATAGTCAATGCTTCAGAACTGGATGCTAAAACTGGATGCTTTATATACTGTTTCCATGCAAATGTGAGAAACAACTGAAAGTCGATAGGACTTTACAAGAATGACAAAGTATTGAACAATTCGAACCATTAATGACATATCTTGGAACTGACAAGCTACAAAAAAGAGTTATTTGAAATAAATTGTGTGTTTTAAAGAAGACCCCTATTTTTTGTGAAGTGCATTTTTGTCTATTGCTTAAAGTTTACCAGTTATACAAGATTCTACAAAATTCCTTTTGAATGAAGAACACTTCACAGGCTATTCCCAGAAAATTCAAGATGTAGATATATTTTATTTGTCATGTAAATTTCTACAATATACGGTGTTTTAATCAAAATTATTAGAGCCATTTTTGGGAAAATAAAAATGAAAAGTGTTCCATGTAAAGGGTAGTTTTGGGTGGGGGATTTTCTTTAAAATCTTCTTGTCACATCTATACAAGTTACTGAACTTAAATACCAAGTTTGGTATTTATCTGACTTTTGCTTTTGAGGTATGCTCTTCACAAACACACACATGTGTGGACCTTTTTTCAAAAATTTTTTTTTTATTCAGGGGACCTCAAGACACGCATTTCCAGTGAAATCTCGGTATTTCTTAATTAAAAATTTTTCTGGGTAAACATTTACCGTGAATAATGCAATTTGGATGCAATAATCACCTTTTATGTGAATAACGTATGGAAGTTAAGTGAATTTGTAATCGGTAGTGAAAGTCGTGTGAGTGTTGCACATAGATTATTTTATTTTTCTGAAGACACATTGAACCATGTTTTGTAAGTATATTTGAGATTTTATCGTATGTTTCAATTAATGGGAAACTGCTTTTATGTGACAAACTTATACACACATGAATTGAACAAAAGGTACCATGTATAGTGTTCCTGAATCGCCATCCATTTTCTATAAATAGCAACCCAAACGATAATTAGCGAGGATAAAATACCATCACTTTACATAGGAGTATTTGCTTCTGTTTCAGTTTGTAGTAGGCGTGGGCGTTGTAGCGCTTCTCACGTCTACACGTGATACCTCACCTGGATGATGATGGGGTTCAAACCCGGCGGAGGGCGATGGCTTTTTTCGGGCGTAAAAGTCCTTAGCATGGCTTCCTTCGGAAGGGAAGTAAAGCCGATGGTCCCGTGTCGTAGATTTACGGCACGTAAAAGAACCTCAAGCCTGATAAAGAGGCCTCTGAGCAAAATTACCAGTCTTTCACGCTCAATATAGAATGGGACGCTAAGGACCACAGCAGTTAAAGAGCGTCCATAAATAAAACTCAATTTAATTTCACCTGGATGATGAACTCGAGGTGGAATTTCTCCCCTTGGCTGTCAGTCCGTAGAGCTGTGAATAAATCCTATTCCTAGCTACCTAGCTTTTTTGAATCTCAAAATATTTGGGTGAAAGCAAACTATACGATGAGTTTCTTTAACGATTGGATTTGTTTTCATTCGAAATAAAGCAAATTATCGAAGCGGCTAACAACTTGTTTCCCCTTTGAGTAACAATAAGCCTATGTAGAAATTGAAGTCTCCATATTCCTGCTACATAGAATATTACAGTGGATCTAGCTAAGTATGTCACACACTGTCTCCCACCCAAATGCAAACTGCCGCCAGTTAACTACTAGAGAACTTATGTGAGAGAGTACCCAGCGCGATGACTCAGGCGGTAAAATCTATGGTCCACATTCGGGAGTTGTGGGTTCGATTCCCGCGGCAAACCTTCCTGGCCCATGGGTTTCTTCGGGGTTTCCCCGGATCGTTAGGTGAATGCTGGGAAGGCTCATTACAACCCCCGAATTTTCTGTCCCTCCATTTCACCTCCACTCTCATTTCACTTCACCTTTCATCTGTTTGATCTGTTTCAGGATTGAAAGTGTCGGCGGGAGTCTCGGCGTTGCATGGCAGGGAAAAGGATGCTCTACGTAACACTTCGTCCCCCGTAATGGGGGCGGTCTCCGAATCCTGAGCGTTGCAGTGGGACTTACAAGCCTGCAGGGGGAGAAGGGAGCCGGTTGCACCAGTTGCCATTCGGAGAGTTTTAATCTGTAAAAGGTAGGGACCCCGCCCTCTCCCCTGCCGTGCTGCCTGGTCCGGCCGTCCTCTGTCTCCTCTCACCTCACTCCTCCCTCCCGGGGGCACCCCGTTAGGGGCCTAGGCACAAAAATCTTGTAGGTCGAGGTGCTGAGCTCCCCTCCGTACCTACTCCTACTATGTAAGAGAGTGTCAAAATCTGGGGCGAAACTCCTTTTTATATAGTACTGCAGTTACCTAATCTCTGTTTTGATTGGTTATTTGCTTAGCGCTCTATGAGAAGGAAGTCATCCATTTTTGTAAGTCAGGTTTCTGTCTGACTTCTTTGGGGAAACCCATGTATCTCTGTCCCCCTCACAACTCTTGCTTCTCTTTCTATTTCTTCCCATGGGGCCATGACTCTTCCTGGAATTTTCCCTTTATCTCTATCCTTGTCTCTCCTCGGACCTCTCTCTCTCTACTCATCGCCATTTTGCCGATTTCTTTGCTCACTTATTATGTGGTGAGTTGGTGGACTTTTGCCTGCTGCTAGCTTACTTCTTAACTAATTACAATATTCCTTACCTATGTCTAATATTTTATAATACAGGCTATCCATGATTATTTATCATATCCACAAATTCTAAATCTATTACACTTCTCTTTATGCCAAAATAGCTCTATTAATAAAATTCTAATAAAAACTATTCTAAATACCTGGTCCTCTCGTTTTACAGCATTTCATCATATTGTTAATTGTATTTCTATCGTAATTATTGATTTCCTGTTATATACAATACTTGTTTTGATTGGTGTATGTTCCCCTACAACTTATTTTCTTTAAAAGTGTTCTGCTATTGGTAACTCTGTCACTGTGTATGAGGAAAGTTAATTATTTGGTGTAACATTTACTTTGATTGTTACATTGATCTTTTTGTGTATTTTTAGTTGTATACTTTGTATAGTATTATTATGTTTATAATCTGCATGTTAATGGAGTATTCCGTAACACGTTATTGTATAATAATAACAATAATAATAATAATAATAGTCCTATTCTCATATATCAGATATCTGAGGATTAGTTGTTAGTTAGCTGCTTTGACCTACATGTCTTTGTGTACGAGTGGTTTGGGTAACTGGTTTCTAACGAAGAGGTTTGAATCGCGCTCCCGTCTGCAGTGTGTAACGTATTCTGTATTTTACATATACATGTATGAACAGAAGAGTTACTCATAATGATTAAAATTTGTACTAGGTACTGCATCATCAACCAATATTACCGCGCGCAGCTACGAGATATAACTTCAAGAAGCGGACGCGAATTCTGCAACACGGTGTATACGCTGTAATACGAGCATTTATTATACTTGAATTAATTTTTCTTCCACACGACACGTGTGTACGACAAGGTTGGAAATCAGACTGAAAAACGCAATATCATACTCTGGATTTGAACCACGGATCTCTCGGTTTCCGTCCGGTTGCTCTAAACACTGAGCTACCATGGCAATATCCCGGGAGAACATTAAATTCTCCAACTGACTGGCATTTCTACTTTCTCTACTACGTATAGTAAGTAGGGGAAGTCTTGTATTTCACCCAAAAATTCCATACCGAGATTTCACCGGAAATACATGTTTTCAGACCCCCTGAATCCAAAACAACATTTTTGGAAACATGTCCGTGTGTGTGTGTGTCTGTGAACAGTATAACCCAGAAACGAACAGTAGAATAAACACCAAACTTGGTATATAGGTTCAGTATCTTCCAGAGATGCGACACAAAGGTTTTCAAGAAAATCCCCCCACCCCAGATTACCCTTTACATGGAACATTTTTCGAAAATTTTAATTTTCTCAGAAGTGGCTCTAACAATTTTGATTAAAATATCATATGTTTAAGATATAAATAAAATGTATATCTTGAATTTTCTGGGAATGTCTCCAATAGTATTCTTCATTGTGAACGACTTTTGCATAACTGGTACACCATAAGAGATGGACAAAATTTTACTACACATAAAATGTAGATCGCGTTAAAATACACAATTTATGTCATATACATTTTGTGTTGTTGAGTGAACCATTTTCGATATATTGCTTGTTATTCCCTTAAATTTTTCAATACTTATTTTCTCAAAAGGGAATTCGTTATTCATTTTTTGTCTTGAATAGGAAAAGAGTATTAATCTGTGGCAAAGAGAATATTGCTGCACCTAGCAATCAGTTATTAAGAGATATGTCTATGCTTAAAGGCTACTGCATTTCTATATTGTCCTTGCAATTACAAAGCAAGGGGAACATAGTACGCCTTAAGCGATAGTCAAATATTTTTAGAACTGGTCGCTATGTGTAAAATGTAATTCTCTGTGCATGTCAAAAGATCGTTTCTGCAAATGTTTATCTCGATTAATATGAAATAGATGGAAAATAAGAGTTTGTAAAAATAGTTTGTACAAGAGTAGAGAAAGTCGTGTGAGTGTAACACATCAGATTTTTACTTTCTCTACTACGTATAGTAAGTAGGGGAAGTATTGTATTCCACCCAAAAATTCGATACCGAGATTTCACCGGAAATACATGTTTTGAGACCCCCTGAATCCAAAAAAAACATTTTTGGAAACATGTCCGTGTGTGTGTCTGTGTGTCTGTGTGTGTGTCTGTGAACAGCATAACTCAGAAACGAACAGTCAGATAAACACCAAACTTGGTATTTAGGTTCAGTATCTTCCAAGGATGCGACACGAAGGTTTTCAAGAAAATCCCCCTACCCCAGATTACCCCTTATTGGAACATTTTTCGAAAATTTTAATTTTCTCAAAAATGGCTCTTAACGATTTTGATTAAAATATCATCTGTTTAAGATATTTTCATGACAAATAAAATGTATATCTCGAATTTTCTGGGAATGTCTCCAAAAGTATTCTTCATTATGAGCGACTTTTGCATAACTGGTAAACGATAAGAGATAGACAAAATTTTATTACACAAAAAATGTAGTTCGCGTTAAAATACACAATTTATGTCATATACATTGTTTTTGTTGAGTGAGCCATTTTCGAGATATTGCTTGTTATTCCCTTAAATTTTTACTTTCTCTACTACGTAGGTATAGAAGTAGGGGAAGTATTGTATTCCACCCAAAAATTCGATACCGAGAGTTCACCGGAAATACATGTTTTGAGATCCCCTGAATTAAAAAAAGCATTTTTGGAAACGTGTCCGTGTGTGTGTCTGTGTGTCTGACTTTGAACAGTATAACTCAGAAACGAACAGTCGGATAAACACCAAACTTGGTATTTAGGTTCAGTATTTTCCAGAGATGCGACACGAAGGTTTTCAAGAAAATCCCCTACCCCAGATTACCCTTTACATGGAAGTTTTTTCGAAAATTTTAATTTTCTCAAAAATGGCTCTAACGATTTTGATTAAAATATCATATGTTTAAAATATGTTCATGACAAATAATATGTATATCTCGAATTTTCGGGGAATGTCTCCAAAAGTATTCTTCATTGTGAACGACTTTTGCATAACTGGTAAACCATAAGAGATAGACAAAGTTTTACTACACAAAAATGTAGATCGCGTTAAAATACACAATTTATGTCATATACATTTTTTTTGTTGAGTGAACCATTTTCGAGATATTGCTTGTTATTCCCTTAAAATTTTCAATACTTATTTTCTCAAATGGGAATTCGTTATTCATTTTTTTTTGTCTTGGATATGCAAAGAGTATTAATCTGTGGCAAAGGGAATGGTGCTGCACCTAGCAACCAGCTATTAAGGGATATGTATGTGCTTAAAGGCTACTGTATTTCGATGCTGCCCTTGTAAATATATATTCCCCTTACATCTACAAGAAAATTAGCAATAAGATAGAGTCTGCAAATGTTTATCTCGATTAACATGAAGTAGATGGAGAATAAGTGTTTGTAAAAATAGTTTGTACAAGAGTAGAGAAAGTCATGTGAGTGTAACACATCAGATTTTTTTTATGTCCTGGACATACAAAGAGAATGGAATGCGCCACATAGCAACCAGCTCTTAAAGTATTTGAGTATCACTTAAAGCCTACCAATTCCCCTTGCACCTACAAGAAAATTAGCAATAAGATTAACATCTCGATATCTCGATTAACATGAAGCATATGGAGAATAAGCGTTTGTAAAAATAGTTTGTACAAGAGTAGAGAAAGTGATGTGAGTGTAACACATCAGAATTTTTTCCGGTAAACCACAAGGAGAAATAAAATTGTTTTGAGATGGCATACCGCAATGGTGACTTACAATGCTGTAAAGGTTCTTTAAGTCCGGACTTCATCAATTAAGCCTCTATCGTAAGTAAGTCTCCATTGGGGTATGCAATCTCAAAACAATTTGAGATCTCCTTGTGGTTTACCGGAAAAATGCGAGTCAGTTGGAGAATTTAACGTCCTATCGGCATGTTACCAGGGTAGCTCAGTGGTTGGAGCAAGCGGACGGAAACCGGGAGATCCGTGGTTCAAATCCGGGCTATGGCACTGCATTTTTCTGCTTACTGTACTTCACTACACTTATTATTGATGAATGCCAAAATAAGTTAAATCAAATACTGAATAAGTTACTCAAACGTAACTTTAGAACACAGAAGCGCTCTTAGGCAGATGTATATCGTGTCGCTAGCGCAACGTAATCGCGTAAGTGAAAACGAAGGTTGCCACATCTGAGATTTCGTGGGCTCGGTAGCCCGTTAGCTAAGACTGTGTACCCGCTCTAGGCATAACATGCAACGTAACCACGAAAACGAAAATTCCCTGCTCTTATCGACGATGACAATAATCGCGTCCGTGACTTTGTGTTTTCGTGCCATTTTAAAAGTGCCTTAGGGCGTCAGAAATAATGCAAACTAAGGAAAGCTCAAAACTATACAACTGTAAATATAAGGTTAGAATTATAATACGAATAGATACATAGAAAGGACTGTACAAAAATAATTCAGAAAAGGGGAAAACATTCATTCTGGGAACATAAACTGGAGTTACTAATGTTTGCAATAAGAGAAATTGACAAACAAGCAGTGTGTATTTAAAACTTAAACTAGATTTTCTCTTATTTAACCAAATTGCATAGATATATATTTCAAGCTTTGCAGATACAAGCCATAGAGGAATAAAACTACATGCATTACTCCATATTTATAAACAAGACATAAACATAGCTTTATTGTTGATACAGTTCTTCAGTTTTTGACATTATTGAAATTTACTCAGACATGTAAACAAACTTTTTTGAGCTTAACCTGTTTTCTTAAAATTTTACAGTTTATCTGCAACATGGCAATGTAGTTTCAGCACATTTAGCTTTAGAATATACTTTTTGGCCTATTTGTTAAATTAAACAAGGAAAATATTTTCATTTGAAATACACATAAAGGTAAGTCATGATTTCACATGTTTCTTTTCATACTGTATCAATTCATATTTCCTTCTTAATTCCTTTCCCATTTGCTGAGTTTATTTTGTTGTGGGATATAATTTATTGTTAATGTAATTAAAAGTATAATGAAAGAATTTTATACTTTAGGTTAACTTTATGCTAACAAGGTGAACTGTAAGGGAAGAATAACACTCAATCCTTGTGCCATTAATGTTTTCCTCGACAACTGAATGGGTATGACTAAATAATAATGTGAAACATTATTTACTATGCTTATTATCCTCTTTAAAAAGTGAACGGTTTGTGCACTCCGCATAAAGCAAAGGAACAACAGTATAATTAGTGTTGGGTATAATGTGCATTTTGGTCCACAAGATGCAACACTGAAGCAAATAACAAACAATAATACGTTGTGGACCACTTCAAACCTGCCGGGGTTCTAGCGCGCATTCGCTGGGGAGATGCGGACGCGCTTTCGGACGAAACGAAAACTCGGGTATGATGAATGGCGGAGGGTAGTCTACCGTTCCATACAAATAATGCGCCAGTAGAAGGCAATAAGAAAACGTAATGTTGATCTTACCTTTTATCAAAATATATATTTGAAATGAAGGGCCTTGAAAATTCTGAAACACCTGCAACACTCTACTGAGTACTTGTCTGATTTCATTCTTAATTTCTTGGAGAATGTGTGGATTATTTATATACACTTTCTGCTTTAACCCACCCCCATACACAGATAAAAATCACATTATTCCTTGCTCGACACTGTATTGCACCATTGTAAAGATGTTTGCCGGCCCTCGTAGCCGTGGTCGCTTGAGTGGTCGCTACGACGCTCCGCCAAGCTGAGGGTCGCGGGTTCGAGTCCCGCCACGGACATGGGTATTATGTGTGTTGCGGAAATAAGCGGTATGAAAACAGTAAAACACAGTAGCATAAACTGGGTACAACAAGGGAACTTTAAAAAAAAAGAAAAAAGACGTTACTTTAACTCGTGCGTTTTCAGCAAGGCATTAGAATGACACTGGGCAGTCGACCGGTACGACAAGCCTGGTGATTGATTTTCTTCGCACGAAGGAAAGGTCGGTTCTCCCCAGTAAACATATGCCGTACGGCCCGTTAGAACGCTGATAGGTTTAAAATGGTCCGGAATGTAATATAACAAAAGATACACATTTATATTTCGTGTCATTGTTAGCCACAGTATGATTGTTGGTGTCATGCCTCCTCTGTGACTCAAGTACAAATTATAAATAGTAAAATAAAGAAGAAAAAACACTGTTCAATAAAAATACGTTGGATTTAACAGGCACACAAAACATAATTGTTCTTCTAGACAAGCCGCGTATAGGTAACAATTGGAAAGATAGCATCATCTGAAGAATTTATTGATATAGCCAGGATTTGAACCATGGATCTTCGGCTTACAGTGCCGCTGCTGTAAACATTTAACTATCATACGTCGCCTTGGCATATGTTGTCTCATAATGAATTTGAGAACGCCTTGTGGTTTACCAGGAACAATGTGAGTCAGTTGGGAAATTTAATGTTGCACCGGCATGTCGCCATGCTAGCTCAGTAGTTAGAGCAGCGAAATGGCAAGACGAAGACCTGTGGTTTAAATCCCGGGTATGTCAAGATTTTTTCAGTCTACCTTTCCACGCACACAATATTTTCATTGTTCGCAGTTGGCATTGTATTAAGTCATTACTGGTTACAATGGCATAATCAACCAGGGCAGATGATCCTTGCCCAGATGTCTATATTACATATTTTTATGCATAAGTCATTCCCCCTTTCTGTCTTCTGTCTTACTTTCTCTAGCTTCTAGTTTATAACGGAAGAGCTTTTCTAGAAAATCTCGTGTCGCATCCTTGGAAGAAGCTGAACTTAAATACCCTCACAAACACGAAGCTTTTTCTAAGAATGTGCTTTTTGGATTAATGGGGCCTCAAAACGTGTATTTCCGATGAAGTCTCTGTATCAAACTTTTTGGTGGAATACAATACTTGCTCTACTTAACTACAGGAAGCAGCAGAAAAAATGTAGCTCTCCTAAAACACAGGATTTGTGCAAAATAGATTTTTCGTAGTTTTAGCCGTTTTCGAAGTATTCCATGTTACAGATTTAAACCTCTCTCAAGTGAGAAAAAATTAAATTAAATTGAGTTTTATTTATGGACACTCTTTTAACTACTATGGTCCTTAGCGTCCTATATTGGGCGTGAAACACCGGTAATTTTGCTCAGAGGCCTCTTTATCAGGCTTGAGGTTCTTTTACGTGCCGTAAATCTACGACACGGGACCACCGGCTTTACTTCCCTTCCGAAGGAAGCCGTACTAAGGATTTTTACTCCCGAAAAAAATCCATCGCCCTCCGCAAGGTTTGAACCCGCGACCTTGGGAACTAGAGGCCTGCACGGTACCACCAGTTCACGGAGGACGACTCTCAAGTGAGAGTGCATCTAATTGACATGTTGAAAGTTTGCAATAATTCTCCTCCTCCCCCTTCCATGCGACTTTCTTTCCATCAGAAGAAATAGGCATTTGAGTACTGTTTTCGCATGTTGTAACTAATGCTTCTTTCTTAGTTTGAAATATTTTCTAAGCAAAAATATGGATAGAGGAAGTATGAGGGCTGATCAACAAGTTGTATACAACAACCAAGATATTAGTTAAATAGGATCCAAAAATACAGGCACTCCAAAAACATGAAACATATTTAGAACTGTAGTCTAAATGTGTAGTAAAAAAATCATTCATTCATCTTAAACAAAAATATATGAGTAAAGTAACGTGGACAGAAGAATAACTTTGTCTGTGAGTATATAAGTTAACGATTACATGTGAGCCTGCCAATGACAGAGAAATTCGTATTAACTTATCGCATCAGATTTTTATTTTCTGGAGCATCTGCTTATAGTAGGTAGAGGAAGTATTGCATTTCACCCAAAATTTCTATATCAAGATTTCACCAAATACATGTTTTCAGGCCCCTTGAACAAAAAAGGCCCTTATGTGTCTGTAAACAGCATAACTCAAAAGCGAAATTTATAATAAACACAACTTTTGGTGTTCAAGTCAACATTTTCAAAAAAAATTAAAAAATGAGTTTCTATTTTTTTAAAAAAAGCTTTAGCTTCAATTAAGTACAATAGCTCTTACTCTCAGAGCCCTTTAAAGCTTCAACACGTGACCATTTAAATGCCCAAGAGGACTTGGCCTAGTAATCTGTGTGTATTTCCAATACCTTCACTTTTCTTACACTTTTGCGCACTCAAAATGTTCCACGTGATGTAGTAGTTTGTAAGCAATGTTATTCAAATCTTAAGCACAAACTCAGAAAACATTTGGTTTTTGCCACACTTTTAAATTGCTCAAACTATGACGTAATTACTTCGATCTGCGGATAAATTGTCTAAAAAGTACAATTTAAAGTTTAAACATTTTTTTCTTAGATAACTAGAGTGGTAAATAAAATTGTATATCCAGTTTTGCACATTAGTATTTAAATAGTATGGTATATTTTTATTTTTAAAATATTCCGATTTCTGCATTATCTGGAACACTGATTATTTAGCATCATTAAAGTAAATTATAATTTTTTCTGAAAAAGCTAAGGATATCTCCATAAAATTTAAAACATGCTTATAATCGAGGTAGAGCAGTATGGGATAAAATTTTGAAAACATTTGGATAAAAACTGTAAGATTTAGGAATTTCAGCTATGTGAAATATACGTTTCCCAGATGTTCGTTACGAAATACAATGTAATCAAATACGTGTGTTTGCTCTTTTATAGTGTATCCTCATTGTTGACTTCATACAGTAGGTTCTATACTAGTAAGCCGCAATCATGATGCAATGCTTCGTTACAACCAACAAGGAAGATTACAGATGGCCGTTTGGGAAACCGCTGTTGACAGTGTAAGTACATTAGGTTATTATTCTGCTAGTGTACTGATAGCCATTTGAAGTTTAAAATAGAAGACTCCCGTACATGAGAATCACTCGGACTCACTACACGCATGACACACTCGCATATACCAGGTGGCCCATACAAGCCGTCCTTAGTTGAAGTTAGTTTATACCAGATAGCGGGGATGCCAAACGGTTTGCCTAAGCAGAACTGCAAAGGGGACTCCATACCGACAGAGAGAAGATCCTTAAATGAAAGACCAATGCTGCAAAAAACGAACACTTTAACCGCTTTGTATTTTTTTTTAAATTGTCCCCCTAAGGGGACAAAGAACGGGCCCCACACCCGCCCGTCCCGGTGGCGATCGTCTGGCATACGTTGCCATGCAAACTACATCACCTCCCTCGTGCAGTTAGTGTCTAACATGCAGGGAATTTTTGTTATGAGTTAGTGAGTAGGTTAGTCGTGTCCCGCATAAGCACCCCGGTTAGTTACGTGATGTGTGTTGCTGGCATGCTTTGCATGCGAGCGCGTCAAATGATGAATTCCCAGGCTGCAGCCATGAACAAGTCCTGAGTACAGCCTGAGGGATTGATGGTTTAAGTGAGGGAAGATTTGGTGGCTTTCTAGTGATGTGTGGTGATTTGGTTAATAGTGTTTTGTACGTGCATTTTTTAGTAATTACGTGCAGTTGCGTAATGGGCTGGTGGGAGTACTGCTTTGTACTTGCACTGCCCCTTTGAACATCAGTGATGCCGCAAATTCTTTTGCACCTATGTATGCGGGAAACATAAAACTGCGTAAACACATGAGACAGCAGCACCACCACGTGACCTTTCGCTTTGTAACTGCACTGCCCCTTTGAACATCAGTGATGCGCCAACTTCTTTTGCACATATGTATGCGGGAAACATAAAACTGCAAAGGACGGCTTGTTTGAGCCATCTGGTATATGAATATAGGATGATTATAAAAATGTTTATAAAGTTTGGGGAAGGGTTCCTTAAACCGAAACAAGAAAAATAGTTCATGTCTCAAGATCCTTCGTTTCGATTTATTTAAGTTCAAACTGTTATTAATGAAAGAACATTTTAAAGTGACACATTAATCTGTTTTTGACAATGTCAGCTCAAACATAAAATCATATCAAATGCTCGAAATGTCCTCCTTTTGCGTCTAGACAGGCATGTACTCGTCGAATCGTGAAGTATCGCACTTTGTCAAATACTCCCTGACGATGCTGAATGGCATTGCAGGCTTCCAAGGCAACATATCGCCATTTACGTAGGATACAACGAGTAAAAGCGTTTATAAATGAATGCATAGATAAATTAAGTTGTTGGACTGGGCCTGAAAAGCCGTTGAACGTAATAATAAATTAATAACGGCAAAGGATTTTGGGACATAAGGTTATACTAACTTTTTTTCTCGTTTTGGTGTAAAGAACCCACCCCCAAACTTTGTAAACATATTTTAGGATCACCCCGATTAATAAATGTGTTTTTTACACAGCATGGTCTAAAAGTAGAACTTCTAACAAGTGCACACGAGCTAAAAGCTTTAGATTATCATATAGTGACCAAGTTTGGTTTCAAGTCCAGGCAATTATCTTTTATATCTGTACATGTCTAATAACTCGACTTGGTTTGATTAGGTTTTACTTTTCATTAAGTCGTTTCACATGATTAATTTCTCATGTCGCTCATACTATCTGTTCACAATACAAATCATCATACTTCAATTTATCGCATTTCGTTGTAGAGTTTACCTATACGTTATACTGGCAGCTTTCTTTGATCTAAAACGTTACTTTTTACCTAACCTATATAAAGATTAAATGGCGGAAATTATGAATTCAGAAGAAACCAAAATGGAAGTGAAATTACAAAAGCAGCAGAAAGAATAACACTAGAAGTACTTACCCAAAAAAATCCAGAAAGCAATATGATATAGCATTTAATCACTTCATTGCCTGGTGTAAGACAAAACATGTTGAAAATAATTTCATTGAAAGTGACTGCTAGCGAATCAACAAAACATCAAGATATTGATATCTCATTTTTACTTTCTCTACTACATATAGTAAGTAGGGGAAGTATTGTATTCCACCCAAAAATTCGATCCCAAGATTTCACCGGAAATGTATGTTTTGAGACCTCCTGAATAAAAAAAAAAGCATTTTTGGAAACATGTCCGTGTGTGTGTCTGTGTGTCTGTCTGTGAACAGCATAACTCAGAAACGAACAGTCGGATAAACACCAAACTTGCTATTTAGGTTCAATATCTTCCAGAGATGCGACACAAAGGTTTCCAAGACAATCTCCCCACCCCAGATTACACTCTACATGCAACATTTTTCGAAAACTTTAATTTTTTCAAAAATGGCTCTAACGATTTTGATTAAAATATCATATGCTTAAGATATTTTCATGACAAATGAAATGTATATCTCGAATTTTCTGGGAATGTCTCCAAAAGTATTCTTCATTGTGAACGACTTTTGCATAACTAGTAAACCATAAGAGATAGACAAAATTTTACCACACAAAAAATGTAGATCGCGTTAAAATACACAATTTATGTCATATACATTTTTTTTTTTTGTTGAGTGAACCATTTTCGATATATTGCTTGTTATTCCCTTAAATTTTCCAATAATTTTTCTCAAATGGGAATTCGTTATTCATTTTTCTTTTGCCCTGGTAATGCAAAGAGAATGGAATACTCCACATAGCAACCAGTTCTTAAAATATTTGACTATCGCTTAAAGCCTAACATATTCCCCTTGCATCTACAAGAAAATTAGCAATAAGATTAACATCTCGATATCTCGAATGAAGCATATGGAGAAAAAGCGTTTGTAAAAATAGTTTGTACAAGAGTAGAGAAAGTCATGTGAGTGGAGTGTAACACACCAGATGTTTTAGTTATGCTGTTCGCACACACACACACACACACACACACACGGAACTTTTTCTAAAAAGTTTTCCTTTTTGGTATTCAGGGGACCTCAAAACATATTTCCAATGAAATGTCGGCATCAAATTTTTGGGTAAATTACAACACATCCCCTACTTGCTATACGTAGTAGAGAGAGTAATAAGCTTTTGTAAGGAGAGTTTGTAGAACTATATAACAATAAAGAATAAAGGCTGGAGAAGTTCATGCAAATTTAACACATCAGATTTTTGTTCATAGTTTTCCTTTAAAGCTGTTCCTTTTCTTTGTTTCAGTTTCTTTCAAAACTATGCCTACAACCTTTCAAAACATATACATTTCAATGTATTAAATTGCAATTACTGCAGTACTCACTAATTTCTGTTTTCCAATAGGCCAAGCTGTCCACCGCTGGTTACCAAACCAATGAGCACTTACATAAAGGTTCCTCTGGATAAATGCAATTGCGAAGGACATGGGTGGCATCCTCACATGGAAAACTTAAAATGTCTTTTGGTAAAAGAGAAAAGGCTGCAGCAGGAAATAGCTGAAGCACGTGAAACGGTAACAACTATTTACATATTATTTTATTACCAATATGCTTACTGTTGTTTCAATAATATCATTGACTTAACATGTTTTCATTCAGATGTATATGGAAACCTTGTAACTCCACCTGTCACTGAAAACCACATAATACCTACCATCAGGCAATGCAGAAAAATTGGTGCATAATGTGTTAAGAATAGAAAATTCATGTTGCATCCTCTAGTGGTGCTCCTGAGCCCTTTCATTGGCACTGAAAGGCTTGTAGGTCTAGCAAGCACCATTGTTCAAACACTGAGGTTCCTGTGATATTGTAGAGCTTTCTATTTCAGTATGTACAAACTTATGTACAAATTTTCTACCAGCTATGTTCTACCTATGCTGCTCATTGTGCTTGGCGCTTGCTACCCTTAATCACCTATGATCCATCCTCTCCCTCCTCCATCTGCCCTTCTACCTTTCTTATCCCTCCTACTTTTCTAATCCATATCTCCTTTACTTTCTTTAAGAATTCCCCCATAATCTTATTCTTTTCTTTTTATCTTGTTAACATTTTAATTGCTACTATTTTTCTATCAATTTTTTCTCATTTTTCCTCCCATACTTCTTGTCTCCATTCTGCTAATTCTTTGCATTCTGTCATATAATGCTCTGTGCTTTCACTACTCTGCATAGTTCACAAATTCCACTTTTTCTGCCTCTCAGCCCTCTCAGGTACATTGATCCTGTTCTCATCATCTCAACGCTTATTTTTCAGCTCTATTACAATAATCCACATACCCTTCTCTTCCCCATTTCCTTTTTACTAATCTATAGAACCCTAGTGATTTTTATTCTCTAAGCTTCCCCAAATCTCTTGTCTCTCTATGTCCTCCACTCTGTTTCTTACTGTTATCCAGAAGCCATTGCTATTTCTTTCTCCTGCTTCCAAACATCTCCCATTCCTATCTTCTGCATAATATTTTCTACCCCTGTCCACCAGCTATTTTTATTTTTTGTACTCTTTTGTTGTTCCATACATACCTTCAAAATTTCCCCTTCATCTTTTTTCAGGCATCTAAACCAAAATTTCAATATGCTATCCAGTATCACTCCCTTTCTTCTTGTTCTTCCTAATTCCACTAATGCTACTTCCCCTGGTGCTGATCTTGATAACCCCAAATAGCTCTTTACAGAATGTTCTATAGCTCTGATCTGTTTTTCTGCTTAATTCAGACCCCCCCCCCAAATTTCAACTGAATATAGCATTCTTGCTTCTACCAATGCCTCATACATTCTTTCTATCCATTTAGTTGGCATTTCTAATTTGTATTTGCACATTTTTGCTCCTGTCACTGCCGCCTTTCCTTTAGCCATAACCTTCCTGCTATGCGCTGCCCATATACCATTAGTGCTCATCCTCATCCTCAAATAATCAAACTCCTTGACAACTTCTAACTGTAAACCTCCATCTGCCATTTCTCTTCCTTTTTAATTTATTTCCTCTTTTAAATACCATAACTTTTGATTTATTTATATTCACTTTAATTCCTCATTCTTCACAGAATTCATGTATGCTGTTGATTGCTTTCTGTAGCCCAATTACCATTATATCCCCAACCATAAGATCATCCACATATAGTAAATCTGATATCTCTGTATTTGCTATTGTGGGACGGTGCAGATTTTTTTCTTTCACTCTTCCTAATATATCATCTATAAATATATTAAATAATATAGGGCTCAATTTGCACCCTTGTCTTAATCCTATTTTCTGCTCAGTCATTCCTGTGATTCCATTATTTCCACATCTTATACAAAATTTTATATCTTTATAAATCTTCTTAATTTATTTTATAAAGTTTTTGCTTACCCCTTTCTTTCTTAATTTATAAGCTATTGCTTCTCTAGTTATTGTATCAAATGCTTTTTCAAAATCTACAAAAAACATATATATCATTCCTCTTTTCGTGTTCAGATAATTATCTATTATAGTCCTTATTATAAATACATTATCTATTGTTTATTTACCGTTCCTAAACTCTGCTTGTTTGAGTATGTTATTGTTGTGTGTTCATTGTTACACTGATTCATATAACAAGTCTTCAGACTTATTTGGCATTTGCCAGCAGTCGATTTAAACGAATGATGCCATTATTAGTTCAACGAGCTTCTTGTCTCAAAGGGGAAGTATGGAATTTGAACCTCGGATTGTATGCATTTCTGACTTTATAAACAGGTTGATGTACCGTGGCAGTGCAGAATTGTTTTTCACTAGCACATTTTGTGCATTCTTGCATGTGAGATGAAAGTGACCACCAATCCCAGAATTCACATGGTTGAGTGTTACTACTGAACTGGAACGATACGAGGGGGAGTCTATTGATATGATATTGGCCACATGTGAATGATTTTCTCTGTTCTTGCCCAGAATTTCATGAAGTCCCAAGGTAAAACCTGATGGAAAGTAAAGAATGGTTGTTTTTTATTAACAAAAAAGGATAAACCACTAAAACATGTAAAAATATTTTTAAATATTTATAAAGGTTACTTGAGTGGTTTTTTTATAAAAAAAAAAAGATGTGCCATTAAAACCGAGACACTATATACTACAAAACCATCCAATTATTTGAGTTATCTATCAACATACATGCTGAGATTGCAAATTTACAAGATGCAAGCAAAAGAATTTGTAAATGTAAATACTGGAAAGGCGATGAATGAATGAATGAATGATTTATTGTCTACTTTGTACTTACATGCAATTTATACAATGTTTATAATACAATGGAGTTGCTTATTATTTCTCTTCCCCTTATATGAAACATTATGTTGTATATATAATGGGGAAGTATAATTTTCCACTATTTACTTTTTTGCCTTGTTACCCTTTTTCCATATTTTCTCCAATTTGCTTCATGTCTCTTTTAACCACTTTAACCTAGTTTTCCCTAAATATTATCCTGCTTTCTCAATATATTAATTTGATGTACCAAAATTTTCATAACTTTTAGCTCTATTGATAAATTTTTCCATTTCTCTAGTTTTAAATTCTCTTTTCCTTTATCCATGTCCTTGCATTCCAGAATATAATGCCAATTGCCATGTAAAGTATTACATTTAGTACATCTCTCCCCCCTTATTTTTCCTGTTAGATCACTTACATTCATTACACCTGTCCTCGCCCATGCATACCCCATTCTGACCTCTTTGTGGCATACTTTGATGTATCTGTCTTTTCCCCATTCCATTTTTAAATATCTATAATCTATTAATGACATTTTTTTCTATAAACTACTCATTATTAACTTAATTATAGAAACAAATATGATGGTGTTTGAAAGTCTAAAAGGGTAAAAATGCTCTATTATTGACTACGCTTTTCTCATTGGAAGGTGTGTTTCAAAATGTGTTACCCTCTCCCTAAAGGAATCTTGGATCTACCTCTGATCTTACATGATAGGTAACCATGTTTGATTTTCTTTTTTTCAAACACACATATTCTGTAGTAACTATTTTGCTTTTCAGATGAGTGAAAGAACAAAATTCATACTTAGGCTTGTAGAACAAGGAGTCAGTGGTTCATATTTCATAAAACGTCCGAACTGTATTCTATTCCAATTCATATGTAATACATCAGAATTCAGTACAAGACTTAACAAAATGAAGAATGACTACTTCATTCCACAATAAAGCTTACATTATAGCAGTAAGTCATATGACTAAGCCTGCACTATTGAACAAAAACTGCAGAAACTGTCTCCATTAAGGCAATGCACCCATGCAAAACCTAAAAATCCACAATTTCATTTTGAGTGATCTGAAATTTTTATCACAGTATGGGAACAAACTCTAAAGAGCACATGCAAAATTTCAGTCAGGTGCGTGCATTTGTTTCAGAGATATTAATGTTTTTGTTTTGGATTGAATTAATTTAATTGTGTTAATTAAAAATGCACTATATGTTCCTTTAACTATCATCATAAAGAATACCACATTGGATTTTTTGAAAATTTAGATAGGCCTATGACAGAATAAAGATAACCAATTTGCATGTATGCATTTTTTGATTTTATGAATATGAAACTATGAAACTATTTAATAAAATATAACACACTAATAGAATTTCAAAAACTGCTATATCAGTTTCTGAAGTACCTAATTATTTGAAGTATTGCTGAAAATTAGAAGTCAGTCAAAAAAGTTTTGAAACTTGAAGCATTTTAAGTAATGAAAACTGCAGAGAAAAAGTCGACTTCAAATTGGAATATGCTTTACAGTAAGTACTGCACTCAGGAGTATTTAAAACATTGTATAGAGTGTTAAATATTGCTAATATTAGTAACTCAGGGGTACCAAATGAAAGTATGGATTGTAAACATAATAAAAAGCAAAACATTTAATTTTTGCAATTTTTCTGGATTTTCAATAAATTTTACAGGTGCATTGCCTTAACACTTGAGGCAGTATTTTTAATACTTAAATGATTTCAGTCTAATTATATAATATAAAATTTAATAACATAATATATAATATATAAAATGTATGTAACAGTCATTGTATTATGTTTATATTATTGTGTACATGTAAAATAATGTTATGTGAATGTATTAAGTAATTTAATAATGTAGGAGCTGTGAGAATAGAAGCCGAAAGTTGCTAACAGTGCAGTAACAATGAGGTAACCTTGAGGCAATAATGAATTAGAAAGTTTAATAATGCTACTAGTAATTCTTGGAACAATAATATAATATTTAAAACAGTTCATAAATAGCCAATCAACATCTAGAGAAAGCTTAAGTTAAATAAAAGTATTCTATCGGAGTAGGATTAGCCAATCGGGGACTTGAAATAGAGAAATTTGCAAATTTAAGCAGTAAATGCCAGATGCTAGACGGCAGCACACCTGAGCAGTTCATTCGCTGGGTACGTATTCAGTGTGAGACGAAAATTCATTATGGCGAAAACAAAACAAATTTAATTAATAAATAATCTCACAGCTCTCTATATAAGTGCAGTTTCATTTAATCGTGTGAAGGATTAATAAAAGGAGTGAAGTAAGAATTATAATTTGTGTAAGCCTACATTCTTTAGCCACATCACACCCTGCTAAGAGATACGTGTTTCTACAAATTAATACTGACGTAGCCGAGACAAACATATATATAATATTTAAAGAAACATTAAAATACAAAGTTGATTCTTAAACATGGGAATGAAGGCCACCGGAAACTTTGTACCATATGTGGTGCAGTTACTTCATCAAGTTTGGCTCCCCAACAGTGGAACTACAATACAACCTACTTCAAATTGGCACCTAAACGTGGGGCTAATAACGTAAAGATTACACTTCTTCAAATTATAGTGGAAGAACTCCTCCTTCACACTTGATATTTTTTAAATCAATGATTTGCTTCTCCTATAAAATCTATAATAATGGAGTTACGAGGTTTTCATTGTCTACCATCAATATGTAGATTTGTTGTAAAATATTAACATAAGATGGGGTGACTTCGGCAAAAATTAGTTTTTTTAAATTGGTAAAGTTTTTGTAAAGATTTGTGTCAACTGAGAGGGCTTACTTGATTGTACATAATGATATTTGTTTTCTTTCTGCTTTACTAGATTACTGGGCTAGCTAATGAGGTTGCGGAATGCACTTGTGAACCTCAAGAGGGAAGGATGAAAACATTATACCAAACAGATTATATTGCAAAAGGCAAGGAGTCTTTTTCTGTGCTGCTTGTGGGAGCCATTAATGCAAATACTGGCCCATTTGTTTTAAATAACGAATTGGGTCTGCTAATACATATTTTTGCATTTACATGCTGGTGCCTTTAGCTTGACTAAATTTTGTTTTAAAACATTTAATCAGGACATATACACTACGTGATCAAAAGCATCCGGACACCTGGCTGAAAATGCATACAAGTTCTTGGCGCCCTCCATCGGTAATGTTGAAAGTCAATATGGTTTTGGCCCACCCTTAGCCTTGATGACAGCGTTCACTCTCGCAGGCATACTTTCAATGAGGTGCTGGAAGGTTTCTTGGGGAATGGCAGCCCATTCTTCACGGAGTGCGGAACTGAGGAGAGGTATCGATGTAGGTCGGTGAGGCCTGGCACGAAGTCGGCGTTCCAAAACACCCCGAAGGTATTCTATAGGATTCAAGTCAGGACTCTGTGTAGGCCAGTCCATTACAGGGATGTTATTGTCGTGTAAACACTCCGCCACAGCCCATGCAGTATGAACAGGTGCTCGATCGTGTTGAAAGATGCAATCGCCATCCCCGAATTGCTGTTCAACAGTGGGAAGCAAGAAGGTGCTTAAAATATCAATGTAGGTCTGCTGTGATCTTGCCACGCAAAATAACAAGGGGTGCAATCCCCCTCCAGGAAAAACACGACCACACCATAACACCACCAACTCCGAATTTCACTGTTGGCACTACACAGGCTGGCAGATGACGTTCACCGTGCTTCGCCATACCCACATCCTGCCGTCGGATCGCCACATTGTGTACCGCGATTCGTCACTCCACACAACTGTTCAATCGTGTAATGTTGACGCTCCTTACACCAAGCGAGGCGTCGTTTGGCATTTTCCTGCGTGATGTGTGGCTTATGAGCAGCCGCTCGACCAAGGTTTCTCACCTCACGCCTAACTCTCATGGTACTTGGAGTGGATCCTGATGCAGTTTGGAATTCCTGTGTGATGGTCTGGAGAGATGTCTGTCTATTACTCTTTACGACCCTCTTCAAATGTCGGCGGTCTCTGTCAGTCAACAGACGAGGTCGGCCTGTTCACTTTTGTGCTGTATATATCCCTTCACGTTTCCACTTCACTATCACATCAGAAACAGTGGACCTAAGGATGTTTAGGAGCGTGGAAATCTCGCGTACAGACTACTGACACGCGTGAAGTCCGTGAGTTCCACGGAGCATCCCATTCTGCTGTTTCACGATGTCTAGTGACTACTGAGGTCGCGGATAATGAGTACCAGGCAGTAGGTGGCAGCACAATGCACGTAAGATGAAAAACGTATGTTTGTGGGGGTGTCCGGATACTTTGATCACATAGTGTACGTATCCAAACTCACATTCTTATTTTCAGACTCTAGGAAAGGTAGGTAATAATCCTAGTTAAAGAAAACTCCGCCCCCCCCTCAAGCTTGGAATTCATACCATGGATTTAAAGGTTTGCACACTAACCACTACATTGCTGAGGTCATCTCTTCTAAAAGCATTTGGTATTTTGACTTCTGATTTTATTGTGAGGTGAAATTTAATTTGTTACTTTATATTGTAAAGACCATGTTTTATATATTTCTACTTTTCCTAGCCTTGCTGCAGAAAACGTTATACTTTTACCATATTGGGTAAAGCCAGAAAGCAAGTGGTAAAGCTTGTACAAGGCGACAAAAATATTTTGCTGGACTGTCTGTGTGGTTGAGCGGTCAGGTCACAGGTTTGATTCCTGGCTGGGGTGGAAAGTTTTTGTTTAAACAGAATTATTCCCCATCCTCTGCAGAGTCTGGAAATATGAATGCAGGAGTGATTGTCGTTGTAGTAATAATAGTAGCAATAGTAGTAGACTTAGTAGTATAGTAGTAGTAGTCATTTTTTTTTAATTTAGGAATTATCTATCATACAGCAGGTCCCCTAGAGTCCATGCATACTTTTATGTCTCCATCAATCCATATCCTCTGCATCTTCATCTGTTAGTCCTCTAGATACCATGCTTCTTCCGACCTCATCCATCCATCCATGATCTATCCATTCATTGTTCTCTTGGTCTTCCCCGTCCTTGTTTCCTTCACTTCCCATTCTAGCACCATTCTTACTATTCTATCATTTCCTATTTTTTTACATATTTGAAACATTTTAACCTACTCTCTTCTATTATTTCCAATACAAAGAGGGATATGCGAGTTGTGGGGAGGAAGAGAAAGTACGTAACACTATATGACAGAATGTAAGGAAATAAGGAGCTGGAGGAAAAAAGTGTGGGAGAAGAAATGGGAAAATATGGATAGAAAAATAGTAGTTATAAAGATGTTGACAGGGAAAGAAGAAAAGAAAATCAAGGGCATGGGAGAATTTTTAAGGAAGGTAAAGGAAAAATAGTCTAGAGAAGTAAAACAGGCAAAGAGAGAAGGGCCGCTCAGTGAACAATAAGGCCTGGGAGCCAAGCATTCTGAGTGGCTCAATAAGAAAACAAGCACCAAACAAGTTGTACATAAGATGTAGGGATACAAGTTATATATTAACATACATTGTATATATTGTAAACCAAAATGTAGAACAAATTGTACAATAAATTCAATTCCTTATTTTCAACACATACTTTTTTACATCCATTATTTCCAGAATTTTTGTATTTTTAATTTTATCCCTTCTTGAGATTCACAAAAATTCAACTCTGTTGTTAATAATTTTCTTTCTTTTTGATTCCATGTTTCTGCTCCTGATAATAATTCTTTATTTTTCCAAGGTCAAAATTACGATTGAAAGGAACTTCATCAATAGAATATTACAATCTGAATTACAAAACACAAAAGATTAACAAAATGAAATTAAGATCTTATTTAGTTTTAAAAGTGTTAATAGGTGCAGTTCTGGCTGAAGCAGAAGGCTTATTATAAAAATATATGTCCTTATAAAAGCTTGTCTTGGATCATCTGCAATCTTCATCTGGGAGATCCAATTTAAGATTATTTCTTGTGTTTATGTCATGTAGATTTGATCTCAACTCAAAGCTTTTAACATTCATATGTATATTAACCAAACTGGTATCAATGAAAAAATTATAAACAGTCATTATTTTCAATTGAATAAATAAAGGCCTGCAAGGTTCATTAAATCTTCAATGTAGCAAGCAGTTAATAAAACCAACAGTTCAGAGAGTAAAAACATCATCAGAAAACTGTTTCTCAAGTTCATGACCATAGGAGTTAAAGGGGCTATACAAATGGCAAAAAAAATTGTTGCAGTCATCATCATCATTATATTATTATTATTATTATTATTATTATTATTATTATTATTATTATTATTATTATTATTATTATTATTATTATGTATAATGCTTACATTTATCAGTTTGTTTACTGTAGAGAAATTTGAGCCATTATTGGTGCATGCACATGTGCATACAAATTCATGTTCTGAATATGTGAACATGTATGCAAAAGATAAACAACATAAAATATTGATTTTTCAGTTTATGATCATAATCACACTTCTGGAGTGCAAAATCTTCACCTTTGTGTGTGTATAATACTTTTATGCTGATTTTAGAATAGCTTAAGGTCAATTAATAAAGCTGTGATTATTATCATTATTTTTAATAGATTATAGAACGGCAGAATATAGGCCAATTGTAGCAGCTATAGATGCTCCAGTTGATTCTACTATAGAACAACTAAATGTAAAGATCCAGAGAGGTTACAGAGATCCATTCAGTTTTCGCTTTCATCCAATTACTCGTCCTACTATCCAACCAGCTACACCGATGAATTTTGCTACAAGTAAGTCATGCATAATGTTTAGGTTACCTAGGTTTAATTTACTGAAATAATAAGTTAAATTAATCGAAGTAGTCTTTTGCTCAACCATCAAAGAATTCCTAGCAGTAAGCCTGTACTATTTTTATAGGTTAAGTTAACATTAAAAATTATGAATAACTTTATGGTTAAATAATATAAATATAAAGTGTAATAATACACAATAGGATCAAAATGGTCATGTATAAAAGTAATTTGCAAATCTGTTATCAAAAGATATGTTGAGAACTCTTTGAAAAGTAGCAAGATTTTAGTTTTTCACAATTTTTAACCAATTTGTATTTTGCCATTTATATAAGAGGGGCTGCATCTTAGTAACTTTAAGTGTAATTTAATACTATTTGTATTGAAAAAGTATTGAAGATATAATATGGATGTAAACATGACTGTCTAACCAGTTAGCTTATCTGTCTTACATTCCAGAGGGCCTGAGTTTGAATCTAGTTGGTTGTTTGATAATGCTCAATATACTGCAGTTCTTCTGTTTAACATCTAGCTTACTAGTAGTGTAACAAGAGGTCTCTAGCAGTTAAACTTTGACAGTTCTACAAATGTATTGTGTCCACTAGTGTTTTCCATTCTGCAGAATATAGAATTAGACCATTTGGATAAGAAATATACAAAGGACATGTGGCCAGCCTGACAGGAATTTTCTTGTCACCAGGAAGTATGCTGTTTGCTGGTGGAATTGGATATTCATAGAACCTTAAATTCAAATGCATAGATTTCTCATACAAATTATAACTACAATAACCACATACTAGTAGGTACCTTTGTCACAGAAGATGTTGGAAATTATGTCCTTGTGCTGCCACTCATCTCTCAGGCCTTTTAAGAAAATTTGCATTAACACTCATTAATTCTTCATAGCCCTGTAAATAAAACCATGCTTCATCTGTAAAAAAGAATTACATGCTGGTCAATAGAATGATCATTAACATTACCCAATACCCAATTGCAGAAATTAACTCTGCATATATTATGTGGTTGTAATTCCTCAACTACAGTTATTATATACAGTTTTAATTTTAGAAGTTTAATGGCATTCCAAGCTAAGGTTTGTAAAATTCCTAATTCCTATAGAAGTTTTCTCAGAGATTTCTTTGCATTTTATTCTAACTTTTCTCTGATGTCATCAAGCTTTTACTCTATAACAACACAGCAATTTAATATTGGTTTCTGGGAACATTGGATTTGATTGAGACACAAAGGGCTCTAGGAGACTATACACAGTCTTCAAATGCACTTTAATGCACCCATTTCATGACCATCATCATCATCAACATCATCATCATCATCATCATCATATCAGTTTCTTATCAAGAATAGATCCCATTTCCCTAAATATATTCACAAAGTTATGAACCATTTCTCTGTGAGGCGCACGAACAACAGGAAATCTGTCTATAAATCACCATCTCATTTCTCTACAATAGTTTGTTGTCACATAAGAGTCATACATAAAGATTCTGTTTGCTAAAATATACAGATGTTTTTGGCATTATAACATATAACATTGAAACATGTGCTCTCACAATATATCATACAAAAACTTGGTATCAACAGAGAGAAAGGAAAGTGGAAGGGGAACAGAGCTGTTTAGAAACAGTACAGTGCAGGGCAAGCAATTCCCTGTAATATGACCATGCATTGAAACAATGGCACTGTATCTAATTTATGTAGATGTGTAGTCAAACAATCAATAGCTTTCATATTAGGACATTCAGGAATAAAATTTGTTTCCTTAGCTAGAAATTCCATTGCTTATTTGAGCTCTCAAGTATTCATTTGTCATGTATTTTTTTATTGAATGATGTTTGGAATTATTATTTTTGATGAGTGGATTGATATGCATAGTATTGAATTTGGTGAATAATTGTGCCCACTTTTGCTATTTTGTTGCCAAGAATTCAGCCAAGTGAAGATATCTATTGCACAACAATCCTTATAGAGACTAGAGGTGTTTGATGCTTTGATAGTTTTCAATAGTTCCTCTTATTGAACAGATATATTAGTACTAATAGTCTGTATAGCAGATAAAAGAAATCACTAAATATAATGGCTCTATTGAATAGGTTAATGTGATAGAAAGGTTGTTTTAATGCAGAGTTGATTGGCTCAAGTTTGCCATCAAATTGTGTTGGTTTAGGATTGAGAGAATTATTAGAACAAACTAATTTTCTGTATATAACAGTATGAGATGAACTATTGAAGTTATTGAAAATTTAATTCGAATCTTTGTTGGGTTAAATAATCTGGGTAAGATTGTTCTTTCGATTTTCCCTTAAGATAAATGTCAGGGAACACTAAAGCACTATGACCCCAGTTTATTTGAACATTAATTTCACCTATTTCATTTATTCACCATCTGATGTGACCTGCTTGCTCAAAGGACATTAAAGAAAGTATTCAGAAAACAAAGTGAAATAATTCCCCACCCAAAACAAAAGACTGTTCCAGACCAAAACAAACTAATGATTAATATACAAATTCTGTATGAATTAATAGCTGATGCTTCACTATCTTTTTAAGAGCATCCTTAAACATAAATCATCATTGTCATCCTCCATTCATTTGTTCCTTCGCATACAATTAGAATGTGTATTCCATCTTCAACTTCTCCACATATCGGACATATTTCTTGTATAACATTACCTCTGAGTCCCCTAAGTTTTCATACCCCCTAGCCTAAAGCATGATATTGCTTCCCTTTCTTTTTTATTAAAAATTTCTACATACTTTTTATCCAATTCTGCCTTGATCATTTTGCAAAAATACCAATATCTTATTTCATTACTCATTGCCCTCAGCTCTTGTTTATCAATGTCCTCATATCTTTCTCTGCTAATTTTCCAGATGGCATGTAGTAAAAAATTGTTGTTGTTATTCCACAGAAAATGTATGTGAAAACAAGGTTAAAGCTAAAAATATTTCATTCTAAGAAATATGCATAGATGGTCCTGATTTAGCAGCTAAGGAAAGAAAAGACTGGGGGGTGGGGAATCAATTGGATCCTGTTTACAATGGTACCAATATTTCATACTCATTTCTGTGAATATCACATAATTCCTCTATCATTAGGATTATTTAGGAACCATTGTGGCTATAAGCGATGAAAGACAAGGCTTATCATTAATATTTTGCTAGAACAACATACAATAATTTCATAAACAAGGTAAATCAAATTAATTAAATTGTCTTGAGTTTCAAAAAGCAACCTAGGCAACACCAGGTATGCCAACTAGTAAATAAATAAATTGGAAAAAAATTTCATATGTAAGGTGTACAATTTCACACTGATAGTCACTCTGTAACTCTCCTTTGAATTGCTATAGTTAATAATGGTAGAGGAGGACCTTTAATTCTTATACTGTATATTACAATATAAATACATTACAAGTATAGGACTTTTATTTAATACTTTAAAAGTGCAAATACTTTATGTATTTTTAATACAAAAAGAAAATAAATTATTTTCATATTTTTAGTGGTAAAAACAGTTACACATATATTTTTAATTTCTCTACTGCTTACTTATAGTCAAGAGGGAGTGTTGTATTCCTTTGAAAAATTCAATATGGAGATTTTACCGGAAATACAGGTTTTGAGATCCCCTAAATTAAAAAAACAAGCATTTTTATAAAGATCTCCATGTGTACATGTGACATACAGAGTATGGAATTTTAAGACAAGCATATAGCATCCAGTTTTTAATATTTGACTGTCACTAATTCTTTTGCATATACAGCAAAATATGTAATGTAGCTATTTCTGCAAAGACTTGTCTCAATTAAAATGAAGTAGATAGAAAAATAATATTTGGTAAGATTATTTGTATACACACTAATGAATAATAACAGGTAGAGTAGGTCATGTGAATGTAAAACACATCAGATTTTCAAGAATATGTCTCTAGAAGAGTGGGTAGAGAAGGTCATGTATATGTAACACTTGAGATTTTTGTTAGAAAGTTTAAATTTACACTTATATCCTTATTTACTTCAAGTTTTTATTTATTGTATAATGTCTCACTTAAAGAACTTTACTATATAACTCACTTTAATAGGTATCAAGTAAGCGTCTAGTACTAGAAAGCAAGGGCCTAATAATACATGATTCTTGAGGAAAGAAATGTGATTTCATGGTAGAGAAATGTTTACATGCACAGACATGTGCAAATAATGAATGAATGATAGGAGAAATAAACAAGTACATCTGCAGCTTTCATTGTTAGTGAGCCACACTGTGCTGTTTTATTTTGGCACAGATTCAAATGTGTTAGTGCTAATAAACATATGCTTGAGTAACAAGACATCTATACACAGATTTTTTTTAAGTATGGGTGCACAGCCTGCATAATTATCTCTGTTGTCATTTATATACACAGGCAGACCAAAGTATTCATCTTCACTTACAAAAATTCTAAGAGCTAAATTAAATGAGATAAAGTTCTCTTTTTTAATACATGGAAAAAACAAATGGTGTTAAATTTCGTGTGTTGTTGCACTTTTCAAAATTTTTTATTTTATTAGTTTTATAATGTCATAAAAATTTCACCGATTTTTCAACCTTTTCATCCATGGTGTTTAAAATTATTTTATATGTACTCAGTAGCATTATTTTTTGTATATACTAAATTGATATTTTCATCAACATATGATTTAAACTGGGAGAGAAATCAAGTTTTGAAGTCGTAAAATTTGAGGCATTAGTGAGGAAATTTAGGGAAAACATTGAAAATCCTGACTTTGACATTTAATTCTTCCTACAAATGAAAACCAATTTTCACCACAAAATGTGATATTGCACAAAAAAATTGTTGTGAAAAATAATTCTGTAAGTGCCATATACAAAAATGTTGAAAAATTGAAATATTTTTGGAACAATTGTAAAACTAATAATATGCAAGGTACTGAAATCTGTCAAAACAAGTAAATGTAATACCATTTTTCTTTCTGTCTATTAAAAATGAGATTTTTAAGCCCATTAAATTGGCTACTAGAATTTTTAAAACTGTATACGAAGTATCCACCTCTGTACATTATATATAAATTAATCCTGTATTAATATATTAGAGGCTTGGATGATTAAAGTAACTGCAGCATTCACATGTTAGAGTAACTAAAGGTGGACAAGGGATATACAGAAATGGGATGAGACAAGTTACTTACTCAGGAGAATATGTCGTCCTCCATGGTCTAGTGGTTACCATGCTAGCCTCAGTTCCCGAGGTCGTGGGTTCAAACCTGGTGGAGGACGATGGATTTTTTCGGGCGTAAAAATCCTTAGCATGGCTTTCTTCGGAAGGGAAGCAAAGCCGGTGGTCCCGTGTCGTAGATTTACGGCACGTAAAAGAACCTCAAGCCTGATAAAGAGGCCTCTGAGTAAAATTACCAGTCTTTCACGTCCAGTATAGAATGAGACACTGAGGACCATAGTAGTGAGAGCGTCCATAAATAAAACTCAATTTAACTTCAGGAAAATATCATTGTGGTAAAATAGTAATACATTGTATTGTATTATTTATTCATTCTTTTTCATTAATATGGGACCACCCCCCCCCAAAAAA
The DNA here is from genome assembly GCA_030765065.1 of Deroplatys truncata. Classification (NCBI taxonomy): domain Eukaryota; kingdom Metazoa; phylum Arthropoda; class Insecta; order Mantodea; family Mantidae; genus Deroplatys; species Deroplatys truncata. The sequence continues at coordinate 177,701,064 of CM060987.1, read as the reverse complement.
AAACAGTCTCAGCTCTGAAAGAAGGGAAAAAAGGGACTTCTCCTAAACTGCAGGTCTACTGTAATGGCCATTTTGAACTTGTCAAACTAGGATAAACAGTTCTCTGTATTATTTGCGAGACATGTGATACAAAACATATACCTCTAGCTTTTTTGTTTAATACCAGTGTATCTTTGTTTCACATTGCTCCTATGAAACCTGGTACAATTTGTTTTCATTTGGTTATCCAAAAAATCAGTTTTCTAATGTGTATATTCATTCATTCATTATCTGTTTACCCTCCTCATATGTAGGACTTACACCCCCCAGGACTTACAAGCGGGTGCCTGGGGTCAGAGGCCCGTCGAGGAGCAGACACTCATGGATCAGACAGCATCCAGGATGGGTGATCAGCCCAATGCCTGGTATGGGATGAAGGAAGTAGATGAAACGAAATGTTGGTGAAATGGATGAAAGGAAAGGTGATGATGGAGCAGTTGGTGGAATGAATGGCGGGGGAAACCGGAGAACCCGGAGAAAACCCGCCCAGACGCCGCTTCATCCACCACATGCAGGTCCCTGGGATTGAACCCGGGCTGCTTCGGTGAGAGGCGAGCGGTCTAACCGCTCGGCCACGGCGCCGCTAATGTGTATACATAACCCTAATTGTAGGTTCCCATTTAAAAGAAATTAAATTGTCCCTAAAATGACCATTACAACGTCCTCCAAACAAAACATGACTAATGGCATTTACCGTCCCCCATAATATCAAGCAACTTTTATTCAAGACATTTCTTTCTACAACGCTTAATTTTGGAGATATTATACAGTCTCAACTGAAATGGTCCACCCTGTATGTATACATGCCAGAATACGAATCATTTAAGTAATGGTGTACATGACTCTCTAACCTTACTTTCTGTCATTATTCTGATTATTAATTTTACGGTGACTGAGTTTTCCCAGAAAATAATATCCTATCTTAAGCAATTAGTGAAATTGGCAGAATAACTGGTTTTAAAGGTTTTCATATGTGTGTAACATGACATAGTTGTTATTGAATATGTATTTTTATTTAATATTTGTTCAGACTGTTAAAGGTGCTATTTTGGATTATTTTGTACTCACAGTTCTAAAAGTGTTGTTTTATCTTTGGATTTTAATTCAGTGTAGGTTAGCATTAATATGGGGGTTAAATATTATACATTTGCTTATTTAGGCACACTGTATTTTTCTTTATTTATTTTTAAATGATTAGTGTAGTTCAGGATGATAGTTCATTGAGTATGTTTATTGTGGAATACTCAAGTGCTTCCATTGTTTACCCATTAATATACTAGTATAATCTACAAAAGAGATCTTTCCACTTGATTTCACATAAGAATTTAATATAAATTACATGCAGTATAAAAAGAAGTCAGCCAAATACAGATCCTTGAGGTACACCATGTTTTATTATTTCAACAGAAAAATAAAAGTTTATGACTGTATCCAAATCTTTTGGGTGTTTTAATTTCTACTATTAAGATATGAGTTTATCCACTTATTCACTACTCTTCTAATCCCATAGTGGATAATTTCTTAAGTAGTTACAATGTCAAATGCTTTGATTAAGTCTATAAATATTCCTCCAGATAAGACAAAGGTCCATATTTGGGTTTCTGCTATGACAACAATTTGTCATGAGAACCACAGACTGGTGAGATGGGTTAGTGGTTACTGATATTCTATGTCTAGATACGCTATGGTTGGGCTTTGTTTTAAGTTGAACTTCTTGGAACTAGGGATGCCATGGTATTGTTACTTTTCAATACTAATACTTATATTTGAAGTCCAACAGCCATGGCACAATTTATAAAAAACGTTTGAAGACATTAACATATTCACTGAATTATTATGGCATTATTTATTGGTTTTGGTGTATAAAACATTTATAATTAATGTGTTATATACTATTTCTTCAACAGTAACAGTTTTGTATTCTCTAGTTGGCAGCAATAATTTTTCCATTTTAATAAAGTTACAAATGACAAAGAGAGTATGTTTTTCATTTCATTTTATTTCAGCATGGGAATTACATTAATTTGTGATATCATCAATACAAATAAAACATAATACAGTAAATGATAATATATACATAATGGAAAAATAATACCATATAGGAATACAATGCAATGTTTTAATATGACAAGAATTCTTCTATGGAATAAAAGTGATGCTGCAATAAGAAGTCTTGTACCTTTCTTTTAAATATAGCCTCTGAGGTGGCAAGTTTCTAACGCTTTATTATATTATTTATTACCAGCATACTGAACAAGGTTGTGTTATGACTGATGGAACTTAGCTGCTGTTTGCTCCTGGTGTATATTTATGTTTTTCAAAATTAAGTTCAAATTGTTCCAAGTATTTTTTAACACATATCACTATAGGCAATATTGACAGTAAATGAAGCACATTTTTACATGAATGAGTTTTGTTTAATCCCATCATTAACCTAATTAGGTACTCGTTTTTGTAATTTAAGGGTAGAATTTCCATAAAATATTACACCAAATTTCAATAAACTATTAACATATGCAAAGTAGAAATTCCTTAATGTGCTTAAATTTACTGCTTTATTTATAGTCCTAAACACAAAACAAATTTGATTTATTTTGTATGCCAGCTTTTCAACATATGTGTTTCACTTAAGATCATCTATCCATATACCCAGGAATTTTGTAGATGGTTTATGTTGTACTAGTTGATTATCTGTTTTTATTTGTGGTTTATAATATTTAAGGCTTTTACTGAGACAGAAATAAATAGCAACAGATTTTTCTTTATTTATATATAATTTATTTTGCAGAAATCATTCTTGCATTTTTTTGCTCTACGAGTGATATGTTAGTCAGCTGGAAATTTTTTAAAAATGGTCATTTTCAAGAAAACACCCATTTTATGGTGAATTTTTCTTCATTTTAGGAGGAATAATAATGGTGTTAGTTACATTTCACTTATTGCATATTTTCAAGTCATTTCTTGGTCAATACTATTCTTTTTAAATGGGGACCCCAATTTTTTATTAAATTTTGGTTTGAGCATAAAAGGAAACATTTTTTGTCTGAAACATGTTTATTGTACAATGAATATTTTATAAAGTATTTAAGAAGTACGAACAGACTGTTAATGTTAATATATTGAAAGAACTTAACTTAGATTTCCATTTGCGTGAATTTAACAAAACACAATTACAGCTAAATGCAGACATCATTAGCTTTCACTTCATTCTAGGATATGCATGTAAATATAGTCTATTATTTGTATTGTTCTCCTCCTAATTTTATAAGAAAATAAGCTCTCCAGAGTGAATATTTATAAACCTAGTGATGGAAAACTTTTAATCAGTAAAAGCAAGTGATTTTAAGAGATTCATTCTTCCTTCATGTAGAGCTTTATTTAAAACCTTTTAGAGTAAGAAACTTACAAAACTATTTATTAATTTTGTATATTATAACCTAGTGGACTGTATCATTATTATAAAATTCTTACCCTGTTTCCTTTTTAACTTTAGCTCCTAAAGCAATGACAGTGTGGTGGCAACCTTGGCCAGGTAAAACAGAATATGAGGATGGTTACTGCAGGACAGCTGTTAGCATAATCAAAAACAGTCAACGTTTCAAAGAGCCAATGCCTTCTTCTCGGCGTAGGTATGGTGATCTCTGTGTCTAGAGTTAACAAACAAAAGACTGAGTAATTTGTGTGTTCTGATAGGTGCCTTAAATTCTTTATATTTGTAATGTGAATTATATTTTAAAGTATTTGTTGTACAAATAACTGTAGTAATTATCTTTGTGTATAATCAAGTCATGAAATGTTAAATGTTTTGTAAAAACAAATAGCATGTTATTTTAACAAGTAATGCTTATTCAAACATCACTTATTTAGAATTACGCATGATGTGTTTAAACAGTCGTTTTGTAGTATCACACTATTTAAAATAAGTGATGTTTTAAAAGGTGTTACTCATAAAATATTGGCCATATCACTGTTTGTAACACTTCTGTGAGTAATAAATATCATATGTTTCTGTGGAAAAAGAGTCTTGATGTGAGTGCTCACATGAATTTATGTACTTAAGAAAAATTTGCACATATCCATTATGTGTTACATTATTCATATGAAAAGCTACTACTTTCTCTACCATGTACATAGTAGGTAGAGAAGGTATTGCATTCCACCCAAAAACTTTATACTCAGATTTCTCCAAATACATGTTTTGGGGCCCCTGAATACAAAGAAGCAGTTTTTGCATGTGTGTGTGTGTATGTGTTTGTGTGTGTCTGTGAACAACATAATTTAAAAACAAAAAGTCAGATAAACACCAAACTTGGTATTTAGGTTCAATAATCTTCTAGAGATGCGACACAAACATTTTCAAGATAATCTGCCAACCCAAACTACCCTTCACATGCAACATTTTTGGAATTTTTTTTTTCTAAAAAATGGTCCCAATAGTTTTGATTAAAATATTATATATTAATCATGTTTACATGTCAAAATTTATATCTTGAATTTTCTGTGAACAGCCTTTGAAGTCCTCTTCATTTGGTAGGAATTTTTGTATAATCTTGTATAGCTACTAAACGTTAAGCAATAGGTGAAAACATACTACACAAAAAATGTAGATCTCTTAAAAACAGACAATTTATTTCAAATATGCTTTTTGTGGCATTAGCCATTTCCCAGATATCCGTTATTAGTGGTATGAATTTGTCATTACTTGGTCAACATTCAGTTGTTTCTCGTGATGTCATGGAAACAGTATGGAATTTTAAGGCCAGCATATAGCATCCAGTTCTTAAACATTTGACTATCGCTGTTCTCTTTGTATCTATAACAAAATATGTAATATAGCTATTTCTGCAAAGGTTTATTTGGATTAAAATGATATAGATAGAAAAATAAGCTTTGGTAAGAATGGTTTGTATACCCATTAATAAGTGATAGAGGGTAGAGAAAGTCATGTGAATGTAGTACATCTGACTTTTCTTCTATCTATGTTATGTTATTCGTGATATACTTATACTTAGGGATGACTTAAAATTAACCATATTATGCTTGGTTATATATTATAGAACATGCAGAAATAGCATCCAAATGTTCAGCTATGGTAAGAAGCTCTTGCATTGTAAAGAAAGACTGGGAACCTTTGAGCATGCATTTGCAGAGTGTAAACATCCAAATAGAAATTTAAAAAATGCCAAATTCTATGAAAAATTTATTGAACAAAATTGTGTTTTTTTTCTGTAGTAAGTTTTTGAATATAGCTTATAATTCCCAAGTATACAAAATTATACGAGGAGGATCTCTCAGACTGTTTGTAGAAAACTCAAGATATAAATTTCGTTACTCATGTAGATACCTTAAACATTGGCATTCCAATTAAATTCATTAGTGCCATTTTTGATAAAATGAAAAATAACAAAAAGTTTTCATGTAAGGGGTAAATTGGAGGGGGAGAGCTTTCTTGAGAATCTTTCTCTGACATGCTTAAATATTGGCTGAAACATGAAGTTGCAGTTATCCGACTTTTCGTATTTTACTTTCGACATACATACACACGTAGCCCCTTTCTGCTCCACACAGCGCAAGTTTTTCAGTTGGTGGAGGAAATATTGTTATTCTACCCAAAAGTTCAATACAGAGATTTCATTGGTATGAGGAATGTTTTTAAAGTAAGTACCGATAATTTCTTAAAAAATCTGATGTGTTACACTCACATGACCTTCTCTACTTTGTACAAACTATTTTTACAAACGCTTATTCTCCATATGCTGCATGTTTATCGAGATGTTAATCTTATTGCTAATTTTCTTGTAGATGCAAGGGGAATTGCTAGGCTTTAAGCGATAGTCAAATATTTTAAGAGCTGGTTGCTGTGTGGAGTATTCCATTCTCTTTGCATTACCAGGACAAAAAAAATGAATAACGAATTTGAGAAAAAGTATAAGTATTGGAAAATTTAAGGGAATAACAACCAATATCTCGAAAATGGTTCACCTAACAAAAAATATGACATAAATTGTGTATTTTAATGCGATCTACGTTTTCTGAGTATTAAAATTTTGTCTATCTCTTATGGTTTACTAGTTATGCAAAAGTCGTACACAAGAAGAATACTTTTGGAGACATTCCGGGAAAATTCGAGATATACATTTCATTTGTCACGAAAATATCTTAAACATATGATATTTTAATCAAAATCGTTAGAGCCAGTTTTGAAAAAATTAGAATTTTCGAAAAATGTTCCATGTAAAGGGTAATCTGGGGTGGGGGATTTTCTTAAAAACCTTCATGTCGCATCTCTGGAAGATACTGAACCTAAATACCAAGTTTGGTGTTCATCCACTGTTCGTTTCTGAGTTATGCTGTTCACAGACACACACACACACACACACACACGGACATGTTACCAAAAATGCTTTTCTTGGATTCAGGGGGTCTCAAAACATATATTTCCGGTGAAATCTCGGTATCGAATTTTTGGGTGGAATACAATACTTCCCCTACTTACTATACGTAGTAGAGAAAGTAAAAATAATGGGACATTATTTTCCAAATACTTTATTATTGTCCATTACCTTATACTACTTCTCCACGTAGTCACCGCCGTTGATCAGGTCCTGCATAGCGAGAAACCAGTTTTTGTATGCCTTTGTCAAAGAATAATGCTGACTGTGATGAAAGCCAAGTCTGCACTTCTAGTTTCACAACATCGTCGTTGAAATGTTTTTCATTAAGGAATTTCTTCAGATGAAGAAACAGATGAAAATCGCTTGGTGCCAAGTCCGGACTGAGGGAGGATGGTCGAATTGTTCCCAACCAAATGATGCGATCAGATTTTGAGTTTGGTTGTGTGTGGCCGGACATTGTCAAGAACCAAAAGGATTCCACGCCTTTTGTTCTGTATTGAACGAGGGAGCTTTTGTACTGTCTCACAATAGATGTCTTTGTTGATTGTCGCATTCCTGGGCAAGAATTCAACCAGCAAAACAGCTTGTCTGTCCCAGAAATACGTGCACATGATCTTGTGAGTGGATATCGCTTGTTTGAATTTTCTCTTCAAGGGAGATGTGTGTCTCCGCTCTGTGGATTGATGCTTTGATTCAGGTGTGATGTGTGACATCCCTGTCTCATCTATCACCTGTAACGATGTGCGTTAGCAAATCATCGCCTTCCTCAGCATATAGCGCGAGAGAAATCAGTGCAGCGGCAGATCGCTTATTCTTGTGCTCACCATCTTTTGGGCACCCATCTTGAGCACAATTTTCGAAATCTTAAGCGTTCATCACAATGTCTTAGAGGACTGATCTTGAAATTTGTGGAAAATGCGAAGACAACACCGATATGGTGAAACGTCTGTCCCCGCGAATATTTTCTTCCTCAGCTTGCACCAAATCATCCGCGACTCGTCATGCACGTTTTCACAACCTTTGTTAACCTGTTTAACCCACTTCCTCACCATGCCATCACTCATTATTGTTTCCCCATAAACCTCACAATCGTCAATGAATGCTTGCTGGCGTAACATTTCTCACATTCAAAAAACAAATCATTGCTCTGGCTTCACAGTCGGCGGGTTTGAGAGTTTTGAACATTTCGAAACACTCTAATAATGGGAAAACACAAAGTGACGATCGCTCACAGCTGCGTTCCTAATGAATGGAAGAAGTGATCGCGCTCAAAATCGCGACTGCAGTGGCAAAACATTAAAATGGTACTTACTTTAAAAATACTCCACGTGATGCATATTTTGAGGACTACTAAGCCCCAAATATTTATTTAAATGTTTTCCATCTCTCTCTCTCTATGTCCGTGAATAATAATATTGTGACTTTATTTACTGTTCCGATAGTCAACCTTTAGCTTTCCTTGTGCATAGCTTTTCAATTAACGATGACCGAAGCAGCATCGACTTCGTCATGCAGAGTAAACTGCGCACAGTACCAACACTTAACGTCACAACTCCTTACGACAATCATGCTTTCTTTTATAACCGCAGGAGCTTTCGAGAATGTCCACCCCGAAGGTGAGGTCTAGAAGCTTCTGCTTGTGCCTCAATTGCGTTCCGGAGGTTTCGTTAGCAGAGAGTGCCTCTAACCAAGCATACGCCGGCTAGCACTGAAGAACACACCCGCCATCTTCGGCTTGGAAGACAGACTGTGTCACATTACCAAATTTAAAACTTAAGTCAGGATATATCAATCATGCTAGGCAAACATTTTCAAGAAAATGCTCTCACACCACTAATCTTTAAATGGAAAATATTTTGTTACTTCTATTTCTTCAAAAATGGCTTTAACGATTTTCATACCGTATATTTAAGATGTTTTCACGAAAAATAAAATCTATCCTTGCGAATAGTCTACGAAGTCTTCATCATTCTGAATGTAAACCACAAGAGAGAGACAAGAGCTTGTTTGTTAGTGGTAATACTGAAAGTCAACAGCATACATTCTCCTGCAGATAGCAAGTTGAAGGACGTGGAAGTGACTGAAAAGCAGAGCATGATGTAGAAGGCTGTTGGAAAGCACCGGTGCAGATTCGTGTTAATCGTGTGAAACACCTGGTCAGGATGAATGCACCTGATGTGTAGTGGAGTGGAGAGAAGTGGATAAATATAATGTAAAACGCCTTTAGCACGCTAGGTTTCGCGGGACACATTTGGACTGTCATGTTAGATGGGTGCTATCCATGCAGCATGCTTACTCCACTCTACACGACTGAATCTCGTTCAGTGCAGTTTACTTGTGAGCCGTGTAAGCCATGGGAAACTTTATATAAACGTGTAACTGGAAATAGCTGGAGTCAAGCTTGGTATATTTCTATGCGTTTTTGAGCAGGTATCACTTAATCTAAGGGTTCCCACAACTACGTTTTACTTTCTCTACCACGTAATAGCTAGAGAAAGTAGTGCATTCCCCCAAAAATTCGATGTTGGAAATCTATTGGCGGATTACAATGCTTTCTGTACCTAAAATTAAAATTTTATTGAGTTTTATTTATGGAAGCTCTTTAACTGCTGTGGTCCTTAGCGTTCCATTCTATATTGGGCTTCAAAGACAGGAAGTTTTACTTAGAGCCTCTTTATCAGGCTTGAAGTTCTTTTACATGTCATAAATCTACAACACGGGAACACCGGTTTTATTTCCCTTCCAAAGGAAGCCATGCTAAGGATTTTTACGCCCGAAAAAAAATCATCGTCCTTCGCCGTTACCTCGGGGACAACGTTGTAAGTTTAGACCTTTCCTAAGCGTCGCCTAATGGAAATCCTTGAAATTTTGCTATTCTTGTTTTATTCCCTTTATTTTCTTTTCATGGCAAGATCTTGTTACCACGAATAACCTTTGGATACTGTTGCTGCATGTAGTAACCCTCTTGTTTACTTTGAAACAATTTCTAGGTAAAAATATACTGTGAGTAACCTAATGTGGATAGAAGAATTACTTTTTACATGAATAGTATAATACGAGGATACTGATTGCCAAAAAACAATGTGAAGAAAATTGTAGAATAGAAGGCAGTACCAAAATAGGCTTTCTGAGGTTAGGAACCAGAAGCGTTTTTACTACACTACATGCGCAACAATAGTCTCCGAGTGTGAAACCTGTTTGTGGGTGTCGGATGTAAACAAAACGCGCTCTTGTACAGTACTAGTCACTGTTCCTAGGTGTGTACTGGATGGTAAGCTAATACTGTCTTGTTCACTACAGTAAACGCTAGTTTCTCACTGTGTACCAGTACTCATTAGTTGAGCAAGTATGTACAAACTTGGTATTTAAGTTCAGTTCCTTCCAAAGATGCGACACGAAGATATTAAAGAAAATCTCTCACTCCAAACTACCCTCATGAATTTCTTTCCAAATGTTTGATTTTCTAAAAAATGGCTCTCACAATTTAATTAAAATACTACCATATATTAAAGAGATTTACATGAAAAATAAAACGTATATCTTGAATTTTCTGGGAATAGCCTGTGAAGCTCACTTCATTCGGAAGGAATTTTGTATGATCTTGTATAACTGGTAAACGTTAAGGGATAGACGAAAACGTACTACACAAAAATGTAGATCTCTTTAAAACACACAATTTATATCAAATAACCTTTATTTGTGGCATCAGTTATTAATGTTCGAATTATGCAACACTTAGCCATTACTTTTTTCAGTTCTGTCGATTTTCAATTGTTTCTTGCGATGCCGTGGAAAGAGCCAGCGCATAGCGTCCAGTTTTTAAACAATTGTATTTATAATGAAATGTGTAACTCAGCTATTTTCAGAAAGGTTTATCTCAATTAAAATGAAGTAGATAGGAAAATAAACGTTCGTAGGAATAATTTGTACACCCACTGATAAACGATAGAGGGTAGAGAAAGTTATGTGAATGTAACACAAGAATTTTTAACATACTGTGTTGGTTACTAACTTGAAAGAAAATTTCAATATTTATAACTTTTGTCAAATGTGCTAGCAAGTTATGATGTTTTACAGTAAATATGCTTTTAATATTTTGCTTATGACAAACATATAACACTATTGTGAGTTATTCAAAATGATACAGATTCAGTGAAGAATTAGTTTACATTCATGTGTTGTTGCCTTTCTTTTGAGATAAATAATGAAATGGATGTAGTGCACAAGGAGAAATGTAACAATATGTAATTAACCTAAAAAGTACGCTCTTTCCATTTGACTTTGGAGAAACAAAATAAGCATAAGAATCTCGTCAATCAAGTTCACCCACTGATATTCTGTCATAAATAGAGCCCTTCTCGACAGTAATCCACGGAGAACATTCCTGCATGAGTAATCTTTGCACAGGTGACGTCATGCGCACAAGTCAATTTTTCGAACAACGCAAATGACGCAAATAGTGTTCTACATGTTTTGCAATGTGCTTCCAAACTCTCCAGTGGTAGGAAAGATACCCATTATGAAGGAGCCTGTTCGTAAAAAGAAGCTGAAATTATATCCTATCTGGGAGTTGTAAATATTTCATCATGAGTAATCCCTTTTACGTGACTACAAACCTCGATTATTATCGGTGGCCTCCGAAAGGATACCCAAGAAAACGAACTCCCATACGGTGAGTTGAGGGTTATACTACCATCATTTTTTATTAATGCACATTCTATTATTGTAGTGGTATGTAAAATGGGATTACAAACATGTATCAAATTCACACACAGTACAAATTATTCCTTAATTTAAATATATTAAGATTGATAGGTAATATATATATGTATGTTTTCAAGAATCAGTCTGGGAATCGCCCGCGTTTTTGCATACAATTTCTAAAAGAAACTCTCCACTCTGTGATTTTTGAAGCGTATCTCTTTGTATATGTCACCCATAATGCTCAAAATACACAATTATTACAGTCTCTGTACAAAATAAGCCTTCCTAGCCTCGTAGGGTTGCCATAATCTGACAATCCAAAACCAGAACATGTTTTACCGTTTAATCGATTTAAGGAAATGAAAGTTTTAGAAATAAGGAGCCTTAATGTAGGAGATACGTGCATTTAATTAATAATCCAGAGTTTTGGAAGGACTTCCTTATTGTATTTTACCTTAAGTAAGCACATATTTTCAAAAATGTGACAACGTTTAAGTTTTTCTATACCAATCGTATTTCTCAGAACCTGAAACAAAAGAAAGGATCTTGATATTGTTCAGAATAAATTTATGAAACTCACTACAACTTATATTTTACTATTGTGTTGTATTGCATTAGCTGTTAACCTGTTCCTTTCTTCTGTCCAGAGCACTCATGAAGGAAAAGTTCTCTCTACATTGGTATTATGACCAGGAATGGAGAAATAATGCTCCAAGGTGTTTAATAACTCTAAATACTGCTCACTAGAAATATAATTAGGAATGAAGTCAACCCCTTTCTTATGTGACAACAAATTCTCAAAACTATCATCGTTGACCTACCCCCAAATACATTAAATATGTTGGAGTTGAGTTCAAATATAGTAAAACTAGTGGACTTTTGTCTTTTTGGCATGTACGTTTTCATTTACCTTAAAATCACGGGCAGTCCGCGAAATCTGTGGAATATGGCAACCCTATAGTCCTGTTAAAATTAATAATTTTATCAATTATGATCCAGCTAAAGTATACAAAATTGTATTAGAGAATATGAGAAAATGTAAAATGAAAAGTTAAATGTCAGCTCATTTATTTTCTCCTGGGTACTTAGTTTAAATATTGCTTCAATGCATAAATCAGACGCTAATTGAGCCTTTGGTTTCAAGGCTTACCACTAGCCAACCAAGATTACTTTCGCCTTCCTGTCTTCTAGGAAAGTAACACTAACCTTATGTTGAGGCTTACTCTAAGTGATAATAAAACATATGTCGAAGTTTTATATTATGTTGGGATAAGGTAGTTATTGTAAGTGATCTAATACGCGAGAATATACAATTTTGACCATTTATATAAACACCCATGTTTCTCTATTACTTCATGACCTCCTCTATCCGAAAATAATAGTCATAGTAGAAAGTTCATTAGATTGCTTACTATGTATAAAAAATCTGATGTGTTACACTCACATGACTTTCTCTACTCTTGTACAATCTATTTTTACAAACGCCTATTCTCCATATGCTTCATGTTAATCGAGATATCGAGATGTCAATCTTATTGGTAATTTTCTTGTAGATCCAAGGGGGATATGGTAGCTTTTAAGCGATAGTCAAATATTTTAACGCTGGTTGCTATGTGGCGCATTCCAGGACATAAAAAATGTCTTTGCTTGTCCAGGACATAAAAAAATGAATAACGAATTTGAGAAAAAGTATATGTATTGGAAAATTTAAGGAAATAACAAGCAATATCTCGAAAACGGTTCACTCAACAAAAGAAATGTATATGACATAAGTTGTGTATTTTAACGCGATCTACATTTTTTGTGTAGTAAAATTTTGTCTATCTCTTATGGTTTACCACTTATGCAAAAGTCGTTCACAATGAAGAATACTTTTGGAGACATTCCCAGAAAATTCGAGATATACATTTCATTTCTCATGACATTATCTTAAACATATGATATTTTCATCAAAATCGTTAGAGCCATTTTTGAGAAAATTAAAATTTTCGAAAAATGTTCCATGTAAAGGGTAGTCTGGGGTGGGGGGATTTTCTTGAAAACCTTCGTGTCGCATCTCTGGAAGATACTGAACCTAAATACCAAGTTTGGTGTTTATCCGACTGTTCGTTTTTGAGTTATGCTGTTCACAGACACACACACACACACACACACACACACAGACACACAGACACACACACACAGACACACACGGACATGTTTCCAAAAATGCTTTTTTTGGATTCAGGAGGTCTCAAAACATGTATTTCCGGTGAAATCTCGGTATCGAATTTTTGGGTGGAATGCAATACTTCCCCTACTTACTATACGTAGTAGAGAAAGTAAAAATCTGATGTGATACATTCTCGTAACTTTCTCTATCCTCTAGTGGGTATACAAACTATTTTTGCTAAAGCTTATTTTTCTATCTACTACATTTTAATCCAAATAACCGTTGCAAAAATAGCTACAATACACATTTCGTTACAGATACAAAGAGAACAGCGATAGTCAAATGTTGAAGAACTGGACGCTGCCCTTAAAATTCCATACTGTTTCCATGCATTCGCGAGAAACAGCTGAACATCGATCGGGTATTGAACAATTCGAACTTTTAATAAATGGATATCTCAGAAACGACTTATGCTACAAACAACATATTTTAAGTAAATTACGTGTTTTAAAGTGATATACATTTTTTTTGTGGTACGTTTTCGTCTATCGCTTAACATTTACCAGTTATACAAGATTGTACAAAATTCCTTCCGAATGAAGAGAACTTCAAAGGCTATTCCCAGAAAATTCACGATATACATTTTATTTTTAATGAAAATATCTTTCATATGTGATATTTTAATCAAAATCGTTAGGGCTATTTTTTTTATAAAATCAAAATTTTTAAAAATTGTTCGATGTAAAGGGTAGTTGGGGTAGGGGGATTTTCTTGGAAATCTTCGTGTCGCGTCCTTGGAAGATACTAAACCTAAATACCAAGTTTGGTATTTATTCGACTTTTCGTTTTTGAGTTATGCTGTTCACAGACAGACACACAGACACAAACGGGCATGTTTCCACAAATGCTTTATTTAGATTCAGGGTGCCTCAAAACATGTATTTCCGGTGAAATGCCTGTATCGAATTTTTTGGTGGAATGCAATACTTCCCCTACTTACTACACGTAGTAGAGAAAATAAAAATAAATGTAATTCTTCTGCTTTCTCAATGAGGGATTGCCTAATGACAAAGCATACTTAACAAAAAATAAAATGAATAATAAAAAAATAACAATTACAATTTAGATACACAGTACAAATGAGATTGTAATATAAAGAAAATTATAAGAATGCAAGGAATTAATTTAGAACATATGAGCACAATATTTGTTTTGTATAAGTACATGTGAATTATAAACTAATTTTTTAAAACTAATACAGAACCTTTTAGTACCGTGGTAACTATATTAGAAATGATTTTATTTCCGATACTGAATTCACGCAGAACTTGACGAACAGCCCACGGATAGCGCCCCTGGCACCAATCATTAGACCAATAACCTTGGTGTCGAAGAGGTTGCATTTGTTTATAAATATAGACGATTGGTTCATATATAATTTGTTTTCTTCATGAATGTCCTGAGGCTGTCATAACACTTGATTCGAACAGTAGGATCAATAATGACTCCTTTAGAAGAATTGGAATCAATTGCTATTATATCAATGCGTCTGTTGCTGCCATTCTCTGCTGTTCCGTGAACCTCGTCATGGACTTGTAAGTGTTTGCCTCTTAACGTATCTGTTGGTATTGCTCTTATTTTATGGTGTCTAGTGTTTCTTAGAAGCTTGCCATAAGGAACACAAAACGTGTCTGAGGTTTCGTACTCACTGTGGCAACGCCTACAGTGGTTACCATCTTGGGATCTGCCAAGATCTACTAATCTACTACATCGCGTCTCACTCTTAAAAGACAGTTCAGGTTAAATGAGGCGCACAGTTGTCACGTGTACTTACGTACGCTTGCAACTTCGGCGACCAACTGCGATCGGTCTACCAATTTAATGTCATCTTGTGAATGCTACATCACCAAATAGTGAAATATCTGCACTGTCATTTAAGGCTATTGTAAGATATTTAATTTTCACCTGCACTTTATCCCTTCTCTTTGTATTCTTAGCACTTCGAAATAAGATTTCACAGGTGTATACACAGGATGCTAAACAAAAAGTATTCCATATTTTGAGAGGTGGTAGTATGAGCGAAAACAAAATAATGTCGAGTAAACGTGGGCTCTAAAATGCATACCTTAAGAGCCCTTGTTCATCTTCGCTACTGTGAGACATCCCTTCCACTGCAAGCTCTTTGCTATTACGTGTGACCAACAGAATGTATATATACTGCATTCTGTTGTAATTGTCAAGGAAATAATGGAATTATTTTTTACCCACGCACAAAATGTCTCCAGAAACAATGCATCCATGAATCAACAGTTTAAGGCAAATGTTTCCAGCGTGCAAGGCACACAGCGCCGACAAACCTGGTCCTCGTGTTCTGAAGATGATAAAGACCAGATGTGGTATGACAGTTCAAGGCGATAAGGGGTCATACTTCACTGGAGGTTTTCAGTTTCTAGGTTTCGGGAATCTGAGGCGCGTGTGAGTTTTACAAGTTCTCTGGTTATCGCGTGCATTGCAGTTAGGTGATCAGAGCTCAATGGATTGCAGAAAAAAGGACGAAATTATGAAAAGCGGCGAGAGAAAAACATTTCTTAGAGTATTTGATTATTTAAAGGAAAAGAACTCAGGACGCAAAGACTCGTTCATTGTTAGTGAACTTCGTAAGGCGACTGGCGTGAGTAGACGTACACCTTTTAGATTAAGAAAAGGATGTAAAAAAGGCCCCGTTACTACACCGGGAAGAGAACAGCAGGGAGGTGAAATACAGTGCCTTCGTTTTATGCCAAGGCCACAACCGCCTTATATGTGCATCGGCCGAGATTGCAGTGACCTCGGTATTATGTCACTGCGCAGTAGCGGCGCAGAACATGTCAAGGGTACGTTTATCAGCTGTGAACTATCTCAGTCGTTGCTTTGTCTTCGTGTTGTGAAGTGTTTCCACAATACGTGTGTTGTGTGCGATTTCCTTAGGAATGTTATTCCCTTATTAGTCCATGGAAATGCCTGCCAACAAATTCACTCTTGAACAGCGTATTTTTATGTACGATACGTACGTGAAAACAAGCATGTAGACAATTTCAGCAGAACTTTCCTGGTTATCCAATTCCGGGTAGAGGCACGGTGAGATGATTGGTAAATAAATTTAGAACAACGTAATCGTTAAACGCTAAAAAATAAAGTTTATAGGAACAATCCCCACACCATAGACGAACTTAAGAACACTATAAAAGCAGAAATTATTAACATTACGCAAGAGGAACTTATGCGTGTGATTGGTAATTTCATCCCACGATGTCAAGAATGTCTTCGTGCAGATGGACACCACTTTCAACAACACTCATTACATATATGTTACTAACACTCGTGGGTAAGTAACGCGGGAGTTGCGGAACGGAAAACCCCACAGTGTGGACTGTGTGTGGAGCACGCATTCGCGCGATCGGCGGCCTAGGCATAAAACGAAGGCGCTGTATAATAATTTTGTACGTAGTGCTATATGACGCAAATTTCATGAATTTATATTTCAAAATATTCTCCCCACAATTCCGTCGGTGTTGAAAAAGGTCAATGATGATGTATATTTACCCAATTTTAAATATTAAACCTTTTATAGCTTGTTGAAGGAAATGGGATTTGATTTTGAAATGAGAGGAAATAAGTCGCTTATGACTCCTCTTTAGGTGTTGAACCCATGTCCGATTAAGGTAACATTAAATTATTATTATTAAGTGTATTATATATAGGTAGAATGTAATGTGCTGACAGTTATTAAGAGAATGTAATAACATGAGGCATAAATGTATATTACTAAGAATTAAATAAAATATATAATAATTATTAACCAAAACACCGAAATTAAATTGAGTTTTATTTATGGAAGCTCTTAACTGCTGTGGTCCTTAGCGTCCCACTGTATATTGGGCGTGAAAGACCGGTAATTTTGCTCAGTGGCCTCTTTATCAAGCTTGAGGTTCTTTTAAGTGCCGTAAATCTACGACACGGGACCACCGGCTTTACTTCCCTTCCGAAGGAAGCCATGCTAAGGATTTTAACGCCCGAAAATATCCATCGCTCTCTGCCGGGTTTGAACCCACGACCTCGGGAACTTGTCGCGGTATCTCGTGTTAGTGTTATTTGCTGAGCGCCTCTAATTGTGTTACTAGTTTGAATTTTGGGTTCTTTGTCCTCCGGCTAGCTATTATTTCTCGGTCGAGCATATCTCTTAAACAGAGTGTGTAAACGGAAAGGAGTTGTTACTGAAAGATAACACTGAAGTAGGCATATTAAGCCGGTTCTGGCACAAAGGAAGAAGCCGACAAGCGATAAGGTTCTTTGTTCTACGCCGACAAGCCCGCCCCCTCCCTTTGAGGGCTTACATGCCGCCAGGTCTCGTGTCGTTAGGCCCCGCCCCCTCTCGCTTTGTGTGCTTACCTAATGCCGACAGTGTCTGTGCCGACAGGTCCTACCCCCTCCCCCATGCATTCTACTGTGGCGTCCTGACTTGAGGGAATTGTTTTCTCGAGGCCTGCCGCCCCTCGGCAAATTAATTAGGTAATGTTCGTCAAACATTTTTTTATGACTACTAAGGTCTGCACATTGCATCCTCGAGCAATTAAGTTTTTTGAATAATGAATTGTTGACTCGAGCGTGAGTATAAGTAGTCTGCTCACGGGAACAGTCTGTAATGTAATGAAAACACTGTAGCCTTCTTCTATCTGGGGAAAGCGCTTGTCCATTAGCTGACAATGTTAGACGCTTTCACCACATTAATAGACTTTTAAGTTTGCATTTCGGATCTGTTTACATACATTAGCGAACAACCTACTTCTGCATGGTGGTAACGGTGACCTACATTAGCTGACCACGTTAGACGCTTTCACCACATTAGCGAACGATGTCAGTAATTGTTTTCCTAAGTGCTCTGCATAACTCTCACCACTTCAGCATTTAGCGATGGAAATGATATAAAAAGCAGCAGCTTCTCCGATCAGTTCCAAGTTGACCAGGATGGCCGGGATCGAATCCTAGGAGTGATTACAAATTCAGCTTCTAATAACTCAGAGACTAATTACGATAAAGACGTCAAATAAAGTTTATAACATTAATGTCATTAGATAGTTTCTTGTGAATGTATATTTTGGGTACATGGTGTCCAGGGTTCGAATACCGATAAAATGTAATTTAATTATAAATTTAATAACTCCTAAACTAATTAAGATAAAGACGCCAAATAAACTTTATTGCGTTTATGTTATTAGGTAGTATCTTGTGGATGTATATTTGGGTACCTGGCGTTCTGGGTTCTATCCTTAATTTTTTAAATCGTCATTATCTCAGAAACTAAGAGAGGTAGAGAAGTGAACCAAAGCATGATTGCTAGCTCCTATGATGGGTAATTAACACTGTATATAATTTTTAATCAGTTGTCCTTATTTCGAATCCCGATCTTTCAATCACTTACTTATTTTTCTCTATACTCTAGAATATATCACTTAGATTGATGCTGTAACTGCATACAGCACCTTTAAACATATCAAACTAATATTGTAAATAATTTTGTTTCCGGTGTCCAGGGTTCGAATACCGATAAAATGTAATTTAATTATAAATTTAATAACTCCTAAACTAATTAAGATAAAGAAGCCAAATAAACTTTATTGCGTTTACGTTATTAGGTAGTATCTTGTGGATGTGTAATTAGATACCTGACGTTCTGGGTTCGAGCCTAATTTAAATCGTCATTATCTCAGAAACTAAGAGAGGTAGATGAGTTGACCAAAGCATGATTGATAGCTCCTATGATGTGCAATTAATACTGTATATAATTTTCAATCAGTTGTCCTTACTTCGAATCCCGATCTTTCAATCACTTACTTATTTTTCTCTATACTCTAGAATATATTACTTAGATTGATGCTGTAACTGCATACAGCACCTTTAAACATATCAAACTAATATTGTAAATAATTTTGTTTCTGGTGTCCAGGGTTCGAATACCGATAAAATGTAATTTAATTATAAATTTAATAACTCCTAAACTAATTAAGATAAAGACGCCAAATAAACTTTATTGCATTTACGTTATTAGGTAGTATCTTGTGGATGTGTAACTAGATACCTGACGTTCTGGGTTCGAGCCTAATTTTTAAATCGTCATTATCTCAGAAACTAAGAGAGGTAGAGGAATTGACCAAAGCATGATTGATAGCTCCTATGAGGGGCAATTAATACTGTATATAATTTTCAATCAAATGTCCTTACTTCGAATTCCGATCTTTCAATCACTTACATATTTTTCTCTATACTCGAGAATATATCACTTAGATTGATGCTGTAACTGCATACATCCCCTTTAAACATATCAAACTAATATTGTAAATAATTTTGTTTCTGGTGTCCAGGGTTCGAATTCCGATAAAATGTAATTTAATTATAAATTTAATAACTCCTAAACTAATTAAGATAAAGACGCCAAATAAACTTTTATAGGGGGAAGGGATGATCTGAAACATTAGGCCTCTAGACAGAAGTATTTATAGGGGAGAGATAGGGAATACCAGGGCTGATGCTAGGCTAGTCAGATGCTAAAGGAGGGAGGTATATGCTTTATACGAGAGAGATAGGGAATACAAGGAAATATGCTATATTAAACAGGACTTGAAGGGTAGAATGTGAGCGATATAGCGAACCGAGGAGAGGTATTAGGATAGGAGTTTTGAATGATGGAGTAGGCGTTTATATGCGAGAGATAGGCAATAAGAGGGTCGATGCTAGGCTAGACGGTGTTGAATGAGGGAATGTATCTTATATGAGAGAGGTAGGGGAATATGAGGAGAAGTGCTAGGCTAGTCGGGAAGGTCTGAATGAGAGAGTATACGTCTATATGGGAAAAGATAGGGAAAACGAAGGTAGGTGCTAGGTTGAGAGAGTCTTCAAGGAGGAAAATGCATTTATATGAGAGCGGTAGGGCATACGAGGAGAGGTGCTAGTCTAGACATGGTTTGAGGATTAGAGTATACGTTTATATGGGAGAAATATGGAAAACGGGAGAGATACAAGGATAGACAGAGATTGAAGGAGGAGGAATGTAGGTTTATACTGTAATATAGAGAGTAATTCGATTATAAAACTTTTCTCATCCAGCCTTACAACACTTTTATATACTTTTTTTCTAAACCTTACAAACTTTATATTTGTTAAACAGTAGTGCGCGAGACGGAGAGGGACAAACAGTATATCGTTTACAGTGAAGTATACGTCCTAACCTATTCCCACCTTGTTTGTTCTGGATCTTCTCATTGTCTATCATCTAACGTAACCACGTAACAAGACGTAACACAGGAAATCATACATATGGCACATTAATAAAAAAATAAATAAATAAAGGTATATATAATGTAACATAAACAAGTAGACAGAGGGTCATCGATACATAAAAAACCAGGAGTTGTATGTACTGAGACCATAGATTAGTATAGGCAAACAACAAAGAAGTGAATTTATAGAGTAAATAGCCTAATATTTTCAAACATTATTATAGTCTAAGAGTATATAACTTAATTATGTATCGAGTATTGAGAAATAAACGTTATTCATTATTCACTAACCTCAGATCACTGCAATTGTATTGAATCAATTCACAATTGCTAATGCCATTCAACTTTCATTTGTCTCTGATACATAAACAAATTGCAAAATGGAGAAGGACGAAAGTAATAAAAAGACTCAAGCAGCAAATTTTAAGAAAGAAGAGAAAGATATATGACCGACATTGTTTTAGAACACAAATTAGTGTTGAAAATAAAATGACTGGTAGCTCTGCTAAGCGTAAGGAAGAGACATGGAAATAAACTGCAAATGAGTACAATTCTAGGAAGATCATCCAGTTTGAATGAAAATCCCTGAAATGATATGAGAACATAAAGAAAAGAATGAAGCAAGCAAATGCCATTGACAAGGTACGATTGTACAAAACTGGAGGCGTATGTATGTACCGCCTTTCTTAGACAATAGTAGCCAAATAACAATTGTTGCTCTTCTATTCAATCGCCAATGAGTTTGATGATGAAGTTGGATTCCATTCAGAAGTAATCGCCACAGTGAAGGACATTGAAATAGTAAATCCAGATCCAACATGTCCTTCAACAATTTTAATAGCAGGTAAGGAATTTGAAGAAAGAGAAAGTGTAAAAGTGGCGTCTGCAGTTCCAATACAGAACTTTCAACTCCATTGCCTGAAAAGAACAAAGATGGCATAAGAGAGAGTTTTTATGAGAGGAGGCTTGAGTGTTTGGAAGAAGAGTACACAGTGAAAATGAAGATCTTGAAATTGGAACTAGAAATGAAAAAATCTCAGAAAAATTAAGCGTTGTTAATAACTTATACAACCATAAATATATTACAAAAAAGTAATCAAACAGGCAAGGAATAATATGGATAAAGAAACTGTTAAGCAGATCTACTACGCTTTCATTTATTTGCACATACTCAAAGTATGGAATTATACTTTCGGGAAATATTGCAGAAATAGACATGACAAAGATATTTACGCAAAAAATAAAAAAGGACTTAGAATATTAGAAAAAAAGATAAACAACATTCATGTAAACCAATTTTTAAAAATCAGTTTACCTGAATACCTGTAAAAACATATCACTTTACAAAAAGTAATGCAGACAACATTTATTTTTTATAAACATTATCCTATTACATTCCTTCACAAAAAACCATAAATATTTCCTAAAGGCAAAGGTGATAGTCTAGACATTCTAAACACTCAGTTATATAATCATATACATCACACAGAAAGAGACCTGCATTATCAGTAAAAAAACTAAACATCTCAACAATGTCTGAATGATGTATTTTATAAGTACAAGTTTTTGATATTTCAAAGTTCCTGTTAACCATGGTCGTAATTAACACAATTTCCTGATCCTGTCATGCTATAACTTTAGAAGCTTTCAGCTTACTTATAATTTCCTCAATCTCTTGTGTGTGACTATTATTACCAGCATCCCTCGATGCAATTAGTAACCTCAATATATTTACTAGTCTATTCGGATTTTCAAGCGTTGATATCACTGAATCATCATCATATGAAGATTTCATATTCTCGCAACTTCCGATGTATCCAGATTTTTCACCAACAGTAGTCTCCAGTGAAGGACAGAGGCTTGATCCGGTATAACATTCCCCTCTATACATCTTCGGATCTTCAAGTGCAGGAGAGAGAGTCGATTCAGTATAACATGTTGCTCTATGAAACTTAAATCTTGACAAAGAACGATTTTTAAAAATCCGCCCGCATACACAGCATCTAATAACGCGTTTTCCTCCATGTGTAATGTATGAAAAATTGAGTTTCTCATTCGTTAGTTGCACAGATTTTCTCGGGCAGTAGCTCATGCTAAAACTAAAAGAAATTAAATGAATACGTGAATGCTAAAGCTCGAAGGAATTAAAAGCGAATGAATGAATTCATAACACGTAACTATATATATATCCAGGATGAGGACGACGGAGGGAATTGCGATCAATGCATAACAGGGGGAAAGGATGCTCTCTTAAAACATTAGTCATCTAGACAACTATTGTTCACGGAGCCCGTAGACATCAGGTTGAATGGGACAGACCTCAGGTTCAAATCTTTAAGGGTACGGACCCCCGCCTTTTGCCTGTCATGTATACTAAACCATCCTAACAGCGTAACATTACGTTACAACGACACGTAACCAGAACATGGCGAGTGCGAGCATGGAAAAAAGGATGCTCTCTGGGAACATTCGTGAAAAGGGATGCTCTCTGGAAACAGTCGCCATCCGCACAACGGATTGTCCCTAACATTTCCAGATTTCGGACCGTTCAACATCGTGACGCGCTCCTGCCATCTACATTTCGACGAAATTTTACCCCCTGAATTAAAGTTTGGTGCTCTGTATAGAACTGCACAACATGCATTACGCTGCGTGTCCCTAGCGTTTCCAGCTCCTGAATCGTTCCAGCTAGTGGAATGCCTCTACCATCTTCATGTCAACGATCTGTTACTCTGAATTAAAGTTTGGTGATCTGTATAGACCTGTACAACATGCATTACGCTATGTAACAGACTCATCACGCTATGTAACAACATGATCACGCTATGTAACATGATCACGCTATGTAACAACATGATCACGCTATGTAACATGATCACGCTATGTAACATGATCACGCTATGTAACATGATCACGCTATGTAACAACCTGATCACGCTATGTAACAACATGTTCACGCTATGTAACAACATGTTCACGCTATGTAACAACCTGATCACGCTATGTAACAACATGATCACGCTATGTAACAACATGACCACGCTATGTATCAACATGATCACGCTATGTAACAACCTGATCACGCTATGTAACAACATGTTCACGCTATGTAACAACCTGATCACGCTATGTAACAACATGCATTACGCTATGTAACAGACTCATCACGCTATGTAACAACATGATCACGCTATGTAACAACATGATCACGCTATGTAACAACATGATCACGCTATGTAACAACATGATCACGCTATGTAACATGATCACGCTATGTAACAACATGTTCACGCTATGTAACAACATGTTCACGCTATGTAACAACCGGATCACGCTATGTAACAACATGATCACGCTATGTAACAACACGATCACGCTATGTAACAACCTGATCACGGTATGTAACAACATGTTCACGCTATGTAACAACATGTTCACACTATGTAACAACATGATCACGCTATGTAACAACATGATTACGCTATGTAACAACATGATCACGCTATGTAACAACATGATCACGCTATGTAACAACCTGAGCACGCTATGTAACAACACGATCACGCTATGTAACAACACGATCACGGTATGTAACAACATGTTCACGCTATGTAACAACATGTTCACGCTATGTAACAACATGATCACGCTATGTAACAACATGTTCACGCTATGTAACAACATGATCACGCTATGTAACAACATGATCACGCTATGTAACAACATGATCACGCTATGTAACAACCTGAGCACGCTATGTAACAACCTGAGCACGCTATATAACAACACGATCACGCTATGTAACAACACGATCACGCTATGTAACAACGTGTTCACGCTATGTAACAACATGTTCACGCTATGTAACAACATGAGCACGCTATGTAACAACATGATCACGCTATGTAACAATCTGATCACGCTATGTAACAACATGATCACGCTATGTAACAACCTGAGCACGCTATGTAACAACATGATCACGCTATGTAACAACACGATCACGCTATGTAACAACACGATCACGCTATGTAACAACATGATCACGCTATGTAACAACATGATCACGCTATGTAACAACGTGATCACGCTATGTAACAACATGATCACGCTGTGTAACAACCTGATCACCCTATGTAACAACCTGATCACGCTATGTAACAACATGATCACGCTATGTAACAACATGATCACGCTATGTAACAACATGATTACGCTATGTAACAACATGATCACGCTATGTAACAACCTGAGCACGCTATGTAACAACCTGAGCACGCTATGTAACAACACGATCACGCTATGTAACAACACGTTCACGCTATATAACAACATGTTCACGCTATGTAACAACATGTTCACGCTATGTAACAACATGATCACGCTATGTAACAACATGTTCACGCTATGTAACAACATGATCACGCTATGTAACAACCTGATCATGCTATGTAACAACATGAACACGCTATGTAACAACCTGAGCACGCTATGTAACAACATGATCACGCTATGTAACAACACGATCACGCTATGTAACAACACGATCACGCTATGTAACAACATGATCACGCTATGTAACAACATGATTACGCTATGTAACAACCTGATCACGCTATGTAACAACATGATTACGCTATGTAACCACCTGATCAAGCTATGTAACAACCTGATCACGCTATGTAACAACCTGATCACGCTATGTAACAACATGATCACGCTATGTAACAACCTGATCACGCTATGTAACAACATGATCACGCTATGTAACAACCTGATCACGCTTTGTAACAACCTGAATGCGCTATGTAACAACATTATCACGCTATGCAACAACCCGATCACGCTATGTAACAACATGATCACGCTATGTAACAATCTGATCACGCTATGTAACAACATGATCACGCTATGTAAATAGGGTGGACCATTTAAGTTGAGGCTATACAATATATCCAAAATTAAGCGTTGTAGAAAGAAATGTCTTTAATAAAACTTGTTTGATATTATGGCGAAAGTAAATGCCGCTAGTCGTATTTTGTTTGGAGGACGTTATGAGGGTCATTTTGGGTCAATTTATTTTCTTTAAATCGGAACCTACAATTAGGGTCAATTTAAAAACACCCTGAAATGACCATCACAACGTCCCTCAAACAAAATACGACTAGCTGCATTTACTTTCGCCATAATATCAAACAATTTTTATTAATGACATTTCTTTCTACAACGCTTAATTTTGGATATATTGTATAGCCTCAACTTAAATGGTCCACCCTATTTACATAGCGTGATCATGTTGTTACATAGCGTGATCAGATTGTTACATAGCGTGATCATGTTTTACATAGCGTTATCGGGTTGTTACATCGCGTGATCATGTTGTTACACAGCGTGAACAGGTTGTTACATAGCGTGATCAGGTTGTTACATAGCGTGATCATGTTGTTACATAGCGTGATCAGGTTGTTACATAGCTTGATCAGGTTGTTACATAGCGTAATCATGTTGTTACATAGCGTAGCAGGTTGTTACATAGCGTAATCATGTTGTTACATAGTGTGATCGTGTTGTTACATAGCGTGATCGTGTTGTTACATAGCGTGATCGTGTTGTTACATAGCGTGATCATGTTGTTACATAGCGTGCTCAGGTTGTTACATAGCGTGATCATGTTGTCACATAGCATGATCAGGTTGTTACATAGCGTGATCATGTTGTTACATAGCGTGAACATGTTGTTATATAGCTTGATCATGTTGTTACATAGCGTGAACAT
This sequence comes from Deroplatys truncata, assembly GCA_030765065.1. Lineage (NCBI taxonomy): Eukaryota > Metazoa > Arthropoda > Insecta > Mantodea > Mantidae > Deroplatys > Deroplatys truncata. Next base: position 177,674,685 of record CM060987.1, on the reverse strand, counting down.
GTTGTTACATAGCGTGAACATGTTGTTACATAGCGTGATCGTGTTGTTACATAGCGTGCTCAGGGTGTTACATAGCGTGATCATGTAGTCACAAAGCGTAATCATGTTGTTATATAGCGTAATCATGTTGTTACATAGCGTGATCATGTTGTTACATAGCGTGATCAGGTTGTTACATAGTGTGATCAGGTTGTTACATAGCGTGATCATGTTGTTACATAGCGTGATCATGTTGTTACATAGCATGATCGTGTTGTTACATAGTGTGATCGTATTGTTACATAGCGTGATCATGTTGTTACATAGCGTGCTCAGGTTGTTACATAGCGTGATCATGTTGTTACATAGCGTGATCAGGTTGTTACATAGCGTGATCATGTTGTTACATAGCGTGTACATGCTGTTACATAACGTGAACATGTTGTTACACAGCGTGAACATGTTGTTACATAGCGTGAACATGTTGTTACATAGCGTGATCGTGTTGTTACATAGCGTGATCGTGTTTATACATGGTGTGCTCAGGTTGCTACATAGCGTGAACATGTTGTTACATAGCGTGATCATGTTGTTACATAGCGTGAGCATGTTGTTACATAGCGTGAACATGTTGTTACATAGCGTGAACGTGTTGTTACATAGCGTGATCGTGTTGTTACATAGCGTGCTCAGGTTGTTACATAGCGTGCTCAGGTTGTTACATAGCGTGATCATGTTGTTACATAGCGTGATCATGTTGTTACATAGCGTGATCATGTTGTTACATAGCGTGATCAGGTTGTTACATAGGGTGATCAGGTTGTTACACAGCGTGATCATGTTATTACATAGCGTGATCACGTTGTTACATAGCGTGATCATGTTGTTACATAGCGTGATCATGTTGTTACATAGCGTGATCGTGTTGTTACATAGCGTGATCGTGTTGTTACATAGCGTGATCATGTTGTTACATAGCGTGCTCAGGTTGTTACATAGCGTGATCATGTTGTTACATAGCGTGATCAGATTGTTACATAGCGTGATCATGATGTTACATAGCGTGATCATGTTGTTACATAGCGTGAACATGTTGTTACATAGCGTGAACACGTTGTTACATAGCGTGATCGTGTTGTTACATAGCGTGATCGTGTTGTTATATAGCGTGCTCAGGTTGTTACATAGCGTGCTCAGGTTGTTACATAGCGTGATCATGTTGTTACATAGCGTGATCATGTTGTTACATAGCGTGATCATGTTGTTACATAGCGTGAACATGTTGTTACATAGCGTGATCATGTTGTTACATAGCGTGAACATGTTGTTACATAGCGTGAACATGTTGTTACATACCGTGATCGTGTTGTTACATAGCGTGATCGTGTTGTTACATAGCGTGCTCAGGTTGTTACATAGCGTGATCATGTTGTTACATAGCGTAATCATGTTGTTACATAGCGTAATCATGTTGTTACATAGCGTGATCATGTTGTTACATAGTGTGAACGTGTTGTTACATAGCGTGAACATGTTGTTACATACCGTGATCAGGTTGTTACATAGCGTGATCGTGTTGTTACATAGCGTGATCATGTTGTTACATAGCGTGATCCGGTTGTTACATAGCGTGAACATGTTGTTACATAGCGTGAACATGTTCTTACATAGCGTGATCATGTTGTTACATAGCGTGATCATGTTGTTACATAGCGTGATCATGTTGTTACATAGCGTGATCATGTTGTTACATAGCGTGATCATGTTGTTACATAGCGTGATGAGTCTGTTACATAGCGTAATGCATGTTGTTACATAGTGTGATCAGGTTGTTACATAGCGTGAACATGTTGTTACATAGCGTGATCAGGTTGTTACATAGCGTGATCATGTTGTTACATAGCGTGGTCATGTTGTTACATAGCGTGATCATATTGTTACATAGCGTGATCAGGTTGTTACATAGCGTGAACATGTTGTTACATAGCGTGATCAGGTTGTTACATAGCGTGATCATGTTACATAGCGTGATCATGTTACATAGCGTGATCATGTTACATAGCGTGATCATGTTGTTACATAGCGTGATGAGTCTGTTACATAGCGTAATGCATGTTGTACAGGTCTATACAGATCACCAAACTTTAATTCAGAGTAACAGATCGTTGACATGAAGATGGTAGAGGCATTCCACTAGCTGGAACGATTCAGGAGCTGGAAACGCTAGGGACACGCAGCGTAATGCATGTTGTGCAGTTCTATACAGAGCACCAAACTTTAATTCAGGGGGTAAAATTTCGTCGAAATGTAGATGGCAGGAGCGCGTCACGATGTTGAACGGTCCGAAATCTGGAAATGTTAGGGACAATCCGTTGTGCGGATGGCGACTGTTTCCAGAGAGCATCCCTTTTCACGAATGTTCCCAGAGAGCATCCTTTTTTCCATGCTCGCACTCGCCATGTTCTGGTTACGTGTCGTTGTAACGTAATGTTACGCTGTTAGGATGGTTTAGTATACATGACAGGCAAAAGGCGGGGGTCCGTACCCTTAAAGATTTGAACCTGAGGTCTGTCCCAATCAACCTGACGTTTAAGGGCTCCTTGAACAATAGTTGTCTAGATGACTAATGTTTCAAGAGAGTATCCTTTCCCCCTGCTATGCATTGATCGCAATTCCCTCCGCGTCCTCATCCTGGATATATACATAGTTGCGTGTTATGAATTCATTCATTCGCTTTTAATTCCTTCGAGCGTTAGCATTCACGTATTCATTTAATTTCTTTTAGTTTTAGAATGAGCTACTGCCCGAGAAAATCTGTGCAACTAACGAATGAGAAACTCAATTTTTCATACATTACACATGGAGGAAAACGCGTTATTAGATGCTGTGTATGCGGGCGGATTTTTAATAATCGTTCTTTGTCAAGATTTAAGTTTCATAGAGCAACATGTTTTACTGAATCGACTCTCTCTCCTGCACTTGAAGATCCGAAGATGTATAGAGGGGAATGTTATACCGGATCAAGCCTCTGTCCTTCACTGGAGACTACTGTTGGTGAAAAATCTGGATACATCGGAAGTTGCGAGAATATGAAATCTTCATATGATGATGATTCAGTGATATCAACGCTTGAAAATCCGAATAGACTAGTAAATATATTGAGGTTACTAATTGCATCGAGGGATGCTGGTAATAATAGTCACACACAAGAGATTGAGGAAATTATAAGTAAGCTGAAAGCTTCTAAAGTTATAGCATGACAGGATCAGGAAATTGTGTTAATTACGACCATGGTTAACAGGAACTTTGAAATATCAAAAACTTGTACTTATAAAATACATCATTCAGACATTGTTGAGATGTTTAGTTTTTTTACTGATAATGCAGGTCTCTTTCTGTGTGATGTATATGATTATATAACTGAGTGTTTAGAATGTCTAGACTATCACCTTTGCCTTTAGGAAATATTTATGGTTTTTTGTGAAGGAATGTAATAGGATAATGTTTATAAAAAATAAATGTTGTCTGCATTACTTTTTGTAAAGTGATATGTTTTTACAGGTATTCAGGTAAACTGATTTTTAAAAATTGGTTTACATGAATGTTGTTTATCTTTTTTTCTAATATTCTAAGTCCTTTTTTATTTTTTGCGTAAATATCTTTGTCATGTCTATTTCTGCAATATTTCCCGAAAGTGTAATTCCATACTTTGAGTATGTGCAAATAAATGAAAGCGTAGTAGATCTGCTTAACAGTTTCTTTATCCATATTATTCCTTGCCTGTTTGATTACTTTTTTGTAATATATGTATGGTTGTATAAGTTATTAACAACGCTTAATTTTTCTGAGATTCTTTCATTTCTAGTTCCAATTTCAAGATCTTCATTTTCACTGTGTACTCTTCTTCCAAACACTCAAGCCTCCTCTCATAAAAACCCTCTCTTATGCCATCTTTGTTCTTTTCAGGCAATGGAGTTGAAAGTTCTGTATTGGAACTGCAGACGCCACTTTTACACTTTCTCTTTCTTCAAATTCCTTACCTGCTATTAAAATTGCTGAAGGACATGTTGGATCTGGATTTACCATTTCAATGTCCTTCACTGTGGTGATTACTTCTGAATGGAATCCAACTTCATCATCAAACTCATTGGCGATTGAATAAAAGAGCAACAATTGTTATTTGGCTACTATTGTCTAAGAAAGGCGGTACATACATACGCCTCCAGTTTTGTACAATCGTACCTTGTCAATGGCATTTGCTTGCTTCATTCTTTTCTTTATGTTCTCATAATATCATTTCAGGGATTTTCATTCACACTGGATGATCTTCCTAGAATTGTACTCATTTGCAGTTTATTTCCATGTCTCTTCCTTACGCTTAGCAGAGCTACCAGTCATTTTATTTTCAACACTAATTTGTGTTCTAAAACAATGTCGGTCATATATCTTTCTCTTCTTTCTTAAAATTTGCTGCTTGAGTCTTTTTATTACTTTCGTCCTTCTCCATTTTGCAATTTGTTTATGTATCAGAGACAAATGAAAGTTGAATGGCATTAGCAATTGTGAATTGATTCAATACAATTGCAGTGATCTGAGGTTAGTGAATAATGAATAACGTTTATTTCTCAATACTCGATACATAATTAAGTTATATACTCTTAGACTATAATAATGTTTGAAAATATTAGGCTATTTACACTATAAATTCACTTCTTTGTTGTTTGCCTATACTAATCTATGGTCTCAGTACATACAACTCCTGGTTTTCTGTGTATCGATGACCCTCTGTCTACTTGTTTATGTTTCATTATATATACCTTTATTTATTTATTTTTTTATTAATGTGCCATATGTATGATTTCCTGTGTTACGTCTTGTTACGTGGTTACGTTAGATGATAGACAATGAGAAGATCCAGAACAAACAAGGTGGGAATAGGTTAGGACGTATACTTCACTGTAAACGATATACTGTTTGTCCCTCTCCGTCTCGCGCACTACTGTTTAACAAATATAAAGTTTGTAAGGTTTAGAAAAAAAGTATATAAAAGTGTTGTAAGGCTGGATGAGAAAAGTTTTATAATCGAATTACTCTCTATATTACAGTATAAACCTACATTCCTCCTCCTTCAATCTCTGTCTATCCTTGTATCTCTCCCGTTTTCCATATTTCTCCCATATAAACGTATACTCTAATCCTCAAACCATGTCTAGACTAGCACCTCTCCTCGTATGCCCTACCGCTCTCATATAAATGCATTTTCCTCCTTGAAGACTCTCTCAACCTAGCACCTACCTTCGTTTTCCCTATCTTTTCCCATATAGACGTATACTCTCTCATTCAGACCTTCCCGACTAGCCTAGCACTTCTCCTCATATTCCCCTACCTCTCTCATATAAGATACATTCCCTCATTCAACACCGTCTAGCCTAGCATCGACCCTCTTATTGCCTATCTCTCGCATATAAACGCCTACTCCATCATTCAAAACTCCTATCCTAATACCTCTCCTCGGTTCGCTATATCGCTCACATTCTACCCTTCAAGTCCTGTTTAATATAGCATATTTCCTTGTATTCCCTATCTCTCTCGTATAAAGCATATACCTCCCTCCTTTAGCATCTGACTAGCCTAGCATCAGCCCTGGTATTCCCTATCTCTCCCCTATAAATACTTCTGTCTAGAGGCCTAATGTTTCAGATCATCCCTTCCCCCTATAAAAGTTTATTTGGCGTCTTTATCTTAATTAGTTTAGGAGTTATTAAATTTATAATTAAATTACATTTTATCGGAATTCGAACCCTGGACACCAGAAACAAAATTATTTACAATATTAGTTTGATATGTTTAAAGGGGATGTATGCAGTTACAGCATCAATCTAAGTGATATATTCTCGAGTATAGAGAAAAATAAGTAAGTGATTGAAAGATCGGAATTCGAAGTAAGGACAACTGATTGAAAATTATATACAGTATTAATTGCCTCTCATAGGAGGTATCAATCATGCTTTGTTCAATTCCTCTACCTCTCTTAGTTTCTGAGATAATGACGATTTAAAAATTAGGCTCGAAACCAGAACGTCAGGTATCTAATTAGACATCCACAAGATACTACCTAATAACATAAACGCAATAAAGTTTATTTGGCGTCTTTATCTTAATTAGTTTAGGAGTTATTAAATTTATAATTAAATTACATTTTATCGGTATTCGAACCCTGGAGACCAGAAACAAAATTATTTACAATATTAGTTTGATATGTTTAAAGGTGCTGTATGCAGTTACAGCATCAATCTAAGTGATATATTCTAGAGTATAGAGAAAAATAAGTAAGTGATTGAAAGATCGGGATTCGAAGTAAGGACAACTGATTGAAAATTATATACAGTATTAATTGCACATCATAGGAGCTATCAATCATGCTTTGGTCAACTCATCTACCTCTCTTAGTTTCTGAGATAATGACGATTTAAAAATTAGGCTCGAAGTCAGAACGTCAGGTATCTAGTTACACATCCACAAGATACTACGTAATAACATAAACGCAATAAAGTTTATTTGGCGTCTTTATCTTAATTAGTTTAGGAGTTATTAAATTTATAATTAAATTACATTTTATCGGTATTCGAACCCTGGACACCAGAAACAAAATTATTTACAATATTAGTTTGATATGTTTAAAGGTGCTCTATGCAGTTACAGCATCAATCTAAGTGATATATTCTAGAGTATAGAGAAAAATAAGTAAGTGATTGAAAGATCGGGATTCGAAATAAGGACAACTAATTGAAAATTATATACAGTATTAATTAATCATCATAGGAGCTAGCAATCATGCTTTGGTTCATATCTCTACCTCTCTTAGTTTCTGAGATAATGACGATTTAAAAAATTAAGGATTGAACCCAGAACGCCAGGTACCCAAATATACATCCACAAGATACTACCTAATAACATAAACGCAATAAAGTTTATTTGGTATCTTTATCTTAATTAGTTTAGGAGTTATTAAATTTATAATTAAATTACATTTTATCGGTATTCGAACCCTGGACACCATGTACCCAAAATATACATTCACAAGAAACTATCTAATGACATTAATGTAATAAACTTTATTTGACGTCTTTATCGTAATTAGTCTCTGAGTTATTAGAAGCTGAATTTGTAATCACTCCTAGGATTCGATCCCGGCCATCCTGGTCAACTTGGAACTGATTGGAGAAGCTGCTGCTTTTTATATCATTTCCATCGCTAAATGCTGAAGTGGTGAGAGTTATGCAGAGCACTTAGGAAAACAATTACTGACATTGTTCGCTAATGTGGTGAAAGCGTCTAACGTGGTCAGCTAATGTAGGTCACCGTTACCACCATGCAGAAGTAGGTTGTTCGCTAATGTATGTAAACAGATCCGGAATGCAAACTTAAAAGTCTATTAATGTGGTGAAAGCGTCTAACATTGTCAGCTAATGGACAAGCGCTTTCCCCAGATAGAAGAAGGCTGCAGTGTTTTCATTACATTACAGACTGTTCCCGTGAGCAGACTGCTTATACTCACGCTCGAGTCAACAATTCATTATTCAAAAAACTTAATTGCTCGAGGATGCAATGTGCAGACCTTAGTAGTTATAAAAAAATGTTTGACGAACATTACCTAATTAATTTGCCGAGGGGCGGCAGGCCTCGAGAAAACAATTCCCTCAAGTCAGGACGCCACAGTAGAATGCATGGGGGAGGGGGTAGGACCTGTCGGCACAGACACTGTCGGCATTAGGTAAGCACACAAAGCGAGAGGGGGCGGGGCCTAACGACACGAGACCTGGCGGCATGTAAGCCCTCAAAGGGAGGGGGCGGGCTTGTCGGCGTAGAACAAAGAACCTTATCGCTTGTCGGCATCTTCCTTTATGCCAGAACCGGCTTAATATTTCTACTCACTGATAAAAGAATTTGTTTTTACACTTTTATTGCCGTCACACTTTATTCATTTCACATAATTATTCTTGATACACGCCAGACTGAAACTGTTATATTTTCTAATGTTACTATAATCACTTATTTGCTGCACATTATTAATTCGCGTATTTCACATTTATAACTAACTTTACGACACGAGAGATTATGTAAAATTGTGCGACGTATAACCTGTGAATGATTCTCTTAACTGTGCGATGTTTAACCAGCGAATACTTCTGTTGAACTGAGCGAAGTATAACCTTTGTATGATTCTGTTGGACTGAACGACGTATTACCCGCGAGTGCTTCCGTTGGACTGAACGTTACCCGTCTCTCGGCTTCATAATCTATACTCCCTCACCCCGATATGCCTTAAGATTATAACCGAGCTGCTATTGGTTAATAAAACGCGCCAACATTAGCGTCTATTTTTATATCCAATCAAAATTACTAACACATATGCTCTAGGGAAGATATTCCCTCCATTCCTACAGAAAAGCGCGCTACTCTGACGTCATTTGTTTGTCTCTTATAATTGATAAACAGCTCACCCCCCTCGCTACATTGTTATCCGCTCCTATTGTCAGTTTCAGTGAGGCCGTGTAACTTTATTTCCTAACAATGCTTATAATTAACAAACATCTCAAATCATTGTCATACAATAATGCTTATTTACACTACAATCACTCTGGCATTTACAGTGTTGTGATATAAAATACTGCCACAAACTAGAGGCTAGTATGGTAACCACTACGCCATGGTACGCCACGGAGGATGGCATTATTAACCTAATCAAATGGTAATAGTGCAATAATGCATGTAATGACAAAATAACAATAATAATAATAATAATAATAATAAACAACGAAGGTGCGGTAATCGCGGCGGCTGAACACACGTGGCAACACTGCGCGGATTCTTCATATGAATCATTGCGCCTTCATGACGTGAAAACCGCCATAATAAGCAGTGGTTCACTGTTATCTATGATACAAAGAGTAAAGATGCCTTTTTATTATTTCATGACTTACTCTATCTCAAAAGGTATGTAACCGTATTAGAACGACATTTGTTTACTGCCAAAGAGATGAGGCATTGACAATTAAACAAGCGTAACGTAGGCAATGTTTCATGAAATCGTAATGCCGCCAGTTCAACAGCTATAACTACTAGATGGCATAGTAAGATAGGACAACTTAGGAGGCTTTGTGTCAACTGTTTGATGGTGACTGAAAACGGGTTTGAAAATAATAACGTGGAGGATACTGGTGATTCAATATTTCAAGAAGATTTTGAGGTCGGAGACGTGGATTATGAAGAGACATGGAAAAGTGGGTGCCTGTCACTAGTTACCAAGATTAAGGCATGAAATATTTACTCGCCTTTAATTATAGTTAATTAGTTTTCAATAATGTTTGAAATAAGTAAGTTATTCTGTTCAAGTGTGTCATTCACTGTACTGTTTACTGATTATTTAAAATATGTAAATTAGGCTTCAAAAGTATTTTAGTTTCCATCCTTATGTATACTGTATCTAATACTGTTATTACTGGTACCGACTTTATGTTCGTAGCTGTGGGCTTCGTCTCGGGTTCCCAAGGTCGCGGGTTCAAAACCGTCGGAGGGCGTTGGATTTTTTTCGGGCGTAAAAATCCTTAGCATGGCTTCCTTCGGAAGGGAAGTACAGCCGGTGATTCCGTGTGGTAGATTTACGTCACATAACAAGAACAAGTCTGATAAAGAGGCCTCTGAGCAAAATTACCGATCTTTCACGCCCAATATAGAATGGGACGCTAAGGACCACAGTAGTTAAAGAGCGTCCATAAATAAAACTGAATTTAATTTTCATTTTTTGGTCGCTAGACGAATGCTGGGTTAGATAATTTGATCCATGATTTTTTCTAACATCCCTTACATCACTACATTTCATTTCCTTCTTCACATTGGACTGATCATCCATCCTGAATACGCTATGATCCAGAGTTTGCTTGCTCCTCGACAGGCTACTGACCCAAGACATTGGCTTGTAAGTCCTACAAAGAGGAGAGTAATCCATTGAAGAAGAAGGCATGGGTTTTCTTGGAAACGAATTCATGTGTTTGGAATTATAAATATCCTTCTCCGTAAATATCATCGGGAAGATGTGGAAAACATACGAATCGGGCCACAAATACTTTCCTAGGCAGTCCAAGGTAAAAGAAGCGCTTTTAACGGTAGATGATATTAATTAAAAGGATAAAATCACCCACTGTATATAACACTTCAGGTTAACAACTTGATTTACTGGTAGATGTGAAGATTATTATCCAAGAAGCTTGTATTGTTGATGTAATGGCGGATAATTTGAATGCAGTAATTATAAAATGTGAAGAGCCGGCCGAAATTTTACAAGCAGCAGAGGAAGTAACATTAGAATTGCCTCAAAAATCAAGAAAACAGTACGAAATATCACATTAACAGGTTTATTCAATGGTGCACGGTAAGAATTGTATCTATATTGAGAATGTACTGTTTGCTGTTTTTTACTTTCTCTACTACGTATAGTAAGTAGGGGAAGTATTGTATTCCACCCAAAAATTCGATACCGAAATTTCACCGGAAATACATGTTTTGAGACCCCCTGAATCCAAAAAAAACATTTTTGGAAACATGTCCGTGTGTCTGTCTGTGTGTGTGTCTGTGAACAGCATAACTCAGAAACGAACAGTCGGATAAACACCAAACTTGGTATTTAGGTTCAGTATCTTCCAGAGATGCGACACGAAGGTTTTCAAGAAAATCCACCTACCCCAGATTACCCTTTCCATGAAAGATTTTTCGAAGATTTTAATTTTCTCAAAAATGGCTGTAACGATTTTGATTAAAATATCACATGTTGAAGATATTTTTATGACAAATAAAATGTATATCTTGAATTTCCTGGGAATGTCTCCAAAACTATTCTTCATTGTGAATGACTTTTGCATAACTGGTAAACCATAAGAGATAGACAAAATTTTACTACACAAAAAATGTAGATCGCGTTGAAATACCAATTTATGTCATATACATTTTTTTGTTGAGTGAACCATTTTCGAGATATTACTTGTTATTCCCTTAAATTTTTCAATACTTATTTTCTCAAATGGGAATTTGCTATTCATTTTTTGTCTTGGATATGCAAAGAGTATTAATCTGTGGGAAAGGGAATGGTGCTGCACCTAGCAACCAGCTATTAAGAGATATGTATGTGCTTAAAGGCTACTGTATTTCCAAATTGCCCTTCCAAATATATATTCCCCTTACATCTACAAGAAAATTAGCAATAAGATAGACTCTGCAAATGTTTATCTCGATTAACATGAAGTAGATGGAGAATAAGCGTCTGTATAAATAGTTTGTACAAGAGTAGAGAAAGTCATATGAGTGTAGCACATCAGATTTTTTAAGATAAAGCCAAAACATGGATACCTTCAACACTGTGGGCAACCTATCATAAAAGTTGCTTAGTGTCAATACAACAAAGACATTAGTAAATACTACAAACTAATAACATTTTTGAAATGGACTTGTGAAGCTTAGAAGTCGAATTATTCTCATAGACTTCTTTATGTATTATGTATCATGTCGTTAGCACTGATGCTGAAAACAAACAAGTGACCACCACGGCCGCGCTGAGCATCACAGATACGAAATAGGTAAACAGAATCTAATTCATAATCTATAATCTGTCTATAGCATTGGCGATTGTCTAAAAATACTGTAAATTACCCATGTTTAAAGCAATTTTATTGTGCTCGGAGATTTCACTTTTAACCCTTGCGTCATAAATAACCATTCTAGGGTCACATATTAAATGCCAAGTCCAACAATTTTTAAATTGGTGTCTTGAAGGGTGGTAGATTTCTCATACCCATCAGTTTCGCTCCTCTTTCGTTGAATATTGATATCAGGGGATTATAATTGTGTAGTCTGCATGTTATTAAATGATTATGGGAGAAAGATAAGGCACCAAAGTTTAAAATCAAATCTACTGTGTTTATCTAAAAATTTCTCGACAATTTGTGCAATTCTTTCACCACTAAAAATATGTATTAATATTCTATATAGGATTTCTAGAATTTGAAAGATTAATGGTGGGAAAAGGAGGTGAAAAATACACCCAACAATATTTTAGTTTCATTACTGAGAACACGTGCGGGGGAGGACCTTGAGGCAGTATTTTTAACACTTAAATGATATCAGTCTAATTATATAATATAAAACATAATAACAGCCCGCCTTAAAGCAATATGTGTATGTAGGTAATAATATATAAAATGTATGTAACAGTCATTGTATTAATGTTTATATTATTATGTACATGTATAATAATGCTATGTGAATGTATTACGTAGTTTTAACAATGTAGGAGCTGTGAGAATAGAAGCCGAAACTTGCTAACAATGAGGTAACCATGAAGCAACAATAAATTAGAAAGTTTAATAATGCTACTAATAATTCTTGGAACAATAAAGTAATATTTAAAACAGACGTAACGGAAAACCAGTTTTTGTATGCCTTCGTCAGGAATGACGCCGCCTGTGAGAAAGACAAGTCTGCTCTTCTCGTTTCACAACATCATTGTCGTTGAAATGTTTTCTATCAAGAAATTTCCTCAAATGAAGAAATAGATGAAAATCGCTCTGATGTCAAATCCGGACTGTAGGGAGGGTGGTCGAATTTTTCCAGTAAAATGATGCGATCAGATCTTGAGTTTGTTTGGCTAGGTGTGCCCGGGCATTGTCACTCATTGTTTCCCCATAAACCTCACACAATTAACGATGAATGTTTGCTGCATTCAAAAAACGAATTACTGATCTGATTTTACAGACGGCGGATCGTTCGATTGTTTCGAACATTTCGAAACGCTCTAACAGGAAAACACAAAGTGAGGATCGCCCACAGCTGCGTCTGGTTTACCAATGAATGGAGGAAGTGGTCGCGCATGCTCAAAATCGCAACTGTAGCCGCAAACTATTAAACGGTGCTTACTTTATAAACACGCCTCGTAAGCAGAGGAAGTATTGTATTCCACCTAAAAAATTCGAGCTTAAACCGAAATACACGTTTTGAGACCACCTGGATAAAAAAAAATATTTTTACAAAGAGGTCGTGTGTGTGTGTTTTCTCTTGGTCATGTAAAGAGAACCTAAAGTCATCACATAGCGAACAACTCTTAAAAGATTTGACTGTCGTTTAAGCCTACTGTATTCCCATATTCCCGCTGTACTTACAAGGAAATGTGCAATAAAGCCAATTCTACAAACGTTTATTTTTACTTTCTCTACTACGTATAGTAAGTAGGGGAAGTATTGCATTCCACCCAAAAATTCGATACCGAGATTTCACCGGAAATACATGTTTTGAGATCCCCTGAATCCAAAAAAAGCATTTTAGGAAACATATCCGTGTGTATGTGTGTGTCTGTGAACAGCATAACTCAGAAACGAACAGTCGGATAAACACCAAACTTGGTATTTAGGTTCAGTATTTTCCAGAGATGCGACACGAAGGTTTTCAAGAAAATCCCCCCACCCCAGATTATCCTTTACATGGAAGATTTCTCGAAAATTTTAATTTTCTCAAAAATGGCTCTAACGATTTGGATTATAATATCATATATTTAAGATATTTTCATGACAAATGAAATTATATCTCGAATTTTCTGGGAATGTCTTCAAAAGTATTCTTCATGGTGAACGACTTTTGCATAACTGGTAACCCATAAGAGATAGACAACATTTTACTGTACAAAAAATGTAGATCACGTTAAAATACACAATTTATGTCATATACATTTTTGTTGTTGAGTGAACCATATTCAAGATATTGCTTGTTATTCCCTTAAATTTTGCAGTACTTATTCTTTTTCTCAAATTCGTTATTAATTACTTTCTCTACTACGTATAGTAAGTAGGGGAAGTATTGTATTCCACCCAAAAATTCCATACCGAGATTTCACCGGAAATACATGTTTTGAGATCCCCTGAATCCAAAAAAAAGCATTTTTGGAAACATGTCCGTATGTGTCTGTGTGTCTGTCTGTGAACAGCATAACTCAGAAACGAACAGTCGGATAAACACCAAACTTGGTATTTAGGTTCAATATCTTTCAAGGACGCGACAAGAAGGTTTTCAAGAAAATCCCCCCCACCCCAAATTACCCTTTACATGGAAGATTTTTCGAAAATTTTAATTTTCTCCAAAACGGCTCTAACGATTTTGATTAAAATATCATATGTTTAACATATTTTTATGACAAATAAAATGTATATCTTGAATTTTCTGGTAATGTCTCCAAAAGTATTCTTCATTGTGAAAAACTTTTGCATAACTGGGAAACCATAAGAGATAGACAAAATTTTACTACACAAAAAATGTAGATCGCGTTAAAATACACAATTTATGTCATATACATTTTTTTGTTGAGTGAACCATTTTCGAGATATTACTTGTTATTCCCTTAAATTTTTCAATACTTATTTTCTCAAATGGGAATTTGCTATTCATTTTTACTTTCTCTACTACGTATAGTAAGTAGGGGAAGTATTGTATTCCACCCAAAATTTCGATACCGAGATTTCACCGGAAATACATGTTTTGAGACTCACTGAATCCAAAAAAAGCATTTTTGGAAACATGTCCGTGTGTGTGTCTGTCTGTGTGTCTGTGTGTCTGTGTGTCTGTGTGTCTGTGTGTCTGTCTGTGTGTCTGTCTGTGTGTCTGTCTGTGTGTCTGTGAACAGCATAACTCAAAAACGAAGAGTCGGATAAACACCAAACTTGGTATTTAGGTTCAGTATCTTTCAGAGATGCGACACGAAGGTTTTCAAGAAAATCCCCCCACCCCAGACTACCCTTTACATGGAACATTTTTCGAAAATTTTAATTTTCTCAAAAACGGCTCTAACGATTTTGATTAAAATATCATATGTTTAAGATATCGGCATGACAAATAAAATGTATATCTCGAATTTTCTGGGAATGTCTCCAAAAGTATTCTTCGTTATGAACGACTTTTTCATAACTGGTAAACCATAAGAGATAGACAAAGTTTTACTACACGAAAAATGTAGATCGCGTTAAAATACACAATTTATGTCATATACATTTCTTTTGTTGAGTGAACCGTTTGCGAGATATTGCTTGTTATTCCCTTAAATTTTCCAATACTTATACTTTTTCTCAAATTCGTCATTCATTTTTTTATGTCCTGGATATGCAAACAGAATGGAATGCGCCACATAGCAACCAGCACTTAAAGGATTTAACTATCGCTTATAACCTACCGTATTCCCCTTGCATCTACAAGAAAATTAGCAATAAGATTGACATCTTGATTATCTTGAAGCATATGGAGAATAAGCGTTTGTAAAAATAGTTTTTACAAGAGTAGGGTAGAGAAAGTCATGTGAGTGTAACACATCAGATTTTTACTTTCTCTACTACGTATAGTAAGTAGGGGAAGTATTGCATTCCACCCAAAAATTCGATACCGAGATTTCACCGGAAATACACGTTTTGAGACCTCCTGAATCCAAAAAAAGCATTTTTGGAAACATGTCCGTGTGTGTGTCTGTGTGTGTGTGTGTCTGTGTGTCTGTGTGTCTGTGAACAGCATAACTCAAAAACGAACAATCGGATAAGCACCAAACTTGGTATTTAGGTTCAGTATCTTCCAGAGATGCGACACGAAGGTTTTCAAGAAAATCCCCCCACCCCAGACTACCCTTTACATGGAACATTTTTCGAAAATTTTAATTTTCTCAAAAATGGCTCTAACGATTTTGATGAAAATATCATATGTTTAGGGTAATGTCATGAGAAATGAAATGTATATCTCGAATTTTCTGGGAATGTCTCCAAAAGTATTCTTCATTGTGAACGACTTTTGCATAACTGGTAAACCATAAGAGATAGACAAAATTTTACTACACAAAAAATGCAGATCGCGTTAAAATACACAACTTATGTCATATACATTACTTTTGTTGAGTGAACCGTTTTCGAGATATTGCTTGTTATTTCCTTAAATTTTCCAATACTTATACTTTTTCTCAAATGCGTTATTCATTTTTACTTTCTCTACTACGTATAGTAAGTAGGGGAAGTATTGCATTCCACCCAAAAATTCGATACCGAGATTTCACCGGAAATATATGTTTTGAGACCTCCTGAATCCAAAAAAAGCATTTTTGGAAACATGTCCGTGTGTGTGTCTGTGTGTGTGTGTGTCTGTGTGTGTGTGTGTCTGTGTGTGTGTGTGTGTCTGTGAACAGCATAACTCAAAAACGAACAGTCGGATAAACACCAAACTTGGTATTTAGGTTCAGTATCTTCCAGAGATGCGACACGAAGGTTTTCAAGAAAATCCCCCCACCCCAGACTATCCTTTACATGGACGATTTTTCGAAAATTTTAATTTTCTCAAAAATGGCTCTAACGATTTTGATGAAAACATCATATGTTTAAGATAATGTCATGAGAAATGAAATGTATATCTCGAATTTTCTGGGAATGTCTCCAAAAGTATTCTTTATTGTGAACGACTTTTGCATAACTGGTAAACCATAAGAGATAGACAAAATTTTACTACACAAAAAATGTAGATCGCGTTAAAATACACAACTTATGTCATATACATTACTTTTGTTGAGTGAACCGTTTTCGAGATATTGCTTGTTATTTCCTTAAATTTTCCAATACTTATACTTTTTCTCAAATTCGTTATTCATTTTTTTATGTCCTGGACATGCAAAGAGAATGGAATGCGGCACATAGCAACCAGCGTTAAAATATTTGACCATCGCTTAAAAGCTACGATATTTCCCTTGCATCTACAAGAAAATTACCAATAAGATTGACATCTCGATATCTCGATTAACTTGAAGCATATGGAGAATAGGCGTTTGTAAAATTAGATTGTACAAGAGTAGAGAAAGTCATGTGAGTGTAACACATAAGATTTTTTGTCTTGGATATGCAAAGAGTATTAATCTGTGGGAAAGGGAATGGTGCTGCACCTAGCAACCAGCTATTAAGAGATATGTATGTACTTAAAGGCTACTGTATTTCTATATTGCCCTTGTAAATATATATTCCCCTTACATCTACAAGAAAATTAGCAATAAGATAGAGTCTGCAAATGTTTCTCTCGATTAACATGAAGTAGAGAGAGAATAAGCGTTTGTAAAACTAGTTTGTATAAGAGTGGAGAAAGTCATGTGAGTGTAACACATCGGATTTTTTTTTATGTCCTGGACATACAAAGAAAATGGAATGCGCCACATAGCAACCAGCGCTTAAAATATTTGACTATCGCTTAAAACCTAGCATATTCCCTTGCATCTACAACAAAATTAGCAATAAGATTGACATCTCAATATCTCGATTAACATGAAGCATAATTATGGAGAATAAGCGTTTGTAAACATAGTTTGTACAACAGTAGAGAAAGTCATGTGAGTGTAACACATCAGATTTTTTATTTAATGACTTCCTCAGATAACCAAGATCTATTTAACGTCACCGTACAGCCATAATTCGTTATTAAATACATTAAATTGTTTCCTCTGTTTATTTGTTCAGTATATATCGATTTTATTGCACATTAATCAGTGCTTTCTTCTACTTTTTCCTGATTTGCTTTAAAATTTCTTGATGTAATCTAGGCGTTGTTCTTCTAATGAAAGAATGCTATATTTTCTTTGTTGTGTGTGATTTGTTTCAATGTTTATTACTTCATACTTTATAAAACCTCACTGCAACTTCGATAATTACACCACTTTAAAAAATTAACACTTTATTTTTACTTTTATTAACACTGATTGTAAATTAATACATATTTTTACATTCTGAAATTTCTAACCTTTTCCTTGATGCATAAAATCTTGTACTTTTATGAAGGACAACTTCTTTTGCCAAGTTTCCTCAGTATTAATTTTCCATACTTTAAACTCTTCTTCATTGTGAAATATTCTAGATTGTAAATTTCGATGCTAAATAAATCTATGCAAAACATTTATTCAGTTCCAAATTGTTAAATACTTCACCATACGCACTTCTCAACTTCCTCAAAATGTTTATTTGTTTAACATGAAGTGAAACATAAATAGAATTCTGGAAACTGCTGAGAAAGCTGATGTGTCTACAGATGTCAGAAACAGGATTCGGAGTAAACGGCATAAGACCAAGGTGCAAAAAGTTTTTTCCCTTGATTAAATATACTAAAGTTTTTGAAACAGATATTTATGCTATTAATGAATGCATATATGAAAACACAAGGAGAGCTTACACTGGTAAACAGATCCTTAAATTTTCAGATAGTCAGGCTGCACTTAAGGCTCAAAGTAGTCATAAGGTAACACCAGGACTGGTTTTAAACTGCCTAAACATGCTCACAAGCTTGGCAGAACAGAATGAAGTTCAACTGATTTGGGTGCCGGGTCATAGTGGCATGGAGGGAAATGAAAACGCTGATGAACTTACAAGACAAGGAGCAGCTTCACAATTTATTGGATCAGAGCCGGCTCTAGGAACATCTCGATGTTTAGTAAAGGAAACAAACATGATAAACTATTTATTAGAAAACCATGTAAGAAAAGAGCTGAAAGCTTACTTAAATGCAACAGACTTCAGCTGAGAACAATTATTGCATTCCTCACAGGACATGTACCAGTGAAAAACCATCTTAACCTGATGGGAGTGTTTCAGGGTAATTTAGATTGAATATTGTGCAAGAAAGAAACTGAAACAGGCAGCACATTATATGCTACTGTGAGGTCTTGGCTCATAGGAGATATATTGATTTTGGGAAAATGTTTTTAGAAGCAGAAGAATTTGAAACCATGTCTGCTATGAGACTGTGTTCCTTGGTAAAGGGTGCAGACATAATGAATTGGCTTTAAAAACATTACAGGTACGAAGGGAACTATATATTTTGAACCTAATAATTAAAACGAAGTAATTTCTGATTGAAAATTGCTTTATTGTTTTTCAAAATATTCTCCTTTATGATCAATACACTTTTGAATCCTTTTGAACCATTTGTCAAAGCATTTATTCCAATCTTCTTGAGACACCTCCAAAACATGGTTTTTGAAGGCATCAACGGCTTCGTCGGCCAACGAAAATCGTTGTCCATGCAATTTATTCTGGATGTTCGGGAACAAAAAGAAGTCATTGGGTGCCAAATCAGGACTACATGGCGAATGACCCATCAATTCGAATTTTTGAGCCTTCAAATACTCTGTTGTTAGACGAGAAGTGTGTGCACTCGCATTGTCTTGATGAAGAACGATCCTGCGGTTTTTGTTGGTTTTCCTTACTTCACCGAAGACTTCTGGCAAACAAATGGTTGTGTACCATTCAGCATTGACCGTTTTACGTTCCTCTAAAGGCACTGTTGCCACATGTGCAGTTTTTCTGAAAAAGCATGCGACCATTTGCTTCGAGTGCGAACAACTTTTGTTGGATTTGCTTCATCTTGAAACACCCATACAGTTGACTGCTGTTTACGTTCCGGCTCATACGCATAGATCCATGATTCGTCACCTGTTACAATCTTATATACGTCTTTTGAGGCACGGCCATTGTATTTCTTGAGCATTTTTGTACACCAATCGACACGAGCATCTGTTTGAGATTGCGTCAAATTATGTGGGATCCAACGAGAGCAAACCTTTTTCACGGCTAAATAATCATGCAATATTTTATATATGCTAGTGGAACTAATGCCTAGGGTTGCCTCAATGTCATATGTTGCATGACGATCTTTCATTATTAGTGTTTGCACAGCATTAATGTTTTCTGGCACAACAACTGATTTTCGATTACCTTCACGGACTTCATTAGTGAGCGAACGGCGACCACGATTAAATTCGTTATACCAGCGTTTCATAGTGGCAAAGGATGGAACTTCGTCACCAAATGTGGAAGTTAGTTGATCGATGCACTCTTGTCTTGATAATCCGCGTGGAAAGTCGTAATAAATCATTGCACGAAAATTTTCACGAGTTAATTCCATGTTTTTGTTGACACACAATCTTCAAGTTAGTGTAAACAAAACAAATGACGCTCTATTGACAAAATGTTTGAAGTAGATTATCGTCCAAAATGTCAAGCTTTGCATTGGAAACGTCAGATGGCACCTGCAACATTCAGAGTTGCCAGGGCTCAAAACATAAATAGTGCCCCTCGTAGCACAATAAGCGTTTGTAAGCTTCTAGGTCATCAAAATCCTGATTCCTGATTCTTGGGAATGTCTAGAGTTTACAAACTTAGTGTTCTAAGGGTTAAAGGGGAGGATTCAATTTAAGGTCAGTGTATAGACCAGCTACTTAATGAACTAAAGGAATTTCATGACTTAATGGAATGATTTAATTGAATGAATGTAACAGTGTAGTTGCAGTTCCTTCAGCGGATACTGATTGGAAACACCCCCATGTATATGCAGGATCAATACGTGCTAAATCAGATTTATGGAATTTAATGTGCTCCACCATCAGCCAAGTTCCGTGACTTTCGCACATAATTCATTGACTTTCTTTTGCAGTCAGAGTTGTTCTGGGAAGCACGTCATGTGGGCAGGTGCACTATCAATATTCCCTGCACAGGCCCTCATCCCGATAGTAATTTTAGAAGTCCTCTCTCATCGATTTTCATTCAGCGTTACCCTCCGCACTTTCTATGTAAAACAGACTCACAAAATATGCAAACGTGGACCTTCAGGTGGTTCCTACTCAAATTTAAGGAAACCATAATCCCTATCATAAAACATCTTCCTAAAATGTGAGTAAACAAGTAATGGTGTTGGAAACAGTTATATAATTCATTTGGAAACTTACATCACTAGCTAGTAGAGTAGAGACAGGCAAAATATGAAAATTCATACCCTAAAATTTAGCATGATAATTTTATTTATTCAATTTAAACTTATGTAAGAATGCTTGCTATCAATATGGGAACAAATCATCCTCTACTACGTATAGCAAGTGCGGAAAGTATTGAGTTCCACCCAAAAATTTCAGACCGTATAACTCAAAAACGAAAAGTCGTATAAATACCAAACTTGGTATTAAAATTTAGTATCTTCCACAGATGCGACACGAAGATTTTCAAGAATATGCCCCCGCTCAGAACTACCCTTTACATGCAACATTTTTAGGTATTTTTGGTTTTCTAAAAAGTGGCTTAAACGATTTTGATTAATATATCATATATTAAAGATACTTACATGACAAATGAAGTGTATATCTTGAAATTTCTGGGAATAGGCTGTCAACTCCTCTCCATTTGGAAATAATTTTGTATAACCTTTGAAACACACAATTTATTTCAAATAATTTTTTTGTGGCAGCAGCCATTTCTGAGATTTCGGTTATTAATGGTTCGAATTGTTCAATACTTAAAGCCATTCTTTTAAAGTCCTGTCAATTTTTAGTTGTTTTTCACGATTGCACGGAAAGAGTGTTGAATTTTAAGGCCAACATATAGCTTCAATTTTAAAACATTTCACTCGCTGCTCCCTTTGTATCTATAACAAAATGTGTAATGTAGCTATTTTTGGAAAGGTTTATCTCGATTAAAATAAAGCATATAGGAAAATAAAATTTCGTAAGAAGAATTTGTATACGCACTAATAAGCGATAGAGGATAGAGAAAGTCATGTGAATGTAACACATCAGATATTTCTCTGTGAAAACGTTACTACTTTGGGAATTCCGAGTTACTTCCGTCTCTTTTTATTATTACCTATCTCACTAGCTTCAGTCACTATTTCTCCTATCCCTGAGCTCATCGGTCACTTAGCCTAATCCCCTGCAATGGGATTTTTCCTAGCTACCCTGTGTGGTCCGGTTGCTGGTTTCTCTGTTAGCCAGTTTCCTGTACACATTTTAGCATTCACATTATTCAGTTCTGCATATATACGTAACATTCTTATGTTGTATTAATTATTTATGTACTTATTTATTATTCCTATCTGCTTTCCCTTTCTCTATTCTGCCTTTATTTTATACAATTTCTTTATATTTAATGTGAGGCTATTGTTCCCCCTATACAAAAATAACATTTTATATTGAATCTTCTGTAAATAACCTGTGAAATCCTTTTCACTCTAATTGCATTTTCTATAACTGGGAAACCACAGTTGATAGACAAAACTTACTAACAGGAAAATGTTTCTAATGCTCCCCATATGGTCTATGGCCTTCGGGTGATACCTCATTCCACCAAGCGATGACTGGACCCACTTCTGAGGTAGAGGCACCCAGCGGACGGGATTCGTTGTTTCCGTTGATAGGGCGATGAGGATGGCGGCGGAATGAGAGGACCTACAGCTTTACCGTGAACTCCAAACCACGTTGGTAATGCTGAGCAAGTCAGAGATGAAGGCGTGGATATGGCTGAATTAAAATTGTTACTTCAGAGCCGGGAATCGAACTAGGAACTCTTAGTAGGAGAGCCGAAAGCTACCGCGGCGCCCTTAATAAGTACGTGTAAGGTTTATTAATATGGAAAGTTTGTGTCTAATTTTGTCGTAGCTTTAACTGTTTTCAAATATTCCTTGTTGCATAATTGCATCCTCCAAAGTGAAATAACATCTTGACATGTTTGAAAGTTTGGAATTCGTCCTTCCCCCTTTCTCTTTCTAGCATTAAGACGTTACTGCCAATTATAAACTAAACATTTATGTTATTTGCACAAGCTGTAGGCCCATTATTGTTAATGTGGAATAATTCTAGGTAATCTTTTATCGCGAATAACTTAACATGGTCAAAACAATCGCTCTTTTATGAATAACATGACATTTAGCTTTGCAAAATTTGTCATAGTTATCCTGCATAATACAGTTGTTTGTTTCGTAATATTATTTTAGTTAACAACTGGTTGATTAATGTTTATATAAAGTCGGTTTGTGAAGTAGCCAGCGACTTGTCAGTGATAGATTCGGAAATTTTTATTAGTTTTTTATTATTCCACGTATGACCCACCCGCCTTTAACTGCAATGGTCATGTCGGCGGGGTTTTACCTTTTGGAAGGTATTGCCTATCGGCAATATTTTTAACTCTTGTACAGTTGGATTCCTGATTTTTCTTTGGGTTTTAAATTAAAATTAAATTGCGTTTTATTTATGAACGCTCTTTAACTACTGTGGTTCTTAGCGTCACATTCTATACTGGACATGAAAGACCGGAAACTTTGCTCAGAGGCCTCTTTGTCAGGCTTGAGGTTCTTTTACGTGCCGTATATCTACGACACGGGACCACCGGCTTTACTTCCCTTCCGAAGGAAGCCATGCTAAGCATTTTTACACCCGGAAAAATCCATCGCTCTCTGCCCAGTTCGAACCCGCGACTTTGGGAAGTAGAGGCTAGCATGGTGACCCTAGAACGCGGATCACACACACATTCACACTCTCATTCACACTTCTAGACTGCGGAGAGGATAGGGAATAATTACTACCTCCAGGCGGGAATCGAACCCGGGACCTCTCGTACAGCAGACAGGTGTTCTAACGACTGAGCTACAGAGCCAGTACCAGTTTCGGAATTGTTCGTAAAGTTTCGCCAATCCCCACTTTATTGTGCAGCTGATTGCAAGTGATGGTTTTTGGCTGCAGTTTGCCGATAGCTATGTCGTTAATTTTCGACCTCGGACTTAAGTCGCGTTTTCCCTAGATTTAGAAGAGAACTGCGAAATATATAATTTCAGCTGAATAATTATTTTTAGGGCAGCTCTAAGTAGAGTTGAGAGTGCAAGGAGGTTCTCTCTTCCACCCGTTGAGAGCCCACTGTAATTATAGTTGGCGAGATATTTATCCTCAGTTTTACGGCGATAGTCATCTCTCCGTATTTACCTAATCCAAGACCAACATTCTGACAGCGGATGGCCATTTTTTTGTTGTTTAAAATGATGCGGTACGCCATACCGATAATATGTGGCATACACGCGACCATAAACTTACTAGAAACAGAGATAGATACGGCGTATGTGAGTAATGGTCTGGCCGTTTTGAAAACGGACTTGTGTCGCATTTGTTTTTCAAATCAGGGAAATCATATGTGAGCAAACTGTTTGGATTCGCTAACTATTTAAGAAGCAGCCTGCAGTACTTCAAACATGAGAAGCAGTAGGTCAATAAATGGGGAGACAGATCAGGCATGCAGTAGGGAGAGCGGGAGTAGCGCCGGTCAGTAGGTATAGGAAACACACACGGCAGGAAGGGATGAGATGAAGAGAGACACCGGGCGGCCGAAACCAGGAGTGACGGCACAGCAATGACAGGATTCCTACAGATTAGAGATTGAGTCGCCCCGACAGTCGGACAGACGGACTGGGGACTCCCACACCACATAGAGGATCTAACACCCCGCTCAGAAGTGGCGGCCCATTTTACTCCGGCAACCAGCCGAAACCCGAGGGATGGAGAGAGCTTCACAGAGAACATCGGTTTTCCCTACCACGCTGCACCGAAACACCATCACCGAAACTTCCTACTCTAAAACAGACCTTACGGGATGAAGGATGAATGAAACAATTAATGGAACGAAATGGTAGGGCAGGAAAGTCAGGATCTGAAAGAAACCACTCCAGCATTCGCCTGACGACCCAAGAAGATCCCCGGAAAAACCCATGGGTCAGAGTGGGTGGTCGCCAGGATTGGAATCCGAGACCTCCCGATTGCAAGGTGCACGCGTTACCACGGCGCCACCTCGCTAGTTGATGTTAATTGCAGCTGGCAGTACGGGCATTATCTGCAGGACATCAACTGTTGAGTTTAAAGCAAATAATCCTCGATTAGGTAGAGACCGTTATGTTTCACGGTGCGTTTATTTGGAACAATGATGTTCACATAAGTGTTCCACTTTTTAATTGTTTTTACAACACAATTAGTGTAAAGTCGACCACTTTGTATTCTCGGGAACTGCCATTAAATTGTTTTCCTTTTAATGCCGGTCGCATAGTTATCTGGTTTCGGAAAGGGAGGGATAGATGCTGGGCAACGAAATTGTGCAAGGGCTTAGAAGAAATTGGGATATGGTACATTTGGCTACATGGGTGGAAGATCATTCAGAGACGACTGCTTGATATTAACAGACAAAATTTGGAATCACAGTATGCAGCTAAACTTTCACGGAACTTACAGTGTCAAATATCGACCGTGATGGCTCTGCGGTAGCTGCGAGACTCCAGTAGTTCCCGGATTCAATTCCTGGGCCGGTCACTCTGACAATGGATTTTTCGTCATTTTCCCTGGTTGAAAAGGCGAATGCTGGGGTATTTTCTCTTCTACCACGAATTTCCTTTTCCCCATTTCTTATCATTTCGCCTCCCCTTTGATGCTTCATGTATGTTTAGGGGCTATACAGTGCCATACAGACGGCGCAAGTGCTTGCTCGTTGGAAACATCTTCTCGGCCCTGCCAGATGACAGCCACCTCATGTGGGTCGAGTCCTCCCGGTTCCGTCAGTGGGAAGCCTTCTCTGAGCAGCTTACCGCGGGCCATCAAGCTGGGACCTCTGCGCATTTCTGTCGGGCGGTCTACAGCCTCCTGCTATTCTTTCACCCCATCCGCTCCTCCTGGGAGTGATATATGCAAAAGATCCGCGCTGGGTCGAGGTGTGAGGTGTCCCTTCCGTCCCTTGTCAGTCATCCACACAGTGTCAAATAGTGCGGGTCTAGGGGAGGGATCCTTATTTAGATGACTGTACAAGAGAACAAAGAAGTGGTTTCGCGTGGCTAAGATTGGGCGCCTGGAAAGGCAACAAACTAACTGATGTCATCGGAGTGAGAACATGTCTACTCCTATTGCAGAGTATGAGAAACAGAATTAGTAAGAAAGCAGTATTTACCAATACAGTTTCTGGATTAAAGCAGGGGAGCGAAGACTTGTTTGAATGTAATGTCACACGCGTGTGTTTCAAGCTACAGGCATTTCTGGCTAAGATTCGGCAAAGAAGGTTAATTGCCACGGAGAGCGCGCAACATACCCGGTTTGACACCGCTCCTAAGGTGCTAAACCCTCTCGGGATACCTAAGGAAGCCTTCAAGGGTACCGGTTATCCTGGTCTCCCACCAGTAGCACGACTGCAACACAAAAATTATGCAGCCGCACTGGCAGCTTCTGCAAGCGCACCAACCCCACCGCAGTAAGCCGACCGCCCGAACACGGGTCCCCTCAACCAACTTCGAAGCAACCCACAACAGTCGTTAGCACACAGACGAGCGACCTTACACGTGCTCGCACACAGCCCCCAGAGAGGAGCACCACCAACCGCAGGGATCCCCGAGGGGGACCCACGTTTGCCGACCTAACACAACCACAGCACCCGTCAGCCCCAGCTCCGGAAATCGGTAACCAGCTCAGCACCGCCTACCAGCTCATCTTCCGCCTCCTACAACCACCGCAGCACCAACCGTCCCAGACACCCAATTCCTTAGCATCATGGCAAAAATCCCCCTACACCTACAAGCGGATTTCGCTGCAGTCCTAGCACAAGCCCTTGCCGAAAGACCATCCTCCATCCCACCCTCCACAATCCTCGTCCACACCGTCTTCATCTACATGGGACAACATGGCAGACAACAATAATGTGCTAGCGAACCTACTTGCACTACTTGCCTCCGGAGCAAATTGCAGGAACTGACGCAATTCGTGGCAGCCAACCAAATCCACGTCCTCTTAGTGCAGGAGATGCATTTGTCCTGAAGGCCAGAATTCCTGGTATGGTTTTCCATCGCAGCAATAGGGCTGACGGGCATGGCGGCATGGCCATCTATATCCACCACTCGGGAAAGAAGAAACGGGGGAAAAGAGAAATCGTGGTAGAATAGACCACCCCGGTAGTCGCCTAGGCAACCAGAGGAAAACCACGAAAAACCCCATGGTCAGAGTGGGCAGTCGAACCCAGTACCTCCCGAATGCGGTCCACAGACATAGTCGCTGAGCCATCCCGTTCGGTTCGCTCTTATGCGACCCACTCTTCCGTTCTCCGCATGGCAGTGTGGTGTCGTTAAAGGGGGGAACCTCCCCTAAAAGGGAAAGGTGGCCCTTCGGCTATTACCATTCTGGGATCATAGCCCTTAGTGGCTTATTAGGATGGTGAAAGGAAAAATGGTGGGTCTAGGTTGGCAATTGGGTGTTGAGATGTTTTTTTTTGTTTCAAATATTAATTAAGGGTTGTAAGGTGGAGTGAGCCCTTTCAAATTGAGGATAGTGTTGGAAAGATAGATGAAGGATAATGTAGTTTTGGGAGAGAGCTTTTTTAAATTTGAGTTATGGAGGGCCTAGAGCAAGTCTGGGTCGCTTATAGGAAGCCCCGGGGTCAATATCACATTCCCCGAAGCCGCGGATGAGGTGGTTGAAGCTGGTAGGGAGTCTGGCATAGAAGTTGTGGGATAGGCGTAGGATGTAATCAGCAAGTGTAGGGAAGGAGAGATTGTCATGGATGTTTAGGTTAGGAATATCCATTCGGCGGCGACAGATGATCGAAGGTAGCGATTCTGAAGGACTTGAAGGATGTGGAGGTAGGTTTTGGCGGCAGCTCTCCAGACTTGACAGACGTAGGTGAGGGCAGGCCGTAGTACCTGCTTGAAGATGAGTAATTTATTCCGGAGGGACATCGTGGATTTCTTGTTATAGAGGGGGTATAGCATCGCCATTCTTCTTGAGACTCTGGAGGCGATGGAGGTGATGTGCGCTTTCCAGGTGAGGCGCATATCCAGGATAACCCCAAGATAATTCGCCTCGGTGGTCCACTGGAGAGTGGGTGCGTTGTGCAGGTGACGTCTGGTGAAAGTTGACGGCCTAAAATTTGCTGGCGTTGATTTTCAGCCTCCAAGTTGCGAACCATGCAGATAGCATGTCCGCATACAGCTGGGCGCGTAGGACGGCCACGAGGTGGTTTGATGATGCAGTGGTAATGGCAGTGTCATCGGCGAAGAAGTAAAGGTTGCAGCCCCTAAGAGTAGGGAGGGTGTTGATATAGATGAGGAACAGCAGGGGACCTAAAACACTGCCTTGGGGCACCCCTGCATTAATAGCATAGGGTTGGGATTGGATGGCGTCTTTTGTGACGGCGAAGGAGCGGTTTGTTAGGTAACTGTGGGTGAGGTGCACTAGGTAAGGTGGAGTGTTATAGTGGATAAGTCGGTGTAGGAGACCTTCATCCCAGACAGAGTCCAAGGCTCGGGAGATGTCAAGGAAAAGGGCTGCAACATAATGCTTGCCGTTGAAGCCGCGTATTACCTCGTCCACGAGGCGGAGGAGTTGGTGTGTTGTGCAGTGCTGACGTCTGAAGCCAAATTTCTCTGGACGGAGCACGTTGTGCCTGTCCAGAGTTTCTTGGAGACCATGTTGTAGGACCTTTTCAAACAGCTTGCTAATTACCGGAAGAAGACTGATGGGCCGGTATCCATTTAGGTTTGGGGGTTTTTCCCTACCCCTACTGCCCTTAATTGGAAAAAGGTAGTTAATTTTGATTTTCTCAAAAATGACTAACGATTTTGATTGCAATACCACTAGTTTAATATACTTGCACCGCAAATAAAATCTATATCTTAAATTTTTTGAAGTTCTGTTTAATCTGAATGATCTTTGTATAATTGGTATGACGTATAATCTGTGACGAGGAGAGGAGGGGCTTAGCACCTCGATCTAAGGAGATATTTTGTGCCTAGTCCCGTGACGGGGCGCCTTGGGAGGTAGGGGTGAGGTGAGAGGAGAGGAGACAGAACGCGGCCGGATCAGGAGGCACGACAGAGCTGAGGTCAGGTGCCCTACGTTTTCGACGTTGAAACTCCCGGGTGGCGGATGGTATAACCCGCCCCCTCCCCCCTGCAGACTTGCACAACTCACTGGGGGGGCCTCGGAACTCGGAGATCGCCTCCATTCCGGGGGAAGAAGTTATACAGAGAGCATCCTTTCCCCTGTCATGCAATGCCGAGACTCCTGTCGACACTTGCAACCCTGAAACAACCAAGCAGCTGAAAGGTGAAGTGAAATCAGTAAGGAGGTAAAATGGAGGGGCAGTAAATTCAGGAGTTTAATTAAGCTTCCCAGCATTCCTCTAGTGACTCGGAGAAACCCCGAGAGAACCCATGAGTCAGGAAGGTCGGCTGCAGGAATCGAACCCACGACCTCACGAATGCGAGTCACACGCGTTACCGCCTGCACCACCTCGCTCGGTTGTATAATTTCGTAAACCGTAAGAGATTAAAAAGAACGTAGACCTTGTTAAAGCACACAATTTATCTCAAAATAAAATTTGTTATTGGTTTGCATTTTCAGATACTTTATAGTTTTCTCAAATGCAACCCGACTTTTTATTTTCTCTACCACGTACATAGTAGGTAGAGAAGGTATTACATCCTATTCAAAAATGCTATACCGAGATTTCACCGGAAACATGTTTTGAGGCCACCTGAATCCCCCCCAAAAAAAGCATTTTTAGAAAACGGTCCGTGCGTGTGTGTCTGTGACAGCATAACTCAAAAACGAATAGTCGGATCAACATTAAACTTGGTATTTAAGTTCAGTATCTTCCAAAGATGCAACACAAAGATTTTCAAGAAAATCCCCCCACTCCAAAATACCCTTTATATGCAGCATGTTTCGAAAATTTTGGTTTTCTAAAAAAAGTCTAAAGATTTTGATTAAAATGCCATATATTAAAGATATTTACATAGCAAATAAATTTTATATGTGGAATTTTCTGGAAATAGCCTGTGAAGTCCTCTTCATTCGGAAGGAATTTTGTATAACCTTGTATAACTTGTAAAGTTTAAGCGACTACAAAAAATTGAAGATTTGTTTAAAACACACAATTTATTTAAAATGATTTTTTTTGTGGTATCAGCCATTTCTGAGATATCCGTTATTAGTGGCTCGAAAAGTTCAACACTTCTTTTAAAGTTCTATCGATTTTCAATTGTCATGGAAAGAGTATAGAATTTTAAGGCCAGCATATAGCGTCCAGTTCTAAAACATTTGACTATCGTTGTTCTCTTTGTATCTATTACGAAATATGCAGTGCAAGTAAATAAGAATAATTTGTTTATTCACCAATAAGCAATAGAGGGTAGAGAAAGCCATATGAATGTAACACATTATATATTTTTTTAGCCTATTTGACCCTCAAAGGATAAATTTAAAAGAAAGTTTGTATCGTATACACGAAAACAGGCGCTCTCTGAAGAGCGCCGAATGCCAAGGCATGCGCAGAAGCGTTTACGCGGAACGAAGGTGGTGATTGTGTTCATGTTTCTGTTATTTTTTATGTCTGCAGAACCATGGCCGATGTCTACGTTGCCAACATGGTTGACAAGGGCAAGTTCCTGTCACCGCCACCCCAGGTACGTATCGACCCTTCTTCTTAGTGGGGCACAAAACTAATTGTAAGTCGCCTGGAGTCACGAACCTTCCTCAACACAAACACAACTTCCCTTATTGTTTACGTTAAGCCAGTTTTTATAGCTGTATCATATGATAACCAGTGCATTTCTTCCTCGTTTCCACAACAAGAAAAAGGAATGGTCATCGGCCGAGGAAGCGCTCCTAGCCGAGATGTATAAGGAACGCATGAAGACTACGTACCAGAAATCTTACTGTATAGAAGGTAAGACAAGTAATGTATTGTGTTGCTTTAAAGTGCACGTAGTCTTAAACGTAGGCACCATTTAAGTAGCGTTCATATATCACATCGCGCACCTGGGGAAGAACCAGCGTGACATTTAAGAAAGAGGGTGCTTACGTGATGTCGCCCTTTCTTCAAGTTTTTGTTTTACTTTTTACGTTCTCTGCCACATACATAGTAAATAGAGAAAGTATTGCACTACACCCAAAAATTCTATACCGAGATTTCACCAGAAATGCATGTTTTGAGGCCCCTGAATAAATAAAAAAAAGTATTTTTTAAAAAAGTGTCCGTGCGTGTGTGTGTGTATGTGAACAGCAGAACTAAAAAACGAAAACTAGGCTAAATGCCAAACTTGCTATTTAGATACAGCACCTTCCAAAGATGCGACACGAAGATTTGCAAGAAAATCACCTCCCAAACTACCGTTTAGATGTAGCTTTTACGAATTTTTTTATTTTTAAAAACATCTCTAATCATTTTGATTAAAATACTATGCATGAAAGATGTTTACATGATAAATAAAACGTATATCTTGAATTTTCCGGGAATAGCTTAGGAAGCCCTCTTCATTCGAAAGGGTTGTCCTCCGTGGTGTAGTAGCTACCATGCTAGACTCCAGTTCCCGCCGTCGCGGGTTCAAACCCGGCGGAGGGTGATGGATTTTTTCGGGCGTCAACATTTTTAGCATGACTTCCTTCGAAAGGGAAGGGAAGTAAAGTAGGTGGTTCCGTGTCGTGGATTTACGGCACGTAAAATAACCTCAAGTCTGATAAAGAGGCCTCTGAGAAAAATTACCGTTCTTTCAGCTCAATATAGAATGGGACGTTAAGGACCACAGCAGGCCGTCCATAAATAACATTTAATTTAATTTTCATTTGAAAGGAATTTTGCATAGTATTGTATAACTTGTAAACGTTAAGCGATTGACGAAAACGTATCACGTAAAAAATGCAAATCTCTTTAAAACACACAATTTATTTAATATAAATTTTTATGGCATAAGCCGTTTGAGGTATCCGTTATTAAAGGTTCGAATTGTTCATTTCTTGGTCATTCTCTTAAAGTCATGTCAGCATTCAGTTGTTTCTCGCGATTGAATGGAAACTATGGAATTTTAAGGCCAGCGTATAGTGTCCAGTTCTTAAACATTTGAGACAGAGGTTAGAGAAAGTTATGTGAATGTATCACACCAGATTTTTTATAGCAAACCCTGCCAACTCTAGTGCATCCGGAATATTTCCTGTTTGCCTATGCAATTTCAGATAAATTAATACTTTAGGTGGAGAAATTACAATAAACTTCTATTCCAGAAAAAAATAGGGGAATGTAATTCTGTCTTACATACTTACATACAATTTCCAGTGTTGTTTTGAAAGAAACAGTTTACAACTAAATGTTTTTATGCATTTTCACTGGAGAAATATGTTCCTTGCTAACTGAGAACAGTGACAAAAAGCCTCTTTACATACAAAAAACCATCTGTTTTGTTTTGCATTGTTGCAAAGGAATGCCGGTATTAAAAACTTCCTCAGGCATGTTTTCAACAATGCCTTAAGAGCTCAAAGCGCAAAATATTAACTGCAACACTAAGGTTAACATCGCATTAATACAAATAAAACAGCCAATAACAAAAATAGTGAAATTACGATAGACAAAAATCTTAATAAAATGTCTCATTAAAGAAGCCATAAGTGGCAGTTAACCTAACAAAAGGTACACAGTATGAAAACAGGCAACTATGGGCACTATAAAATTAGTATATTTTACTCCAGTAAGCATGAAACATATGCCTACTGGTGCCTACTGGGGTAAGCGTATGCTTGTGTAACACAAGTGGCATATGCTTACGCATGCATACTATACATTATATGTAAAATGAGCGTTAATTCTAAATTGGTTAGGAAGGAATAGTTAAGTTTCTTTTACTTATGTTTGTGTATGGCTGCCAGGCCGCGTGTTTTAAGGCAATTATTCCCGAGCGCGCGTAATACGCTAAGGAATATAATGGGGTGGTCTTTGTGTAAACTTGGTGACCTGTTAATGGCTGATGTGCATTTTGTTGCTCTTGTTGGATCTTGTTAAATATATTTAATGTTATAATTTGTAAAACCGTAATCCCTAATCCTTTGGCCTGTCAGTGTCTTGCTAGTTTGAAAGTCCTATAAATTGACAGCTATGTTGTTGTTGTTGTTATTATTATTATTATTATTATTATTATCATTATTATTATTATACACTGAACATAATAGATGATTTAGTTTTTAACTTCGCTTAGTAAATAAAACGTTCTCATAAATTCTTGGAAGAGATTTTTAATAATTGAAAACAGGGTCCGTTTTTACTTTGTTTACCATGTACCTAGTAGGCAGAAAAGGTATTGCATTCTACCCAAAAATTCGATACTAAGAATTCACCGGAAATAAATGTTTTTGAGGCCTCCTGAATCCAAAAAGAGCATTTTTGGAAAAAGGTCTCTCTTTGTGTGTCTGTGAACAGCATAGCTCAAAAACGAAAAGTCGGATAAACACCAAACTTGCTATTTAGATTCAGTACCTTCTAAAGATGTGACACGAAGATTTTTAAGAAAATCCCCCCACACCAAACTACCCTTTACATCGAAGATGTTTTCGAAATTTTTTATTTTCTAAAAAATGGCATTAATGATTTTGATTAAAATACCATTTACGATCTTAAAGATATTTATACGACAGATAAAATGTATATCTTGAACTTTATGGGAATAGCTATGAAGCCCTCTTCATTCGGAAGGAATTTTGTAGAATATTGTATAACTGCGAAACGTCAAGCGATAGACGAAGAGGTACTGTAAAAAAAATTTAGATCTCTTTCAAACACACAATTTACACCAAATAACTTTTTTGTGGCATAAGCCATTTCTGAGATATCCGTTATTAATGGGTTGAATTGTTCATTACTTGGTCATTCTTTTGAAGTCCTTTCAACATTTAGATGTTTCTCGCGATTGCGTGGAAACAGTATGGAATTTTAAGGCCAGCATACGTATAGCGTCTAGTTGTTAAACATTTGACTATCACTGTTCCCTTTGTATCTATAATGAAATGTGTAATGTAGCTATTTCTACAAAGGTTTGTTTGGATTAAAATGTAGTAGATGGAGAAATAAGCTTTAGTAAGATTAGTTTGAATACCCACTAATAAACGATATAGCTTAGAGAAAGTCATGTGAGTGTGTCACATCAGATTATTTTTAAATGTGAATGTTATGTCATATAAAACGAAACAGGCAGTTTTTAATGCTTTTTGCAACTAGGAATAAGGAAAAGAATAGATTTTAACCTAAGGATCCACGGTCTAATTATTGTTATTATTAATTTTATTAGAGGAGGAATTAGAAGAGGAAAAAGGTGAAGAAAAGAAGGAAATGAAGGACGTGTTTCTACAACAAAATGATGCACTCTTTTATCCAGAGAGGAAAAAGATTCATCCGCCAGGAGCTGCAACCTACAGAAGTAAGTCACATTTAATTTCTTCATTGAAGTAATAACCACACCGCCTATATGCGGTCTGCTATAAAGGATAAGGTAAAAACAGACTAATTATAAACAAATTCTGCACAGCAAAAGCATTAATAAAATTCAAACATTACTGTAAGAATACCAATGTAAAGTCAACAGTTCAAAATACTTTTTGCTTTCTCTACTATGCATTTAGAGTAAATAGAGGAAACATTGGATTCCATTCAAAAATTTGATGTCGAGATTTCAACGGGAAATACATGTTTTGAGGCTCTGGATTTAAAAAAAACAAGCATTTTCTCAAAAATGTCCGCGAGTGTGTGTATGTGTATGTGTGTGTGTGTGTGTGTGTGTGTGTGTGTGAACCGTATAACAGGTACACACACATATGCGTGGTTTTGTATAAAAATCTGATGTGGTACATTCATGATTTTCTCTATCCTCTATTAGTGTGTACACAAATTATTCTTACTCAAGCAGCTTATTTTTCTATATACTGCATTTTAATTCAAATAAACCTTTGTGGAAACAGTTACATTACACATTTTATTATAGATACAAAGGGGACAGTGATAGTCAAATGTTTAAGAACTGGACGCTATATGCTGGCCTTAAAATTCGATTCGGTTTCCATGACATTGTGAGAAACAACTAAAATCGATGGGGCTTTAAAAGAATGACAAGTATTAAATAATCCGAATCTTTAATAACGAATATCTCAGAAATGGCTTATGCCACAAAAAACTTATTTAAATAAATTGTATATTTTAAAGAGATCTATATTGTTTGTGTAGTACGTTTTTGTCTATCGCTTAACGTTTACTAGTTATACAAGATTATACAAAATCTCCTCCGAATGATGACTTCATAGGCTATTCACAAAAAATTCAAGATACAAATTTTATTTATCATGTAAATATATTTAATATATGGCATCTTAATCAAAATAGTTAAAGCCATTTTTATAAAATTAAAAGTTTCGAAAAATGTTCCATGTAAAAGGTAGTTTTGGGGTGGGGCAGTTTGTTGAAAATATTTGTGTCGCGTGTTTGGAAATTATTAAACCTAAATAGTAAGTTAGGTGTTTATCCGACTTTTCGTTTTTCAGTTATGCTGTTCACAAATACACAGAACACACCACGGACATGTTTCCAAAATGTATTTATTTGGATTCAAGATGCCTCAAAACACGTATTTCCGGTGAAACCTCGACATCGAATTTTTGGGTGGAATGTAATACTTTCTCATCTTACTATACGAAGTAGAGAAAGCAAGAAGTGAGGGGAAGTTAGTCCCTTGAAACCAAAAGAAGCATTTTTAGAAAAAGGTCGTGTGTGTATGTGTGAACAGCATAACTCAAAAATGAAAAGTTGATTAAATACCAAAGTTGATAATTAAGTTCAACTCTTTTAAAAATGCGACACAAAGATTTTGAAGAAAATTCCCCCAACCCAAGCTAATCTTTACATGAAACATTTTTCGAAAATTTTGATTTTCTCAAAAAATTGCTCACAATTTTGATTAAAATGTCATGCGTTTAAGATATTTTTTTATGTCAAATGAAATGTATATCTTGACTTTTCTGGGAATGGACTTTTAAGTCCTCTTCATTCTGAATGACTTGTATAACTGGTAAACCGTAAGAGATAGACAAAATCTTAGTGCACAAAAAATGTAGATCAGGCTAAATTACATAATTTATATTAAATCATTTTTTATGTAGTTAACTATTTTCTAGATAGTCATTGATTGTTCTTGGTTTGAATTTTCAGTCGTCCTCCGTGGTCTAGGCGTATCTCTAGTTTCGCGGGTTCAAACTCGGCGGAGGGCGAGGGGTTCAAACTCGGTCGTAAAAATCCTTAGCATGGCTTCCTTCGGAAGGGAAGTAAAGCTGGTGGTCCTGTGTTGTAGATTTACGCCACATAAAAGAACCTCAAGACTGAAAAGGGGCATCTGAGGAAAATTTCGGGTCTTTCACGCTCAAAATAGAATGGGATGCTACGAACTATAGTAGTTAAAAGAATAAAGCTCAATTTAATTTAATTTTTTTTTAATTTTGAAGTGCTTATACCTTTTTTCAAACTGGAAGTCATTCTGTTCTGTTTTTCTTTCTTTCTTGGCCATCCAAAGAGAATGAAATTTCGAAATCATCTCATAGAAATCAGCTCCTAAAAGATTTGACTATCGCTTAAAGTTTACTGTATTCCCCTAATCCCTACAAGGTAATAAGACAATTTCTGCAAATGTTTAACTTGAAGCAGATACAAGAAAACGAATCTGTATGAATGGTTTGTACAAGAGTGAATAGAGAAACTCATATGAGTGCAACACATCAGGTTTTCTTTAGGGTGCAGTGTTATTCAGTTGTTTCTCGCAATAACATGTAATGGGTAGGCCAGCATACAGCGACCCGGTTTTTTAACATCCGACTATCGATTTGGTTTCCCATATCCACCTTGTACTTTCAAAAAATGTGTAATGAATCTATTTTTTGCACGAAGTAGATATAAAAATAAGATTTCGTCAAAATAGTTTGTGAAGGTATATAAAAATAAAAAATAATGGGTAGAGAAAGTTCTGTGAATGTAACACACATTTTTTTTCTGCAGTATGGCAGCTGCCCTTTAACTGTGTCGTAAAGTTTCGACGCAGTAAGCAAGGACACGACGGTTAAATGAAATACTCGCAATTGGAGCTTGCTATACTAAAAATAATCCAGTGTTTGTGCAATGCTGTCGTAAAGTGAAATAAAGATCATTCTTTCTTTCCAGTGAAGGATTAATTTCTTTATTTTGGGAAGCGTTCCTGTTTATTTTCCTTTTTCTTCGTGGAAGATGAAAGGCATTTTTATTTAGCTTCCAGGAGGTGATTAAACGTGTGTTTACAAAGAGTTGGGGACAGTATGGAGATGGGCATATCTTACGTCCCTGACAAGGACTCTTGAATTATTTGACAGGGTCGTTTTTAGGCTTTATTTTAATCTTTACTCGTGAAAGTGGACCTTTACTATTTTTAAAAAATGCAAAAAAGCTGATGTATTAGCATTAGCATGAGTTTCTCCACTCTCTCTCGTACAAACTATTCTTAAAATGGCTTGTTATAGTCTTTTTATTGTTAATGGAGTTAATACAATACTTTTCTTTCACACTGTGGCCACCGTACGGCGGCTCGTGCGCCGGTCGCTACAACTAGGACTCGCGCCGAAACAGTTATAATATCCGTGCCACCGCCTCACGTTCATCTGGTTATAATTTCAATGATAATAAGCATATATCTTATCCTATGAGATGTTGGAGCTCTATCCCTATATTTCTGGCATCTTCTCAGGTGTTCAATATCCGAAATTGACTTAATTTCTCGCCTGATGTATTCTTTTGGTTCTCCTAAAGTATGGGGTTTGTTGCATACAGCTTATTTTTCACGTGATGATCAGACTTCATATGGTTATGTTTACATGGTTTGGTTATTTTACATGGATATTAACGTGGTTATGTTTCGTCGTAAGGTAATAGATATTGGAGCACAGAAATACCCGTTTTTAGACTAAAAATTCTCTTGCATGATGCTAATATTGGTTGTGGTGTGCACGTTTCCTTCTTCCTCGCGGTGAATACTCCAGGATAATTCTTGGCCATCTTTGTTTCATTCTTCTCACGTGTCCATAACATTGAAGGATTCTTTGCTCAACCCTTTCTATCACGGACTCTTCCATATCCATTAATTTTCTTACCTTCTCGTTCTTTTTCCTTTCCAATCTAGATGCTCTGTCTGCCCTTCTTATCCCGTCCATTTCTACCACCTGTCTGCTAACTTTTCGACTTTCAACAAGTGTCCATCCCTCTGTCTCATGTGTGATAGATACATCGTACATTCGTGTTCCAAAATCCAAAGTTGGTTTTCCAGCCAAAGTCGCCCGGCTCTAACTTGTTTGAGAAACGTAGTAGTTTATATTTTTACAAGACTTGATTGCTAGCCTTGTGCTCAACCCACAACTTGGAGGACCAGGATTTTCTTTCAGGGTTTACTCCCTTAGTCTTTGTAGCGCCAACTACACCGTAAGGCTCGGTTGATTTCTGCAAGGGTGTCTCGCTTTTCTTTTGTTTATTTGTTTATTTTTTGTTTAAGTTCGCTTGATTTACCCAGCTTATATTTACTGTGTTTTTACTGTTTTCGTTACCGCTTATTACCGCAATTACACAACACACAGACACACACAAAAACCCATGCCCATGGCGGGACTCGAACCCGCGACCCTACAGCGATCACGGCTACGAGGACTGGCACCCTTAGCTGGTGGGTCCCAATTATTGCATTCAATACATCAATATTCAACCAAATAAAAACGAAAACTGGTAAATATGAGAATTTCCTTCCCTCAGGTCATCAATCTAAATATTTTAGCAATGTTATATATTTTACAACCATAAAAAACTGATCTCAGCTGTAATTATAAATATCGGTTATAGGATGAATTTTTCGTAAGGGTATATACATTAATTCATTTGGTTTTTATTCAAAAGATATAATTTTAGAAGTGATATCTTTGAGAAATTTAAATATTTTTATAAATACACGAAAAGAATAACATACTGTCAAGTCAGTAGAAAAAAAT
Source organism: Deroplatys truncata (assembly GCA_030765065.1). Classification (NCBI taxonomy): domain Eukaryota; kingdom Metazoa; phylum Arthropoda; class Insecta; order Mantodea; family Mantidae; genus Deroplatys; species Deroplatys truncata. The sequence continues at coordinate 177,635,984 of CM060987.1, read as the reverse complement.
AAAATATATATAAAAATATTTAAATTTCTCAAAGATACTATTTCTTAAATTATATCTCTGAAGTGGGATGCTTTCTAAGTGTAAAAACTCCTATACACGATCACAGCGAGAGATAAAGTTCTAGCAAAAAGAAACTTAATGACAACGCATGACACAAAATCCTGATGTTACCAAGCTCCTGCCCTAAATACATTTCTATGTCGGGCCCACCTTTGGTTTCGTGGGTTTCTTTTGTATTCATGTAGTTTATGATTGATTTTATTTGCCCTCGTGATAATTTCTAACACACGTTTATTGGTTCTCCTGTTTTAGAAAGTTGTTGCTTCTTGCCTCTGAAATTATCACATTATTCTCACCTGATTACATTTTCTGTGCGCTTGGCTGATTTTTAGACGCCTGGATTTTCCCCGTATTGTTCTATGCTGACGGACCTACACTTTTCTCCTCGCTTGTAATATCGCTGACTATCTGCAAGCCATTAATGACTGGTCACCTGCCATCCCCACCTGAATATTGCTTCAAATTTAATACACTTACGTTGCTTATTCATAATATTTGCGGCATATGGAATTTAATATGTATACTCTTTTTACTTTCTCTACTACGTATAGTAAGTAGGGGAAGTACTGTATTCCACCCAAAAATTCGATACCGAGATTTCACCGGAAATACATGTTTTGAGGTGCATGAATGCATATAAACCATTTTTGGAAACATGTCCGTGTGTGTGTCTGTCTGTCTGTGAACAGCATAACTCAGAAGCGAACAGTCGATAAACACCAAACTTGGTATTTAGGTTCAATATCGTCCAGAGATGCGACACAAAGGTTTTCAAGAAAATCCCCCCACCCCAGATTACCCTTTACATGGAACATTTTTCGAAAATTTTAATTTTCTCAAAAATGGTTCCAACGATTTTGATTAAAATATCATATATTTAAGATATTTTCATGACAAATATATCTTGAATTTTCTGGGAATGTCTCCAAAAGTATTCTTCGTTGTGAACGACTTTTGTATAACTGGTAAATCATAAGAGATAGACAAAAATTTAGTACACAAGAAATGTAAAATACACAATTTATGTCATATACATTGTTTTTGTTGAGTGAACCATTTTCGAGATATTTCTTGTTACTCCCTTAAATTTTCCAATACTTATACTTTTTGTCAAATGGAAATTCGTTATTCATTTTTGTTTTGTCCTGGTAATGCAAAGAGAATGGAATACTCCATATAGCAACCAGCTCTTAAAATATTTGAGTATCGCTTAAAGCCTAGCAATTCCCCTTGCATCTACAAGAAAATTAGCAATAAGATTAACATCTCAATTAACATGAAACATACGGAGAATAAGCGTTTGTAAAAATAGTTTGTACAAGAGTAGAGAAAGACATGTGAGTGTAACACATCAGATTTTTTTAATAAGTTCCCTTAGCGTACTTTGTTTTTTCTCTCGTTATTCTTTTTTTTTTATTCTATTTTATTTTACGTCGCTTTAACTCCTTGGTCATATCGCTACGGATCTGTTGGTTGATATCTCTTAGAACGATATGTGATGGACAGTTAGCCTTCTAGGTCTCATTCCTTTAACCCCTGCTTCATGCCGCGCAGATGGCATTAGGACGCCGTCCAGTCTAACTGCTTACATTGTCTGTAGATAGTTGGCATAGCATTCACTATTACCACTATTTTTCGTTTTACTATTGTTTTAGACTTAAGATGGAACTTTGGATCGTGGTGTTAAATATCCAATCCAGTATTTGCCTTGGCGAATGAGGAAAACCACGAACAAGCTTCAGACAGATTGGTCGGAATTTGAACCCGGGACCTCCCGAATGTGGGCCACAGACTTTACCGCCTGAGCCATCCCGCTCGGTTCCTTATTCTTGTTTAGCATTTTGTTTCCCTTTTTATTCTCTGCAATATGTTCTTATCGTTTTTATATTTAATTCGGCGAAAAGTACAGCCGCAGGGGAAAGCTGAAATGAGGGAAGTATGACGGGGGCACAAAAGCATCTGTCCTTGGAAATAATTTGATTCTTTCATTCATCGTTCTGTATTATCTCCTATGGGGTAAAGAGTATTAGTGTTTCTTTATGCCTAGCATGTATTTTGCAGTTTAATGGAATTAATGAACGAAGACGTTTGCAAAGTTCAACATTTTGTAAGACGAAAGAGCATATTAAATTACTACAAGCCACACTGTGGTACAAATACAATACAAGTTGTAGGTATGCGTGTACTTTTTCTTAGATTTGTAATAGAATATCTGTTTTGTTAGAATTCATTGAACCATATGTTGTAAAGTGCTTTCAGATTCTCCCCAGTCCTAATTAAGTTATATGCATTAATTTATGGTGACGCAGGTGTCACAGTAAATAATTGAACAGATTTGCTTTTCATCTTGGAGCTATATTTTTATTTTTGGGACAAACAAGTTTAAGTCAAAAAGCAAAACAAAAATCTCAGATTTATGGCATGTTACTTTTGGCTTGTCATTAAAGAGGAAAGTTTATTTTTAAATCCCAAAGGAATTTTCTATTAAGGAAAATTGCAGAAGCTGTCAGCAGTTAGAGGAATGTTGTCCTTTGTGCCAGAAAGCTAAAAAATCGCTGGAAACCCTCCTTGCTATTGCTTATTTTTTGTACAAAATATATTCACTTGTCCGCGAATTTAATGACGCGCGTATTTTTAATGTCTCTACCATGTACCTAGTAGGTAGAGAGGTTATTGCACTCTACCAAAAAATTCGATATCGAGATTTCACCGGAAATACATGTTTTGAGGACTCCGTGTGTTTCTGTGAACAGCATAACTCAGAAAATGAAAAGTCGGATAAAGTTCAGTATCTTCCAAAGATATGACACAAGCTTTTCAAGAAAATTCTCAACCCCACAAATGCCCTTTACATGGAACGTGTTTCGAAAATTTTGATTTTCTGAAAAAGGTTCTAACGATTTTGATTCATATACTATATATTAAAGATGTTTATATGACAAATAAAATATGTATTTGATTTTTCTGGGAATAGCCTATAAAGTCCTCTTCATTCAAAGGAAAATTTATATAATCTTGTATAACTAACGTTAAGCAATAGACGAAAGAAAACGTACTACATAAAAATATAGATTTCCTTAAAGCACACAATTTATACAAAACATATTTTTTTGTAGAATTAACCATTTCCAAGGTATTCCTTGTTATTGGTTTGTGTTTTCAAATACTTGTAATTTTCTCTAAAGGGGAATCGTATGTATTTTTTCTCGTGGTCAGGCAAAAAAGAGTCATCACATAGAGACCAGCTCTTTAAAGATTTGACTATCCCTTAAACCTACTGCATTCCCCTATTCCTTTGTACTTACAAGGAAATATGTAATAAAATGTTTATCTCGATTAACATGAAGCGGAAGAATAATCTGCTGTAACAATAGTTTGTTGAATGTAACACATAAGATTTTTACAAAAAAAAAGTCCGTGTGTATGTGTATCTGTCTGTGAACAGGTAACTCAAAAATGAAAATTCGGTTAAATACCTAACTATAGTATAACAACTTAGTAAAAATCCCTCTGCCTAAGGCTGCGCAAATATTTGAGGGATAAATCGCCCCCACTCTACTTGCCTTTTACCTTTAGCTACTCAGTTATCTAATGAGGTGTCATAAAGATTGAGTGGGCTCATATGCAGAAAATAAGTGTCACATCACTGTTGTGAACACAACAATTTTATAATGTAGAAACATTTAATAGGATCTAGTTTGCCTCGTGATAGCTCAAAAACTAAAATCCTTATTCCAGTTCTATAATAGGTAAGCTAAAGAGCACAGTTTCGAGATGAATGGTGATGATGTGTGATTGGTCTCCCTGTAAAAAAAATTAAAGGCGCCAGTTTTCTTTGTAAAATATCAATTAAAATAATTTCTATAATGAAAATCAATAACTGAGTAACTTTTTCCTTCAAGAAATAGATGAGGGAGTGAAGGCTATGAAATACCAAAAAAAGTGTGAATTAACTTCTGGTAGATATCCCATGATAATACCGCATGTATGTGAAGTACCATCGCTAGTTATATGCAAACATTTGTTTTGACACCCGCTATATCTTGCTCTTTGTGTGGCGAGTCACAGCAATCTATAAACACAACATTTTTGTTGTATTGCTCTTATGTCATTAATCCTGTCTCTACAGTTGGATAGTTACAACAGTAGTGTGATAAACGATTTTATGAGAATAAAATAAAACACGGGCTAAGTGAAATTATGGTGTGTAGTGCTTAAGCACGACTCAGAGGCAGAATAGGAGGAGCATGTTAGAGAGGGGGAATACATGACCAGGTGAGATACCCCTCCCAAGGGTTATTTTTAAGTTGCTGAAGTATAGGTATTTAAATTCAGCAGTTTCTAAGATATCACACGAATGTTTTCAGGAAACTGCCCCTCCTCCACTGCAAACAACAATTTAGATGGAAAATGTTGCGTTATTGTTATTATTTGATTGAAATAATACATGTTTAAGACATACGCATTAGAAATACAATATATATCTTTAAATTTATAGAAATGACCTGTGAAGTCCTCTTCATTCTGAACGACCTTGTGTATTTTTTGGTAACTGGTAAACTGTAAGATACAGATAAGAAGTATCTTCAAGAATGCATGTAGATTTCATTAAAAAGACAATTTGTAAAATATTTTGTCATTATTATAAATGTAAGGAAGGTTATAAAGCCTTTGAGACTAATTTTCCTGAAAACTACGTTTTGGAGTCTTTCTTCTATGCAGTGTAGTGGTTGTGGGCGTTGTAGCGCTTCTCACGTCTACACGTGATACCTCACCTGGCTGATGAACTCGAGGTGAAACTTCTCTTCTTGGCTGTCAGTCGGTAGAGCTGTGAATAAATCCTCTTCCCATCTACCTAGCGTTGTTGAATCTCAGAGTATTTAGGTAAAGGCAAACTAATACGATGAGTTTCTTTAACGACTGTATTTTTTATTCCAAATAAACCAAATTACCGAAGCGGTTAGCAACTTGTTTCCCCTTTGAGTAACAATAAGACTATCCAGAAATTGAAGTTTCCATCTTCCCACTACTTAAAATGTTTCAGTGGACTAGCTAAGTATGTCACACACTGTCTCCCACCTACATGCACAAATTACGGCAACCTGTCGCCAGTTAGCTGCTAGGGAACTTATGTGAGAGAGTGTCGAAGTCTGGAGCGAAACTCCTTTTATATAGTGCTGCTGTATAGCTAGTTTTCGCGCCCTTTTACCTAATATCTACACTGTCGTTTGTGAAAATAGCAACACCAAGAAGGAAACGCATGAATTTAATATCACAGGTTAAGTACATGACAAGTAACAAATGATAAACTTTTCAAATCTATACATGACCTTTGAGCCCTAATATTTAGTATTTGGTGTGGCCTCCATACGCTGCAATTAGAACTGCTATACGCCGTAGCATTGAATCAAAAAGGTTCTGAATAGGTTCCTGAGGGATTGCCCTCCACGCAGTTTGTATTCGAGCCCACAAATTCGTGACGCTGGTTACTGAGGACCGTGACGCACCAGGTGCTGAAGAACCATATCCCAGACATGTTCGATGGGCGACATGTACGTGCAGACTAGGGAAGCAATGGTACCCGTCGCTCTTCGAAGAAGGCTTGTACGTTCCTCGCAATATTTGGCCGGGCATTAGCCTGTTGAAATGTGGTCTGTGGAGATGCCTGAAGCAGGGGGAGTACCTCAGGCTCTACAACCACCATTAGGTACCGGTTGCTGTTCAAAGTGCCCTCAATTCGTAGGAAGCGAGATCGGTTGTTGCAACCAATGGCGCCCTAAACCATCACACCTGGTGTTTGTCCGCTATGCCGCTCAGCAATGCAGCCCTCCAGGTTGCGCTCACCACGGTACCGCCGTATATGTATGTGGCCATCACTGTAGGACACGTTGAAGCGGGACTCGTCCGAAAATACTACATTTTGCCACTCAGCACCCCGGTGACGGTGTTCATGTGCCTATTGCAGTCGGAGGAGCTTGTGGTTTCTGAAGAATGGAAGCCGACGTAATGGCATGCATACAACCAGTCAAACCTGCAGAAGACGGCGACGAACCGTTGATGCAGACAAGTTCACACCTGTTGCAGTGCTCCAGCGTCGAGCCAAGACTGTGGATGAAGCTGTACGGTCCGTTATGGTCATGCGGAAAAGATAACGGTCATCCCGTGCTGTGGTCATGTTCCGTAGTCCAGTACCCGCTCTTCGCTGCGTACGACCTTCATCTATCCACTGCTTCCACACACGCATCACTGTCGTAGCAGCATGCCCTGTACGAGCCGAAATGTCACGGTATGACAAACCCGCTTCCCGGAGACCAATCATTCTGCCCAGTTTGAACTCACTCGCATGCCGATATGGCTTCCTTTGACGTCGACGAGGCATACTGTCACCTACTTCATTGTTTCCACCTTGTTTGACAGCTCTGCACTGACTATACTGGGCGCAGCATTGACCTTGTCAGACCGATACGAGAGGGCTCTGCTCGGCCTACGTGACCTCATCTCTCTGCAAACCTAATCACTTATTGCTTGCACACTCTTCTACACTTCCACCAAGTTTGGAGTTATTCGGGAAATTATTTCTTGGTGTTACAATTTTCACAAACGCCGGTGTATTTTGTTTGGTTACTGCTTAGCGTTCAATGAGAAAGAAATCGTCCATTTTTGTAAGTCAGGCTTCTGTACGACTTCTTTGGGGAAATCCATACATCTCTGTCTCCCTAATAACTCTTGCTTCTCTTTCTATTTCTTGACTGTGTATCCAACTCCCCATGGGGCCGTAACTCTTCCTGGAATTTTCCCTTCATCTCTATCCTTGTCTCTCCGCGGACCTCTTACTCTATTCATCGCGACTTTGTCGAGTTCTGTGCTCACTTATGTACTTATTTGGTGGACATTTTATAATCTAAGTTATTTTACAGTGTTTCATCACATTGTTAATTGTAATTCTATCGTGATTATTGATTTCTTGTTATTTACGGTATTCTGTTTTGTCGGGTGTGTGTTCCCCTACAAACTCCTCGTTTATCTTTATCCCATAAACTTTGCTCCATGTTTCAGTTGTGTAGTAAGACTGTCCTATTGTTTCAGTGTTTGGTTTCCATACACCACTGAGCTACTACACTGGCATAACAGAATATCAAGATGTAGTCAGCAGGGTAGGCTATATGCCCTTCGAGAGGGAGAGAAAGGCGGGTATCGCGCGCCTCAACCGACCTCTTCCTACGAAATGCCTTTACGTTCAAGAAAAGAGTAATAAGTCGACTACTCCTGATGACAAGAAGACTAAATGAGGTAGGTACGTTAACCACTGTAATTTCATTTATCACCGGTCATAAACCGGATGAGAAATTTTATCAGCAGCAATACACAATTAGGCAATGAAATGTGCCTTCTTTTAAAATTAAGTGTTTTTCTGTCACTGCGGCTCGCATGTCGGCCGCTACAGCTCGGACTCGCACCGAAATCGCCTCACGTACCACTGTATTTACAGTTACAATGACAGTAAACATGTACCTTATCATAAGACATGTTTAAAATGCCCTTTCCTCTTACATTTTTGGCATTTTCCCAGAAAATGTTCATTTACACTCGAGAGTTCAAAATCTGAAATTGAGTGAGTTTCTCGCCTGATGTTGAGGTGCCCTGAATCCAAATAAGCATTTTTGGAAACATGTCCGTGGATGTGTGCGTGTGTCTGTCTGTCAGTCAGTCAGTAGGCTGTGAACAGCATAACTCAAAAACGAAAAGTCGGATAAATAACAAACTTTGTACTCGAGTTTACTATCTTTGAAGGATGCGACAGGAAAATTTTCAAGAAAATCTCCCCACCCCGGACTACCTTTTACATACAACATTTTTCGAAGATTTTGATTTTCTCAAAAATGGCTCTATCGATTTGGATTAAAATACCATACGTTTAAGATATTTTATGGCAAATGAAATGTATATCTTGAATTTTCTGGGAATGTCCCCAAAATTCCTCTTCATTCTGAATGACTTTCGCATAACTGGAAAACCGCAACAAAATTTTACCACACCAAAAATTTAGATCTCGTTAAAACACACAATTTATGTCATATACTTTTTTTGTAGAATGAACCATTTCCGAGATATTCTTAGTTATTTGTTTGAATTTTCCAATACTTAAACTTTTTCTCAAATGGGAATTCGTTATTCTTTTCTTTATGCCGTGGAAAGATATGTCGCTTAAAGCCTACCAATTCCCCTTGCATCTACAAGAAAATTAGCAATAAGATTAACATCTCGATATCTCGATTAACATGAAGCATATGAAGAATAAGCGTTTATAAAAATAGTTTGTACAAGAGTAGAGAAAGTCATGTGAGTGTAATACATCAGATTTTTTTCAGTGATCATCAGAATCGGGTAGATTTCTGTAATTGTTCTTTGCACATTTTTTTTGATGAGTGAACCATTTTCGAAATATTGCTTGTTATTCCCCTAAATTTTCCAATGCTTATACTTTTTCTCAAATGGGAATTCGTTATTCATTTTTTTGTCCTTTTAATGCAAAGAGAATGGAATACTGTACATAGCAACCAGGTCTTAAAATATTTGACTATCGCTTAAAGCCTAGCAATTCCCCTTGCATCTACAAGAAAATTAGCAAGAGTAGAGAAAGTCATGTGAGTGTAACACATCAGATTTGTTTTCTATGACTAAGCATGGTTAAGTTTACATGGTAATGTTCTGTCGTAAAATAACAGGTACTGAAGCACAGAAAACTCGATTTTACACACGAGGCTCCCTTGTATGATGGTGTGTGGCTGCAGGTAATGCGTAAAGAATTAACAGAACACGTATTTTCTAAACAAACAAATGCATTTTTTCAACAGCTGACCGACGTAGAATATCAATCTGGATTTTTCCAACAATGCGTTTGCTACCGCGCATACAGCTGCTGAGTCCTTAAGTTTAATTCAGGAAATGTTTGACAATAGGGTAGTTAAGTAAAGGAGTATAGGCCTCAAGATCCATTGATGTATATGGGAACTTAAAAAGTAAAGTGTATACAACAAATCCCATATAATGGAAGAAGTAAGGGGAAACATCAGGCGAGAAATTCACTCAGTTTGTTTCAGATATTGAACTGTCGAGTGTGAATTAAACTTTCCTGAGAAGATACTAAATGTGTGGGTAGACAGGGACAACATTTCCAACAACTCTTATAAGGAATGTGCTTATTATCACTGTAATTGTAATAATTGTAATTATGAGAACGTGAATCGGTGCGCGAATATCAAACTGTTTCGGCGGGAGTCCGAGCTGCAGCAACCAGGGCGCTAGCCTCCGTGCGGTGTCCACAGTGTGAAAGAAAACCGCTGCACTTGTGGCTTGGCAGTTCTGGTGTAATGGGGGCTGCATGTGTTCAGCAAAGCGCTTCCCCTCAGCCTCTTTTTCGCCTCTTTTCCATAAATTCCCTTGTTTAAAAGAAAGTTTTCAATGCTGGAAGCTAATCTACAATCTTAATCACGAGATTATTTATATTTTTACTTTCTCTACTAAGTGTAGTAAGTAGGGGAAGTATTGTATTCCACCCAAAAATTCCATACAGAGATTTCACCGGAAATACATGTTTTGAGACACTCTGAATCCAAAAAAAAAAAAAAATTGGAAACATGTCCGTGTGTGTGTGTCTGTGAACGGCATAACTCAGAAACGAACAGTCGGATAAACACCAAACTTGTTATTTAGGTTCAGTATCTCCCAGAGATGCGACAAGAAGGTTTTCAAGAAAATCCCCCACCCCAGATTACGCTTTACATGGAACATTTTTCGAAAATTTTAATTTTCTCAAAAATGGCTCTAACTGTTTTGATTAAAACATCATATGTTTAAGATATTTTCATGACAAATAAAATGTGTATCTTGAATTTTCGTGGAATGTCCCAAAAGTATTCTTCATTGTGAATGACTTTTGCATAACTGGTAAACCATAAGAGATAGACAAATTTTTACTTCACAAAAAATGTAGATCGCGTTAAAATACACAATTTATATCATACATTGTTTTGTCGAGTGAACCATTTTCGAGATATTGCTTGTTATTCTCTTAAATTTTTCAATACTTATTTTCTCAAATGGGAATTCGTTATTCATTTTTTTGTCTTGGATATGCAAAGAGTATTAATCTGTGGCAAAGAGAATGGTGCTGCACATAGCAACCAGCTATTAAGAGATACGTCTATGCTTAAAGGCCACTGTATTTCTATATTGCCCTTGTAAATACAAAACAAGGGGAACATAGTAGGTCTTAAGCGATAGTCAAATATTTTTAGAACTGGTCGCTGTGTGTAAAATGTAATGTTCTTTGCATGTCAAAAGATCGTTTCTGCAAATGTTTATCTCGATTAATATGAAACAGATGGAGAATAAGAGTTTGTAAAAATAGTTTGTACAAGAGTAGAGAAAGTCATGTGAGTGTATCACATCAGATTTTTACATAAAAAAGACAGCATGGCCACCGTCTTTATTGCATGCAGTATAACAATGCAATCACCACCACAAACTACCCTTTACATTAAACATTTCTTGAAATCTTTATTTTCTAAAAATAGCTCTAATGATTTTGATTAAAATACCACATATTAAACATATTTAAGTGACATACTGTATATATTGAATTTCCTGGGAAAAGCCTATAACGTCCTCTTCATTCAGAAGGAATCTTGTATAATTTTGTTTAACTGATAAACGTTAAGCGATAGACGAAAACGCACTACACAAAACATGAGATCTCTTTAAAAAACAGAGTTTATTTCAAATAAGTATTTTTTGTGGCATAAACAATTTTTGAGATATCCATTATTAAAACTTCGAATTGTTCATTTCTTGGTTATTCTCTTAGCCCTGTCTACATTCAGTTGATTCTCACGATTACGTGGAAACGATGTGGAATTTTAAGGCCAACGTATAGCGTCCAGTACTTAAACAGTTGACTATCGCTGTGCCCTTTGTAACTATAATGAAATGTGTAATGTAGCTGTTTCTGCAAAGGTTTATTTAGATTAAAATGTAGTAGATAGAAAAATTAGTTTTAGTAAGAATAGTTTGTATACCCAATAGTAACTGATAGATGGTAGAGAAAATCGTGTGAATGTAACACATCAGAATTTTCTTTCTTTCTTTCGTCAGTGTGCGTACAGTACTGCAGATTACTGTTGCAGAAAAACAAAAACTGTAGCAAGAGAACAAACGTTTTCACAACAATTTTCAAATACTTTCATCCTGTGCACTACAGAAATGCACCATTAAAATTTGTTTCATAGGCATATACCTTGTTTATTAAATGAAAGCTTCTAGAATCCCATACTATGTATACATTTATTACCTGGTTTATGTTTGTTGTAAGGGAAACTTTTTAACTAAACTCGTAAAACACTAAAACAAATATTTAATAATTTTGAAAAACATTTATGCTATCCTAACACCATTATTAGCTATTTATAACATTCAAAATTAAACATTGTCGCAGTTCTCATGGCTTGTATTATCTTATTTGGTGGGCGCCTCTTGTTTTATTATTTTAAATTTGGGTTCTTTATCCTCCGGCTAGCTATTATAACTCAGCCGAACAAGTATCTCTAAGCAGGGTGTGTAAACGGGAAGGAGTTGTTGCTAAACGATAACACTGATAAAAAGATTTGATTTTACAGTATTATTGCCGTCACACTTAATTAATAATTCACATCTTTAATCTTTATACACGCCCGACTGAAACTGTGATATTTCTGAATGTAACTACAGTCGTTATAGTTGCCGCGCACCAATTACTTCGCGTACTTTACATTTTTGTAACTAACTCTGCGACGTGCATTTGTGAGAGATTCTTCAGGACAGCGTGACGTGCACCTCGTGAAAGATTCTTCAAAACTGCGCGACAGTTGCTTATGGCTCTAGAATATATACTCCTTCACCTCAAATTGCCTAAACATTATAATAGAGCTGCTATTGGTTACCAAATCGCGCCCACCTTAGCGTCTGTTTTGGTCAGCCAATCACTACTACTAACATATATATATATATATATATATATATATATATATTCTAGGGAAGATATTCCCTCCATTTCTAAAAAAAAGGGCACGCTACCCTGACGTCATTTGTTTATCTCATCTTAGTGATAAACAGCTCACCCCCTCGGTTTAGTGCTACCCACTTCTATTGTCAGTTTCAGTGAGGCCGTGTAAACTTATTTTCTAACAATACTTATGGCTAACAAACGCCTAAAATCCTGTACATACAATAATATTATTTTACACTACAATCACTTTGGCATTCACAGCATGTTATGATATAAAATATTGCCTCAACATAAATGGCTAATTATAGTTAAAGGCTGCTGAAGAAATGACGTCATCACCACCACCTAAACACACTTTTATTCGAGTTATCTGGGAAGAAAGATAGAACAAAATGCTCAGCAAAAATTTCGGTTCTAGACTTCATGTCATCGCCTTCTATGCAACTATACGAAAGAAACTGAACAATGACAAATACGTTTTCAGTTATTTGAGATCAATGTAAATATATTAAACTTAACATTTACATATGTAGAAGCTACGTACCTATCATATCCAAAATATATCAAATTAAAAATAATTACAGTACCTGATTTCCTGTTCCAATATAAATGCCCACATCATTGTTTCGTTTCTTATTAACATTCTTTTAACTTCGCCAATCAAGGAATTTTTTTCTCACATACTTCCCTCGAGTTTTGCGGAATTAAAAGTTATTTCCCGGCCTTCGTTTCCTCTCTAATCTCAATTGGAATTTCACCCCAAAACTCAAAGCTTTCGCCCCGCATACTGGTATCAATAAGTAAACAGCTTCCCTTGGATACGCAATCTTGGAAACAGTGACGTCACACACACATTGCATTTGCATTTTAACTTACTTATAAACATTAACTGTAAATTATAATGCTAAGATTGCATAAAACGTTGTATGCAACTCGTGTCAATTATTTGCGACACTCGTGAAAATTAGACACATGAGCGTTAGCTTAAACATTCACTCGTGCCACAAACCTACAAGTTTACATTAGTTGCATAAATTACTATTTTGTGCAGTCGCTTCTTTTCTTCATCATAGAAGAAAGTTTAGAATTCAATACATGAATTCGTTTCAAGGAACCCCATAACTCGTATAGCAACATAAATTTGGTGGTTGCAATAACCCAGTATACACTGTGTGGGATGGCTCACGCGGTAACGTCTGTAGCCCGCATTCGGCACGTCCCGGGTTCAAATTCTATGGGTCGACCAATCTGACTGGCGATTTTTCGTGGTTTACCTCAGTCGCCAAGTTAAATACCGGATTGAATATTTAATATCACGATCCAAAGTTCCACTAAAGGATCAAAATAATAGCAAACATTAAACAGCGTATGTTCTGCCATCTAACCATAAATAATGAAAACAGTACACTGGACGGCACCCTAATGCCATCTGTCCACCACAGAAGCAGAGATACAGTTGCTTAGCACTAAGGTTTCTGTGAACAAGTGTATAAGCTGCCATCTGACCATCACAGAAGGAGAGGTACAATTGCCTAGCACTAAGGCCTCTCTGAATTTATGAGGAAGCATGGTATGGTACAGGATGAGACCTAGAAGGCTAACTTCCGATTCACAAGGTATCTCCTAACGTATCCGTCACGATATGACCACATAGTTAAAGGGACGTAAAATAAATAGAAAAATAATATACACTAGGGTGGAAAGTAAATTCTACCTAAAGCCTTAGTTTACATCATTTAGTAATCAATAATAGCATATTACAGTGAATGGCAGACTTCGATCAGAATAACTTATGCTATTTCAAACATTATCGAAAACTAAATAATGGTAATTAGAGGTGAATGAATATTTAATATCCCATTCTAAATATTTTAGAAATCGATGACGCGAACCCAATTTGCCATGCCTCTTCATAATGCGCGTCTCCTACTTAAAATATTGCAAGTCCTCAAAGCCTCCTAATTATAGTACCTTGCTAAGCCATCATATTAGTTGTTAAACTGACAGCATTGCGTTACCGGAAATCCGAGGTGACGATTTGCAAGTTCATTAGAAATTGTCCTTTTTATTAATAATTCATTCAAAATAATAAAACACACGATCGTGCAAAAAATAGTATGCAATATATGTAAGTAAAATGCATAACAGCATCTCAGAAACAGAATATACTCGATTTCGTTTCGTCTTTTCAAACTATTTATCGGTTCTGTAATATTGCACTTCCCATGATCCTATCCTTATTTGATATACCCTTAATGCATTCTAAACCTAGGGGATTAGCAAAACATTAATAAAGGAAGAAGACAAATGCAAATCCATGTTGCATCTACCTTAGTACTTGGCAGAAAGCGTCAAGTCATTGTATTCAGTAGTTTAGTTTAATTTCATTGCCTCGGCAGCACTTTCTGAAGATGCATGCGGAATTAAGAGAGACCCATCTGAAGACATAATGATGGTCAGGTACCCAAGTCACGTGATCTAGACGCACGGACGACAAGAGGGAAGTCACGTGTTATGGCACGTGACCTAACGGGGAGTCACTAGCCCTCACCTGCGTGCCATCATCTTAGTACATACCAGAGCCATCGATAAGCAAGATTGATTTCGACGAAACTACGTCATTTCTCTTCTTTGAAAAGATGTTTGTTGCAGGTGGTTAGCACATTCTATCATAGCTTCTGAAAACAAATATAATATACCCAGATTAAAACCGATGAAAAAGTGTTACTCGGTTTTGAGTTCAGTTCTTGAGTAGTCCCTGTGCATAATGTTTTTATTTTACTTACAATTATTCGTAAGAGTTTTACAATTGGCTGAAACCTGTGTCAATTTATCACCTTACATTTTCTTTAAAGTGTAATTTAAATAGTTGTCAAATAATAATTAATTGAGAAGCTCTAAATTGTTTTATTTCAACTGAGGTTCAGGTTAAATGTAGGATTTTAGCACTTAAAAATCTGATGTGTTGCACTCACACGACTTTTCCTACTCTTGTGCAAACTATTTTTACAAACACTTATTCTCCATCTACTTAATGTTAATCGAGACAAACATTTGCAGAAACTTATTGCTAATTTTCTTGTAGGTGCAAGGGGAATATGGGAATATGGTAGGCTTTAAGCTTTAGGCTTTTAAGAGCTGGTTGCTATGTGGATTATTTTACTCCCTTTGCATGTCCAGGACATTTATAAAAAGAATCCCATTTGAGAGAAAGTATAAGCTTTGAAAATTCAAACAAATAAGTATCTCTTACGATTTAGCAGTTATGCGAAAGTCATTAAGAATGAAAAGGACTTTAGTGGACATTCCCAGAAAATTCAACATATACATTTCATTTTGCATGAAAACATCTTAAACATATGGTATTTTAATCAAAATTGTTAAGACCATTTTTGAGAAAATCAAAATTTTCGAAAAATGTTCCATGTAGACGGTAGTCTGTGGTGGGGGATTTTCTTGAAAAACCTCATGTGGCAACCTTGGAAGAAACTAAACTCAAATTCCAAGCTTGGAATTTATCCAACTTTTCGTTTTTGAGTTATGCTGTTCACAGACCGACAGACAGACACACACACTGACAAGACACATGCAGGGACATGTTTCCAAAATTGCTTTATTTGGATTCAGGGCACCTCGAAACATGTATTTCCGGTGAAATTTCGGTATTGAATTTTTGGGTGGAATGCAATGCGTAGTAGAGGAAGTAAAAATGGAATTAATTACATTCACCTGACTTTTCTACTCATTCTTCTACAAATTATTCTTGCAATAGCTTATTCTTCTGTCTGAGATAAACTTTCATTAAACATTTAGACATTTCGTATTAGGTATAAGGATTCCTAATGTGTGTAAAATGCACACAAGAAAATCGCTGCCACCCAAGCTATCCTTTACCCTCGTACATATAAATGTTTCCTCACTTTTTATTTTCTTAAAAATGGGCAATTATTTTGATTAAAACATATTTTTAGCGTATTTGAATGAATAATAAAATATATATCTTGAAGTTTCTACAAATAACTTATGAAATCCTTTTCATTCTGAATTAATTTTGCATAATTTTGTATAACTGGTAAATTATAGGCTCGACAAAAGTTTATTACAAGAAAAATGTAAATGTATGTCAAACAAATGTTTGTGGAATTAAATATTTCTGCGATATTCGTTGCTTTGGTTAGAATTTTTCAATAATTTATGATACATATTAAGTGCTAAGTCATTATTCCTTTGTTTCTGGTGATATAGAGCAAACAGTATGGAATTCAGGGGCGGTTTCTCAGGTGAAGCTAGTGAAGCATTATTTCAACTGTTTTCTAACTAGGTAAATTCGAATATAATTTTAACTCTATTTTAAACACTTTATATTGAAATATTCCACTACTCACATAGAGGAATATAATTTTACGAATCACTACTTTAGAAGCTAAAATCGCCCATTCCGAAGTGTCCGTGGCAATAGCAGGGAATAAGGAAAATGGGAAAGCCGCAATGTTCATGAGGAGGTACAGAAGGTTAGGCAGCTACTCTCGGCTCTCGTATGTTCAGCTGTACTGCTTATGTCTGGTTGCCATGACAACCAACTCTTGCCTACTCCCTCAAACTAGGTACCTGCTTCGAGGCTACGGTGAAGCTGAAATTCTGTTTTTTGTTTGTTGTTTTTGTTGGTTTTTTTTGTTTGGAAAAACGCCTTGTAGAGTTCTGTGGCCACTGACACTTGTGAAATCTTTTGTAAACTTGCAAACATCCTTTCCCTTGGATAAAGGACTGTATTCCCTCTCAAATCACTTTTCAAACTACGAGTTCTCGGACTGGTCCTTCAATGTCAGTTCAGTTCAAGTGCAAAAACAATCTGTACGTAGCGATTATTGTCGTTGTGTATGTTCTTGAAAATTCGCTAGTGTGAATTAAAGTATCAACAATAAGTTTGTCTCAAAAAACATTTAAACCATTGGCAATTTTCATTGAATGAAAAGCGTGTTACAAAATCTTTATCGCGGTGGACTGACGACGATAAAAGAGACGTGATATTTACGGGCAGACCTATGCCAATTCTTAGATTATCGGTATATAAAGTGGAAAGGAAAGTTCCGATGTGTTACATCACACATTTTAAAGGCTCGTTGTATACTGAGTTTTGTATGAAAAGAGTTTCACTTATTGATTAAGGCACGAGCCACCGCTAGTGAAATTTCAAAGACCTACATATACGCTTTTCAAATATTTGACTATCGCTTCAGTCTTTCCTTAGCGTCTGCAACGAAATGTGTAATGGAACCATTTCTACAGACGTTTATCTCAATGAAATGAAGTAGATAGAAATAAATATGTTGTGTTACATTCACATAACTTTCTCTATTCTATAGCGTTTATTAGTAGACAAACAAATTATACTTACGAAAGTTTATTTTTCTATGTTCTTAGTTTTAATCGAGAATAAACCTTTGCAGAAATACCTACATTATACATATCGTTATAGCTACAAAGGGAACAGTGATAGTTAAATGTTTAAGAACTACACGCTTTGTACAGTCCTCAAAATTCCATGCCCTTTGCAATTCAAGAAACAACTGAATATTGAAACGACTTGGAAAAGAATGACAAAAATATTAAAGAACTCGAACCATATATAATGGATATCTCGGAAATTGCTGATGCCACAAAAAAGCTTATTTGGAATAAATTGTGTGTTTTAAAGAGATCTATATTTTTTGTGTAGTATGTTTTCGTCTATCACTTAATGTTTACCAGTTATACAAGATTATACATTTCTTCCAAATAAAGTGTACTTCACAGGCTATTCCAAGAAAATCCAAGATATACATTTTATTTGTCATCTAAATATCTTCAATATATGATATTTTAATCAAAATCGTTAGGGCATTTTTAGAAAGTCAAAAATTTCGAAAAATGTTCCATTTAAAGGGTAGTTTGCGGTGGGGATTTTCTTGAAAATATTCGTGTCGTATCTTTGGAAGGTACTGAACCGAAATACCAAGTTTGTTATTTATACGACTCTTCGTTTTTCAGTTATGCTGTTCACAGACACACGTGCGGAGCTTTTTCTAAAAATGCTTATTTTGGACTCAGGGGGTCTCAAAACATGTATTTCCAGTGAAATTTCGGTATCCAATTTTCTTTTGGAATGCAATATTCTCTCTATCTTCTATGTATGTGGTAGAGAAAGTAAACAATGGGATATCTTGCTTGCGTATAACTTTCTCTATCCACTATTGTTTATTTTTATATCTTTGCAATAAATTGTTGCTACCAAAGTTTATTCTATGCCTCTTAAAAGGATAAATTTCTGTTTTTGGAATCAAATACATAAAACTTAGCTGCAACAACACGTAACTGAATACACACAGTTTTTAAAATTAACCTATCGCGTCTACACTCACTGACCTAATTCTGTAACGTCTAAAATTATGAGAAAAAATGGGGGACCTTAGAATTTTTATGGGCCAGGTATATTTTATTAGCTTGTTTTTGGCCGACATTATTTGCGGAGTGATAATGGACGAGAGTTCTTCGCATGAAATATGTTTGTCACTTATTTTTTCTCGCACAAACGCACCCGCACTGCAGCACAGGGCAATAAATCTGGGGGAAACGGCCGCTTTCATAGACACGTTGCATTGCTATGCATTTCAGAAGATGTAAAGCGGCGAGGTTTGAAAATGGTGCAATATAATTACGATGGGGGACACGTAGGTGAACTCTATTTCTGTGGCAACACCCACACCCAGAATAGAAACCAAATGCTCTGGAATTTGTGTGCGTGAGTGCGACTCGTCCAGGAATTCCTCTCTCCCGCATGGTGACACGTAACAAAGTCGCTACTTTCATTTGTTTAGCACTCCTTGGCAGTGATACTTTGGATTTTACAATATAAAGCAAATAGACCATGTGCAAAACTCGCTATCTGTTTAACATTTCCGAAACCGTATCTTCATCTTATACTTCTGTGGCATTTTACTGGCTCTCAGCGTGTGCTTCTGTGATCTGGCTATTAGCATACTCGGGTTAAATTCCTACCTGAAAGTTGTGAATTTTTGTTAGTCAAGATTACTCCCTAAAACCGCAAGTATGAATAAGAATGTGCGTATTTTTTAATACTGAATAAAAAATCTGATGTGTTACATTAACATGACTTTCTCTAATCTCTATCGACTATTAGTGCGTATACAAATTAGTCTTCGAAAACGTTATTTTCCTATGTACTACATTTTAATCGAGATAAACCTTTGCAGAAATAGCTACATTATACATTTCGTTATAGATACAAAGAGAACAGCGATAGTCAAATGTTTAAGAACTGGACGCTATATGCTGGCCTTAAAATTCCATACTGTTCCCATGCAATCGCGAAAAACAATTGAAAATCCACAGAAGTTTAAAATAATGGCTAAGTATTAAACAATTCGAATAATTAATAATCATTATTTGAAATAAACTGTTCGTCTTAAAGATATCTACATGTGAGGCAGTATTTTTTAACACTTAATGATTTCAGTCAAATTATGTAATACAAAATATAATAACAGCCCGCCTTAAAGCAATATGTGTATGTAGCAATATATAAAAAGTTTATATTACAGTCATTGTAAATGTTTATATTATTGCATACATATGTAACAATGTTATGTGAATGTATTACGTAATTTAATAACGTAGGAGCTGTGTGAATAATAGGTTAAAAGTTGCTAACAATGAGGTAACAATGAGGTAACCTTGAGGCAATAATGAATTTGAAAGTTTAACTAAACTACTTGTAATTCTTGGAAGCAACAATGTAATTTTTGTGACAGTTTATAAAATAGCCAATCAACAACCAGAAAAAGCTTTAGTTAAATGAAGGTATTCTATTGGACTAGTTTTAGCCAATCAGAAACTGAAATATAGCAAAATTTACAGATCTAGAAGTCAGTTGCCTGTAGACAGTGCTCATAACTGGACGCGTTGTTTGTAGGCAGACGCGAGACACGTCCTAAAAATGTAATACGTATTCGTGTGAGACGAAAATAGTTTACGTATTAAAAAGTGCAAGTAATTAACAAAAGAATCTCACAACTGTCTATATCAGTGAAGTATTATTTAAATGGTGTCAAGCATTAATAAAAGGAGTGAAGAAAAACTTATAATCTATGTAAGCCTACATTCTTCAGTCGCACCACAACCCTGCAAAGAAATCCATGTCTCTAACAATAGTACTGACTTAGCCGAGGCAAACATAAATATATAATATTTAAAGAAACAGTCAAATTACAAAGTTAATATTTTTAAAAATTTTGGGACAAAGGCCACCGGAAAGTACATTTGGGGCGAAGGCTACCGGAAAGCGGGTACCATACGTGAAACAACAACCTACTTCAAATTGACGTCTAAAACGTGGTGCAAATAACGTAAAGATAATATCTACTTCACATGTTACGTGTAGTGCGTTTTCGTCTATCGCTTAACGTTCACCAGTTATACAAGATTATACTGAACTCCTTACGAATGAAGAGGATTTCACAGGCTATTCCTTGAACATACAATATACGTATACATTTTATTTGTCATGTAAATATCTTTAATATATGATATTTTAATTAAAATCGTTAGAGCCATGTTTTAGAAAATAAAAAATGTTCCATGGAAACATGGAAAAGTGTTCCATGTAAAGGGGAGTTTGTTGGTGAGGATTTTCTTGAAAAGCTTCGTGTCGTATCTTTGGAAGATACTGAACCTAAATAGTTTGGCATTTATTCGACTTTTCGTTTTTGACTTATGTGTTCACAGACACACACACACACACACACGTAGACCTTTTTCTAAAAACTATTTTTTATTCAAGGGGCCTCAAAACATGTATTTACAGCGGAAACTCGGTATCAAATTTTTGAGTGGAATGCAATACCTTCCCTACCTACTATGTACGTGGTAGAGAAAGCAACATAAAAAAATCTGATGTGTTACACTCACATGACTTTCTCTACTCTTGAACAAACTATTTTTACAAACGTTTATTCTCCATATGGTTCAAGTTACTCGAGATATGGAGATGTCAATCTTATTGCTAATTTTCTTGTAGATGCAAGGGGAACATGGTAGCTTTTAAGCGATAGTCAAATCTTTTAAGCGCTGGTTGCTATGTGGCGCATTCTATTCTGTTTGCATATCCAGGACATAAAAAATTGAATAACGAATTTGAGAAAAAGTGTAAGTATTGGAAATTTTAAGGAAATAACAAGCAATATCTCGAAAACGGTTCACTCAACAAAAGAAATGTATATGACATAAGTTGTGTATTTTAACGCGATCTACATTTTTTGTGTAGAAACTTTTTGTCTATCTCTTATGGTTTACGAGTTATGCAAAAGGCGTTCACAATGAAGAATACTTTTGGAGACATTCCCAGGAAATTCAAGATATACATTTCATTTCTAATGACATTATCTTAAACATATGATATTTTCATCAAAATCGTTAGAGCCATTTTTGAGAAAAATAAAATTATCGAAAAATTTTCCATGTAAAAGGTAGTCTGGAGTGGGGGGATTTTCTTGAAAACCTTCGTGTCGCATCTCTGGAAGATACTGAACCTAAATACCAAGTTTGGTGCTTATCCGACTGTTCGTTTTTGAGTTATGCTGTTCACAGACACACACACACACACACACACACACAGACACACACACGGACATGTTTCCAAAAATGCTTTTTTTGGATTCAGGAGATCTCAAAACATGTATTTCCGGTGAAATCTCGGTATCGAATTTTTGGGTGGAATGCAATACTTCCCCTACTTACTATACGTAGTAGAGAAAGTAAAAAATGAATAACGAATTTGAGAAAAAGTGTAAGTATTGGAAATTTTAAGGAAATAACAAGCAATATCTCGAAAACGGTTCACTCAACAAAAGAAATGTATATGACATAAGTTGTGTATTTTAACGCGATCTACATTTTTTGTGTAGAAACGTTTTGTTTATCTCTTATGGTTTACCAGTTATGCAAAAGTCGTTCACAATGAAGAATACTTTTGGAGACATTCCCAGAATATTCGAGATATACATTTCATTTCTCATTACATTATCTTAAACATATGATATTTTCATCAAAATCGTTAGAGCCATTTTTGAGAAAATTAAAATTTTCGAAAAATCTTCCATGTAAAGGGTAGTCTGAGGTGGGGGGATTTTCTTGAAAACCTTCGTGTCGCATCTCTGGAAGATACTGAACCTAAATACCAAGTTTGGTGCTTATCCGACTGTTCGTTTTTGAGTTATGCTGTTCACAGACACACAGACACATAGACACACACACACACAGTCACACACACGGACATGTTTCCAAAAATGCGTTTTTTGGATTCAGAAGGTCTCAAAACATGTATTTCCGGTGAAATCTCGGTATCGAATTTTTGGGTGGAATGCAATACTTCCCCTACTTACTATACGTAGTAGAGAAAGTAAAAATCAAACAGTCCTATTTACGTGGCGTTAATGACGACAATTCGCATATCATCAGTTGTTCCTCTTTTTTGCAGGAATAAGTAAGAATGACATACTTTCTAAGACGAGATAAATACTACATTATAATTCAACTTAGGAAAACGTAAGAGACGTAACAAGGAATGTTTCGAAAACGGCTAATGTCACAGACAAGGTTAACACTCATTGTGTATTTGAATGAACTCTGCAGCTTTTCCTGTTGTACATTTTTGGCAATCTGATATAATTAATCAGTTATACAAATGTCATTCAAAATGAAGAGGGCTTAGAATCAAATTAAATTGAATTTTATTTATAGACGATCTTTAACTACTATGGTTCTTAGCGTCCCTTATATATTGGGTGTGAAAGATAGGAAATTTTGCTCAGAGACCCCTCTATCCGGCTTGAGGTTCTTTCACGTGCCGTATATCTACGACACGGGATCACAGGCTAGTATAAATCTGACAAAGTCGGATAAATACCAAACTTGGTATTTAAGTTCAGTGTTTTTCAAGGCGAAGGTTTCCAAGAAAATCCCCCAACCCCAAGCTACTCTATATATGGAATAGTTTTTGAAATTGATGATTTTCTGAAGAAATGGCTGTAACGATTTTGGGTTAAAATACCACTATTAAAAGACATTTACATGAGAAACAAAACCTATATTTTAAATTTTCTAAGAATACCTTTGAAATTCTCTTCATATTGAAACAATTTTCTATAATCTTGTATAACTGGTAAACGTTAAGCTATAGATGAAAACGTACTACACAAAAAATGTAGATCTCTTTAAAACACACAGTTTATTTCATACAAGTTTTTGTGGCATAAGTCATTTCCGAGTTACGTTATTAATGATTCGCATTGTTAAGCATTTTGTAATTCTTTTAAAGTCCTGTTGACAATCAGTTGTTTCTGGCGAATTCATGCATACAGTGTGGAATTTTAAGGCCAGCATATAGCGTCCAATTGTTAAATATTTGACTATTCCTGCTCCGTTTGTATCTATGCAAAACGAAATGTGTAATATAGCTATTTCTGCAAAGATTTTTCTCGATTAAAACGAAGTAGGTAGGAAAATAAATGTTCGTAAGAAGATTTGTATACCCACTAATAAACGATAGAGGGTAGAGAAAGTCATGTGAATATAACACATCAGATGTTTATTTTACAGCGTTCATCTCTTCCTTCTCTCTCTCTCTCTCTCTCTCTCTAGTAAAAAATGATATACACTCATGGTACTTGAGTCATAACGACCCCATGAACAAAATTCTAAGAAATATTGTTAAGAAAATGTTTTATCTGTAATTTAGTATTTGTATTGATCAAAATACAGGCAGAGAAACATGAATACATTTATTTTCATCAAAAGCATCAAAATATAAACAAATGACAAAACTATTTGTTTCTTTTTAATGTAAAACTTTATCATAATAGAAGAATACAATAATGGGTGAGCTTCTTTTGAACATAAAACATTGAGCAAAATGCAAGGAAATTTACTGGATGTGTTTTTGAACATAATGTAGCACAGATCAGAATAATATTAATAATAATAGACATGTTTTTGTACATATAACAAATAATTTTTCAGTGTAAATTATTTTTCAAAATACATGTAAATAATAGTGGAGATGCTAGTTTTGAATATGCAAAATTGATAATACGTTACTTCTTACAGTTTGGGCTGTAATATGCAACATGAACTTATAAACATGTTTTTTACCATTTGAACACACAATAAGAGTTTTATTAACACAACTAGAAGGGCAACATTTACATCTGACTCGTTTGTAGCTTTACTTGGAGCCACTGCAGTCTGGTATAGACTGGTCCTTATAATACCCATTGTACACAAACATCTTTCAGAGCTGCTTATTTCTTGTACCCAACCTTCAGTTACTGCAGATGCAGCAAATAAATATCTGACAGATGTCCAATCACAACTTTGCTCATATATTGTTTTACATACCTATCTTTTTGATAAGAAATTTTAGTAAACTAGGAAAATACAGCTTTAGTAATTTCTCAGAACGTTAACAAATTCACATTTAAATATTTTTTTCAGGAATAAGGACCGTCTTCAGCAAAGGAGTAACCTACAAGAAAAGAAAGAAATTAGGAGCTGATACAAACTGTAGAACATCAAGCAAGAAACCAAAACTATTGGTCTAAAATGAAGTATATAAAATTGTTTGTATAAATCGGTAAGATCATTTAGTCATGAGCACTAAAGCTATGGGCGATACATGAGCAGGAAACAGTATAAACTATTAAATAGTACAGTTATATTAAATATATGTATTTACTTGTTATATTTGTTCATGAAGTTTATTGTGTAAATTTTGTAAATAAAATTAATAGGTCTATTTATGAATAAAATAATAAAATAATTCTAGAAACTGCCAGTATAAAAATCAATGTTATAGACTAATTCATGAATGGCTTGTCCATGCTGTTCATTCAGAATATCGATTGTTAATAGATGATGCTCTATTATGTGAAATATAATAATTATATTGAATTTAAGATTACGCTTTATATTTTGCACACCAGGTGCGCAACAACGCCGTATTTCACATGTGTGCAGATATCCCTTCGTGCGTTAAAAGAGTTGCAGAAATCAACGGGGCAATTCAAAGTAAACACAGGTCGGTGGGGAACTGGTGCATTAGCGCGAGTGACCTTCATCCTCTTGCTAATCGCGCTCATTGAGAGATAGTTCGTAGGCTTGCACTAGAGTGCACAGTCCGTGATGATAAACAAGAACAGTGTACTGTTTACAGACCGAAAAGGCCTAGGAATGTTTTCCACTTCAGCTACAGATACTAAATTTTCTGATTGACAAATAATTAAGAAGTCTTTATTGGATCTATCAGTATGTGCCCATAGCTATTTTATTAATTGTGTTTATACTGTTCCTTTCTAGCATTACGATACACACACACATCCACACACACACACACACATATATATATATATATATATATATATATATATATATATTGCAGAGTTAAATAAAAATATTAAAGCACTGTGACGAAAACCACGCACCATGATGGCACGTAGTGTTTTACTGGCACTTGTTTGCTTGCTATGACAATAATAATTATTATAGCAATACTACTACTAATAGGGTTATTAAAAAGAAGAAACAGACTTTATATATTTATTTCTAATGAACGACAATAGACGGTAACACATGAGATACATCACTGAATAAAGAAAAGTTCAAAATTGTATTTTATGTGTTCAAAATGAGCACCATTTGTTAAGCGAGGACGACCAATGCTTTTCCGTTTGCATACGCAACCGTCTTCGACGAAATTATTGTATCAGTTGTACATTTTTATAATGAGATGGATCGTTGTTGAACTTACAACGAAATGCACGCTGCAATGAAACAATGGATTCACTCTTTGCATAATGTAGCACACAAAACTACTTTTTCTGTGGTGTTGCCATTTCTTCATAAACAAACACAGCGCCGCTGTAATGCCTCAAATTTAATAATTTACATGTTATTAATATTCGAGATTAAAATTTGGGTCCTCTACCAGTCCAAACCAGGTATAAAACGTCTCGGTGGGGCTTAAAACTTTTCTCTATTTAGTGATGCGTCGCATGTTGTTATCTACTGCCGTTCATTAAAAATGAACATTTAAAATATATTTCTTCTTTTTGAGTAGTCCTGTATAATAATAAATAATAATAGCAGACGAAACAAATTGCAGTGAATACGTGTTCTCATGTTTGCAAGGTTTTCGTTACAGCGCTTTAATGTTTTGAATTAACTCCGCAATACGTATAATCAATAATGTTAGACAAGAATAGCGTAAACAGAATTAAAAACATATATGGGCGGATACTGATAAAGACGTCAAATAAAGACATATTAGTTACTCATCAATCTAAAAAGTGAGTTTATTCCCTCGAAAATAAAGTCTCTGAAATTGAAGCGAAAACATTCTAAGAACCTTTGTGTCTGTAAACAGTGCACTTTTCTTGTCTATCATCACGGACTTATACACTTTATTGCAAGCCTGGGAAGCGCCTGTCAACGAGCGCGATCCGCTCA
Organism: Deroplatys truncata; assembly: GCA_030765065.1. Lineage (NCBI taxonomy): Eukaryota > Metazoa > Arthropoda > Insecta > Mantodea > Mantidae > Deroplatys > Deroplatys truncata. The sequence goes on along the minus strand of CM060987.1, from coordinate 177,609,325 downwards.
TCGTCTTCGCTTATAAGCAAGAGTAGAACGAAGGTCGATCACACTAATGCGCCAGTTTCCCAGCGACCTGTGTTTACTTGGATTGCCCCGTTGAGTTCTACAACTCTTTTAACGCACGAAGGGAGTCTACATAGTTGAAATACGGCGCTGTTGGGCCACCTGGTATATTGCCATGACATGCACGTAAGTATGTCAAAAGTGCCTGGACCGATCTAAGACATTTCCTTGAGTTAGCACAGTGCTATCATTAAAAGTAAAAAAAAAAAAAATTATTTGAATCTCTCAGATTAACAAAACAGCATATCACACAACGCAGCCGCTAAATCTCCACAAGGTTAGATAGGCTTGTAAAATACTACAAAGGTACATAAATTCACCGAGACGTTTTATACTTGGTTTGGTCTGGTAGAGGACCCGAATTTTAATCTCGAATATTAATAACATGTAAATTATTAACATTTAAGGCATTTAGTTTTCATTAGAAACTGTGACAATAAATATTCGTTAGAAAAAGAAACAAGGAGTAGTATATTGGGGGAATAAATGACCAAAATTATCAAAAGGAACATTTTTTGTTTTTGTGCATTTTTATAAAATGGAATTTTCTCTTTAATTTGATTTATCTTTTATTAATGATGGTGCAATGCTTATATTTTAAATATATTTTTACGTTCTCTACTACGTTTAGTAAGTAGAAGTATTGTATTCCACCCAAAAATTCGATACCGAGATTTCACACGAAATATATGTTTTGAGACCCCCTGAATCCAGACAAAGCATTTTTGGAAACATGTCTGTGTGTGTCTGTGAACAACATAACTCAGAAACGAACAGTCGGATAAACACCAAACTTGGTATTTAGGTTCAGTATCCTCCAGAGATGCGACACGAAGGTTTTCAAGAAAATTCCCCCACCCAAGATTACCGCTTATGTGGAACATTTTTCGAAAATTTTAATTTTCTCAGAAATGGCTATAAGGATTTTGATTAAAATATCATATATTTAAGATACTTTCATGACAAATGAAATCTATATCTCGAATTTTCTGGGAATGTCTCCAAAAGTATTCTTCATTGTGTACGACTTTTGCATAACTGGTAAACCATAAGAGATAGACAAAATTTTACTATACAAAAATGTAGATCGCATAAAAATACACAACTTATGTCATACATTTTTTGTTGTTGAGTGAACCATTTTCGAGATATTGCTTGTTATTCCCTTAAATTTTCCAATATATGTACTTTTTCTCAAATGAGAATTCGTCATTCATTTTTTGTCCTGGTAATGCAAAGAGAATGGAATACTCCACATAGCAACCAGCTCTTAAAATATTTGACTATCGCTTAAAGCCTAGCAATTCCCCTTGCATCTACAAGAAAATTAGCAATAAGATTAACCTCTCGATTAACATGAAACATATGGAGAATAAGCGTTTGTAAAAATAGTTTGTACAAGAGTAGAGAAAGTCATGTGAGTGAACACATCAGATTTTTTAAAATGCTATTGCAACTACAATTTGTAACTCCTACACAACTTGGAATGCTGAGGCAAACTGATGTCTTCTCGGGAAATTTTTGTTCGCGCTCGAGAGTTCAATATCCAAAATTCAGTGAATTTCCCCCTGATGTTTTCATTAAGTTCTTACAGTGTATGGGAGTTTGTTGCACACACCTTACTTTCATGTGATCATCAGAGTCTGGTAAATGTATGTAAGTGGAGTTTGCGGAATTATGGAGTAATTGACTCACACTTAACGTTCTCCTCTAATGAAGCAATTTATATCGCTACGTTTTGTCGCAAAATTACAGATATTGGAGTAAAGAGAAACCCGATTTTATACATGTAATTCCCTTGCATGACGCAAAAATTGGTCTGCAGTACATGAATATTAGGACGTATATTTTATGAAAAAGCAATAAATGCATAGAGGTACAGGAATGACTTACACAATTTTTGAACAGCTAGTTGACGTTTAATGTCTGTCTGGATTTTTCCAACAAGACTTTGCTAATGCGCATACAGCTGATCGATCATTAAATTTAAATCAGGAAATTTTTGAAGGTAGGATAATAAACAATTATGGCCCTCACGATCCTCTGATTTAATTGTCAGTTTTATTTATGGAGAACTTGAAAAATAATATATATGCCGGGTGTTTCAGAAATACTTTTACAAACTTCGGGTATGGCTTCCTCACAGCAAAAGAAGGAAAAACGTTCATATGAACATATGTCCCATAACCCTTAGTTTTCGCGTTATTCCTGTCACAATGAAAGTGTGATTACAACGGCCTTCGGGGTCCAACCTCAAAACTTCATTTCTCTATGCATTCATAGAAGGCGTTGACCCATTGTAGTACATACGGTAGATGGCGAAGTGCTGCCATGTCACGTTGTTTACGTTTGTCATTTGTCATTAATCTGTCTTCAACGTTTCAATTGTGTACACGTAGTGAGTTAACTGCACGTGTTTCGTTCCACCATGGCTGGATATTCATTTCGTGGACAGGTATGGTCGCGCGAATGGTAATGGACGCGAGGCTGCACGGCTCTATCAGATGGAGTTTCCAGACCGAAGACAACAGAGTCATCCAACCTTTGTCGCTGTTTATCTTCGCCTTGTGAGACAGGAACCGTTGCACCACGGACTATTGATCGAGGAAGACCAAGAGTTGTTCGTACGCCGGAACGCGAAGAACAGATGTTAAAGAGTGTCGAAGACGATCCAGGTATCAGTACAGAACAATTGGCTGTGGCATCTGGTACATCACACGTGACAGCATAGAGGATACTTCACGAGCAGCTCCTGTATCCATATCATATTCAACGTGTGCAGGGCCTTTCGCCTGCCGATTGTCCACCACGGGATAACTTTTGCCGAGTTTGTAGCACAAACAGCCAATCCATTGTTTGTCTCGTCAGTTTTGTTTACAGACGAGGCAACGTTTGGGAGAGATGGAGTTACTAATTTCCACAACGTAGGTACACTATGGGCAGATCGTAATCCTCATTCTGTACTTCAGGCTAGACATCAGCAACAGTTTAATCTGAATGTGTGGACTGGCATTGTAGGTGACTGTCTGGTAGGTCCATACGTTTTACCAGCACGTCTTACTGGTGCTGTCTACAGGGACTTTATTCAGAACACTCTTCCCGACTTACTTCACGAAGATGTGCCCCTGCAAATAAGAAAAAACATGTGGTTTATGCATGATGGGGCTCCGGCACATTTTAGTCGCATTGTTTGAGATGCACTGACTGGTATCTACCATGACCGATGGATAGGCAAAGGATGGCCTGTTCCATGGCCTGCACGTTCTCCCGACCTCAATCCTGTGGACTTTTACCTCTGGGGGCATCTTAAATCATTGGTTTATGGAGCAGCCATCCCGGAGGCAGAAACGCTTCATCGACGTGTCATGGAAGCCTGCGAAACCATTCGACACCATCCCGGAGGTTTTGACAGGGTGCGACATTCCACGATTCGACGAGTACAGGCATGCATAGAAGCAAGAGGAGCACATTTCGAGCATTTATTATGAGTTTTGTGTGTTATAAGTGTACCATTGTGTTGAACACCTCCTAACGAGAAAACAAAGGATTATGGGACATAAGTTCATATGAACTTTCTTCCTTCTTTTGGTGTAAGGAACCCATACCCGAAGTTTGTAAAAGTATTTCTGAAACATTCTGTATATATATATATATATATATATATATATATATATATATATATACCAGGTGACTCAGCTGCGCCTATTTATTTTTTAATTTATGCAACGTGCTAAGCGACATATGTGACTTACGCATTTCTTGAATTCCTTCTAATGACTGTTTTGCATAACACTTTATAGAGGTGTGATACATAACTCAGTGCATAAGTTTTTGCGGGAGAGAACGCAATCTCTATGTATGTCGATGCAAAAAACATCCCACCCTGATACTGGGAGCTGCAATACCACCTTTAGCGAATTTTACAAACTTTTATTCTTTAGCATACATCCATGCACCTCTTTGAAAACGCCCCTGAATGAACAACCTATCACATGCATCGGTTGACAAAACCATTTGAAAACAAAATGGCATATCTGCGCAGTGCGACCAATTGGATTTAAACCATTAGTCAATGTACAGCCTTGTCAAAAAATGCTAAGTATTAGGTAGATAATTTCTCTTATTTCACAAACTATGGCGTATTTCAGATCATATAGTAGTTGTAATGACTGATGCAGTTTATTTATTTGAATTAAAACTACCAAACCGAGCTCAAACAACTGTCTGACGCTGCAAAAAGCGTGTAAAAATTCGAGGTGGGGTCTAGTTCTGCGATTACTAATTCGTATAGGAATCTCTGCTCGCAAGGTAACATTGGCTCAATGGTGTTATCATGCTTCCTTTATGACTGTGCCAATTTAATTCGGGTTTAAATCCTTCGGGTGAATTTCGAACTTTTTGATACCTTTTGTTTTATCTCTTTGGACCTATAATTTGATATTATGATATAAATAACATTTTTGATAACATTATAAGTGTGTCCAAAATAGAATAACCGTCATGTTTTGCACCGCAAAGCCCAAATCATATACGGGCACACTCATATGTGAAGAATGCAAGCAGATTACACTGTGCATGTTACAGCACGCAAGGAGGTTTCTCCGGCAAGGTACACAAATGTGCATTGATGAAGGGGGTCGTCATTTTGAACATTTACTTCCTTGATGAAATCCACGCTCTTTAACAATTTATTATTCTGTTTACCCGTGAACTTAGCACATTTACAATTTCTTTGTCAATAGAAGAAGTGCAACGTAAGGTTCAAACATGAAACAAAAACTGTTATATTTAATATCGTCGATATGTGCCCAAGAGAATAGAAGCTACGTAACACGGTTTACAACACCAGATACGGTACAGATTATTAGGGTAAACAGATACACAATTATCTGATTGTAATTCTTATGTCTTTGGCTCATAGAAGAGTTAGTAACAAAAATAAATAAATTAGTACACTAAAATACAGAAAATAAACACAAGGAGAGAGAAAAAGGAACCAAAACAATTTTATATTTGTATCAGATTCGAACCTTCGAAGCTAACCTTTGCTTCACAACATTCTGGCAGCTAAACCACTCGACAAGAACTCACGTAGTTTATTATGCTCTTCGGGAAAACGTTCCTCTACCTCCTTGCAAGCATTATATCCATGAAGCGCCGTCTTTTTTAAGGTTTTCGCAGCTCTTTGGTTCCCATTCAGGCCTTTAATCATTAATGGGGATTGCGTATAGTACCAAATACGAGGGGCACTATTTATATTTTGAGCCTTGGCAACCCTGAATGTTGTAGGTGCCATCTGCCGTTTCCAATGGAAAGTTTTATATTTTTGACCATAATCTACTTCAAACATTTTGTCAATAGAGCGTCATTTTTTTGTTTATACTAACTTGAAAATTTTGTGTCAACAAAAAGATGAAAATGTTCGTGCAATGATTTATAACGACTTTCGACGTGGATTATTAAGACAAGAGTGCATCGATCAACTAACTTCCACATTTGGCGACGAAGCTCCATCCTTTGCCACTGTGAAACGCAGGTATAACGAATTTAATCGTGGCCGCCGTTCGCTCAATGATGAATTTCGTGAAGGTCGTCCAAAATCAGTTGTTGTGCCAGAAAACATTGATGCTGTGCAAAAAATAATAATGGAAGATCGTCATGCGACATATTGTGAGATTGAGGCAACCCTAGGCATTAGTTCCACCAGCATATATAAAATATTGCATGATTATTTTTCCGTGAAAAAGGTTTGCTCTCATTGGATCCCACATAATTTGACGCAACCTCAAAAAGATGCTCGTGTCGATTGGTGTACAAGAATACCTCAAAAGACGTATGTAAGATTGTAACAGGTGACGAATCATGGATCTATGCGTATGAGCCGGAACATAAACAGCAGTCAACTGTATGGGTGTTTGAAGATGAAGCAAATCCAACAAAAGTTGTTCGCACTCGAAGCACTTCGAAGTAAATGGTCGCCTGCTTTTTCAGCAAAACTGGTCATGTGGCAACAATGCCTTTAGAGGAACGTAAAACGGTCAATGCCGAATGGTACACAACCATTTGTTTGCCCGAAGTCTTCAGTGAAGTAAGGAAAACCAACAAGAACCGTAAGATCGTTCTTCATCAAGACAATGCGAGCGAACAAACATCTCGTCTAACAACAGAGTATTTGAAGACTCAAAAAATCGAATTCATGGGTCATCCTCATACAGTCCTGATTTGGCACCCAATTACTTCTTTTTTTTCCCCGAACATCATGAATAAATTGCGTGGACAACGATTTTCGTTGGCAGAAGAAGCGGTTGATGCCTTCAAAAACCATGTTTTGGAGGTGTCTCAAGAAGACTGGAATAAATGCTTTGACAAATGGTTCAAACGGATGCAAAACTGTATTGATCATAAAGGAGAATATTTTGAAAAACCATAAAGCAATTTTCAATTAGAAATTGTTTTGTTTTAATTAATAGGCTCAAGATATAAATAGTGCCCCTCGTAGAAGGGCAGAGTTAAAATAACAGTTTGTTTGCTAAAAGGGTCAATGTTTTCACATTAGACTATAAACGGCGGGTTGCAGAGATACGAATACCTAGTAGCAGCTGACTTACCTGTTATACATTGTGTGTGTGCATGTGTGTGTGTGTTTTCTTATATTAAACCCTGATTACTGTATTAAAATTTTAAGAATCAACATGAAATTGCGAATGTTTTGAATTTCACAGATGGGTATCCTTAAAACTTTTAAATTTGCTAACCAAGCTCTAGCCCATGCAATCAACACCCTTTGCCATATAATTGTCCCTTCCTCATTCTAAATTTAACTGCCCTATACATATTCAGCAATGTTTTGTTAAGAAAATGCTAATGACATTATGGTGAGACCATTGGCATTATTTTACAATAAGGATGTAGAACACATATCGTGGATCGTATCCTGCCAAATATTCTACATATCACAGCAAAAAAAGGTATGTGTATAATTAAACAAACAAAAAAAAGTGCCACGGAATGTGATAAGAGTTAACATCACTTAGCTTCCGTTTCCTCAGTTGTATATGAAGATTTTGCTAAATATGGACTTGTTTGTTAAATATGGGTTTTAATTCTTCTATAAAAGTCTGGTGCGTTGCACCTACATGACTTTCTGTACTCTTGTATAAACTACTTTTACAAACGCTGTCGCGGTAACTTCGTGTTATCTTATTTGCTGAGATCCTGTTATTGTTTTACTATTTTGAATTTTGGGTTCTTTATCCTCCGGCTAGCTATTATTACCCAGTCGAGCAAATCTCTTGAACAGGGTGTGTAAACGGAAAGGAGTTGTTACTAAAAGATAACACTGATAAAAGAATTTGTTTTTACACTTTTATTGCCGTCACACTTCATTAATTTCACAGATTTACTTTTGATACACGCCTGACTGAAACTGTTATATTTTCGAATGTAACTATAATCACTTATTTGCCGCACATTATTAATTCCAGTATTTCACATTTTGTAACTAACTTTACGACGCAAGAGATTCTGTAGAATTGCGTAACGTGTACTTCGTGAATGCTTCTGTTGAACTGTGCGACGTGTAACCCGTGAATGATTCTGTTGAACTGTGCGATGTGTAACGCTTGAATGATTCTGTTGAACTGCGCGACGTGTAACGCGTGAATGATTCTGTTGAACTGTGCGACGTGTAACCCGTGAATGATTCTGTTGAACTGTGCGACGTGTAACGCGTGAATGATTCGCTTAAACTGTGTGTTACCCGTCTCTGGCTTCAGAATTTATACGCCCTCATCCTGATTTGCCTAAACATTATAACAGAGCTGCTATTGGTTAATAAAGCGCGCCAACATTAGCGTCTATTTTTATATCCAATCAAAATTACGAACACATATGCTCTAGGGAAGATATTCCCTCCATTTCTAAAGAAAAGCGCGCTACTCTGACATCATTTGTTTATCTCTTATAATTGATAAACAACTCACCCCCTCGCTCATTGTTACCCGCTCCTATTGTCAGTTTCAGTGAGACCGTGTAAACTTATTTCCTAACAATGCTTATAATTAACAAACATCTCAAATCATTGTCATACAATAATGCTAATTTACACTACAATCACTCTGGCATTTACAGTGTTGTCGTATAAAATACTGCCTCAACGCTTATTATCCACCTACTTGTTAATTTAGATAAAAATTTGCGGAAACTATGTATTGCTAATTTACTTGTAGTCACAAGGGGCATATGGTAGGCTTCAAGCGATAGTCAAATCTTTTAAGAGCTGGTTGCTATGTGGTGCATTCCATTCTCTTTGCATGTCCAGGACATAAAAAAACGAATAACGAATTCCCATTTGAGAAAAAGTATAGGTATTGGAAAATTGAAACAAATAACAAGGAATATCTCGGAAATGGTTCACTCGACTAAAAAGTGTATTATATAAATTGTGTGTTTTAATGAGATCTACACTTTTTGTATGGTAAAACTTTGTCTATCATTCAGAATGGAGAGGACTTTTGGGGACATTCCCAGAAAATTCAAGAGAAACATTTCATTTTTCATAAAAGTATCTTAAACACATGATATTTTAATCAAAATTGTTTGAGCCATTTTTGAGAAAATCAAAATTTTCGAAAAATTGTTCCACGAAATTAAATTTGAGTTTTATTTATGGACGCTAGGATTCCAAAGATGGCCTTACAATATAAAGCTATAGGAAAGAGGGACATAGGAAGGCCAGTTAAAAGATGGAATTTAGACCTAATCCTTGAAAGGCAGAAGAAGAAGAAGATTTATGAACGCTCTTTAACTGCTGTGTTCCTTAGCGTCCCATTCTATATTGGGCGTGAAAGACCAGTAATTTTGCTCAGAGGTCTCTTTATCAGGCCGGACATTCTTTTACGTGCCGTAAATCTACGACACGGACCACCCGCTTTACTTCCCTTCCGAAGGAAGCCATGCTAAGGATTTTTACACCCGAAAAATTCCATCGCCCTCCGCCGAGTTTGAACCCACGACCTCGGGTACTAGAGGCTAAAATGGTAACCACTACACCACAGAGGACGACAAATGTTCCATGTAAAAGATAGTCTGGTGTGGGGGATCTGTCGCATCCTTGGAAGATAGTAAACTCATATACCACGTTTGGTTTATATCCGACTTTTCTTTTTTGAGTTATGCTGTTCACAGACTGACAGACACACGGAAATGTTTCCAAAAATACTGCTTTTTGGATTCAGGGCACCTCAAATCATTTATTTCAGTTGAAATCCAGGTATAGAATTTTTGGCTGGAATTCAATATTTCCCCTGCTTACTATACATATTGGAGAAAGTAAAAATGATTTACAATAAATATCAAATCTGTATACCAATTATATTATGCACTACATCATTACTGTCAGCCAGGCGAATTCAGTGTTTAAGCAGGGATCAATAACAATTTATGGTGTATTAAATATTTGTCAAGGCTATGCGAATTATTCATCTCATCATCGAGTTTGAAATTTCTCTGTTAACGAAGCTCTGTTGTTTAAATTATAATACGAAACAGTGTGATTGTGATACAAACGTGGGCTTGTGCAGGTTGCGGCATTGGTACTCGGTGTTCGCCATCTTATAAATAGCCCACAGGGGGCCTGACTCCCTGCGATACAGCATGCTAGTTCCCACTTGCATTTACTGCAGAAGTACTTTGGTCAACAGCAAGTATCACAGTTAAACTAATTGCACAATTCATAAAAAATCTGATGTGCTACATTCACATAATTTTCTCTACTCTTGCACAAACTATCTTTACAAACGCTTATTCTCCATCTACTTCATGTTAATCGAGATATCGAGATGTTAATCTTATTGCTAATTTTCTTGTAGATGCAAGGGGAATATGGTAGCTTTTAAGCGATGGTCAAATATTTTAACGCTGGTTGCTATGCGGCGCATTCCATTCTCTTTGCTAGTCCAGGACATAAAAAAATGAATAACGAATTTGAGAAAAAGTATAAGTATTGGAAAATTTAAGGGAATAACAAGCAATATCTCGAAAACGGTTCACTCAACAAAAGAAAAGTATAAGACATAAGTTGTGTATTTTAACGAGATCTACATTTTTTGTGTAGTAAAATTTTGTCTATCTCTTATGGTTTACCAGTTATGCAAGAGTCGTTCACAATGAAGAATACTTTTGGAGACATTCCCAGAAAATTCGAGATATACATTTCATTTCTCATGACATTTTCTTAAACATATCATATTTTAATCAAAATCGTTAGAGCCATTTTTGAGAAAATTAAAATTTTCGAAAAATGTTCCATGTAAAGGGTAGTCTGGGGTGGGGGGATTTTCTTGAAAACCTTCGTGTCGCATTTCTGGAAGATACTGAACCTAAATACCAAGTTTGGTGTTTATCCGACTGTTCGTTTTTGAGTTATGCTGTTCACAGACACACACAGACACACACACACACACACAGACACACACACGGACATGTTTCCAAAAATGCTTTTTTTGGATTCAGGAGGTCTCAAAACATGTATTTCCGGTGAAATCTCGGTATCGAATTTTTGGGTGGAATGCAATACTTCCCTTACTTACTATACGTAGTAGAGAAAGTGAAAAAGTATGACATAAATTGTGTATTTAACGCGATCTACATTTTTTGTGCAGTAACATTTTGTCTATTTCATATGGTTTACCAGTTATGCAAAAGTCGTTCACAATGAAGAATATTTTTGGAGAGATGCCCAGAAAATTCAAAATATACATTTGATTTGTCAAGAAAGTATCTTAAATTAGTAATACTTTAATCAAAATCGTTAGAGCCATTTGTGAGAAAATAAAAATTTTCGAAAAATGTTCCATGTAAAGGGTAGTCTGGGGTGGCGGGATTTTCTTGAAAACCTTCGTGTCGCATCTCTGGAAGATACTGAACATAAATACCAAGTTTGGTGTTTAGCCGACTGTTCGCTTTTAGTTATGCTGTTCACAGACACACAGATAGACAGACAGACAGACACATACATGGACATGTTTCCAAAAATGCCTTATTTGGATTCAGGGGCCTCAAAACATGTATTTCTGGTAAAATTCGGTATCGAATTTTTGGGTGGAATGCAATCCTTCACTTACTTGCTATACGTAGTAGAGTTCATGTTTATCGTCAATAGCAACAAAAATTTAAAAGCCTAGGCCTGAGTGGTCAGTTCTAACTCCAGAAAGTTGATCTCACTTTCTACAGTTTGGTCTTCAGGCAGTTATATATTCTACTGAATTATGCCTAACTAGCTGGCTTACCCGTGATGTACAGGTAGCTTTTCGAACCTTGAATAATAGTGTAATTAATTGCATTTATCTCCCCGTAATCTATTGCGGTAAAGAGGCATATACAGGGTGGAAGAGAACTTATTACACTCCTAATATAGACATCATAGAGGTATTATAAACAAAAAAGTATAATAGCCTTTTGTTATGTGATCAGCCGTTTCCAAAAAAAAATAGTTGTTTTTCCAAATTGGATAGTTCATCCCACGATAATGTGTGGATATAATAGTTTCTCACTTGAAACATGGGTAGAGTAAAACCTATTTCTGACCTAGTTTCGGTAGTAACTAAGTGACATTATATAAAGTTTTGAAATAATTAATCATTTTCCGGACGCCGTTTTGTAGTAATGTGGTTGGAAACATAGGCAACTTTGCTAGATCAAAGTAGGTCAGTGTGACAACCGGCTTCTGGACGTAAACAAAACAGAATGCCTAAACTGGGAGTTGGGGTATTAGCGGTTTTGGTTTTGCACACGACTTTCAATCCCAACAAACACGATGAAAGGGTGGTATGATGTTTTGGCGAAATGACAAGTACAACTTGGTAGCTATTAACCTACACTATGTAGCGGGGATAAATAAAAAAGGTTTCTTGGTATCGGGTTTCTGACTCGGAAAGGATTTGTTTTACCGGCTGCTCAGGTAGAGGGTTAATGGTTGGGTCTGGACTCTTATCTCAGGGAGTGTGGATAGGAGGTGAATGACACTCGCATTTCTCCTTCAGTGGCCCGTTTATTCTGAAGATTCACACTTGCATTCCTTTCACCGAATCCCCGTCACACAAGACTTGATTCCGCCTATCATCCCCAGCTAGTATTTACGTGTTTTCCCCGTTCTACTTCTCTTCCTATGTCGAAAAATATGACGTGAATTTTGTTGACTATAATTTAGTCATTTCTACCTGCCTTTCCTCACTTTCACTGAACATTAGCTTTCAAACCTATTCTATCTCGATGCTTAACATGAAATCTCACCAACAATACTACAGGAAGTTATTTACGTTTCGGCATGTTCTCGGCTCCCCTGTACGACACGAAGTGATCCATCTTACACACGTCTTAAACTCCTCTCAGTCTTAGTTAATTTTTCTATTCTCCACCTATTTTCTAGTTTCATTCCTCCTTTTTACTATTCACGTGACTTTTATAATTTCTCATTGGTTATTTTTCTAAGTTTTGCGCCGTTTCCCATTGGTTCGTTATATTTTCAAGTTGACCTTAACCGCGTCTAACATTACCGCCTTACTTCTGCCTGATTACTTTTTCTGTGCGTTTGACTGCACCTGACTTCCTTTCTGTTGTTCTCGTTTCCTGTGAGTTTCACAAAATTCTATATAACTTAAGCGCTTGCAAATGTCTCACGCCTGTTTGTTCTTAAAATATTGCACCTTTTACAGTTTTCACTATGTGTCTCTTCGCTCTAAAATACGGTTTTCCTATATTTTATTTCTATCTGTTTCTTTTACTCACGTTCATATTAGTTATTCGTATCTGTCATTTTACTTAATTTCCCTCTTTATGATTTTATTCCCCCTTTTTCTACTCCTTCATATTATCCTTTATTCTTCCTTCTTCTTCTTATTATTCCCGTCCTTATTATTATGATTATGTTGATTATTAACATTATTATTATTATTATTATTATTATTATTATTCTGGCGGCTCTTATCACGTCAACTAGCAATATGGAAGTAATGTCTTCATGGCCCAATAAGCGTTTCGCTGTCAGCTGTTTATGTCAGCTCCACTAGAAGTTGAGTCATTAACATGTAATACAACTTGAAACTTACAGATTTAGTGATAAAAGAACCCAAGGTGTGTTTAGTGGATAACCACCACGCCCATACAGCGAAGTTGAAACATGTTTACCCGCTGATCTACTTCTGGTTGTGAAAGTGAAAGTGCCATCCCCGCACCAGTTATCGGTCGTTGATGCAACGTTTTCAGCGTGTGCGTTTTAAATTCTAGAAAAACATTAAATATCTCCGCAGAAAATGGTCATAGAAAAAACTAAAAGATACAAGATATGTTCCAAATAATGAGATCTGTAACTGGCTTAAATTAATACAATGTCTTCCGTTCCATCCGGTATATTTACTTGCCTTAGGAAGAAACGAAAGGTCACAGTGGAAATGTTAGACTGGGAGGCTGGAGGTCACAGAAAATGACTACGATTCTGGCGGGATAATCTGTTCATTTTGGGGTTAAAGACTATACACAGTGAAAAATTGAATTCACACAAAAATTCTTAAGTCAAGCAAGAAAGAGATCACCAAGTTGGGATCTACTGGCTGACCAGGGGAGTTGGCGAAATATGGGCAAGTTGCTGTCTAAAATGCGCGTAGCCAGATCAAATTTGTTCAGTTAATCATAGACAATTTATCTTTTGTTTCTTCGTATTTCAGTTTTATCTTAAATATGCATGTTCAGACAATGACCCCTCCACTAAGAGTTTGTATATTAACTTTAATGGTTCACACTATTACACACGCCTATCTATTTTATGAAATTATTGCGTTATGATCTAGATTTTAGAAGATGTTTATGCTGGATCCTTCCCTTTACCCCTTATAATTGTAATTTCGTAAAGCCCCATGACATTCCTAATAAGGGATGAAAAATCCATGATATTCACACAAACGGGTATGAAATATCGGATATTTTTTATGATTTTCTTTGACTCCATCTGACATAGATGAGCTAACTTTGTATACCCTGTAAGTGTCTTTTGGTAATGAAAAATTTATCGGAATTGAAAAATAATTATTTGGACAACCACAGCAGTAAAAGTTATAAACTTTGGTATCTTCAGTTTTGCCCCATAAATATTTAATAACAAAACAGGTACACAGTTTTACATAGTATAGAAGCAATTAATATGAATATACAACAAAAAATTCGATATCGAGATTTCATCAGAAATAAATGTAATGAGGCTTCCTGAATAAGAAAAAAAAAAGGTTTTTAAAAAAGGGTCCGTGTAAGTGTCTGTCTGTGTGTGTCTGTGAACAGCATAATTCAAAAACGAAAAGTCGGATAAACACTAAACTTGGTATTTGGTTTGAGTATCTTCCAAAGATACGATACGAAATTTTTTAAGAAAATCCCCTTACCCAAACTACCCTCCACATGGAACATTATTCGAATATTTTATTTTCTAAAAATGGCTGTAGCGAGTTTGATTAAAATACGATATATGAAAGATATTTACATGACAAACAAAATGCATATATTGAATTTTCTGGGAATAGCCTCTGAAGTCCTTTTAATTCGGAAGGAATTTTGTATAGTGTTGTGTAACTGCTAAACCTCAAGCGATTCACGAAAACGTGCTACACAAAAATTGTATTTCTCTTTAAAACACATAATTGATATAAAATAACTTTTTGTGGCATAAGCCATTTCTGAGATATTCGTTATTAATGGTTCGATGTGTTCATTACTTAACAGTAAACAGAAAACGGTATGGAATTTTAAGGCCAGCATATAGCATCCAGTTCTTAAACATTTGACTATCGCGGTTCTCTTTGTATCTATAAGAAATGTGTAATGTATCTATTTCTGCAAAGATTTATTTGGATTAAAATGAAGGAGATAGGAAAAATAAGCTTTAGTAAGAATAGTTTGTATACCCACTAATAAATGCTAAGAGGGTAGAGAAAGTTATATAGGTGTGTCACATCAGATTTTTGCTTTCTCTACTACGTATATAAGGGAAGTATTGCATTCCACCCAAAAATTCGATACCAAGATTTCACCGGAAATATATGTTTTGAGACCCCCTGAATCCAATAAAAGCATTTTTGGAAACATGCCCATGTGTGTGTCTGTGTGTGTGTGTGTGTGTGTGTGTGAACAGCATAACTCAGAAACGAACAGTCGGATAAACACCAAACTTGGTATTTAGGTTCAGTATCTTCCAGAGATGCGACACGAAGGTTTTCAAGAAAATCCCCCCACCCCAGATTATCCTTTACATGGAACATTTTTCGAAAATTTTAATTTTTTCAGAAATGGCTCTAACGATTTTGATTAAAATGTCATATATTTAAGATACTTTCATGACAAATAAAATGTACATCTCGAATTTTCTGGGAATTTCTCCAAAAGTATTCTTCATTGTAAACGAATTTTGCATAACTGGTAAACCATAAGAGATAGACAAAATTTTACTACACAAAAAATGTAGATCGCATTAAAATACCCAATTTACGTCATATACATTTTTTTGTTGAGTGAACCATTTTCGAGATATTGCTTGTTATTCCCTTAAATTTTCCAATACTTATACTTTTTCTCAAATGGGAATTCGTTATTCATTTTTTGTGCTGGTAATGCAAAGTGAACAGAATACTCCACATAGCAACCAGCTCTTAAAATATTTGACTATCGCTTAAAGCTTACCATATTCCCCTTGTATCTACAAGAAAATAAGCAATAAGATTAACATCTCGATTAACATGAAACATATGGAGAGTAAGCGCTTGTAAAAATAGTTTGTATAAGAGTAGAGAAAGTCATGTGAGTGTAACACATCAGATTTTTTAATTATATAATTTTGGCTGAATAATTTCTAATGCTACGCTGGACACAATTGTTTCTCCGTAATTAATAAGACAGTATAAAATAGAGTCCCCTAACAATTGATATTCAATAATAAATGAATAAAGTATATTTATGTGCAAGTGCTTCATAAGAAATAGCAACGATGAATAATAATGGTAAGTGATAGTAGGAAATGGAATATTAGATACTAATCATTATATAAGAATAAGAGCAGTAATTAAAATGTGACAAATAAAGAAGAAAGAGGAGGCATAGCATGGTTAAGGGCAGGTATATGGAGGCTGAAAGGGAAGCGAAATGGCTATGCACAAGGTGAATTTCCATTATGCGGGGGAAGGGAAGATATACAACATATTATATTTAAATGCAAGGAAACAGAGATTTGGACAAAAGAAAGTTTATGGTATGGAATGAATAGGAATAAAGATATACATACAATTTTAGATAAAAACTGTAAAAATATGGATAAATACTTAGCGAAAGTAAAAAATAAATGGTAATGGACGGTTAAAAGAGGAAAGATAATATAAATAAAAATAAATATAAGAACTACTAAATGTATCAATATGTAATTGTAATTCACAATGACTGGTCATCTTAGTGGCCAGGGCCAAATAGAGAAGGTAGTCTAAATATGTAATAACTTAGCGCTCAAAAACTATTATTATTATAATTAAAATATGTATAATACTTTTATGTAAAACTTCATTTTGTGTAAGATTTGGAACTGGAAAGAAGAAAAATATTGACATTTTGGTACATGGGAAGTAATTAGTGGCTCAGGAAGAGATGAGTTATTAGCGAAGCCCAAGTAAGGGTTCTTTATAACACATTTGAGTAAGTAAATTCCAAGTAGATGCAGATACATTTGAGCTACCGAGCCGACCAATGTACTAACATGTAAACAAGGAGGGAATAAAGAGTCAGCATTAAGAAAGAAAGTACTAAACCGGAAGGCGGAGCGTAATGGAAATAAAGGGGCGTGTGTCGACGCGCCCTTTCATTCAGAATGCAGAACTCCACGCACTCAGTCCGCCCCTCTCAGTTAAACACACTTGGTGACTCATTTGGTGATTAGCACTCAGTGTTCATATTCATCAGCTCAGGTGATGTAAATTGGTATGTGTTCCTGGGTCATCTAATAAGCGATATTAATTACTTTGAAGTAACCTATGCAATAAATGTTTATTCGGGTAACACGGCAGTATTTTGGCTTGGCGTAACATAATTTAATACTTTACTTCACTGGACTCTGGGAAATAAATAAGAATTGTAGCGATAAAGGAGGTTGTTTCAAAATCTCTGTGTTACCCAAGTCCATGAGACGACTTAGCCCAAAGTAAACGACAATACGAACAACACAAGCAGGGTTCACCATCTTTACATTACAAACAGCGAACACTAAAAACGACACCAACCATACAGAGGAAATACAACAAAATCTTTGCAGACACTCACATGTGCAGAGCTTTGCCTAAATGTGCTTTTTATGGGGTTCAGGGAACCTCAAAATCGCGTATTTTCAGTGAAATTTCGATGCTGAATTACAATTCTTCCTCTCCTACCATAGGTTTATGGCATAGAATGCAAAGCTGTTTATTCAAGTCGTCACTCCTTTACGTAATTTTCCAAATATTGAACGTTTTCTTCAACTTTTTGGTTCTAAACGTTGAGAACCCTCTCAAAACACACTCACACAGGCTCATTGACACTTGTAGTTTCTATAGAGGATAGGAACAAATACTAATATTTTGTAGAACATTTTTCCTTCCAGCCAGGAATTCAACCCTGGACCACTGATTTTAGAAGTTAGCATGACAAACACTAGCAATCGAATTTAATTACTTTCTTTACCACGTACCTTGTAGGTAGAGAAGGTATTGCATTCTATCCAAAAATTCGATGCCGAATTTCACCGGAAATACACGTTTTGGGGACCTCTAAATCTAAGGAGTTTTTTAGAAAATGGTCAAGAGCGCACGCCTGTCTGTGAGCAGAATAACTCAAAATCGAAAAGTGGGATAAATATGAAATTTGGTATTTACGTTAGTACCTTCCAAAAATGCGACACGAAAATTTTCAAGAAAATCCTACATCCCAAACTACCATTCACATGTAACTTTTTCGAATTTTTTTTATTTTGTAAAAGATGGTTCTAACGATTTTGATTAAAATATCATATATTAAAGATATTTAGATGGCAAATAAAATGTATCTTTAATTTTTTGGGAATAGCATGTGAAGTCCTCTTCATTTGGAAAGAATGTTATATAATCTCGTACACTTGATAAACGTTAAGCGATAGAGGACAACGGGCTTTACAAAAAACGTAGATCTCTTTAAAACACACAATGTCTTTCAAATACCTTTTTTGTGGCATTAGCCATTTCCGAGATATCCGTTATTAATGGTTCGAATTGTTCAATACTTGGCATTCTTTTAAAGTCCGTCAACATTCAGTTGTTTCTCGCAATGTCATGGAAACAGTATGGAATTTTAAGGCGAGCATATAACGTCTAGTTCTTAAGCATTTGACTATCGCTGTTCCCTTTGTATCTATGACGAAATGTGTAATGAAGCTATTTCCGGAAGGGTTCATCTCATTAGAATGAAGTAGATAGGAAAATAAACTTTCATGAAAACAATTTGTATATCCACTAATGACCGACAAAGAGCAGAGAAAGTCATGGGAATGTAACACATCGGTATTTGTTTTTATTACTGTACATGGTTAAGTGCCTCTCATACATAATGCATTATCATCCAAGATACCAGTGAAAGGATTGTGCAGGTTGTGCACATTTATTGTGAGGTGCCAGTGGATACCCTTTCAGTGCCCATCAACAGCCGCGTGGGTGTTTGTTCCGAATATCAACAAGTGACTGCCGACAGTGAATGGGCTACGCGCACCTGTTGCAGCCCTCATGTATCTTGCATCCAGCTGGCAACCAGCGTTGCATTCTGAAGAGATGCTAATATGTCGTCACTCTTATCATTGTCACCATCACCCGCCTTCCTTATATGCTTTCTCATCTAGAGGATCCGAATTCGAGTCTCGGTTGGAATCAGTTCCACGAAAACTTAAGGATGGTCCGCAATAACCAGAACAGAAACCAGAACGAAAATATTAAAATTAGTGACGGGACGATATCACTATTTCTCGATACTGATTTTTGAACACCGACACTCAATACTCACTTCATAAAAACTGTAAAGGTGATGGCTTGTTCTCTGAATTTTTAGTAGTTTTCTGTGTATATACGGCTGTAACCTCCGAAATTGTTCCTGCTTGACGTTCTCTAATGGCAGCAACTTTTTCCTTTCTCTACTACGTATAGTAAGTAGGGGAAGTATTGTATTCCAGCCAAAAATTCAATACCGCGATTTCACCGGAAATACATGTTTTGAGACCCCCTGAATAAAAAAAAACATTTTTGGAAACATGTCCGTGTGTATTGTCTGTGAGCAGCATAACTCAGAAACGAACACTAGGATAAACACCAAACTTGGTATTTAGGTTAAGTATCTTCCAGAGATGCGACACGAAGGTTTTCAAGAAAATCCCCCCACCCCAGATTACCCTTTACATGGAAAACTTTAATTTTCTCAAAAATGACTAACGATTTTGATTACAATATCATATGTTTAAGATATTTTTATGACAAATGAAATGTATATCTCGAACTTTCTGAGAATGTCCCAAAAGTATTCTTCATTGTGAACGACTTTTGCATAACTGGTAAACCATAAGAGATAGACAAAATTTTACTACACAAAAAATGTAAATCGCGTTAAAAAACACAATTTATGGCATATTCATTTTTTTTGAGTGAACCATTTTCGAGATATTGCTTGTTATTCCCTTAAATTTTCCAATACTTTTTCTCAAATGGGAATTCGTTATTCATTTTTTTATGTCCTGGACATACAAAGAGAATGGAATGCTCCACATAGCAACCAGCTCTTAAAAGATTTGACTATCGCTTAAAGCCTACCATATTCCCCTTACACCTACAAGAAAATTAGCAATAAGATTAACATCTCTATTAACATGAAGCATATGGAGAATAATCGTTTGTAAAAATAGTTGTACAGGAGTAGAGAAAGTCATGTGAGTGTAACACATCAGATTTTTTAAGTATCGTTTTAATATTTTGCCGCTGCAACACTGCAGTCGCGATTTTGAGCGTGCGCGACCACTTCCTCCATTCATTAGGAAGCCAGACGCAGCTGTGGACGATGATTACTTTGTTTTCCTGTTGTTAGAGCGTTTCTAAATGTTGAAAACAATCGAACCACCCGCCGACTGTGAAGTCAGTTCAGTGATTCGTTTTTTGATTGCGAGAAATCTTACGCCCGCAAACATTCATCACCAACTGTATTTATGGGGAAACAACAATGAGTGACAATTCCCGGCCACACACAGCCAAACAAACTCAAGATCTGATCGCATTATTTGGTTGGGAACAGTTCGACCACCCTCCCTACAGTCCGGATTTGGCACCAAGTGATTTTCATCTGTTTCTTCATCTGAAGAAGTTCCTTGGTGTAAAATATTTCAACAACGATGATGTTGTGAAACAAGAAAAACAGACTTGGCTTTCATCTGAGAATAAAGTTTGTTTATTACGTTATTTGCAGCACGCTTTGGGCGTCAATTTGAAGTAGTTTGTATTGAAGGAGTTGTATTATATTTCAACTGTTGAGGAGCCGAACTTGTAGTAGTTGCAACCGCACGTATAGTAAACAGTTTCCGGTAGCCTTCGCCCCAAATGTACTTGCAGGTGGCCTTTGCCCCTAGTTTAAAAAAAATTAACTTTGTAATTTGACTGTTTCTTTAAGTATTAAATATTTATGTTTGCCTCGGCTGCATCAGTATTATTGTTAGAGACATGTTTCTCTTAGCAGGGTTATGGTGCGACAAGAATGTAGGCTTACAGGATTATAATTTACTTCACTCCGTTTATTAGTGCTTGATACGATTTAAATAGCACTTCACTGATATAGAGAGCTGTGAGATTCTTTTTATTATTAAATATTTGCACTTTTTAACTCGTAAACTATTTTTCGTCGCACGCAAATACGTATTAAATCTCTTGTGGACACTTTTTGCGTCTGGTTAGTAACGCTGTCTGCAACCAACTGACTTCTGAATTTGTAAATGTTTCTCCTTTTCAGTTTCTGATTGGCTAATACTAGTCCAATAGAACATCTTCATTTAACTAAAGCTTTTTCTGGTTGTTGATTGGCTATTTTATAAACTGTCACTAAAATTACATTATTGCTTACAAGAATCACAAGTAACATTTAAACTTACTAATTCATTATTGCCTCAAGGTTACCTCATTGTTACCTCATTGTTAGCAACTTTTGACCTATTTCTCACAGCTTCTACATTACTAAATTACGTATTACATTCCCATAACATTATTTAACATGTACATAATAATATAAACATATACAATGACTGTAATATACATTTTTTATATATTGTTACATACACATATTGCTTTAAGGCGGGCTGTTATTGAATTATATATATTATACAATTAGACTAAAATCATTTTAGTGTTCAAAACACTGCCTCACATCACAGGCGGCATCATTCTTTGACGAAGTCATAAATAAGCTGGTTTCGCTACCACAGGTGCCTGAATAACGGCGGTGACTATGTGGATAAGTAACCTAAGGTGTAAGGTAATGAATGATAATAAAGTATTTGGAAAATAATGTTCTGTTATTTTTAAACAATCATTGGTAGTTACTTTAGAAACGCCTCTACTTACGGCACCACAGGCGGTGGACACTGGTGATACATGAAATGATATGATAATTTGCAAAGAAAACGTTTTATGCCTAAGTTTACGATACCTCCGTGGCATTTGATAGGACTGAGGAAAATCTGGAAAAACATCTGTCAAGGAAGACGATCCTGGCGGAGTTTGAACCGAATTTTGACACTGGTAATCTGCATTATGTTGACAGAGTTGCAAGCAGGTGAAAAAAATATCATTGGTCAGTTACAGACACATGACGTTGCAATGCTCAACATGGACTGCCCACTTTGCTATCGATACGGTCATTGATATGCATATACCTTCTTATTCCCGGGGTATTGTGAACCAAAATACTGTATGATGTTTTGCTTCTCGTTTCCGTTCTCGGGTTATTGTGAACAGGTCTTAATCCTTGTAAGATATTTTGTATTTTTTTCTCATTAGAAAATGTTTATAAAAAGCTGTTTATTTTGTGATGTGGGAATAGGGAAACGAAATAAAAAATCTGATGTGTTACACTCACATGACTTTCTCTACTCTTGTACAAACTATTTTTACAAACGTTTATTCTCCATATGCTTCATGTTAATCGAGATAAACATTTGCAGACTCTATCTTATTGCTAAGTTTCTTGTAGATGTAAGGGGAATATATATTTACAAGGGCACTATAGAAATACAGTAGCCTTTAAGCACATACATATCTCTTAATACCTGGTTGCTAGGGGCAGCACCATTCCCTTTGCCACAGATTAATGCTCTTTGTATATACAAGAAAATCTGATGTGTTACACTCACATGACTTTCCCTACTCTTGTACAATCTAATTTTATAAACGCCTATTCTCCATATGCTTCATGTTAATCGAGATATCGAGCTGTCAATCTTATTGGTAATATTCATGTAGATGCAAGGGGAATATGGTAGCTTTTAAGCGATAGTCAAATATTTTAACGCTGGTTGCTATGTGGCGCATTCCATTCTCTTTGCATGTCCAGGACATAAAAAAAATCTGATGTGTTACACTCACATGACTTTCTCTACTCTTGTACAAACTATTTTTACAAACGCTTATTCTCCATATGCTTCATGTTAATCGAGATGTCAATCTTATTGGTAATTTTCATGTAGATGCAAGGGGAATATGCTAGGTTTAAAGCTATAGTCAAATATTTTAACGCGGGTTGCTATGTGGCGCATTCCATTCTCTTTGCATGTCCAGGACGTATAAAAATCTGATGTGTTACACTCACATGACTTTCCCTACTCTTGTACAATCTAATTTTACAAACGCCTATTCTCCATATGCCTCATGTTAATCGAGATATCGAGATGTCAATCTTATTGGTAATTTTCTTGTAGATGCAAGGGAAATATGGTAGCTTTTAAGCGATAGTCAAATATTTTAACGCTGGTTGCTATGTGGCGCATTCCATTCTCTTTGCATGTCCAGGACATAAAAAAAATGAATAACGCATTTGAGAAAAAGTATAAGTATTAGAAAATTTAAGGGAATAACAAGCAATATCTCGCAAACGGTTTACTCAACAAAAGAAATGTATATGACATAAATTGTGTATTTTAACGCAATCTACATTTTTCGTGTAGTAAAATTTTGTCTATCTCTTATGGTTTACCAGTTATGAAAAAGTCGTTCACAATGAAGAATACTTTTGGAGACATTCCCAGAAAATTCGAGATATACATTTCATTTCTCATGATATTATGTTAAACATACGATATTTTCATTAAAATCGTTAGAGCCATTTTTGAGAAAATTAAAATTTTCAAAAAATCTTCCATGTAAAGGGTAGTCTGGGGTGGGGGGATTTTCTTGAAAACCTTCGTGTCGCCTCTCTGGAAGATACTGAATCTAAATACCAAGTTTGGTGCTTATCCGACTGTTCGTTTTTGAGTTATGCTGTTCACAGACACACACACAGACACACACACGGACATGTTTCCAAAAATCTGATGTGTTACACTCACATGACTTTCTCTACTCTTGTACAAACTATTTATACAAACGCTTATTCTCTATATGCTTCATGTTAATCGAGATATCGAGATGTCAATCTTACTTGTAATTTTCTTGTAGATGCAAGGGGAATATGGTAGCTTTTAAGCGATAGTCAAATATTTTAACGCTGGTTGCTATGTGGCGCATTCCATTCTCTTTGCATGTCCAGGACATAAAAAAATCTGATGTGTTACACTCACATAACTTTCTCTACTCTTGTACAACCTAATTTTACAAACGCCTATTCTCCATATGCTTCATGTTAATCGAGATATCGAGATGTCAATCTTATTGATAATTTTCTTGTAGATGCAAGGGGAATATGGTAGCTTTTAAGCGATAGTCAAATATTTTAACGCTGGTTGCTATGTGGGGCATTCCATTCTCTTTGCATGTCCAGAACATAAAAAAATGAATAACGAATTTGAGAAAAAGTATAAGTATTGGAAAATTTAAGGGAATAACAAGCAATATCTCGCAAACGGTTCACTCAACAAAAGAAATGTATATGACATAAATTGTGTATTGTAACGCGATCTACATTTTTCGTGTAGTAAAATTTTGTCTATCTCTTATGGTTTACCAGTTATGAAAAAGTCGTTCATAATGAAGAATACTTTTGGAGACATTCCCAGAAAATTCGAGATATACATTTTATTTGTCATGACAATATCTTAAACATATGATATTTTATCAAAATCGTTAGAGCGGTTTTTGAGAAAATTAAAATTTTCGAAAAATGTTCCATGTAAAGGGTAGTCTGGGGTGGGGGGATTTTCTTGAAAACCTTCGTGTCGCATCTCTGGAAGATACTGAACCTAAATACCAAGTTTGGTGCTTATCCGACTGTTCGTTTTTGAGTTATGCTGTTCACAGACACACACACAGACACACACACAGACACACACACACACAGACACACACACACAGACACACACACGGACATGTTTCCAAAAATGCTTTTTTTGGATTCAGGAGGTCTCAAAACATGTATTTCCGGTGAAATCTCGGTATCGAATTTTTGGGTGGAATGCAATACTTCCCCTACTTACTATACGTAGTAGAGAAAGTAAAAATGAATAACGAATTTGAGAAAAAGTATAAGTATTGGAAAATTTAAGGAAATAACAAGCAATATCTCGAAAACGGTTCACTCAACAAAAGAAATGTATATGACATAAGTTGTGTATTTTAACGCGATCTACATTTTTTGTGTAGTAAAATTTTGTCTATCTGTTATGGTTTACCAGTTATGCAAAAGTCGTTCACAATGAAGAATACTTTTGGAGACATTCCCAGAAAATTCGAGATATACATTTCATTTCTCATGACATTATCTTAAACATATGATATTTTCATCAAAATCGTTAGAGCCATTTTTGAGAAAATTAAAATTTTCGAAAAATGTTCCATGTAAAGGGTAGTCTGGGGTGGGGAGATTTTCTTGAAAACCTTCGTGTCGCATCTCTGGAAGATACTGAACCTAAATACCAAGTTTGGTGCTTATCCGACTGTTCGTTTTTGAGTTATGCTGTTCACAGACACACACACAGACACACACACGGACATGTTTCCAAAAATGCTTTTTTTGGATTCAGGAGGTCTCAAAACATGTATTTCCGGTGAAATCTCGGTATCGAATTTTTGGGTGGAATGCAATACTTCCCCTACTTACTATACGTAGTAGAGAAAGTAAAAATGTTGGTTCCCAATTACGAAACGTAACTTAGCATTCCATGGATAATCCAAACATTCATTGCGCTCTTCGTACACAGCCATTCAGAATTTTCGTTGTTATTTACGTTGGTGAAGAACGATTGCAAATTGCTTTATACAAATGTTGTTTAGTTTTTTATGAGGAGTGAGAAAACAACATCAAAATGGTAGGTTCCCGTTTACCCTAAAATGACCATCACAACGACCTTCAAATAAAACACGACTAATGGAATTTACTTTCCCCATAATATCAAGCAACTTTTATTAAAGACATTTTTTTCTACAACGCTTAGTTTTAGAGATATTGTACAGTCTCAACTTAAACTGTCCATCCTGTATAACTGGCCTAAACAAGTACACAAATTTCCAAGAATGTGTGTTCAAATACATCAAGAAAATAGAGCTTGAAAGTTCAACTTGTAGAAAATAAGCTGTATGCGGATTAGCATTATCAGTCAAGGTTGCGTTGTCATAACTATAGCAGATGATAAAAATATATTTACCAAATTTTCGCTAAATAATCCGTTTATAAAATAAGAAAGATCTGATGTGTTATACTCACATGGCTTTCTCTACTCTTGTACATACTATTTTTTCAAACGCTTATGCTCCATATGCTTCATGTTAATGGAGATGTTAATCTTATTGCTAATTTTCTTGTAGATGCAAGGGGAATATGGTAGGCTTTATGCGATAGTCAAACATTTTAAGAGCTGGTTGCTATGTGGCGCATTCCATTCTCTTTGCATGTCCAGGACAAAGAAAAATGAATAACGGATTTGAGAAAAGTATAAGTATTGGAAAATTTAAGGAAATAACAAGCAATATCTCGAAAACGGTTCACTCAACAAAAGAAATGTATTTGACATAAGTTGTGTATTTTAACGCGATCTACATTTTTTGTGTAGTAAAATTTTGTCTATCTCTTATGGTTTACCAGTTATGAAAAAGTCGTTCACAATGAAGAATACTTTTGGAGACATTCCCAGAAAATTCGAGATATACATTTCATTTCTCATGATATTATCTTAAACATATGATATTTTCATCAAAATCGTTAGAGCCATTTTTGAGAAAATTAAAATTTTCGAAAAATCTTCCATGTAAAGGGTAGTCTGGGGTGGGGTGATTTTCTTGAAAACCTTCGTGTCGCATCTCTGGAAGATACTGAACCTAAATACCAAGTTTGGTGCTTATCCGACTGTTCGTTTTTGAGTTATGCTGTTCACAGACACACACACAGACACACACACAGACACACACACACACAGACACACACACACGGACATGTTTCCAAAAATGCTTTTTTTGGATTCAGGAGGTCTCAAAACATGTATTTCCGGTGAAATCTCGGTATCGAATTTTTGGGTGGAATGCAATACTTCCCCTACTTACTATACGTAGTAGAGAAAGTAAAAATGAATAACGAATTTGAGAAAAAGTATAAGTATTGGAAAATTTAAGGAAATAACAAGCAATATCTCGAAAACGGTTCACTCAACAAAAGAAATGTATATGACATAAGTTGTGTATTTTAACGCGATCTACATTTTTTGTGTAGTAAAATTTTGTCTATCTGTTATGGTTTACCAGTTATGCAAAAGTCGTTCACAATGAAGAATACTTTTGGAGACATTCCCAGAAAATTCGAGATATACATTTCATTTCTCATGACATTATCTTAAACATATGATATTTTCATCAAAATCGTTAGAGCCATTTTTGAGAAAATTAAAATTTTCGAAAAATGTTCCATGTAAAGGGTAGTCTGGGGTGGGGGGATTTTCTTGAAAACCTTCGTGTCGCATCTCTGGAAGATACTGAACCTAAATACCAAGTTTGGTGCTTATCCGACTGTTCGTTTTTGAGTTATGCTGTTTACAGACACACACACACAGACACACACACGGACATGTTTCCAAAAATGCTTTTTTTGGATTCAGGAGGTCTCAAAACATGTATTTCCGGTGAAATCTCGGTATCGAATTTTTGGGTGGAATGCAATACTTCCCCTACTTACTATACGTAGTAGAGAAAGTAAAAATGTTGGTTCCCAATTACGAAACGTAACTTAGCATTCCATGGATAATCCAAACATTCATTGCGCTCTTCGTACACAGCCATTCAGAATTTTCGTTGTTATTTACGTTGGTGAAGAACGATTGCAAATTGCTTTATACAAATGTTGTTTAGTTTTTTATGAGGAGTGAGAAAACAACATCAAAATGGTAGGTTCCCGTTTACCCTAAAATGACCATCACAACGTCCTTCAAATAAAACACGACTAATGGAATTTACTTTCCCCATAATATCAAGCAACTTTTATTAAAGACATTTTTTTCTACAACGCTTAGTTTTAGAGATATTGTACAGTCTCAACTTAAACTGTCCATCCTGTATAACTGGCCTAAACAAGTACACAAATTTCCAAGAATGTGTGTTCAAATACATCAAGAAAATAGAGCTTGAAAGTTCAACTTGTAGAAAATAAGCTGTATGCGGATTAGCATTATCAGTCAAGGTTGCGTTGTCATAACTATAGCAGATGATAAAAATATATTTACCAAATTTTCGCTAAATAATCCGTTTATAAAATAAGAAAGATCTGATGTGTTATACTCACATGGCTTTCTCTACTCTTGTACATACTATTTTTTCAAACGCTTATGCTCCATATGCTTCATGTTAATGGAGATGTTAATCTTATTGCTAATTTTCTTGTAGATGCAAGGGGAATATGGTAGGCTTTATGCGATAGTCAAATATTTTAAGAGCTGGTTGCTATGTGGCGCATTCCATTCTCTTTGCATGTCCAGGACAAAGAAAAATGAATAACGGATTTGAGAAAAGTATAAGTATTGGAAAATTTAAGGGAATAACAAACAATATCTCGAAACTGATTCACTCAACAACAAAAAAATCTGATGTGTTACACTCACATGACTTTCTCTACTCTTATACAAACTATTTTTACAAACGCTTATTCTCCATATTTTTCATGTTAATCGCGATAACGAGATGTCGATCTTATTGGTAATTTTCATATAGATGCAAGGGGATTATGGTAGGTTTTAAGCGATAGTCAAATATTTTAACGCTGGTTGCTATGTGGCGCTTTCCATTCTCTTTGCATGTCCAGGACATAAAAAAATGAATAACGAATTTGAGAAAAAAGTTTAAGTATTGGAAAATTTAAGGGAATAACAAGCAATATCTCGAAAATGATTCACTCAACAACAAAAAAGTGTATATGACATAAATTGTGTATTTTAACGCGATCTACATCTTTGTGTAGTAAAATTTTGTCTTTCTCTTATGGTTTACCAGTTATGCAAAAGTCATTCACAATGAAGAATACTTTTGGAGACATTCTCAGAAAATTAAAGATATACATTTTATTTGTCATGAAAGTATCTTAAATATATGATGTTTTATTCAAAATCGTTAGAGCCATTTTTGAGAAAACTAAAACTTTCTAAAAATGTTCAATGTAAGCGGTAATCTGATGTGGGGGATTTTCTTGAAAACCTTCGAGTCGCATCTCGGGAAGATACTGAACCTAAATACCAAGTTTGGTGTTTATCCGACTGTTCGTTTCTGAGTTATGCTGTTCACAGACACACACACGGGCGTGTTTCCAAAAATGCTTTTTTTGGATTCAGGGGGTCTCAAAACATATATTTCCGGTGAAATCTCGGTATCGAATTTTTGGGTGGAATACAATACTTCCCCTGCTTACTATACTTAATAGAGAAAGTAAAAATTAGCTTTAGTAAGAATAATTCGTGTACCCACTAATAAAGATAGAGGGTAGAAAAAGCCATGTGAATGCATCACATGAGGTTTTTATTATTGTTTTAGGCTCAAGGTGGAACTTTGTGTCGTGGTATTAAATATCCAATCCAGTATTTACCTTGCTACGAGGGGAACCACGAAAAGACCTCGGAATTTGAAGTTGGGACTTGCCGAATAAGGGCTGAGCTATCCCGCTAGGTTAATAAAATATTATCACGTCTCTTAGACAGATGAAATTAACTGACGTACAATAAAAACTAGAAGGTACCCCATGGTATAGCTCCTTTGTTAGCGCTTCAGCCATCATTTGCCAGCACCGTACAGTAGTAAAACACGCTCGAGGATTTAACATGTGAAGGCAACAAACACATGCGTGTATGACGTCAGCAAACAGAAAGTAGTGTAGTCAGTGGTGTATAAGTGTAATTTTAGGGACTTGGGAAGGGTCGACCAATCAGAACAGATCAAAGCAGGAGAGGAGCGAACTCTAAACTTAGCAAACGGTCCTGAAGGTGGGGAGCTGGCTACAAGTGCATTTACTGCTTCACTATTCGGTGCGTTCGATGCTGCCTTCAACTGTTTCTGGTCTTTGCTCATTTGTTCCTCCACTTCGACAAGGAAGCAATAGTGTTGGTAAAATTAAGAGATTGCACAAATCTGGACATACAACATTAAACATAATTTAGATTTATTATCATTCAGTATATATACCTTATGGGAAAAATGTGTTACATTCACATGACTTTCTCTACCCACTATCGTTTGTTTTCATATAGCTTTTACAACCTATTATTATAAAATCTTATTACTTTTTCTACCACGTACCTACCGCGATTAAGTCAGAAGGTATTGTATTCCACCAACAAATTCCATACAAAGATTTAACCGGAAATACATGTTTTCATGACCTCTGAATAAAAAATCTGATGTGTTACACTCACATGACTTTCTCTACTCTTGTACAATCTATTTTTACAAACGCCTATTCTCCATATGCTTCATGTTAATCGAGATATCGAGATGTCAATCTTATTGCTAATTTTCTTGTAGATGCAAGGGGAATATGGTAGCTTTTAAGCGATGGTCAAATATTTTAACGCTGGTTGCTATGTGTCGAATTCCATTCTCTTTGCAAGTCCAGGACATAAAAAAATGAATAACGAATTTGAGAAAAAGTATAAGTATTGGAAAATTTAAGGGAATAACAAGCAATATCTCGAAAACGGTTCACTCAACAAAAGAAATGTATATAACATAAGTTGTGTATTTTAACGAGATCAACATTTTTTGTGTAGTAAAATTTTGTCTATCTCTTATGGTTTACCAGTTATGCAAAAGTCGTTCACAATGAAGAATACTTTTGGAGACATTCCCAGAAAATTCGAGATATACATTTCATTTCTCATGGCATTATCTTAAACATATGATATTTTAAACAAAATCGTTAGAGCCATTTTTGAGAAAATTAAAATTTTCGAAAAATGTTCCATGTAAAGGGTAGTCTGGGGTGGGGGATTTTCTTGAAAACCTTCGTGTCGCATCTCTGGAAGATACTGAACCTAAATACCAAGTTTGGTGTTTATCCGACTGTTCGTTTTTGAGTTATGCTGTTCACACACACACAGACACACACACACACACAGACACACACACACACAGACACACAGACACACACACGGACATGTTTCCAAAAATGCTTTTTTTGGATTCAGGAGGTCTCAAAACATGTATTTCCGGTGAAATCTCGGTATCGAATTTTTGGGTGGAATGCAATACTTCCCCTACTTACTATACGTAGTAGAGAAAGTAATAAAAAAGTATTTTTAGAAAACGATCCAGTGTCAGTGTGTGTGTGTCTGTGAATAGCATAACTCAAAAAGGTAAAGTCGGAAAACACCAAACTTCGTATTTAGGTTCATTACTTGCAAGGAAGCAACACATAGATTTTAAAAAAAAATCGCCCTACCCCTTACTTCCCTTTACGTGGAATATTTTTCAAAATTTTTTATTTTCTTAAAAGTGGTCTAAGGATTTTGATTAAAATGTCATATATTAAAGATACTTACATTACAAATAAAATGTAAATCTTGAATTTTTTGGGAATATCGTTTGAGGTACTCTTTATTCGGAAGGAGTTTTATATAATCTTATACAACTGGTAAACGCTAAGCAATGGACGAAAACTTACTACACAAAAAACATAGATCTCTTTAAAACGCACAATTTATTTCAAATAATCTCTTTGTGGCAATAGCCATTTCAGAGATATCCTTATTAATGGATCGAATTGTTAAATACTTAGCCATTCTCTTAAGGTTCTGTCAAGATTCAGCTGTTTTTCGCGATGTCATGGAAACAGTATGGAATTTTAAGGCCAGCATTTAGCGTCCAGCTCTTAAACATTTGATTGTCGCTGTTCTCAACGAAATGTGTAATGTAGCTATTTTTGCAAAGGTTTATTTGGATTAAAATGAAGTAGATAGAAAAATAAGCTTTAGTAGGTATATTAGATAAATAAAAGATAGACGGCAGAGAAAGCCAAGTAAATGTATCACAACATTTTTTTCTGTCTACTAACTGAGATAAGGATTTACAGAAATAACTGCATTACATATATCATTGTAGGTTTAAGAGGGTAGAGGAAACCGAATTGATAGATGTTTAAAAACTGTCCTTTAAATCCCATACTATTTCCAAATGAATGGCCACCGCTTCAGAAAGCGACAAATGTATCGAAAAATTCAAACCAATAACATCGTATATCTTGGAAATAGTTGATACTACAAAAAATTTATTTGAAATAAATTGTCCGATCTATATTTCTGTTATACTACACTTTAATCTATCTTATAGCTACACACACACAAATGTGCGGGTGCCGATATTTTTAGTTCTCTACTCAAAATAAAAATTCTATACCGACATTTCATTGGAAATGCATGTTATGAGGCACCCTGAATACAAAAAGGCATTTTTAAAAATTCTGGTATGTTGCATTCACATGACTTTCTCTACTCTTGTACAAACTATTTTTACCAGCGCTTATTATGCATCTACTTCGTGTTAATCGAGATAAATATTTGCAGAAACTATCTTATTGCTAATTTTGTTGTACAGGGTGGGCGAGAAGTCCCTGTACCCCCTAGTATCGAATGCTAAATTATTTATTTTAGCACAAGTACTTACGTATTAAGTGTCCAATATATCTGTATGTTACCCATCATACTGTAAACACAGTTCCACACGCCTCTATGTTCTTCTTGACATATTCTTGAGCATCTCTGGTGTTATAGTGTGAAATGCATCCTCAACAGCATCCACAGTTCTTCGTTTGTAGATAGATAGATAGATAGATAGATAGATAGATAGATAGATAGATAGATAGATAGATGATAGATAGATGATTGATAGATAGATATATAGATAAATAGATAGATGATAGATAAAAGATAGAGATAGATAGAAAGATAGATAGATGATAGATAAATAGATAGAGAGATAGATAGATAGATAGATAGATAGATAGATAGATAGATAGATAGATAAGGTGTCTTTATTGGTTTCAAATTATTGAAGCTATACACAAGTATTTAGTGCATGGGTCATTGACCGTACATGCATACTTAAGATACAAGGTATGGTGACAAAATAAACAACATAAAAAGAAACAGAAAGGGAAATAGAGATGAATTACCTTTGACTGACTGAACAAATTTGACCTAGCTTCGCGCACTTTAGCCAAGAAATTGCCCATGTTTTGCCGGTCCCTCTGGTCAGCCAGTAGCTCCCAACATGCCAATCTCTTTCTTGAGGGACTTAAGAATTTTTCTTTGAGTTTAATTGTTCGCCGGTTCTCCCACTGAGCGCATTCCGCCAAAATATGTACCCTGTCCTCATCCAAAGCGCAGAATGGGCAGATTCTCCTGCCAGAATCGTCAGTGCCCCCAAGCCCCCCGCCACTCTAAACCATGCCATCCCTGATGTTTCCTTTCTTCCTAAGTTAAGTATATAACGACATGCGCTTTAACGACTCCCCATAATGAGTTGTTAGGTGTAGTGAGGTCAGGACTTCATTTCAAAGGAGCTGGTGTTGCTGATCAACCACGACCAATCCACCGTTCTAGAGAGTGTTCATTTAGGAACTCGCGCACTGCAAGAGCGTAGCGAGGAGGTGCTCCATCTTGCTGCAACCATATGCGTTCTGTGAGGCCCCTTTCCTCAAGCTGAGGTATTAACTATCTTTGTAACATTGTAAATAATTTGCGCCACTCACAGTCCCTTCAAAAAAGTACGCTTCGAGCAGATCACTACCCATATCATTATGTGAGGCGGGTTCTCTTCTAACTCAACTGTGCAATGAGGATTCTTTTTGGCCCAAAAGACAATATTTCTAGCACGTGAGCTGCGATAATTCGCACATTCATCTGAAAACACAACCTTGGTACGGTCCACTGCATTTGGAAATTGAGTTAGCAAACAAGGCATGCTAAAACGCGCTCATTCCGGTCTCTATCCGATAACTTCTTTACGAAAAGGTCTGAGCTTAAGGTGTTTTTTCATGTGATCTCGCATTGTTGTCCTCGGTATACCGAGTTCCGAAGCACGTTACGTGTCGACTTCATAGGAAATTGTTGAATCGAAGCAGACTGTGGTGCATGTTTCATCTCGTGTCTTCTTCCTTCCTCTCTGTGTCCTGTCTTTAACACTGCCAAAAGCAAAAGCACGTCTTTCCCAATCCAGAAGTGTAGCTTTTCGCGGTGGAACCTTATTAAATCTATCCTGGAATGCTTCCACAGTCCGTCTCAATGTCTGTCCTGTGTGTTGTCGTTCGTGCACCCACACACTTGTCACTAAACGCTCCTCAACAGTGTAACTATGACCATGGCTATACATTAAAACTCGACTGCGAGAACATGTAACCATGAATTCCAATAATTGATAAGAAGTAACATAGCTACATAACTTAATAACATTTTATAATCACAGGGGTATAGGCTACGAGGACTTCTCGCCCAACCTGTAGGTAGAGACGGTATTGCATTCCACCCGGTTTTCACAGGGTTTACATGTTTAGAAGTCCCTGAATCCCCCCAAATCATTTTAGAGATGGATCCGTGCGTGTGTGTGAACAGCATAATTCAAAAACGAAAAGTCGGATAAATACCAAAGTGCGGCGATATACTTGACTCACTGAACTCGTTGTAAACTGTCGACTACAGGTCGCCTCTAAACAAACGTAACAACTCCGATGTCGCATCCTATATATTACACATTTCGTTATAGATACAAAGAGAACAGCGATAGTCAAATGTTTAAGAACTGGACGCTATATGCTGGCCTTAAAATTCCATACTCTTCCCATGCAATCCCGAGAGACAACTGAACATTAATAGGACTTAGAATGACTAAGTACTGAATAATTGGAAACACCAATGACGGATATCTCGGAAATGGCTGATGTTTTAAACTAATCTACAATTTTTGTGTAGCATGTTTTCGTCTATCGCTTAACGTTTATCAACTACACAAGATTATACAAAATTTCTTCAGAATGAAAAGGACTTCACAGGCTGTTCCCAGAAAATTCAAGGTATACATTGTGTAATGCAAATACGATATCTTTAGTATATGACATCTTAATTAAAATCGTTAGTTTTTTTAGAAAATCAAAATTCTGGAAAATATGCCATGCAAAGGGTAGTTTACAAAGCGGGAGGTTCCAGGTTTGATCCCCGACGACCACTCAGTCTGACCCATGGATGCTTTCGGGGGTTTTACCGAGTCGTCAGGTGGATGCTGGAGTGCTTCTTTTCAGCCCCTGAATTTCCTTAAATTGAAAAATTAAATTGAATTTTATTTATGGACGCTCTTTAACTGCTGTGGTCCTTAGCGTCCCATTCTATATTGGGCGTGAAAGACCGGTAATTTTGCTCAGAGGCCTCTTTATCAGGCTTGAGGTTATTTTACGTGCCGTAAATCTACTACACGGGACCACCGGCTTTACTTCCCTTCCGAAGGAAGCCATGCTAAGGATTTTTACGCCCGAAAAAATTCATCGCCCTCCACAAGGTTTAAATCCGCGACCTCGGGAACTAGAGGCTAGCATGATAACCACTACACCACGGAAGGCGACCCTGAATTTCCTGTCCCTCCATTCCGTTCCACTGATCATGTCATTCATCCTTCATCCCATTATTTTCTTTTAGAGTCGCAAGTGTCAGTGATGGTATTTCGGTGCAGCGTGGCAGGGTTTTTCCCCTGTGTGAACTCTCTCCGTCCCTCGGCTTTCCGCTTGTTGCCGGGTATCCGAAACTTTTTGAGGGGCGTTGGACCTCCTATGTGTGGGGCGGGGTCCTTGGTCTGCCTGTCCGTCTGTTGGGGTGTCTACTTCTTGGAACTTAGGGTCTCTGCCATTGCTGTACCGTCGCTCCTGGATCCGATCGCCCGGTATCTCCCTCTGAATCGGTGCCGAGTCCCCTCCATAACGGAAGATAAGAAAGGGTAGTTAAGGTGGGGATTTTCTTGAAAATCCTT
The DNA here is from genome assembly GCA_030765065.1 of Deroplatys truncata. Classification (NCBI taxonomy): domain Eukaryota; kingdom Metazoa; phylum Arthropoda; class Insecta; order Mantodea; family Mantidae; genus Deroplatys; species Deroplatys truncata. Next base: position 177,573,545 of record CM060987.1, on the reverse strand, counting down.
GTGTCACATCTTTGGAAGATACTGAACTATACCAAGTTTGATACTCATCCGACTTTTCGTTTTTGAGTTATGCTGCTCACAGACACACCGCACACATTAAAAAGATTTTTTTCTGAATTCAGGGGCCTCAAAACATGTATTTGCAAATGAAATCTCGGTATAGAATTTTTTGGGTGGAATACAATACCTTCTCTACCTAGTAGGTACATGGTAGAGAAAGTAATTAAACCACAGATGACGTCCACGAAACACGGATGGATCAAGAAGAGGAAAGACAATTTACAGCAGTGAGGAAGCTCTCAGTTTGTCCAGCACGCTATGAGGATGGTCTTCCCCAGCAGAGAGCTCCTCTCCCCTGTATACTGCAGTACCTGTGTTTTACGAGTTGTTTAACTGCCGCAGGCCGTGTTTTATATTGCCACCTACTCCGAACGTCTACCTTAGTGGAAATAGAGCGACCTCGCCAAGGTGAAAGACATCGCTTTTAAAATAACCTCACGGGGAATCACCGTGGTCCATTTATTTCACACCGGAACTTACTAATCTTCCGATGTGCCCCAAGACCGGTTTTCTGCGGATGTTAGCTAAACCCGCAAACGATGAGTTATGTTGTTTAGTGCTGAGTGCAGTTTAAAAAAGATTTATGTAACTTTCTGTAACCTTTACCTTACCAAAGATGCTCCAAGAATAGTTGTTGGTTTAATACGAGGAGCATTGTAAACGTTCCCAGCCTGACACAGAAATGTTATGAAGATAACAAATTCATATGTTAGATTAATGTTTTAGATGCTGCTCTGTAAAATTTCAGACACCTAGCACTTCGACCACACAGGGATATTTTGTACATACACCCCCGGGAGGAACGATGAGATGAAGGAGCTACAGATGACGTATGGGCCGCAGGACCGGTCGACGCAGGTGACAGAGACGCGCAGGAGTCCCTAACAGTTACAAGTTAACTACCCAACCATAGTAGAGACCGGGGAAAGTTCGACCCAGCAGCGAAGACTCGAGCGGCCTCCATCAGACGGGGCCGAGAAGAATTTCCAACACACAAGCCATTTACGCCATTACTCCACAGACATTCGCCTAGTGACCAGGGGAAACCTCCGAAAAAAACCATGTATCAGGGAGTGCGGCCGCGGGAATTGAACCCACGACCTCCCGAATGCGGGCCACAGACGCAACCACCTGAGCTATCCCGCTCGGTGACGCTTAAGTGTAGTCACTGCCGAGCACCGCGGTATCATGCGCGACTCGCATTCGTTATGTGCGGGGTTCGATCCCTGGAGACCGCCTACTCTGACCCATGGGTTTTTCATGGTTTCCCTGAGTCGACAAGCGAATGCTAGAGTGGTTCATCTTCTATAACGACTCCCGTCGTTGGCGTGGCTGTGCGCTCTGTAGAGGTGTCTTTTCTGGCGTCATTGAGGGACTGCTCAGTGAGATTTCTCCGCTGAGTGAGCTCTGTTGGGGACCATGGTGGTTCGGTGGCTTGTGGGCAAGCCCGGGTGACATCGGATGCGTTCGATCTGGTAACGTTAAGGACATCGTCCATGCTTGCGGCCATCGTCTTCCGGATCTGGTCCCCTTCGGGTCTCTCCCACACATCTCCCTCTCAGGGGTCAGATAGTAGCAAAAAGGGCAGTTGCGTCCTACTTTCGGTACTCTGTCCCTCTTGCGGGGTACCCTCCGTTCGTCCGTACCCTTATCTTTAATCACTATCTAGCAAGATAACTTCACGGTAACGTGTGAGGCTCGCAATCTGGAGGTTCCGGGTTTGATTCCCGTCGGGCAGACCATTTGTGGTTTCCAGCTGTTGAGGTGGCTTCCCTTCTACCAGAATTTCCTGTTCCCATCATTTCCTTCTATCTGTTTCAGGGTTGTAAGATTAGGCGACGGCAAATGGTGTGTGGCGGCAGAAATTTGGAATTTGCACTCTGGAAAGATTTCTCTCTGGCGCTTGGTGGGACTGCTTTTTTCCTGGGGGGATGTCTCGTCTATCCCCGGGACACCCAAGGTAGGACTAGCGGGATTGATATCCTATTAGAATCGCTAGGGACTCCGCCCTGGCTTGCGCACATTGTTGTCCGGATCTGGTCGCCCTTATGGTTTCCCCTCATGTCTTCCTCCCAGGAATCACTTTGGAAGTGCAAAGGCCCCCACCATGGCCTACGTGCGATGTCGTGCTCCAGTTATTGAAGGTTCCTCCATCTGCTCCTAAGTGTACTCAGTTGTTTCTGACTATCGAGTAAACAAACTAGTGTTAACTTGTATACAAAATGGATAGATAAAAAGCGAAATACGATAAAGTATTCGTTTTGAAGGGTTTAACCTTAACAGAACATAAATGGAGTTCGTATCGACGGTTAAAAGTGGGCTGGTGAACTTAAGGGTGGTCCTTTGTACTTCCATTCAAGATGAACAGCGCTCAGGGCGTTTCAAAACAGCTACATCGGTGAGATTGTTACAAACGTTCACAATTCCTTACTCATTGATCGGTGATTAAAGTACCAGAATTGGTTGGCATTGCAAAGACCTCGATAGGCCATTCCCACTACATTTTACATTATGTTTTGGGCACGATGGGTGCCACGTTTGTTAAAAATGGACAAAAGGCTTATTCGAATGAACATTTCTCCATTTCTCAAGAGCGTTTAGACTTGTTTAAATGGAATTCCAGTGAGTTTCTCCGACGTATCATAACATTAGATGAAATGCGATTCATCACTACACGCCAGAGACGAAGGAGCAGTGCAAACAGTGGGTGGTAACAGTTGAAAGTGCGCCAAAGAAAGTAAAAAACGTTCCATATGCCAGAAAAGTCATGGCTACGGTTTTCTGGAATTCTCATGGTCTACGTCCAGAAAGACAGAACCATCCCCAGGGAGTATTACGCTTCACTATTGCACCGAAGGATGCTATTCAGACTAAACGCCCACAGCTAGCGAAAAGGAATCTTTGATTACGATAATGCGACTTCGCACAGGTCTGTGGTTGTTACTGCAAAGCTGCATTATCTTCGTTATCTAAGGGTAAGGAATTGTTCTGGAATCTTCTTTCTCCCCGCCTTCCGAACATTCTAGAAAACTCATTAAAGCAATTTTTTTAGAAAATAAAAAATAACGAAACATTTTCCATGTAAAGCGCAGTTTAGGGTGGGAGAATTTTCTTAAAAATCTTTGTGCCGCGACCTTGGAAGATGCTGAACTTAAATATCAATTTTGGTACTTAACCGACTTTACCTTTCTGAGTTATACTGCTCACATACATAGACCTTTTTCTAAATACGAGGCGTGTTTCTAAAGTAAGCAGCGACAATTTTTTAAAAAATAACACATCATTTATTTGGAAATACTTTATCATTATTACCTTGCACCTTACATTATCTCTCCACATAGTTGCCGTTTGTCGTAACGGGAAACCAGTTTTTGTATGCCATCGTCAAATAATGATGCCGCCTGTGACGATAGGCCAAGTTTGCACTTCTTGTTTCACAACAGTCCGGATAATAAGCGATTTTCATCTGTTTCTTCACCTGATGAAATTCCTTCTGGAAAACATTTCAACGACGGTGAAACAAGAAGTGCAGACTTGGCTTTCATCACAGGCGGCATCATTCTTTGACGATGGCATACAAAAACTGGTTTCCCGTTACGATGCCGGAATAACGGCGGTGACTATAGGGGTAGTGAAGGGTTATGAATGATGATAAAGTATTTGGAAAATAATATTGTGTTATTTTTTAAACAATAATGGTACTTACTTTTAAAATACGCCTCGTATATATTTGGATTCAGGCAGTCCCAAAACATGTATTTCCGGTGAAATCTGGATATGGCATTTGAGAGGCTTGTTGCCCCACGTATGGTACAAAGTTTCCGGTGACCTTCGCCCCACGTTTAAAATTTAACTTTTATTTTTAATATTTATTTATTTATATATTATATACGTATGTCTCCGCTGTGTCAGTAGTAATTTGCAGAAACATGTATCTCTTAGCAGGGCTGGTGTGGCTAAAGATTGAAGGCTTACGTAAATTATAATTGCATTGTACTGTGTTTTTATTAATTCTTCACACAATTAAATAACACTTCACTGATATATCCTACTGTAGAGCTGTGAGATTTTCGTTAATTGCACCTTTTAACACGTAAACTTTATATTATTCTCACCGCAATGAATTTTTATGTCTCACATTGACCACTTATCGGGTACGTAATCTTGTAGCGTCTGGTTGGGAACGCTGTCTTGTAGCGTCTGTAGCTTGAATTTGCACATTTACTCTATTACAAGTCTCTAATTGGCTAATCCTACTCCAATTGAATACTTTTATTTAACTTAAGCTTTTTCTAGTTGTTGATTGGCTATTTATAAACTGTTTTAAATATTACTTTATTGTTCCAAGAATTATTAGTATAATTATTAAGCTTTCTAATTTATTTTTGTCTCAAGGTTACCTCATTGTTAGCAACCTTCGGCTTCTATTCTCACAGCTCCTACATTGTTAAAACTACGTAATACATTTACATAACATTATTATATATGTACATAAGAATATATACGTAATACAATGACTTATACACATTTTATGTATTATATTATACACATTTTGCTTTAAGGCGGGCTGTTATTATATTTTATATTATATAATTAGACTGATATCATTTAAGTGTTAAAAATACTGCCTCAAAGTTTTGGTTGGAATGCATAGGCAAGCAGCAGAGAAAGTAAGTGGAATTTTCTCTTTATTAACTTGGCTGCTATAATTGTTTAAAGTGAGAGGAATACTTAGTGCTCGCTGAAGGCAATGCCTTATTCAATAGTTGGACCACTAGTCACCTGTATGTTGAGAAATAGCCAGATGCAGATCGACATGTGAGGTTCCTGTCGAAAGGCTGAGCAGAACCCTGGAATAGATATGACGAAACGGGAGCGGGCCCACCCTTGACAACAACCTCTCTGTCACCATTCTGACACATTTGTATATTTTTAAACAGCCCTCTTGCCGAAGCGCTTCCTCAATAAAAGAAACGCGTTCAACACCCTCCACAGCTATTAGCGGTTTGTGTAGTGAAATATTTTGCACGCCATTCTTATTATTAGCAGCGTTCCTTGCCGCTCTCTTTGAAGAGCCGAGACAACCTCCATAAATACATTACTACTGCTGTGATGTGGCGTAGGCAAGTCTGCTGGGCGAGATCTACAGCAGCCTGAGGGTATCTTGTCCTTGGTAGAGTACCACTTATAAATTATTTATAGTAAACTCAAAAGACATTTTCATTTTATCGCTAAATTTGCATAGAGAAGATCAAAAATCGAGTGGGATTTGATTAGACATTTCCATTAATGATAAGTAATGTTAGTATGCGAGGTGGCGGCCCGGTAATGTGCGCGACTCGAACTGGGGATTGATTCCCGCGACCGCCATTCTGACCCAAGGGCTTTTTCGGGGTTTTTCCCCGCTGGAGTGGTTTCTTTCAGCCCCCAAATTTCCTGTCCCTCCATTCCGTCTGTCGAGGATGGTGTTTCGGTGCGGCGTGGCAGGGAAAAAGGATGCTCTCTGTAGAACTTTCTCCGTCCCTGGGCTTTCAACTGGTTGCCGGGGGTAAAAGTACCGTTACTTCTGATCGGGGAGTTGGACCTTCTATGTGGAGCGGGGGTCCCCGGTCTGTTTGTCCGACTGTCGGGGCGTTTCAATCTGGAAACTGTAAGGATCCTGTCATTGCTGTGCCTTCACTCTAGGTTCCGACCCACAGTATCTCCTCTTCCCTCTCGGGGCGCTCCCTTGTGGAGCATAGGAACAATGCTCTCACTGAAGCAGTGCCATGTCCCTCCGATACTCTGGAAAAAGTATAAAATGCATTAAACAATGTTTATTATTAGATGGTTTTTACAACAGCGTTTAAAATGTTAGGAGTATGTAGACGGAGGGGCACTGCAAGTAGGGCACAGAGGGCCCCTTTTGCTTCCAACGTGACCCCTAGGAGGAATGGGTGGCAATAGAGACAGCCCCCATGAAGGGGGCCTTAGCAGGCACACCAAACGTCAGGGTGAAATCCCTTCCAGAGCGCAAATTCCACCGTCCAGCCGCAACAAACCAACCGCCGTCGTCTGGTCCTTCAACTCTGAAAAACAGATGTAAAGTAATGTTGGAGACAGGAAATCTGTGGTAGAACGGGAACCACCTCAGCATTCGCCTACCGATCCGTGGAAGCCATGAAAAAAACCCTTCGTCAGAGTGGTTGCCCGAGATGTCGAAACAGGTCCTCCCAAATACAGTATGAGACATTACCGTGGATCCATCTCGCTCGGTTAAAGCATTTAAAAGTCGTATTCGCCAAGCTTTAGTAAGTTTTTAATGATTCATTAGCCTATTTACTGATTCATTAAATCATTTTATAGCCCAACAAGCATCTTTAACCCTAACGCCCGAGTGCAGAAATTGCAGTCAGTAAAGTCTTAATGATTCAGTAATAACAGTAGTAAAAATGGCAGAGCGTGTCGATTTATTACAGAACTGTTGCATATGGAACTACTTGAAAACAAAATTAGGTAAGAGGTAGTATTATATAATTATTTAAAAAAAATGTGTTACACTCGCATGACTTTCTCGACTCCTGTACAAACTATTTTTACTAACGCTTATCCACCATCTACTTCATGTTAATCACATATATATTCTTATTGCTAATTTTGTTGTAGGTGCAAGAGAAATATGGTAGGCTTTAAGCGGTAGTCAAATCTATTAAGAGCTGGTTGATATGTGGGGCATTCCATTCTCTTTGTATGTCCAGGACATAAAAAAAGTCTGATGAGTTACACTCACATGACATTCTCTACTCTTGTACAAACTATTTTTACAAATGCTTATTCTCCATATGATTTATGTTAATCGTGATATGGAGATGTTAATCTTATTGCTAATTTTCTTGAAGATGCAAGGGGAATTGCTAGGCTTTAAGCGATAGTCAAATATTTTAAGAGCTGGTTGCTATGTGGAGTATTCCATTCTCTTTGCATTACCAGGACAAAAAAATGAATAACGTATTTGAGAAAAAGTATAAGTATTACAAGTATGAGTTATACTGTTCACAAACACACACACACATACAGTCACACAGACACACACACACACACACGGCCATGTTTCCAAAAATGTGTTTTTTTATTTAGAGAGTCTCAAAACATGTATTTCCGGTGAAACCTCGGTATCGAATTTTTGGGTGGAATACAATACTTCTCTTACTTACTATAGGTAGTAGAGAAAGTAAAAAACCTATTTTAAGCATATAAGAAACCTAAAATGAAGACTTACTCCACCTAAAAATCCGGGCCCTACTCATCACATATAAAGAAGTCTATCCTGAGCCAGCAAGCGCCCGAATGAACCAAATTATTGTTACATTAGGGAAACTGGGACATCGCCGTACATAAAAGGAAGCACCACGGTGTGGTATGCAACAGTTATAATATTATGTTTGGCAGGTGCACATATTCTAAAATTAATTGCTGCCAGTAGTTTGGAGAAACCTGTATTTGTTCGCGGGCAAATAAAGTAACGTGACTTTGAAGAGATTGCCTTTGAACTTAAGAGCATTGGTTTATAGAAAGAAGCAAGTTTGTTTAATACCGTTAAATAATACTTGTTTACAGTACATAAGTAACAGTTGACTAAATTGTGAAAGGAAGAGTATTTAATTTTGTATTTAGTACACCGGGAACACTTCTTATTTAAGAGTTTACATAATAATTATACAAAGCTTGATGGTCATAAATTTAGTAGGAGTACTTTAATTTTATTACTTTCTCTACTACGTATAGTAAGTAGGGGAAGTATTGTATTCCGCCCAAAAATTCTATACCGAGATTTCACCGGAAATATATGTTTTGAGACCCCTGAATCCAAAAAAAGCATTTTTGGAACATGTCCTAAGTGTGTCTGTGAACAGCATAACTCAGAAACGAACAGTCGAATAAACACCAAACTTGGCATTTAGGTTCAGTATCTTCCAGAGATGCGACACTAAGGTTTTCAAGAAAATCCACCCACACCAGATTACCCTTTACATGGAAATTTTTTCGAAAAATTTAATTTTTTCAAAAATGGCTCTAACGATTTTGATTAAAATATCATATGTTCAAGATATTTTCATGACAAATGAAATGTGTATCTCGAATTTTCTGGGAATGTCTCCAAAAGTATTCTTCATTGTGAACGACTTTTGTATAACTGGTAAACCATAAAAGATAGACAAAATTTTACTGCACAAAAATGTAGATCGCGCTAAAATACACAATTTATGTCATATACATTTTTTTTGTTGAGTGAACCATTCTCGAGATATTTCTTGTTATTCCCTTAAATTTTTCAATACTTATTTTCTTAAATGGGAATTCGTTATTCATTTTTTTTTGTCTTGGATATGCAAAGAGTATTAATCTGTGACAAAGAGAATTGTGCTGCACATAGCACATAGCTATTAAAAGATATGTGTATGCTTAAAGGCTACTGTATTTCTATATTGCCCTTGCAAATACAAAATAAGGGGAACATAGTACGCCTTAAGCGATAGTCAAATATTTTTAGAACTGATCGCTATGTGTAAAATGTAATTCTCTTTGCATGTCAAAAGATCGTTTCTGCAAATGTTTATCTCGATTAATATGAAATAGATGGAGAATAATAGTTTGTAAAAATAGTTTTTACAAGAGTAGAGAAAGTCATGTGAGTGTAACACATCAGAATTTTTTTTATTGCATTGAGCGGTTGTCTATGTTTGCATCGGTCGCACCACGTACGTGCGCCAAATTTGCGGCGGTGTTACCTCATGTTATAGGTACAAACTTTGCGGCAGTGTCGTGTATTAATAAAGTTTAAAGTTTTTGTGTAATAATTTTTAATGCTTATTTATTATTTATGCCTCGGCTGCGTCAGTAATATCTGGTGGAGCAAGTATCTCTAAATAGGGCTGGTGCGGCTGAAGAATAATGTTTACACACGATACACAAATTATAACTGTATGTTTTCACTTTTTACTTTCTCTACTACGTATAGTAAGTAAGGGAAGTATTGCATTCCACCCAAAAATTCGATACCGAGATTTCACCGGAAATACATGTTTTGAGACCTCCTGAATCCAAAAAAAGCATTTTTGGAAACATGTCCGTGTGTGTGTCTGTGTGTGTGTCTGTGTGTGTGTGTGTCTGTGTGTGTGTCTGTGTGTGTGTCTGTGAACAGCATAACTCAAAAACGAACAGTCGGATAAGCACCAAACTTGGTATTTAGGTTCAGTATCTTCCAGAGATGCGACACGAAGGTTTTCAAGAAAATCCCCCCACCCCAGACTACCCTTTACATGGAAGATTTTTCGAAAATTTTAATTTTCTCAAAAATGGCTCTAACGATTTTGATGAAAATATCATATGTTTAAGATAATGTCATGAGAAATGAAATGTATATCTCGAAATTTCTGGGAATGTCTCCAAAAGTATTCTTCATTGTGAACGACTTTTGCATAACTGGTAAACCATAAGAGATAGACAAAATTTTACTACACAAAAAATGTAGATCGCGTTAAAATACACAACTTATATCATATACATTTCTTTTGTTGAGTGAACCGTTTTCGAGATATTGCTTGTTATTTCCTTAAATTTTCCAATACTTGTACTTTTTCTCAAATTCGTTATTCATTTTTTTTGTGTCCTAGACATGCAAAGAGAATGGAATGCTCCACATAGCAACCAGCGATAAAATATTTGACTATCGCTTAAAAGCTACCATATTCCCCTTGCATCTACAAGAAAATTACCAATAAGATCGACATCTCGATATCTCGTTTAACATGAAGCATATGGAGAATAAGCGTTTGTAAAAATAGATTGTACAAGAGTAGAGAAAGTCATGTGAGTGTAACACATCAGATTTTTTATTTGTCCTTCACGGCAGTTAAATAACACTTTACTGACCTATAGTAATATGGAGCTGTGAGATGTTATTCTTAGTTACGCTTTTAAAGGGTTAACATTTGTATTATCTGCACTGCACTGAATTCTCACGTCTCAAATACAACCACTGAACCGAACTGCTTGGGTGCGTTACTTCGTAGCGTCTACCGTTTGAATTTGTACATTCTTATATTTCTAGCTTCTGATTGGCTAAGCCTACTCCAATAGAATACCTTTATTTTTACTTTGACTGGCTTTCTGCACCCACGTGACTATTTACAAATTATTTTAAACATTACATTGGTATTGTTCCATGGACTATTAGCAGCCTTTTTTTAACTTTCTAATTTATTGTTGTCTCAAGGTTACCTTATTGTTAGCAACCCTCCGCTTCTACTTTGTTACTCTGTTTGCTACGAAAAACAGCTTGCTTCTATTCTCACAGCTCCTACATTATTAAACTACGAAATACATTCACATAACATGTTATACATGTAAATAATAAAATAAACATAATACAATGACTATAATATACACTTTATATATTATAATATAGGCATATTGCTTTTAGGCGGGCTGTTATTTTTTATATATACTATATAATTAAACTGATATCATTTACGTGATAAAAAATACTGCTTCAATTGTTTGTTTGGATGTTGGACAATTTTATTGGTTACTGAATAAAGAATTATTTTGCTAATGTGAACTATACGTTTTAGTTCCCCCCTCCGGTCCACTACCTTTCATGTTTCCTTATTTATTGTTACAAGGGTGTTAATGGGAAGGGGCCACTATTGAAAAAAATGTAAAAGAAAACTATCACCACGCAACAAAGTGTGACACCTAATAATAATAATTAATAGTTAAATAATAAAAGGCTCGTATTATTACCCTAATTAATACAAATAAAACTAAAGCATACAAGCCGTGTGTTGGACAAGGTTGAAAAGGTAGAATCATACCACTGAAAAAGTAAATGCCATTCCCGGGATTTGAACCACGGATCTCCCGGTCCCGTCCGGTTGCGCTTACCATTGAGCTACCATGTCAACATGGCAGTACGACATTAAATTCCATTATCGAAACTATAAGCCCGGAACTTAAAGTACTTACAACATTATAAGTCGTCATTGGGGCATGTCATCTCAATACAATTTGAGATCTCCTTGTGGTTTATCGGGAAAAATGCGAATCAGCTGGGGAATTTAATGTCTTCCCGGTATGTTGCCATGGTAGCTCAGTGGTTAGAGCACCGAACGTAGATCGTGAGATCCGTGGTTCATTTCCCGGGTATGTCATTGAATTTTTCAATCGTCTGATTCTAACTTTCTAATCTAATATAAACAGTAATATAATTAATGTTATAATCAGTGCATCAGTTGGTTTTTATTTAGCTTTTTATTTTATTTATGGACGTTCTTCAACTGCTGTGGTGCTTAGCGTCTCATTCTATATTGGGCGTGAAAGACCGGAAATTTTGCTCAGAGGTTCTTTTACGTGCCGCAAATTTACCACACGGGACCACCGGCTTTACTTCCCTTCCGAAGGAAGCCATGCTAAGGATTCGCCCTCCGCCGGGTTTGAAGCCGCGACCTCGGGAATTAGAGGCTATCATGGTAACCACTTCACCACGGAGGACGACACATATCAGTTGGTGATTAAATAATTGGCGTGCAAATGTAACAGATACAACATAACTAAGTTTCTCAATACATTTAACAGGTGCTTATTTGCGAGGAGTTTCCGGTTATGAATGGAACCTAACAATCGGAATGTCACTAGATTCTAGTGACTTAGTCCACAGTGGTGGAAAAATGTCAAAGTTTGCACTTAAGTAACCTCTCGTATATTGTAACCTCTATACAGTTGTTTGTAGTTATATTTCTTTTATAAAGATCTATGAAAACGTGTTTTCCTGGAGAAAAGAACTATCTAGATCAATTTCTGATCCTCGAAACTCCTTTTCAATGAATTTCTTAAAAAATCTATAGAGCGGATTTCGATACCACGAACTTAAGTAAGTGATCGTTTAATAGTACAGGATACAAGTTATCATTTCTTCAACGCACAATCCTTTTAATTTAAATTTGAATTTCCTTCTCTATTAAGCCTATAGTAAAGGAAATATACATATATAACATTATTATTCGTACACATCAGGTTTTCAATAAAAAAGTCACTCTCTACTTGCTTAAAAACTTGTGTTTTTCTGTGAGTCATTTATACGTGCTTGATGAATCTAATTCAAACTAATTCCAAAGAAAAAATGCATTTCAAAACCTACACCATTGCATGAAGCAGCAATGTTAAAGAAGCAGTCCCCAGTTTTATACAACTTTCCTATTCGTACAGTTGTTAAGAATGACCACTGTGTTGTAAACAGCTTCAACATGCACGTGTTTCAAAGGTCGCTTAGGCTACTGCGGTCGTAGTTGTATGCGTTCTGTCAGTAGTGATCGAAATGGGTAAGCAAAAGGAGCTTAGTTCTGATCTGAAGCAAGTAGTTATAAACTTGGTAGTTAGAGGGCATGCTCTCAGAAAAATAGGAGAGACATTAAATAAACGGTATTCTACCATTCAGTACGTAGTCAAAAAATTTAGGGAGCAAGGTTCTACAAAGAATTTACCAAGAAAACCTAAAGAAAGTAAGCCGAATGCACGAGAGGAACGTTATATTGTAAGCGGAATCCGAGAAAATCCAACATTAAGTGTTTCTCAGTTACGACCATTAGTAGGGAATGTGTCTGGAAAGAAGATGTCTGACCAAACAATTCGTCGTGTCTTATGGAAGTATAGATACCATGGCGAACACCAAGGAAGAAGCCTTATGTAAGTGCAGTAAACAGGAAGAAACGAGTTGCATTTGCTAAACATCACATTCATAAGAATCAGAACTTTTGGGACAGTGTGATATGGTCAGACGAGACTAAGATAAACCTCTTTGGGTCAGATGGGATAAACAGAGTCTGGAGGAAAGCAAATTCAGACAATGACTACCGAAACATTCTTCCCACAATTAAGCATGGTGGTGGTTCCATTATGCTCTGGGCCTGCATGTCATCCAACGGTGTTAGGCAATATACAGTTTATTGATGGCATTATGGACAAATGTGTATTTTGACATTTTAAAGAACTATGTAAAGCAAAGTGCCGAGAAAATGGGCATGGCACCTGGTTATAGGTTTCAGCAGGATAACGATAGTAAACACAAGGCAAGATTGAACAAGAATTGGTTGATGTGGAATGTACCCAAACTATTACAAACACCTCCTCAGAGTCCAGACTTGAATCCAATCGAACATCTGTGGCCAATTCTGAAGAAATGAGTCCGTAAAGCAGAGTAAAATGTAAACAAGAGCTTAAACGCGTTGTGGAAGAGGAATTGAATAAAATTAGCCCAGAAGAATGTAAAAACTTGGTTACTTCTATGAAGAGAAGGTGTGAGGCAGTTATTAAAGCCAAAGGGTACCCAACAAAATATTAGATTATCAGTGGTGTATTTGTTATTAAAATATTACTTCTAATGTACAAATATGGTCATGTTTCTTTTATGATTTTATTTAATTTAACTTGTAAGTTCATAAGTTAATCTTTAGTTAATTCCTAAAACAGCACGTGTTATATTGTTCAACATGTATGGAAAAAAATTTGATGTCTTACACTCACATGACTTTCTCTACTCTTATACAAAATATTTTTACAAACGCCTATTCTCCATCTACTAAATGTTAATCGAGATAAACTTTTGCAGAGTCTATCTTATTGCTAATTTTTTTGTAGATGTAAGGGGAATATATATTTGGGAATACAGTAGCCTTTAAGCACATACATATCTGTTAATAGCTGGTTGCTAGGTGCAGCACCATTCCCTTTGCCACATATTAATACTCTTTGCATATCCAAGACAAAAAAATGAATAACGAATTCCCATTTGAGAAAATAAGTATTGAAAAATTTAAGGGAATAACAAGCAATATCTCGAAAATGGTTCACTCAACAAAAAAAATGTATATGACATAAATTGTGTATTTTAACGCGATATACATTTTTTGTGTAGTAAAAGTTTGTCTATCTCTTATGGTTTACCAGTTATGCAAAAGTCGTTCACAATGAAGAACACTTTTGGAGACATTCCCAGGAAATTCGAGATATACATTTTATTTGTCATAAAAATATCTTAAACATATGATATTTTAATCAAAATCGTTAGAGCCATTTTTGAGAAAATTAAAATTTTTGAAAAATGTTCCATGTAAATGGTAATCTGGGGTGGGGGATTTTCTTGAAAACCTTCGTGTCGCATCTCTGGAAGATACTGAACCTAAATACCAAGTTTGGTGTTTATCCGGCTGTTCGTTTCTGAGTTATGCTGTTCACAGACAGACACACGGACATGTTTCCAAAAATGCTCTTTTTGATTCAGGGGGTTTCAAAACATGTATTTCCGGTGAAATCTCGGAATCGAATTTTTGGGTGGAATACAATACTTCCCCTACTTACTACACGTAGTAGAGAAAGTAAAAATATTAATTTAAATGTATCTTCTAATAAATATTGAAGCATTTTCTTAGAAAATTGAAGTGTACGAATAAGAATGTTATATACTGTACCTGTGCATATTTATTGTATATACATGGTAGAGCTTGTATTCGCTCCACGCCCAAGTACTGCTAATAACGTGTAAGGAACCCCGAGTAGCAACTCGGCCCAATTTAACAGCGGCACGGAAACCATTAAACATGTAGCGAGTGAAGAGCGAACCAACCGGCCGATGATTCATTGCAGGTTATTTGGGGAGTCTGCTCACCGCAACACAACTTGACCATATTCGTTTCCTACGACATGCACCATTTCCTTTCTTCAATTACTATTTATCGGTTGTGGTCATGCACTATGTTCTTCAGCAGCCCAAAATAACTTTCAGGGTTTAAGTACCTCTTACAAAAATCTTAACATTCGTCTGGCCTACTGGAGTGATTCAGAAAATAATAACTATATTTATGTGTCTACCGTCTATTAATTAGAGGTAGGGAAGCAAATAAACTCCAACCTTACGTAATAAAAATCACCAGCAAATAAACTAAAGAAAACATTTGGTGAACTTCTCCATATCCTTGAGGGGAAAACATGGCTGTTTCTCTGTCGTCCTGTGTGGTGTAATGGTTACCATGCTAGACTAGTTCCCAAGGTCGCGTGTTCAAACCCGGCAGAGGGCGATGGATTTTTTCGGGCGTAAAAATCCTTAGCATGGTTTCCTTCGGATCGGGTGTAAAGCCGGTGGTCCCGTGACGTAGATTTACGGCACGTAAAACATCCTCAAGCCTGATAAAGAGGACTGAGCAAACTTTCCAGTCCTTCACGCTCAACATAGAATGGGACGCTAAGGACCACATCAGTTAAAGAGCATCCATAAATAAGATTCAATTTAATTTTTAATTTTGCTGTTTCTCTTACGTTTGTACGAGGGCTGATCAATAAAGACTGAGACTGATTTTTTCCTGAAGCTTTCTTGATAGTTTCCTGTCTCTACCATAAATATTTGAAAAGAACCAGGTTTCATGGATAATTTCCATAGGCGGCAGCACTCTCGTATTGGTAGGTTTGTAGTATTGCTGTACATTGTTGGCTCTACTTGAGTTTCGCATACCACAAAATGGAGGTGACACGAGAAGAGCAATACAGCGCAAAAAAAATTTGTTTTCGGCCAGTATATAGACACCTGATTTCTAAATATTTCACTCTCTCTAGCCTCTTCTTGTACCTATAATGAAATAGGTAATGAAACCATTTGTACGAGGGCTGATCAATAAAGACTGAGACTGATTTTTTTCACAGATATTTATTACTCCATTTCAATGTTGACATGATATGTATCAAAGTAGCCACCTCCTACTTGAATGCACTTTTTATAGCATCTCCGCCAGTCCTCGAACACATGGTGCAGGCC
The DNA here is from genome assembly GCA_030765065.1 of Deroplatys truncata. Classification (NCBI taxonomy): domain Eukaryota; kingdom Metazoa; phylum Arthropoda; class Insecta; order Mantodea; family Mantidae; genus Deroplatys; species Deroplatys truncata. Next base: position 177,557,644 of record CM060987.1, on the reverse strand, counting down.
ATTTTTTGTCAGGTCTTTGAGAATCGCCTCACTTTTCTTCAGCACTGCTTCAGTGCTCTCAAATCGAATGCCCCGGAGCTTTGCCATTAGTGATGGGAATAAAAAGAAATCACAGGTGGCAAGATCTGAGCTATAAGGCGGATGCGCACACAGTTAATGTTGAATTTAGCCAAAAATGCCTAGACTTGATTGGCGACCTGAAGGCGCGCGTTGTCGTGATGAAGTCGCCACTCATTCCGATGAAGTTCTGGACGTTTCCTTGCAATGTGCTTCCTTAGTGTAGCCAATACTGACCTGTAGTACACTGCTGTATCAGTAGAGTGAGGGAGAACAACAATCTCAGCAGCTGTGTTGATGTTGACTTCAGTTATAGCAGAAGCCGAAACATCAAGCCCACCTTGCTTAGCACAGAGGACTCGCCCTTCTTTGAAGTCCTTGAACCACCTAAATACTGTTGCACGAGGTAGTGTATCTTCACTGCATGCTTGCTTCAGCTCTTTGAAAGTTTACGAATAACGACTTAGGATCTCAAAGAGTAAAATTATTGGAAAATTGAAATTATGAGCAACGAATAATTATTATCTCGAAAATTATTAATGGCACAATACGTTTATTGCATATAAATTACGTGTTTTCAAAAAATATATGTGTTTTGTGCCGAAATTTTTGTCTATCTCTTCGATATACACAAGTATACAAAATTAAATCAAAACGAAAAGGATTTCACAAGCTATTCTCAGAAAATTAAAGATATAAATGGTATGTTTTTCCACACAACCCGGGTATGGACAAGGTTGGAAAGGTAGAATCAGACGACTGAAAAGTTAGCTCAATTGGTTAGAGCAACCGGACGGAAACCGGAAGATCCGTGGTTCAAATCCTGGCTATGACACTGAATTTTGCATTCGTCTGATTCTTCAGGCATACATTTTATTAATCAGGCAAATTTCATTAATATTTGACATTTTAATCAAAATCGTTAGAGCCATTTTTGAGAAAATCCAAAATAATGAACCAATTTCCATGTAAAGAAATTTTCTTGTCGATTTTCGGAAGAATCTAACTTAAATACCAAGATTGGTATTTATGCGACATTTTATTTTTAAGTTATGCTGTTCACACACACACCTATTTCTAAACACATTTATTTAACTTCAGGGAACCTCAAAACGTGTATTTAGGGTGAAATCTCGGTATCGAATTCTTGGATGTATTGCAATACTACTTAAAGAAGTAATACAAGTGAAATAAATTGCCTATTTATTTTCTGTATAATCCAGAGTAACAATTTATTTACCAGTAATCAAAATCAATATCATAAACGGACATTAGAATAATGTTAATAATTTTATTTCACAAGTTCTAGCTTTGCAAGGACTGTGTAGTTGGCATCTTCAAGCCATCTCAGACATCCAGTTTTTCCATCACCCGCCCTGACTGGAAATTAAAACGAGGGAAAAGGTAGGCAGGAGCGTTCACCTCCATGCCAAAGGAGCAGAGTTAAAACTGTTATACCTATGTTTCTATATTCACACTGTTGACGATAGCATTTATTGTAACTCAAATGTAACACCGAGAAGCACGCTGAAATTGCACTCAGTAGTACAACATAGCGATCAGGGTCAAAGAAATATGAAGAAGAGAAAATTAAAGTATTTCAGAAACCAGTGCCAAAAAATCACCCAAAACCGAAAAAAGATGAGTGCGTAACAGAAAAATCAAAATAAACCAGAATCAAAGACCAATCATCGCCAACGAAAACGATTCAGTGTCAAAATTAAGAGTCACCGCTGAACAATAGCATCTAGCACAGGAGTTGAAAAATGCACTAAACACACCAAACTAAAACGCAGAGCCACGACATATTATTCATTTCTGAAATATAACCCTCAGAAGCCAAAATAACAGACTCCACAGATGAAAAATGGCAATCTTTGTCAAAAAATCTTATGTGTTGCACTTACATGATTTTCTTTGCTCTTGTACAAACTATGTTTACAAAAGCTTATTCTCCATCAACTTATGTTAAATGGAGATAAACATTTGCAGAAAGTGCTGGTTGTTATGTGGAGCATTTCATTCTCTTTCTATGTCCAGGACATAAAAAATCTAATTGCTAATTCCCATGAGAAAAAGTATAAGTATTTGAAAAGTCAAACAAATAACAAGGAACATCTCGGAAATGGTTCACTGGACAAAAAAAGTATATGACAAATTGTCTAATGAGATCTACATTTTTTGTGTAGTAAAATTTTGTCTATTTCTTACTGCTTACCAGTTATGCAAAATTCATTCAGAATTGAAGTAGTTTGTTTGTTACGTTATTTGCACCACGTATGGACGTCAATTTGAAGTAGGTAGTTGCTGATACGTATTGAAAGCCAGTTTGAAGAAGATGTATTATATTTCAACTGTTGGGGAGCCGAACTTGAAGTAGTTGCAATCGCACATAATAGTACCCGATTTCCGGTAGCCTTCGCCCCAAGTTTAAAAATATTAGCTTTGTAATTTGACTGTTTCTTTAAATATTATATTTATGTTTGCCTCGGCTGCATCAGTATTATTGTTAAGAGGCATGTTTCTATTGGTAGGGTTGTGGTGCGACTGAAGAATGTAGGCTTACCAGATTTTAAGTTTTAATTCACTCCTTTTTATTAATCCTTGACACAAATGAAATAGCACTTCATGATATAGAGAGCTGGGAGATTCTTTTATTTAATACTTGCACTTTTTAACACGTAAACTATTTTCGTCTCACACGAATACGTATTTAATTTCTCGAGGACACATCTCGCGTCTGGTTATGAGCACTATCTAGAAGCAACACGTCTGGTTATGAGCACTGTCTAGAAGCAACTGAACTGAATTCCACCGCCTAAATTTGTAAATTTCTGTATTTCATGTCTCTGATTGGCTAATCCTAGTCCAATAGAATACCTTCATTTAACTAAAGCTTTTTCTGGTTGTTGATCGGCTATTTTTAAACTGTCTCAAAATTTGCATTATTGCTGCTCTAATAATGACTAGTAGCATTTAAACTTCCTTCTCATTATTGCCTCAAGGTTACCTCATTGTTACCTCATTGTTAGCAACTTTAAACCTATTTCTCACAGCTCCTACATTATTAAATTACGTAATACATTCCATAACATTATTGAACATGTTTACAATAATATAATCACATGCAATGACTGTTACATACATTTTATAAATTATTACATACACATATTGCTTCAAGAGAGGGCTGTTATTGAATTTAATATTATAATTCGATTAAAATCTTTAAGTGTTAAAAATACTGCCTCAGAATGAACACGACTTTTGGGGACATTCCCAAAAAATCAAGTTATACATTTCATTTGCCATGAAAGTATCTTAAACATATGGTGTTTTAATCAAAAGGTTCTATGTAAAGGGTATCTGGGGTGGGGAGATTTTCTTGAAAATCTTCGTGTCGGACTTTGAAAGATACTGAACCTAAGTACCAAGTTTGGTATTTATATCTAAGATGTTTCGTTTTTGAGTTATGCTGTTCAAAGACACACAGAAACACAGGGAACCTTTTCTAAAAATTCTTTTTTTTTGGATTCAGGGGGTCCCAAAACATGTATTTCCGGTGAAATCTCGTTATCGAATTTTTGGGTGGAATACAATACTTCCCCTACTTACTATACGTAGTGGAGAAATTAAAAATAGCAGATAGCACTAAAAACAAAGTCGAGTGCTGAAAAGTGGCACTCACTGCTGATCTCCGAAAAGGAGCACTCATCCTCTAAAATAGCCCACATAATTAAAAAACTACATTTCTGCAGAAAAATATTACTCACTTTGAAAAAACCAACTACAGCGACAAAGAAGAAAAAAACAGCAATGCCCGAGAAGTGCACAATGCGGAAAAGCAGCATTCAAAGGAAGAAAAAAAAGGTCACTCTTTGTCGAAACATTTCATTTTGAACCAAAAAACTAATATTTATTTCTTAAATATAACCCTCAGCGACGGAAGATATGAATAACCGCGGGAAAAACAAGTAATTCATCAACTCAATGCTGGAAAATATTTACAAACGCCGAAGAATAGCTCTAAGATCGAAAAGTAGCACCAGATGCCCAAAAATGAAAATGAAAAATATAGCCCAATAGCGTAAAATGTCATTTTCGCAGAAAAATGTCTCCCGGCAGTTGTAGTTCACTTGGAGGCCAATCCCCAGTCTGCTTAAGTGGGAAGGAAAACGTGCGATACGCAATAACGTATCTCAGTATTCAAGGGCAGTAGGCAACTCGCGTGTGTGGTAAACGTGCGGGTACGCAACTAGGATATACACTACGAGATCAAAAGTATCCGGACACCTGGCTGAAAATGACGTACAAGTTCGTGGCGCCCTCCAGCGGCAATGCTGGAAGTCAATATAGTGTTGGCCCACCCTTAGCCTTGATGACAGCGTTCACTCTTGCAGGCATACTTTCAATCAGGTGCTGGAAGGTTTCTTGGGGAATGCCAGCCCATTCTTCACAGAGTGCGGAACTGAGGAGAGGTATCGTTGTAGGTTGGTGAGGCCTTAACGAAGTCGGCGTTCCAAAACATCCCAAAGGTGTTCTATAGGATTCAACTCTGTGCAGGCCAGTCCATTACAGGGATGTTATTGTCGTGTAACAACTCCGCCACAGCCCGTACAGTATGAACAGGTGCTCGATCGTGTTGAAAGATGCAATCACCATCCCCGAATTGCTCTTCAACAGTGGGAAGCAAGAAAGTGCTTAAAATATCAATGTAGGTCTGCGCTGTGATCGTGCCACGCAAAACAACAGGGGTGCAAGCCCCCTCCAGGAAAAACACCACCACACCATAATACCACCGCCACCTCCGAATTTCACTGTTAGCACTACACACACTGGCAGATGACGTTCACCGGGCATTCGCTATACCCACACCCTGCCGTCGGATCGCCACATTGTATACCGTGATTCGTCACTCCACACAACGTTTTGCTACTGTTCAATCGTGTAATGTTGACGCGAGGCGTCGTTTGGCATTTTCCTGCGTGATGTGTGCCTTATGAGCAGCCGCTCGGCCATGGAATCCAAGGTTTCTCACCTCACGCCTAACTGTCATAGTATTTGGAGTGGATCCTGATGCAGTTTGGAATTCCTGTGTGATGATCTGGATAGATGTCTCTCTATTACTCTTTACCACCCTCTTCGAATGTGGGCGGTCGCTGATCGGCCTGTAGGCTTTTGTGCTCTACGTGTCCCTTCACGTTTCACTTCACTATCACATCAGAAACAGTGGACCTAGGGATGTTTAGGAGTGTGGAAATCTCGCGTACAGACTTCTGACACAAGTGACACCTAATCACCTGACCACGATCGAAGTCCGTGAGGCCCACGGAGCATCCCATTCTGCTGTTTCACGATGTCTAGTGACTACTAGGTCGCGGATAATGAGTACCAGGCAGTAGGTGGCAGCACAATGCACCTAAGATGAAAAACGTATGTTTGTGGGGGTGTCCGGATATTTTTGATCACATAGTGTATTTTCGTGTTTAGTCCGCAACTAGCTTACACCGATAGAGCTGTAAACAGCCTCAAAGTAGTTGATAGTATCATATAAATCCTTAATGGCTGGATAACGTCTGCAATATTTGGGTGTTTATGACGCTGCTCGTGCAAAGGTGGTAATTGGTCGAAGGTTACAACACTGGACACAAAAGCCACTGTGTCTTAAACTGTGTCACCAGAACAATGCCCATTTAGTTCTTGTGCCATAAAACCTCACGCTCGGCGGCCCGTCAACGTCTGAGATGGATATTTCTACGAATTGGGATCAGTTCGCACATAAAAAATCCGACAAAGATGAGAGAATGGTTTTTAATAGCTGGCACAGATCGAGCAAACAAATTTTACATGTGTTTTAAGGGGAGATAGGTGACTGAAAGAAGCAAAAGGTTATCGCTGTAGTAAAACACCTATTTCTCTTAAGCTATTGCAGATAAGTTTAACCAAATTTCATATGCATGCACACTAATGTCTGCTACATACACGATTCTATAAATTCTGTCTACATCTAATAAGTATCTTTTAGGAATCGATGTTTTTATCCTGAGAATTTATACTACATAAATAGGGGAAGTATTACATTACACCTAAAAATTCTATACAGAGATTTCACCGTAAATACATGTTTTGGGCTGCCCTAAATTCAAATAAAGCATTTTTGGAAACATGTCCGTGTGGGTGTGTCTGTCTGTAAACAGCATAACTCAAAAACGAAAAGGCAGATAAATACCAAACCTGGTATTTGAAGTTAGTATCTTCCAAAGATGAGACACATAGATTTTCAAGAAAATCCCTCCACTCCAGACTATTCTTTACAGGGAACATTTTTCGAAAATTTTGATTTTCTCAAAAATGGCTCTGAATGTTTGACTAAAATATCAGATGTTTAAGATATTTTAATGGCAAATGAAAAGTATATCTTGAATTTTCTGGGAACGCCCCCAAAATTCTTCATTCTGAATGACTTTCGCATAAGTTAAATTAAATGAAATTGAGTTTTATTTATGGACGCTCTTTAACTGCTGTGGTCCTTAGTGTCCCATTCTATACTGGGCGTGAAAGACCGGTAATTTTGCTCAGAGGCCTCTTTATCAGGCTTCAGGTTCTTTTACGTGCCGTAAATCTATGACACGAGACCACCGGCTTTACTTCCCTTCCGAAAGAAGCCATGCTAAGGATTTTTACGCCCAAAAAAAATCCATCGCCCTCCGAGGCCTCGGGAACTAGAGGCTACCATGGTAACCACTGCACCACGGAGGACGACAACTTTCGTATAACTGGTAAACCGTAAGAGATACACAAAATTTTACTACACAGAAATGTAGATCTCCTTAAATCACACAATTTGTGTCACATATATTTTGTTTTTCTTTTTTGTGGAGTGAACTATTTCCGAGATATTACTCGTTATTTGTTTCAATTTTCCAATACTTGTACTATTTATCAAATGGGAATCCGTTATTCGTTTTTTTTTTTGTCCTGGACATACAAAGAGAATGAAATACTTCACATACCAACCAGCTCTTAAAAGATTTGACTATCGCTTAAAGCCTACCATATTCCCCTACAAGAAAATTAGCAATAAGATATTTTCTGCAAATGTTTACCTCCATTAACATGAAGTAGATGGAGAATAAACGTTTGTAAAAGTTGTTTCTACAAGAGTAGAGAAAATCATGTGAAGGCAACACTCAGATTTTTTTTTAACTAGAAGTTTATGTTCGTTTTTGCAGAAAATATAAATGATGCAAATTTTAAATTTAGTACAGAGCCTCTCAGCAATATTGCTTTTACTTCAAACTAAAATGAATCTAATAGCTTTTATAGCTTTAACAAAAAATTGTAATTCATGAAAAATATGCTCGAAGAAAAAATGCTTACTTTTTTTACTAATAATATTCACTAATGTCCATATTGTTCAGGGTACAGAAATCATTGTAGTTCAGATTATGCAGGCATTATTTTTAAATGTTCCCACAAAGTTCCTTTAGGTTGACCACTACATTCGCAGAAAGAGGTACATAAAGCAAAGAAAATGTAGTTTTGAGGAAAACGAATTTAAGTGGAGGCGTGGCAGGCATTTAAAGGGCGCACTACCCTATTAAATACACATTCAAGGGGGTAAATAATACAGAGTGAGCCAAAAAACTACGAACCGGCTGCGCGGTGTTTTTCCTGTCCGCGGCCTCGGCGCTCGTTGCCGTCTGCCGCTATATAAGGGCGCGGATGAAACCATACAACGTTTTTGAAACTAATTTTAAAGGATTTACTTACCAACTTTATGAAAAGAGATGCTGAAACTGACCACCGTGGTTGTCCAAACAAAATATCCGTGAGGAAATTGCCAGTATTTGTCAACGTGAGCTACGGCGAGTGATGGATAGTTTCCTAAAGAGGTGCCAAAAATGTATGGACAACGACGGTGGCCAGTTTCAGCATCGCCTTTCATAGAGTTGGTAAGTAAAGCCTTTAAAAGTAGTTTTAAAAATGTTGTATGGTTTCATCCCCGCATTTCTATGATAGCGGTAGACGGCAACGAGCGCCGAGGACGCGGGAGGAAAAACACCGCGCAGTTGGTTCGTAGTTTTTTGCCTTACTCTGTATTTCAACTATATAAACCTATATATAGTTATGTTCAGTAAAAAGTGCACATGATTTTTCAGAACATAAAAAGTGGCTGTTTTTTAGACTTCAATCGCCTACCTCCCCTTAAACTTTATGGTATGGTGAAAACTGTAGGAAAGTTTTTTAATAAGTTTACCACAATATCTCTGACCCTGCTGGTCAAAGCACGGACATCCCCTTGTTTAATTCCAATACGTATAATTTGAGGTAGCTTGGTGAAATGTCTTCTTCAGTAGAGATATGTAAATCAAATGTTTAACTAATGCATTTATAGGGTATACAACGGAGAGAGACACCCCTGCGCTCTGAGATCTACGTGAGAATTATTGCGACTACCGTCCCTCGGGTGAAAGGAATGAAGTGAAGTAACCACAGGAGGCTACAGGCCACAGAGACGCGCGGAAGTTTTTAACTGTTCCTGACTAGAGTACCCGTCCCACTACTGGAGCTGCCTAAAGAAGGCGATGAACTACCCAGCGAACTAAAAGCTCTCTGGTGTCCATGGGGAATAATATTTATTGGAGCAAGCATCCGTACCATTTATCCGGCACCGCCTCACGCCACGAAATCTTGAAGCATACCTGAAATATGAGAGGGAAAAGGAATGAAAAGGAAATCGTTGTAGGTGAGAAAACACCCCAGTATTTGCCTACCGACCAGGAAAAACCAAGAAAAGCCCAAGGTCGGAGTGGGCGGTCGATAGGAATCCAACCTGGACCTCCCAAATGCGAGCCTCATAAGTTACCGCGGAGCTATCTCGCTCAGTAAATGATGCGTTTACTGACAGAGTGGGGCCAGGGCCTGACAACACAACTGCCACGGCAGAGGTGTGTGACCATTAACTGATACAGGGAGGTGATGTGGCCAGCATCACGCGTTCCCCAGCCAGAATGTCAGCCTCTGTGGTCGGGAACGCTGCCTGTCACAGCTCCTCACTTTCCTCACGATGTTGAGTGGGCACCGGTCGTATACTCGGGACTCAAAATCCGCACCGCCATGGACGGGATCGAACCCGGCCTCATTCCGGGAACCAGAGCTCCACGCTCTAGCCCACAGCGCCACGGCGAACACTTTCTGCTTCGGCACTACTCACCTACAACCCATTGGAAAAAGGAGTAAATGTTTTTTCAGAGTTTATTTTCAAAGTACAAAATCAATAAAACAATAATATTCCCTTAGAATCTAATTCCATATGGAAAAGTCCTTTACCTTACTTGAGCTAACTTTGCGTTTTTTTTTCATGGAAAATTACATGTATAGCCATAACCAGGCTAAGGATCCGGGACAATTTAGCAAACAATGTATGTACAACCCTCTTTTCTTATTGGAGAATACTCGGCAATGCTCCAGCGAGGATATTGTACCTATGTCCCAAAAGGGGGGATCCACGGAAGGGAAGTAGAGGTGAGAGGGGACATCTGGTGGACGGAACCAGGAGTGATGGCACAGCAATGTCAGGCACCTTACAGTTTCCAGACTGAGACGTGCCGATAGTCGGATAGGCAGACAGGACCCCCGCCCCACACAGAGGGCCCAACGCCCAACTTCGAAGGGGCAGTGTGTTTACGCCGGCAACCAGCTGAAAGCCAAGGGACGGAGAAAGTTCCACAGAGAGCATCGTTTTTCCCTGACACGCCGCACCGAAACACCATCACCGACACTTGCAGCCCTGAAACAGACCTACGGGGTGAAAAATGGAACGAAATGGAGGGACAGGAAATCGGGGACTGAAAGAAACTACTCTAGCATTCGCCAGACGATCTTATAAAACCCCCGAAAAAAACCTACGGGCCAGTGGGCGTTTCAGGGAATCGAATCAGGGACTTCCCAATGCGAATCGCACGCATTACCACGCGTTATGTGAAACCTTACTATAGAGTTGTAAACTCAGTACTGTTGATACAAACAAAGACGCCAGTGCCCTGCCTTGTTTGCTACTTTAAACAGCACAGATTAGTAATAGTGGAAAATGAAGTAGGACACATACGAGGGGCACTATTTATATTTTGAGCCTTGGCAACCCTGAATGTTGTAGGTGCCATCTGACGTTTCCAATGGAACGTTTGACATTTTTGACCATAATCTACTTCAAATAATTTGTCAATAGAACGTCATTTGTTTTGTTTACACTAACTTGAAAATTGTGTGTCAACAAAAACATGGAATTAACTCGTGAAAATGTTCGTGCAATTATTTATTACGACTTTCGAGTGGAATATCAAGAAAACAGTGCATCGATCAAGTAACTTCCACATTTGGCGACGAAGCTCCATCATTTGCCACGGTGAAACGCTGGTATAACGAATTTAATCGTGGCCGCCGTTCGCTCAATAATGAAGTTCGTGAAGGTCGTCCAAAATCAGTTGTTGTGCCAGAAAACATTGATGCTGTGCAAAAACTAATAATGAAAGATCGTCATGCGACATATTGTGAGATTGAGGCAACCCTAGGCATTAGTTCCACCAGTATATATAAAATATTGCATGTTTATTTAGCCGCGAAAAAGGTTTGCTCTCGTTGGACCCACATAATTTGACGCATATCAAAAAGATGCTCGCGTCGATTAGTGTACAAAAATCCTCAAGAAATACAATGACGGTGCCTCCAAAGACGTATATAAGACTGTAACAGGTGACGAATCATGGATCTATGCGTATGAGCCGAAACGTAAACAGCAGTCGACTGTATGGGTGTTTCAAGATGAAGCAAATCCAACAAAAGTTGTTCGCACTCGAAGCACTTCGAAGCAAATGGTCGCCTGCTTTTTCAGCAAACCTGGCCATGTGGCAACAGCGCCTTTAGAGTAACGTAAAACGGTCAATGCCGAATGATACACAACCATTTGTTTGCCGGAAGTCTTCGGTGAAGTAAGGAAAACCAACAAGAACCGTAGCATCGTTCTTCATCAAGACAATGCGAGCGCACACACATCTCGTCTAACAACAGAGTATTTGAAGGCTCAAAAATCGAATTGATGGGTCATCCACCACACAGTCCTGATTTGGCACCCAATGGCTTCTTTTGGTTCCCGAACATCAAGAATAAATTCCATAGACAACGATTTTCGTTGGCAGAAAAAGCCGTTGATGCCTTCAAAAACCATGTTTTGGAGGTGTCTCAAGAGGGCTGGAATAAATGCTTTGACAAATGGTTCAAACGGATGCAAAAGTGTATTGATCATAAAGGAGAATATTTTGAAAAACAATAAAGCAGTTTTCAATCAGAAATTACTTTATTTTAATTATTAGGCTCAAAATATAAATAGTGCCCCTCCTACTTCGGAATGAGAGACACAAGTGTATTGCAGTCTAGTCACGAATCGAATTGTAGACGGCCTCGCATGTAAACAACACCCAAATGCGATACAACACTCCACTATATTCGATGCACAGCAAACTTCACTTCACTCTTAAATTGTTCTGAATCCTTAGTCTGGTCATAGCCATTGCTTAGTAGGTATTACAAGTTGGCGCATCGGCGTTAGAAATTGCAATACAACAGGTTTCTGCGCAACGCCAATCTTCGCCAATGGAGGCGCTCATCTATTCCATAAAAATCTAACAGACAGCTGTCATGACAATGAAATCCTTAATAACTTGTTTCAAATGTTATTTATATATTTTATGCTTATGATGATGTATACCAATTAGTTGGACCTTTATTGGTTCTAGATTCGAATTATACAAGAAAAATCTGATGCGTTGCATTCACAAAACTTTCTTTACCTTTATATAATATTACGCAAAACTCCTTCCTAATGAACAGAACTTCACAGGCTATTTCCAGAAAATACAAGATATACATTTTATTTGTCAAGTAAATATATTCAATATAAAGCATTTTAATCAAATCGTTAGAGCCATTTTTTAGGAAGTCAAAAATATTGAAGGAATGTTACACGTAAAGCGTAGTTTGGTGTGGAGGACTTGTCTTTAAAATCTTCGTGTCACATTTTTGAATGATACTGAACCTAAATATCAAGTTTGGTGTTTATCCGAATTTTCGTTTTAGAGTTATGCTGTTCACAGACACACGGACGGACCTTTTTTCCAAAACTGATGTTTTGGGTTTAGGAGCCTCAAAACTGCATTTCCGGTGAAATCTCGGTAACGAATTTTTGGGAATCCAATACCTTCTCCACTCACCCCCGGGAGGGAGAGATGAGGTGAAGGCCGGAACCAGAAGTGACGGTACAACCATGACAGGCTTCCTACAACTTCCAGATTGAGACGGCCGGCAGTCGGACAGGCAGACTGGGGACCCGCTCCACACAGGTTGAGGCAGTATTTTTAACACTTAAATGATTTCAGTCTAATTATATAATATATAAATTCAGTAACAGCCCGCCTTAAAGCAATATGTGTATGTAACAATACATAAAAAGTGTATATTACAGTTATTGTATATGTTTATATTATTGTATACATGTAATAATGTTATCTGAATGTATTACGTAATTTAATAATGTAGGAGTTGTGAGAATAATAGGTTAAAAGTAGCTAACAATGAGGTAACCTTGAGAAAATAATAAGTAAGAAAGTGTAATAATGCTACTAGTCATTCTTGGAGCAACAATAATGTAAATTTTGAGACAGATTATAAATAGCCAATCAACAACCAGAAAAAGCTTTAGTTAAATGAAGGTATTCTATTGGAGTAGGATTAGTCAATCAGAGACCTGAAATACAGAAATTTACAAATTTAGGCGGTATAAATCAAGTCAGTTGCTTGTAGACAGTGCTCATAGCTGGACGCGTCGGTTGTAGACAGTGTTCCTATTCCTAGTCGGACGCGAGATGCGCCCTCGAGAAATTTAATACGTATTCAGTGTGAGACGAAAAATAGTTTAGTGTTAAAAAGTGCAAGTAATTAATTAAAAAAATCCCACAGCTCTCTATATCAGTGAAGTGTTATTTAAATCGTTGTCAAGAATTAATAAAAAGGAGTGAATTAAAAATTATAATCTGTGTAAGCCTACATTCTTCAGCCGCATCACGCCTTGCAAAGAAATCCATGTCTCTAACAGTAATACTGACGCAGCCGAGGCAAACATAAATATATAATATTTAAAGAAACAGTCGAAATATAATACATCTTCTTCAAATTGGGTCCCAAAGCGTGGGGCAAATAACAATAGAGCAATACAACTTCTTTAAGGTTCCAACGTTACGCCTAAGTAGCGGTCCTTATACCCCGTCAACCAGCCGAAGAATGAGGGATGGAGAAGGTTGAGAGAGAGTATTCTTTTTCTCTGCCACGCTGCACCGAAACACTACCACCAACACTTCCAACCCTGAAGCAGGTCAAACGGGGCGAAAGATGAACTAAATAATTAATGAAATGAAATGGAGGGACATAAAATTCGGGGAATGAAAGAAACCACTCCAGCATTAGCATGGCGACCCGGAAAACCCCCAAAAAAACCTTGGGTCAGAGTAGACCGTCGCCGGAGATCGAACCAGGGACCTCTGTAACCTGATGAAGTGCTACATTCATTCTTGTAGTCCCCATATCCTTAATTCGTCGAAAAAAAAAGCTATGAGCAGAATTTTGCAATTATGCACAACAAACTTAAAGGCCTAAGAGATTAAGCAGACCTAAGAACTGATAGGACCAAATAATTACGCTGTAAGTTTCAAAAACATAGACCAAGGTAGTATCTAGTGGTGTTGACAGTGGTATTGTCGGCAGTGGTGGTGTACTTCATATAGTGGTGAACCAATAACACAGGAATAGATGGCATATACGCCCGTTTTCCATAATTCTGAGGATCATGTACAAGGTCTGGAGGCGAGTGCAGTCATACGAGAGAATTATTTTAAGCCAGAAGCATTGGATGTTACAAGCCAGACTCTAGCAATTATCCTCTCGCAAGATAACGTAAGCATCTTGCTCTCCATTTCTCTAAGGTCAAATCATTTGTCTTATTTAACCATTCCACCATTTGAGACAAAACGTAAAATCTTCCAGCAAAGAGAGAGCAGCTGTGGAGGGACATGTAACAGCTGGAACTCTGAATGCGCTCATCTCTTAGGGATCCAAAATAGCCTGAAGCATCTGCAAATGTATCGACAGTAGTAGTAGTAGTAGTAGTAGTAGTAGTAGTAGTAGTAGTAGTAGTAGTAGAGACAGTATTTTTAACACTTAAATGATTTCAGTCTAATTATATAATATAAATTCAATAACAGCCTGCCTTAAAGCAATATGTATATGTAACAATATATAAAAAGTGTATATTACAGTCATTGTATATGTTTATATTATTGTATCTATATGTAATAATGTTATGTGAATATATTACGTAATTTAATAATGTAGGAGCTGTGAGAATAATAAGTTAAACGTTGTTAACAATGAGGTAACAATGATGTAACCTTGAAGCAATAATGAGTTTGAGAGTTTAACAATATTACTTCTGATACTTGGAAGCAATAATGTAATTTTAGTGATAGTTTATAAAATAGCCAATCAACAACCAGAAAAAAGCTTTAGTTAAATGAAGGTATCCCATTGGAGTAGGATTAGGCAATCAGAAACTGAAAAGGAGAACATTTTACAAATTTAGAGTTCAGTTGCCTGCAAACAGTGTTCCTAACCGGACGCGAGACACGTCCTCAAGAAATATAATATGTATTCGTGTGAGGCGAAAAATAAGTTTACGTGTTAAAAAGAGTGTAATTAATCAACTAAAGAATCTCACAGCTGACTATATTAGTGAAGCGTTATTTAAATCGTATCAATCATTAATAAAAGCAGTGAAGTAAAATTATAATCTGTGTAAGCCTACATTCTTGTCGCATCACAACCCTGCTAAGAGAAACGTGTCTCTAACACTAATACTGACGCAGCCGAGGCAAACATAAATATTTAATTATTTTGTTGTTGTTATTGTATAAATTAATTATACTTTTAATAGACCTTAGCCTGGTGTTAGGCAAGTTTTTAATATAGAGCCAACTGAAAAATTCAACGCCACAGCCGGGATCTGAACACGTTTCTCCCGCTTTCCGTGCGGTTGCTCTAACCATTGAGCTACTGTGATAACATGCCGGTGGGGCATTGAATTCCCCAATCGACTCAAGTTGTTTTCCCAGACATACCTACCAAGGCATCTCCCTAGAGATGACAAACTTAGCGGCGACCTGCTTATTGCAAGTACTTCAGTGCTGGGTGCATATATATATATATATATATATATATATATATAATTATTAAGGGTTTTAATTATTTTTTGTTGTTATTATATAAATTTTTCAGTTGGCTCTATATTAAAAATAAATATTTAATACTTAAAGAAACAGTCAAATTACAAAGTTAATATCTTTTTTAAACTTGGGGCAAAGGCCACCTGAACGTACACTTTGGCGCGAAGGCTACCGGAAACTGTTTACTATACGTGCGCTTGCAACTACTACAAGTTCGGCTCCCCAACAGTTGAAATATAATACAAATTCATCAATTCCAAACTACTTCAAATTGACGCCCAAAGCGTGTTGTAAACAACTGCTAAAATAACCTAACAAACCATCTTTTTTAAATTGACTTACATACGTGGGGCAAATAATAACAATACAACTTTTTCATAGTAGTAGTAGTGCAACATCAGTACTAGTTGTAGCAGCACTGTAACTGCAGTACTAGCAGTAGTGTTAGTGTAGATGCAGTACTCTATAATGACTATTTCAGCTCTGCCGCAAATGGGAGGTGATGACCAATCACGTTTGAAGGAATGTTGCTTTTGAACCAATCACGGTCATGATGCTACTCAATGTTTATCGAAATACCTTTATCACTTTCTCCTTTGTGCTCCTGCTTTTTCTAATACTCCGTGAACTATCACTTTGCAGTGACTCGCTATTAACAATCAATGCCGCTACGTTTAAACTTAATAATCTGATGTATTACACTCACATGACTTTCTCTACTCTTGTACAAACTATTTTTACGAACTCTTATTCTCCATCTATTTCATATTAATCGAGATAAACATTTGCAGAAACGATCTTTTGACATGCAAAGAGAATTATATTTTACACATAGCGACCAGTTCTAAAAATATTTGACTATCGCTTAAGGCGTACTATGTTCCCCTTGTTTTGTATTTGCAAGGACAATATAGAAATACAGTAGCCTTTAAGCAAAGACACATCTCTTAATAGCTGGTTGCTAGGTGCAGCACTATTCCCTTTGCCACAGATTAATACTCTTTGCATATCCAAGACAAAAAAAATGAATAATGAATTCCCATTTGAGAAAATAAGTATTGAAAAATTTAAGGGAATAACAAGCAATATCTCGAAAATGGTTCACTCAAAAAAAATGTATATGACAGAAATTGTGTATTTTAATGCAATCTACATTTTTTGTGTAGTAAAATTTTGTCTATCTCTTATCGTTTACCAGTTATGCAAAAGTCGTTCACAATGAAGAAGGGGACATTCCCAGAAAATTCAAGATATACATTTTATTTGTCATGAAAATATCTTAAACATATGAAATTTCAATCAAAATCGTTCGAGCCATTTTTGAGAAAATTAAAATTTTCGAAAAATGTTCCATGTAAAGGGTAATATGGGATGGGGCAATTTTCTTGAAGACCTTTGTGTCGCATCTCTAGAAGATACTGAGCCTAAATACCAAGTTTGGTGTTTGTAAGACTGTTCGTTTCTGAGTTATGCTGTTCACAGACACACACACAGACACACACACGGACATGTTTCCAAAAATATATATACATGTATTTCCGGTGAAATCTCGGTATCGAATTTTTGGGTGGAATACAATACTTCCCCTACTTACTATACGTAGTAGAGAAAGTAAAAATGACCGAAACGAGATTTGGTAACGGTTTAAATGAAGATGTAGACGAGATTGTTAGTTAGACATGCTAATTATAGCGCAGCGATAAAGAAGAACTTCATTTGTAATCCTTCAGGGATGTTCTCATCACATAAATCGAGAAAGTAATTTTATTAGCTCTACGTATGGACGCCAATTTGAGAAGTTTGTTTGTTACGTTATTTATTAGCACCACGCTTTGGGCGTCAATTTGAAGTAGTTTGTACTGAGGGAGTTGTGTTATATTTCAACTGTTGGGGAGCCGAACTTGAAGTAGTTTCAACCGCACGTATGGTAAACCGTTTCCGGTAGCCTTCGCCCCAAATGTACCTTCAGGTGGTCTTTGCCCCAAGTTTAAAAAAAATATTATCTATGTAATTTCTTTAAATATTATATATTTATGTTTGCCTCGGCTGCGTCAGTGTGTTTGTTACAGACACTTTTCTCTTAGGAGGGTTGTGTGCGACAAGAATGTAGGCTTACACAGATTATAATTTTACTTCACTCCTTTTATTAATGCTTTTTACGAACTAAATAACACTTTACTGATATAGAGAGCTGTGAGATTCTTTTTATTAATTAATTACAATTTTTAACACGTAAATGTATTTTTCGTCTCACACGAATACATATTAAATTTCTTGAGGACACCTTTGCGTCTGGTTAGTAACGCTGTCCGCAACCAACTGAACTGATTTCAACCGCCTAAACTTGTAAATTTCTGTATTTCAATTCTCTGATTGGCTATTCCTAATCCAATAGAATATCTTACTTTAACTAAAGCTTTTTCTGGTTGTTGATTGGCTCTCAAAATTTACATTATTGTACTCCAATAATGACTAGTAGCATTTAAACTTTCAAATTCATTATTGCCTCAAGGTTACCTCATTGTTAGCAACTTTTAACCTATTATTCTCACAGCTCCTACATTATTAGATTACGTAATACATTTACATAACATTATTACACATGGATACAATAATACAAATATATACAATGACTGTTACATACATTTTTATATTTTATTACATACACATATTGCTTTAAGGCGGGCTGTTATTGAATTTATATATTATATAATTAGACTGAATTCATTAAGTGTTAAAAATACTGCATCAACATTGATCATTGTTTCATATTCTTGGGACTTTAAAAACCACTGCACTAGCCTTTCGTTTTTCCCGCCACTTTTGGAGAAGTTTTCTTTTCGCATTCCTTGTTCTCTCACCTCTGAAACCGCTGGTCTTCAAACGGATTTATATGATATTCCTTAAATCATTTCTTGTAGCATTTTAGCCGTGACATTCCACATTGTTTTTATTGAATCAATATGAAGACATCAAACGGAGAAGAGTACGAGATGTAAACAATAAAATTAACGAGATAATTATGTTTTTAAATAATGCTCATAATAAACCACTGAATTTTTATAACTTAACGTTTATTAGCGTTTTTCTGTAAAGAAAGTTATAACCTATAATGTTGATAATATAGGTTTTATTGTTTCATATTTTCTCCAGTAGGGGCATTCTTACAATTACAGATAAAAGAATAGCTAATTCCTACTGCAAGTTCCACACACCAGATGACAGAAAATAATACCTATATGATCAAGTTGCACTGATCAAACAAAACATGAGCATACGATTCTAAATTGTTTTCGAAAACAACGCCACTTATATTGCAAATAAATACAAATATTTTATGATTTTATTATAATAATCATTATTTTTTGGTAAATTACTTCATTTTATTTGTAAAACAGTCTTAACAAATGCCACTCATGATGTCCAAATCCGTCACTTCGTGGCTCAAGAATTTATCGACAGTTTGGAAACCGCTCGTGGCATTACTACAGATAATAGGTACATACCTTATCATAAGAAATATTGGATATGTTGTCCTTCTCTTTTCAAATATTTCTAGCATCTTCTTAGGAAATTTTCATTCACTCTCAAGAGTTCAATATCCAAACCTGAGTGGATTTCTCCCGTGATGTTTTCATTTAGTTCTTAAAGTATAGGGGTTTGGTGTTAGAGTAACCAATGGCAGGTTGCCCAAAATAAAATTCAAATACAAACAGAAAGAAAAAATATCTGATATGTTACACTCACATGACTTTCTCCACTCTTCTACAAACTATTTTTACAAACGCTTATTCTCCATATGCTTCATGTTAATCGACATATCGAGATGTTAACATTATTGCTAATTTTTTGGTAGATGCAAAGGGAATTGGTAGGCTTTAAGCTATAGTCAAATCTTTTAAGAGCTGGTTGCTATGTGGCTAATTCCATTCTCTTTGCATAACAGGACAAAACAAATGAATAACGAATTTGAGAAAAAGTAAGTATTGGAAAATTTAAGGGAATAACAAGCAATATCTCGAAAATGCTTCATTCAACAAAAAAATGTATATGACATAAATTGTGTAATTTAACGCGATCTATATTTTTTGTTTAGTAAAATTTTGTCTATCTCTTATGGTTTACCAGTTATGCAAAAGTCGTTCACAATGAAGAATACTTTTGGAGACATGCCCAGAAAATTCAAGATATACATTTTATTTGTCTTGAAAATATCTTAAACATATGATATTTTAATCAAAATCGTTAGAGCCATTTTTGAGAAAATTAAAATTCTCGAAAAATCTTCCATGTAAAGGGTACTCTATGGTGGGGGGATTTTCTTGAAAACCTTCGTGTCGCATCTCTGGAAGATACTGAACCTAAATACTAAGTTTGGTGTTTATCCGACTGTTCGTTTCTGAATTAAGCTGTTCACAGACACACACGTACACACGGACATGTTTCCAAAAATGCTTTTTTTGGATTCAGGGGTTCTCAAAACATATATTTCCGGTGATATCTTGGTATCGAATTTTTGGGTGGAATACAATACTTCCCCTACTTACTACACGTAGTAGAGAAAGTAAAAATATGACAAATTTTCTCTACATTACAAATTCGCATATTTGTCATAAAATAGTATTAATAAAATACCTATCTTAACGATGTTACGTCATTTATGGTGAATGTTCACCTAAAAATAATTTCGAATACAGCAGTAAACACCTGGTACATACAACATGCTAAAACAACGTTTCAAGTGTTTGTATCATAAGTGGGCGTATGTAAAGGAGAAGGAAATCAAGAATCACAAACTTTCATATTTATTCTGTGAGATGACGTATTTACTCTTGAGAAAAGGTAAATGTTTTGTCGGTTATAGTTTCACAAGATGTGATAATATTTTATAATGTTCAAATATTCCGGACAAAATTTGTTTAGGTAAATCCATAAAATTGACTTTAGAATTCCTGCGGATCATTTGCATTACATAAGCAGGGATTTGGTGGTATGATCTTTAGGGAATGCTCATTTCATGTTCGACATGTGCGTGGATTATGCAAATTATGCTGACATTAGCATATGTCAGTGTCAGGTAAGCATAAATCAGCACACTCCTCGTATTTAAACTTAGAGTTTCTTGAGGGCTGGTTCTCTGCCTATCACTTGCCTAGCAGGACCCTATACTGGCCAGCTCTTTAAACTTATTTTGTAACTAACTTACAACTTCGACGTGGGCCCTAGGCACACGAAGCTGGAACGCCGGACTTCCTCCGTCTACTAGGTAAAAACCAAAGCTGTCTCTCTTCCTCTTCCGTGTAGTTTACTACAAAGATTAGAGCCTCTCTTGAAAGCGCAATTACACGTTAATAGTGTCAACCTTTCGCAACCCTTCCCGTTACCCGCAACGTATAATCCTCTAGATGACCTCCTTGAGCTACGTGTCCGTCCCTATCGCCCCTGACAAAGGCGCTAATTTGGGTAAGGTGACCATTACGTCACAATATACATCATGCTATATTTAGAAAAAGGAGCAATACTGCAACCAATTAATTGATACAAGACGAGATCTATTTTTTCCTGTGGTAAGCTTATGTCTTTCTCTTATAGTTTTTCAGTCGTACAGCAATTTACAAAACTCAAAGTAATGAGGATTTCAGCAATTATTTGCAGAAGATTCGATAAATATATTTTCTTCCTAACAACATCTCAAACATATACGAATTTAGTAAAAGGGTTAGAGCTATTTTTGTGAAAAAAGTAACAAACTATTCATGTAAAGAGTTGTTTGGGGAAACCGAAAGGTGATGAATTGAATACGTAGTTTAGAATTTATTCGGGTTTTCGTTTTTGAGATTTACGTTTCCACACACTTGAAGTAGGTGTTTTGTTTAAGTAATTTATTTACGAAATTTATTAGCCTCACGCTTGGGAAGCCAACTTGAAGAAGTATTGTTCTTCAACTGTTGTAGTTTATTGTTGTTTTTTAAGTTTGCACTACGCTTTGGGTGTTAATTTGAAGAAAATTGTTTGTTACGTAATATGCTGCTACATATGAAAAGCTGATTTAAATATGTAATTTTTTTATTGTCACACTCCAAGTTTAAAAAATATTATATTAACTTTGTTAATAAACTGCTTCTATAGATAGTATTTATGCTTATGTTTGCCTCGGCTGCGTCAGTCTTACTTTAGAGTGACGTATCTCTTAGACAGGGCGTGGTGCGACAAGAATGTAGGCTTACACAGATTTTAAGTTTAAATTCACTTCTTTTTATTAATCCTTGACACAAATTATATAGCACTACATTGATATTAAGAGCTGTGAGATTCTTTAATTTAAAACTTGTACTTTGTTAACGCGTATACTTAATTTAGGATTCACACAAATACGTAATATTTCTTTAGAGAACACATATTCCATCCGGTCACTACCAAGGTCTGCAGGCAACTGAATATATTTGAACCGTCCAACCCGTAAGCTTCTGTATTTCAAGTATCTGATTGGCTAATCCTAGTCCAATGGAATACCTGCATTTAATTAAAAATTTTTCTAGCTGTTGCTTGGCTAATTTTAAACTGTCACAACATTTACATTATTACTGCTCTAATCATGACTAGTAGCATTTAAACTCCCAAACTCATTATTGCCTCAAGGTTACCTCATTGTTACCTCATTATTAGAAACTTTAAACTTATTGTTCTCACAGCTCTTGCATTATTAAATTACACAATGCATTCATATAACATTATTAAACATGTTTATAATAATATAAGCATATGCAATGACTGTTACCATACATTTTTATAAATTATTACATACACACATTGCTTCAAAGCGGGCTGTTATTGAATTTACATATTATATAATTTAATTGAAATTATTCAAGTGTTAAAAATACTGACTCAACACACATAGGCTCAAGTTTTCTTAAACGGTTTTCATTTCCGTTCAGAGGACTGTATTTTATGACCATATTTCTGGTAATATGTGACAGAACATTTTTAGAAAAAGTAAAACGAAAGGGAGGAGGTCAATTTGATGGAACCGCTAGGCAAATGCAGCCCATATAGCACGCTGGGCTGTCAAACTGAAGAACATACGTTATATAAATCATACTTCGTCCCTCAGGTTTACTGAGTAAACGGTATAAATGGAGGCGAGACAGTGACGTCATGCTACGCTTGGCGAAAAGCTACTTCCTAAATAAGGTACCCAAAGTGACCTGTTTCTAAGAATCCACTGGCGAGGTGATACCTGGAAATTAAAATTACTTCGAAACTAAACATGCTAGCAAGGTCTTTCCATTTTTGTCTTACGTTAAGTATCAGGTTCATTAATGATCGAGGTCTAAGAAACCTTTCGGGTAATAAATACTGAACGATTCTTTAGAATCACTTTAAAGTTCTGATTCTAAGTTTCAATAATAGTAAAGAAATAGCGAATAATGTGCATACAGTTTTGATATAAGGGCTTCGATTAAAGTTTTCGCTCATACTGCACTCATGCTGTTACCATAGGCTGTCAGAGACTTGACCCTTTCCTTGCAGCATTTAGGCTAATGGAATAGTTTGAGAGTGAAGTCTATGTATACCAAGCGGGATGGCTCAGGCGGTAACGTCTGTGGCCCGCATTCCGGAGATCGTGGGTTGATTCCCGTGGCTGATGCTTTCCTGACCCATAGTGTTTTTCGGAGATTTTCTTGAGTCGAATGCTGGGAAGAATCATTACTTCTCTCGAATTTTCTGTCCCTCCATTTCATCTCCACTCTCATCCGCGTCGTCTCCTTCAGAGTTGCAAGTGTTGGCGGGGGGTCTTGGCGTGTACATGGCAGGGGAAAAGGATGCTGTAAGGAAACCTTCGTCCTCCGAACTGCGAGAGGTCTCCGGGTCCCGGGCCCTGCAGGGGAAGGGCGCCGGCCGTACCAGCCAGCACACGGGAAGTTCAAATCTGTAAATGGTAGGGACCCTACTATCTGCCTATACCTCCTAGTCCGGCCGCCCTCTGTCTCCTCTCACCTCATCCCTCACGGGAGCGCCCCATCAGGGGCCTAGGTACAAAAGATCTGCGTAGGTCGAGTTGCTGAGTCCCTTTCCGTTTCTAGTCTGAGTCTGGTCACTACATGCCACAGTTCATACTTTACTCCCGTCCACTTTCTATAATGAAGGCGTCTGTTGTATAGAAATCGTTTCGGATTTCGGCCGCTTTTTCTCTTCTTTGAATCGCTTGATTCCATGCTGCCGTTGCTGGTAGTTGATATATCTCAGGCCTTATAGGAAGAAAAAGACCATTTTAAAAGTATCTGGAGAGAGTGATTCTTGAGACCCACAAAGCCTTTTACTTTGTCTACTACGTATAGTAAGTGGGGGAAGTATTGTATTCCACCCAAAAATTCATATTAACCGAGATAAACATTTGCAGGAACGAACCTTTGACATGCAAAGAGAATTACATTTTACACATAGCGACCAGCTCTAAAAATATTTGACTATCGCTTAAGGCGTACTATGTTCCCCTTGTTTTGTATTTGCAAGGACAATATAGAAATACAGTAGCCTTTAAGCATAGACATATCTCTTAACAACTGGTTGCTAGGTGCAGCACCATTCCCTTTGCCACAGATTAATACTCTTTGCATATCCAAGACAAAAATAATCTGATGTGTTACACTCACATGACTTTCTCTACTCTTGTAAAAAAACTATTTTTACAAACGCTTATTCTCCATATGCTTCATGTTACTCGAGATATCGAGATGTCAATCTTATTGCTAATTTTCATGTAGATGCAAGGGGAACATGGTAGGTTATAAGCGATAGTCAAATCTTTTAAGCGCTGGTTGCTATGTGGCGCATTCTATACTGTTTGCATATCCAGGACATAAAAAAATTTAATAACGAATTTGAGAAAAAGTATAAGTATTGGAAAAATTTAAGAAAATAACAAGCAATATCTCGAAGATAGTTCACTCAACTAAAAAAATGTGTATGACATAATTTGTGTATTTTAACGCGATCTACATTTTTTGTGTAGTAAAATTTTGTCTATCTCTTATTGTTTACCAGTTATGCAAAAGTCGTTCACAATAAAGAATGCTTTTGCAGACATTCCCAGAAAATTCAAGATATACGTTTATTTTGTCATGAAAGTATCTTAAACATATGATATTTTAATCAAGATCGTTAGAGCCATTTTTGAGAAAATTAAAATTTTCAAAATATGTTCTATGTAAAGGGTAATTTGGGATGGGGAGATTTTCTTGAAAACCTTCGTGTCGCATCTCTGGAAGACACTGAACCTAAGTACCAAGTTTGTTGTTTATCCGACTGTTCGTTTCTGAGTTATGCTGTTCACAGACATACACACAGATACACACATGGAAATGTTTCCAAAAATGCTAATTTTGGATTCAGGGGGTCTCTAAACATATATTTCCGGTGAAATCTCGGTATCGAATTTTTGGGTGGAATGCAATACTTCCCCCACTTACTATACGTAGTAGAGAAAGTAAAGACGCGCTTTCGATGTAAAAGAAAAAATCTGATGTGTTACACTCACATGACTTTCTCTACTCTTGTACAAACTATTTTTACAAACGCTTATTCTCCATATGCTTCATGTTAATGGAGATATCGAGATGTCAATCTTATTGATAATTTTCTTGTAGATGCAAGGGGAATATGGTAGGTTTTAAGCGATAGTCAAATATTTTAACGCTGGTTGCTATGTGGCGCATTCCAATCTCTTTGCATGTCCAGGACATAAAAAAAATGAATAACGAATTTGAGAAAAAGTATAAGTATTGGAAAATTTAAGGGAATAACAAGCAATATCTCGAAAACGGTTCACTCAACAAAAGAAATGTATATGACATAAACTGTGTATTTTAACGCGATCTACATTTTTCGTGTAGTAAACTTTTGTCTATCTCTTATGGTTTACCAGTTATGAAAAAGTAGTTCATACTGAAGAATACTTTTGGAGACATTCCCAGAAAATTCGAGATATACATTTTATTTGTCATGACAATATCTTAAACATATGATATTTTAATCAAAATCGTTAGAGCCGTTTTTGAGAAAATTAAAATTTTCGAAAAATGTTCCATGTAAAGGGTAGTCTGTGGTGGGGGGATTTTCTTGAAAACCTTCGTGTCGCATCTCTGAAAGATACTGAACCTAAATACCAAGTTTGGTGTTTATCCGACTCTTCGTTTTTGAGTTATGCTGTTCACAGACACACAGACACACAGACACACAGACACACAGACACACAGACAGACACACACACGGACATGTTTCCAAAAATGCTTTCTTTGGATTCAGTGAGTCTCAAAACATGTATTTCCGGTGAAATCTCAGTATCGAAATTTTGGGTGGAATACAATACTTCCCCTACTTACTATACGTAGTAGAGAAAGTAAAAACAGTGAAACACAGATTTCTGTACATTAACGCCTTAATTAAACCATGAGGTAACTTTACTGTACATTATCAATAGCTAAACATAAGTTGCTTTTTTCCTTCTAACATTCCTTAATTCTGGTCTATCTGCTACCGAAGTAGGGTGTACGGTCTTCGAACTGTACATCATATTTGCTTACAGAGAACACTGCAAGGTCAGAATCGCTTCCACCTTCTCTCACTAATCTCTGCCGTAGTTATTCAGCCGTCCTTCATTTCTGAATATCGTAGCTTTGTATTGGTGTTATTAATGCACAAGCTACTTTGGTTTACTCATTTTGAGAGGCTGCCCAATGCTTCTCGGTGTGAATGTGACATCATTCTAAGTTTTACTTCTTGTAAAATTACCGGGACTTAATTTCTTCACTAAGAGAAAATGTCAACTCATTCAGCAAAATGGAAGAAGAATCATTAGACAGCTCTCATTAATATGACTTTCTTCAAACCTTTCAACCTGAAGGTTCTGAAAGAAGTTTCCAGTGTTTGAAGAGAAGGAATTAAAACATAACTCTGATATAACACTCTAATGACTTTATCTACCCATGATAAGTTCACATACAAGGTGTTAAAGCTATTTATTACAAGTCTCGGGGTACATAGATGTGTACCTTGTGCTCATATTTTGTTTTTAAACCCATGTTCAGAAACTCTTGGTTTACACACTACAGCCTCCGAAACAGGAAAAAGGACTGCAGTAAACAAACTATAGACTCCGCAACAAGCAACAGTGGGCTGGGTGATGCTTGTTAGGATAACACTGTTGAGAGAGTAGTCATTGTTCATTCCTACTTGATGGTAACCACACAAATGAATATGTAAAGTATGAAAGTACTAAACAGAATAATACCATAAATACTACCATTGGCTGTAGGTATGGTGTGCATCACGTAACAGCATAACATAACATCTCAATCTGTAGATCCTATAGTGAGATAGACCAGCTTAAAGAAAGCTAGTCTATCTAGGGTGTAGGTTACGTCATAAATACATAATTACATTGTATACTTGTATGCAAATAAATTATAGTTCTTACGTAGAGTACGTTAGAGCTAAAAGTTTTTAAAACAATGTTATTTATACTTAATGCATTTATAAAATTTGGTAACATTTTATAGTCTGTTGTTTTTTTGGATGAAAGAAATCCTCCTCTGTATAGAAGGTGTGAGTGATGAGATATCTTTTCAATGCTAGCTTGAATTTATTACTTTCTCTACTACGTATAGTAAGTAGGGGAAGTATTGCATTCCACCCAAAAATTCGATACCGAGATTTCACCGGAAATACATGTTTTGAGACCTCCTGAATCCAAAAAAAGCATTTTTGGAAACATGTCCGTGTGTGTCTGTGTCTGTGTGTGTGTCTGTGTGTGTGTGTGTGTCTGTGAACAGCATAACTCAAAAACTAACAGTCGGATAAACACCAAACTTGGTATTTACGTTCAGTATCTTCCAGAGATGCGACACGAAGATTTTCAAGAAAATCCCCCTACCCCAGACTACCCTTTACATGGAACATTTTTCGAAAATTTTAATTTTCTCAAAAATGGCTCTAACGATTTTGATGAAAATATCATATGTTTAAGATAATGTCATGAGAAATGAATGTATAACTCGAAATTTCTGGGAATATCTCCAAAAGTATTCTTCATTATGAACGACTTTTGCATAACTGGTAAACCATAAGAGATAGACAAAATTTTACTACACAAAAAATGTAGATCGCGTTAAAATACACAACTTATATCATATACATTTTTTTGTTGAGTGAACCGTTTTCGAGATATTGCTTGTTATTTCCTTAAATTTTCCAATAATTATACTTTTTCTCAAATTCGTTATTCATTTTTTTTATGTCCTGGACATGCAAAGAGAATGGAATGCGCCACATAGCAACCAGCGATAAAATATTTGACTATCGCTTAAAAGCTACCATATTCCCCTTGCATCTACAAGAAAATTACAAATAAGATTGACATCTCGATATCTCGATTAATATGAAGCATATGGAGAATAGGCGTTTGTAAAAATAGATTGTACAAGAGTAGAGAAAGTCATGTGAGTGTAACACATCAGATTTTTTTTATTAGTTTTCAGTTCCTTAATATATGATGGAAGTGAATTAAATAATGCTGTATAATTGTAGTAAGTCCCTTTTTGGAATACTTGTAGGTTATTGCTTGGCCTGTGTAAGTCCTGCCCATTTTTGGTTTGTTTGCTGTGTATGTGTGAAGTTTTTATGAACACTTCTGGGTGGTCAACCACGGTTAAAAGTACAGCTAAAATATGCTTACAGGCTAATGGTAGAATTCCAAATGTTTTGAATAGTGGTTTAGAATGAGTTGATTTCTTTACACCTGCCATTATTTTTATTACCTTTTTTGGCAAAAGAAATATTTATTTTTGCGTCTACAGAATTTCCCCAAAATGTTATTCCATAAGTCATAATTGAATGACAATAAGCATAATATCCTGTTTTTAAGATGTTTTTATTTGTAAAATGAATTAATGATATAATTGCAAAACATGCAGAGCTTAGTTTCGGTAGGATGTAGTCAATATGGTCTTTCCAATTCATATTATGATCTATAATAAGAGCAAGGAATTTTATGCTACAAGTTTCAGTAATTTCATTTGTTGGGACTAATGCATACGACGTCTATTGCTTGTCGCGAATTCTACAGTTTGTTAATCTAGTCATTCCCCGTCCCGTTTCGGACACACATCACGTAAACAAGAATTTATTGGTTTATATACAAAATATGATCACATGTTGCATATTAATCTACTAAAATGTATACATTTACCTTATTTTGATACATAGTATATCCTTTCCAAACTTGAATTCATCATCCTTTGGCCCGTTCCTCTCACTCAGCCGTCTTCCCACCCTCATTCTAGGTCGAACGCAAGTTTGTAAACCATAGTTCATCTGGCTATTTTGTTGCTTTCTTTTGTAGAATATGTTCATCCCAATTGTTTTATATTATTATTATTATTATTATTATTATTATTATTACTAATGAGCTTTTACAATGTTTACATCTTCTTACAGCTAAATACATATTAAACTAGACATCCTTCCGTATTGAGAAAAAGCATTCTGTCCCATCTATCCATTTTCCTTCTCTTGTCTCTCCTATAACTCCATTCTTCCATGTTTTTGGAGGACGCTCTTTTTTTCGTCTCCTTGATGACATCCATTCAAAAGCAATCTTCGGTAACCCATCTTGATCCATACGCCTCACATGCCTATATCATACATATTAATTGTTTCGTTGAAACTTCATACGGTATGCCTTTTTCTTTAATGTCTATTTCCTGTCCTATTTGCTCATTCCGAATGTTATCTCTTCTAGAAATTTGATGTCAGGCGCCACAAAATATGCATTTACAATGCATTTTGTATTGTTATTCCATTTATTTTATAAATCTGCAGTTCATTTCATATTTTGAGTTTACTGATGTCATCCTTCCATGGAGACCCAGCTATATATTTTAAAATGTTATTTGGCATGTTCTAGCTTTCTTTACTAAGACCTATTAAGCACCGGGTTTCCTAACCCTATACTAAAATTGGTGTGATCATTAGTTTATAGAACCTAATCTGCTTGCTTTTTTACTTTCTCTACTACGTATAGTAAGTAGGGGAAGTATTGTATTTCACCCAAAAATTCAATACCGAGATTTCACCGGAAATATATGTTTTGAGACCCCCTGAATCCAAAAAAAGTATTTTTGGAAACATGTCCGTGTGTGTGTGTGTGTTTCTGTGAAGAGCATAACTCAGAAATGAACAGTCGAATAAACATCAAACTTGGTATTTAGGTTCAGTATCTTCCAGAGATGCGACACGAAGGTTTTCAAGAAAATCCCCCCACCCCAGATTACCCTTTACATGGAACATTTTTCGAAAATTTTAATTTTCTCAAAAATGGCTCTAATGATTTTTATTAAAGTATCATATGTTTAAGATATTTTCATGACAAATGAAATGTATATCTCAAATTTTCTGGGAATGTGTCCAAAGTATTCTTCATTGTGAACGACTTTTGCATAACTGGTAAACCATAAGAGATAGAAAAAATTTTACTACACAAAAAATGTAGATCGCGTTAAAATACACAACTTAAGTCATATACATTTTTTTGTTGAGTGAACCGTTTTCGAGATATTGCTTGTTATTTCCTTAAATTTCTCAATACTTATACTTTTTCTCAAATTCGTTATTCAGTTTTTTTATGTCCTGGACATGCAAAGAGAATGGAATGCGCCACATAGCAACCAGCGTTAAAGTATTTGACTATCGCTTAAAACCTACCATATTCCCCTTGCACCTACAAGAAAATTAGCAATAAGATTAACATCTCGATATCTCGATTAACATGAAGCATATGGAGAATAAGCGTTTGTAAAATTAGATTGTACAAGAGTAGAGAAAGTCATGTGAGTGTAACACATCAGATTTTTTAGATTATAATTGTATTGAGTTATTCATTAAATCAGCAGCCTTTTGTAATTCACTTTCTGGCTCTTCTCAAATTCTAGAGAAATTAGTGTATTTGAAGTCCAGCTATCTGAATTATAATCTATCTTTATTTGATTTTACTATTCGTCTGAATAAAGAGTAAAATACGTGGATGAGATTAGGCACTCTTGCCCTGCTCCTTGATTTGTGCCTATGTTTGCAAAAGTTCCGTTAAAATTTCCCGGATAGTATAGCATTACTTAAAGAACAACCTGTTTACATTTGTAATTTCATTCTCTGTTTTTCTTGCTGTTAAATTGATTCCTATATATCATCTCATTTCTATGGTCTCTCCTGCTCCTTTCTTTCCAATCGTATCTGTTAAATCGGATCTAAAAAATCAATAAAATTAAAATATAATAGCTAAATGCAATTTCATTACTGATAAGTTAACAAACTTTTGGCAGGAAACTTTTAATCTTCTTTTTTATAGAGAATTCATTTTTGTCTTCCTCTTCAGCATTTTTACTTTTTTGTAGAGGAGATATTGCATTCTGCTAAAAATTTGATGTTGAGATTTCAGCAGAAATACACGTTTTCAGTCCCTGAAAAAAAAGTAGAAGGAGGTGTGTCTGGGAAGCATAATCAAAAAAGAAAAGTAGGTTAAATACTAAAGTTTTATTTAAGTTCGTCTTCAAAAAATACGACACAAACATTTTGACGAAAATCCCCTCCCCCCAACTCCCTTTACATGCAACGTTTTTCGAAATATTTTATTTTCTCAAAAATGGTTATAAAAATTTTATTAAAATACCATAAGATATTTACATGAATAAATAAAGTCCATTTAACTGATAAACGTTCAGAAGTAGGCAAATACGTACTACACAAAAATGTAGATCTATCTAAAATACAATTTATTCCAAATAACTTTTTTTGTGCCATCAACAATTTCTGAGATATCCCTTATTAATTGTTCGAATTGTTCAATGCTTAGCTATTGCTTTAAAGTCATATAGTTTTTTTATTTTTTTATTCTCAAGTCTCAAAACGTATGTTTCCGGTTGAAGGTTTATTTTTTTTTTTTTTTTTACATTATTGTTATTTGCCCCAAATGTACTTTCAGGTGGGCTTAAAAAAATATTAACTTTATAATTTGACTGTTTCCTTAAACATTATATATATATATGTTTGCCTCGGCTGCGTCAG
The DNA here is from genome assembly GCA_030765065.1 of Deroplatys truncata. Classification (NCBI taxonomy): domain Eukaryota; kingdom Metazoa; phylum Arthropoda; class Insecta; order Mantodea; family Mantidae; genus Deroplatys; species Deroplatys truncata. The sequence continues at coordinate 177,526,142 of CM060987.1, read as the reverse complement.
TATTTATTTTAGAGACATGCTTCTCTTAGCAAGGTTGTGGTGTGACTAATAATGTAGGCTTACACAGATTTTAAGTTTTAATTCACTCCTTTTTATTAATCCTTAACACAAATTAAATAGCACTTCACTGATATAGAAAGCTGTGAGATTATTGTATTAAATATTTGTAATTTTTAACACGTATACTATTTTTCGTCTCACACGAATACGTAATTAATTTCTCGAGGACTCACCTCACATCTGGTTATGAGCACTGTTTGGAGGCAACTGAACTGTTTTCAACCGCCTAAATTTGTAGATTTCTGTATTTCATGTCTCTGATTGGCTAATCCTACTCCAATAGAATACCTTCATTTAACTAAAGCTTTTTCTGGTTGTTGATTGGCTCTTTTTATAAACTGTCTCAAAATTACATTATCGCTTCCAAGAATCACGAGTAGGATTGTTAAACTCTCAAACTCATTATTGCCTCAAGGTTACCTCATTGTTACCTCATTGTTAGCAACTTTTAACTCATTATTTTCACAGCTCCTACATTATTTAATTACGTAATACATTCACATAACATTATTGAACATGTTTACAATAATATAAGCATATGCAATGACTGTTACATACATTTTACAAATTATTACATACACATATTGTTTCAAGGCGGGCTGTTATTGAATTTACATACTTTTTGGGTGGAAATTATTAAGGTAAATAGTAGAGAAAGTAAAGATAATGGTATTTAATTTTGTTAATGAAGTGATCATATAGCACAGGTTTCTGTATAAGACTGTATAGGTACCCAGTGAATTAACTGGTGCTGGCCTGGCCGAGCGACGGACCGCCTGCCAGCAGCAGCAGCAGTCAGCAACAGTTCCCGTGTGACGTTGGTCGCGAACAGTCGCACCTCCCGTCCTGTGTGAGCGTGTGAAACCTCCGCACAGCGAACTCGACACCGAAATGTTGATGTTCTCTCTTTCAAGTGTTGCGATGCTCCAGCGACAAGTGACGAAAACCAGATGAGCGCTTTTTCGCCCATCACAATATGAAAGAAAACACACAGCTGTTGTAGGAAAGAACGTTTTTTAAATCCTTCCTGCTGTGTGGTCTTTAAATCTCACTATGACAAACATATTCAGACGAAAATTAATTTTACTATCACCAAATACTTTACGGACTATTAAGAAGGCCACTGACTGACAGAATGTACTGTGTTCGCTGCGCTAGTGTAACTTGATACAGAGAACTTGTGAGTGTGTAAGTGAACGTGATAGTGATCTCAGTTTCTGGACCTAAAGAAGGGAGATACAGATCACTTCTGGGATATTGTCGACTTCCTGATGGGACTTCCTACAACCCTCCAGTTCATCGAGTCTTCTTGTCGCTCTAAGCAAGGTTAGTGCACCCATACTTAACAATCATACTGTTACTTTAGTTTCTAAGGGAAGATTCCAGCCTTTGTAATCACTTTCATCAAATAAACAGCCATAAAAATATGTGATACATTCACATGGCTTTCTCTACTCTCTAACATTTATTACTGGATATACAAACCATTCTTCCTCAAGCTTATTTTTCTCTCTAGGACGACATTTTAATCCAAATAAACTTTGCAGAAACAGCTACATTACACATTTCGTTATAGATACAAAGAGAACAGCGATAGTCAAATGTTTAAGAACTGGACGCCATATGCTGACCTTAAGGTCCCATACTGTTTCCATGACATCGCGAGAAACAAGTGAATGTTGAAAGGACTTTTTAAGAGAAAAGAATCTGTACACATTTATTGAATTTTCAACGTTTTTAATGCAATGGAAAACATTAATTTCAAACCAAACTATTTGCTAGTTTATAACTCGTGCACACAAGTTATAAATCCGTAATTCCTGAAGCAATCCTGCAATTTTCAAGGTAATAAGTTATAAAACTTGGTCAAAGAAGGAATTAAAAGAAACAGAAATTAAATAACCACTTGTGGCTTTAAGATTGTTTGTATTAAAAACCAATTGTGTAGCTTTAAAGTACAAGTTTTATATATAATGAAGATGCAAAAAATATGTTACTAGATACTTGACACAAATTCTACGTATTTCTTAAAGCTGATCGTAGTAGTCTTAAGAAACTATTAACTAGCTCCATTTCTGTCGGGAGCAACATACTAAAAGAAATCTGATGTGTTACACTCACATGACTTTCTCTACTCTTGTACAGACTATTTATACAAACGCTTGTTTTCCATCCACTTCATGTGAATCGAGATAAACATTTGCAGAGTCTATCTTATTGCTAATTTTCTTGTAGATGTAAGGGGAATATATATTTACAAGGGCAATTTGGAAATACAGTAGCCTTTAAGCACATTCATACCTCTTAATAGCTGGTTGCTAGGTGCAGCAGCATTCCCTTTCCCACAGATTAATACTCTTTGCATATCCAAGACAAAAAAAAAATGAATAAGGAATTCCCATTTGAGAAAATAAGTATTGAAACATTTAAGGGAATAACAAGTAATATCTCCAAAATGGTTCACTCAACAAAAAAACTGTATATGACACAAATTGTGTATTTTAACGCGATCTACATTTTTGTGTAGTACAATTTTGTCTATCTCTTATGGTTTACCAGTTATGCAAAAGTAGTTCACAATGAAGAATACTTTTGGAGACATTCCCAGGAAATTCAAGATACACATTTTATTTGCTATAAAATATTTTAAACATATGATATTTTAATCAAAATCGTTAGAGCCATTTTTGAGAAAATTAAAATTTTCGAAAAATCTTCCATGTAAAGGGTAATCTGGGGTGAGGGGATTTTCTTGAAAACCTTCGTGTCGCATCCTTGGAAGATACTGAACCTAAATACCAAGTTTGGTGTTTATCCGACTGTTCGTTTCTGAGTTATGCTGTTCACAGACAGACACACACACACAGACAGACAGACACACAAGCAGACAGACACACAGACAGACACACAGATACACACACAGACACACACACGGACATGTTTCCAAAAATGCTTTTTTTGGATTCAGGGGGTCTCAAAACATGTATTTCCGGTGAAATCTCGGTATCGATTTTTTGGGTGGAATACAATACTTCCCCTACTTACTATACGTAGTAGAGAAAGTAATAAAATACAAACATAAGTGAATCACAGAGGTAGTATTGCTGAATAGAAAAGTAATAATAATAAAGAATTATCACGAAGTTTTATGGTAACATAAAGACGAATCTATATCTGAGAACACACAATTTTAAGTACCTCTTTTCTCAGTAATACAATTTAATTGCATCTAGTTTGAGACATTGTTGGTTTAACCTACAAAATTAAAATATAGACCACCATTACTATTTGAACATTACCTAGTACAGTAAGCATTGAATTAGTACTGATTTCACATCTTCTGTAAAAAATCAGAATGGAATTTAAGATGCAGTGGTTGTCAGGTAGAGAAATAATAGCTGAATAACGAAAAACCAATTTTTTCAATGAGTTTCCCATCCACACTAGTGTCTTTTATCCCAGAAGTACATACGTTAATATAAACTAAAGGTGTCTTAATGAGAGTTTTTATTCTAAAAATATGATTGTTGCAATCACGTGACTTTCTCTACTCAGCCTTCAACATATTCTTCTTATTCTTTCTACTTCTTGTTAATTCAGATGAACTTCCAATTCACATGTACATGTTTCGTTAGAATAAAGTAAATGAAGCGATAGTCGGATTTTTAAAGAGCGGTCGCCATGTGATGCCTTTGAAATTCCATGCTCTTTGCATGACTCAAGAAAAAGCGAATAACGACTTACCACTTGTTAAAAGTATAGGTACTTGAAAATTCAAACGAATAACAAGGAATATCTCGGAAATGTTTAAACCCGCCAAAAAAGATAATTATACATCCTTTGTACAATGGATTTATCTAAGGTTTACTGATTCTACAAAAGCCATTCAGTATGAAAGTACTTCACAGTCTTTTTTCAGTAAATGAAATGCATGCATTTTATTTGTTGTGTAAATATCTTAAATATGCGGTATTTTAATCAAAATTGTTAGAGCTATTTTTTAGAAAATAAAAAATTACGAAATTTATTATGTAAAGGGTAGTGTCGTAAAAATTAAAATTAAATTGTGTTTTATTTATGGACGTTCTTTAACTGCTGTGTTCCTTAGCGTCTTATTCTACATTGAGTGGGAAAGATCGGACATTTTGCTCAGAGGCCTCTTTATCAGGCCTGAGGTTCTTTTACGTAAATCTACGGCACGCGACCACTGGCTTTACTTCACTTCCGAAGGAAGCCATGCTAAGGATTTTTACGCCCGAAAAAATTCTTCGCCCTCCGCCGGGTTTGAACTCGCGACCTCGGAACTACCTGGCTAGTGCCAAGTGTGAAGTTTTTCTTGAAAATCTTAATGTCGCATCATTGGAAGATGCTAAATTCAATGCTAAGTTAGGTATTTAACAGACCTTTCGTGTTTAGGCGTGCTTTTCGCACACATACAGAAGCGTTTTTCCAAAAATTCACTTTTATGGATTCAGACAGGAAGCCTCAAAACGTGTATTTCCGGTGAAATCTCCATATCGAATATTTGGGTGGATTACAAACTCCTTTATCTACTCTATGTGGTAGCGAAATTAAAATTCAGAATAATTTGAGATGCAACAGTTGTCAAGTATAAAAATTATAGTTGAAACAGAAACATATATTTTACAAGGAAGAGGAAAAACTTTGTATGGTCATGTTTTCTTTCCAAGCAGTGTCTTTTATCACTTTAATATAAAACAATAGGTATCTGAATAAACCTTTTTATTAAAAATTTTATAAGAATAAATTAAATTATACTGCTTCTACAGTAAAACCCCGCTTAACGGAAAAATCGGAGGAAGAAAAGGAAATATAAAAGTAAGAAAGCAAAAAAAAAAAAAAAAAAAAAAAAAAATGAGCGACAAAGTAAGAAATGCAAAAATTTCCACCGGTAATATTGCTGCGACAATTGGCGATGTACCTTTGCTCAAGTCCTAAATTCCAACACAGATACATGGTACTGTATGCAGATTCCCTACATCACATTCCAAGAAATACTGTACCGCTTTAACAAGTGTTAACTGCTTGCACCGACATTTAATGCTATTTTATTGTTGGTGTCGGTGAGTGTGGTTTATTTGGGTTTAAAATTTAAGCGAAAAGAAAGCATATTATAATAAACATTGAATGGAAACTCGAAGCCGACAACGGACGAAGGATTCAAAGCATTAGGGTTAAGAAAGACAAAAAATTCGTATTCGGATCTTAACGGGGAATATTCAATTGAGGCATTATTAGTAATAGAAAACGTTTTGTTTTTATGTTGTCTTAGGTTTTGTGAAACATAGCAGTGAATTAACACCAACATATATAATACTTATCAACCAGTGACGTGATATAGCTATACACAAGCGTCGAGAGAAGAAGTTGACAAAAAGTAATACTGATTTTATGAAATAGTCTTTGTAAGTACCATAATGTATATTTTAATACTATACACAGTAGTAATTTTTATTTAACATTAATAAATGCACTTGGAAAACAATTATTCTCCTCGTTTCGCTATTTAAAATCGTTAGCATGGATTATCCGAAAAATAGTTCACTCGACAAAAAAAAGTGTATGACATAAATCGTGTTTTTTTAGCGAGATCTACATTTTTTGTGTAGTACAATTTGGTCTATCTCTTATGGTTTACCAGTTATGCAAAGGCCATTCAGAATGAAGAGAACTTTCGGGGACATTCCCAGAAAATTCAAGATATGCATTTCATTTGCCATAAAAATATTTTAAACATATCATATTGTAATCAAAATTCGTAGTCATTTTTAGGAAATTAGAACATTTTTAAAAATGTTCCATGTAAAAGACAGTCTGGTGTAGAAAATGTTTTTGAAAATCATGTTGCACCCATGGAAGATACTAAACTTCTGGTATTTATCCGACTTTTTGATTTTGAGTTGTGCTGTTCACACCACACACACGGACATGTTTCCAAAAATGTATTATTTCGATTCAGGGCACCTCAAAACATGCATTCCCGGTAATATCTCTGTATTCAGTTTTTGGTTGGAATGTAATACTTCCCCTACTTACCATACGTAGAAGAGAAAGTAACAATTATTTTGTTTTGTTTGTATTTTGTGGTTTTTTATAATGTAGTTATAGTATATACTTGTAAAATTATTAACGTAGGTATTGAAATTTATAAAATTAATAAACCGTATATGAATTATGAATATATGCCCTGGTTTTAGAAATTAGGCACCAGGGTATAATATTGCATATTTTTAATTTATTATTATTTTTTGTTTCTCGTTATGTCACGGAAAGAGTATGGAGTTTTAAAGCCAGCATGTAGCATCCAGTTCTAAAATATGACTATCGCTGTTCTATTTGTATGTATAACAAAATTTGGAATGTAGCTATTTCTGAAAACGTTTATGTCGATTAAAATGAAAAAGATAGGAAAATAAACTTTCATAAGAATAACTTCTACACCCACTAATAAAGATAGAGAGATAGAGCAGGCCATGTGAATGTATCACATCAGATTCGTTTTTGTTCTTTTCCAATCTGAATCATGTTTGATACTGCTGTGGATATAGATGGCGTAACGTATTAATCACTGCATGCTGTTATCATTACGATTCAGTAAGAGCTGACATTTTACGTGATAAAATCACTTTCTTGCAAGCATGTTATAGGATAAAACGACCTTTGATACCCGAGGCGTTGCTAAACGTTATTGTTCAATATAAAATGCGTGGCGTATGAATGAAATAGTAAAATCAAAAGAACAAGAGCTATCGGAGTATGTCCTTATGTTAAAAACTAAATTGAGTTTTATTTATGAACGCTCTTTAACTATGGTTTTTAGTCCCGTTCTATATTGGGCGTGAAAGACCGGAAATTTTACTCAGAGGCCTCTTAATCAGGTTTGAAGTTCTTTTACATGCCGTAAATCTACGACGCGGGACCACCGGATTTACTTCCCTTCCGAAGAAAGCTATGCTAAGGATTTTTACGCCCAAAAAAATCCTTCGCCCCCTGCCGGGTCTGAACCAGCGATCTTGGGAATTGCAGGCCAGCATGGTAGCTCTAGACCGCAAAGGACGACATCCTTATGTTCAGGTCCTGCGCATAATGAAGACTTCTCTCCCAGTTTTCTTTTAGACTTACACAGTGTTGGCCTAAAGCTTTCGTTAATCTCTAATATCCTCAAATTCAACAAGGTAATTACATTAAGATCAGAAACACAAACACTTAATTTCATATTCTGGTTCTTCGAAAATTTTAGTATTAACTACTCTGTTTACTTCTTAATGTTTTATAAAGACTACGTTTTTAAATTTATATTAAATATAAGTTTGCATATTCCATGTGTATGACCAAAAGGTTCTTTCAATTTTCTTGTTCTAGAATACAGACAGTTTCATATCTAAAAGCAATGCAAATCGTTTATACGTACTATTATAAAAATTAACTCCAAGAATACATTATCTTTTGATTATTTTATTTAAAACGAAACCAGGAGAGTGCGCTTTATTTCATTTTAATGCAGGGAGAAAACAATATTTTTTTAAACATTCACATGACTTTCTATACCCAGTTTTCCACACAAACATTGTTTATCTTAAATTTATTGACATAATTCGCTAACGGGTTCATTCAGAAAACACCACATCTATACACAAGTTTCCACAAAGATTAGGCAACACTCCACTGTTCAGAAAATAGCCATATTATAAGGTATTTGCGTGAGCTTATAAGAAACGACCACTTAGCACTTCAACGTGTATAGCCTGAATGTGAGAATATTGTTACTTTGTTTACCACGTATATAGTACGTAGAGAAGGTATGCATTCTGCCCAAAAATTCGATACTGTAATTTCACCGGAATACATGTTTTGAGGCACCTTGAATCGAAAAAAAATCGGGTGTTACACTCACATGACTTTCTCTACTCTTGTACAAACTATTCTTACAAACGCTTATTCTCCATATGCTTCATGTTAATCGAGATGTTAATGAAAATTTTGATTTTCAAAAAGAAATGGCTGAGTCGAGTTTGATTAAGGTAGCATATATTAAAGATGTTTACATGAAAAATAAAATATAGGTGTATCTTGAATTTCTGGGAATAAGTCCTCTTTATTGGGAAGAAATGCTGTACAATTTTGTATAACTAGTAAATAATATAGATCTATTTAAAACACACAATTTATATAAAATAAGTTTTTTGTAGCATAAGCCATTTCTGAGGAATCGTTATTAATGGTTTGAATTGTTCATTTCTTGCTCACTCTCTTAAAGTTGTAGCGGAAAATAGTCGTTGGGCGCCATTTGTAGCGGAAAACGGTGCTATGCGCTATTTGTAGCGTGAAATCGTCGATCCTTGGGTCGTTGTTGCCTGTTGTAGTGTTCTTCTTCCTCGGCTATTGGTGCTCGTCGGTTATTGAGTATTCCATTCCTAACTATAACTAATAATTAACTATCAGGTTATAGTGGGTGAGGCTAGTTAAAAATACACTGTAAGTTTCCCTTAATCAATGAAGTTTATTCCACAGTTTGAATAGTTATGGGTGGCTAGCTTTTCCCATTATTATAATCTCACCACTTTAAATTAGTCAGGAGCCTAGCTATATTCACACGCACCCCATCCTTGTGCACCCACGTGCATCTGTAGCACCTCGTATCGACATGACTTCTCGATGAGTTAGATTTAGAATAAGAGCGGGCTCTGAGGCTTTGCCTGCCCTTATATACGGGAGCCTAGTGACGCTCACCTCTGCGTTTGAAAATGTAACGACGTTTCCTATTGGCCCTCAGGTCGCGTTACCCTGACATGTATGGGAATGTGTGGCTTCAGATCCGTGCGCTTGAGCGCCATCATGTAGCATCGTACCACTTGGTGACAGGTACAGTCTTTATAATTTCTTGGAATTCTTGCTAGCTCGCCCGTTTCTTACAATCAGCTCTGTACAAATGTTAAATGTTGAATATTTTAACATGTTAGTGAATTAAATTATTACTGTACAATTCTTATATGTATGGTTCCTCTTTCATATGTACAATTCATCTATATATGTATAATATATCCCCTTTCAAAGTCTTTTCAACATCAGTTGCATGGAAACGGTTTAAAATTTAAGGCCAGCATATAGCGTCTAGTTCTTAAAAATTTGAGTATCACTGTTCCCTTTTGTATCTATAACGAAATGTGTAATGTAGCTATTTCTGCAAAGGTTCATTAATTTAAAATATAGTAGATATAAAAATAAGCCTTAATAAGAATACTTTGTATATTGAATAAACGGTAGAGGGTAGAGAAAGTTATATGAATGTATCACATTAGATTGTTTCCTCAATATTCGCGGACTATGTGTTTTCTTCAAAGTGGTTAATTTGCAGGGCTGGGAGTAGGAAATCTTTATATTCACCAGCTTCACCTCTATTTATTTACGTATGTTAAGATTTTCTGTATTATGTGAAAACTGTGTAGCTTTTAAGTTATTAAATTACTATGAGATCAAGGAAGTTTAAAATTTAACCTGGTGTAATTATCTAAAAAATGCCGCTACCATTCCGACGGATGATTGTCCCACCGCCAAAGGGTGCTTGTATTGTATGCAGCATTTCCATGACTTTGAAGACTGTTCCGGGGAGGTCGTTCTGTGGATGTTTCGCATCCTTTTGCGTGTATATCAGGGGATTCTCATCCGTTATTAGGAATGGCCGGGACTGCACGAATTACAATTATAAGGAGTAAAGGGTAGGCTTCACCATAAAAATCTTCTAAACCATTGTACAAAAATTTCATAAAAAATGGGGGGAGGTAAATGATATTGATTAAATCGTCATTTGATATTAAAACGCTACACGTGAAACGTTGAATATGTTAGCATTGGTATAACAACTTAGTAAAATCCCTCGGTCTAGGCACTGCACGAGTATTTAGGAGGGATAAATCGCCCCCACGCTGCTTGTATTTTGCCTTAGCTACTGAGTTTTCCGCAATTTTGTAGTGCAGAAAAATTTAGCAGCACCTTGTTTACAGCGTGATAACTCAAAAACTAAAATTCTTGTTCCAGTTCCGTAGGAGATATGCTAAAGAGTAAAATTTCAAAATGATGATGTATGATTGGTATCGCTGTAAAAAATTAAAGCTGCTAGTTTTCTTTATAAAACTTCAATTGAAATAATCTGTATTATGAAAATCAATCAGCGAGGAACTTCTTTTCCTGAAGAGATAGATGGGAAAGTGAAGGCTATAAAATACCTTAAAAGGTGTTAATTAACTTTTGGAAAATATCCCATGATAATACCGTATGTGTGTGAAATGCTATCGCTAGTTATATGCAAACATTTGTTTTCACACCCGCTGTACCTTGCTCTTTGTGTGGCCTGTCGCAGTAATCTACTAACACAGCATTTTTGTTACAACAGTGGTGCGATAAACGATTTTGTGAGAATAAAATAAAATAAAACACGGGCTAGACGAAATTATGGCGTGTAGTGCTTAAGCAGCGACTCTGAGGCATTCCCGCCCAAGGCAGTTAGGGGTGAATACATGACCAGGTGAGTTACCCCTCCTAAGTGTATTTTCTAAGTTGCTGAACTATAGTAGATTAATATTCAGAATTGCAGTTCATTCTATATTTCCGGGGAACATAATCTAATGGTTACATTTAGAGGCGGGTTTTATTGGTGGTAATTTTTTAAAATTTTTGCAATTTTATATTAAGAATACAACATTTCCCCATAAGTTCCCGAAAAAATAAACACAAAATATATGCATGGTTCGAATAATAATCGACTTTGAAACTCATTTGGACAAAAACAGATTGACTTACCTTACAAAACAGAAAATTATTGCATTATTCGTAAAATTAACCTATGAATAATAACAGAGATGCAAGTTATTTTTTAAACATAATTAATGTTTGATAGGAAATGTTAAATTAAATATTATTTATCCCAACTATTTATTCTGTGAAACCAAATTACAACATACAAGTTATGTTTTCTGACCATTAAAGATATCGTCAGTATCTACTAAACTATAGAGCGAAAAGAACCTTTTACTGTTCGTACTTGATGGTAGTCATAAGACTTGAACAAATATCTCACAAAATCTATGAAACTGTCCACCTTTAGCTCCAAATATAAAAAAAGCATGCAGCACATCAGTTTCATTAATAACCTGATATAAATTTTTGATACAGTTACAGATTCAATATAACATGAAAGTATGTAATTATTTTCACTCTGAAATTCAGGTAGTTGCGTAAACGTAATCCTTATCAAATCGAAATTGTTATCAGATTTTGCAATTAATTTTGATGGATGAAAAATAAAATCAATTGCTTTGATTACCTTTATATTGTCAATATGTAAATTTTGTAATTAATTCCTAAAATACGTCAGATTTCGTGTTTATCGCGGAAATAGAGCCTTTCATGAGAAAACGAGAAATTCTTGATAATTCGCGAAAAAATTACAGCTTTGAATCGTCCCAATTTGTTGTTAAACGTGCAGATACTTGTAATTGAAGCAGTAAAATATTTTTCGAGTTTATCGTTATTAAAACAAAAACACGGTTATGGTTATATTCTTATACAACATAAAACGCGGTTTGAACACAAGCAATATATCACATGACACTACCAATGTAACTAAAAGATATCCGAGATGTTGCATACACATGACGGTTTCTACGCTTAATCGTTTATTAGTGGGCGTACAAATGATTCTTACAAGAGTTTATTTTCCTATCTACTTCGCTTTAATCCAAATAAACCTTTGCAGAAATAGCTATATTACAATTTCGTTATAGATACAAAGAGAACAGCGATAGTCAAATGTTTAAGTACTGGACGCTACATGCTGGCCTTAAAATTCCACGCTGTTTCCATGACATCGCAAAAAACAACTGAATATTGACAGAAATTGAAAAGAATAAGTATTGAACTACTCGAACCATTAATATCGGATATCTTGGAAATGGTTCATGCCATAAAAAGGTTATTTGAAATAAATTGTGTGTTTTAAAGAGATCTACGTTGTGTAGTACGTTTTCGTCTATCGCTTAACGTTTACCAGTTATACAAGGTTAAACAAAATTCCTTCAGATTGAAGAGGACTTCACAAGCTATTCCTAGAAATTTCAGTATATAAATTTTATTTGTCATGTAAATATCTTTAAAGTGTGGTATTTTAAATAAAATCCTTTGTCATTTTTCAGAAAATTATAAATTTCTAAAAATGTTCCATTTAAAGGGTAGTTTGGGGTGGGGGGACTTTCTTCTAAATCTTCGTGTCGCATCTTTGGAAGGTATTGAACCGAAATACCAAGTTTGGTATGTATCCGACTTTTCGTTCTAGAGTTATACTGTTCATAAATAAACAGACACACACCTACCCTTTTTGCTTTCTCTACTACGTATAGTAAGTAGGGGAAGTATTGTATTCCACCCAAAAATTCGATACCGAGATTTCACCGGAAATACATGTTTTGAGACCCCCTGAATCCTAACAAAGCATTTTTGGAAACATGTCCGTGGGTGTGCCTGTGATCAGTATAACTCAGAAACGAACAGTCGGATAATTACCAAACTTGGTATTTAGATTCAGTATCTTCCAGACATGCGACACGAAGGTTTTCAAGAAAATCTCCCCACCGCAGATTACCCTTTACATGCAACATTTTTCGAAAATTTTAATTTTCTCAAAAAATGGCTCTAACGATTTTGATTAAAATATCATATGTTTAAGATATTTTCATGACAAATGATATGTATATCTCGAATTTTCTGGGAATGTCTCCAAAAGTATTCTTCATTATGAACGACTCTTGCATAACTGGTAAACCATAAGAGATAAACAAAATTTTACTATACAAAAAATGCAGATCGTGTTAAAATACACAATTTATGTCATATACATTCTTTTTGTTGAGTGAACAATTTTCGAGATATTGCTTGTTATTACCTTAAATTTTTCAATACTTATACTTTTTCTCAAGTTCGTTATTCAGTTTTTTTTCTTGGTAATACAAGGAGAATGGAATACTCCACATAGCAACCAGCTCTTAAAATATTTGACTATCGCTTAAAGCTACCGATTTCCCCTGCATCTACAAGAAAATTAGCAATAACATTAACATCTCGATTAACATGAAGCATATGGAGAATAAGCGTTTTTAAAAATAGTTTGTACAAGAGCAGAGAAAGTGATGTGAGTGTAACACATCAGATTTTTCTAAAAGTTTCCGAAATGACATTAAATCTCGGTATAAAATTTTTGGGCGGAACGCAATGGTTCCTCTACTTAGTATAGGTAAGCAGTAAAGAAAGTAATATGAGGATATCAATAAAACTAAAAATATTAAGTTCAAAGAGTTCACCTTGTAAAGTGAGTCAACTTTCAGCAGCTGATAACAAAATTAGTAGCTTTGAAGTTTGTTCGATATTACCTTCAATACAAAGTTAAAGCATGGGAGTATCAATAAATCCTCCAATTCTGTTGAGTTGTTATCTTTCTTACTAAAAGGATAAGTATATGTAGAGCTTTCTTCCCTAACACACAACAATAAATGTAACAGCCTCTTCTCTGTTTCTATTTGTTTACGATCCTTGTAAGTGAGGTAACGTGGATTCCTGTACATTCGCCAAGTAGCAACTGCAGGTCATGCGATGCACCTGATTCTAACCCGCAAATAAATCTAGCTTTGCAAACCATTTGTACATCGGGTAAAGGTAAAGGTACGGAGGGACCCTCGGCACCGGGGCAGAGCACCGCACGTGGGCCATTTGGGGGGGGGGGAACAAGAATAAAGGTCTGAGGAAAAACAAGAATATGTATATAGGTTATAGAAAGGAAAAAGGAAGAGGAATAGAAGGATTTGTTACTGTTGTGGCGCTATTTATTGGAGTGCATAATGGTGATCATGGTGGCTGGTACCGCCGAAGCAAACCCGCTGATTGTGGGCGAATACGTAGATGAGGCGGAATTTTCCGCTGTAGGGTCAGGTATCTGACATGGCCGTAGCCCTAACAGGGACCTGTGAACTGAGGTGACATAACAGGTCATGAAGGCTCCCAGCCCGGGCCTGTTACCTCCAGGCATTCGGTGTATGTCCATGGAGATCTGGACAGCGTTGACGTGTGTGGTGAGGTGGTCCTAGGTCGTCTGGAGGCATGATGTAGGGCTGGAGAGTCCTAATTACCCTTGTTGCATGATCTGCGATGTTGTGCCGAAGGTATTCATTTCCCATTCGGATGGTGGTGCGGTGTGTAGAATCGATGTCTCTGATGGTTTTGGCGTGTTCTGTATGGGATGGAAGCGAACTGCGTGTGGAAATGGTCTTGAAGTGCGGTGAGGCGGCTGGCTATGTCCAGCAACTCGGTGTGAAGGTCTTGAATCGCTTCGAGGATGCTGCTGTTGCTGGCCGTGTTCTGCTCAACTAGGGCGTTGGTGTTCGCCAACTGGTGCTCTAGTTGAGAGGTGTCGATGTGGTGTCCAGAAGATGTTGGGGGTCGGCGATGCTCTACGTGGATAGAGTGGGCAGACGGCCTGGCCCCCCACAGGAGGCGCAGAAGCGGTCGTGTGCCCTGCAGTCTGAGGTGGATGACCCATTACCACAGTAGAGGCAGCGGGGAGCGTCGGTATGGCCGTAAAGGCAGCAGCGGCGACATGGAGTTGGTCACACACTGTGGCTAGCCTCGATCAACAGGGTTTGCCCTAAGAAGGGCAGTCCTGCGCCCCTTGTGTTCTTAACGTGACCCCTGGGAGGAAAGGATTCTGGGAGAGACTCTAAGGGCGACCAGATACGGATGTCGACTGGTGCAAGCATGGACGGGTGCCCTAATGTTTCCATCCGACGCCACACTGTCCCTACTCACAAGCCACCAACATCCAGGGTCCCTCGGAGCGGAGCCCCACGCTGAGGAGACACTTAACTGAGCAGTGCCGCAGCGACGCCAGGTAAGAAACTTTTACAGTCCCAACCCGCCGAATACCGTCGCCTGGTCCTAATACCCTGAACAGATGACAAGGAAGATGGTGTGTACAGGAAATGAAAGGAAGGGCAGTTAGTTATGGCAAAGGTCTACCAGGACAAGAGCCGAAGCCCAAGTCCCCCTCCTAACCCCAGGTTTAGTGCCATCCGAGTGGCTCTTCACCCGTGGGTGTTTCCCATGAGGCCAATAAAGGGACCTCCCCGCTTGCGCGGAGATGGAAGTGGCTACGCCATCCCCGCGTCATCCCCGAAGGGCGACTACCGATTACCTCGGTAGGGCCGACAACAATTTAACATGCCGTCTACCGGCTCTCCAGGGCGGTACCGGAGGACATTGAGGTCTCTCACAATCCCGCCTGCATGGCAACCCATACAGACGTACCCAATCTCCCACGGGTCTCGGGAACCACCGCCCCACCGAGTCCAACCCAATCCGAACAACTCCCTGGCGGGAGGGGATCAGACGTTCGGCTCGAGGTACTTTTAGCAACGTCAGAAGTACCACGAGTGCTCAGGGTACGCAGCGCCCGCACCACGGCAGCTGAAGGGGTTGTGCTGGAAGATGAACCATCCAGTATTCGTCTGGCCGACCCGGGGAAACATAAAAAATCCATGGGCTAGAGTGGGCGGTCGCCGGGGACCGAACCCAGGACCTCCCGAATGCGAGCCAAGTTGTAACCGCCTCAGCCATCCCGCTCGGGTTGTACATCGTACTTCTGTGTTCACTTAACATAGGCGACTTTATAATACGCTCCTATTACTAGGGTCAGTACCAAGTTTTATAGGCGTTTTTGTAGCAAAGCAATTATAATAGGTGATAGTAGTAGTGTGACGGTGCGGTGGCCGAGTGGTGAGGCCGCTCTCCTCTCACCAAGGCGCCCCACCCGGGTTCAATTCCAATGTGGATTTGTGGTGGACAAAGCGGCGTCTGGGCTGGTCTTCCCCGGCTACCCTACCATTCATTCCACCAAACTGCTCCATCATCGCCTTTCGTTTCATTCATCTCACCGCCATTTCATATCATCTCCTTCTCTCTCTCATACCAGGGTTCGGGCTGTTCTCTCTGATCCATAGAATGTACTCCCTGACCCCAGACATCCACTTATAAGCTATGGGGGATGTAAGCCCTAACAATGGGAGGGTAAATGGAGAAAGAAGAACTGGTAGTAGTGGTTTAATAAGGAACCTTCAAAATGCTTAAGATTATCCATGGATAACATATAATCCATGAAATAAGTACAGTAGTGAAATATATCTACTACTTGCAATGAAAGATACGAGTGAACCATTTTCGAGATATTGCTTAAATTTTCCAATACTTATTTTCTCAAATTCATTATTCATTTTTTTATGTCCTGGACATACAAAGAGAATGGAATGCGCCACATAGCAACCAGCTCTTAAAATATTTGACTATCGCTTAAAGCCTAGCATATTCCCCTTGCATCTACAAGAAAATTAGCAATAAAATTAACATCTCGATTAACATGAAGCATATGGAGAATAAGCGTTTGTAAAAATAGTTTGTACAAGAGTAGAGAAAGTCATGTGAGTGTAACACATCAGATTTTTTTAATCTGAGAAGCTAAGAAGGGCAGATATCAAGGACATGATCCGTTTCATACGGACCATTGGACTAGAGTAATGCCTAAATATGAGGCATAATGGGCCTTTGGGCCTGTGCAAGGCTTCTTTAGGAGGCCACTGAATTACCATCATCATCCATCTTTACTTTCTCTACTACGAACTTACACTAAACAGTTGAAGTACTGTATTCTATCCAAAAATTCAATGTCGTGATTTCCAGAAATACAGGTTACAGGTCACCTGAATGAAAAAAATAAGCAATTTTAGAAGATGTATGAACAGCATATCTCTAAAACAAAACATCAGAAAAATACGAAACCTGGTATTTAACTTCAGTGTCTTCCAAATGTGACACAAAGACTTTAAAAAAATCCTCTCCCAACCAAGCACTACTCTTTATATGCAGATTGTTTCGTTAATTTGGGCATTTACATGACAAAATGTATATCTTAAATTTTCTAGGAATAGCCAGTGGAGTCCTCTTTATTCTGAACGAACTTCGTATAATTTTGTAGAACCGATAAGAGATAAACAAAACCTTATTACAAAAATGTAAGTCTTAAAACATGCAATCAATTTCATATAACTTTTATGTGGCATTAGCCATTTCCGAGAAACTCGTTATTGATTTGAGTTCTTCAGTACTCACCTACAACGAAATGCGCAATGATATTAATTCTGCAAACATTTATCCCGATAACGTGAAGATACATGAATGTGAAGCATAGTAAGCAGAGAAAATAATCTGAATGTAACATAACAATGTTTCTCTGCCATGCGCACTAATGATATTGGTAGAAACTAAAAATATCTTAAACGTAATTTTATTGAACCAGAGTCCATAAAAGACCGGAGATATTATCTTAAACTACATAACCAATCCAAAGAATAGAGCGATAGAGCCTGTGTGTGTCATTAAGCTAAACAGAAGGGAGATAGTTGCTTGTCGGTATGCTGGCCGTATAGTTTGCAATAGAACCATATTTGGAGCAATGATAAATAATTCAAGGAGTAAACGCGGATATATTTAGAATAAAAAGGGTGTTAAAGTCGTTTCATGCCACTCCTCAGCACGCAATGTTTAAACAGATAACTAGATATAGATTTAGGTTGCGTGATCTACTCCATCTCAAATGTTTGTTGATTTAAGAAGGTAGCCGAGATGCTTTACTGAAGTTTCTGTCAGCCACTAGAAATGATAACGCCATGTACTTCAAAAATCCCCCGTCAATACGTTAATTCCTTTCTCTACTACGTATAGTAAGTAGGGGAAGTATTGTATTCCATCCAAAAATTCGATACCGAGATTTCACCGAAAATATATGTTTTGAGACCCCCTGAATCCCCCCAAAAAAAGGATTTTTGGAAACATGTCCATGTGTGTGTCTGTGTGCAATTCCCCTTGCATCTACAAGAAAGTTAGCAATAAGATTAACATCTCGATTAACATGAAGCATATGGAGAATAAGCGTTTGTAAAAATAGTTTGTAGAAGAGTAGAGAAAGTCACGTGAGTGTAACATATGAGATTTTTACTTTCTCTACTAGGTATAGTAAGTAGGGGAAGTATTGTATTCCACCCAAAAATTCGATACCGAGATTTCACCGGAAATACATGTTTTGAGACCCCCTTAATCCAAAAAAAGCATTTTTGGGATCATGTACGTGCGTGTGTCTGTGTGTGTGTCTGTCTGTCTGTGAACAGCACTCAGAAACGAACAGTCGGATAAACACCAAACTTGGTATTTAGGTTTAGTATCTTCCAGAGATGCGATACGAAGATTTTCAAGAAAATCCTCCCACCCCAGATTACCCTTTACATGGAACATTTTTCGAAAATTTTAATTTTCTCAAAAATGGATCTAACGATTTTGATTAAAATATCATATGTTTAAGATATTTTCATGACAAATGAAATGTATATCTGGAACTTTCTTGGGATGTCTCCAAAAGTGTTCTTCATTGTGAACGACTTTTGCATAACTGGTAAACCATAAGAGATAGACAAAATTTTACTACACAAAAAATGTAGATCGCGTTAAAATACACAATTTATGTCATATACTTTTTGTTGTTGAGTGAACCATTCTCGAGATATTGCTTGTTATTCCCTTAAATTTTGCAATACTTGTAGTTTTTCTCAAATTCGTTATTCATTTTTTTGTCCTGGTAATGCAAAGAGAATGGAATACTCCACATAGCAGCCAGCTCTTAAAATATTTGACTATCGCTTAAAGCCTAGCAATTCCCCTTGCATCTACAAGAAAATTAGCAATAAGATTAACATCTCGATTAACATGAAGTATATGGGGAATAAGCGTTTATAAAAATAGTTTGTACAAGAGTAGAGAAAGTCATGTGAGTGTAACACATCAGATTTTGTTGTTGTGTTCACACACATACACGGACATGTTTCCAAAAATGCTTTATTTGGATTCAGGGGGTCTCAAAACATGTATTTCCTGTGAAATATGGACATCAAATTTTTGTATGGTATACAATGCTTTCTGGCTGGCCCAGTAGCTCAGTAGGTAGAGCAACTGCCTGCTGTGCGAGGGGTCCCCGGTTCGATTCCCAACTGGGCGGTGGGAACTTTTCCCTAGCAAGATTAATTCGTATCCTCTGCTATCTATGAGGGTGTGCATGTGTATATGATCTAATGACAAAAAACAGTGCAAGAAACTCACGAGTTAACACCATTGCCAATAGCCAATAAGTTCCAAAGTAAAGGCCGCCGATAAGACCAATGTAGTTACAGGCGGGGTGTAAATGGAACTGAAAAAGAAATACTTCTCTTACTTACTATACATAGTAGAAACAGTAACAAATCAGACTCTCGATTTAGCGTTATCTGTTTTCTTTGTACCTACATCGAAATTTGTAATAAAATCATTTCTATAAAAGTTTTGCGACGGTATTACTTATAATGTTTGTGTATTTGTGTTTACTCCACGTGGTGAAGCCATTTTGTGACGTGATTCTTTGTTAGGTTTGTAGCTCCATCTGGTGTTAGCACTTTGCGGCAGTATTAGTGTTTGTTTGAAAGAATGCTACTGTTATTTTATTTAATTTTTGGTTCACTGTCCTCCGGATAGCTATGATCTTTTTGGTCGAGCACTTCTCTTTATACAGGTTGTGTAAACGGAAAGGAATCTTTTATCCAAAGATAACACTGATGAAGGAATTTGTTTTACACTTTTATTGTCGAACACATTCACTATCACATTTACACATTGATCTTGACACTCGCCAAACTGAAACTGTTATAATAACTTCATTACTGATCACTTTTAATTCGCGTACTTCAACTTTTTGTATAATTAACTTTACAACACTTGAGATTTTTCACAACTCTTCTACGCGTAACTTGCGAATCGATAGCCGACGTGTACTGTACAAATATTTCTGCTGGACTGAAGACGACGTGTAACGTACAAATGTTTTCGACGAACTGACGGACTGAAGGCGACGTGTAGCATACAAATGTTTTCGGTGAACTGACGGAGTCTACCTCTAATCTAGCCCTTTTTATACTCCTACACCCCGATATGCCTAAAGATTATAACTGAGTTGCTATTGGCTAATAAAACGCGCCAACATTAGCGTCTATTTTATATCCAATGAAAATTATGAATACATATGCTCTAGGGAAAATGTTCCAGCACATTCTATAGAAAAACGCGCCAACATTACGTAACTTCCTCATTTCCAATAATGATAAACAGCTCACCCCCTCGCTGCATTATTGCACGCTATTATTGTCAGTTTCAGTAAGGCAGTATAAACTTGCTTCTCAACAATAATTACAATCAACAAATATCTCAAATCAATGCTACATAAAAATGCATATTCATACTATAATCATTCTTTACATTTAAATAATTTATGATACAAATTACTGCATCGGTTTATGTCAATTACATCAAGCTTTTTAAAGAACAGCTTTTAGAAAGGTGAGCAGATAAAGTCATGTGAACGCAGAACATGAGATATTTCCGGTTATTCTCAGAATGGGTGCATCAGTAGCAAGGTTCTGGAATAGTTTTAATATTGGTGAACTTCCGCGACAACTGCAGTAGTAGGAGGCAGGATGCCAGCAGGTCGCAACGTCGTCATGGAGGCGAAATGAAATTATGCCTTTGGCAGAGCTCATTTTAGCAAGCCGCTAAACCATTTGTATATTTATATCGAGAACGAAATGCCGTAGACATCACGTAGGGTCTTGGCCAACTTACAAGTGAGATTCACACAGTTGGTTTTTACTACCACGTCTGCGGTTACAACAGCGATGTTGTTCTTTTCAGATAAGGCGTGGTCTCATAAAGTGGTTGATATAGCTCACAAAACAATGGAGCATAGTCGGCCGGGAAAAACCTAGCTTTATAGTAAATATGTACACACACAAGCAAACCTATTACAAAACCGAATGCTGGTTAACGTATAATTTAAAACATAGCTGCTGTCTCTTTAAAAAAAGATACTAATATAATATATTAACATGACTTTCTCTACCCTTGGTCTTTATTAGTGCGTATTCAAATTATTCTTACTACAGTTCATTTTCATATCCACTTTGTTTTAATCGAAATAAACCTATCCGGAAAGAGCGATAGTCAAATGTTTAAGAACTGGGCGCCTTATGCTGGCCTTAAAATTCCATACAGTTTCCATGACATCGCCAGAGACCACTGAATATCGATAGGACTTCAAACGAACGACAAAGTATTGAGCAATTCGAACGATTAATAACGAATATCTCGGAAATGGCTAATGCCACAAAAAAAAAGGTATTTGTGTTTTAAAAACCTCTACATTTTTATGCAGTACGTTTTTGCCCATCTCTTAGGTTGAAGAAGATAATTTATTAGCTCCAGGTATGGATGCCAATTTACATAGTTTGTATTGAAGGAGTTGTATTATATTTCAACTGTTGGGGAGCCGAACTTGTAGTAGTTGCAACCGCACGTATGGTAAACAATTCCCCGTGGCCTTTGCCCCAAGTTTAAAAATATTAACTTTGTAATTTGACTGTTTCTTTAAATATTATATATTTATGTTTGCCTCGGCTGCGTCAGTATTAATCTGTAGAGACACGTATCTCTTGGCAGGGTTGTGATGTGACAAGAATGTAGGCTTACACAAATTATAATTTTACTTCACTGCTTTTATTAATGCTTGACACGATTTAAATAACACTTCACTGATATAGAGAGCTGTGACATTATTTTTATTAATTAATTACACTTTTTAACACGTAAACTTATTTTTCGTCTCACACGAATACGTATTAAATCTCTCGAGAACACCTTTTGCGTCTGGTTAGGAACACTGTTTGCAGGCTACTGAACTGATTTCAAACTCCTAAACCTGTAAATTTCTGTATTTTAAGTCTCTGATTGGCTATTCCTAAACCAATAGAATACCTTCTTTTAACTAGAGCTTCTTCTGGTTGTTGATTGGCTATTTTATAAACTGTCACTAAAATTACATTATTGTTACTCCAATAATCAGAAGTAGTATTATTAAACTCTCAAACTCATTATTGACTCAAGGTTACCTCATTGTTACCTCATTGTTAGGAACTTTTAACTTATTATTCTCACAGCTCCTACATTATTAAATTTCGTAATGCATTCACATAATATTATTGAACATGTTTAAAATAATATAAGCATATGCAATGACTGTTACATACATTTTACAAATTACATTTTACACATATTGCTTCAAGGCGGGTTGTTATTGAATTTTACATATTATATAATTTGACTGAAATCATTTAAGTGTTAAAAATACTACCTCAAGGTTTATTCAAATTGATATAAAGCACCTTCTGTATGAAGAAGAATTCACAGGCTATTCCCATAGAATTCAAGATATACAATCTTAGAGCCATTTTTGATTAAATCAAAAATATTGGAAATGTTTACATGCAAAGGTTAGTTTGGAGTGGGAGACGTTCTTGAAAACCTTGGTGTCACATCCTCTGAAGATCTGAACTTAAATAAAGTAAGCGTAGCACTAACCAGCCTTTCGTTTTTTGATTATGCTGTTCACAGACGCAAAGACACACGCAGCCAGACAGATACACGTTTTCTAAAATTGCTTTATTACTTTCTCTACTACGTACAGTAGGTAGGGGAAGTATTGCATTCCACCCAAAAATTTCATACCGAGATTTCACCGGAAATAATGTTTTTAGGTTCCCTGAATCTAAATAAAGCATTTTTGGAAACATGTCCGTGTGTGTATCCGCCTGTCAGTCTGTGAACAGCATAACTCTAAAACGGAAAGTCCAATAAATTTCAAAGTTGGTATTTGAGTTTAGTTATCTTCCAAGGATGCGACACGAAGATTTTCAAGAAAACCCCCAGCCCTAGATACCCTTTACATTGAACATTTTTCGAAGATTTTGATTTTCTCAAACATGGCTCTAACAGTTTTGATTAAAATATCATATGTTTAAGATATTTTTATGCGAAATGAAATGGTATATCTTTACTTTTCTGGAAATGTCCCCAAAAATCCTGTTCATTTTGGATGACTTTCGCATAACTGGTAAACCGTAAGAGATAGACAAACTTTTACTACACAATGTAGATCTCGTTAAAACACACAATTTGTGTCATATACATCTTTTGTGGAATGAGCCATTTCCGAGATATTCCTTGTTATTTGTTTGAATTTTCCAATATTCATACTTTTTCTCAAATGGGAATTCGTTATTTGTTTTTTACTTTCTCTAGTACGAATAGTAAGTAGGGGAAGTATTACATTCCACCCAAAAATTCGATACCGAGATTTCACCGGAAATATATGTTTTGAGACCCCCTGAATCCAAAAAAAGCATTTTTGGAAACATGTCCGTGTATGTGTCTCTGTGTGTGTGTGTGTGTGTGTGTGTGTGTGTGTGTGTGTGTGTGTGTGTGTCTGTGTGTCTGTAAACAGCATAACTCAGAAACGAACACCAAACTTGGTATTTAGGTTCAGTATCTTCCAGAGATGCGACACGAAGGTTTTCAAGAAAATCTCCTCACAACAGACTACCCTTTACATAGAACTTTTTTCGCAAATTTTAATTTTCTCAAAAATGGCTCTAACGATGTTTAAGATATTGTCATGAGAAACGAAATGTATATCTTGAAATTTCTGGGAATGTCTCCAAAAGTATTCTTCATTGTGAAGGACTTTTGCATAACTGGTAAACCATAAGAGATAGACAAAATTTTACTACACAAAAATGTAGATCGCGTTAAAATACACAATTTATGTCATATACATTTTTTTTGTTGAGTGAACCATTTTCGAGATATTGCTTGTTATTCCCTTAAATTTTGCAATACTTATACTTTTTCTCAAATTCGTTATTAATTTTTGTTATGTCGTGGACATACAAAGAGAATGGAATGCGCCACATAGCAACCAGCGTTAAAATATTTGACTGTCGCTTAAAACCTACCATATTGCCCTTGCATCTACAAGAAAATTACCAATAAGATTGACATCTCGATATCTCGAATAACATGAAGCATATGGAGAATAAGCGTTTGTAAAAATAGTTTGTACAAGAGTAGAGAAAGTCATGTGAGTGTAACACATCAGATTTTTACTTTCTCTACTACGTATAGTAAGTAGGGGAAGTATTGTATTCCACCCAAAATTTCGATACCGAGATTTCACCGGAAATACATGTTTTGAGACTCACTGAATCCAAAAAAAAGCATTTTTGGAAACATGTCCGTGTGTGTGTCTGTCTGTGTGTCTGTGTGTCTGTGTGTCTGTCTGTGTGTCTGTGTGTCTGTGTGTCTGTGAACAGCATAACTCAAAAACGAAGAGTCGGATAAACACCAAACTTGGTATTTAGGTTCAGTATCTTCCAGAGATGCGACACGAAGGTTTTCAAGAAAATCCCCCCACCCCAGACTACCCTTTACATGGAACATTTTTCGAAAATTTTAATTTTCTCAAAAACGGCTCTAACGATTTTGATTAAAATATTCTATGTTTAAGATATTGTCATGATAATTAAAATGTATATCTCGAATTTTCTGGGAATGTCTCCAAAAGTATTCTTCATTATGAACGACTTTTTCATAACTGGTAAACCATAAGAGATAGACAAAATTTTACTGCACAAAAATGTAGATCGCGTTAAAATACACAATTTATGTCATATACATTTCTTTTGTTGAGTGAACCGTTTGCGAGATATTGCTTGTTATTCCCTTAAATTTTCCAATACTTATACTTTTTCTCCAATTCTTTATTCATTTTTTTATGTCCTGGACATGCAAAGAGAATGGAATGCGCCATATAGCAACCAGCGTTAAAATATTTGACTATCGCTTAAAACCTACCATATTCCCCTTGCATCTACAAGAAAATTATCAATAAGATTGACATCTCGATATCTCCATTAACATGAAGCATATGGAGAATAAGCGTTTGTAAAAATAGTTTGTACAAGAGTAGAGAAACTCATGTGAGTGTAACACATCAGATTTTTTTTTGTCCTGGACAGGCAAAGAGAATGGAATGCTCCACATAGCAACCAGCTCTTAAAAGATTTGACTATCGCTTAGGGCTTACCATATTCCCCTTGCACCTACAAGAAAATTACAATAAAATAGTTTCTGCAAATGTTTATCTCGATTAACATGAAGTAGATGGAGAATAAAGCTTTTGCACAAATAGTTTGTACAAGAGTAGAGAAAGCCATATGAGTATTTCCGGTGAAATCTCGACATGGAATTTTAGGGCGGAGTGCAATACTTCCCTCTAGAGAAAGTAAAAACAGGAGATCCCAACCTCAATTAAAATAGCTAAATTGTTAACCGCGTCATAAACCTCCATGAGTATACGTTGCAGATCAACAATGCAGACACTTGTCACGCCTGACTGGTGTTGTGTTTAGTGCACGATGTGTTCCCACTTAATGTAAATGCTGTCACGACTTAATAATTACCCCAGCCTTACGCGTTGACACACTAATTACCCGGTTGTCAACAACTCCTTCTTTCTGGAAGTATAATATAAGGTATGACGCAATTGCAGTCAAGTATACAAAAAGTGGTAACTATTTACTTTAGCACCCACTGACTTATTTGCTTTAAACCCTTCTTAATGTGGGTTAAATAACACTATAATGACCTTTTAGATTGTGATTTTTTACAGAAAAATCTTAGTTTCAGAAATAAAGAATCTGATGTGTTACATTCACATAGCTTTCCCTACCCTCTATCGTTTATTAGTGGGTATATAAATTATTCTTATCAAAGTTTAATTTTATATCTACTTCATTTTAATCGAGATAAACCTTTGCAGAAATAGCACGTTACACATTTCGTTATAGATACAAAGGGAACAATGACAGTCAAATGTTTAAGAGCTGGTTGCTATACGATGACCTTAGAATTCCATACTGTTTCAATGACATCGCGAAAAACAAATGAAAATTGACAGAACTTTAAAAGAATGGTTATGTATTGAGCAATTCGAACCATTAATAACGGATATCTCAGAGATGGCTGACGCCACAAAAGAAGATATTTAAATAAATATATTTCTTTTTAAACTAAACTGAGTTTTGTTTATGGACACACTTTAACTGCTGTGGTCCTTAGCGTCTCATTCTATATTGGGCGTGAAAGACCGGTAATTTTGCTCAGAGGCCTCTTTATCAGGCTTGAGGTTTTTTTACGTGCCGTAAATCTACTACATGGGACCAACGGCTTTACTTCCCTTCCGAAGGAAGCCATGCTATGGATTTTTACGCCCGAAAAAAATTCATCGCCCACCGCCGGGTTTGACCCGCGACTTTGGGAACTGTACGCTTTCGTCTAACGCTTAACACTTACCAGTTATACAAGATTATACAAAACTTCTTCTGAATGAGGAGCAATTCAAAGGTAGAACCCAGAAAATTCAAGATATAAACTTTGTTTGGCAAGTAAATATCTTTAATATATGGTATTTTAATCAAAATCGTTAGAGCTATTTTTTATAAAATCTGAACTTCCTAAAAAAGCTTCCATGTACAGAGCAGTTTGCGGTTGAGGGACTTTCTTGAAAATTGTCATGTCGCCCTATCTTTGAAATGAACGTAAATAGCAAGTTTAGGGTTTATCTGACTTTTTAATTTATATACGCACGCACACACGGATCTTTTTCTAAAAATGCTTTTTTTTTTTTTGGATCCAGGTGGGCACATCCGCTGAAATCTCTGTATGAAAATTTTGGGGTGAATGCAATACCTTCTGTTCCCAATAGGTACATGGTAGAGAAAGCGATAAACTGGGTTATGATCATTCTTACACTTTTAATTTGCTCAATATATGACATTAATTCGACCAATGAGAATAACTCGGTTCAAAAATTATATTATACGATTTAAAGTTTTTTCTGAAACAATAAGAAGTGTGAAAAAGGGTTTTGTGTATAAGTATTTAAATCAAGTGGCAGTATTTTTTTTTTCAAAATTACATACCTGCATCGTGTGAA
Organism: Deroplatys truncata; assembly: GCA_030765065.1. Classification (NCBI taxonomy): domain Eukaryota; kingdom Metazoa; phylum Arthropoda; class Insecta; order Mantodea; family Mantidae; genus Deroplatys; species Deroplatys truncata. The sequence continues at coordinate 177,499,012 of CM060987.1, read as the reverse complement.
GGTATTTATTAGTATAATAAAGGTGAAATCCTCTTTTTATTTTCTCTACTACGTATAGAGTAAGGGAAGTACTGTATTCCACCCAAAATTTCCATACCGAGATTTCATCGGAAATATACGTTTTGAGGCCCCCTGAATCCAAAAAAAGCATTTTTGGAAACATGTCCGTGAGTGTGTCTGTGAACAGCATAATTTAGGAACGAACAGTCGGATAAACACCAAACTTGGTATTTAGGTTCAGTATCTTCCAGAGATGCGACACGAAGGTTTTCAAGAAAATCCCCCCACACCAGACTACCCTTTACATGGAACATTTTTCTAAAAGTTTTATTTTCTCAGAAATGGCACTAACGATTTTGATTAAAATATCATATGTTTAAGATACTTTCATGACAAATGAAATGTATATCTTGAATTCCCTGGGAATGTCTCCAAAAGTATTCTTCATTGTGAACGACTTTTGCATCAGATAGATAAAATTTTACTGCACAAAAACTGTAGATCGCGTTAAAAAGCACAATTTATTTCATATACATTTTTTTCGAGATATTGCTTGTTATTCCCTTAAATTTTCCAATAATTATACTTTTTCTCAAATAGGAATTCGTTATTCATTTTTTTGTCCTGGTAATGCAAAGAGAATGGAATACTCCACATAGCAGCCAGCTCTTAAAATATTTGACTATCGCTTAAAGCCTAGCAATTCCCCTTGCACCTACAAGAAAATTAGCAATAAGATTAACATCTCGATATCTAGGTTAAGGAAGCGTTTGTAAAAATAGTTTGTACAAGAGTAGAGAAAGTCATGTGAGTGTAACACAAAGATTTTTTTTAATCAATGGACGGCTGTAATAAGAAAAAATAAAGTAGGCCTTGTGTGTGTCTGGAACAATAGAGTAGACAGGCCAGGGGCTATTGTTACTAAAGAAGGTTGTTTAGAGAGCATTTCGGAACATTTTCCCGCTCTAGGCTGCGTGTACGTGCACCTACTCACACAGCTAGTAAGTGCTCATTATCTCAAGGTCGACACCTCAAGGCGATACTAATTATCCTCTGTTTGGTCACAATACATTTCGCACGATGTGAACAACCGTAACACACTTGCCACTTGCTCATTTTTCTGCACTAATGTCCCTACTAAGTGCTCTCTATGAAGGCTCCGCGATGACGTGAGAGGTTCGCATTCGGGAGGCCACGGTTTCGATTCTCGTCGACCATACACTCTGAGCTTGGTTTTACGTTGTTTTCCCTGGTCTGGAGGTGAATGCTGGGGTGGTTTCTCATCTACAACGATTCCCTTTCCCTCATTTTCCTTTCATTTCGTTTCCTTCTCCTCTTTTAGGTGTACTTCTAGATTTCGTGGCGTATAGTGGTGCTAGACAGATGGCGCGGATGTTTCTTCAAAGGAAAGGGTATTTCCCGTAGACACTAGAGGACTGCTTGGACGAAGCGTCCTCTCTAGGCAGTTCCAGTAGTGTAATAGGTCTTCGAGCCCGGAATCGTGCGCGTCTCTGTGAACTGTCTGCGGCCTGTAGCCTCCTGTGGTTACATTTCTTCATTCCTCCCTCCCGGGGGGTGGTAGCCAGAACAGATCTATGTAGGTCGCAGCACTCGGTCGTATACCCTATACCTATTGTGGCATTTTGAATAGTAAACATTGTTTAACAGACCTCTCTCCATGTATACAGTCGTCCTCCGTGGTGTAATGGTTACCATGCTAGCTTTTAGTTCCGGAGGCCGCGGTTTCAAACCCGGCGGAGAACGATGGACTTTTTCGGGCGTAAAAATCCTTAGTATGTCTTCCTTCGGAAGAGGAGTAAAGCCGGTGGTCCCGTGTCGTAGATTTACGTCTCGTAAAGGTACCCCAAGCCTGATAAAGAGGCTTCTGAGCAAAATTACTGGTCTTTTACGCCCAGAATAGACTGGGACGCTAAGGACCACAAGAGTTAAAAATCGTCCATAAATAAAACGCAATTTAATCCCCCCTATGCAGGCTTGCACATCCCACTGGGACGCCCGGGAATCGGAGACCACCACCATTCCGTGGGACGAAGTGTTAAATAGAGCATCCTTTTCCTCTGTCATACACACGCCGAGACTCCCGCTGACACTTTCAACCATACAGATGAAAGGTGAAGTGAAATGAGAAGGAAATTTGGTGGACGTAATGAACCTTCCCAGCATTCGCCTACCGACCAGAGGAAAACCCGAAAAAGCCCATGGTTCAGAAAGATCGGCCGCGTGAATCGATAACAAGATCTCTAATGCGGGCCACAGAATTACTGCCTGAGCCATCCCGCTCGATAATTTATTATCTAACACCCAAATGTTGTTCTTAAAAATAAAGTCAAACATTTTTGCTTAAACATACAAAATTCTGGTGGTACGAAACAAAGCATGGAAATCTTTGTGAGTGAAATGCTCCTTCTTTCAGTCATACTTTTTAGATTGTTATGTTAATTTGTATAAATCAATGTTGTCTGTTGGAATTGAGAAATAACGATAAACCTATAACCGAAAGAAGATGCAAAACAGCCCTTAAGACCTAAAAAGTGGCTAAAAAAGACCAGCAAAAGAACACGAAAAAATCTGATGTGTTACACTCACATGACTTTCTCTACACGTGTACAAGCTATTTTTACAAACTCTTATTCTCCATCTATTTCAAATTAATCGAGATAAACATTTGCAGAAACGATCTTCTGACATGCAAAGAGAATTACATTTTACACATAGCGACCAGTTCTAAAAATATTTGACTATCGCTTAAGGCGTACTATGTTCCCCTTGTTTTGTATTTACAAGGGCAATATAGAAATACAGTAGCCTTTAAGCACATACATATCTCTTAATAGCTGGTTGCTAGGTGCAGCACCATTCCCTTTGCCACAGATTATAACTCTTTGCATATACAAGACAAAAAAATCTGATGTGTTACACTCACATGACTTTCTCTGACTTCAATTATTTCTCGCAGTGTCATGGAACGATTATGGAATTTTAAGGCCAGCGTATACGTTCAGTTCTAAAACCTTTGATATCGCTGTTCCCTATGTATTTATAACGAAATGTGTAACGTAGCTATTTTCGGAAACTTTTGTCTCCATTAAAATGAAGTAGGTAGGAGATTAAATTTTTGTAAGAATAATTTGTTACCCACAATAAACGATAGAGGATAGAGAAGGTCATGTGTGGGCAACACATCAGATTTTTACTTTCTCTACTACGTGTAGTAAGTAGGGGAAGTATTATATATTCCACCCAAAAATTCGATACCGAGATTTCACCGGAAATATGTTTTGAGACCCCCTTAATCCAAAAAAATCATTTTTGGAAACATGTCCATGTGTGTGTGTGTGTGTGTGTGTGTGTGTGTGTGTGCGCGCGCCTGTCTGACTGTGTGTCTGTAAACAGTGTAACTCAGACACGAACAGTCGGATAAACACCAAACTTGGTATTTAGGTTCAGTATCTTCCAGAGATGCGACACGGAGGTTTTCAAGAAAATCCCCCCACCCCAGATTACCCTTAGATGGAACATTTTTCGAAAATTTTAATTTTCTCAAAACTGGCTCTAACGATTTTGATTAAAATATCATATGTTTAAGATATTTTCATGACAAATGAAACGTATATCTCGAATTTTCTGGGAATGTCTCCAAAAGTATTCTTCATTGTGAACGACTTTTGCATAACTGGTAAACCATAAGAGATAGACGAAATTTTACTACACAAAAAATGTATATGGTGTTAAAATACACAATTTATGTCATATACATTTTGTTGTTGTTGAGTGAACCATTTTAGATATATTGCTTGTTATTCCCTTAAATTTTCCAATACTTATACTTTTTCTCAAATGGGAATTCGTTATTCATTTGTTTTGTCTTGGTAACACAAAGAGAATGGAATACTCCAAGTAGCAACCAGTTCTTAAAATATTTGACTATCACTTAAAGCCTACCATATTCCCCTTGCATCTACAAGAAAATTAGCAATAAGATTAACATCTCGATTAACATGAAGCATATGGAGAATAAGCGTTTGTAAAAATAGTTAGTTTGTACAAGAGTAGAGAAAGTCATGTAAGTGTAACACATCCGATTTTCTTTACGAATTTTGTAGAAAATTCGGTATCGAGTACCTCTAAAGGCTGTCAGTAATATTTATTATTATTATTGCCAGGTTTTGTGCCTAGCATGGATGTTCATCAATGTTGGAAAAGCTCAGAAAGTGTGCTGTGTTTACAATGTGTGCCCTGGATTCGCTACAGCACACACACGCCATCAGAATATCATGTAGTGTGTCGCCTGTCGACTCAGCTTCCCTATTGTCTGACATTTCGGGCGTCATGGCGTACGTGCTCTGTTGATAAAATACAGGTTTCCAAACTTAGTTTCCGGTTTTCACCCCTACCTTACGATGACGCACAAGATACGTCCATCTCTTTCCATTCACCGTGCAAAGGCCTTATCGCATTCCTACGCAGAAGCGGACAGTTTTATCGCAACATTGTGCTGTCCTTTTTGTTAAATACGCGCGCATTGGCGACTGACTGCAGAAAGCATTTCCTTGTATACTAACGAGATAGGTGAGCGATGCACTCGTCTAGCCTGGAATGTGCAATAGGGGAAAAAATGTAAACAGTTTGTTCCTATAAACAAGTGCAGAAAAACAAAATCCTTGTTACACGAAAACCAAATCACTGTCAACAAAGGCCGCTGTATTTACACTCACATGACTTTCTCTACTCTTGTACAAACTATTTTTACAAACGCAGGTTTTCCATATGCTTCATGTTAATCGAGATGTTAATCTTATTGCTAATTTTCTTGTAGATGCAAGGGGAATTGCTAAGCTTTAAGCGATAGTCAAATATTTTAAGAGCTGGTTGCTATGTGGAGCATTTCATTCTCTTTGCATTACCAGGATAAAACAAAAGAATAACGAATTCGTACTTGAGAAAAAGTATCGGAAAATTTAAGCGAATAACACGCAATATCTCGAAAATGGTTCACTCAACAAAAAAATGTATATGACATAAATTGTGTATTTTAACGTTCGACATCTTTTGTGCAGTAAACTTGTGTCTATCTCTTATGGTTTACCAGTTATGCAAACGTCGTTCACAATGAAGAATAATTTTAGAGACATTCCTAGAAAATTCAAGATATAAATTTTCTTTGTCATGAAAGTATCTTAAATATATGATATTTTAATCAAAATTGTTAGAGCCATTTTTGAGAAAATTAAAATTTTCGAAAAATATTCCATGTAAAGGGTAATCTGGGGTGCAGGTATTTTCTTGAAAACCTTCGTGTCGCATCTCAGGAAGATAGTGAACCTAAATACCAAGTTTGGTGTTTATCCGACCGTTCGTTTCTGAGTGCTGTTCACAGAGAGACACACACACGGACATGTTTCCAAAAATACCTTATTTGGATTCAGGGGGTCTCAAAACATATATTTCCGGTGAAATCTCGGTATCGAATTTTTGGGTGGAATGCAATACTTCCCCTACTTACTATATGTAGTAGAGAAAGTAAAAAGGATTCGACTGAGCAGCAAGCCATGTATGCACCGCTTCCTTCACTTCTTGGCTTGCGGTTAATCGATGGCCCCTTAAGGCATTTTTAAGCGGACCAAAAATATGTTTTGCCACTTCATTGACAGTCAATCTTCGGTTTTCTGATTCATGATACGGACTTGCTCAATGTTGGCGTCGCTAGTGGATATGGATGGGCGTCCTGCTCTTTCCTCGTCCTTCACAGTTATCTAACCATTTTTTAACTTTTCATTCCATTCGTACACATTTCGCCGAGATAAAACATTGCCCCCATATTGTACGAAAAGTTGTCGATAGATTTCATCTCCTGGCCCAAGCCACACAGCCAACATATAAAAAATTAAAATAATGCTTAGATATTTATTGACTTACCCTTGTACAAAGATAATAGCGATAGTCAAATGTTTTAGAACTGGACGCTATATGCTGGTCTTATAATTCGATACTGTTTCCATGACACCGAGAGAAACAACTGCAAATCGACAGGGTCTTGAAAGAATGGCTAATATTGAACAATTGAAACCGTTAATTACGGATATCTTGGAAATTGCTGATGATAAAATAATTATCATAAATAAATTGTGTATTTTAAAGCGATCTGCATTTTTAGTGTAGTACGTTTTCGCCTATCGCATAACATATACCAGTTATATAAGATTATACAAAAATTCGTTCCAAATGCAGAGCACTTCACAGGCTATTCCCAAATTCAAGATATATAATTTATTTGTCACGTAAACATCTTTAATATTTGGTATTTTAATCAAAATTATTACAGCGATCTTTTAGAAAATAAAAAATTTCGAAAAATCTTTCTTGTAAAGCATAGTTTGGGAGGGTTTCTTGAAAATCTTCGTGCTGCATCTTTTGAAGATACTGAGCTTTAAATATCAACTTTGGTGTTTATCCGAAATTTCGTTTTTGAGTTAGTATGCTCTTCACAGATACACGCAGTCACGATTTTATAAAACTTGGCACCATTTACAAAAATATTATGAAACCAATGAAATAAAAATTTTGAAAAACACCAGAAGACGTAACCTATAATATCGTTTGTTTTTTCTGAATATTAAAACTGAGAATTTTCTCTCCGTTAATTTGGCTGCATGCATTTTTTAAAATGGAGACGAATAATTTCGTAGACCAAATACATCGCGTCTGATGAAGATTATATTGTGATTAATTTTTAGGGATGCAACAATCACTCCTTTGGAGTTTCGGAACAAAAACGTAAGGTTCCTGATTCTGGCTCACTCAAGTGTCTGCTTCTAGCAGTTGGCGAAAAGTTCTAAATAACATTGCTTACGTGTTCCTTGCCAGAAGCTTCAGCTGTGGCTACTTGAAACACCAAGACAAGGCTTGTTTGACAACGGTTATCATAAATCATCCACATGCTTTATATTCATTCCTCAGTTAACTGCTCTTTAAGTTTGTTTTGTATCACTTTTGCGAGAAGCAGTTGGCAGGTAAATCCCTACAATAGACCGTTCTATAAGAGCACGCATTGTTTGTAGAAGCTATATGAAAATAAACAATAGTGGCTAGGCAAAAAAGGTAAAGGTCAAATTACATATCATGGAGGAGCCCACGAAACAAGGGCATAGCATCGCACGTAGGTGAATGCGGCCCTTTGTGTTTCGGACACGACCCTGGAAGGAAGGGATGAAGGAGAGACCCTCAGAACGACCAGATCCGGGAGATCACAAGCATGGGTAGGGTCCCTAACGTTTCCAGATTGAACACATCTTACGGCGCTCAAGCCAGCCCACAAGCTCGAAATCCCGGGGGTCCTCTAAGGGGAGTCTGCTCCTGAGGAGTGGAGGAGGGTGAAGACAGGTCCTGCAGACATTGTAGTAATTGGATATACTCAGATAGCCAGGCAGCACTGCGGGCACTATCAGCACCCTTCAGAGATCCAAAATCATTAAGTAACATCGAGAAACTCTGGAAAGGCTAGGGAAACGCTATAGACTTACTCTTGCATGGTTCCCTAGCCTTTCCAGAGCTTCTTGACAGACCGACTAAAATATTATAGGACCTGAACCTGTCTTAGATATTACCAAATTAATGGTAAGGACGAATTTATTAAACTGAACTCAAAGACAGCATATAAAACACTGGAAACATATCCAGAAACAAAGACATGGAAAGCTAATGATGCAGCAGCCAAGTCTTAGTGGGTCTGATGTCTGGTCAAGGGAAATTTTAAAAAAACTTCTGCAGACGTGGGGCTCTCAGAAGGCCCAATGTGCAGGCGCAGTCGGTAAACTCCAGCACGGCCAAGAAAAACCGTATTCAGGAACGTAAACTCCGCCACAGAGACTGTGTAAACTCCGGCATTAGAAATTAGTAAACTCCCCCACCATCATAGACCAGCTTAGCATTTTCCTTCCTACTTTACCAGACTGAGGGCTGGCTATGCGAAATTACATAGGTGTTTCGCTAAGTGAAGAATAATTAAAATTAAAGTATGCCTCCGTTCTAATTTTATTTGAATATGCTGCTCTTTTAACGAATTCAAGTCTTGCTATTTCCTTCAGAAAGTATCGTTGACGCAAGTATAAAATATTTTTTGCATTTCTTATGGAAATGGCTGCTTCGGATCTTTATGTGGGTTTGCACTTGAAGCTGTATTATGGTGCTTATAAACTTGAAAATGTTAGGATGACTTCGGTGAAAGGAGACACTGGATTTGGAGTGAAATGATTGAACTGTATTCGTGGTTTCTTCCGATTCGTCAATATTCTGGTGTCCCTATAACGCAGAGGAAAATACAGCTTCGTCATAGATGTAGATTGTCACAAAATGCATCCAACTTGACACAATTAGGTTTCGAAGCTATGAAATCAACTGTGAAATAGTCGTTTATGTTTTCGACTTGCAGAAAAGTAAGACAGAAGTAATAGAATAGAAATTTCCGCCCTTCCAAGCACTGTGTAGAGAACACTTTACACAGTCCAAGTTCCTGTATTTTCCTGTACCAGTTTTGGCATAAGTGGGAAGTACAACAGTGTATGGTACACTGGGGCAAAACTTTGCACATAAATGTCTTCAATTTTAGTAAATAAATATGTGTAGATTTCAGCACTTGCATTAGGCTATGCAAAGAGAACATTTGAAGAAAGAAAGCAGGGCAATATTGAAAAGTCCCGTGGACATACACTTTGTCACACGAACAGGGAAACTGCCGTCCTCCGTGGTGTAGTGGTTACCTCTATTTCCCGAGGTCGCGGTCCTTAGCATGGCTTCCTTTGGAAGAGAAGTAAAGCTATTGGTCCCGTGTCGTAGATTTATGGCAAGTAAAAGAACCTCAAGTCTGATAAAGAGGCCTCTGAGAAAAATTACCGGTCTTTCACGACCAATATAGAATGAGGCGTTAAGAACCATAGCAGTTAAGGAGCGTCCGTAAGTAAAACTCAATTTAATTTTGAACAGAGAAAATATAAGTTCATGTCACAATAAAATATAATAACATTACTACGTCATCTTGTAAAGTAGGAAACTTTCTTTTAGATTAATTTTTAAGTTTGGACATTTACAGCTTCGTGCGCTCCAGGTAATGTTTTCGGCAATGGTGGCAATGCAGCTTGCTTCACGTTTTGTACGTTGCATCTACTGTTGTTAACTTTAGAGGGTTTGTCATGTAGTAAAAAATTGCCCGCTTTCATTTTCCTTTCCAGCTCACTGGAAAGGTTCAACGTATCGTCTGGATCATGGTTGTGTTATAAATTAGATTTAGAAAATTTTATACACAGACTTGAAGTTCCAAAGTTTAAACTTTGCTAAGGCAGAACTTTTTAACACAGCACCGCGGCTACAAACCATCCTTTACTTCATGTTTGAAATCAAATTTATATCCGTTGAAAACCATAAGACTTTTCCCATTTTGACTAACCATAAGAGAGCAGGTCGAGTCCAAACTGTAAGTAACTCAGCGCTAACAAACAAATGCGTCTGTCCTCCTTCGTTGTACGAGTATGACAACGAATGCAGCACAGACCTCAACCCTACCAACCCTTGATGTTTCAGAAGGTACTCACTCAGCATCTATCTTTCGTAATTATAAAAAAACTGATGTGTTACGCTCACATAACTTTCTCTACTCTTGTACAAACTATTTTTACAAACGCTTATTCTCCATCTACTTCATGTTAATCGAGATGTTAATCTTATTGCTAATTTTCTTGTAGATGCAAGGGGAATTGGTAGACTTTAAGCGATAGTCAAATATTTTAAGAGCTGGTTGCTATGTGGGGTATTCCATTCTCTTTGCATTGCCTGGGAAAAAAATGAATAACGAATTTGAGAAAAAGTATAAGTATTGCAAAATTTAAGGGAATAACAAGCAATATCTCGAAAATGGTTCACTCAAAAAAAAATGTATATGACATAAGTAGTGTATTTTAACGCGATCTACATTTTATGTATAGTAAAATTTTGTCTATCTTTTATGGTTTACCAGTTATGCAAAAGTCGTTCACAATGAAGAATACTTTTGGAAAATTTCCCAGAAAATTCGAGATATACATTTCATTTGTCATGAAAGTATCTTAAACATACGATATTTTAATCAAAATCGTTAGGGCAATTTTTGAGAAAATTAAAATGTTAGAAAAATGTTCCATGTAAAGGTTAATCTGGTGTGGGGTAATTTTCTTGAAAACCTTCGTGTGGCATCTCTGGAAGGTACTGAACCTAAATACCAAGTTTGGTGTTTATTCTACTGTTCGTTTCTGAGTTATGCTGTTCACAGACACACACACACACGGACATGTTTCCAAAAATGTTTTTTTGGATTCAGGGGACCTCAAAACATATATTTCCGGTGACATCTCGGTATCGAATTTTTGGGTGGAATACAGTATGCCCCTACTTACTGTACGTAGTAGAGAAAGTAAAAATGATGGAGATAAAGTCATGATAGAAGAAGCACCACCGCAGTATTCACCTACGATCCGGACATTCTGAATGGGAGCCTGAAACGAGTGTGAATACTATCCGACAGTTTTCGACCTATGCAAAACAACATCGAATATGACAGACCAAATGAAGCAGCGAGAGAAGAAAAGAGGAAAGAAAACGCAAGCTGAAGTCTTGTCCATATGATATATTTACGGCATATTACTGCATCTGCTGCATCGTTTCTCAAGCAATAAATGTAGCCGTAAAAATACCAGGAATCTATGTTTAACGTTCTTGTTAATAGCTTTATTACTGTACTGCATCACGTGCTAATACATCCTTTAATACTAGCTCAGCACTTGAGAATATATGACGAAGAAACAGCCAGAAACTGAACATAAATATTTTATAAGAAGATAGAACAAATAAAGAACTGATTTGTTGCACTCACATGACTTTCTCTGCTCTTGTACAAACTATTTTTACAAACGCTTATTCTCCATATGCTTCATGTTAATCGAGATGTTAATCTTATTGCTAATTTTCTTGTAGATGCAAGGGGAATTGGTAGACTTTAAGCGATAGTCAAATATTTTAAGAGCTGGTTGCTATGTGGGGTATTCCATTCTCTTTGCATTGCCTGGGAAAAAAATGAATAACGAATTTGAGAAAAAGTATAAGTATTGCAAAATTTAAGGGAATAACAAGCAATATCTCGAAAATGGTTCACTCAAAAAAAAAATGTATATGACATAAGTTGTGTATTTTAACGCGATCTACATTTTATGTATAGTAAAATTTTGTCTATCTTTTATGGTTTACCAGTTATGCAAAAGTCGTTCACAATGAAGAATACTTTTGGAAAATTTCCCAGAAAATTCGAGATATACATTTCATTTGTCATGAAAGTATCTTAAACATACGATATTTTAATCAAAATCGTTAGGGCAATTTTTGAGAAAATTAAAATGTTAGAAAAATGTTCCATGTAAAGGTTAATCTGGTGTGGGGTAATTTTCTTGAAAACCTTCGTGTGGCATCTCTGGAAGGTACTGAACCTAAATACCAAGTTTGGTGTTTATTCTACTGTTCGTTTCTGAGTTATGCTGTTCACAGACACACACACACACGGACATGTTTCCAAAAATGTTTTTTTTGGATTCAGGGGACCTCAAAACATATATTTCCGGTGACATCTCGGTATCGAATTTTTGGGTGGAATACAGTATGCCCCTACTTACTGTACGTAGTAGAGAAAGTAAAAATGATGGAGATAAAGTCATGATAGAAGAAGCACCACCGCAGTATTCACCTACGATCCGGACATTCTGAATGGGAGCCTGAAACGAGTGTGAATACTATCCGACAGTTTTCGACCTATGCAAAACAACATCGAATATGACAGACCAAATAAAGCAGCGAGAGAAGAAAAGAGGAAAGAAAACGCAAGCTGAAGTCTTGTCCATATGATATATTTACGGCATATTACTGCATCTGCTGCATCGTTTCTCAAGCAATAAATGTAGCCGTAAAAATACCAGGAATCTATGTTTAACGTTCTTGTTAATAGCTTTATTACTGTACTGCATCACGTGCTAATACATCCTTTAATACTAGCTCAGCACTTGAGAATATATGACGAAGAAACAGCCAGAAACTGAACATAAATATTTTATAAGAAGATAGAACAAATAAAGAACTGATTTGTTGCACTCACATGACTTTCTCTGCTCTTGTACAAACTATTTTTACAAACGCTTATTCTTCATATGCTTCATGTTAATCGAGATGTTAATCTTATTGTTAATTTTCTTGTAGCTGCAAGGGGAATTGCTAGGCTTTAAGCGATAGTCAAATATTTTAAGAGCTGGTTGCTATGTGGAGTATTCCATTCTCTTTGTATGTCCAGGACATAAAAAAAAAACGAATGACGAATTCCCATTTGAGAAAAAGTATAAATATTGGAAAATTCAAACAAATAACAGAGGAATATCTCGGAAATGGTTCAATCCACAGAAAACGTCTTTGATATAAATTGCGTTTTAACGAGCTCTACATGTTTTCTGTACAAAAATTTGTCCATCTCTTATGATTTACCAGTTATGCGAAAGTCATTCAGAATGAAGAGGATTTTTGGGGACACTTCCAGAAAATTCAAGATATACATTTAATTTTAAATGAAAAGATCTTAAACATATGCTATTTTAATCTAAATTGTTTGAGCCGTACTTGATAAAACCAAAATTTCCGAAAAATATTCCATGTAAAGGGCAGTCTAGGATAAAAGATTTTCTTGAAGATCTTCGTGTTGCATCCTTGGAAGATCGTAAACTCAAATACCAAGTATGGTATTTATCCAACTTTTCATTTTTGAGTTATGCTATTCACACACAAATAGATATATACGCATACACATACATGTTTCCAAAAATGCTTTATTAGGATTCAGGGCACCTCAAAACATGTATTTTCGGTGAAATCTCGGTATGAAATTTTTGGGTGGAATTCAATACTTTCCCTACTTACTCTAGTAGGGAAAGTAGTTAAAAAGTCTATTAACTTGTATTTGTACGAGGGCTGATCAACAAAGACTGAGACTGATTTTTTCCTGTAGCTTACGTGATAGTTTCGTATTCTGTAACATAAATATTTGAAAAGAGCGGGTTTTTATGTATAATGTTGGTAGGCGGCAGCACTCTCGTATTGGTAGGTTGGTTGTAATGTTCTATTTTGTAGACCCTACGTGCATTTCGCATACCAGGCAATGGAGGTGATGCATTTTTTTAAATCGATGATCACCGATGATGAGTCATGGCTACATCATTATGATCCGGAAGGAAAACAAGCCAGCACAGTGTGGAAAAGGCCAGGTTCTCCAACACCAAAAACCGCAAAAGTTGTTCCATCTGCAGGGAAAGTGATGGTGATCACATTTCTTGAGTGTAATGGAATGATTTACCAGCATGCAGTTCCCCCTCACATTACTGTTACAGCAGCATACTACACGCCAGTATTGGCTACACTGAGGAAGCACATTGCAAAAAAACGACCAGAGCTTTCTCGGACTGGGTGGCGACTTCATCATGACAATGCACGGCCTTACGTCACAAATCAAGTCATGCAGTTTCTGGCTCGATTCAACATTACTTGTGTACTACATCCACCTTATAGCCCCGATTTTGCACCCTGTGACTTTTTTATTTCCATCACCAAAGGCAAAGCTTAGGGGTATTCGATTTGAGAACTCTGAAGCAGTGCTCAAGAAAAGTGAGGCGATTCTCAAGGACCTGACAAAGAATGGTCTGCAGCACGTGTTCAAGGACTGGCAGAGACGCTATAAAAGGTGCATTGAAGTAGGAGGGGACTACTTTGAAAAAGATCATGTAAACATTGAATTGGAGTAATAAACATCTGCGAAAAAAAATCAGTCTCAGTCTTTGTTGATCAGCCCTCGTATTTCGTATATACTATGCTGAAATATCCAGCGTTGCCCTTAGTTTGATGGTTTATCCCTATATTAACCCTAGGTTGCAATTACTCAATAGCTTTGCATTTCTTTGCAGGCATTTAAAATTATTGCACAAGATAGTTAAAGACTTAACTAAAACTATCAGGACTCTAAGGAACAACAAAATTAAAATATTGAGAATGTAATATACAAAATCACTGCTGGTCAACCACAAATACCACAGAAGATTCCTCGTGAATGCAGATCAGTGACTTCCACGTTGCACATACGGGCTTCCTCGTCGTTATTTACAGAGAAAATCTCGGATGGGAAGAAATAATAGCAGTTTAAATAACATACGCATAACCTTGGTAACCAACATGCACAAAACTGCTAAGAAAACACACGAAAAACAAAATAAAATAGAGGCCAACATTAATATACAAAGAAAAGAATAATAGCAATAATAAGTAGTGCTTGAACTTGTTTGATACTTTTTCACTTTCTCTACTACGTATAGTAAGTAGGGGAAGCATTGTATTCCACCCAAAAATTCGATACTGAAATTTCACCGGAAATATATGTTTTGAGACCCCCTGAATCCAAAAAAAGCATTTTTGGAAACATGTTCGTGTGTGTGTGTGTGTGTGTGAACAGCATAACTCAGAAACGAACAGTCGGATAAACACCAAACTTGATATTTAGGTTCAGTATCTTCCAGAGATACAACACGAAGGTTTTCAAGAAAATCCCCCCACTCCAGATTACTCTTTTCATGCAACATTTTTCGAAAATGTTAATTTTCTCTAAAATTACTCTAACGATTTTGATTAAAATATCATATGTTTAAGATATTTTCATGACAAATAAAATGTATATCTAGAATTTTTTGGGAATGTCTCCAAAAGTATTCTTCATTGTGAACGACTTTTGCATAACTGGGAAACCATAAGAGACAGACAAAATTTTACTACACAAAAAATGTAGATCGCTTTAAAATACACAATTTATGTCATATACATTTTTTTGTTGAGTGAACCATTTTTGAGATATTGCTTGTTATTCCCTTAAATTGTTCAATACTTATTTTCTCAAATGGGAATTCGTTATTCATTTTTTGTCTTGGATATGCAAAGAGTATTAATCTGTGCCAAAGAGAATGGTGCTGCACATAGCAACCAGCTATTAAGAGTAATGTCTATGCTTAAAGGCTACTGTATTTCTATATTGCCCTTGTAAGTATATATTCCCCTTACATCTATAGTTAATACAAGAGTAGAGAAAGTCATACGAGTGTAACACGTGAGATTTTTTTATTTATGGATGCTCTCTAACTGCTGTGGTCCTTAGCGTGCCATTCTACAGGGAGAGCCAAAAAACTACGAATCGGCTGCGCGGTATTTTTTCCTGTCCGCGTCCTCGGCGCTCGTTGCCGTCTGCCACTAACATGGAAAGGCGCGGATGAAGCTATACAACAGTTTTAAAACCACCTTTAAAGGCTTTACTTACCAACTTTATAAAGGAGGTGCTGAAACTGGCCACCATCGTTGCCCAAGGATTTTTGGCACCTCTTTAGGAAACTATCCATCACTCGCCGTAGTTCACGTTCAGAAATGCTGGCAATTTCCTGGCGGACATTTTGTTTTAATTCTTCCAGAGTGTGTGGGTTTGTCTTGTATTCTTTATGATTTAAGTTACCCCAGAGATAGAATTCGCAGGGATTTAGGTCGGGGAACCGAAGGGGCCACAAATTTCTACCAATAATTCTGTCCTCAAAAACACCTTCAATTGTTCTCATCGAAATATTGGCCATATGAGCTGTTGCAGAGTCTTGTTGAAAAAAGGCAAAATCACGCTCTCTGTCTGTTAATTCTCTAAAAGCAGGGGGCAAAATTGTGTTCACGTATGCACGGTCTTCAACTATTGACTCGAAAAAAAATTGGCTCTATAACTCTTTCTGGCCACATTGACCGTGGCCAGTTTCAGCATCTCTTTTCATAAAGTTAGTAAGTAAAGCCTTTAAAAGTAGTTTTAATAATGTGGTATGGTTTCATCCGCGTCTTTCTATGATAGCGGCAGAAGGCAACGAACGCCTAGGATGCGGACAGGAGAAACACCGCGCAGCCGGTTCGTAGTTTTTTGGCTCGCTCTGTATATTGGGTGTGAAAGACCGGTAATTTTGCTCAGAAGCCTCTTTATCAGGCATGAAATTCTTTTATGTGCCGTAAATCTACGACACGGGACCACCGGCTTTACTTCCCTTCCAAAGGAAGCCATGTTAAGGAGTTTTACGCCCGAAAAATCCATCGCCCTCCGCCGGGTTTGATACTGCTGTTGTTATCAATGTCAGCTCTGATTTTTATGTCACTCAGTTTTATCTTTCTGTTTATAAATGCATCACAAACTTCCCATAGAGAAAGCAAGCCGCTGCTTGCAAAAAATGAGATACTACAAACTATAATAAGTGAAATCCGAACATCAGAGTATGATCGCAGAGTGAATGGACATGAACTTTGACTTTATTATTACGAGGGCGAATCAGAAAGCCTTTGCCCCTGTTTTTATTAGCCAAAATAAGGTACATACAGTAATTACAAATATACGTAATATCTACTTGCTTTACACTATTTTTCCCCATAGCCTCACACCGGTTCACACCATCGCAACACTAAATCTGAGATGCCCTTGTGGTATAATTCGTCCGCCTGACTGTGGAACCACCGTCGTTGCATGTGAAGCGCTGTCCTGCCAGGAACTTCTTCAGCGGTCCGAAAACGTGGTAATCACTAGGGACGAGTTCTGGACTGTATGGTAGGTGGTCCATATTCTCCCAGTGGGAGCTTGTCCGCGGTTCTGATTGCCTCTTATGGCCTCGCATTGTCGTGGAGGAGAATCACGTTGTCCACATCGAGAATCATCTTCGATAACCTAAGGACCTGTGAACGATGTCGTAAACACTCCGTACGAAAAGCCAAACTCCCGGGAAATGACCTTGAGGTGCACACACCGATCCGCTTTCACCATTGCATCCACGCGGGAACTGTCGTCAGTCAGCGACAAAAGCGGCCTCATCCCCGAACGCTCATTGTCATACAAGACTTCACGCCTTTTGCAAACTCTTAACACCACGCTCTCACACTTCTCAAAGCGAGACAGCTTTCCCCATATGTGAACTGCATTCCCTTGTGGATCACGATTGGCGTTCGTCCCTTGCTTTAAAGAAAACGAATCAGACTTCGTTGCTCTGCGCCGTGGACGTATGAAGCACCATCGGCATCTTCAACAACTGACAGTATCGTCCTGCTTTTTTGGTGGGGGTGGCCCCACACACGCCACCCCCGGTGACGATCATCCTCAGAGGCTACATGCTGTCAGTAAACTAATCATGCGTGTCTAGGGAGAGAGGGTGCTATGTTAGTAAGAGGGATTTCATGCAGTTAGTGGTCGGGTTCCGCGTTAGCACCCCGGTTAGTAAATGTTAGTTCCTAGCTGGCATGCAGTGCACGGGAGCGCGTGAATTTTATCCTGGGAGACAGCACATACCTAAGTCTGTGCAGCATCCAGGCTAATAGAAGGTGGTGTTAGTAGGTTAGTTTAGTAGTTTGGTTAGAAGGGGTGTGGTAGGTTATGCAGGTATGATGTTAGTGTGAAATAAGATCGTCTACATGTGATGCTGAGTGAATATGATGGTGGGGGCAGAGTCTGAGTGTTGTTAAATACCTGTAGTTTAGAGGTCTACAGTTTGTTGTTGGTGTAGTTCCTTCGTGGACCTGGTTTCGGTAGTGTTCAGTACGGTGAGCTATGATGGATTGCCTGTGAACAGGAGGGTCTATGGTGTTAGTCATGGTTCATGAGTCTAAACAAGTGGATTGCAGCGTCGATGGTTGAGTTGTCATTGTTTACGGATCGTTCAAATAGGTGCAGCGGGGTTTTGTGCCTCTGTAAATCCGGGTCATATTTGCCTAAGTTTGAGATGAGTGCGTTGGAGTTTCGAGAGGTTTTGGCGTAAAGGTCAGAGGCTAGCTTCTTGATAAATTCTTCAACCGTATGCATGTGTAGTTCTTCGTGTAAATATCGTGCTGCCGCGAAGCTAGCGGCAGATAAGGCCGGGTCAAGAAACGTTCACCGCTGGGAATGGGTATATTGACTTCGCATTTACAGCCGTAGTTTCCTTAAAGAAATAGGGGCAAGGATTTTCTGATTCGCCCTCGTACTATTTTTACTTTCTCTACTACGTATAGTAAGTAGGGGAAGTATTGTATTCCAACCAAAAATTCGATACGGAGATTTCACCGTAAATACATGTTTTGAGACCCCCTGAATCCAAAGAAAGCATTTTTGGAAACATGTCCGTGTGTGCGTCTGTCTGTGAACAGCATAACTCAAACGAACAGTCGAATAAACACCAAACTTGGTATTTAGATTCAGTATCTTCCATGGATGCGACACGAAGATTTTCAAGAAAATCCCCCACCCCAGAGTACCCTTTACATGGAAGATTTTTCGAAAATTTTAATTTTCTCAAAAATGGCTCTAACGATTTTGATTAAAATATCATATGTTTAAGATATTTTTATTTCAAATAAAATGTATATCTTGAATTTCCTGGGAATGTCTCCAAAAGTATTCTTTATTGTGAACGACTTTTGCATAACTCGTAAACCATAAGAGATGGACAAAAGATTACTAAACAAAAATTGTAGATCGCGTTAAACTACACAATTTATGTCATATACATTTTTTTTGTTGAGTGAACCATTTTCGAGATATTGCTTGTTATTCCCTTAAATTTTTCAATACTTATTTTCTCAAATGGGAATTCGTTATTCATTTTTTACTTTCTCTACTACGTATAGTAAGTAGGGGAAGTATTGTATTCCACCCAAAATTTCGATACCGAGATTTCACCGGAAATACATGTTTTGAGACTCACTGAATCCAAAAAAAGCATTTTTGGAAACATGTCCGTGTGTGTCTGTGTGTCTGTCTGTGTGTCTGTGTGTCTGTGAACAGCATAACTCAAAAACGAACAGTCGGATAAACACCAAACTTGGTATTTAGGTTCAGTATCTTTCAGAGATGCGACCTGAAGGTTTTCAAGAAAATCCCCCCACCCCAGACTACCCTTTACATGGAACATTTTTCGAAAATTTTAATTTTCTCAAAAACGGCTCTAACGATTTTGATTAAAATATCATATGTTTAAGATATTTTTATGACAAATAAAATGTACATCTCGAATTTTCTGGGAATGTCTCCAAAAGTATTCTTCATTATGAACGACTTTTTCATAACTGGTAAACCATAAGTGATAGACAAAATTTTACTACACGAAAAATGTAGATCGCGTTAAAATACACAATTTATGTCATATACATTTCTTTTGTTGAGTGAACCGTTTGCGAGATATTGCTTGTTATTCCCTTAAATTTTCCAATACTTATACTTTTTCTCAAATTCGTTATTCATTTTTACTTTCTCTACTACGTATAGTAAGTAGGGGAAGTATTGCATTCCACCCAAAAATTCCATACCGAGATTTTAGCGGAAATGCACGTTTTGAGACCTCCTGAATCCAAAAAAAGCATTTTTGGAAACATGTTCGTGTGTGTGTCTGTGTGTGTGTGTGTGTGTCTGTGTGTGTGTCTGTGTGTGTGTCTGTGAACAGCATAACTCAAAAACGAACAGTCGGATAAGCACCAAACTTGGTATTTAGGTTCAGTATCTTCCAGAGATGCGACACGAAGGTTTTCAAGAAAATCCCCCCACCCCAGACTACCCTTTACATGGAAGATTTTTCGAAAATTTTAATTTTCTCAAAAATGGCTCTAAAGATTTTGATGAAAATATCATATGTTTAGGGTATTGTCATGAGAAATGAAATGTATATCTCGAATTTTCTGGGAATGTCTCCAAAAGTATTCTTCATTGTGAACGACTTTTGCATAACTGGTAAACCATAAGAGATAGACAAAATTTTACTACACGAAAAATGTAGATCGCGTTAAAATACACAATTTATGTCATATACATTTCTTTTGTTGAGTGAAGCGTTTTAGAGATATTGCTTGTTATTTCCTTAAATTTTCCAATACTTATACTTTTTCTCAAATGCGTTATTCATTTTTTTATGCCCTGGACATGCAAAGACAATGGAATGCGTCACATAGCAACCAGCGTTAAAATATTTGACTATCGCTTAAAAGCTACCATATTTTCCTTGCATCTACAAGAAAATTACCAATAAGATTGACATCTCGATATCTCAATTAACATGAAGCATATGGAGAATAGGCGTTTGTAAAATTAGGTTGTACAAGAGTAGAGAAAGTTATGTGAGTGTAACACATCAGATTTTTTATGTCCTGGACATGCAAAGAGAATGGAATGCGCCACATAGCAACCAGCGTTAAAATATTTGACTATCGCTTAAAACCTACCATATTCCCCTTGCATCTACAAGAAAATTAGCAATAAGATTAACATCTCGATTAACATGAAGCATATGGAGAATAAGCGTTTGTAAAAATAGTTTGTACAAGAGTAGAGAAGGTCATGTGAGTGTAACACATCAGAGTTTTACTTTCTCTACTACGTATAGTAAGTAGGGGAACTATTGTATTCCACCCAAAATTTCGATACCGAGCATTCACCGGAAATACATGTTTTGAGACCCCCTGAATCCAAAAAAAGCATTTTTGGAAACATGTCCGTGTGTGTCTGTGTGTCTGTCTGTGTGTCTGTGTCTGTGTGTCTGTCTGTGTGTGTGTCTGTGAACAGCATAACTCAAAAACGAACAGTCGGATAAACACCAAACTTGGTATTTGGGTTCAGTATCTTCCAAGGATGCGACACGAAGGTTTTCAAGAAAATCCCCAAACCCCAGAGTACCCTTTACATGGAAGATTTTTCGAAAATTTTAATTTTCTCAAAAATGGCTCTAACGATTTTGATTAAAATATCATATGTTTAAGATATTTTTATGACAAATAAAATGTATATCTCGAATTTTCTGGGAATGTCTCCAAAAGTATATTTTATTGTGAACGACTTTTGCATAACTGGTAAACCATAAGAGATAGACAAAATTTTACTCCACAAAAAATGTAGATCGCGTTAAAATACACAATTTATGTCATATACATTTTTTTGTTGAGTGAACCATTTTCGAGATATTGCTTGTTATTCCCTTAAATTTTTCAATACTTATTTTCTCAAATGGGAATTCGTTATTCATTTTTTTGTCTTGGATATGCGAAGAGTATTAATCTGTGGCAAAGGGAATGGTGCTGCACCTAGCAACCACCTATTAAGAGATATGTATGTGCTTAAAGGCTGTTGTATATCTATATTTCCCTTGTAAATATATATTTCTTTATATCTACAAGAAAATAGCAATAAGAGACTCTGCAAATGTTTATCTCGATTAACATGAAGCATATGGAGAATAAGCGTTTGTAAAGATAGTTTGTACAAGAGTATAGAAAGTCATGTGAGTGTAACACATCAGATTTTTATTACTATTATGTTAGTAATGTTTGAGCACCACAGAGACCTCTGTATTCAATACGATTATGTTGAATGCTTTTGTGTTATTTTATATAAGTACACAATAAATAGCCACACGAAAATAAAGAAGTGGTATTTTGCATGATTTGGTGTTGCTGTTACCATAGGTGGCAAGGCTGTTGTAATTACTTATTTCACTTTGCTATTACTCCACGATCAGTATCAGAGAGGAGATCAATGAATATATCAACACGCTGTTTCTTTGTTATTTTGTGATGCCATGAAAACCTACGTAACTATTATTCTTACGTTGGCAATGTTCAACCTATTAGGATTAACGTTGAGAAAGATACAGATGGTCTTGCGAGATTTTGTGGGCGTCATATAAAATTAAAAAACTAACAGTATGACATGAGGCGGAATTTTGAATTCTAAGCTAGACAATAATTTTCGCCTTGCGTCAAAGGTTATCGGAGTCAAGCTTGGTCCAAATCGGTGTTTTTTGGGGGGAACAGGAATAAAGGTATAAGGAAAGACATAAAAAGCGTTTAGGGTATTGGGTAAGGATAGGGATGAGGATCTTGTCAGGATCTTGTTCTATGGTGACACTCTTTATTACTTTCTCTACTACGTATAGTAAGTAGGGGAAGTATTGTATTCAACCCAAAAATTCGATACCGAGATTTCACCGGAAATACATGTTTTGAGGCCACCTGAATCCAAAAAAATGTATTTTGGAAACATGTCCGTGTGTGTCTGTGAGTCTGTGAACAGCATAACTCAGAAACAAACAGTCGGATAAACATCAAACTTGCTATTTAGGTTCAGTATCTTCCAGAGATGCGACACGAATGTTTTCAAGAAAATCCCCCACCCTGAATTACCCTTTACATGGAACATTTTTCTAAAATTTTGATTTTCTCAAAAATAGCTCTAATGATTTTGATTAAAATATCATATATTTAAGAGACTTTCACGACAAATTAGATCGCGTTAAAATACACAATTTATGTCCTATATATTTTTACTTTCTCTACTACGTATAGTAAGTAGGGGAAGTATTGCATTCCACCCAAAAATTCGATACCGAGATTTCGCCGGAAATACATGTTTTGAGACCTCCTGAATCCAAAAAAATCTGATGTGTTACACTCACATGACTTTCTCTACTCTTGTAAATCTATTTTTACAAACGCCTATTCTCCATATGCTTTATGTTAATCGAGATATCGAGATGTCAATCTTATTGCTAATTTTCTTGTAGATGCAAGGGGAATATGGTAGCTTTTAAGCGATGGTCAAATATTTTAACGCTGGTTGCTATGCGGCGCATTCCATTCTCTTTGCAAGTCCAGGACATAAAAAAATCTGATGTGTTACACTCACATGACTTTCTCTACTCTTGTACAATCTAATTTTACAAACGCCAATTCTCCATATGTTTCATGTTAATCGAGATATCGAGATGTCAATCTTATTGGTAATTTTCTTGTAGATGCAAGGGGAATATGGTAGCTTTTAAGCGATAGTCAAATATTTTAACGCTGGTTGCTATGTGGCGAATTCCATTCTCTTTGCATGTTCAGGACATAAAAAAAATGAATAACGAATTTGAGAAAAAGTATAAGTATTGGAAAATTTAAGGAAATAACAAGCAATATTTCGAAAACGGTTCACTCAACAAAAGAAACGTATATGACATAAGTTGTGTATTTTAACGCGATCTACATTTTTTGTGTAGTAAAATTTTGTCTATCTCTTATGGTTTACCAGTTATGCAAAAGTCGTTCACAATGAAGAATATTTTTGGAGACATTCCCAGAAAATTCGAGATATACATTTTATTTGTCATGACAATATCTTAAACATATGATATTTTAATCAAAATCGTTAGAGCCGTTTTTGAGAAAATTAAAATTTTCGAAAAATGTTCCATGTAAAGGGTAGTCTGGGGTGGGGGGATTTTCTTGAAAACCTTCGTGTCGCATCTCTGGAAGATACTGAACCCAAATACCAAGTTTGGTGTTTATCCGACTGTTCGTTTTTGAGTTATGCTGTTCACAGACACACAGACAGACAGACAGACACACACACGGACATGTTTCCAAAAATGCTTTTTTTGGATTCAGTGATTCTCAAAACATGTATTTCCGGTGAAATCTCGGTATCGAATTTTTGGGTGGAATGCAATACTTCCCCTACTTACTATACGTAGTAGAGAAAGTAAAAATGAATAACGAATTTGAGAAAAAGTATAAGTATTGGAAAATTTAAGGGAATAACAAGCAATATCTCGAAAACGGTTCACTCAACAAACAAAATGTATATGACATAAGTTGTGTATTTTAACGAGATCTACATTGTTTGTGTAGTAAAATTTTGTCTATCTCTTATGGTTTACCAGTTATGCAAAAGTCGTTCACAATGAAGAATACTTTTGGAGACATTCCCAGAAAATTCGAGATATACATTTCATTTCTCATGACATTATCTTAAACATATGATATTTTAATCAAAATCGTTAGAGCCATTTTTGAGAAAATTAAAATTTTCGAAAAATGTTCCATGTAAAGGGTAGTCTGGGGTGGGGGGATTTTCTTGAAAACCTTCGTGTCGCATCTCTGGAAGATACTGAACCTAAATACCAAGTTTAGTGTTTATCCGACTGTTCGTTTTTGAGTTATGCTGTTCACAGACACACAGACACACACACACACAGACACACACACAGACACACACACACACACAGACACACACACGGACATGTTTCCAAAAATGCTTTTTTTGGATTCAGGAGGTCTCAAAACATGTATTTCCGGTGAAATCTCGGTATCGAATTTTTGGGTGGAATGCAATACTTCCCCTACTTACTATACGTAGTAGAGAAAGTAAAAAGCATTTTTGGAAACATGTCCGTGTGTGTGTCTGTGTGTGTGTGTGTGTGTGTCTGTGTCTGTGTGTCTGTGAACAGCATAGCTCAAAAACGAACAGTCGGATAAGCACCAAACTGGGTATTTAGGTTCAGTATCTTCCAGAGATGCGACACGAAGGTTTTCAAGAAAATCCCCCCACCCCAGACTACCCTTTACATGGAAGATTTTTCGAAAATTTTAATTTTCTCAAAAATGGCTCTAACGATTTTGATGAAAATATCATATGTTTAAGATAATGTCATGAGAAATGAAATGTATATCTCGAATTTTCTGGGAATGTCTCCAAAAGTATTCTTCATTGTGAACGACTTTTGCATAACTGGTAAACCATAAGAGATAGACAAAATTTTACTACACAAAGAATGTAGATCGCGTTAAAATACACAACTTATGTCATATACATTTCTTTTGTTGAGTGAACCGTTTTCGAGATATTGCTTGTTATTTCCTTAAATTTTCCAATACTTATACTTTTTCTCAAATGCGTTATTCATTTTTTACTTTCTCTACTACGTATAGTAAGTAGGGGAAGTATTGCATTCCACCCAAAAATTCGATACCGAGATTTCACTGGAAATACATGTTTTGAGACCCACTGAATCCAAAAAAAGCATTTTTGGAAACATGTCTGTGTGTGTGTCTGTGTGTGTGTCTGTGTGTGTGTGTGTCTGTGTGTGTGTCTGTGTGTGTGTCTGTGTGTCTGTGAACAGCATAACTCAAAAACGAACAGTCGGATAAACACCAAACTTGGTATTTAGGTTTAGTATCTTCCAGAGATGCGACACGAAGGTTTTCAAGAAAATCCCCCCACCCCAGACTACCCTTTACATGGAACATTTTTCGAAAATTTTAATTTTCTCAAAAATGGCTCTAACGATTTTGATGAAAATATCATATGTTTAAGATACTGTCATGAGAAATGAAATGTATATCTCGAATTTTCTGGGAATGTCTCCAAAAGTATTCTTTATTGTGAACGACTTTTGCATAACTGGTAAACCGTAAGAGATAGACAGAATTTTACTTCACAAAAAATGTAGATCACGTTAAAATACACAACTTATGTCATATACATTTTTTTTGTTGAGTGAACCGTTTTCGAGATATTGCTTGTGATTTTCTTAAATTTTTCAATACTTATACTTTTTCTCAAATTCGTTATTCATTTTTTTTATGTCCTGGACATGCAAAGAGAATGAAATGCGCCACATAGCAACCAGCGTTAAAATATTTGACTATCGCTTAAAAGCTACCATATTCCCCTTGCATCTACAAGAAAATTACCAATAAGATTGACATCTCGATATCTCGATTAACATGAAGCATATGGAGAATAGGCGTTTGTAAAATTAGATTGTACAAGAGTAGAGAAAGTCATGTGAGTGTAACACATCAGATTTTTACTTTCTCTACTACGTATAGTAAGTAGGGGAAGTATTGCATTCCACCCAAAAATTCGATACCGAGATTTCACTGGAAATACATGTTTTGAGACCCACTGAATCCAAAAAAAGCATTTTTGGAAACATGTCTGTGTGTGTGTCTGTGTGTGTGTCTGTGTGTGTGTGTGTCTGTGTGTGTGTCTGTGTGTGTGTCTGTGTGTCTGTGAACAGCATAACTCAAAAACGAACAGTCGGATAAACACCAAACTTGGTATTTAGGTTCAGTATCTTCCAGAGACGCGACACGAAGGTTTTCAAGAAAATCCCCCCACCCCAGACTACCCTTTACATGGAACATTTTTCGAAAATTTTAATTTTCTCAAAAATGGCTCTAACGATTTTGATGAAAATATCATATGTTTAAGATACTGTCATGAGAAATGAAATGTATATCTCGAATTTTCTGGGAATGTCTCCAAAAGTATTCTTTATTGTGAACGACTTTTGCATAACTGGTAAACCGTAAGAGATAGACAGAATTTTACTTCACAAAAAATGTAGATCACGTTAAAATACACAACTTATGTCATATACATTTTTTTTGTTGAGTGAACCGTTTTCGAGATATTGCTTGTGATTTTCTTAAATTTTTCAATACTTATACTTTTTCTCAAATTCGTTATTCATTTTTTTTATGTCCTGGACATGCAAAGAGAATGAAATGCGCCACATAGCAACCAGCGTTAAAATATTTGACTATCGCTTAAAAGCTACCATATTCCCCTTGCATCTACAAGAAAATTACCAATAAGATTGACATCTCGATATCTCGATTAACATGAAGCATATGGAGAATAGGCGTTTGTAAAATTAGATTGTACAAGAGTAGAGAAAGTCATGTGAGTGTAACACATCAGATTTTTTTATGTCCTGGACATGTAAAGAGAATGGAATGCGCCACATAGCAACCAGCGTTAAAATATTTGACTATCGCTTAAAAGCTACCATATTTCCCTTGCATCTACAAGAAAATTACCAATCAGATTGACATCTCGATATCTCGATTAACATGAAGCATATGGAGATTAAGCGTTTGTAAAAATAGTTTGTACAAGAGTAGAGAGAGTGTAACACATCAGATTTTTTTTACTTATGGTGGTGTTATGTCCGGTACCCCCGAAGCAACCGAAACTTTGTGGGGGTTCATGTTAAAACGGCCGAGGGCGAGTGTGGTGATGGGGGTCCGGTGCCATTATCAATGACCCTGGCACTGACCGTCCGCGCTTATTGGTGTCATTGGAGACGCGCGTGCTGTTGTCTGCATCTGTTGTGACTGTGAGAATGTGGTGTGGATTATGTAGTGTACTTCTCCTCTAACCCGTGGAGCTTCCTCTAGATAGAGGCGTCGTTCAACTGAGCTACTATATTCTCAGTCTTTTCTCGATGTCCACGAGGTGTTTCAGTAATAGAACTACGTCGCCGTTGAGTGTATCTAGCAAGTGCTTGTGCATGCTCTTTAACGCAATGTGTTCGTCGATGTAGTCTACTATCCTCTCGAGCTTCTTGAGGTAGTCTTGGAGTTTGTGGTTTTCCGTGCAGATTTCCAGGGTGAGGTCGTTTTCTAGGCGGTGGATGGGTCCCCTGACGCTCTCTAGGTGGCGAGTCATGGCATCATCCCAGGCTGCAAAGCGATCTGCAAGGTCCTGGATAGTCGGTTTTAGGTCCACAATGGCTGCTGCATTTTCTGCTATACATTTGTGGAGATCTACCTTCTGGCTCTGCGTGAGCTGTGTATTCTCCCGTAGATTAGTCCTCATATCCTGAGGGGCTGTTGCGTTGGCTGAGGTTTGCGTGAGGAGGTCTTGAAGGTCACTGTTGTGATGCTGAGGCTGTGACGTCTGTTCGGAGTTTAAAATGCTAGGTGAAGGTTGCGGTGGTTGTTCGGCGTTATGGCGTGTTCTGGGTACATCGCTTGTCGCGTATAGTGGCCCATGTCATCGCAGATTCGAAATCGGTGCAAGCCTATAAGGGAAACACACACACACACACACACTGATTTTTATATATTAAGATTACATATCTTTGAGCATTAGTTTTGTGTAATTGGTATATCTAATATAAGAACATCAAATAGTCATTCGAATTAAAAGTCTTATTAATGAGCCAACTGTATTTTAATCAAAATCGTACGAAACTTGCCAGAGTTACTGCCTTTGACACCCGGGGTGTCTTCCTTCAAAAGATTATGTATGCTATAAAATAAAAAGCGGCACATTTCTAAATCAAAACAGGGTACAGGTTGCGCAATTATTCTGTCAAATGAAATTGTATCAAAAATACTTCCAGATTTTCACTCTGTATTTCCATGTGAACTTTACGCGTTAAAAGGGCCCTTTCCCACAGATCCAACAACAGTTCATACATTATTACATCTGACTCTATGAGAGCTATGCAAGCTCTACAGAGGTTGCAGTCTGAAACGAACTTATTCAAGAAATTCAATTTCTGTATAATGATGTAGTCAGCAATGGCAAAATGAAGTGGATGCCTTCACATCAAAACATACAAAGCAAAGAACAAACGGATGAAGCAGCAAAACCTGGTACTCATCTACCAATCCCAATGTCTTACACGGATATAAATTCAACTGTCAGAAAACAAGATACTGACCTGTTGGAAGAATGCCTGGTTTCAGAACCGGACTGTCTCGACTCACTCCAAGAAAGGCAAATATACCACAGAAATCTTATGCAGGAAGCATAAGTTCTTCATATCCAGAATAGGATAGGCCATGCAAGATTCACTCATTCTTACATTCTTTCCAGAGAACATCAACCTCAATGTAACAGATGTAAGATCCTCTCTCATGTCTCATACAATAACACAGTGACCAGTTTATGAGACACGCAGAAGTTCAATGTCCGAACTGATCTCTCAATTCTATACAATCCTCGACGGTGGTGGAAGCAAGGATGTTATACCCAGCAGAGATATGGGGGCTGGAAAAAGGATGGGGAAAATGTAGTTGCAATACATAGGAAGTTTTGCAAAATAAGCCTGGGGTTACCAAGAAGTTCACCGAATGGAGTGGCAAAAGCAGAAATGGGGAGGGTGGAGGCAAAAGCAAAAATGATAGAAGGTGAAACGGCAACTCTAGGCCGAGCCCGATAACTGTAATTATAGGTAATTTATTAATTAACTTTTATTGATGTTAAATCATACTATGTAAATATCTTTTTCTTATACTGCTTATATATTTTAAGAAGGGTGATTTAACGTTATGTAGGTATCTAGGTTTCTGATATTAGGAGAGTTATAAATGTTTTAATGTAAATAATTTAAGCGCTATGTTAAAATACTGTCCACGACGAAATGTTTTAGCTACAGGAATAGTGCTTTCGAAGGCAGAAAACATAGGTTTATGACATCTCTTCGGTCGCAGTACCATTATTCCTACAGCGAGGGTGTAACGCCTTTGTCCCTTTATTTGATAATTCGCCGTGACCAAGTGAGCGAGACAGATAGCCTAACAGTAAATGTAGGAAAAGCCGCGATTTATATTAAACTTGGACCAATGAGATCCCTGGAAGTTTATTCAAAATAGTTAGACGCGTCGAGTGGCGCTAAAAATGGACCAATAGGAAAGGAAGCAGCCTCAGTAGCCTGAGACTATAAATGGATCTGTTTGGAGCGAATTCGGGGCAGTTTTAGCAAGACAGTTGTCATGGCAGTTTAGCATTTCAGTTTGGCAGTTTGATATGTGTGGTCAGGGAGAGATGCTGCAGGATGTGTGTGATATCGCGCCAAAAAGAGAATAAAGATAGTTTTAGCAACACACCTAAGATCCGCTACTCTTAAAGAGACAATAAGCATATTTATACTTCGTGCCACATCCGATCCGCATTTTAACAGCGGTGGACAGTATTTTACAGCGGCAATACCAGTTTTGTATCCTACGTGTGTTAGTCAAATAAAAAGAAACGGCAGTGTCATCTTTTCATAAACAAAGTACGTCTATGTCTTCCTATATCACCACCCGAGATCTACGATTCCTTTACCGAGGATAAGTCCATGCTTCCATATAGTTTAAGGAAAATTACTGCAGCTAGCCGAGGATAAAATTGAAGAGAACCAACACACTGCGAACTTCTGGAACCAACGGGAGAAGCATCAAGGTAAGCCAACAGCACGGACGGAGGGGGTGACTGCCGCAAAGGGGCAATCAAATACTGGTTCAGAATAAAGCTACTAAAGCAAAATGAGATACTAAAGCAATGCTTGGTTGTACAGGAGAAAATGGGGAAAAAGAAACTTGGATGCACAAGATACAGACAGCATAGGAAGAATAGGAATGGGGAAAACATGGACAGAAAAAACCCAACAAAATTAAGGGTTTCTAGAAAGAAGTTGGAACAAGAGTGAAGGACATTGAAAAGCAAGAAATTATAAGTAGTTTCAAGGAAAAAAGTTCATTAATAGATTATAAATATTTTAAAACGGAATGGGGAAAAAATATACATCGAAGTATGCAACAAAGAGGCCACCAGGATGGGGTATGCGTCAGCGAGGACAGGTGTAATGAATTTAAATGGTTTATCACGGAGAAGAAGAGAGGAGAGATGTACTAAATGTAATGGATTACATGAAAATTGGCATTATATTCTGGAATGCTCGGACATGGATAAAGGTAGAGAGAATCTAATGTTAGAGAAGTGGAAAAATTTCGCAACAGAGCTAAATGTTAGGAAGAATTTTAATACAAGATCAATTTTATATATGGAGAAAGCAGGAAAATGTTTAGAAAAATAAGGCTGAAATGATTCAAATAAATGTGAAGCAAATTGGAGACAATACAGAAAAAGGGTAACAAGGCAAAAAAGTAAACAGTGGATACATTATACTTCCCCATTATACAGGCTGGACCATTTAAGTAGAGGTAGTACATCTCCAAAATTCATTGTAGAAAGAAATACCTGGGATAAAAGTGCTTTGATATTATGGGGGAAATTAAACGCCATTTGTCCTGTTTTTATCGGAGGACGTTATGATGGTCATTTTAGGGCGAATTTAATTTTTTAAAATGGGAACCTACACGTTTATGTCCTTTTCTTGGTACTCATAAAAACTAAATAACATTTGTATAAAGCACTTTGCAATTGTTCTTACAACAACGTAAATAGCCACGAAAATTCTGAACGGCTGTGTACGAAGAGGTTATTTGAGGGTCAAATTACGTTTCGTAATTGGGAACCAACATACAAAATGTAGATATCCGTTTTAAAAAATCTGATGTGCTACACTCACATGACTTTCTCTACTCTTGTACAAACTATTTTTAGAAACGCTTATTCTCCATATGCTTCATGTTAATCGAGATGTTAATCTTATTGCTAATTTTCTTGTAGATGCAAGGGGAATTGGTAGGTTTTAAGCGATAGTCAAATGTTTTAAGAGCTGGTTGCTATGTGCAGTATTCCATTCTCTTTGCATTACCAGGATAAAAAAAACCTTGATAAATTTAAAACAGGCATTATAAATAACGAATTTGAGAAAAAGTATATGTATTGGAAGGTTTAAGGGAATAACAAGCAATATCTCGAAAATGGTTCACTCAACAAAAAAAGTATATGACATAAATGGTGTATTTTAACGTGATCTACATTTTTTGTGTAGTAACATTTTGTCTATCTCTTACGGTTTACCAGTTATGCAAAAGTCGTTCACAATGAAGAATACTTTTGGAGACATTCCCAGAAATTTCGAGATATACATTTCATTTGTCATGAAAGTATCTTAAACATATGATATTTTAAACAAAATCGTTAGAGCCATTTTTGAGAAAATTAAAATTTTCGAAAAATGTTCCATGTAAAGGGTAATCTGAGGTGGGGGATTTTCTTGAAAACCTTCGTGTCGCAAGTCTGGAAGATACTGAACCTAAATACCAAGTTTGGTGTTTATCCCACTGTTCGTTTCTGAGTTATGCTGTTCACAGACACACACGGACATGTTTCCATAATTTTTTTTGGATTCAGGGGGTCTCAAAACATGTATTTCCGGTGAAATCTCGGTATCGAATTTTTGGGTGGAATACAACACTTCCCCTACTTACTATACGTAGTAGAGAAAGTAAAAATTAAATTGACCCTAAAATTTCCATCACAACGTCCTCCAAACAAAACGCGACTAATGGCAAGATACCAGGTAATAGGTAGTTGTGTATAGTACAAAAGACTTATCCTACTGTATGTTAAGCTAGGGAATGTCCCACTGGCAAACAGGCAAAGCAGCAGAAGTCGTTGGGATACAAAAGTTAAAAAGTTAGTCACGTATTAGGCAGCAGTAAATAGCAGCTTGAGAGTTAAATTTAAAAGGTTTCCAGTAAAGGCAGCGTAGCCAATGAGATTTAAATGTACAGATATTTAAAACGTTTGGGTGTAGGAAGTAAGAGGTAGCGCACTCACGCAAAAATTTTTTCTTCGGTGCTCATTAATCTGTGCAGATCGTAGTTGCATCTGTAAGTGATACGGGAGTGATTGTAACCGTAAAGACTGTAGAAAGCACAAAAATTATATTTTATTTGTAAATATCTTAACATTTCAAGTACGCATATATTTCTGTGTACGCGGAGAAATACGTAGAACACAAAGTGAGATATTAGAAATTTTTCTGTAAGTAACGGCGGCATCGTTACATACCACAGCTTCAAGGAATAAAGTTATATAATACCGCAAGGTGCTTAACGATTGCTCTAGTCTGCATTAAATATGGGACATTTCTCAGAAATTATTGTGTTTTAAATTTGTGTTACCAAATACATCTTCCTTACCCGTCTCCGCCCCTGCGAAGTTATACATGATCTACCAAAGCCAAACTGAGATAGCCGAGACAAGAACAGAGCCCAAAAATAATAACAATCTACATTAATAAAATCTTTAAGTAATTGTGTTACATAAGCAACCGACAAGTAGGTACCAGATATATCATCATCTCATAGACTACCCGTAAGAGTTAGACACAAATTCTGATGTGTTACACTCACATGACTTTTTCTACTCTTGTACAAACTATTTTTACAAACGCTTATTCTCCGTATGCTTCATGTTAATCGAGATGTTAATCTTATTGCTAATTTTCGTGTAGATGCAAGGGGAATTGCTAGGCTTTAAGCGATAGTCAAATATTTTAAGAGCTGGTTGCTATGTGGAGTATTTCATTCTCTTTGCATTACCAGGACAAAAAAAATAATTAACGAATTTGAGAAAAAGTATAAGTATTGAAAAATTTAAGGGAATAACAAGCAATATCTCGAAAATGGTTCACTCAACCAAAAAAAAAATCTGATGTATTACACTCACATGACTTTCTCTACTCCTGTACAAATTATTTTTACAAACTCTTATTCTCCATCTATTTCATATTAATCTAGATAAACATTTGCAGAAACGATCTTTTGACATGCAAAGAGAATTACATTTTACACATAGCGACCAGTTCTAAAAATATTTGACTATCGCTTAAGGCGTACTATGTTCCCTTGTTTTGTAATTGCAAGGGCAATATAGAAATACAGTAGCCTTTAAGCATACACATATCTCTTAACAGCTGGTTGCTAAGTGCAGCACCATTCTCTTTGCCACAGATTAATACTCTTTGCATATCCAAGACAAAAAAATGAATAACGAATTTCCATTTGAGAAAATAAGTATTGACAAATTTAAGGGAATAACAAGCAATATCTCAAAAATGGTTCACTCAACAAAAAAATGTATATGACATAAACTGTGTATTTTAACGCGATCTACATTTTTTGTGTAGTAAAATTTTGTCTATCCCTTATGGTTTACCAGTTATGCAAAAGTCGTTCACAATGAAGAATGCTCTTGGAGACATTCCCAGAAAATTCCAAATATACATTTTATTTGTCATGAAAATATTTTAAACATATGATATTTTAATCAAAATCGTTAGATCCATTTTTAAGAACATTAAAATTTTCGAAAAGTGTTCCATATAAAGGGTAATCTGGGATGGGGGGATTTTCTTGAAAACTTTCGTGTCGCATCTCTGGAAGTTACTGAACTTAAATACCAAGTTTGGTGTTTATCCGACTGTTTGTTTCTGAGTTATGCTGTTCACAGACACACAGACAGACACACACAGGCACACGCACGGACATGTTTCCAAAAATGCATTTTTTTGGATTCAGGGGGTCTCAAAACATGTATTTCCGGTGAAATCTCGGTATCGAATTTTTGGGTGGAATACAATACTTCCCCTACTTACTATACGTAGTAGAGAAGGTAATACATAAATTCACATTCACCTATGATTTATTATAGTTAACAAGGTGCCCTAAATTGTACACAAAACACTGGGGGAGATGCCCACGCACATACACCCGTCACGCATACACAACCAACCACTCAGAAGACCTGCACTAGACTGATGCTACCACAGGACGCTGCTGCTAGACCCACGCTATCAGATAAGGCTCTTCCTTCAATTGGTAATCTGGGGTGGGGGGAGTTTCTTGAAAACCTTTGTGTCGCATCTCTGGAAGATACTGAACCTAAATACCAAGTTTGGTGTTTATCCGACTGTTCGTTTCTGAGTTATGCTGTTCACAGACATACTCACGGACATGATTCCAAAAATGCTTTTTTTTTGGATTCAGGGGGTCTCAAAACATGTGTTTCCGGTGAAATCTCGGTAGCGAGTTTTTGGGTGGAATACAATACTTCCCCTACTTACTATACGTAGTAGAGAAAGTAAAAAAGAACCAAAATATTACTGCCTGTCAAAGTAGCCAGACTATTGAAGGGAGCGGAGGACCCAGTGTCTCTCTTGCCCCGTCTACCGATCACCTTACTCAGGTATGCATGCAGCTAATTTTCAACCCAATGTATCTATCAGAACTTTTCTCCAGGCATTCCAAGCAGTTTGCTTATAATCTCCATATTCGCAGTATAGTTATTTTACAGTTTTGCATTGTAATGATTTACTGTTGAGGGTTCTGACCTCTGCAGCTGACACAATGACGGGGCATCACGCTATTCCGCTCATAATAATTGTGTGAGAAGTTGAAGAGGGTCATTGGCCCCCGTCTGCTGGATCCGCCACTGTGTAATGTATTATAATGAAGGTACCGTAGATGGAGAAACAAATAAGGCAATGCAATCATTTCTACTTACATGCACGTCACAAGGCGTGCGGCGAAAACCGCGCTAAGAAAGTGAAAACCCCAACAGATGTGAACATACCGCCTTGAAAAGTAATCGTACATGTGTTTAAAACGAAGTGTATACAAATGTCAACAGCAGGGCCAAATTAGTATGCAGTATATTTTGATATGAGTGTGGAAAGTGCATCATTACACAATCGAAGAATAGTTTGTAAAGACGAGGCGAATCGAGTATTTTCTACTT
This sequence comes from Deroplatys truncata, assembly GCA_030765065.1. NCBI lineage: Eukaryota > Metazoa > Arthropoda > Insecta > Mantodea > Mantidae > Deroplatys > Deroplatys truncata. The sequence goes on along the minus strand of CM060987.1, from coordinate 177,463,845 downwards.
CCGAGATTGTGCTATGCATTTAACACGCATGTAAAGCAGCTAATTTTTGCACGATCGTGTGCTGTATTATTTTGAATGAAATAGTAATAAAGAAAAACAATTTCTGATGAAATTACCCATCATCACTTCGATTACCCCTAACTCAGTACTGCCAACTCAATAGCTAGGCACAACAAATACGATAGTACAGTAAGATACTATAAGCAGGATTTGAGTTCAATTATTTGATGATCGATGCCGTGACTCAAAGTGGGTTGCTTAACCCATTCCAGCCCAATTTCTTTTTGGCTGAAACCGATTTCTGAAACCTAATGGTATATGGTGGATACATCTGCCCTAGAGCCTGCATTAATCCCGGATTTGTAGCTCAGCAATAAATATCACCTTTCAGGATTTCGAATTCTTGCTCTGTGTCACCAAGTCTGTGGTAAGGATGGGGTGGACCCACTTAAATTAACGGTGATTGACGTGTGTAAATATTGTTAGCACTGTAGCTGAACACACATTTTCGATTTATATTAATAAAGGAAAGATTTTTGTTTTGTTTTTAGTTTTTATAATACGCATAGTAAGCAGGGGAAGTATTGTATTCCACCCAAAAGTTCGATGTTGATATTTTACTGCAAATATATGTTTTGAGACTCTCTGAATAAAAAAAAGCATTTTTAGAAAAACGTCTGCACGCATGTGCGCGCGCGTAAGTGTGTCTCAAAACGAGAAGTCGGATAAATACCAAACTTAGTATTTAGGTTCACTATCTTCCAAGTATGCGACACGAAAATTTTCAAGAAAATCCCCTCACCCCGACTACCCTACCCTTTATATGGAAAGTCGTCCTCCGTGGACTAGTGGTACCGTACAAGCCTCTAGTTCCCAAGGTCGTGGGTTCAAACCCGGCGTAGGGCGATGGATTTTTTTCGGGTGTAAAAATCCTTAGCATGGCTTCCTTCGGAAGGGAAGTGAAGTCGATGATCCCGTGTCGTAGACTTACCGGCACGTAAAAGAACCTCAAGCCTGATAAAGAGACCTGTGAGCAAAATTACTGATCTTTGAGGCCCAATTTAGAATGGGACGCTAAGGACCATAGTAGTTATAGAGCGTCCATAAACAAAACAAAAAAACTTTTGAATTTTTTTTTGATTTTCTAAAAATAGTTAAGGAATCTTTATTAAAATGCCGTATATTAAAGATATTTACATGACAAATAAAATTTATATCTTAAAGTTTCTGAGAATAGCCGGTGAAGTCCTCTACATTCGGAAGGAGTTTTATATAATCTTATATAGCTGGAAACGTTAAACAATAGACGAAAACGTACTGCACAAAAAACATATATCTCTTTAAAACACACAAATTATTTAAAATAAATTTTTTGTGGCATAAATCATTTCCATTAATACGTTATTAATAGTTCGAATTGTTCCATACTTAGCGATTCTTTTAAATTCCTCTCGATTTTCAGTGTTTCTCACAGTTGCATGGAAACAGTATGGAATTTTAAGGCCAGCATATAGCGTCCAGTTCTTAAACATTTGACTAAGACTGTTCCCTTTGTATCTGTAACGAAATGTGTAATGTAGCTGTTTCTGCAAAAGTTTATCGCGATTAAAATGAAGTAGATAGAAAAGTATGTTTTCGCAAACAAAATTTGTATATCCACTAATAAACGATAGAGCGTAGAGAATGTCATGCGAATGTAATAAAACAGACTTTTTTAACAATAGTAGTCGAAATATACAACCATACTTATGAAAAACGTTCTTGTCTTTCACTCTATGATCGCGGGTTTAAATCTCGTTTGGTTCATTCATAATTCCGTATGACCTCTGTTGTTAAAGAAAGTTTGTAATCGCATAAGCCCCTTGTCGTGATAGTTCATATGTTGCAAGAGTCAAATATTTGTAGGGAATCCCTAAAAGAGGCAATAATCTACTTACGTCATTGTTGTCCTTACTGCATCGACTGACTTGCACGAGGTAATCTTGTTTTGTAATATTTTTCTTCCTGGAAAAAGTTTTGTGATTCTAAGAGAGTAGTTAGTTCGCCACGCTTTTGCTTGCGTTCTAGGTTAGTTTGTGAATACTAACATAAAGCTAGTTTACAGTGCTGAACTATAGATAAATTTATGTCAATATCGAATCAATCTCAATAAAATTTTATTTATGATAAGAGCCGCAGACACGCGGATGGTATGGAAGAATTAAAGAGTTATATTCTCTCATATAAAACTCAAAAATTGTACTCTGAGTTCCTAATTCTTCGTTAATTTGTTCCAATCCAAATGATAGCTCAGGGATGGTAAAATATCTCTACCGTTTTATCATTACACTAGATGGGTGCCTGATGTTTTATAACTCGAATGGTGATTTAATTAATTTAATTCATCTAAACACCAGAGCTTTGTCCATTTTGCTTAAATAGTGACGATTTGTACACAAGGGGTTGAAAAATATGAGAACGGGAAGCTTATGAAGTTGTATGACAGTCTATAATTTTCCTAAAGCCTAAGTGTATAAATTTATGTCCTGTCTTACCAAGCAGTATCTCAATTTTATATATAAAGGATGTCTTTTAACAATTTCCAGGACTATATAATTCAAAATAAAGATTAGATGGTTTTTGGAAGTTGTAACACAACATATGATTTTTGCCAACATGACTATATGCTTTAAACAGTGCAGATTTCTACATAAGGGGTTGAAAATAAGCTAAAAACACGTTTCAGGGTTGTAAGGTAATTTTTATGTAAATTCCATTGGTTCGTATAGTCTAAGCTTATAAAATTCCATCTAGATAGGCCAAGGAATGTTGAATTGTATATTAGGGGTTGAAATAGGGATTAAATGTAAAGGTATCTCTTTTTTGTCAGTTTCTAGCACTAAATGCACCCGGTTTTTCAAAACCATACCAAAGATATGAATTGATTAAACTTCAGTGAAATACGAGGGAAAAGAGGTGGAATGAACTATGTATAATCCCCCTAAAAAAAACTCAAATGTAAGATGCTTTAAGCTTGCTCATTCAACCCTTTGGGCTCTAAGTCGTTAAAAATCTGCCATATTTGAAATAAAATGCCAAACGTAGCCTCTGATATCATATTCAACGAAACCGGATTGAAATTTTATGAACACGAAGATGAAAAAGAAACCCTTACCTCAAGTTTCAAATGTTTAGAAACATCATATAGCCTGTCACCATCTGGAAGAATTGGGGTTCTCATTGGTGAAATAAATTATCAAAATTATTTGAGCGTTCTAGAGATTACACACATACACACACCCACACACACACATTTTCTCTGTTTATAATGTTAATATATACTACGTATATTATAAAGCGTTCTGGTATTACTAACAAATTAACCTGCTGCTTTTGGATTCTATTCCCTTTTTAATGCTCTCAAAAATACCCTTATACAAATTATCTCTATAATCAATAAGGGAGACAGTCAACGATTTGATTTCCATCCTGTATACATTGTCCAGTTTTCACTCTCACTTCACTGTTTTGATCTAGCTCAACTTTCACTGTGACTTCACTTAGTTCGCACTCTCACTTCACTAGTGTAAACTAATTCACTCTTCCTTGTTCACTTCACTTTCTTCTCGACGTAGCTGCGCCAGTAAAGAAATACACACGGCGTGGCCTCTTCTCCGGTCCACTTCACTCGCAGGCCATTCGAATATAAGACATCTCTAATCTCTCGCGGAAGCAGCACTTGCTTTACATTACAGCAGTCGTCACAAACTCGCTCGGAGTACGGCACTTTTTGTCGCACCTGGATGACTTACTCGCGAGAGCGCTCGCTTATATAGCCGCTTGAAATTACCACATGAGGCAGTATTTTTAACACTAAAAATGATTTCAGTCTAATTGTATAATATATATATATAATTCAATAACAGCCCGCCTTAAAGCAATATATATATATATGTAACATGAAGTAATATTGCTTATGTAATATTTGTAGCGTAAGTTATTAGGACTTGGAGATCTTATATCGTGTTTACTTCATGTGAGTGGAAGCCATCTTATGACGTCATTCATTTGTTTGGTTTGTAGCTCCATCTGGCGTTAGCAATTTGCATCAATTAGTGTTCGAAAGAATTTAAAGTTTTGTATATTGTCCTCCGGCTAGCTATCATCTTATCTTGGTAGAACATGTATCTCTATGCAGGTTGTGAAACGGAAAGGAATCTTTTATCCAAAAATTACACTTAATGAAGAATTTTGTTTTATAATTTTTATTGTCGAACACGTTCACTAACACTTTTACATATTGATTTAGATACTCGCCAAACTGAAACTGTTTGTAATAACTTCTTACTTATCACTTTTAACCCTGTATTTCAACTTTGTGTATAATTAACTTTATAATACTTTAGATTCTCGTAATTCTGCTGCGCGTAACTTGACGAACTGAAGGACTGACTGACGACGTGTAATGTGCTAGGAATTTTTATGAACTGAGGGACCGACGTGTAATGTATTAAGAATTTTGTTGAACTGGGGGCGATCTACCTCGGACTTGGCTTTATATACTCCCACTCCTCGACATGCCTAAAGATTATAAATGAACTGCTATTGGCTAATAAAACGCGCCAACATTAGCGTCTATTTTAATATCCAATGAAAACCACGAATACATATTGCTTTAAGGGAAACATTCTAGAAGGTTCTACCGAAAACGCGCGAAACATTACGTAACTTCCTTGTTCCCAGTAATGATAAACAGCTCACCCCCTCGCTGCATTATTGCGCTATTATTGACAGTTTCAGTAAAGCCTTATAAATTTACTTTCCAGTAATAATTACAATTAATAAACATCTGAAATCAATGTCACATAAAAATGCATATTCATATTACAATCATTATTTACATTTAGGTAATTTGTGATAGAAATTACCGCATCACATGCCCCACTAGAAACATAATTATAAATATTTACAACTTGTTTGGAAATTTTATAATTGGGTTTTTAGTCTCCTAAATCTTGGAACACACGCTATCACTTTCACTTAACACTTCACACGTATTTAACACACGACATGTTTTTTTTTTATATCTCGCCACTACTTACTGGCTCTGGTTTAATTAATTTAGATATTAATCTGACATCACAAATTTTTTTTATAGCAAATACTTTACCCTAAATTATTTAATTACTGTTACAGACTTGTTTACCTTTTTTTTTAAGTTGTTGACAAAAATTTATACATTTAAAATTTTTGTAATTATTACACATATTTACCAAAATATTCACCCTCTACACAAATATTTACATCTCTTAAATCTAGACAATGTTTCACCTTTTCTGATTGCTACATAAGTATTTGTTTTTTTTAATTATATTTACCAAATTTTGTTATTTTGTACTTTATCTTAACAATACTCTTGGAATAGTATTTACGTACTTTTAATTTAATATCATATTAAGTTTCAATTATTACCTTCTTCTTTTCAAATACTGTTACAGTTACTAAAAATTGTTATATATTTTTTTTTAAATATTTATTTCTCCCTTTTTTTTTTATTAAATTTCTGTTTTCTCATGACATATATATTTAGTTAACCCTCTTACAATCCAATACATTGCTCTGCAAGTCATCTTTAACTATCCAGCATTTACTTTACATCTCATTGCTATTTACCCTCCTGGATCAAATTGTGTGTGGCGAAACATTACTCGTAGCCGTATCCTAACCTTCAAATTTTTGTTCATGAATAACCTCTTGTATTCATTTGAAATTTCATCACATGATAACATTTGAAAACAATCTAAAGTTTCTTGAACTACACATCTTTTAACAACTTTCATTTTCAATTCATCTGCTATCTTTATAACTTGAGAATATTCTGACAAATCTATACTAAACTGTACTGGACTGGAGTTTTCATTTTGAACATCTTGGTACAATTTATTTCTTTGCATTACTGTCTCATTCTGTATTTCTGATATTTCCCCTCTGAAATTAACTTGCGCCTCATTTACATCTACATTCATAACCTCTTTTATCTCTCTTAACTCACTTGAAATACTACTCATTTGACTTCCTAACTCTGTACATTCTACATTAACCTCACTTTTAGTATTAACCTCACTTTCTTTGTTACCTATTTCCATGCTCATGTCTAGCATTTTCTTTGAAACTTCTCCTATCTCACTTGCTATTACTTCCTCATTTTCATCTCTCATTTTTGGCATACTACTATCTAGCTTCGTAACTTTCTTTTCAATTTCTTCACTGCTTTGATCTACTTTTTGCTCTAATACCTCATTACTCCTACCAATATTTTCAATTGATTTCCTGTTTTGTTCTAAGCTCTTAACAATATCTTCCCTTAATTCTCTCTTATTCTGATCTAGTTTTTGTTCTAAACTCCTATCAATATCTTCTCTTAATTCCCTATTATTCTTTTGCATATCTTCCCTTAATTCTTCTGTAATACTCTTACTAATATCTTCCCTCAATTCTTTCTTATTCTTTTGCATATCTTCCCTTAATTCTTCCCTCAATTCCCTCTTATTCTTTTCCATATTCTCATTCAAATTTTTCAGCATTTCCATAATCATACTAGCATCAAAATTAACATTTCCTGCTATTCTATTCTCACTTTCTGCACTAACATTTTCATCCTCAAATCCTAAAAAGTCTGGGCTTCTTTCTGTAACCTGTATTGAATCACAGCTAACTGTTACACTATCTCCCTCCATAATTATTTCTTCTGTATTACTAGCAGCCATTGTTTTCTTTATCCTACCACTCCTAAGGAACATTTAAATTTGTTTACCCCTTTTTTTTAAAAAAATTACGATACTCTAACCTTTGTTATGCTGTCTGTTGCTGTTACTTTGATGTCTCAGCTTTCTGCCCCTTTCTCCTAGATTTGTATGTCGCTTCTGCGTTGTGTTATGATGAATCTACGTCGTCTTGTTGTTTTGTAGTTGAATTCCTTGTTGCCTTGTAATCTCGGAATTACGATGTCCAATCATCCATGTAGTCTGTCGTTCCTTTTGTTGTTTCTGGAATCTGCGTCTTGTAGATCATTTCACTGCTGCATTCGCCCCTTCCTGGTCATCTCAATTCTTCCTGGTTAATTCTGATCCTTTCCTGGTTACTCGAGTTCCTCTCCTGGTCATTTTGCCCCACGTTCTGGGTGCCAATTTGTAACGGTATTAATGTTGTATTTATTTAACATTAATTGTAGCCCCACGTTTGGGAGCCAATTTGAAGTAATTTTGCTTATGTAATATTTGTAGCGTAAGTTATTAGGACTTGGAGATCTTATATCGTGTTTACTTCATGTGAGTGGAAGCCATCTTATGACGTCATTCATTTGTTTGGTTTGTAGCTCCATCTGGCGTTAGCAATTTGCATCAATTAGTGTTCGAAAGAATTTAAAGTTTTGTATATTGTCCTCCGGCTAGCTATCATCTTATCTTGGTAGAACATGTATCTCTATGCAGGTTGTGAAACGGAAAGGAATCTTTTATCCAAAAATTACACTTAATGAAGAATTTTGTTTTATAATTTTTATTGTCGAACACGTTCACTAACACTTTTACATATTGATTTAGATACTCGCCAAACTGAAACTGTTTGTAATAACTTCTTACTTATCACTTTTAACCCTGTATTTCAACTTTGTGTATAATTAACTTTATAATACTTTAGATTCTCGTAATTCTGCTGCGCGTAACTTGACGAACTGAAGGACTGACTGACGACGTGTAATGTGCTAGGAATTTTTATGAACTGAGGGACCGACGTGTAATGTATTAAGAATTTTGTTGAACTGGGGGCGATCTACCTCGGACTTGGCTTTATATACTCCCACTCCTCGACATGCCTAAAGATTATAAATGAACTGCTATTGGCTAATAAAACGCGCCAACATTAGCGTCTATTTTAATATCCAATGAAAACCACGAATACATATTGCTTTAAGGGAAACATTCTAGAAGGTTCTACCGAAAACGCGCGAAACATTACGTAACTTCCTTGTTCCCAGTAATGATAAACAGCTCACCCCCTCGCTGCATTATTGCGCTATTATTGACAGTTTCAGTAAAGCCTTATAAATTTACTTTCCAATAATAATTACAATTAATAAACATCTGAAATCAATCAGATGACTGAAAAATTCAATGCCATAGCCGGGATTTGAACCACGGATCTCCCGGTCTCCGTCCGGTTGCTCTAACCACTGAGCTACCATGGCAACATGCCGACACGACATTAAATTCTCCAGCTGATTCGCATTTTTCCCGGTAAACCACAAGGAGATCTCAAATTGTATTGAGATGCCATACCCCAATGGCGACTTACATTTATGTAAGTACTTTAAGTTCCGGGCTTTATAGTTGCAACCACTATTAGGTCAATTAATGGAATTAATTGTTCTTTCACACAAGCCGTGTGTTGGACAGGGTTGGAAAGGTAGAATCAGATGACTGAAAAATTCAATGCCATAGCCGGGATTTGAACCACGGATCTCCCGGTCTCCGTCCGGTTGCTCTAACCACTGAGCTACCATGGCAACATGCCGACACGACATTAAATTCTCCAGCTGATTCGCATTTTTCCCGGTAAACCACAAGGAGATCTCAAATTGTATTGAGATGCCATACCCCAATGGCGACTTACATTTATGTAAGTACTTTAAGTTCCGGGCTTTATAGTTGCAACCACTATTAGGTCAATTAATGGAATTAATTGTTCTTTCACACAAGCCGTGTGTTGGACAGGGTTGGAAAGGTAGAATCAGATGACTGAAAAATTCAATGCCATAGCCGGGATTTGAACCACGGATCTCCCGGTCTCCGTCCGGTTGCTCTAACCACTGAGCTACCATGGCAACATGCCGACACGACATTAAATTCTCCAGCTGATTCGCATTTTTCCCGGTAAACCACAAGGAGATCTCAAATTGTATTGAGATGCCATACCCCAATGGCGACTTACATTTATGTAAGTACTTTAAGTTCCGGGCTTTATAGTTGCAACCACTATTAGGTCAATTAATGGAATTAATTGTTCTTTCACACAAGCCGTGTGTTGGACAGGGTTGGAAAGGTAGAATCAGATGACTGAAAAATTCAATGCCATAGCCGGGATTTGAACCACGGATCTCCCGGTCTCCGTCCGGTTGCTCTAACCACTGAGCTACCATGGCAACATGCCGACACGACATTAAATTCTCCAGCTGATTCGCATTTTTCCCGGTAAACCACAAGGAGATCTCAAATTGTATTGAGATGCCATACCCCAATGGCGACTTACATTTATGTAAGTACTTTAAGTTCCGGGCTTTATAGTTGCAACCACTATTAGGTCAATTAATGGAATTAATTGTTCTTTCACACAAGCCGTGTGTTGGACAGGGTTGGAAAGGTAGAATCAGATGACTGAAAAATTCAATGCCATAGCCGGGATTTGAACCACGGATCTCCCGGTCTCCGTCCGGTTGCTCTAACCACTGAGCTACCATGGCAACATGCCGACACGACATTAAATTCTCCAGCTGATTCGCATTTTTCCCGGTAAACCACAAGGAGATCTCAAATTGTATTGAGATGCCATACCCCAATGGCGACTTACATTTATGTAAGTACTTTAAGTTCCGGGCTTTATAGTTGCAACCACTATTAGGTCAATTAATGGAATTAATTGTTCTTTCACACAAGCCGTGTGTTGGACAGGGTTGGAAAGGTAGAATCAGATGACTGAAAAATTCAATGCCATAGCCGGGATTTGAACCACGGATCTCCCGGTCTCCGTCCGGTTGCTCTAACCACTGAGCTACCATGGCAACATGCCGACACGACATTAAATTCTCCAGCTGATTCGCATTTTTCCCGGTAAACCACCAATTTAATGTCGTGTCGGCATGTTGCCATGGTAGCTCAGTGGTTAGAGCAACCGGACGGAGACCGGGAGATCCGTGGTTCAAATCCCGGCTATGGCATTGAATTTTTCAGTCATCTGATTCTACCTTTCCAACCCTGTCCAACACACGGCTTGTGTGAAAGAACAATTAATTCCATTAATTGACCTAATAGTGGTTGCAACTATAAAGCCCGGAACTTAAAGTACTTACATAAATGTAAGTCGCCATTGGGGTATGGCATCTCAATACAATTTGAGATCTCCTTGTGGTTTACCGGGAAAAATGCGAATCAGCTGGAGAATTTAATGTCGTGTCGGCATGTTGCCATGGTAGCTCAGTGGTTAGAGCAACCGGACGGAGACCGGGAGATCCGTGGTTCAAATCCCGGCTATGGCATTGAATTTTTCAGTCATCTGATTCTACCTTTCCAACCCTGTCCAACACACGGCTTGTGTGAAAGAACAATTAATTCCATTAATTGACCTAATAGTGGTTGCAACTATAAAGCCCGGAACTTAAAGTACTTACATAAATGTAAGTCGCCATTGGGGTATGGCATCTCAATACAATTTGAGATCTCCTTGTGGTTTACCGGGAAAAATGCGAATCAGCTGGAGAATTTAATGTCGTGTCGGCATGTTGCCATGGTAGCTCAGTGGTTAGAGCAACCGGACGGAGACCGGGAGATCCGTGGTTCAAATCCCGGCTATGGCATTGAATTTTTCAGTCATCTGATTCTACCTTTCCAACCCTGTCCAACACACGGCTTGTGTGAAAGAACAATTAATTCCATTAATTGACCTAATAGTGGTTGCAACTATAAAGCCCGGAACTTAAAGTACTTACATAAATGTAAGTCGCCATTGGGGTATGGCATCTCAATACAATTTGAGATCTCCTTGTGGTTTACCGGGAAAAATGCGAATCAGCTGGAGAATTTAATGTCGTGTCGGCATGTTGCCATGGTAGCTCAGTGGTTAGAGCAACCGGACGGAGACCGGGAGATCCGTGGTTCAAATCCCGGCTATGGCATTGAATTTTTCAGTCATCTGATTCTACCTTTCCAACCCTGTCCAACACACGGCTTGTGTGAAAGAACAATTAATTCCATTAATTGACCTAATAGTGGTTGCAACTATAAAGCCCGGAACTTAAAGTACTTACATAAATGTAAGTCGCCATTGGGGTATGGCATCTCAATACAATTTGAGATCTCCTTGTGGTTTACCGGAAAAAATGCGAATCAGCTGGAGAATTTAATGTCGTGTCGGCATGTTGCCATGGTAGCTCAGTGGTTAGAGCAACCGGACGGAGACCGGGAGATCCGTGGTTCAAATCCCGGCTATGGCATTGAATTTTTCAGTCATCTGATTCTACCTTTCCAACCCTGTCCAACACACGGCTTGTGTGAAAGAACAATTAATTCCATTAATTGACCTAATAGTGGTTGCAACTATAAAGCCCGGAACTTAAAGTACTTACATAAATGTAAGTCGCCATTGGGGTATGGCATCTCAATACAATTTGAGATCTCCTTGTGGTTTACCGGGAAAAATGCGAATCAGCTGGAGAATTTAATGTCGTGTCGGCATGTTGCCATGGTAGCTCAGTGGTTAGAGCAACCGGACGGAGACCGGGAGATCCGTGGTTCAAATCCCGGCTATGGCATTGAATTTTTCAGTCATCTGATTCTACCTTTCCAACCCTGTCCAACACACGGCTTGTGTGAAAGAACAATTAATTCCATTAATTGACCTAATAGTGGTTGCAACTATAAAGCCCGGAACTTAAAGTACTTACATAAATGTAAGTCGCCATTGGGGTATGGCATCTCAATACAATTTGAGATCTCCTTGTGGTTTACCGGGAAAAATGCGAATCAGCTGGAGAATTTAATGTCGTGTCGGCATGTTGCCATGGTAGCTCAGTGGTTAGAGCAACCGGACGGAGACCGGGAGATCCGTGGTTCAAATCCCGGCTATGGCATTGAATTTTTCAGTCATCTGATTCTACCTTTCCAACCCTGTCCAACACACGGCTTGTGTGAAAGAACAATTAATTCCATTAATTGACCTAATAGTGGTTGCAACTATAAAGCCCGGAACTTAAAGTACTTACATAAATGTAAGTCGCCATTGGGGTATGGCATCTCAATACAATTTGAGATCTCCTTGTGGTTTACCGGGAAAAATGCGAATCAGCTGGAGAATTTAATGTCGTGTCGGCATGTTGCCATGGTAGCTCAGTGGTTAGAGCAACCGGACGGAGACCGGGAGATCCGTGGTTCAAATCCCGGCTATGGCATTGAATTTTTCAGTCATCTGATTCTACCTTTCCAACCCTGTCCAACACACGGCTTGTGTGAAAGAACAATTAATTCCATTAATTGACCTAATAGTGGTTGCAACTATAAAGCCCGGAACTTAAAGTACTTACATAAATGTAAGTCGCCATTGGGGTATGGCATCTCAATACAATTTGAGATCTCCTTGTGGTTTACCGGGAAAAATGCGAATCAGCTGGAGAATTTAATGTCGTGTCGGCATGTTGCCATGGTAGCTCAGTGGTTAGAGCAACCGGACGGAGACCGGGAGATCCGTGGTTCAAATCCCGGCTATGGCATTGAATTTTTCAGTCATCTGATTCTACCTTTCCAACCCTGTCCAACACACGGCTTGTGTGAAAGAACAATTAATTCCATTAATTGACCTAATAGTGGTTGCAACTATAAAGCCCGGGACTTAAAGTACTTACATAAATGTAAGTCGCCATTGGGGTATGGCATCTCAATACAATTTGAGATCTCCTTGTGGTTTACCGGGAAAAATGCGAATCAGCTGGAGAATTTAATGTCGTGTCGGCATGTTGCCATGGTAGCTCAGTGGTTAGAGCAACCGGACGGAGACCGGGAGATCCGTGGTTCAAATCCCGGCTATGGCATTGAATTTTTCAGTCATCTGATTCTACCTTTCCAACCCTGTCCAACACACGGCTTGTGTGAAAGAACAATTAATTCCATTAATTGACCTAATAGTGGTTGCAACTATAAAGCCCGGAACTTAAAGTACTTACATAAATGTAAGTCGCCATTGGGGTATGGCATCTCAATACAATTTGAGATCTCCTTGTGGTTTACCGGGAAAAATGCGAATCAGCTGGAGAATTTAATGTCGTGTCGGCATGTTGCCATGGTAGCTCAGTGGTTAGAGCAACCGGACGGAGACCGGGAGATCCGTGGTTCAAATCCCGGCTATGGCATTGAATTTTTCAGTCATCTGATTCTACCTTTCCAACCCTGTCCAACACACGGCTTGTGTGAAAGAACAATTAATTCCATTAATTGACCTAATAGTGGTTGCAACTATAAAGCCCGGAACTTAAAGTACTTACATAAATGTAAGTCGCCATTGGGGTATGGCATCTCAATACAATTTGAGATCTCCTTGTGGTTTACCGGGAAAAATGCGAATCAGCTGGAGAATTTAATGTCGTGTCGGCATGTTGCCATGGTAGCTCAGTGGTTAGAGCAACCGGACGGAGACCGGGAGATCCGTGGTTCAAATCCCGGCTATGGCATTGAATTTTTCAGTCATCTGATTCTACCTTTCCAACCCTGTCCAACACACGGCTTGTGTGAAAGAACAATTAATTCCATTAATTGACCTAATAGTGGTTGCAACTATAAAGCCCGGAACTTAAAGTACTTACATAAATGTAAGTCGCCATTGGGGTATGGCATCTCAATACAATTTGAGATCTCCTTGTGGTTTACCGGGAAAAATGCGAATCAGCTGGAGAATTTAATGTCGTGTCGGCATGTTGCCATGGTAGCTCAGTGGTTAGAGCAACCGGACGGAGACCGGGAGATCCGTGGTTCAAATCCCGGCTATGGCATTGAATTTTTCAGTCATCTGATTCTACCTTTCCAACCCTGTCCAACACACGGCTTGTGTGAAAGAACAATTAATTCCATCTGAAATCAATGTCACATAAAAATGCATATTCATATTACAATCATTATTTACATTTAGGTAATTTGTGATAGAAATTACCGCATCAAACAATATATAAAGAGTGTATATTACAGTCATTCTATATGTTTATATTATTGTATCCATGTGTAATAATTATATGTGACTATATTACGTAATTTAATAATGTAGGAGCTGTGAGAATAATAAGTTAAAATTTTCTAAAATGAGGTAACCTTGAGGCAATAACGAATTTGAAAGTTTAAATGCTACTAGTCATTATTGGAGCAACAATAATGTAAATTTTGAGACAGTTTAAAAATAGCCAATCAACAACCAGGAAAAGCTTTAGTTAAATGAAGTTATTCTATTGGATTAGGAATAGACAATCAGAGACTTGAAATACAGCAATTTACAGGTTTACTCGGTTGAAATCAGTTCAGTTGCCTGCAAACAGTGTTCCTAACCGGACGCGAGACACATCCTCGAGAGATTTAATACGTATTCGTGTGAGACGAAAAATAGTTTACGTATTAAAAACTGCAAGTATTTAATAAAAGCATCTCACAGCTCTCTCTCTCTCTCTCTCTCTCTCTCTCTCTCTCTATATATATATATATATATATATATAACAGTGAAGTGTTATTTAAATCGTGTCAAGCATTAATAAAAGGAGTGAAGTAAAATTATAATCTGTGTAAGCCTACATTCTTGTCGCCAAGATATCCATGTCTCTAAAATAAATACTGACGCAGCCGAGGCAAACATAAATATTAAATATTTAAATAAACAGTTTAATTACAAAGTTAATATTTTTTTAAACTTGGGGCAAAGGCCACCTGAAAGTACATTTGGGGCGAAGGCTACCGGAAACTGTTTACCATACGTGCGGTTGCAACTACTACAAGTTCGGCTCCCCAAACATACCTTTCTCACACACAACATTCTAGAATGTTCTGGAAGCATCCAGAGGATTTTGGTTATCTATTGATAGCACTTCTGGAGTTTACTCTACACGAGAGCGCTACCGCGATTATTTATCTGTATTTATCCTTGTCAATTTCCCGATCAGTCAGCGCCACACTTCCGATAAGCTTGTGCCATTGCCGCTACGTCACAATATTATAGCTTTATAATATAATTAGTCCATATCATAATTTTATAGCGTAATGTAAATAAGAATTAACGCTCTCCATGTTATGGTATTAGTGCAGCTATTCAATTGAAATTTAAAACTCTGCGTACGTTTACGTTCCTAAAATCCTGAAGTAAAAGGCAAAGCTAAAGGTAGAAATCACGGAGAGCAGAGGACCGCAAGTAGGCCGTAATGGCCCTTTTTGCTTTTCTCGTGACCCCTGGGAGGGAGGGATGAGGGGAGAGATCCGGAGGGCGACCAGATCCGGATGCTAACGGACGCAAGCATGGACGGGGTCCTAACGTTTCCAGATTGAGTACATCCGGCGCCACCCGGTCCTACCCACAAGCCACTAAATCGTCAGCAGTCCCCCATCGGGTGGAGTCCACTTGGGGGAGACACCTAAGTAGTCGCTGTAGCAACTCCAGGGAAGAATCCTCTACAGTGTGCAAGCTACCGTCCAGCCGCAACCCGCCGAACATTCTCGCCTGGTCCCACAAAACAGATGATAAGGAAGATAATGGGTACAGGAAATTAGGGGAAGGATGAAGAAGTTATTTAGCTCCACGCTTGGGAAGCCAACTTGAAGTAGAAATATTGTTGCGTGTTGCTTAACTTGAAGATGGTTATGTGCTTACGTATGGTTTTTACGTAATATTTATTTTGCTTTAAGTAGTTTGCAAGACGCTTTGGGCGTCGGTTTTAATTTGTTGATTACGCAATAGATACTGTTGTTACGCAATATGCTGCTACAAACGAGAACCCGATTTCACGATGTAATTTTGTTATTACACTCCAAGTTTTACACTATAATATTTAACTTTGTTATTAACACTGCTTCTATATATTACTTATGTTTGAATTTTGCCTCGGCTGCTTCAGTAATGTTTGTAGACTCACATTTCTTAGTCAGAGTCGGTATGACAATGATTGTAGACATCACAGAATTTAAGTTTTTTAAATTCACTTCTTTTATTAATTCTTGCACATTTTTACAAAGCACTACACTTTTTGAGAACTGTGAGAGTTTTTAATACTTTTACTTAGCACGTATACATATTTTACGATTTACACGTAATGTTTCAGTAGAGAACTCGTCTTCTTCTGATCACTACCAAGGTTTGCCAGCAACTGAGCAACTTTCAACTGTCAAAACCTGTAAGCTTCGGTCTCTGATTGGCTAATTCTAGTCCAATAGAATATCTCATTTTACTTAAAGCTTTTCTTTGCTGTTGATTGGCTAATTTTAAACTGTTAGAGAAATTACATTATGTTTCTTTAATCATGACTAGTAATTTTCAAACTTTCAAACACATTATTGCCACAAGGTTACCTCATTATTACCTCATTGTTAGCAACTTAAAACATATCATATTCTCACAGCTCTTGCGTTATTAAAGTATGTAATGTATTCACATAACATTATTAAAACCTGTTTACAATAAAAACAAGCATTTGCAATGACTGTTACATACAATTTAAATAATTATGACATACATATTGTTTTAAGGCGGGCTGTTATTGAATTTAGTTATTATAAAATACAATTGAAGTTATTCAGGTATTAAAATACTGCTTCAAGGAAAGTTATAGAAGATAAAGCACCCCAACATTCGCCCACCGATCCGGGAAAACCGGGGATCGAACCCGGGAGCTCCCGAATGCGGACCACAGACTGTCTCCTGAGCCAACGTAGTCCTGAGCTCGGTAGTCCTGAAGTAACTTGTAAACTTTCAGTGACAGAAAATTGCGGAAAAGAAACAATTGAACCTGTAGTAATACAATGAAATAAGTGACGCAGACATTCCTGTGTATTGAATCACATGAAACAAACGACGGTGTGGTGTTTTTGATGTGGGATGTCCATGAGTCAGTGTGCTGAATCATTTTCTACGTCACGTGAGCGTACGCTCTTATTGAATGCTATCAGTGAATGGTGCAGACTCCCCCATATGCACGTAATTTCCTCTCAGGCGGACAGAAACCAATGCGCCCCTATTTGAAAGTGTGGTGAATGCTATCTGCGAGCTTTTTAAAGGGCAATCTTTCATTCCCGCAGCGGGATTCAGTATTCCAGTGAACAAAAGTTCCGCACGCTTCCACGTCACCCGTTGATGAAAAATAATAAGACAATGAAGTCAACGCACAGCATCGATAACAACAAATCTGATGTGTCGCAATCACATGACTTTCTCAAACTATTCTTACAAAAGCTTAGTCTTTTGCCTAGTTCTTATTAAACATATCATTAATTGTATAATGTTCATAAAATACAGATGAAACATTTCATTTATTAAAACATTGGCTCTCAGTGATATTAAAGGATCACTAGCTATATTGAAAAATCATTTTATGGTATGTAAACTATTTTCTTCTTAAATGCACATTTGTTTATTTTAGGTAAGGGCCATTTCCACACATACAGGGTGGACCGTTTAAGTTGACACTGTACAATATCTCCAAAACTAAGTGTTGTAGAAAGAAATGTCTATAATAATAGTTGTTTTATATAGTGGGTGAAAATTGAGTCAGGATTTTTAACACTCAAATAATATGTCTAATTATATAATATAAAATATAACAACAGCCCACCTTAAACCTATATTTGTATATAAAATGTATGTAACGGTCATTGCATTATGTTTATATTATTATGTACATGTATAATAACGTTATATGAATGTATTACGTAATTTAACAATGTAGGAGCTGTGAGAATAGGAGCCGAAAGTTGCTAACAATGAGTTAACCTTGAGGCAACAATAAATTGGAAAGTTTAATAAACGCTACTAGTAATTCTTGGAACAATAATTTAATATTTAAAACAGTTTAAAAATAGCAAATCAACAACTAGAAAAAAGCTTAATTTAAATAAAAGTATTCTATTGGAGTAGAATTAGCCAATCAGAGACTTGAAATATAAAATGTACAAATTGAAGCGGTAGACGATACTAGACAGCGTTCCCAACCAGGCACTCGAAAGCAGCGTTCCCAAGCAGTTCGATACGTATTCAGTGTGAGACATGAAAATTCATTACGGCGAGAATAATATAAAGTTTACGTGTTAAAAAAGTGCAATTAAACAATAATCTCAGAACCCTACAATAGGATATATCTGTGAAGTGTTTTTTAATTATTTAATCGTGTGAAGGAATAATAAAACGAGTGAAGTAAACCTTATAATTTGTGTAAGCCTTCATTCTTTAGCCGCACAAACCCCTGCTAACAGATACGTTATTCTGCAAAAGTACTTATGCAGCCGAGACATGCATATAGAATATTTAAAGAAACATTAAATACAAAGTTGATTTTTTACTTTCTCTACTACGTATAGTAAGTAGGGGAAGTATTGCATTCCACCCAAAAATTCGATACCGAGATTTCACCGGAAATACATGTTTTGAGACCTCCTGAATCCAAAAAAAGCATTTTTGGAAACATGTCCGTGTGTGTGTCTGTGTGTGTGTGTGTGTGTCTGTGTGTGTGTGTCTGTGTGTCTGTGAACAGCATAACTCAAAAACTAACAGTCGGATAAACACCAAACTTGGTATTTAGGTTCAGTATCTTCCAGAGATGCGACACGAAGATTTTCAAGAAAATCCCCCCACCCCAGACTACCCTTTACATGGAACATTTTTCGAAAATTTTAATTTTCTCAAAAATGGCTCTAACGATTTTGATGAAAATATCATATGTTTAAGATAATGTCATGAGAAATGAAATGTATATCTCGAAATTTCTGGGAATGTCTCCAAAAGTATTCTTCATTATGAACGACTTTTGCATAACTGGTAAACCATAAGAGATAGACAAAATTTTACTACACAAAAAATGTAGATCGCGTTAAAATACACAACTTATATCATATACATTTCTTTTGTTGAGTGAACCGTTTTCGAGATATTGCTTGTTATTTCCTTAAATTTTCCAATACTTATACTTTTTCTCAAATTCGTTATTCATTTTTTTATGTCCTGGACATGCAAAGAGAATAGACTGCGCCACATAGCTACCAGCGATAAAATATTTGACTATCGCTTAAAAGCTACCATATTCCCCTTGCATCTACAAGAAAATTACCAATAAGATTGACATCTCGATATCTCGATTAACATGAAGCATATGGAGAATAAGCGTTTGTAAAAATAGATTGTACAAGAGTAGAGAAAGTCGTGTGAGTGTAACACATCAGATTTTTTTAAAAGTTAGGCGATGGCCACCGGAAAGTTTGTACCGTACGTGGGGCAAACACTCCAAGAAACATATCTCCCGCAAAACATGTGCAAACAGCAGTAATAATCTTCTTCAAAATAAAGTGTTTTATTTGGAGGACGTTATGATTATCACTTTAGGGTCAATTTAATTTGACCCTAATTGTAGGTTCCCATTTAAAAAAACTTTAATTGATTCTTCTACTCCTGTTGGCAAATGTTCTTGAAAATTTTCGTCTCGCATCCAAGTTTTGTATTTAATCGACTTTTCGTTTTTGAGTTAAGCTGTTCACAAATACAAACACACACACACACACAATCATACACACCTTTTTCTAAAAATGATTTTTTCTTATTTCCGAGTATTTCCGATGAAACCTTGGTGTCTAATTTTTGGGTGGAATGCAATACTTCCTCTAATCACTATACGTAAGTAGTGGGGAAATTAAAAAGTCCCCAGAATCAGAGCTCTAAAAGCCCTACTTTATGAGACGTGAAGGCGAACCTTGCTGAAAACTCCAAGAGAAGACGCTGTGGTCGACCAGCGTCCAGTTCTTCGCTTGTTTTCTGGTGTAGTTGTATCGTCTGACTCAGAAGCTGGGTATGAACTAAGGTAATTTATAATGGCAGTACATCACATTTGAAAAACAAATGTGTTTGCGCATGCGTAGAAACTCCTTAAAACGTGCACAAGTCAAGATGTGTTAGCGACTGTGTTGCCATCTCCCATATAATAGAAATGCAGAATTAAACGGCGTAGATTTTAAATTAATGCATACAGTATGTTTAACGACATTCAAAGAAAAAAATAACCATTAAATCTGTAAGGTGTCAGAAGTTGGGTATTCACGTAAGCACCACTGGTTATATTAAACACATACAATAGCTAACGGTAATTAAGACATTCACTGCTACCTTAACGGCTGCGACAGACCGTTCCGCATTCCTACGTGCGAAAATATGCACAGTGGACAAATTCCCTTAAGCAAAAGAAGGCGGTGGTTGCAACTCAAACGTACTGTCACTGCCATGTTTATATTGTTTGAAATTGGTAGAAATTAGCAACTGGTAATAACCAAATGGCGAATTTGAATTCTATATACTTACATCTATCAAAACTAATTCTATTAAAATAAAAGTAAAATTAATAAAAAAATCTGATGTGAGAAATTCACATAACTTCCTCTACTCTCTACCATGTATTAGTGGGTATACAAACCATTCTTAAGAAAGCTTATTTTTCTACTACATTTTAATAAAAAAAATCTGATGTGTTACTCTCACATGACTTTCTCTACTCTTGTACAAACTATTTTTACAAACGCTTATTCTCCATATGCTTCATGTTATTCGAGATATCGAGATGTCAATCTTATTGCTAATTTTCTTATAGATGCAAGGAGAATATGGTAGGTTTTAAGCGATAGTCAAATATTTTAACGCTGGTTGCTATGTGGCGCATTCCATTCTCTTTGCATGTCCAGGACATAGAAAAAATGAATAACGAATTTGAGAAAAAGTATAAGTATTGGAAAATTTAAGAGAATAACAAGCAATATCTCGAAAACGGTTCACTCAACAAAAGAAATGTATATGACATAAATTGTGTATTTTAACGCGATCTACATTTTTTGTGCAGTAAAATGTTGTCTATTTCCTATGGTTTACCAGTTATGCAAAAGTCGTTCACAATAAAGAATACTTTTGGAGACATTCCCAGAAAATTCGAGATATACATTTCATTTCTCATGACAATACCTTAAACAATGATATTCTAATGAAAATCGTTAGAGCCATTTTTGAGAAAATTAAAATTTTCGAAAAATGTTCCATGTAAAGGGTAGTCTGGAGTGGGGGAATATTCTTGAAAACCTTCGTGTCGCATCTCTGGAAGATACTGAACCTAAATACCAAGTTTGGTGTTTATCCGACTGTTCGTTTCTGAGTTATGCTGTTCACAGACATACAGACACACACACCGACATGTTTCCAAAAATGCTTTTTTTGGATTCAGGAGATCTTAAAACGTGTATTTCCTGTGAAATCTCGGTATCGAATTTTTGGGTGGAATACAACTCTTCCCCTACTTACTATACGTAGTAGAGAAAATAAAAAATCTTTGCAGAAATAGCTACATTGCACATTTCGTTATAGATACAAAGGGAACAGCGATAGTCAAATGTTTAACAACTGGACGGTGTATGCTGGCCTTAAAATTTCATACTGTTTCCATGACATCGCGAGAACCAACTGAATATTAACAGGATTTTAAAATAATGACCAAGTATTGGACAATTCAAACCATTAATAACGGACACCTCGAAAATGGCTAACGCCACAAAAAGTTATTTAAAATAAATCGCGTGTTTTAAAGAGATCTATATTTTTTAAGTAGTACGTTTTCGACTATCGCTTAATGTTTACCAGTTATACAAGATTATACAAAATTCCTTCCGAATGAAGAGGACTTTGCAGGCTATTCCCAGAAAATTCAAGATATACATTTTATTTGTCATGTAAGTATCCTTCATGTGTGTTATTTTAATCAAAATCGTTACAGCTATTTTTTAGAAAATTAAAAATTTCGAAAAATGTTCCATGTAAAGGGTAGTAGGGGTTGGGAGGATTTTATTGCTAAACTTCGTGTTGCATCCTTGGAATATGCTGAACTTAAAGACCAAGTTTGGTATTTACCGGGAACTTTTTCTAAAATTCCCTTCTTGGATTTAGGGGGCCTTAAAACATGTATTTCCGGTGAAATCTAGGTATGGAATTTTTGGGTGGAATGCAATGCCTTCTCTACCTACTATACATATTGTAGGGAAAGTAAAAATCTGATGTGTTACACTCACATGACTTTCTCTACTCTTGTACAATCTAATTTTACAAACGCCTATTCTCCATATGGTTCATGTTAATCGAGATATCGAGATGTCAATCTTATTGGTAATTTTCTTGTAGATGCAAGGGAAATATGGTAGATTTTAAGCGATAGTCAAATATTTTAACGCTGGTTGCTATGTGGCGCATTCCATTCTCTTTGCATGTCCAGGACATAAAAAAAATGAATAACGCATTTGAGAAAAAGTATAAGTATTGGAAAATTTAAGGAAATAACAAGCAATACCTCGAAAACGGTTCACTCAACAAAAGAAATGTATGTGACATAAGTTGTGTATTTTAACGCGATCTACATTTTTTGTGTAGTAAAATTTTGTCTATCTCTTATGGTTTACCAGTTATGCAAAAGTCGTTCACAATGAAGAATACTTTTGGAGACATTCCCAGAAAATTCGAGATATACATTTCATTTCTCATGACATTATCTTAAACATATGATATTTTCATCAAAATCGTTAGAGCCATTTTTGAGAAAATTAAAATTTTCGAAAAATGTTCCATGTAAAGGGTAGTCTGGGGTGGGGGGATTTTCTTGAAAACCTTCGTGTCGCATCTCTGGAAGATACTGAACCTAAATACCAAGTTTGGTGTTTATCCGACTGTTCGTTTTTGAGTTATGCTGTTCACAGACACACACACACACACACACAGACACACACACAGACACACAGACACACACACAGACACACACACGGACATGTTTCCAAAAATGCTTTTTTTGGATTCAGGAGGTCTCAAAACATGTATTTCCGGCGAAATCTCGGTATCGAATTTTTGGGTGGAATGCAATACTTCCCCTACTTACTATACGTAGTAGAGAAAGTAAAAATACACAATGAAAAAAACCTGATGTGATACATTCATATCACTTTCTCTACTTTATCGTTTATTTGTGGATACACTAATTGTTCTTACTCAAGCTTATTTTTCTACCTACTTCATTTTAATCAAGATAAACCTTTGCAGAAATAGCTACATTACACGTTTTGTTATAGATACAAAGAGAACGGCGATAGTCAAATGTTTAACAGCTGGACGCTATAGGCTGGCCTTAAAATTTTATACTGTTTCCATGCAATCGCGAGAAACAACTGAGCGTTGAAAGGACATTAAAGAATGACTAAGTAATGAACAACTCGCATCTTTAATAACGGATATCTCAGAAATGGCTTATGCCACAAAAAGCTTATTTTAATAAATTGTGTATTTAAGGAGATCTACATTTTCTGTGCATTACGTTTTCGTCTATCGCTTTAATGTTTAGCAATTGTACAAAAATTAAACAAAATTTCTTCCAACCGAAGTGGACTTCTCAGGCTATTCCCAAGAAATTCAAGGTATACCTTTTACTTGTCATGTAAATGTGTTTAATATATTGTATTTTAATCAAAATCGTTAAACATTTTTTTAGAAAATAAAATATTTCGAAAAGTGTTCCACGTTAACGGTAGTTTGAGGTGCGGTATTTTTGTGAAAATCTTCGTGTCGCATCCTTGGAAGGTAATGAATCTAAATAGCAAGCTTAACATTTATCTGACTTTTCGTTTTTGAGTTATACGGTATACAGACAGATACACAAGCGCACGCGCGGATCTTTTTGTAAAAGTGTATTTTTACTTTCTCTACTACGTAAGTAAGTAGGGGAAGTATAGTATTCATCCAAAAATTCGACACCGGGATTTCACCAGAAATATATGTTTTGAGAACCCCTGAATCCAAAAAAGCGTTTTTGGAAACATGTCCGTGTGTGTGACTGTGAACAGCATAACTCAGAAACGAACAGTCGGATAAACACCAAACTTGGTATTTAGGTTCAGTATCTTCCAGAGATGCGACACGAAGGTTTTCAGGAAAATCCCCCACCCCAGATTACCCTTTACATGGAACATTTTTCGAACATTTTAATTTTCTCAAAAATGGCTATAACGATTTTAATTAAAATATCATATGTTTAAGCTATGTTCATGACAACTGAAATGTATATCTCGAATTTTCTGGGAATGTCTTCAAAAGTATTCTTCATTGTAAATGACTTTTGCATAACTGGTAAACCATACGAGGTGGACAAAATTTTTCTACACAAAAAATGTAGATCGCGTTAAAATACACAATTTATGTCATATACCTACTTTTTTTTTGTTGAGTGAACCATTTTCGAGATATTGCATGTTATTCCCTTAAATTTTTCAATACTTATTTTCTCAAATGGGAATTCGTTATTCATTTTTACTTTCTCTACTACGTATAGTAAGTAGGGGAAATATTGTATTCCACTCAAAAATTCGATACCGAGATTTCGCCGGAAATATATGTTTTGTAAACCCCTGAATCCAAAAAAAGCATTTTTGGAAACATGTCCGTGTGTGTGTGTGTCTGTCTGTGAACAGCATAACTCACAAACGAACAGTCGGATAAACACCAAACTTGGTATTTAGGTTCAGTATCTTCCAGAGATGCGACACGAAGGTTTTCAAAAAACTCCCCCCACCCCAGATTACCCTTTACATGGAACATTTTTCGAAAATTTTAATTTTCTCAAAAATGGCTCTAACGATGTTTATTAAAATATCATATGTTTACCATATTTTCATGACAAATAAAATGTATATCATGAATTTTCTAGGAATATCTCCAAAATTATTCTTCATTGTGAACGACTTTTGCATAACTGGTAATCCATAAGAGATAGACAAAATTTTACTACAGAAATATATAGATCGCGTTAAAATACACAATTTATGTCATATACATTTTTTTTGTTGAGTGAACCATTTTCGAGGTATTGCTTGTTATTCCCTTAAATTTTTCAATACTTTTCTCAGATGGGAATTGGTTATTCATTTTTTGTCTTGGATATGCAAAGAGTATTAATCTGTGGGAAGGGGAATGGTGCTGCACCTAGCAACCAGCTACTAAGAGATATGTCGATGCTTAAAGGCTACTGTATTTCTATATTGCCCTTGTAAATATATATTCCCCTTACATCTACAATAAAATTAGCAATAAGATAGAGTCTGCAAATGTTTATCTCGATTACCATGAAGTAGATGGAGAATAAGCGTTTGTAAAAATCGTTTGTACAAGAGTAGAGAACGTCATGTGACTGTAACACATCAGATTTTTTTTATGTACTGGATATACAAAGGGAATGGAATGCGCCACATAGCAACCAGCTCTTAAAACATTTGACTATCGCTTAAAACCTACCAATTCCCCTTGCATCTACAAGAAAATCAGCAATTAGATTATCATCTCGATTAACATGAAGCATATGTAGAATATGCGTTTGTAAACATATTTTGTACAAGAGTAGAGAAAGTCATGTGAGTGTAACATCGGATTTTTTTACTCAGGAGGCCTCCAAACATGCATTTCCGGTGAAATCTCGTTATCGAAATTTTGGGTAGTATACAATGCTTCCCTTACTTACTCTACGCATTAGTGAAAGTAATGGTTACTACATCGATCGTATCAATGTTAAAGTGCCATTGGCTTTGAGACTGTATAGCATTGTATGTTTCATATTCAAGTATTGACAAGGCCAATTGTACAGGGTGGTTTATGAAGAACTGACACATTTCTTTCTTTAATTATTCTGTTCGAAATTCATTCAGCGCTCCAATTTTAGCACCAAATTAAGCAGAATGTTCTGGAGTTTCGATTGCCTGTCACTAGATGCATAGACGTTCATTGTTTTATTCCTAATTTTTAGTTTTATTGTCGACATCTGTTTTGAGATTTGGTTCTAGTCCACGTGACAATGGAGTACACATTAAATGAACGACTCTTCCTTGTAAAGTAATACTGGATTACGAATTCAATTACAGCTACTCAAAGGGCATACCATAGAGAATTTGGTTTTCGGAATCCTTCCCAAAGTAACACAATGCTAGGACTGGTAAACAAATTGAAAACAACTGGATCTCTGGTGAGTGATAAAGGCAAAACTCATTCAACTAGGCTTTCCACGGTTGTTGTTGACGTAAGAGCACGACTGGATCAGTCATCCAAAAAATCATTAAGACGTTTGTCGCAGGAGACAGGGTACAGCTACTCAATGTGTCAGAGAGCTGTGAAAAGTGCAGGCCTAAAGCCTGTTGTCCATCAGTTACAAGAACCAGATAATGATAGACGCCTGAATTATTGTCGTTGGTTTCAGGCGTTCATTGTGCGAAATCCTGCCATATTGTCCATCACGTGGTTCACAGATGAAGCATGGTTCCATTTATCCGGCTGTGTAACTCAAATAACTCACGCTAATGGGCCAGCGAAAATCCACATGTTATTCACGAAGCACCTATACACCCGGTTAAAATCGGAGTTTGGTGCGCAATATCCACACAGAGAATAGTGGGACCAATTTTTTTAAAACAATGTGAACACTGCAGAGTAACGACGGATTTTCATGGAGTTTGCTGAGCAACTAGACGAAGTAGAGCTGAGTCAAGGATATTTTCAACAGGACGGAGCTACATGCCATACATCAAATGAATCCATGGCACTAATTGCAAGTTTCTTTTACGACCGAATAATTTTCAAGTACCTTGGCCACCGATATCTCCAGATTTGACATCGCCGGACTTCTTTCTATGACGTTACTTAAAAGACAGGGTTTATGCCACACTACCCCAGACATTGGATGATCTGAAGCACAGCATTATACAGGAGATTCAAGCTATTGACAACACTCACAACGAGTGCCAGTAACATGGAACGACATGTTCAGTTGTGGCTTTTGCAAGATGGAGGATATTTTCATCATTTGCTGTAGAGGTAAATAATCTCCCAAAATTCCTTTGTATTTCAGGTTGCTAGCATAACTCGTTTTGAAACAATTAAAGAAATAAGTATGTTAGTTTTTCATAAATCACCCTGTATAATGTACTTAAAGGTTAAAATAAATATTGGTATTAATACAGAAACACATTAAGTTGTCGCAAATATTTCGCTTCCAGGATATGTAATTTGAAAACACATCAGACTAATATTTGAACTGAGGTTTCCTGCTGGTAATTTCCGTTTAATGGATAACTAGTGGGAAGTAGTTTTTGTACGTCAGTGTACACACGTAAACAGTTTACACTGGCGCTGAGATACTGCAGAGAGGGCACAAGAAAACGTGTCCAACAATCAAAAAAGCTTTTACAACGGACGGGGTGCCGCATTTCATTTGGTGATCTTCGGACCCGTGGGCAAAACCATTTAGATGCACTAACCTCTTGTTCGTTCACCAACTTAGTTACACTGGCATGAGTAAACTTCCGTAAACAGTCACATCCTGTTCCGACTTGGCAATCAATTTTGTTTCTTTGAACATCTCCATTGAGAAATTGAGCTATTTCGTTATGTCCTTTAAAAAAATCTGATGTGTTACACTCACATGACTTTCTCTACTCTTGTACAATCTATTTTTGCAAACTCTTATTCTCCATTTATTTCATATTAATCTAGATAAACATTTCCAGAAACGATCTTTTGACATGCAAAGATAATTACATTTTACACATAGCGACCAGTTCTAAAAATATTTGACTATCGCTTAAGGCGTTCTATGTTCCCTTTGTTTTGTATTTGCAAGGACAATATAGAAATACAGTAGCCTTTAAGCATAGACATATCTCTTAATAGCTGGTTGCTAGGTGCAGCACCATTCTCTTTGCCACATATTAATACTCTTTGCATATCCAAGACAAAAAATGAATAACATTTTCCCATTTGAGAAAATAAGTATTGAAAAATCAAAGGGAATAACAAGCAATAACTCGAAAATGGTTCAATCAACAAAAAAATGTATATGGCATAAATTGTGTATTTTAACGCGATCTACATTTTTGTGTAGTAAAATTTTGTCTATCTCTTATGGTTTACCAGTTACACAAAAGTCGTACACAATGAAGAATACTTTTGGAGACATTCCCAGAAAATTCAAAATATACAATTTATTTGTCATGAAAATATCTTAAACATATATTTTAATAAACATCGTTAGAGCCGTTTTTGAGAAAATTAAGATTTTCAAAAAATGTTCCATGTAAAGGGTAATCTGGGGTGGGGGATTTTCTTGAAAATCTTGTCGCATCTCTGGAAGATACTGAACCTAAATAGCAAGTTTGGTGTTTATCCGACTGTTCGTTTCTGAGTTATGCTGTTCACAGACAGACACACAGACACACACGCACACACACAGACACACACACAGACACACACACATGGACATGTTTCCAAAAATACATTTTTTTTATTCAGGGGGTCTTAAAACATATATTTCCGGTGAAATCTCGGAATCGAATTTTTGGGTAGAATACAATACTTCCCCTACTTACTATAGGTAGTAGAGAAAGTAAAAATGAATAACTAATTCCCATTTGAGAAAATGTATAAGTAGTGGAAAATTTATGGGAATAACAAGCAATATCTCGAAAATAGTTCAATCAGGAAAAAAATATGTATATGACATAAACTGTGTATTTTAAGGCGATCTACGTTTTTTGTGTAGTAAAGTTCTGTCTATCCCTTATGGTTTACCAGTTATGCAAAAGTCGTTCACAATGAAGAATACTTTTGGAGACATTCCCAGAAAATTCGAGATATACATTTCATTTGTCATGAAAATATCATAAACATATGATATTTTAATCAAAATTGTTAGGACTGTTTTTGAGAAAATTAAAATTTTCGAAAAATGTTCCATGTAAAGCGTAATGTGGGGGGGATTTTCTTGAAAACCTTTGTGTCGCATGTCTGGAAGATACTGAACCTAAATACCAAGTTTGGTGTTTATCCGACTGTTCGTTTCTGAGTTATGCTGTTCACAGGCACACACACACATACACACACACACATACACACACACACACACATACAGGGAAATGTTTCCAAAATTGCTTTTTTTATTCAGAGGTCTCAAAACATATATTTCCGGTGAAATCTCGGTATCGAATTTTTGGGTGGAATACAATACTTCCCCTACTTACTGTACGTAGTAGAGAAAACAAAAAACTGCTCAAGAGACCGGCCGCTCTTAGTTTGACCGTGTGTACATATATATTTAAGATAAAAGTTAAATGTGAAGAAAATAAAAAGAAAGAAAGAAAGAAACAGAAATAACCTGCCTCTTGTTAAGCTGAATGAATTTGATCTGACCGCACTTTAGACAGGAAATTGCCCATGACTTGCCAGTTCTTCTGGTTAGCTAGTAGATCCGAATGTTAATCTCCTTCTATCACGATGTAAAAATTTTCCTGTGACTAATGTTTCCCTTATTCTCCCACTGTGCACATTCCGCTAAAAATATGTACCCAGTCTTCATTCCCAACACAAAATGGACAGATTGTCCTAACAGAAACGTCAGTCATTTCCTGTGCTTTCCAGTCTCTCAGTCTAAAACAGACATCATCGTTATGTAGCTCTAGAGAGTTGGCTTTACCTGCTCCTCTCCCGTTAGCGTCTGCCACAAGGAAAACTGAGCAGCAGGCCGGTTTGTAAACTCAGTGGCGTTTCCTGTAACAGCACGGAAGTAACTTTGCTATACAAACTGATTTGATGTTTTGTAATCAACTAATCATATTGTGTCACGAAAGTATACTGCTTATATGACAATAGATTATTATTCAATAATACGATTTGCAATGTTCAATATGGCGAAATATTAATTTGTGCATTGCATCATAGGAGGGATTATACGAGCAATGAATAATAAATTATTTTATAAAAACGTTATAATACGTGCGTTCAAAGGAACCAAATATAAAAATAAAATCTGTAATACTAAACCCTGGCATCTAATTTCTTAAACCAGGGCTTATATTATCAGACCTTGTAATTTATTCAATCTCAAAAACATTTACAATTTTAAATACAATAATTTTACAGATTAATTATCAACTGGTACAATAATAAATAACATTTAAAAACTGGTTTACTAAATGTTAAACTTTTGTTTAAATTTATATATCTAAATCCTGTAAATATTTATAAAAAATCAATAGTGTTTAAAAATTTATTTAATTTTTACAAAATACCAAATCTACTTTAATCAAAATAATAATAAAACAATTTAAAATTAAAATCGTTACATTTCAAACTTATTTTAATTTTTAAATTTTAATTTATTTTCATTTAATATTTCAAAATGCAATAAATTAATAGAAGTTATTTAAATATTAAACACTCAAATACAATTACTGGTATCCAGCAACAAAATAACTGCTATCCAGTTATTAACTAATTAACATTAATCTAAATTTACATTACACTAAGCTGCCGGTATACGGCGGCCACCTATTAGTACTGGTATCCAGTACTTATCTAAATTCCCATCGCTAACATTTAAAGTGCAAAGGAACAATAAAATAAGCTGATATTCCTTCCAATAAAGCTGATATTTCTTCCCCTTGGTATTTTTCATACTGATTCGCATAACAAGACGAATAATGGCGCTGTAGATTAAACTTTCTTTATATGGTTTAACATCTTATTACGAATTAAACACACTCCATTATCTTGTGCTGTAATGAAATGTTTTCTCACAAGTAGGGTTGAGCCTACTTGGTGCTGTTGACCTACACTTTGACGTACTACTCGATCACGATATTATTGCACTTGAGCTTGCGGAAACATACCTTTGAATACATACGGAAGCCAGCCCAGCGAAGTGCAATACTATTGTGGTCGAGTTATACTGTATTCCATGGTAAATTGAAACTACTCGACAGGACCGTCGCTGCCCTGAAGGAGGGCGTGAATAATGTCAACATTTCCTCCTTTGCTCCTCTTTCAGTTGTTTCCATCACGCTTATGTACTGAGCAGGCAAGCTCCCAACCAGTCTCCTCTATTCTTGATGATAATGATTTAATCTGTGTTACATAATTTCGTATAAGGGGTAATCCACAATATATAGACAAAATCTTACAACACAAAACATTGAGAGTTCTTTAAAAGACACAGATTTTTTTCAAACAACTTGTTCTAGGGCAGCAGCCATATCCGAAATATCCGTTCTTATTGATTTGAGTTTCTCAATACTTTTGCAATTTTTAAAGTGCTGTCGGTATTCATTTGCTTCTCCTGATGCCATGGAAAGAATACGAAATTTCAAGGCCAGAATATAGGTACAGCTCATCATTGATTTTATTTTCTGTATCCTCCTTTACCTACAACGAAATGTGTAATGAAATATTTCTGAAAATTTTATTTAGATTAATATGAAGTAGATAGAAGAATAGAAATAGTTTGCACTAGCTATATAAAAAAATCTGATGCCATACACTCACATGATTTTTCTAACCTCTATTACTATTAGTGTATATACAAACTACTCCTACTAAAATTTATTTTTCTATCTACTACATTTTAATCCAAATAAGCCTTTGCAGAAATAGCTACATTACACATTTTGTTATAGATACAAAGGGGACATCGATAGTCAAATGTTTAAGAACTGGACGCTATATGCTGTCTTAAAATTCCATACAGTTTCCATGACATCGCCAGAAACAATTAAATTTTGAGGGGACTTAAGAAAATGACGAAGTGATGAACAATTCGAACCCTTAATAGTGAATATTTCAGAAACCACTTACGCCACAAACAAAGTTATTTGAAATAAATTGTATCTTTTAAACAGATCCAGACTTTTTGTGTAGTACGTTTACATCTATCGCTTAACGTTTAGTAGTTACACACGATTATACAAAATTCCTTCTGAATGAAGAGGACTTCACAGGCTTTCCCAGAAAATTCAAGATATACATTTTGTTTGTCATGTAAATACATTTAATATATAATATTTTAAACAAAATCGTTAAAGCTATTTTTTAGAAAATCAAAATGTTCGAAAGTTCTTCCATGTAAAGGGTATTGCGGTGGAAATTTTTTTGAAAATCTTCGTGTTGCATTCTTTGAAGATAGCGAACTTAAATACTACGTTGGTATTTATCCAGCTGTTCGTTTTTTAAGTTATGCTGTTTACACGCTCATGTACCTTCTTATAAACATACTTTATTGGATTCAGCGGGCTTCAAAACATGTATTTTCGGTGAAATCTCGGTATGGAATGTTTGGTTGGTACACAATACTTCCCTTGCTTACTATACATGAGGCAGTATTTTTAACACTTGAATAATTTCAGTCTAATTATATAAATATTTAAATTCAATAACAGCCCGCCTTAAAGCAATGTGTGCATGTAACATTATATAAAAAGTGTATATTACAGTCATTTTAAATGTTTATATTATTGTATTCACGTGTAATAATGTTATGTGAATGTATTACGTAATTTAATAATGTAGGAGCTGTGAGAAATAGGTTTAAAGTTGCTAACAATGAGGTAACAATGAGGTAACCTTGAGGCAATAATGAGTAAGGAAGCTTAAACACTACTAGTCATTATTAGAGCAGCAATAATGTAAATTTTGAGTCAGTTTAAAAAATAGCCAATCAACAACCAGAAAAAGCTTAAGTTAAATGAAGGTATTCTATTGGACTAGGATTAGCCAATCAGAAACTTGAAATACAGAAATTTACAAATTTAGGCGGTGGAAAAACAGTTCAGTTGCTTCTAGACAGTGCTCATAACCAGACGCGAGATGCGTCCTCGAGAAATTAAATACGTATTCGTGTGAGACGAATATAGTTTACGTGTTAAAAAGTGCAAGTATTAAATAAAAGAATCTCACAGCTCTCTATATCAGTGAAGTGCTATTTAATTTCTGTCAAGGATTAATAAAAAAAGGAGTGAATTAAAACTTAAAATCTGTGTAAGCCTACGTTCTTCAGTCACACCACAACCCTACCAAGAGAAACGTGTCTCCAACAATAATACTGACGCAGCCGAGGCAAACATAAATATATAATATTTAAAGAAGCAGTCAAGTTACAAAGTTAATATTTTTAAACTTGGGGCGAAGGCTACCGGAAACCGGGTACTATACGTGTGATTGCAACGAATTTCAAGTTCGGCTCCCCAACAGTTGAAATATAATACATCTTCTTCAAACTGGCTTTCCATACGTGAAGCAACAACCTACTTCAAATTGGTGTCCAAAACGTGGGGCTAATAAAAAACTTCTTCATACATAATAAATGATACTGGTTAGAGAAGCTTTCCAATGTTTTTGTCGCTTATTTTACCTCTTTGCCATACTAACCCTATGCCTATTCCCTTGAAGGCTCCTTCCAGCCCAGCTGCCCGAAACTTAAGAAACAGGCTGTATGGTTTAAGCACAGAGTTATAAACGAGGACCTTCATAATCGCAGTTTAAAGTACACAGCAGGTCTTTTCGTTTTAAAATAGAGTCGGGAAGACAGCATGACAATTACAGGCGTTAATTTACGCCATCATCACTACCAGGAACTAAGTCTTGCTCATTGTGCCCATGTCGGCGTGCATCGCTACGTCGCAACAAAGCCAAGAATTAGAAGCAGGGGAGCCAGGAACATTTTGCCAGAGTTGTCTGCCTGCCTGCCACGAGAAAATAGACGGACGTATTGGCGCTGGATGGACCAAGATATTTTAGTTTAATGCACAAAGCAAAAATGTCACCACATGGAGGTCGTTTCTAGAAGAGATCTCAAGGCCAATATCGCTACTAGGGTGTTTATTTCTGACTTCCTACTGCCATTACCACATAAGTCGTATTAACGGCTCACATCAGTGTTCTGTTTTTTTACGATTTATCTTCACTGATTAATGCCAACAAATAAACCGTTTCGCGTGGTGAATGTCCTAAATAATGGCTCGTCTCAATAAATGTCACAGAGTCATTAGAGTTCACGAAAAGAAATGTTATTCATGAATAGAGCCATCATTCTATTCTAAAAACATATGCCAAAGTGTCCCTTCTATTTGTGCTACATAAACAAAAGCAAAATGTTCGCCCATATTCAACAGAATCATTAAAGAAACAAAACTTGTTAAACTTACACAGTGGTTTATTGAACTAAATTAAAAACAACTCTTTCTTGTAAATTAGTAATTCTTCTTGCACACACAAGCCGTGTGAAGGCAAAGTTGGAAAACTAGAATCAGACTGAAAAATTAAATACCATAGCCGTTAAAATTAAAATTAAATTGAGATTTATTTATGGACGTTGTTTAACTGCTGTGGTCCGTAGCATTCCATTCTATATTGGGCGTGAAGGACCGGTAATTTTGCTCAGAGGCCTCTTTATCAGGCTTGAGGTTCTTTTACGCGCCGTAAATCTACGACACGGGACCACCGGCTTTACTTCCCTTCCAAGGGAAGCCATGCCAAGGAGTTTTACGCCTGAAAAAGAAATCCATCGACCTCCGGCGGGTTTGAACCCGCGACCTCGGGAATTAGAGGCTAGCGCGGTACCACTATTCCACGGAGGTTTTTTTTTTCGAGTGGAGGAGAAAATGATTTAATCACTGACCCCAGCCCCGATGGGAGTCGGGACTGAGAGTGTGGGACTCACCAATAGTCGGCATACCCACTAAAAGCTCCTCCACCGGATGGAAAAAGTAAGAAGGAAAAGTGGAATGGCGTGGCTTTGTGTGGTCCCGCATAGCACCCGGTTAGTATGTGAAGGATGTTGGCTGCCGCCCTGTGGGCGGGAGCGGATAAAGGTAGTTACTAGGTTGCAGCCATGAAACCTGAATGCAACACTAGTGCGAATGTCGAGGGTTAGGAAGAGAATGGAAGTTAGGATTGAGGATGGTACTGACGATGATGCTGCTATTGCTGGTTGAACTCCTTGCATTACTGCAAGGTTGGCGACTCTCTCCGGGTTGCTCTTCAGCCTGGGACCAAGTGATGAGACCCGGATGGCTTCGGTGATGACTGTTAGTCTGCATGAAGTGCTGTCGAACTGCCCAGCCAGGAAAACATGTTGAGCAGCTGATGAAGTTTGAACATCCCTGATGAGTTTCTCCAGGCCTGTCAGCTTCGTCGTCATGTTCAGGAACTACGCGTGGAGAACGGCATCAAGTAGACCCTGGACTTCATCAATGATCGGCGTGAGTGATGGTGCTGGTGTCGGCGGCTGTGGAGCGGTCACTGGCTGCGGTGTAGGAGCTGGTGGCTTCAGCGGTGCATTCCTGCGAGGATGCAGGGGCAGAGCGCTTGGCCGGTGAAGTGCGTTGACCCTCCACAGGTTGCACAGTAGCGGCGGCGTAGGTCGTGCTGGGTACACGAAGAGGTAGTGCAGGCGGAACCACAGGAGTGGCACCTTGGTTGAGCTGAGCAGGTCGTCTCCTCGTGCCTAAAGGCACAGCAGCACCTGCAGGGTACCTGGCGTTCTAATGGCTAACCTCGATTCGTAAGCAACGCCCTAACAAGGGCAGGCCCGTCCTTAAGGCAGCTTCGTAGTCGCCAGGGAGGACGACAATAGCCGTGATTTGAACAAAGGATCTTATTGAATGACCTAATAGTGGTCGATTAAAATACTAAAATCCACAATTCCTGACCTATCAACTTCAAATGTTTATGATCATTTTATTCTACAAATAAAGCACTAAATCACAGCATGTATAGCTGTTACAGGAGTCATGAAAACAGCTCCTACAGCAGCAATGGAGACACTCCAATGAAGGAAGCAAGAACTGCTCTCTATAGATACCCTAAACAACTGAGAATTCTTGAAATAGACTCAGGTTTGCTAAGAATTAGGAAATAAATTGCAGATGCATCTTTAGAAATGCCGTCAGAGTATATATTTCCAGTTAAACACTTTATAAAGAACTTCAGGGTCATTATTGATCCTGAATGCTGGACGAATAAAACTCTGGAAAGTCCTGAGAAAGCTTTGATGTGGTTTACAGACGGCTCAAATGAAGGCTCAGGAACAGGACCTGGAGTGTATGGCATAAGACCAATGTGTTAAACGTTTGTTTCCCTTGGGTGAGTATGCTACTGTTTTTAAACAGAAAGTTGTTATTATTCAATGCATACATGAAAACACAAGCAGAGCTTACACTGGTAAACAGATCCTTAGCTTCTCAGATAGCCAGGCTGCACTTAAGGCTCTAAGTAGTTATAAGGTAACGCCAGGACTAGTTTTAAACTGCGTAAACATGCTCACAAGTTAGAAAGAACAGAATGAAGTTCAACTCATCCGGGTGCCGGGTCATAGTGGCATAGAGGGAAATGAAAAAGCTGATAAATTTGCAAGACAAGGAACAGCTTCACAATTTATTGGTCCAGAGTCGGCTCTAGGAACATCTGGACGTTTAGCAAGAGAGCCTATTAAGAACTGGTTCAAAGTAGAACATCATAAAACCTGGCTTAAAACTCCAGGAAACAAACGTGAATAAACTATTTATTAGAAAACCATGTAAGAAAAGAGTTGATAGCTTACTGAAATGTAACACACATCAGGTGAGAACAATTAGTGCATTTCTCACAGGACATGCTCCTGTCAGAAAGCATCTTAACACAATGGGAGTGTTTCAGGGTAACTTATATTGTAGATTGTGCAAGAAAGAAACTGTAACAGCCCAGCACATTATATGCTCCTGTGAGGCCTTGACTCACAGAAGATATGGTGCTTTTGGGGAAATGTTTTTAGAACCAGAAGAACTTGAAACCATATCTGTTATTAGAGTGTATTCCTTGGTAAAGGGGGATGACATAATGAATTGGCTTTAAAAGGATACAGGTAGCACAATAAGCCCAAGACGTCCTGAGCAATGATGGAAATCCGTATCTCATAAGACAAGAGACGTATCAAATCTGGAACCTCTAAGTTAAACCATTATTATAAATTAATTATTTACTAAAATTTTATGTTCTAATTTCGTGTCTCATGTTGAACTATTGCAGATTTCTGGCTAAACATTTAATTTCTGCACCATTAAACCACAATAAAAGATCCAACCTGAGCTTTTTTGTGAAATGTTCATTCGTTTGACTCTAAAAAAATTCTAAACTATTGATTTCATGTTCTTCATTTTTGACGTTAAGTAGTATATTAAATATTTAATTGATCAATCATTTTTAAACACTTTTCCACCAATGATGAAAATTTCAGAAAAATTGGTTGCAATTTCCATCATGTGGAACAATTTAAATATTACAAGATGTTGAAACAAAAGCACTGCATAGGCATTAATTGAAAATTGGAGTATCAAGCAAACAACATGCGCACTATCTTTTAAATTTCTGAATTAGTTCATAAATATCACGGCTACTGGAATGTTGAAGCAGAATATGAAATTAGAACGTACCCGCAGAATATAACAATGAAAGTATAAAAATCGAGTTTTTTTACCATCTTTGGGTACATTTTACAGATGGGTTGCCTTAAAATACTTACGAGATTGTAATTTGCCATTGGGATGTCATCTCCAAATGAATTTTAAGCTAATTTGAACAGTCCTATGTCGAAGTACAAAATGATGTCACATTTCTTTATAAAATTCTTTTTATTTTTCAACACTAATCCCCCTTTAAA
The DNA here is from genome assembly GCA_030765065.1 of Deroplatys truncata. Classification (NCBI taxonomy): domain Eukaryota; kingdom Metazoa; phylum Arthropoda; class Insecta; order Mantodea; family Mantidae; genus Deroplatys; species Deroplatys truncata. The sequence goes on along the minus strand of CM060987.1, from coordinate 177,426,317 downwards.
CCATACACTTGGTCCAGCACTGCTCTATGGCCTTTATCACGTCATGGAAGTCAGATTCATCCAGGTCTGCAAAATACGTCTCAACTGATGATTTAAGTTCTTCATCGAACGAAATTTCTGTTTTCTGTCAAGGAACTTTCTCAGTTTAGAGAACAGATGGAAGTCTGATGGAGGTAAGTCAGGGGAATAAGGTGAATGCGGCAGCAAATCATACCCCACATCATTGATTTTCGCCATTGCAACAACACGTGTATGTGGACGAGCATTATATTGATGAAACATGACTTCTTCTTTGCTAAACCCAACCATTTCTCAGGTACTTTGGTCTTCAGTTGGTCCAGAAGGTTATCATAATATGCTGCGGTGATAGATTTTCCAGGCGAAAGAGCATCACCCAAGCAGAGCACCCGCTTAGTATCCCAGAGAACCGACACCATGATCTCCTGGCCGATTTCACACACATTGTCTTCCTTGTTGGTGGAGAATCCTGGCACTTCCTTTGTTTCAGGTATGTAGTAGTACACCCATGTTTCGTCTTTTGTTACACATCCACGCATAAAGTCGGTGGGATGTCTCTGAAAAGGAGCCAGAGATTTGAATTCTGAATTGCATTTCTTATCTCAAACTGTGAAACACACATTCCCCTAAAATCTCCAGAGCTACAGAAATTTCGGACATGTTCAATTGGCAGAACCATGTCCTATATTTTATTGGTGGTTTCTGTTGTAGTGGCTGATTTCGTTTTTACGTTGCGTGTGTGATCTTCCAAGCTTTCACGACCGTGTTTAACTTCGTCATACCAGAATCAAAATTGTACATGGGGCACCAGCTGGAGTACAAGTGCGCCCCAAAAAAAACATAACATTATAGTGTTTCTATTGTACTACATACAAGCAAAACTATTTTAATACATATAGTTACATATTAGTTTATATATCAGGTTGCTAACTGAAAGAATTGGAACATTTTAAATTTTGAATTTTAGTGCTTTCTACGAGGGGCACTATTTATATTTTGAACCTAATAATTAAAACAAAGTAATTTCTTATTGAAAGCTGTTTTATTGTTTTTCAAAATATTCTCCTTTATAATCAATACACTTTTGCATCCGTTTGAACCATTTATCAAGGCATTTATTCCAGTCTTCTTGAGACACCTCCAAAACATGCTTTTAGAAGGCATCAACGGCTTCTTCTGCCAACGAAAATCGTAGTCCAAGCAATTTATTCTTGATGTTCGGGAACAAAAAGAAGTCATTGGGTGCCAAATCAGGACCGTATGGCAATTCGATTTTTTGAGTCTTCAAATACTCTGTTGTTAGACGAGATGTGTGTGCGCTCGCATTGTCTTGATGAAGAACGATCCTACAGTTCTTGTTGATTTTCCTTACTTCATCGAAGACTTCCGGCTAACAAATGGTTGTGTACCATTCGGCATTGAACGTTTTACGTTCCTCTAAAGGCACTGTTGCCACATGGCCAGTTTTGCTGAAAAAGCAGGCGACCATTTGCTTCGAAGTGCTTAGAGTGCGAACAACGTTTGTTGGATTTGCTCCATCTTGAAACACCCATACAGTCGACTGCTGTTTACGTTCCGGCTCATACGCATAGATCCATGATTCGTCACCTGTTACAATCCTATATACGTCTTTTGAGGCACCGCCATTGTATTTATTGAGCATTTTTGTACACCAATCGACACGAGCATCTTTTTGAGATTGCGTCAAATTATGTGGGATCCAACGAGAGCAAACCTTTTCACGGCTAAATAATCATGCAATATTTTATATATGCTGGTGGAACAAATGCCTGGGGTTGCCTCATTCTCACAATACGTTGCATGACGATCTTTCATTATTAGTTTTTGCACAACATCAATGTTTTATGGCACAACACCTGATTTTGGACGACCTTCACGAACTCCATCATTGAGCGAACGGCGGCCACGATTAAATTCGTTATACCAGCGTTTCACAGTGGCAAAGAATGGAGCTTCGTCGCCAAATGTGGAAGTTAGTTGATCGATGCACTCTTGTCTTGATAATCCACGTCGAAAGTTGTAATAAATCATAGCACGAACATTTTCACGAGTTAATTCCATGTTTTTGTTGACACACAATTTTCAAGTTAGTGTGAACAAAACAAATGACGCTCTACTGACAAAATGTTTGAAGTAGATTATGGTAAAAAATGTCAAACTTTCCATTGAAAACGTCAGATGGGACCTACAACATTCAGGGTTGCCAAGGATCAAAACATAAATAGTGCCCCTTCAGGTTATTATTCCTTTCTGCTGTTAAGCGTCGGGCACTAGTTCAAATACAAAATAAGACTAAGGATGCAAACGGAATGGAACAATACTGTTTTCATGAAAAAACGGGCTCAAGTTCGATTCTTTTATTTTAAGTTCAGGCAGCACAATTGCTGCAAATTTTCAGTCTTGTTCACCAAATTATCACTACATACGAATGACAAGCATTTTTCACATTTTGTTAAGCATTTTGTCCTTATTTCTTGCATCGTCCATGTTGGGGAGTTATTGGCTTTGAGTCAGGGTTTCTGAAGTCAAAGTAATTTCTTCTCCAAGCAATTCTTTCATTGCTGGTCTTATATTTGTTGATAGTCGGGAGCTTCGTCATTCTCACTCTATGAATATTTCCTTCCACTTGATAAGTTCCTGCCACAGTTCTAACAATTACTTCCTTCCTTGTCCAACCAAGCGAGGTGACGCCACGGTAACGCATGTGGGAGGTCCTGGGTTCGATTCCCGGCGAACGCCATTCTGACCCATCGCTTTTTTCGGGGTTTTCTCTGGTTCTTTCTCTCAGCTCCCAAATTTCCTGTCCCTGCATATCGTTCCATTAATCATTTCATTCGTCCTTCACCCCGTTAGGTCTGTTTCAGAGTTGGAAGTGTCGGCAATGGTTTTCAGGTGCGGCGTGACAGGGAAAAAAGGATGCTCTTTGTGGAACTTTTCTGTCCCTCGGCCTTCGGCAGGTTGCTGGAGTATACGGACTGTCCTTTGGGGGGTGCTGGACCCTCGGTCTGCCTTCCGACTGACGGGGCGTCTCAATCTGGAAGCTGTAGTGTCTCTGTCATTACTATGCCGTCACTCCTGGTTCTGGTCACCCGGTGTCTCCTCTCACCTTATCCCTCCCGCGGGCGTTCCCTCGAGGTGCATAGGTACACTGTCCTCAATCACCGGATCGCTGCCTAGTCCCCTCCAGTACAATTCCATTCCTTCTTTGGTCATGTACTAAACCTTTCATTGGGGTTTCTTAGTTTTCCATAGGCTCAACAATGCGTTATATAAAAGCTAAATTAATTTGATTTTTATTTATGGACGCTCTTTAACGACTATGGTTCTTAGCGTCCCATTCCATATTGGACGTGAAAGACCGGTAATTTTGCTCAGAGGCCTCTTTATCAGGCTTGAGGTTCTTTTACGTGCCGTAAATCTACGACACGGGACCACCGGCTTTACTTCCCTTCCAAAGGAAGCCATGCTAAGGATTTTTACGCCCGAAGAAATCCATCGCCCTCCGCCGGGTTTGAACCCGTGACCTTGGGAACTAGAGGCTAGCACGGTAACACTAGTCCACGGAGGACGACATATATAAAAGCTGATAAATAATAATAATAATAATAATAATAATAATACAGTTATGACAACATAATAAATAAAAGGAGTCGTATACAAATGGCTGATTCAAAAAAGTGTTATAATATTAGGTTAGTCATACAGATCACCAAGTGGGTTGCATCAGCTATTTTAGTTCTATACTCCTATTAAATGTTTGTAAACCCTTATTAATATAACTATGCTGAATTTGTTCTTAAAGCAATGTCATAAAACTACATACCTGCAGCTTTCCTTGCAGCAATTATATGGTACGTGCACCCCACATGTTACGACAAAGGTTTAACTCTTGGAAACGGTTGAAAATTTTGATGCAGAATCCCCAGAATGTTTGTTATAACTGTGAATTTCTGTTACTCTTCCTGACGAAGTTAATAACCGCACGATGTTCCATATTTGCCATGTTTCCCGTACACACAAGTCTGCACTGTAACAAACAACTACGCCTACTATGATTCTTGAACAATCTCTTCGTATTTCCACATATGTTTCCATGAAGGATGGCTGCTTTTGAAAACAAAACTGCTTCGGAATTGGCGCTGCAGTCGACGACAAAAGTATTTCTGAAGATATCTACATTATTTTTCTTTTTTAATTACCAGAATTGCTCAAATATAGAAACAAATCGGTGATCTTACACTCATCGAGATCTATCTCGGGTTTGAAAGATGATATCTATAACCATTCCATCCGGTATAGGGTTTATAATTTAGTAGCATCACAATTTAACAGTCTTTCGCAGATTTTAACACACCTACAAAACTAGATGCCATAAATTAACTGCCATACAGAGGGAGACGCAGAAAATGAATTAGCTAAAACGTGATAATGGGGTCCTCTTTAGTTGGCATCGGTTTGAGACAACAAAGAAATGAGAAATGGAGGAACATGCTTGATATTCACAAGTGAAACACGAAGATTATATTAGGAACTGTGAGACAAGAATTAGCGCTAGAGGGCTTAAATATATTCCTTATAGTTGAAATGGAAATGGGGGTGTGGGTGTGAGGCGGATTGCATAATCTCAAAAACCACCCAACCAATTTTGATAATTCTTCCACCATTGAAAAGCCACATGCTTCCAGACGGTCATAGGCTATATGATGCTTCAAAACATTTTAAAACGGAGAGAAGTTAGGTTTTGTCTCTGTTCACATCATCCAATTCAGAGTTTTAACGATTCGGAGCCCAAAAGAGTAAATGGGGAGATTTAAAATACTTTAATGAAGGGGAATTTTATATCGTGTTCATGTCACCGAATTTCCCCCTGATTTTGTTGAACTTTGTTTCAATATGTAAATAAATGTGGAAGTTTGTCATCGAGAGAAAGTGAGTTAGCTGCCGGAGTATGGTAAAACCAGGGTTAGTTTCGGAGGTTGGAATCAAATTTTGCTTTCAGTCCCGATTTTCAACCCTTAATATATAAATCAACACTCTTTAGCTTATCTATATGAAATACTGTTCCGTTATACTGCAGGACCCAACGAAAATTATAAGCTACCTAACAACTCTCGAAAATTACCCTATGTTATTTTCAACCCCTAATGTAAAAATCTGCACTGTTTAAACCAAATAGTCACAAAATAGAAGTTGGCAAAAATGATAGGTTACATACAATTTGCAAAACAATCTAATTATTATTTACATTTAAATGTGTACTATTTCGAAATTTTTAAAAACTCCCTCACTTTATTTTCAACCCCCTTATAGAAAAAACTACACTGCGTGGTCAATCAAGACACAAATCTGTGTACTTGGACAATAGGACTTGCTGAAAATTATATGATATTATACAACTTCAAAACATCTACCCCTACTTAATTATCAACCCCTTAACGGTACCATTTATCCAATATGGACAAAACTTTGGACATTTACGCTTTAGGTACGAATGAAAATTATTGATTACTCACGACTTTTAGTGACCACCCCTGTCCTTATTTTCAACCCCTCACTTACAGAAGTCCCCGTAGAAATCTCGGGTAAGGCAGGGAGTCTATGAATTTTTAATCTATACTAATATTAAAAATCTGAAGTAATACATTCACATGACCTTTTCTACCCTCTATCGTTTTTAGTGGATTTACAAACTATTCTTACCAAACGTTATATCTACATTTTAATTCAAATAAACCTTTACAGAAATAGTTACATTACACATTTCGTTATAGATACAAAGAGAACAGCAATAGTCAGATGTTTAAGAACTGGACGCTATATGCTGGTCTTAAAATTCCATACTGTTTCCATGCAATCGCGAAAAACAACTGAATGTTGACATACTTTTAAAAGGATGACAAAGAAATTAACAATTCGTACCTCTAGTAATGGATATCTCAGAAATGCTTATGCCACAAAACATTCATCGAAATTAAATTGTGTTTTAAAGAGGTCTATATTTTTTGTGTAGTACATTTTCGTTTATCGTCTTATATAAGATTATACAAAATTCCTTTCGAATGAAGAGGACTTCACAGGCTATTTCCAGAAAATTCAAGATATAAATTTTATTTGTCATGTAAATATACTTCTAATGTGGTATTTTAATAAAAATCGTTATGATTTTCCAAAAATGGTCTATGTAAAGGGTAGTTTAGGGTGGGAGGATTTTCTTGAAAGGTGCTGAACCTAAATACCAAGTTTGGTATCTATCCGACTTTTCGTTTTTAAGTTATGCTGTTGACAGACACACACACAAACATTTTTTTCTAAAAAATATTTTGGAGGGATTCGGAGTGCTTCAAAACATGTATTTCTGGTGAAATCTCGTGTCTAAGTTTCGGGTAGGGTAGAGAAAGTAATATGTATATAACACATCAGATGTTTTTTATTTATTTAGAGGGAAAAATTAGGATATGAACTCTGAATTTTATCTGATTCTGAAACTGTGTGAGTCAGAGGAGCATATAGCTTACTCAGACCTAAATTTGAACGTTACAGCTGGCAACTTCTTCCTCAGAGCAACGAGCGTCTGGTGGTTCATCTCTAAATGTAACAGAATGAAATTTTATGAAACTCCAGAGAACCTGGTGACAGAGAAGGAACATTCACTTGAAGCAGTATTACCTTTCTTAATTCTGTGCTCGTGTCCTGTTTTCCTCCTAAGAATACGGATTAACATGGAAGTAAGCGACGTCATGGTGAGCCAGAAATACAAGCACATGTGGACACGCCGTCCAGACTTACTCCAGCTCTTTCATCTATTTTATTTCTGTATTACCAGATCCCTGGGGGACTCCGTCCGCTTTGGACGCGAGTAATAAATGTTTTCTGGAACCTTACATGTGTTTCTGACTCTGCCACTAATAATTCAAAAGAAAATAGGATTTTTAAAACATATGCTGAAGTGTTTATTTGCTGACCATGTTCCAAGTTCAAATCCCTTGACTAGCCTCAAATATAGAGGTTCGTCAGATGGATGAAAAAGTCTATATGAAAAAAAATTCTGATGTGTTACACTCACATGACTTTCTCTACTCTTGTACAAACTACTTTTACAAACGCTTATTCTCCATATGCTTCATGTTAATCGAGATGTTAAACTTATTGCTAATTTTCTTGTAGGTGCAAGGGGAAAATTTAAAGCAATATCTCGAAAATGATTCACTCAACAAAAATGTATATGACATAAATTGTGTATTTTAACGCGATCTACTTTTTTGTGTAGTAACATTTTGTCTATCTCTTATGGTTTACCAGTTATGCAAAAGTCGTTCACAATGAAGAAACCTTTTAGAGACATTTTCAGAAAATTCGAGATATACATTTCATTTGTCATGAAAATATTTTAAACATATGATATTTTAATCAAAACCAGTAGAGCCATTTTTGAGAGAATTAACATTTTCGAAAAATGTTCCAAGTAAAGGGTAATCTGGGGTGGAGGTTTTCTTGAAAACCTTCGTATCGCATCTCTGGAAGATACTGAACCTAAATACCAAGTTTGGTGTTTATCCGACTGTTCGTTTCTGAGTTATGCTGTTCATAGACACACGCACAGACACACACACACACACACACACACACACATAGACATATTTCCAAAAATCCTTTTTTTTGGATTCAGGATTTGGATTACTATACGTAATAGAGAAAGTAAAAATAGTTTAAACTGTAACTCTGGAAGATATTCTACCTTCAGAAGTATAGACATTCTGCTATTCTTATACATTAGTGATTTCCTGCAATCATGTTCAGGAATTCTTTATTTTGGTGAAACAAAATGAGAATGCTATCTTACACTGTGACGCAATTATTATACATTTTAAGTTTTGATTCACAGAGCGAAAGAAATAATCATAATATTAATGAAAGTAAATTCATATTTAAGACTGGAACCTTAGAGAGAGCAAATAGAAGAAATTAATTTAGGGAACATTAACGAGAGACACAAAATTATCTTAGCACTGATTTTAGATTGTCATACATTTGGTGTTTCTTTTTTAAGTACGCAAAGTTACATTACCTGTGACACTAAATGGTATTTTTACCGTCTGTATAACTTGTTTGTAGTAAGTAGAGAAAGTATTGCGTTTCACCCAAAAATTCTGTACCTACGAAATGCTTTCGCTAGGACTACGTGATCAAAATGGCTGAAAATGACGTACAAGTTCGTGGCGCCCTCCATCGGTAATGCTGGAAGTCAATATGGTGTTGGCCCACTCTTAGCCTTGATGACAGCGTTCACTCTCGCAGGCATACTTTCAATCAGGTGCTGGAAGGTTTCTTGGGGAATGGCAGCCCATTCTTCACGGAGTGCGGAACTGAGGAGAGGTACCGATGTAGTCGGTGGGACCTGGCACGAAGTCGGCGTTCCAAAACATCCCAAAGTGTTCTATAGGATTCAAGTCAGGACTGTGTGCAGGCAAGTCCATTACAGCGATGTTATTGGCGTGTAATCACTCCGCCACAGCCCGTGCAGTATGAACAGGTGCTCGATCGTGTTGAAAGATGCAATCGCCATCCCCGAATGGCTCTTCAACAGTGGGAAGCAAGAAGGTGCTTAAAATATTAATGTAGGTCTGCGCTGTGATCGTGCCACGCAAAACAACAAGAGGTGCACACCACACCACACCATAACATCACCAACTCCGAATTTTACTGTTGGCACTACACACGCTGGCAGATGACGTTCGCCGGGCATTCGCCATACCCACACCCTGCCATCGGATCGCTACATTGTGCACCGTGATTCGTCACTCCACACAACGTTTTGCCACTGTTCAATCGTGTAATTTTGACGCTCCTTACACCAAGCGAGGCGTCGTTTGGCATTTTCCTGCGTGATGTGTGGCTTATGAGCAGCCGCTCGACCATGGAATCCAAGGTTTCTCACCTCACGCCTAACTGTCATAGTGCTTGGAGTGTATTCTGATGCAGTTTGGAATTCCTGTGTGATGGTCTGGATAGATGTCTGCCTATTACTCTTTACGACCTCTTCAAACTTCGGCGGCCTCTGTCAGTCAACAGATGAGTTCGGCCTGTACGCTTTTGTGCTGTTCATGTCCCTTCACGTTTCCACTTCACTATCACATCTGAAACAGTGGACCTAGGGATGTTTAGGAGTGTGGAAATCTCGCGTACTGTTGGACAACGAGAAGAAGACGAGCGGGGCCTGAGGGACGAGCGGGGTTCTGTAACTGTTTATCTGCTCACGTACTGTCGATTGTTTACTACGTTTTCTACGAAATGTGTTTATGTGTGCAAATGAACCACCCATGCTGCCAGATCTTCTTCTCAGACTTGGATCTTGCACGACCGCTGCTGGACTTCTAGCCATGGGCGAGTAGTACTTGACAACACTGTGTAGTAGTTTTATAACCTCCTAACATGCTTATCGTATCCACACGGCGAGCGTAAATATGATACGGACGCAGGAAAGTGTTGATGTTACACATTCCTCTCGCTTGCCTTCTTCTCGTGGTCTATCAGTACAGACTTCTGACACAAGTGACACCCTGACCACGTTCGAAGTCCGTGAGTTCCACGGAGCGTCCCATTCTGCTGTTTCACGATGTCTAATGACTACTGAGATCGCGGATAGTGAGTACCAGGCAGTAGGTGGCAGCACAATGCACCTAAGATGAAAAACGTATGTTTGTGGGGGTGTCCCGATACTTTTGATAACATAGTGTATATGGTGCGGCAGCCGGATATAACGGTTTTTACAGACACTCAGAACGAATTAAACGAAAATAGATATGTTGGAAATAAGCTAGTACAATGAAGTATATTAATGTCTCATTACTTTTTAAAAACTGCATTTTGTAAGTAACCTCCACGGCAACGAATATAGGTACATTCCTGCAATCTGCTGTAAAAGTTCTAAATGACTCGCCCCAGCAAAACAGGATTGATGGCGCTAATTTTGTTCCTTAGGTTTCCTTTCAGCTGGATAATGGTACAAGGCTTGTAGCGATACACTCTACTTTTCAAATAACCTCATAGAAAGTAATAGCTGAGTCAGATCAGGAGATCTTGGCGACAAGGCTATGTCTCCCAATCGTGAAATTATGCATTCTAGAAACATGTTTCGCAAATAATTGAACTACGAACAGTGTGAGCTGTGGCACCATCTTGCTGAAATCATATTTCATCATCAAAATGTATTGCGTCACGTATATTCAACACGGTGAGCATCTGTTGGTACCGCTCTGAGTTTGTAGAATACGACCAACTTCGTCGAAACAGTACGGGCCCATAATTCCAAAGGCAGAGACGCCATATCAGACCGTCACTTTTAGACTGATTTCTTCCACACTTGTAAGCGTTGTTCATCATTTCAGTAGTTTAGTTGCATAACCAGAAAGGAGTGTGCTCATCCGACATAATCAGTCTGTTCAGAATATCCCAATCAGAATTCAAAATGTCGGTAAACTGTCTACAAAACTGTATTCGAGGAAGTTTACCACTGGTTTAACTCAATGCACAAATTGAAATTGTACGGGTGAAGTTTGAAGTCACAGTGTAGAATGCGGGAAAAACTTCTGTCCGATAGATTCAAAGCTAGTGGCTGACGCCTTGCAGAGCGAGCTGGATTTGCTGCACAGCTTCTCTAACTCTCGCAATGTTCTCAGGCGTGCGAACTGTTTTACGCTACAAATTTATCACAAACTAGCCAGAATTGTTAAATTTACTCACCCACTTTAGGATACCTCTTTGCAACGAAATTCTATCATGCCGTGCGATATTAAATTCATTTATAAATCTTCTCTGCACATGTACTCGAAAAAATCTGGTGTTGCACTCACATGACTTTCTCTACTCTTGTAGAAACTATTTTTACAAACGCTTATTATCCATCTACTTCATGTTAATCGAGATGTTAACCTTATTGCTAATTTTCTTGTAAATGCAAGGGGAATATGGTAGGCTTTAAGCTATAGTCAAATGTTTTAAGAGGTGCTTGCTGTGTGGAGTATTCCATTCTCTTTGCATTACCAGGACAAAAAAGATGAATAACGAATTTGAGAAAAAGTATAAGTATTGGAAAATTTAAGGGAATAACAAGCAATATCTCGAAAATGATATGACATAGATTGAGTATTTTAACGCGATCTGCATTTTTTGTATAGTAAAATTTTGTCTATGTATTATGGTTTACCGGTTATATAAAAGTCGTTCATAATGAAGAATACTTTTGGAAACATTCCCAGAAAATTTAAATATATGATATTTTAATCAAAATAGTTAGAGCAATTTTTGAGAAAATTAAAATTTTCGAAAAATGTTTCATGTAAAGCGTAATCTGGGGTGGAGGGATTTTCTTGAAAACCTTTTCCATCTCTGGAAAATACTGAACCTAAATACCAAGTTTGGTGTTTATCCGACTGTTCGTTTCTGAGTTATTCTGTTCACAGACACACAGACACAGACACACACACGGACATGTTTCCAAAAATGCTTTTTAATTGGATTTAGGGGGTCTCAAACATATATTTCCAGTGAAATCTCGGTATCAAATTTTTGGGTGGAATACAATGCTTCCCCTACTTACTTTACGTAGTAGAGAAAGTAAAAATAATAATAATAATAATAATAACGAATTCCCATTTGAGAAAAACTATAAGTATTAGAAAATTTAAACAAATAACAAGTAATATCTGGAAATGGTTCACTGGACAAAAAAATGTATATGACATAAATTGTAAGTTTTAACGAGATCTATATTCTTTTTGTGTAGTAAAATTTTGTCTCTCCGTTACGGTTTACCAGTTATGTGAAAGTCATTCATAATGAAGAGGACTTTTGGGGAAATTCCCAGAAAACTAAAGATATGCATTTTATTTATCATAAAAATATGTTAAATATGCGATATTTTAATAAAAATGTTTAGAGCCATTTTTGTGAAAACAAAATTCTCGAACAATATTCCGTGTAAACGGTAGAGTGGAGTAAAGACATTTTCTTGAAAATCTTCTGTTTCATCCTTGGAAGATACTGAAAGTTTGGTATTTATCCTACTTTTGGTTTTTGAGTTATGCTGATCACAGACACACACACATATGGAACGTTTTCTAAAATACTTTTCCTTGGATTAAATGACCCTTAAAACATGCATTTCCGCTGAAATCCCGGTAACGAATTTTTGGGTGGATCGCAATACCTTCTCCAGCTATGTACGTTGTGGAGAAAGTAATAATTGCTTGTAAGGGTGATAGCTTTATTTATTTTCCTCTTAAGGTTCCTTGGACAGATTTCAAAGTAAACTAGCAAACGTTTTCACTGCAATGAGCAATTTGACTGTATAATTAAATAAGGGTAGAGAATTGGACGGTATTCGTTATTTTATTGTCATGATCATCTCTCTTAAAATTAATGATATTTATTACTGTATACAGAATCAGTATTTTCGAAAATTTTCACAGTTTATTTTCTGTTCTAAGCAATCAATAAAGTATACAATTTCAACAAAAAATCTGATGTGTTACACTCACATGACTTTCTCTACTCCTGTACAAACTATTCTTACAAACTCTTATTCTCCATCTATTTCATATTAATCGAGATAAACATTTGCAGAAACGATCTTTTGACATGCAAAGAGAATTGCATTTTACACATAGCGACCAGTTCTAAAAATATTTGACTATCGCTTAAGGCGTACTATGTTCCCCTTGTTTTGTATTTGCAAGGGCAATATAGAAATACAGTAGCCTTTAAGCATAGATATATCTCTTAATAGCTGGTTGCTATGTGCAGCACCATTCTCTTTGCCACAGATTAATACTCTTTGCATATCCAAGACAAAAAAAAATGAATAACGAATTCGCATTTGGGAAAATAAGTATTGAAAAATTTAAGGTAATAACAAGCAATGTCTCGAAAATGGTTCACTCAACAAAAAAATGTATATGACATAAATTGTGTATTTTAACGCGATCCACATTTTTTGTGTAGTAAAATTTTGTCTATATCTTATAGGTTACCAGTTATGCAAAAGTCGTTCAGAATGAAGAATACCTTTGGAGACATTCCCAGAAAATTCAAGATGTACATTTTATTTGTCATGAAAATATCTTAAAACATATGATATTTTAATCAAAATCGTTAGAGCTATTTTTGAGAAAAGTAAAATTTTCGAAAAATATTCCATGTAAAGGGTAATTTGGGGTGGGGGGATTTTCCTGAAAACCTTCGTGTCGCTTCTCTGGAATTTAGTGAACCTAAATACCAAGCTTGGTGTTTATCCGACTGTTCGTTTCTGAGTTATGCTGTTCACAGGCACACACACGGACATGTTTCCAAAAATACTTTTTTTTGGATTCAGGGGGTCTCAAAACATGTATTTCCGGTGAAATATCGGTATCGAATTTTTGGATGGAATACAACACTTCCCCTACTTACTATACGTAGTAGAGAAAGTAAAAACGTTTTCTTTTACTTGGTTGAGAATGAAAGGTGTTACATTATGAGAAACTCGGAGACTTGCAGTTTTAAGGCTGCCAAACAGATGCATGGTGCAGTACAGTGTACATCGCTGCTGCAGGTTAATGACACGTTGTTTAAAGAAAGAAACAAAACAACTGGAGTCTCGCCTTCAGGCGTTTACCACAATTGTTAAGGTTACAAGACACCGGAATTGTGTCTTTTATTTGTAAGCTAACAGAAAGATTCAGAGGTTACTGCCATGGTAACGAAAGCTATAAACACAAGCAGTGCCCCTGTTTTAAATTCCACTAGATTCCTGTTATAAAGCGAAGAATTCCTGCTAGTTTGTTATTTTCGGCGCATCTACGTCATCACAAGTTCACAAAAGAAGGGTTTCCTGGCGTCCACATATTCACATTCTTGTGGGGAAATAATCAAGTTTGATATTTAGATTTTGTCCGTGTATACAGATTGCGGAGAAACAATGGGCAGAAAATTATAGAATATAAAGCCAGTAGCAAAGTAGGCATTTTGATGTTCTCATTCGGGAGGTCCCGGGTTCAAACTCTTGGGTTCGACCAATCTGACCGAAGGTTTTTTCGTGATTTACCTCGGTTGGATAATTTGATCTGCGAATTTTCCTATCATCACTATATTTCATTTCCTTCTTCACATTAGGCTGATCACCTATCCTGGATATGCTATGATCCAGAGTTTACTTAGTCCTCGACAGACTACTGATCCAAGTCCTTGGGGGTGTAAGTCCAAAAAATCTGATGTGTTACACTCACATGACTTTCTCTACTCTTGTACAAACTATTTTTACAAACGCTTATTCTCCATATGCTTCATGTTAATCGAGATATTGGGATGTCAATCTTATTGCTAATTTTCTTGTAGATGCAAGGGGAATATGGTAGGTTTTAAGCGATAGTCAAATATTTTAGCGCTGGTTGCTATGTGGCGCATTCCATTCTCTTTGCATGTCCAGGACAAAACAAATAGAATAACGATTTTGAGAAAAAGTATAAGTATTGGAAAATTTAAGGGAATAACAAGCAATATCTCGAAATGGTTCACTCAACAACAAAAATGTATATGACATAAATTGTGTACTTTAACGCGATGCACATTTTTTGTGTAGTAAAATTTTGTCTATCTCTTATGGTTTACCAGTTAAGCAAAAGTTGTTCAGAATGAAGAACACTTTTGGAGACATTCCCAAAAAATTCGAGATATACATTTCATTTGTCATAAAAACACCTTAAACATATGATATTTTAATCAAAATCGTTAGAGCCATTTTTGAGAAAATTAAAATTTTCGAAAAATGTTCCATGTAAAGGGTACTCTAGGGTGGGGGAATTTTCTTGAAAACCTTCGGGTCGCATCTCTGGAAGATGATGAACCTAAATACCAAGTTTGGTGTTTATCCGACTGTTCGTTTCTGAGTTATGCTGTTCACAGACACACACACACACACACACACACACACACACACGGACATGTTTCCAAAAAAGCTTTTTTTGGATTCAGGGAGTCTCAAAACATGTATTTCCGGTGAAATCTCGGTATGGAATTTTTGGGTGGAATACAATACTTCCCCTACTTACTATACGTAGTAGAGAAAGTAAAAAGGAGGGTAATTTGGTAGAGAAGAACAACAACACGTAGCTTTTTCTCTGCGCTAAATGCGTCAACATTAAATCCGTCATGATAAGATAAGCTACTTTTATTCGTCCTTTAAATACATCATTTTAGGGACACGTCAAATGTTTGATATAATGTAATACAATCTTTATCTACGCCTATACAACTCCACACTTGAATTCCTCCAGACTATAAAAAGCTTTTGTTGTTAAATATGTTTTTATTTTCTTTAATTTAAGTTCTATTCTATTAATTGCTTTTATTTCTTCAGGTAACCTTTTGTTTCTTGGTTCGTCTATTTTCTGTAAAATAAACCTTTATTGTTTCATATATATATACAGGCAATGAACAGTTAAAATACCGTATTGTTTGAAATTTAATCTGCATGACTGTCTACTATTTATTTTTGCCATTTTTCTAATTGCCTTTTTTTGTAATTTAAATATCCTTTTTACTTCAGTTGCTGTAATATTACCCCATACCGTGATCCCGTACTTTATGTGTGCATATATAAATGCATAGTATACCTGTTTTAATGTTTCACTGTCCATTTTGTGTCTCACTTGACTCAATATAAAAATGCCTTTGTTTATATTTTGGGCTATATGCGCTATATATGGGTTCCAGTTCAAATGTTTGTCTATTATTACGCCTAGGAATTTTATATGTGTTATTTCTGGTATTTTTTCTCCATCTATTTCAATTTTTATACATTTTTATTGCATTTCCCTATTTCAAAATTTATCCAAGCTGTTTTTTGGTGTTTAATATCATATATAGATTTAAATAATGCTGTTGTATTATTTCAATTAATGTCTTAGCTTCAGCTTCCAACCCTGTTGCTGTTTTATCTCTAATTATTATAGTCATAATATCAGCATATCCGATTGCAATACCTGCATTTCTTTGTATTACTACTAATACTCATTCACGTAAACTAAAAACAAAAATGGCCCTAACTTAGAACCTTGTGGAACACCTTGCTTCACCATTTGAAAATTTGATTTGACTTTGTTTACTGTACCACTGCTATTTCTATGATTTAGTTACTGTGTTCTATTTTTCAAATATTATTCTATCCAATCTAATCCTCGAACCCCATGTGTTTCTAATTTCTTTATAAGTAAGTCTATGTTTACACAATCAAAATCTTTTGACAAATCTAAAAAATTAGCTATTACTCATTCATGGTTATTTATTGCATTGATTATAGCACTATTTACTTCATTTATTGCTTTTATTGTTGATTTTTTCTCTTGGAATCCATACTGCCATTTCGATATTATATTTAATTTTTTAAAGTATGTCTGTAATTGCTTTAAGAATACACCCTCAATTAGTTTTGAAAAGGTAGAACATAAAGTAACTGATCTATAATTTTCCATATTCATTTTACTTCCTTTTTGTTTATATAGTGGTCTTACAATTACTTTCTTTAACGATTCTGGGAAAGTTCCTTGGTTTAGTGACGCATTTATGTTGGAGTCTCCTGTCTGTTTCGTGTCAGCTGTCAACAAAACCCCTCTTGTAGAGTACTAGTCACTGTCACTAGGTGTGTCTGATGTGAAGCCTACTGGTAATACCGCCTTGCTCAGTACAGTGCGCGCATGTAATGGTTAGTTACTCATTCTGCGCCGAGTGAGGTGGCGCTGAGGTAGCGTGTGCGAAACGCATCGGGAGGACCCGGGTTCGATCCGGCACCGCCCATTCTGATCCATGGGTATTTCGTAGTTTCTCCAGGTCGGCAGGCTAATGCTGGGGTGATTCCTCTTCTACCAAGACTTTCTTGTCCCTCATTTCCTGAATCCATCATCTTCCTTGTCATCTGTTTCAGGGTTGTAGGACCAGGCGATGGTATTTGGTGGTTGCCGCTGGGCGGATGTGCGGGACTGCACAGTTCGGTCCTGCCTTCGAGTGAGCCCCACTAGGAGGAATTGCCGGGTATCTGGAGGCTTGTGGGTGTGCCTGGATGCGCTCTATCTGGAAATGTTAGGGACCACATCCACACTTGCGCCCGTTGTCATACGGATCTGGTCGTCCTTTGGGTCTCTTCCCTAATCCCTCTCTCCTAGGGTCACGGTAGAAGCAAAAAGGGCCGTTGTGGGCTACTTGGTGTGCTCTGCCCCGGCTGCGGGACTCCTACGTTTCTCCGTACCTCTATCTTTATCATTTTGTACCAATACTCATTAGTTGAGACCGTACCTACACATTTGCTGTGTGAGTTACATTTTATTTTGACTGGCAAATGAAGATGTTAGATGTTTCATAAAGTCAGATTTCAATCATGTTCATGCAGCACTCCTGCATCTGCAACCTCATGCTCCAAACCTCAAAATGACTCCCTACTCTACAATTTTCCGCATCCTATGTAATTGTGGTTTTTATCTCAAGCGGTCTACTATCATCACTGAATTTATTTTGGTAACTGATTGTTAGACTATTTTTAGACTCTTACGAGGTTTAGTCGGTTTACTCCCCTCGTATATAGGTCTACACCTAGGACTTACAACCGAGCCTGGGGTCAGAGGAACAGACGAATACTGAATCAGAGTTTGGAGAATGCGGAATCGGACCATAGCCAGGTAGGAGAGTGAGGGAAGAAGGCGAAAGGGATAACAGGGAAGGCGGTGATGGAACAATTGGTGGAATGAACGGCGGCGGAAACCGAGAATCCGGAGAAAACTTGCCCAGACGCCGCTTCTTCAACCACAAATCACATGCGGGTCCCTGGGATCAAACCCGGGTCGCCTTGATGGGAGGCGAGCTATTTAATCAGCCGGCCACGGCGCCGCCGACTTTTAGACTCATACGTATAAAATAGCCTGCTCAAAAACAATCCGTTACGATCTACAAGTTAAAGGGACATATAAGTATAGCAACAGTTTAAATCTATGTAATATGTTACATTCACATGTGTGTGTGTGGGAGTGTAGGTTATTCTCGCAAACTCTCAATTAATAATTTTTTCACCATCTCTAAAGGATTTAGATATTAGAATGCGAACATTTTGGAGTAATAAAAGAACATGTTTGCGAAATTTTGTTTTTAGTTGAGAAAATAATTGATGTTACCGCACAAAAAGTTTATGTAAAATAAGACCAAACCCCAGATATTTCATTCTGAGCATTATAGATACATACTCACCATTTAGCAACTGAGAAAAAAGATGACACAGCTAAATAAAAGACAGTCAGTTCTGCATATAGTTGTATGATATGTGATACGTATGCCAAAATCTTCTACACCCTTATGCAAGAAAGTTTTGCAGTATTTCCTGCGAGTTGTACGCACTGTATTATATATACCGGGCGAGTCTTCTTAGCCTGCGGATTGAGAAGTCATGCAGTCCCGGCGTTGTACAGGCTATGCCGTAAACACTGTCCACTTCATCGCGTCGTATCAATTTCGGCCGAAATGAACTGCTTTGTACCGCTGTGCATGCAGTGTATTGCACTCGTAGCGCAACAGTGTGCGTGTTGGCCTTCAGTGGTAAAGGTCGTTCAAATACTGCCACTTGAACGTATTTAAAGTTAACGAGAACTGATAGCTTGGCATGGAAGTGTCGTTTCACTTAATTAGTTTAATTATGTGAATTTCATTAAAACGCAAATTTTTACTGTTAGAATATGCAAATCCACTTTCTAGTGCATTCGGAAACACACCATGATTTGCTGGAAAACGTTCTCTAAACATGAACGGAAATGAATAAAACACTCATTTATTCGCAGGCGTGATTTGAATTTCCGATCTTCACAATGACTTTCCAGCATGTTAACGAGCACCACCGTAGTCCTAACAGCGGGCTGGTGAATGCGGTGTCAGCACCTGCATTTCACATCGTCTGTAAAATGCAAGGTTGCCTAGTTACCAATCCGCAAGATGAGAAGACTCACGCGGTATAATCCAAACTGAGACTAGCCTACCAATTTGAAATTGCTCAGTCTCTGCAATGTCACAAGGATATCAAATTCTAAAATTATTTGTTAATTGCCAAAGTATTTACAAAGTATGCATCGATTTCACAGGAATGGGCTGATTTAAGTTCATAGCCACTGTATATTTGTTGTAGTCAAACGAAGAAAGTGTTTATTTACCACTGGTTAGAAATGTCACCAAATGCTTATCCAAAAAAATCTGATGCGTTACACTTACTGTGAACCGCATAAATCAAAACAGAAAATTCGGATAAGCACCAAATCTGATATTTAAGTTCAATATCTTTTAAGGATGCGACATAAACTGACTCCCTGTCATAAACAAAACAACATACTTGAACTGGGAAGTAGGGGGAGTAGCACTTTTGTTTTCCACAGACCTTTAATTCAAACAAACATGACAAACGGGCGGTGTAATATTTTGGCGAAATGACAAGTACAACTTGGTAGCTATTGGCCTGCTTACACTAACAGTGTGGAAGTAACGCCTTCATCGTCCAATAAACGTTTCGCGATCGCTGACTGAAAAGCACACCGTGTTTATTGTTAGCTCTACTAGAAGTTGAGTTATTATTAGAGTAACATCGTACTGCGCATTGAAGCTCACAGGTTTAGTGATAAAAGAACCCGAGGATAATCATACATACAGCACAAGGTTTACGAGATGCCAGCCTTTTAAAATCGCAAGTTCCTTGATAAGTTGTTAGTCTATGGTCCGTAAATCGCCAGACCTGAATCCTTTGGAGTTTTTCTTCTGTAGGGGATATAAAAGCAGGGTCCACAAAACTTCGATTACTGACGTCGAATATTTGAGACAACTTATTCATCTGGCTGCGGAAGAAATATGCAACAATGAAAGTCTCCTTACTAGAGTACGATGTAATTCCTTATGAAAGTGTGAAGCTTGCAGGTGAGTCAATGGTGGACATTTTTAACCTTAGAATCATTTGGTTTATTGTTTATTTCTTTCCGGTTCATGTTATCATCAGCATTTAGTGGGCTTTGCAATACCCTAACTATGTGGGTTTTTGGTATTTACATGCAAGAAAGATGGTTTGATTCATTAAATTAGCAGTATCAATTGCAAAACGCATTTAAGTTTAATGCTGAACAAACTGATTATCCGTAGCTTCTGAGTTTAGATTACAAAATACGTTATTGGAAGAATACGAAACGTCTATGTACACTCACGAAGCACGTGCCATACACGAAAGTGAAACCTGTTGCGCTCTGACCTACTTCTAGTTTTGAATGGGAGAGTACCACCCACACTCTCAGCTACCGGTCGGCTGCCACGCAACATTGCCAGCGTGTGTGTTTTATGTTCTCAAAAAGACTAATATATCTCCACAGAAACTGTCATCGAAATAAACCAAAGATACAAATTATGTTCCAAATGATGAGATCTGTGAGTGGTTTAAATTAATGTGATGGCTTCTCCTCAACCCGGTGTAAAGAGAAAGACGCTTACACCACATGGCGTCAGGCGTGCGAAACACCATAGATGAATAAGGCTGACTGAAGACTGAATGTCGCCAATCATATTCATTTGTTATTGGTGTTTATGAAAGAAAATTATGAAGATTGCGCAGCAAAAAGCTGCAAATTTTCATACATTAGAAGAACAACATTTCAGTACGGCTCTTAAGAGGGGTAAAGTAAATAACATCACTTTATTCATGTATAGAGAGAAGGCCTGTGTATGATACTGTATCTATCTGTCACGTTTAGTTAGGTATCGGTTTTTATAATAGCTGATATACGAGACAATTCCAAAACTAAGGTCTGGTGAACAATATTTGAGGTATGGTAGTACTGAATGACATGTTACGCCTGCAGCGCTGTCTACCGACTCGTGAGGAACCTACTGCAGTGTTGGTGTGACGCAGTAGGCGTTTGCCAGTCTGTGACAGAAGATCGCGATGGCTGCGACAATCGTAGATCCCGCCAGTTGTGAAGTGCGCGGTGTGATTAAATTTTTGCTGGCAAAAGGGTCGTCAGCTGCGGACATCCATCGTGAGTTATGCCTCGTGTATGGACTGGACATAATGATTGGCAAACAGGTTCGACACTGGTGTCGAAAATTTCGAAATGGCCCCACAAATGTGCACGATGGACAGCGGAGTGGTAGACCCAGTATTCAGACACGACGTCGTTGAGCAAGTGAACCAAAAAGTTCGAACTTTTTGACGATTAGTGGTCTGGCTGATGAATTCTCAAATGTTGCTCGAACTTCACTTTACAGAATTGTTACTGAACAGCTTGGGTATCGGAAACTTTGTGCGAGATGGATGCCAAAACGCTCACCGGTCAGCACAAAGAGCAACGAATGCGTAGTGCACGACAGTTTTTGAAGCGCTATAGACAAGATGGAGATGGTTTGTTTTCCACATTGTTACGGGCGACGAGACATGGATAGCATACACCAACGCAGAATCGAAACAACAGTCAATGTAGTGGCGCAGTTCCGGTTCACCCAAACCAAAATAGTGTAAGCAATCACCGCACACGAATCGCAAAATGATGGCTACCGTGTTTTAGGACGAAAAGGGCGTCCTTTTGATTTATTATATGAACAATTACACCTGACGTGCACTGCGCAAGAGACGTACGATCCAAAATCGACGCCGCGGGAAACTGTCGTCTGGCATATCCTCCTGCACGACAACGCACGCCTGCGCACCGCTGGCAAAACCAAAGCGAAGATTCAAGAGTTTCGTTGGGAACTCTTTGACCACCCTCTGTACAGTCCCGACCTGCATCAAGCGACTATTTCCGTTTCTTGCATTTGAAACGGTGGCTGAGTGGACAACCGTTTCAAACCGACGGTGAACTCAAGACGAGCGTTACCAACTGGTTCAAGTCCAGGCGACAGACTTCTATGCCGAGGGGTTAAAGAAGCTAGTGCAGCGTTACAGCAAGTGCATAGATGTGAACGGCGATTATGTGGAAAAGTAAAGTATATATGTAGGCACATATTACTGTCAATAAAAACCTTGTCTCATGAACGATGTTGTTCTTATGACCAAACGGACCTTAGTTTCGAATACGCCTCGTACATTTTCTAATATCAAAAGGCATCCTTTCCACCACGGTATGATGTGGTTGCTACCCACCTAACAACAGCAAGTTTAAGGTTACAATAGCAAAGAGAACAAGGAACAATTAACATGAAACAAGAGAATAAGTATAGTGGCATGCGTTTGCGAGTACAAAAACCTTTGTGAGTCATTATCTTGTATAAGATAAACGTAACAACATTGAACCCGGCGAGTGAAGCACGTTACTGGCTTCAGTCTTCAAGCAGACAGCAAGGGAAAGTGATCGTATGCCACACAGAAGAGTAAAAGTGCAACGAGAAAAATGTTTATCTCTACTGTGCATTACAGACTTTATTACTTAACTGTCATGGGGCACGATAGTCGACAGCTAGTGAAAGTGTTGGACATAACTGCACGTGAGTTAATTACTGATTCAGATAATTTAAAACGATCGAGCAGTGTCTTTTAGATTGTTTAAACCAAGGGTAGCCAAACTATATGAGCTTTGGCCAGTAAATTGATAGCATTGATTTTTACTTTCTCTATTACCTATAGTAAGTAGGGGAAGTACTGTATTCCATCCAAAATTCGATACCGAGATTTCACCGGAAATATATGTTTTGAGGCCTCCTGTAACCAAAGTGTATCTGTGTGTGTGTGTGTGTGTGTGTGTGTGTCTGTGTCTGTGAACAGCATAACACAGAAACGAACAGTTGGATAAACACCAAACTTGGTATTTAGCTTCAGTACGTTCCAGAGATGCGACACGAAGGTTTTCAAGAAAATCCTCCCACCCCAGATTACCCTTTACATGCAACATTTTTCGAAAATTTTAATTTTCTCAAAAATTGCTCTAATTATTTTGATTAAAATAACATATATTTAAGATATTTTCATGAAAAAAAAGATGTATATGACATAAATTGTGTATTTTAACGCGATCTACATTTTTTGTGTAGTAAAATTTTGTCTATATCTTATGGTTTACCAGTTATGCAAAACTCGTTCACAATGAAGAATACTTTTGGAGACATTCCCAGGAAATTCAAGAGAAAGTAAAAAATGAATAACGAATTTGAGAAAAAGTA
The DNA here is from genome assembly GCA_030765065.1 of Deroplatys truncata. Taxonomy (NCBI): domain Eukaryota; kingdom Metazoa; phylum Arthropoda; class Insecta; order Mantodea; family Mantidae; genus Deroplatys; species Deroplatys truncata. The sequence goes on along the minus strand of CM060987.1, from coordinate 177,403,094 downwards.
TAAGTATTGGAAAATTTAAGGGAATAACCAGCAATATCTCGAAAATGGTTCACTCTACAAAAAAATGTATACGACATAAATTGTGTATTTTAACGCGATCTACAGTTTTTGTGCAGTAACATTTTGTCTATCTCTTATGGTTTACCAGTTATGCATAAGTCGTTCACAATGAAGAACACTTTTGGAGACATTCGCAGAAAATTCGAGATATACGTTTCATTTGTCCTGAAAATATCTTAAACATATAATATTTTAATCAAAATCGTTAGAGACATTTTTGAGAATATTAAAATTTTCAAAAATGTTCCATGTAAAGGGTAGTCTGGGGTGGAGGATTTTCTTGAAAACCTTCGTGTCCCATCTCTGGAAGATACTGAACCTAAATACTAAGTTTGCTGTTTATCCGACGGTTCGTTTCTGAGTTATGCTGTTCACAGACAGACACACAGACACACACACGGACATGTTTCCAAAAATGCTTTTTTTGGATTCAGGGGTTCTCAAAACATGTATTTCCGGTGAAATCTCGTTATCGAATTTTTGGATGGAATACAATACTTCCCCTACTTACTATACGTAGTAGAGAAAGTAAAAAATGCATAACGAATTTGAGAAAAAGTATAAGTATTGGAAAATTTAAGGGAATAACAAGCAATATCTCGAAAACGGTTCACCCAACCAAAAAAATGTATATGACATAAATTGTGTATTTTAACGCGATCTAAATTTTTTGTATAGTCAAATTTTGTCTATCTCTTATAGTTTACCAGTTATGCAAAAGTCGTTCAGAATGAACATTTTTGGAGACATTCCCAGAAAATTCGGGATATACATTTCATTTGTCATGAAAATATCTTAAATATATGATATTTTAATCAAAATCGTTAGAGCCATTTTTGAGAAAATAAAAATTTTCGAAAAATGTTCCATGTAAAATGTAATCTGGGATGGAAGATACTGAACCTAAATACCAAGTTTGGTCTTTTATCCGACTGTTCGTTTCTGAGTTATGCTGTTCATAGACACACACAGACAGAGTTTGTAAAAATGGTTTGTACAAGGGTAGAGAAAGTCATGTTAGTGCAACACATCAGATTTTTTACATTTAGTCTTCCATCCACCGTGCCTACAACAGGCCAGCAGAAGGTTCTTTGGAAAAAATGCAATTATTTCACATAGTATGACATGTCTTGCCTGTAACAAAATGCTGATGGAAGGAAAGAAGGGCTTACTGAGGAAGGAAGATAAGGTGTGAGCAGGCAGGCAACAAACCCGACACGGGGTGGCCATGTTCACCGAAATGTATCCTCAAGTGTATCTCACCTTCCTTCCGTTCTTCGTCTAGGTTCGTACATCGCACTCGGTGACGTTAACACTTCCAAGGACGAACTCGTGTTTCGTGACAAAACGAGCTTTATTGTTCTTCTGCTTCTCACTTTTACACCTCCAGTTAGCAGGTCACTCACAACAGATACAAAATGCTGGGAAAAGTAAAAGAAAACCTTTGTAGACTTTACTAATCAAAAGATTAGGTAACTAGTCAGCCGTAGACCATATTCCACAACAACTTATAAGAAACATACACAATCTTTACGAAACAAATCTAACAATAACTGCAGTAAGCTGTAACAACAATGGACAGAAATTCATACAGAAGTAAATGAAAGATGCGGCCTCTCACCATTGCTTTTATTATACCTATATACAGTGCGTTTCATATTTGCTGCTACAGCTAATTGAAAATTTAATAAATCTGATGTGTTACACTCACATGACTTTCTATACTCTAGTACAAACTATTTTTACAAACGCTTATTCTCCATGTGCATCATGTTAATCGAGATGTTAATCTTATTGCTAATTTTCTTGTAGATGCAAGGAGAATTGCTAGGCTTTAAGTGATAGTCAAATATTTTAAGAGCTGGTTGCTATGTGGAGTATTCCATTCTCTTTGCATTACCAGGACAAATAAAATGAATAACGCATTTGAGAAAAAGTATAAGTAATGGAAAATTTAAGGCAATAACAAGCAATACCTTGAAAATGGTTCACTCAACAAAAAAACTGTATATGACATAAATTGTGTATTTTAACGCGATCTACATTTTTTGTGTAGTAAAATTTTGTCTATCTCTTATGGTTTACCAGTTATGCAAAAGTCATTCACAATGAAGAATACTTTTGGAGACATTCCCAGAAATTTCGAGATATACATTTCATTTGCCATCAAAATATCTGAAACATATGATATTTTAATCAAAATCGTTAAAGTAATTTTTGATAAAATTAAAATTTTCGAAAGATGTTCCATATAAAGGGTAATCCGGGATGGGGGTTTTTCTTGAAAACCTTCGTGTCGCATCTCTGGAAGATACTGAACCTAAATACCAAATTTGGTGTTTATCCGACTGTTCGTTTCTGAGTTATGCTGTTCACAGTCACACACACGGACATGTTTCCAAAAATGCTTTTTTTGGATTCAGGGGGTCTCAAAACATATATTTCCGGTGAAATCTCGGTATCGAATATTTGGGTGCAATATAATACTTCCCCTACTTACTATACGTAGTAGAGAAAGTAAAATATTTCCGATGACGTCACATATTTCACAACAATGATATTAAGAATAGTTTGTTTCTGTGCAACAATTTCTTTAAAACTATACTGTTTGACATGTTCGAGAGTTTTTTTTAAATCAATTTACATGTAGCAGAAAATATGCGGAACTTTAAAAACGCACTGTATATAAAATAATTAGAGAGTGGAAACAATTGTCTCATGACTGTATAGAATTGAATAAAAATTTACCATTAGCTTCACTACATTTTGTGGATGATTTAGCACTGTTAGCTTCTTTAGAAGATGTTTTAAACGTTCTGTATACAATTTTAACACAATTGGAGATATGAATATCAATAAAGAAAAAATAAAAATTATGGTGTTCTGCAGAAAATACCCTAATACTATTAAGTACGTTTAGATTAAAATATTAGAAAGACTAAATTCATTTACACGTCTAGAATAAAATTATCGTTTTTCAATGAAGTAGGCATTTCACAAGAAGCTTTTACAGTGAGTATTTTAAAAATGCGTTCCGTTTTGCAATAAAGTATAAACTATTACATATTTTTCGACAGTGTATTACTTTCTCTACTGCGTATAGTAAGGGGGAAGTATTGCATTCCACCCAAAAATTCGACACCGAGATTTCAACTGAAATATATGTTTTGAGACCCCCTGAATACAAAAAAAGCATTTTTGGAAACATGTCCGTGTGTGTGTGTATGTGAACAGCATAACTCAGAAACGGACAGTCGGATAAACACCAAACTTGGTATTTAGGTTCAGTATCTTCCAGAGATGCGACACGAAGGTTTTCAAGAAAATCCCCCCACCCCAGATTACCCTTTACATGGAACATTTTTCGAAAATTTTAATTTTCTCAAAAATAGCTCTAACGATTTTGGTTAAAATATCATATGTTTAAGATATTTTCATGACAAATAAAATGTATATCTCGAATTTTCTGGGAGTGTCTCCAAAAGTATTCTTCATTCTGAACGACTTTTGCATAACTGGTAAACATAAGAGATAAGACAAAAGTTTACTACACAAAAAATGTAGATCTCGTTAAAATACACAATTTATGTCATATACATTTTTTGTTGAGTGAACCATTTTCGAGATATTGCTTGTTATTCCCTTAAATTTTCCAATACTTTTTCTCAAATGCGTTATTCAATTTTTTTTTGTCCTGGTAATGCAAAGAGAATGGAATACTCCACATAGCAACCAGCGCTTAAAATATTTGACTATCGCTTAAAACCTACCATATTCCCTTTGCATCTACAGAAAATTAGCAATAAGATTAACATCTCGATTAACATGAAGCAGATGGAGAATAAGCGTTTGTAAAAATAGTTTGTACAAGAGTAGAGAAAGTCATGTGAGTGTAACACATCTGATTTTTTTTTCAAGTGATAAGTCACTATTCGTTTTTTCGCGTGGTCATAGCAAAGAGCATGGAATTTCAAGCCATCACATAGGCACCCGTATTTTGAAAAATTTTACTTTCGCTTATACTGTAGTGAAGTATGTAAGTGAATGTTTATCTGGGTTAACAATGGGTAGACATAAGATTAAACTTTTTTATGAATGACTTGTAGAAAAGTAGAGAGGGTCATCTGAATTCAGCACATTCAACCTTTTTAACATTCACTTTCATACCTCTGAGGCGGTTTTGTTTCCTAGATACGCATACAGTTCAATATAAAATAATAATAATAATAATAATAATAATAATAATAATAATAATAATAATAATAAATTACTCTTTTATCAACATAGATAAGGCCTTGCACGGATACATATCGTAAATAAATATGTAAGTACGAGGGCAGTTCCAGATGTATCCGACCTGACGTATAGATAGTGGTTGTTGTTTCAAACAAATGACTGTGATAAAAAGTACCAACCTTATAAGCTTAAGTTTGAAGTTTGACGATGCTACGTTGTTTAGTAATTGTTTGGCACCATTAATAGTGAACTCTCTCAGTGAATTTGTAAACATGGATAAAACTGGACATCGTTGTGCGATACAATACTTTCATTTGAAAGGCATTTCAAAAATTGTTGTACATCGTATGCTAACTGAAAATTTAGACTTGAGAAAGCCGTGCGCAAGATGGCTGCCGCGTTTACTCACAATGGAACAGAAGCAGCATCGTAAGGATGTTTCAGTCGAGTGTTTGGCGATGTTTCGCTGCAATAAAGCTGAGTTTTTGCGTCTATTCATAACCATGGATGAAACATGGGTCCATTACTTCACACCTGAGACGAAGGAACAGTCAAAATAGTGGATTGAAAGGGGAGAATCAGCTCCAAAGAAGGCGAAGACAGTTCCAAGGTCATGGCGTCATTTTTTGGGGGATGCGCGTGGGATAATTTTCATAGATTATCTTCAAAAAGGAAAAGCAATCAATGACGAGTATTATGGAAACTTATTGCAGCGTTTGAATGATGAAATCAAGCAAAATCGGCGGCATTTAGCGTAAAAGAAAGTATTGTTTCATCAACACAATGCACCAGTTCACACATCTATGATCGCCACGGCCAAATTCAGTAAGTTAAAGTTCGAATTGCTTCCTCATGCACACCAGATTTACACTCCTTTGATTATTTTCTGTTTTCAAAGTTGAAGAAATGGCTTGCTGCTAAAAGATTTGCCAACAGTGATGAGGTGGAGCTTATAGTTGATGCTATTTTGCAGAACTCGACAGTTGTCACTATAAACAGGGTATCGGAGGTATTCGACATCGCTGGGAAAGGCGTATCAAGCTGAAAGGAGACTATATAGAGAAATAAACATGTTTTTTCCCAAAATTTTAGGGTTTTCTTTGTTAGGTCGGGGACTTCTGGGACAGCACTCAATAAGAAAATGAAACAATTTTAATGCAGAAATTTTGATACATCAAGTTAACTGCATAAACACCATAATTTGATTCCAAGAGGTAAATTATCACACATTTATTTCTTTTACTGACTTGTTCTAATGCATTTAATTGCGGATTGTCTCTAAGCGAATAGAAACAACTTGATCACCAAGGCTTTGGCAAGGAAACCGTCTTTTTCCCCCTCTCCAAGCTATTTCTGAGGCCGGAGGTGATTCCCTTCATAAAAAAACGTACGAACCTCTGTCCAATTTGTAAACCTGCCGAGAACATATTGTAGTAAAGTAAAGACTTTTATCCCACATTTTAGGTTTTTAGAATTATGAAAACATTCCAGATAAAATATCGCCATTCTTCCCGCAACATAGTAAATGAACAGCATCACAAATTCAGACTAATACGTTTCGAAGAGTTCTTTGATGTTCATTGTATAAAAATAGGCAGGGAAAGCATCATTGTAGCTATTTTGAGATCACAGCAGCTAATTATAACGTTAATTATTTGTTTATTCCTGAAGCAAACGTCTATAAATATTTTTTGGATTTGCGTACATTAGTGTTGTATTTTGAAACAGATTCGCCTGATTTTCTGTTATTACACACCTCACAGATACAAACTTGGTATAGAAGTATATTTATTTGCTTCATCTGTAAATATGTGATAGGAAGATCTTTAACTGTTATATAGAATACAGGGTGTTTCAATGATATATTCTCCCCGAATAAAAAAAAAGTATTTTTAGAAAAAGAACTATGTGTATGTCTGTATACAGCATAACTCAAAAATGAAAAGACGGTTAAATCCCAAACCTAGTATTTAAGTTCTTGAAAGTTTCAGGAAAATTCTCCCACCCCAAACAATCCTACACGAGGATAAACTTTCGTTGTTTTTTGTCCTCTTAAAAATAACTGATAATTTTGATTAAAATATCATTTAAGATATTTGCATGATAAAATGTATACCACGACTTGTTTGCCATTAGCCTGTGAAGTCCTCTTCTTTTTGAATGAACTTTGTATAACTTACAGAAAGAAATGTTCTAAAAGCACACTTTCTTTTGATTAAAACGTTTTGTGGCTTTAACCATTTTATATATTATATTGTTTGTTATGACCCTGAATGTTCTAATACATTTACGTTTTTCAATGGTAAGTCACTATTGGTTTTTTCTCGTGGTCATACAAAGAGTATGCAATTTCAAAGCCATTATATAGCGATCTACTTTTTAACAAAACTGATGTGTTTTATTGTAGCACCCCTATCTAGGGTGGTGTACACATGAGAGCTGTAGACGCAGATGGAGAGAGCGGGTCGGTATCGAGGTTGGTAGATAGGGCGTAGGCGGTTGCGTTATAGGACGAGGCGTCAAATGAAAGACCCAGGGGGTGTATAAAAACTAAGAGTTGTATTCATACTTAATGTACATAGTTGCAGTTAGTAGGGTGTTGGATAGCCTGGCGGCCAGAACGAGCAGAACTTAACATTAGTGCATCTTACCTGCTCTTTAGTGAGGTCTGGATGTATCCATTCATTAAATGTTAACTTAATTATGATGGAGTGTGAAACACCCCTTGCTGCTCAGAGCTTCGCCGTCTAGAGTGAGACTAGGAACCCTGTGACCTCAATTCGTGGCCATTAAATATCCTTTTGACTGCTGACAGAGCAGCCCCGTGTCCTACAAACACGCGTCTTCAGGGTTTCGACATTTTATCACCTATTGGCAATACTAACGTAATAATTCTTGATACTCTGTTCGAACCTCGCTACAATATTCACATAACTTCCTGTGCTCTGTCGTTTATTAGTGGGTATACAGATTATTCTTACGAAAGTAAACTTTTTATCTACTAGATTTTAATTTAGATAATCTTTTGCGAAGTAGCTACGTTACACATTTCGTTACAGCACAGTAGCGATGTTCATATATTTAAGTATTGGACGCTATATGTCGGCCTTAAAATTCTATACTCTCTCATGCATTCGCAAGAAACAGCTGAAAATCAACGGGACTTGAAAAGAATGGCAAACTGAACGAATGGAACCATTAATAATTGATATCTCAGAAATAGCTCATGCCACAAAATAGTTATTTGAAATAAATTGCGTGTTTTAAAGAAATTTACACTTTTTGTGCAGCACTTTTTCGTCTATCACTTAACGTTTACAAGTTATACAAGGTTATACAAAATTCCTTTCGAATGAAGAGGACTTCAAAGGCTATTCACAGAGGATTCAAGATATACATCTGTAATATATGGTATTTTAATAAACATCGTTACAGAAATTTTTTGGAAAATCAAATATTTCCAAAAATATTTCATGTGAAGGATAGTTTGGAGTGGGGGATTTTCTTGAAAATCTTCGTGTCGCATTCTTGGAAGGTACTAAACCTAAATACCAAGTTAGGTATATATCCAACTTTTCGTTTTTGGGTCATGCTGTTCACAGACACACACGGACCTTTTTTCTTGGATTCAGGGTGTCTCAAAACATGTATCTCTGGTGAAATGTCGCTATCGATTTTTTAATGGAACAATAGGTAGTTCCTCTACTTACTATTTACGTGGTAGGGAAGTAGAAATGAGACCACAATATTTCGTTATTATGGGTTTACGTATCTGGAGGTGGGGGTTTTAGTCCCCTGAGTGAGCCCCCTCTGCGTATACTCCTATCTCCTAATGATAATAAAAGGAACGTATTTAGTTCCTTCTATCGAGGTGCAGTCAGTTCCTTTACAATATGTCACGGTGGCAATGTAGAGGAGCAATTTCAATACTTGGCATGCGTAATATCCTGCAACGTGAACACTTTTAGCGGTATATCCTCAGGTGAAGCTAGTTTTCTAAGCGCATTGGAGTATAATTTTATTTCTATTTTAAACATTTGATATTTAAATATCGCACTACTCACAGAGGAATACAATTTTACGAATCACTATTTTAAGAACGAAAATCGTTCATTTTGAAGCGTTACCAGTAGCAAGGAATAAGGAAAATGGGTTGTAAACGAGCGAAATGGGAAGGCCGCAATGTCCATGAGCAGGTATACAGGGTTGGTGCTGCTACTCTCGGCTCTTGTATGTTCAGTTGCATTGTTTATGCCTGTGAACAGCATAACTCAGAAACGAACAGTCTGATAAACACCAAACTTGGTATTTAGGTTCAGTATCTTCCAGAGATGTGACACGCAGGTTTTCAAGAAAATTACCCCACCCCAAGTTACCCTTTACATGGAGCATTTTTCGAAAATTTTGATTTTCTCAAAAATGGCTCTAACGATTTTGATTAAAATGTATATTTCAGATATTTTCATGTCAAATGAAATGTATATCTTGAATTTTCTGGGAATGTCTCCAATAGTATTCTTCATTGTGAACGATGTTTGCATAACTCGTAAACCATAAGAGATAGACAAAATTTTACTACACAAAGAATGTAGATTTATGTCCTATACATCTTTTGTTGAGTGAACCATTTTCGAGATATTGCTTGTTATTCCCTTAAATTTTTCAATACTTATTTTCTCAAATGGAAATTCGTTATTCATTTTTTTGTCTTGGATACGCAAAGAGTATTAATCTGTGGGAAAGAGAATGGTGCTGCACCTAGCAACCAGCTATTAAGAGATATGTCGATGCTTAAAGGCTACTGTATTTCTATATTGCCCTTGCAAATACAAAACAAGGGGAACATAGTACGCCTTAAGCGATAGTCAAATATTTCTAGAACTGGTCGCTATGTGTAAAATGTAATTCTCTTTGCATGTCTAAAGATCTTTTCTGCAAATGTTTATCTCGACCCTTGTGAAATCCTTTGTAAACCTGTAAACATTCCTTCCCTTGGGTAATGGAATGTTTTCCCTCTCAAATCACTTTTCAAACTCCAAGTTCTAGGACTGGTCCTTCAGTACCAGTTCAGTTTATGTGCGAAAAAATTTGTACGTAGCGATTATTGTCATTTTGTTTATGTTGTGAAAGTTCGCTAGAGTGAATTAAAATATCAACAATAAGTTTATGTCTTAAAACTTTTTAAACCATTGGCAATTTGCATTGAATCCGCAAAATGACAGTGTGTGTTGCGTGTTACAAAATCTTTATAGCGGTAGACGGAGGACAATAAAAACGACGTGATATTTACGGGCAGACCAAACCGAGCGGGATGTCAAAGGCGGCAACGTCTGTGGCCAGCAATCGCGAGGTCCCGGGTTCGATTCCTGGTGACCGCCCACTCTTTCGTGGTTTTCCCCTGGTCGCCTAGGCGAATGCCGGGGTGTTGTATTCTACCACGACTTCTCCTTTCCCCCATTTCCTCTCATTTCATGTCTCCTTTTCACGTTACAGGTGTGTCTTCGGGATCTGCGGTGTCGGTCAGATGGCGTAGTCCTTGCGCATTGAAAAGATTTCTTCCCTGAACGCCAGGATGCGTTGTCCTGCCCGTTAGGGTCACCCCGTCACCCTCTCTCGGGTTGTTCACCTCTACTGGTGGGTGCGCGCGTATTCAAATTGGAAATATTTGGGACTTCTGCGCGTCTCTTGGACCAGACTGCCAACCTCCTATGGCTTCTTCCCCTCACCCCTCCTCCCGGAGAGATCTAGCCAATTCTTAGTATATCGGCATATAAAGTGGAAAGGAAAGGTAGGAAGTGTTACATCAAAGATGTTACAAGCTCGTAGCCAAACGAAAGGATAGGAGAGTTAACTTAACACACAAGAAATAGGTAATCTGGATCTTGAGGCAGTATTTTTAACATTTGAATGGTTTCAGTCAAATTATATAAATATCAATTCAATAACAGCCCGCCTTGAAGCAATATGTGTATGTAATAAATTGTAAAATGCATGTAGGTAGCAGTCATTGCATATGCTTATATTATTGTAAACATGTTTAATAATGTTATGTGAAGGAATTCCGAATTTAATAATATAGGAGCTGTGAGAATAATAAGTTAAAAGTTGCTAACAATGATATAACAATGACGTAACCTTGAGGCAATAATGAGTAAGGAAGTTTAAATGCTACTAATCATTATTAGAGCAGCAATAATGTAAATTTTGAGACAGATTAAAAATAGCCAATCAACAACCAGAAAAAGCTTTAGTTAAATGCAGGTATTTTATTGGAATAGGATTAGCCAATCAGAGACTTGAAATACAGAAATTTACAAGTTTAGGCGGTTGAAATCAATTCAGTTGCCTGCAGACAGTGTTAGTAACCAGACGTGTTGCCTGCAAACAGTGCTCATAACTGGATGCGTTGCTTGTGCATCCTCCAGAGATTTAATACGTATTCGTATGAGACGAAAATAGTATACGTGTTAAAAAGTATAATTAATTAATAAAAATAATCTCACAGCTCTCTATATCAGTGAAGTTTTATTTTAATCGTATCAAGTATTAATAAAAAGAAGTGATGTAAAATTATAATCTGTGTAAGCCTACATTCTTAGTCGCATCACAACGCTGCCTAAGAGAAACGTGTCTCTAACAAATACTGACGCAGCCGAATCAAACATAAATATTAAATATTTAAAAAAACAGTTTAATTACAAAGTTAATATATCTTTTTTAAACTTGGTGCAAAGGCCACCTTAAAATAAATTTGGGGCGAAGGCTACCGGAAACCGGGTACCATACGTGCGGTTGCAAAAACTACTACAAGCTTCGGCTCCCCAACAGTTGAAATATAATACAACTCCTACTTCAAATCGGCTTTTCATACGTAGCAGCAAACAACGTAAAGAACAATTCTACTTCAAATTGGTGTGCATACGTGGAGCGTAAAGAAACTAACTTCTTCAAATTGGGTTCCCAAACGTGGGGCTAACATCAGCAAATACTTCTTCAATCTCTGGTTTTGTATGAAAAGAGCTTGACCTATCGTTTAAGTCACCAGCCGCCACTGATTCATCACTTTCTTCCTAAAGAGTTGTTTTACGTTTACTTTCCAACGTTTACTTTACGCTGTTCGTGACAGACCTAGCACGTGGCGAGTAACCACCGTGTCAGGGAGACTGGGCGTTGAATTTCTTTCATACAAGGAGAAATCGTTTAAGTATGAACTCCCGTTAGTAACAGGAGATGAGTGCCCATGTTGTATGTCTCAGGATGATAAATGAAGATACATTTCTATGTTCCTTGAAAGGCAATGTTAGCAGATTTCTCTTGCTAATCAGTCTCAGCATAGATTTGTCATTTCTCTGCCTCTTTTTAAAATTCAGTTTTTGATCCGATCCGATAAAGCAGTTAAAACCGGATGCAGAATACATCTGTAAATAAATAATGTTACAAAGATTGGTGTTAGGTAGATAGGTACCACATGATTCTATTTTGTTAGTAAACACATGTTTAAGTGCCAGGTTCTCTGAAATATAGAGGATTAGCCAGTACGGATCTCAAAAGTTAAACAGATAATTTAAACACTCTAATAAACTAGTAACAGTTTAATCAACTACTGAAGCTGCTCAAAATGGCTACCAACTTCGATATATTTTGTGCATCATGTTGCTATGTGATGTCGAACTCTTGGAAACAGTTCAAACTCTGTCACACGGCGTGTCCGCGGACGTCCACATGTGTTTGTTTGGACGTAAGCTGCCTGTTTCATTTAAACGCCTCTCCAATCTCGGAAACATGGTGTGGGCTGGGTGGCGCCTGTTAGGGTAACGTTGTTGATAGAGCCTGCAAGCCTCTCTTACATTCCTTTGGCCTTCCCTGTAGATGAGAAGTATCGTGGTTTACTCTACATTTGTGTACAAGGCCACCATTGTTCATTCCCACTTCACGATAGCCGTACAAATGAATACTGTAGAGTATGAAACTGCTAAACAGAATAATACTGTAAACAGACCACAAGCTGCAGGTACGAGGGGCTTTAAAATAAAGTAATTTCTGAATTAAAACTGCTTTATTGTTTTTCAAAATATTCTCCTTTATAATCAATACAATTTTGCATCCGTTTGAACTATTTGTCAAAGCATTTATTCCAGTCTTCTTGAGACACCTCTAAAACATGGTGTTTGAAGGCATCAACGGCTTCTTCTGCCAATGAAAATCGTTGTCCATGCAGTTTATTCCTGATGTTCGGGAACAAAAAGAAGTCATTGGGTGCCAAATCAGGACTGTATGGCGGATGACCCATCAATTCAATTTTTTGAGCCTTCAAATACTCTGTTGTTAGACGAGATGTGGTGCACTCGCATTGTCTTGATGAAGAACGATTCTACCGTTCTTGTGGTTTTCCTTACTTCACCGAAGACTTCCGGCAAACAAATGGTTGTGTACCATTTGGCATTGACCGTTTTACGTTTCTCTAAAGGCACTGTTGCCAAATGGCCAGTTTTACTGAAAAAGCAGGCGACCATTTGCTTGGAAGTGCTTCGAGTGCGAACAACTTTTGTTGGATTTGCTTCATTTTGAAACACTCATACAGTCGACTGCTGTTTACGTTCCGGCTCATACGCATAGATCCATGATTCGTCACCTGTTGCAATCTTATATACGTCTTTTGAGGCACCGCCATTGTGTTTCTTGAGCATTTTTGTTCACCAATCGACACGAGCATCTTTTTGAGATTGCGTGAAATTATGTGGGATCCAACGAGAGCAAGCCTTTTTCACGGCTGAATAATCATGCAATATTTTATGTATGCTGGTGGAACCAATGTCTAGGGTTGCCTCAATCTCACAATATGTCGCATGCCGATCCTTCATTATTAGTTTTTGCACAGCATCAATGTTTTCTGGCACAACTGATTTTGGACGACCTTCACGAACTTCATCATTGAGTTAACGGCGGCCATGATTAAATTCGTTATACCAGCGTTTCACAATGACAAAGGATGGAGCTTCGTCGCCAAATGTGTAAGTTAGTTGATCGATGCACTCTTGTTTTGATAATCCACGTCGATAGTCGTAATAAATCAATGCACGACCATTTTCACGAGTTAATTCCATGTTTTTGTTGACACACAATTTTCAAGTTAGTGTAAACAAAACAAATGACGCTCTATTGACAAAATGTTTGAAGTAGATTATGGTAAAAAATGTCAAACTTTTCATTGGAAACATCAGATGGCACCTACAACATTCAGGGTTGCCAAGGCTCAAAATATAAATAGTGTCCCTCGTATGGTGTGCGTCTCGTAATAGTTAATGCATTAAACGACTCTTAACTAATGAATCTGACCGTCTACTGCACGTCGCGGGGTCTACCCGTTATTTACCTACAGTTATCCTTCCCCCTCCGGTTTCTGGCTATGAAATATGTTCACACGGTATTATACCTATCTACCACGGAGCCTTGTAACGTATAGTTTTCACACCTGTATATGGAGCGTCCAGGCAGACAATATACAGGGTTATTACAAAAGAGATAGACAACTTTGAAGTCCTATGAAACAAAAAATAAGTGCGATATTAACATAAATGTTGCACTGATATGTTGGGAAACTCTGGAAGTTTGCGTTGGTTGTGTTGTAGTTGGTAATCATTTACGTAATTGTTGTTACAGATACAGAAATGGCGAATCCTGTGGAAAAAGCATATTGTGTGCTAGAGCTTGCTAAAACAAATTCTGTAACTGTTGTCCAGTGACATTTCAAGCACATTTCCGGAAACCACCGACGACTAGACAATCGATCTGTGATTGGCACAGAAAATTTGAGACAACTGGCTGCGTGTGCAAAGGAAAGAGGCCGGGAAGACCACGTATCAGAAGGGGATGTTGAACGCAGTCGTAGTGTTTTTGCAAGATGACCACAGAAATCGACAAGGGCAAGCTTGGAGTTACAAATTCCACAATCAATTATACGGAAGCTTTTGCGAAAGCTATTAAAACTGACTTCTTACAGATTGCAGTTTGAAGTAGGTTGTTGCTTCACGTGTGGAAAGCCGATTTGAAGTAGGTGTATTATATTTCGACTGTTGGGGAGCCGAAATTGAAGTAGTTGCAACGTATAGTAAAAAGTTTCCGGTATGCTTCGCCCCGAATCTACTTTCCGGTGGCCTTTGCCCCAAATGTTTAAAAAATATTAACTTCGTAATTTTTGACTGTTTCTTTAAATATTATATATTTATGTTTGCCTCGGCTGCGTCAGTATTTATATATATATTTTTTTAGAGACATGAATGTCTTAGCAGGGACGGTGCGACTGAAAAATGCAGGCTTACACAAATTATAATTTTTAATTCACTCCCTTTTATTAATTCTTGACACGATTTAAATAACGCTTCACTGATATAGAGAGCTGTAAGATTCTTTTATTAAATACTTGCACTTTTTAAACACGTAAACTATTTTCGTCTCACACTGAATACATATTAAATTTCTCGAGGACGCATCTCGCGTCCGGTTAGGAACACTGTCTACAACCAACGCGTCCGGTTATGAGCACTGTCTACAAGCAACTAACTTGATTTCTACCGCCTAAATTTGTAAATTTCTGTATTTCAAGTCTCTAATTGGCTATTCCTAATCCAATAGAATACGTTTATTTAACTTAAGCTTTTTTCTGGTTGTTGATTGGCTATTTTATAAACTGTCACAAAAATTACATTACTGTTGCTCCAAGAATGACTAGTAGTATTATTACACCTTCTTCTCATTACTGCCCCAAGGTACCTCATTATTAGCAACTTTTAACCTATTATTCTCGCAGCTCCTACATTTTTAAATTAGTAATACATTGAGATAACATTATTACATGTATACAATAATATAAACATATACAATGACTGTAATCTACACTTTATATGTATTCTTACATACACATATTGCTTTAAGACGGCCTGTTATTGAATTTATATATTATATAATTAGACTGAAATCATTTAAGTGTTAAAAATACTGCCTCAAGTTCCTTGCAGTAGCTATATGAAGAAGACAAGGTAGGACGTCAAGATTTCTGCATAGAAATGTAATAAAGACTTCAGTGAATGAATAGTTTTCAGTGAGGAACCAACTTTCCACTTCAGTGGAAAAGTGAATAAACAAATGTTCGAATATAGGGAACTGAAAAACCAAGGCCTGTGGTGAAACATGTGCGGGACTCTCCCAAAATTAATGTATTTTGTACGGTATACCACACCAAGGTGTATGACCCCTTCTTTTTTGCAGAAAAATCTGCTGTGTTACACTCACATGACTTTCTCTACTCTTGTACAAACTATTTTTACAAAAGCTTATTCTCCATATGCTTCATGTTATTCGAGATGTTAGTCTTATTGCTAATTTTCTTGTAGGTGCAAGGGAAATATGGTAGGCTTTAAGCGATAGTCAAATGTTTTAAGAGCTGGTTGCTATGTGGAGTATTCCATTCTCTTTGTATGTCCAGGACATAAAAAAATGAATAACAAATTCCCATTTGAGAAAAAGTACTGGAAAATTTAAGGGAATAACAAGCAATATCTCGAAAATGGTTCACTCAACATAAAAAATGTATAAGACATAAATTGTGTATTTTAACGCAATCTACATTTTTTGTGTAGTAAAATTTTGTCTATCTCTTATGGTTTACCAGTTATGCAAAGCCGTTCACAATGAAGAATACTTTTGGAGACATTCCCAGAAAATTTGAGATATACATTTCATTTGTCATGAAAATATCTTAAACATATGATATTTTAATCAAAATCGTTATAGCCATTTTTGAGAAAATTAACATTTTCGAAAAAAATTTCATGTAAAGGTTAATATGGGGTGGGGGGATTTTCCTGAAAACCTTCGTGTCGTATTTCTGGAAGATACTGAACCTAAATACCAAGTTTGGTGTTTATCGGACTGTTCGTTTCTGAGTTATGCTGTTCACAGACACGCACACACAGACACACACACGAACATGTTTCCAAAAATGCTTTTTTTGGATTCAGGGCATCTCAAAACATATATTTTGGGTGAAATCTCAGTATCGAATTTTTGGGTGGGATACAATACTTCCCCTACTTACTATACGTATTTGAGAAAGTAAAAACAGTAACAGGACCTATATATGTGTATATGTTACAGCTTTGGTTGACGCCCCAACTCTATGAGCAAATAGAAAGGGAAAGCTTGAGCTTCCAGCATAATGGAACTCCGCCTCACTGCCACACAAATGTTAGACTTTACTTGGATGAAATTTTACCACAGCATTGGATTGGCCGTGCTACAGACTGCAATAACTCTTTGCTCCGTTGGCCACCGAGAAGTCGTGATCTCACGCCGTGTGACGTTTTCCTTTGGGGATTTGTCAAAGATAGAGTTTCCGTCCTCCACTTCCAAACGATTTAGATGACATGAAGGAACGTATGAGAAGAGCCGTGGCAAATGTCGATACAGATATGTTACATTGCGTTTGGGATGAACTTGATTATCGTCTTGGTGTGTGTCATGTGACGCAGGGATCACACCTTTGTGAGTTCACAAACTAAACTTCAATACTTCCTCTACACGACAGTGTAAACAGATTCATTATATAATTAATATTTATGGATTTATAACACATTGATAGTGTTTATTTCTTTTTACTTTCTCTACTACGTATAGTAAGTAGGGGAAGTACTGTATTCCACCCAAAAATTCGATACCGAGATTTCACCAAAAATACATGTTTTGAGACCACCTGAATCCAAAAAAAAAGCATTTTTGGAAACGTGTTTCAGTATCTTCCAAAGATGCGACACGAAGGTCTTCAAGAAAATCCCCCCACCCCAGATTACCCATACATAGAACATTTTTGGAAAATTTTAATTTTCTCAAAAATGGCTCTAACGATTTTGATTAAAATATCATATGTTTAAGATACTTTCATGACAAATGAAATGTATACCTCGAATTTTCTGGGAATGTCTCCAAAAGTATTCTTCATTGTGAACGACTTTTGCATAACTGGTAAACCATAAGATTTTACTACACAAAAAATGTAGATTGCGTTAAAATACACAATTTATGTCATATACCTATATTTTTTGTTGAGTGAACCATTTTCGAGCTTTTGCTTGTTATTCCCTTAAATTTTCCAATACTTATACTTTTTCTCAAATTCGTTATTCATTTTTTTTTGTCATGGACATTCAATGAGAATGGAATGCGCCACATAGCAACCAGCTCTTAAAACATTTGACTATCGCTTAAAACCTACCAATTCCCCTTGCATCTACAAGAAAATTAGCAATAAGATTAACATCTCGATTAACATGAAGCATATGGAGAATAAGCGTTTATAAAAATAGTTTGTACAAGAGTAAAGAAATTCATGTGAGTGTAACACATCAGATTTTATAATAACCCTGCATAAAAGTATTATAACCTGACAGCATAATTAACAGGAAGAATGGAAAGGTTTTTCTTGATGTAGTTTTTCGACTTTCCTGTTGCAAAATCTTCATCGTTTGTAGCCGAAGTAGCTGATGAAGTCTTCCTGTGGAACGGAGAGGAATCATTTTTAAACGGATTATAAGAAAAGCTACAGCGGATAAACGAAATGTGGAAGAAACTGATGAAAGACGTCAAAACATTTTCTGGCACTGGATGTACCACCATTAATATCTTTGTCACTGGAGAAAGCTGAAGGGATAAGGAAGGGATCCAACACGCACCTGACACGGTACAAAATGGCATGCTGTTAGTGTCATCCCTTGTCACATCATGCCTTGACGTGCATACACAGGCATTCTCAGGAAGCGTGTCACTCTTGTGTCGCAACATGTGCACTTATAGGTGCTCCTCTCACACAGGGTGCCCCTCAGTTTACTTCAAGTGTCGCAAATACTACTGTCCCCAGGTGTTGTGCTTGCTGCTCCAGTCTGAACATTACGTGTTAATCTGTTTTTAAAGTTGAACTCGAATTTATTATTACGGTAATGTTTGTACTAATACCTTTAAGTCCGTCCAGCGGAGTACAAGTATGGTAGTTTTAAGGATTGCCAAAAGTTGCTTTGTAATGGTTACATTATTACGTTTGCCAACTTTTACGGTCTGTCCGTAAAATACAGCATGTAAGTTTATTGGTGCCATATATTTGGGGGACGTGTTCCTGACATCAAAACAGTAAAAAAAACGTTCATTAGAACATCAGTCTGAAAATCATTTATTTCAGAGTTACAACACAAAATCGAAAGTTACAAAAATTTCTCGAAGTGGCTTCCTCTTGCTTCGATGCATGCAGTAAGCCTGCGTTCCATGCTCTGGCGTACTCTGTTGAAAATTCCTGATGCGTTTCGTATTTGGTCAAATCCAGTTTGGATACGTCCTCTCAAAATGTCAACAACAGGTACAGGAGTCGCATAAACCAAGGACTTCAAATGTCCCCAGACGAAGAAATCCATTGGATTCAAATCAGGCGATCGAGCAGGCCAAACAATGGGTTCCCCTCGACCAGTCCATCATTGCGGAAATCGATCATTCAAAAACTTACAAACTATCATACTGAAATGAGCTGGAGCACCATCGTGTAAAAACCACATTCGCTGGATGATGTCCAGAGACGCATTATCAGTTAAGTGATGCAACTCATTTCTGAGAAACTGGAGATAGATTTGTCCATTCAGACGCGGAGGGAAGAAGTAGGAACCAATAAGGTGATCATGAATAATTCTACCCTAAACTTTGAGAGAGAACCTCTGTTGATGGTTGTCCTGTCGTACTTCATTAGGATTTTCAAATGCCCAGTTATGAGTGTTATGAAAATTGAGGATACCGTCGCGAGTAAAACCAGCCTCATCCGTGAATAAGATACAGGCTAGGAAATCGATGAACACAGCGCACTGCTGTAACATGCGTTGACAGAAACGTCTTCTTGGCTCAAATTCCGCCTCATTTAATCCTTGCACACGTTGAAGGTGATACGGGTACGGAAGATGTTCATGCAGAATTCTCCAGATAGTCATATGACTAACTCTTTCCATTACAGCCATACGTGTTGTGCTTTGTGATGGGTCTGCATCCACAGCACGAAGAATTTGTTCAAGCTCAATGCCTCGTACCGCTGTTGGTCTCCCAACATCCCTAGTACTCCTCTCAAATGTGCCATTCTCTCTCAAGCGTTGGTGAATTCGTGCGAATGTTCTTGCACACGGTAACAGCCTGTCAGGGTGCCTTTCTGCATAAAGTTCACGTGCTCGTGCTGCGTTGCTGTCTGCACGGCCATACGTGTAATGCATATCCGCCTGTTCACTCATGGAATACATCTTCTTTGACCTATAACAACGAAACGGTTGACTTTTAGATCCATGTACATATGAACTTTCTTTACTGTTTTGATGTCAGGAACACGTCCCCCAAATATATGACACTAATGAAGATACATCCTGTACAAGGGAACGGAAGTCTTTTTTTCGAGTTTGCGGCAAAGGCGTTTTACGGCATAATGGACAGTTTCAAAGTATTAGAGATTTTCATATGGATGTGACAAAGCATTGTAACTTAAGATTACATACTGAATGTACCGCGCTAATTGGTATACAGTGTTATGATAAACCAAAGCTTATCTGTGTATCTATCCTTCACGATCATGGTCCCCTTCATTGAGCTGCAACAAAATGTATAGCGTGCGAATTTAAAGTTTTATACCTCTAGTATCCAAACAGTAAATGGACGCGAACATTCAGTAATGGACGACGAATTGTAAAGTCAACTCCTTCGTATAAGTTATCTTATTCGCATCCTATGGCTGCGAGATATAGGTTTGACATTTTTGTGGCTCTTTAGTTTATTGTTCATATGAAGTCTATATTTAGACTATAAATATGCATAATAGCCTAGAAAGTGGCGCTCTTCGCTATTTAATAAGTTTTATTAGGTCTCAGGAAAAATTGCGCTATGTGTGGCAGAAAGAAGTATCACTACCAGGTCTTCAAGGATTCTTATAAAACTGAATTACTACTTACTTTACATGCAGTTTTTGTTCATTTATTGCACTACAAATGTAATGCTCTCTAAATTCCATATCATCGCAAAATAATTACGCTTTTCTGGACAAGGAAAAGTTTTCGGGTTTCAGTTCAGGAAGTTGGCAAATGTTCATTGTTATACAGGCTACAAGAGCAATTACAGAAACAGAAAATAATACTAGGGCAATTTGGAAAGTAAGCTCCGGTCTCGAGACCTTTTATCATTCTCGTACAGCGCTGAGTGAAAAAATTAATTTGAGTTTTATTTATGGACGCTATCCACCGGCTTTACTTCCCTTCCGAAGGATGCCATGCTAAGATTTTTACTCCTGAAAAAAATCCATCGCTCTCAGCCGGGTTTGAACCCGCGACCTCGGGAGCATGCACCACGGAGTACGAGGCTCCGAGTGACCAACACATACTCCAAACATGAAGAAATAGTTTGGGCCATGACGATTTGAAACGGATGAGGGGCCCAAAGAGAGCATCATTAGGTATCTACAATCACAGGACTTTTACGTGGGGGGATTTCAAACCTTGTGAAGTGTACGGCAAATGTGTGAATGTACTCAGCACACATAGTTTGTCGAGCTGCAAAGTCTTCAGGCTCAGTCTTGTGCATTATCTGAATGTGATAAGGGCGTTTTCTTCAGGGTATAGCGTATGGTAGTAGTAGTTTGTGCAACTTCTAGCTCCCCGTTCAGTCTCCTGGTAGATGCGTTGAAACTTCGTGTAGTAACTTGCACTGTTTGTGATGTTGCTGGCCTCCCCGAACTTCTCTCATCCACAACAGTGTCAGTGTTTTCGAACTTGTTCATCAGATCTCTGATACCTTGTCTGCTAGGACCTGGTAGCCTGAATTTCCTTAAGAAACCTTGCTGGACCTGTACTTATGTCATTCAACGCAGTCGAACTGAAACGACCACTATTCTTTCTTATATTCCAATTACCTATAAAAGGTGTTTAATCATAAATGATATCAGGAAAATGCCAAGAGGCTTTTGAATCACCCTGTATGAGGGATTACGTGGAACTGTAATGAGTAGAGAAATTCTTGCGAGTGTACGCGTCAGATTTGTATTTATATCGTTGAAGTTTTGTTTTCCTGTTGCAGAATTCAGGACGTTTAGAGTAAGTTGAATAACAGGGAGAGCTCTATGGATTATGTTTGTATAAATGTGGATTTTAAAGATGAAAATAGACGTTTTGTTACCACGAATTTTTAAAAAAATGTAACTTGTACTCACATGACTTTCTCTACTCTTGTACAAACTATTTTTACAAGCGCCTTATTCTCCATCTACTTCATGTTAATCGAGATAAACATTTGCAGAAACTATCTTCTTGCTAATTTTTTTGTATGTGCAAGAGGAATGTGGTAGGCTTTAAGCGACATTCAAATCTTTTAAGAGCTGGTTGCTATGTGGAGCATTGATTCTCTTTGTATTCCAGGATATACAAAAAAAAAAGAATAACGAATTCCCATTTGAGAAAGAGTGTAAGTATTGGAAAATTCAAACAAATAACAAGGAATATCTCGGAAATGGTTCACTCGGCAAGAAAAAATTAGGACATAAATTGTGTGTTTCGACGAGATCTACATTTTTTGCGTAGTAACATTTTGTCTCTCTCTTACGGTTTACCAGTTATGCGAAAGTCATTCAGAATGAAGAGGACTTTTAGGAACATTCCCAGAATATTCAAGATATACATTTCATTGCCATAAAATATCTTAAACATATGATATTTTAATTAAAATCGTTAGAGCCATTTTTGAGACCAACATTTTCGAAAAATGTTCCACGTAAAGGATATTCTGGGGTGGGCGGATTTTCTTGAAAATCTTTGTGTCGCATCCTTTGAAGATACTAAACTCAAATCCCAAGTTAGTATTTATCCGACTTTAGTTTTTGAGTTATGCTGTTCACAGACTGACAGACACACGCGCGGGCGGACATGTTTCCAAAAATGCTTTTTTTTGGATTCAGGGCACCTCAAAACATGTATTTTGGGTGAAAGCTCGGTATCGAAATTTTGGGTGCAATTCAATACTCCCCCTAAAAATTAGTCAATCAAAAAAGATTGTAATGATGTAACCTTTTAAAGTTTGTTAATATTTGTGAGAAAAAGTAACAACTTTTTCGAGTATTTAGGATACACATTTGGCATTTTACCATAATATTATTCATCTTTTTCTCTCTTCTGCCAGTAACTACAAGCAAACGCTTTTTAGCCAATGTGCGGTATCATTGATGCCTTATTCACCAACTAGAATTGAACTTAATCAATAGTTTTAAAGTATGGCATTCAAAAACTAATACTAACTGATAGTTTGTTCTCCTACAGTCATTTTTATTCCTATAATCTCTTAGATTCCACTAGGAATCTAGGAAGCCTATTCTTATGCATTTTCCGGTTTACTATTGGCGGTTCGCACAAACTGTAGAAAAGGCGAGATATGATGATCTGCGAATCTAAAATATAATAGAAGCAGTAAAAGATATAACGCTGAGATGAAAAATCTGACGTGTTACACTCACATTACTTTCTCTACTCTTGCACAAACTATTTTTACAAACGCTTATTCTCCATATGCTTCATGTTAATCGAGATGTTAATCTTATTCCTTAATTTTCTTGTAGATGCAAGGGGAAAATGGTAGGCTTTAAGCGATAGTCAAATATTTTAAGAGGTGGTTGCTATGTGGAGTATTCCATTCTCTTTGCATTACCAGGACATAAAAAAATCTGTGTTACACTCACATGACTTTCTCTACTCTTGTACAAACTATTTTTACAAACGCTTACTCTACATATGCTTCATGTTAATCGAGATATCGAGATGTTAATCTTATTGCTAGTTTTCTTGTAGATGCAAGTGGAATTGGTAGGCTTTAAGCGTTTAAGGGCTGGTTGCTATGTGGAGTATTCCATTCTCTTTGTATTACCAGGACAAAAAAATGAATAACGAATTTTAGAAAAATTATAAGTATTGGAAAATTTAAGGCAATAACAAGCAATATCTCGAAAATGGTTCACTCAACAACAAAAATGTATATGACATAAATTGTGTATTTTAACGCGATCTACATCTTTTTTGTGTAGTAAAAGTTTGTCTATCTCTTATGGTTTACCAGTTATGCAAAAGTCGTTCACAATGAAGAACACTTTTGGAGACATTCCCAGAAAATTCTATATATACATTTCATTTGTCATGATAATATACTAAATATATGATACTTTAATCAAAATCGTTAGAGCCATTATTGAGAAAATTAAAATTTTCGAAAAATGTTCCATGTAAAGCGTAGTCTGGGGTGGGGGGATTTTCTTGAAAACCTTCGTGTCGCATTCCTGGAAGATACTGAACCTAAATACCAAATTTGATGTTTATCTGACTGTTCGTTTCTGAGTTATGCTGTTCACAGACAGATAGACACACACACAGACAGAAACACACACACGCGCGCGCGCGCGGACATGTTTCCAAAAGTGCTTTTTTTCGATTCAGGGGGCCTCAAAACATGTATTTCCGGTGAAATCTCGGTATCGAATTTTTGGGTGGAATGCAATACTTCGCCTACTTACTCTACGTAGTAGAGAAAGTAAAAAAGCATTTTTGGAAACATGTCCGTGTGTGTGTGTGTCTGTCTGTGAACAGCATAACTCAGAAACGAACAGTCAGATAAACATCAAATTTGGTATTTAGGTTCAGTATCTTCCAGAGATGCGACACGAAGGTTTTCAAGAAGATCCCCCCACCCTCCTGAGACCTCCTGAGACCTCCTGAATCCAAAAAAAGCATTTTTGGAAACATGTCCGCGTGTGTGTCTGTGTGTGTGTGTGTCTGTGTGTGTGTGTGTGTGTGTGTCTGTGAACAGCATAACTCAAAAACGAACAGTCCGATAAGCACCAAACTTGGTATTTAGGTTCAGTATCTTCCAGAGATGCGACACGAAGGTTTTCAAGAAAATCCCCTCACCCCAGACTACCATTTACATGGAAGATTTTTCGAAAATTTTAATTTTCTCAAAAATGGCTCTAACGATTTTGATTAAAATATCATATGTTTAACATAATGTCATGAGAAATGAAATGTATATCTCGAATTTTCTGGGAATGTCTCCAAAAGTATTCTTCATTGTGAACGACTTTTGCAAAACTGGTAAACCATACGAGATAGACAAAATTTTACTACACAAAAAATGTAGATCGCATTAAAATACACAACTTATGTCATATACATTTCTTTTGTTGAGTGAACCGTTTTCGAGATATTGCTTGTTATTTCCTTAAATTTTCCAATACTTATACATCTTCTCAAATTTGTTATTCATTTTTACTTTCTCTACTACGTATAGTAAGTAGGGGAAGTATTGCATTCCACCCAAAAATTCGATACCGAGATTTCACCGGAAATACATGTTTTGAGACCTCCTGAATCCAAAAAAAGCATTTTTGGAAACATGTCCGTGTGTGTGTGTGTGTGTGTGTGTGTGTGCGTGTGTCTGTGTGTGTGTGTCTGTGAACAGCATAACTCAAAAACTAACAGTCGGATAAACACCAAACTTGGTATTTACGTTCAGTATCTTTCAGAGATGCGACACGAAGGTTTTCAAGAAAATCCCCCCACCCCAGACTACCCTTTACATGGAACATTTTTTGAAAATTTTAATTTTCTCAAAAATGGCTCTAACGATTTTGATGAAAATATCATATGTTTAAGATAATGTCATGAGAAATGAAATGTATATCTCGAAATTTCTGGGAATGTCTCCAAAAGTATTCTTCATTATGAACGACTTTTGCATAAGTGGCAAACCATAAGAGATAGACAAAGTTTTACTACACAAAAAATGTAGATCGCGTTAAAATACACAACTTATGTCATATATATTTTTTTGTTGAGTGAACCGTTGCCGAGATATTGCTTGTTATTTCCTTAAATTTTCCAATACTTATACATCTTCTCAAATTTGTTATTCATTTTTACTTTCTCTACTACGTATAGTAAGTAGGGGAAGTATTGCATTCCACCCAAAAATTCGATACCGAGATTTCACCGGAAATACATGTTTTGAGACCTCCTGAATCCAAAAAAAGCATTTTTGGAAACATGTCCGTGTGTGTGTCTGTGTGTGTGTGTGTGTGTGTCTGTGTGTGTGTGTGTCTGTGTGTGTGTGTGTCTGTGAACAGCATAACTCAAAAACTAACAGTCGGATAAACACCAAACTTGGTATTTACGTTCAGTATCTTTCAGAGATGCGACACGAAGGTTTTCAAGAAAATCCCCCCACCCCAGACTACCCTTTACATGGAACATTTTTCGAAAATTTTAATTTTCTCAAAAATGGCTCTAACGATTTTGATGAAAATATCATATGTTTAAGATAATGTCATGAGAAATGAAATGTATATCTCAAAATTTCTGGAAATGTCTCCAAAAGTATTCTTCATTATGAACGACTTTTGCATAACTGGTAAACCATAAGAGATAGACAAAGTTTTACTACACAAAAAATGTAGATCGCGTTAAAATACACAACTTATGTCATATATATTTTTTTTTGTTGAGTGAACCGTTTCCGAGATATTGCTTGTTATTTCCTTAAATTTTCCAATACTTATACTTTTTCTCAAATTCGTTATTCATGTTTACTTTCTCTACTACGTATAGTAAGTAGGGGAAGTATTGCATTCCACCCAAAAATTCGATACCGAGATTTCAGCGGAAATACACGTTTTGAGACCTCCTGAATCCAAAAAAAGCATTTTTGGTAACATGTCCGTGTGTGTGTCTGTGTGTGTGTGTGCGTGTGTGTGTCTGTGAACAGCATAACTCAAAAACGAACAATCGGATAAGCACCAAACTTGGTATTTAGGTTCAGTATCTTCCAGAGATGCGACGCGAAGGTTTTCAAGAAAATCCCCCCACCCCAGACTACCCTTTACATGGAACATTTTTCGAAAATTTTAATTTGCTCAAAAATGGCTCTAACGATTTTGATGAAAATATCATATGTTTAGGGTAATGTCATGAGAAATGAAATGTATATCTCGAAATTTCTGGGAATGTCTCCAAAAGTATTCTTCATTGTGAACGACTTTTGCATAACTGGTAAACCATAAGAGATAGACAAAATTTTACTACACAAAAAATGTAGATTGCGTTAAAATACACAACTTATGTCATATACATTTCTTTTGTTGAGTGAACCGTTTTAGAGATATTGCTTGTTATTTCCTTAAATTTTCCAATACTTATACTTTTTCTCAAATGCGTTATTCATTTTTTTTATGTCCTGGACATGCAAAGAGAATGGAATGCGTCACATAGCAACCAGCGTTAAAATATTTGACCATCGCTTAAAAGCTACTATATTTTCCTTGCATCTACAAGAAAATTACCAATAAGATTGACATCTCGATATCTCGATTAACATGAAGCATATGGAGAATAGGCGTTTGTAAAATTAGATTGTACAAGAGTGGAGAAAGTCATGTGAGTGTAACACATCAGATCTTTTTTTATTCAGGGGCTCTAAAAACATATATTTTCGGTGAAATCTCGGTATCGAATTTTTGGGTGGAATACAATACTTCCCCTACTTACTATACTAGTAGAGAAAGTAATTACTTCGTTCTCACAATGTAATCACATCAGCGATTGTACTAAAAGTACACCGAGCGGGATGGCTGAAACAGTAACGTAACCCGTATTCGATAGGTCCCGTGTACGATTCCCGGCGACCGCCTACTCTGGTGCATGTTTCTTTTACGTGGTTTCGGGGTCGACAGGCGAATGCTGGGGTAGTTTATTTTCTACCACGACTTCCTTTCCGTGACTTGGCTTTCATTCGGCTTTCTTCTCATTCTACAGGTGTGTTTCTCGTTGTGTATGGTGGTGCCGGACAGATGGCGAGGATGCATGCTGACGGGGAGTATTCTTTCCAGTAAGCATTTCCAAGCGCGTCTCTGTGGCCTCCTGTATGGACCCTTCACTTCACCCCTTCCTCCTGGGGTTGTAGGCACAATAGATCTCTGTAGGTCGCGGTGCAGAGGTGTCGTCCTATAACATATATACTAAAGGTACAAAAAAAGCCTCGTTCTCACATTGTAATCACTTCAGTAATCCGCTAAAAGTACCGAATCCTCTTTTGCTTATAATTTTTCTTAAGTAATTCAGTTGAGCTTTCAAAGTCGTGCTTGTTGTCATCTCGAACTTCAGTCTGTAAATAATAATTATGACTTCACATCGGATTTTGTATACAAATGCACACTTTGTTTTTACTGCAATATTTCATCATTATTCTTTGTATCGACACCTGTTTTTAAAAATGTTAATTTTAAAATTAATATTTAAACACATTGACGACAAAATAATAAAGCCCATATCATTTCAAAGTAAACTTGAGAGGGCTCTTTTAAATCATGCAGGAAAGTAAAGCGGTCAATTTGCAGTGTTTTGGAGAGAATAAGCATCTACAAGGTAAAAACGGAGTGCTTCCTGCAGAAATTTCCCCAGAGTTGGATTGAATTAAGAAGCGGAGGGGATTCGGCATCGATCCAGCGAGGATGTTGTGCCGTCGGACCACGAGAGGCGCTCCCGTGCGGGAGGGATGAGGTGAAGGGGGACACCGGGCGGCCGGGACCAGGAGTGATGGCACAGTAATGACAGGGTCCCTACAGTTTCCAGATTAGCCGTCCCAGCAGTCGGACAGGGTACAACGCCCGCCTCCCAAGGGGCGGTCTTTATACCCCGACAACCAGCCGAAAACTCAGGGACGGAGAAAGTTCACAGAAAGCATCCTTTTCCCCTGCTATGCTGTACCGAAACACCATGACGACACTTTCAACCCTGAAATAGGCCAAACGGGGTAAAGGATAAACGAAATGGAGGGACAGGAAGTTCGGGGGTGAAAGAAACTAATCCAGTATTTGCATGACGACCCGAAAACCCTTAAAACACCGTAGATCAGAGTGGGCGGTCGCAGGGGATCGAATCGGGGATGTCCCAGATGCAGGCCAAAGACGCTACCGCTCGGTTCCCTAGAGTTATAAGTGCTTTCAAATGTTGCCCAGTAACATCTGTAGACGTGGAAAGATCATTCTAAGCATAAAACTTGTGTTAGCCGATAAATGTCATAAAGTTACAACTGAGCGTTTTGAGAAAATGATCATTGTATACTGTAAATTAAATTACAACGATCAGAATGATGTCTAAGAAAGCATACATATTGTAAGCACTAAAAGGTATATACAAGCTTAAAGTAAGCAATTTTAGCACGCTTAGTGCATATTTTCGAAATTATAGAGCCTTTTACTTTCTCTTCTACGTAAAGTAAATAGAGGAAGTATTGTATTCCACCCAAAGATTATTCCATGCCAAGATTTCACAGGAAATATATGTTTTGGCGCCGTCTAAACACAAAAAAGCATTCTTAGAAAAACGTCTGCGTCTGACTGTGAATGGCATAACTCAAAAAAGAAAAGTCGCTTAAATAGAAAACTTAGTATTCATGTTCAGTAAACTACTCTTTAAATGAAAAAAAATTATTATTTTTTATTTTCTCAAAAATAGCTCTATAAATTTTGATTAAAATACCATACGTTTAAGACTTTTGCACGACAATTAGAAAGCATATCTTGAATTTTGAGGCAGTGATTTTAACTCTAAAATGAATTCAGTCTAATTATATAATATGTAAATTCAATAACAGCCCGCCTTAAAGCCATATATGTATATAACAATATATAAAAAATGTATGCAACAGTCATTGTATATGTTTGTATTATTGTATCCATGTGTAATAATGTTATGTGAATGTATTACGTAATTTAATAATGCAGGAGCTGTGACAAATAGGTTAAAAGTTGCTAACAATGAGGTAACTATGAGGTAACCTTGAGGCAATAATGAATTTGAAAGTTTAAATGCTACTAGTCATTATTGGAGCAACAATATTGTAAATTTTGAGACAGTTTAAAAATAGCCAGTCAACAACCAGAAAAAGCTTTAGTTAAATGAAGGTATTCTATTGGATTAGGAATACCCAATCAGAGACTTGAAATACAGAAATTTACAAGTTTAGGCGGTTGAAATCAATTCAGTTGCCTGCAAACAGTGTCCTTAACTGGACGCGAGACACGTCCTCGAGAAGTATGATACGTATTCGTGTGGGGCGAAAATAGTTTACGTATCAAAAAGTGCAAGTATTTAATAAAAACATCTCACAGCTAGCTCTCTATCAGTGAAGTGTTATTTAAATCGTATCAAGCATTAATAAAAGGAGTGAAGTAAAATTATAATCTGTGTAAGCCTACATTCTTAGTTGCACCACAACCCTGCTAAGAGAAACGTGTCTCTAACAATAATACTGACGCAGCCGAGGCATACATAAATATTTAATACTTAAAGAAACAGTCAAATTACAAAGTTAATATTTTTAAAAATTGGGGTAAAGGCTACCAGGTACCATAAGTGCGGTTGCAACTACTTCGAGTTTGGCTCCCCAACAGTTGAATTATAATACAACTCCTACTTCAAATTGGCTTTCCATACGTGAAGCAACCACCTTCTTCAAATTGACGCCCAAAGAGTGGTGCAAATAACGTAACAAAACAGCTTCTCAAATTTCTGTGAATAGCCTCTGAGGTCTTCTTCATTCTGAATTGCTTTTGCATAATTAATAAACCGTAAGGGTAAGACGCAATCTTACTGCATCAAAAATTTTGATCTTGTTAAACCACACAATTTATGTCCTATATTGTCACTTTCTCTACCAACATACCTAGTAAGTAGAGAAAGTATTGCATTCCACCCAAAAATTTGATATCGCGATTTACCGGAAATACATATTTTGAGACCCCCGAATCCAAAAAGTCACTTTTAGAAAAAGGTCAGGGTGTGTCTGCGAACACCATAACTCAAAAACGAAAACTTAGATAAATACCAAACTTAGTATTTGGGTTCAATAGCTTCCAAAGATAAGACACGGAAATTTTCAAGAAAATCCATGCACGCCAAACTACCCTTTACATGGAACTTTTTACGAAAATTTTGAATTTCTAAGAAGTGGCTTTAACGATTATGATTAAAATGCAATATATTAAAGATATTTACATGACAAACAAAATGTTTATCTTGAGTTTTCTGGTAGTAGTCTGTAAAGTTCTCTTCTTTCGGAAGGAGTTTTGTATAATTTTTGCTAAACGTTAAGCGACAGACGAAAACGTACCACACAAAAAATTTAGACCTCTTTAAAACATACAATTTATTACAAATAAGATTTTTTTGTGGCACAAGCTCTTTCTGAGATATCCGCTATTATAGCTTCCAATTGTCCATTTCTTGGTCATTCTCTTAAAGTCCTGTCAACATTCAGTTGTTTCTCGCGATGAATGGAAACAGTATGGAATTTTAAGGCAGCATATAACGTCCAGTTCTTAAACATTTGACTATCGCTATTCCCTTTGTATCTATAACGAAATGTGTAATGTAGCTATTTCTGCAAAGGGTTATCTGGATTAAAATGAAGTAGATAGGAAAATAAACTTTCGTAATAATAATATATATACCACTGATAAACGATAGAGAGAAAGTCATGTGAATGTAACACATCAGATATTTATACTTACAACGAAATCTGTACATTATAATGAAGATTTAATACTGTTAACAAGAAGGAATGTACGAATAGTTAATTTGTAGAAGAGTGAGTAGAGAAGGTCATGTGAATGCAACATATCGGAATGTTTTGCTTAGTTAATTTAATTAAGCTGAAATATGTATGATGGCAACAAGCATTCGTAAACCGTAATTAATTTTCCGAAAACCTATCGGCACTCGTAGTATTACTGAAGATAAGCTAATTTGAGTTTGCTTGAACGCAAGTTAGCAGAGTGTGTTTTGTATTGCGTCTGAAAGTTGTTTACTTATCTTGGACAGCTAAAACGGGCGCGTGCTGCATCAAATGTTTGGTCTGTGGCGCAAGTCAGTCATTCCAGACGTTAAGTGACCCATTTATGTTTCGTGCATGAAGTGTCAGTCATCCGGCTGTACGGGTTCCCTAATGAAATTAATTTAAGACGTGTAACATTTGGGAGTGAGCCGGTGGCGACCCAGAATAGCGCATGCGTGACCAAGGTTGTGCAGGTAGAGCTTCTTTCTTGCATCGGGGTGAAGGGCATCGCTCGACGTAACATGGCGTGACAGAGAGAGCGAGAGAGCGAGGGTGGGTAGCTCACTTCGGGTCCTGGCCGACGTCTCGCGTCACGCCAGCGGCGGCTCGTGCGAGCTTATTCCAACATGACAGTGTTCTAATATATTAGTTTACTCTTCCTTATTTGTTCCAAAAATGCTACATTATGGAAACAACGATTTTAAATCTCATGTGTTACATTCACATGGCTATCTCTACACACTATTGCTTATTACTTTCTCTACCACATATTCAGGATGGACCATTTAAGTTGAGACTGTACAATATCTGCAAAACTAAACGTTGTCTTGAATAAAAGTTGCTTGATATTATGGGGGAAAGTAAATACCATTGGTCATCTTTTATTTTGAGGACGTTGTGATGGTAATTTTAGGTTCAATTTAAGTTTTTTAAATCGGAACCTACCTTTTTACTTTCTCTACTACGTTTAGTAAGTAGGGGAAGTATTGTATTCCACCCAAAAATTCGATACCGAGATTTCACCGGAAATATGTTTTGAGAACCCCTGAATCCAAAAAAAAATTTTGGAAACATGTCCGTGTGTGTGTGTGTGTCTGTGAACAGCATAACTCATAAACGAACAGCGATTAAACACCAAACTTGGTATTTAGGTTCAGTATCCTCCAGAGATGCGACACGAAGGCTTTCAAAAAAAATCCCCCCACCCCAGATTACCCTTTACATGGAACATTTTACGAACATTTTAATTTTCTCAAAAATGACTAACGATTTTGATTAAAATATCATATATTTAAGATATTTTCATGACAAATTAAATGTATATCTTGAATTTTCTGGGTATATTTCCAAAAGCATTCTTCATTGTGAACGACTTTTGCATAACTGGTAAACCATAAGAGATAGACAAAATTTTACTGCACAAAAAATGTAGATCGCGTTAAAATACACAATTTGTCATATACATTTTTTTGTTGAGTGAACCATTTTTGAGATATTACTTGTTATTCCCTTAAATTTTCCAATACTTATACTTTTTCTCAAATGGGAATTCGTTATTCATTTTTTTTGTCCTGGACATGCAAAGAGAATGGAATACTCCACATAGCAACCAGCTCTTAACATATTTGACTATCGCTTAAAGCCTAGCAATTCCCCTTGCATCTACAAGAAAATTAGCAATAAGATTAACATCTCGATTAACATGAAGCATATGGAGAATAAGCGTTTGTAAAAATAGTTTGTACAAGAGTAGAGAAGGTCATGTGAGTGTAACACATCATAAAACTAAACAACCTTTGTATAAAGCACTTTGCAATTGTTTTTGCCCCAACGTAAATAACAACGAAAATTCTGAATGTCTGTGTACGAAGAACGCAATGAATGGTTGAACCAACCATGGATGGTCATTTGAGGGTCAAGTTACATTTCGTAATTGGGACCCAACATTTTTTATTTTGTTTCATTATTCCTCATTACAAAATAAACATCTTTTTATAAGCCATTTTCTAACAAGAAAACAACGTACAAAACGCAGGTTCCCATTCAAAGATTAAATTTACCATCAATTGTTGATGTTATGACCATCATAACATCCTACAAATAAAGCACGACCAATGGTATTTACTTTCTCCCATAATATCAAGCAACTTTTATTCAAGACATTTGTATCTACAACGCTTAGTTTTGGAGATGTACAGTTGGGGGGGGGGGGTTAGGGGATTTTCTTGAAAACCTTCGTGTCGCATCCTTGGAAGATACTGAACCTAAATACCAAGTTTGGTGTTTATCCGACTGTTCGTTTCTGAGTTATGCTGTTCACACACACACGGACATGTTTCCAAAAATGCTTTTTTTGGATTCAGGGGGTCTCAAAACATGTATTTCCGGTGAAATCTCGGTATCAAATTTTTGGGTGGAATACAATACTTCCCCTACTTACTATACGTAGTAGAGAAAGTAAAAATACATCTTCAAAGAAATCGGTTTCTCATACGTAGCAGCATATTACGTAACAGAAACAATCTATTTCAAATTGACGCCCAAAGCGTGGTGTAAACTCTTTCAACAACAAAACATCTTCTCAAATTGACGTCAATATGCGAGGCTAATAAATTACGTAAACAATAACACTTCTTCAAGTTGGCTCCCATACGTGGTGCAAACTTCAACAACAAAACAATTACTACTTCAACATATGTTTGCTTAAAAGAAAGAGTACCCCACGTAGACACTAGCGGGCAGGTCGTTAATCGCCCTCTCTAGGCAGCTCTTGCAGGAAGGACGGGTTTTCGAGTCTGGGACTATTAGGGATTTCCTCACGCCTGTCTGCCTGTGGCCTTTAGCCTCCTGTGGTTCCTTCACTTCATCCCTCTTTCCTGGAGGGTGGTAGCCACAATAGATCTATGTAGGTCACCATGCGCGAGGTGTCCCCCTCATTTGTATAACCTATGCCTCTATGCTGCAGCTCTGTTGTGTTTTATATTTATATGAATGAATTCAGTAATACGGAGTTTTTGCAATAGCATGTCTTGTACGGTATAATCTTTCGCCGCATTACCCAATACCTTAAATGTAATAACATATTTTACCACGACAGAGCTTTTGCCCTCATCATTGAATACAACAGTTGTCAACATAATAGATAAACTGGAGGACTTAACATCAAATCACCTCCTTTGGAGACAGTGAAAGCGATTTGTTGAAGTATATAATTATCCTTTATGTTCAAGAACCAGGTTTGGAGAATTCTATATTCAATTTGAATCATTTAAGCGATCAGTAATGCCGATTGAATTTACGTTTCGAAAAGATGGGTTTACAGAAGTTTGACACTTTTGAGGTCATGGTCGTACAAACTAAAGACTTACGTGTACTGGTATTCCATAAGGTTACATCCTAGTAAGTTTAGGTGAGAATAACCTCTCTCAGTAGAATTAGGTTATCGTTTATATTGAAATTCCTTCTCGACTCTCTTGCGCCATGAATTTACGTTAAACCTTGACGCCAAGTCTGTCAGAACACCATTATGGGTGTTTTGGTTACTGTAATGTGACTCATGCGCAGAACATAGACCACGTGGTTTTAGCGCCTACAACGCTATAGCGCTTTATAACGAACCTAACACACTAAATACATATGTATAGTTTTATATCCATACCCAGGGTGGACCGTTTAATTTGAGACCGTGCAATATCTCCAAAACTAAGCGTTTCAGAAAGAAATGTCCTTAATAAAAGTTGTTTGATATTATGAAGGAAAGTAAATGCCATTAGTCGTGTTTTGTTTGGAGAACGTAATGATGGTCATTTTAGGGTCAATTTAATTTTTTAAAATGGAAACCTACATTTTTATGTTGTTTTCTTATTAGAAAATGGTTTATAAAGGTCTGTTTATTTTGTGATGAATAAGGAAACAAATTAAAAATGTTAGTTCCAAATTATGAAACGTAACTTGACCCTCAAATGACCATCCATGGATGACCCAACCATTCTTGCTCTCTTCGTACACAGTCATTCAGAAGTTTCGTTGTTATTTACGTTGGTGTAGGAAAAATTGCAAAGTGCTTTATCAAATGTGGTTTAGTGTTTTACGAGGAGTGAGTAAACAACATAAAAATGTAGATTCCCATTTTAAAAAATAAATTGATCCTAAAATGACCATCATAACGTCCTCCAAACAAAACACGACTAAAAGCATTTAATTTCCCCCATAACATGATGCAACTTTTATTAAAGAAATTTCTTTCTACAACGCTTAGTGTTGGAGATATGGTACAGTCTCAACTTAAATGGTCCACACAACTTCGACGAAACGAACATTTGTGTACATTATGTTTCTTTCTTCTTCTTCTTCGACTGATCACCCTCATATTTGTAGGACTTACACCCCCAAGGACTTACAAGACATTACCTTGTGTGAGTGGCCTGTCGAGGAGCAAGCAAACTACACACGGCTACACAAGCCACTTGGACACAATACCAAGATTTTTAATCAGAATGAACACATGGAAGAAAACAAAATGATAGCTTCAGTGAGAAACCTCGAACTGGAAGTTAAAAAACTACGTCACACTTACTGTGACCACCGCTAATATTCTCAAAAGGAGCAGAATACAGACTTGTAATTTATACTAGCACACTAAACTTCTCTTTTTTTTTTCTTAAATCAAATGTATATAATCTGATATGCACACGCAAATAAACGCGCCAAAACACGTGCTGAGGAAGACTGGTTTCACAAGCTAAAAATTATTGCTGAAATGCATGACCACGCGGGAATTACATAACACACGTGCGTACATAAAAGTTACACGAAAAATGTCCCAGAAAAGTGCAGTAAATAGCTAGAAATCACAATCACTGGAATATAAAGTTATACGTTTCCAAACCACTGCTAATAAGCACAAAAACAAGATTTGCAAACAGATAGCCAACACGTGACGAGCACATTTTGAAACTACAACTATCTCGCTCGTTTCACAACTCAACTTTCACAAAAACATTTTTTTAAAAATAACCAGCACGAAGAACGGAACACAGTGATATAATTTAAAGTAAATGAAGCCAAAACAAGGGGAAATGGAGTAGAAGTTTTAGCGTCACACGGCAGACAATGGGAAAAAATGGGAAAATGAGCTCAAAATTGAAATTTCTAAACCAGACTTTCAGAAATGATGGAAACAAAATTTAGAAGAAGAGAATCACAAATTAAAGTATAAAAATCCTTACCCTTTAGCCAGAAAGAACTGTACATTTTTCACGACCACGTGGAGCACAAACCGTTAAATTTGGAGGGAAGAAAAAA
This sequence comes from Deroplatys truncata, assembly GCA_030765065.1. Classification (NCBI taxonomy): domain Eukaryota; kingdom Metazoa; phylum Arthropoda; class Insecta; order Mantodea; family Mantidae; genus Deroplatys; species Deroplatys truncata. Next base: position 177,366,797 of record CM060987.1, on the reverse strand, counting down.
ATTTTGCACTTAAAATCTCAAAACAAATCAAACCAATTACTCGGCGCCTCACACCAATTTGTCGTGTACCTCACATATTTAGTAATTATTTAACTTCAGAGGAGGGCAACTCGTTTATGAGAGGGATCGTTGAACAAACAAAGAACTTTAAACTCGAGGCATCGACAAGGGACGCAGCTAAGTTATCTCTCTAAATAATTAATACACCAACATAATTTCTGGCTGAAGGGAGAGGCAAGGAACTCTACACTATCATAATTAAAACGGCAAGGAAATGGATAGGTGGTAGATTTATTATAAAATGTTTTCTTACCCCATGTGTCTGCCGGGCGAGGACGCCATGTCGCAGTTATCCGTCTAACTCACGCGGACACTAGTCACAGAATGCTAAGAAAACCCACGCTAAGCTTAGCGTCAGTAACGCCATATCCCCCCAATGACACACTGCTTCCCCTGAATCGCCCCTACTCTCAGATAAACTGCCACCCTTCGACTCGGTAACCAGAGGGCGTATTACCATTAATATAATCTGTGCACATGCCACAATATCCAGGTTGGGTGATCAGCCTAATGCTTGGTATGGCGGTGAAGAAGAGGGAAATGAAATGTAGGGATAAAAAGGATGATAGGAAAATTCGCAAATCAAATTTTCCAACCCAGCATTCGCCTAGCGGCCGAGGAAAACCGCGAAAAAACCTTCGGTCAGGTTGGTCGGCACCGACGGTTTAAACTCCGGACCTCCCGAGTGCGAGGTCAACTTGCTCGGTGTGTACATTTATGCGATGAATAAAAGTGTGAATGAATGCGTGAAAATTGTCCGTACTTGCGTGCCAATAAGTCGTTTCAGAAGTGAATTGCTTAAAACTGGCATTCTAGGGAGTGTTTCGTAAAGTAATGCAATATTTATTTCGAATACATTATAAATTTGAAATTCTGCACATATACTATATAATTTATAACACCAGTTATAAACACCAGCTCCAAAATGTATGCTCACTTCTTCCCTCTTTACATTAACTTTCCATAAGCACCTTCCTTTTACTTTAAGAGATGTGTTTCCTTCGCACTATGCCCACCACACAGCGTCTCCCGCGCTGTCCGCCGCAGCTCGGACTCCCGCCGAAGCAGGTTCTCATATTTACAGTTACAATTACAATGATAATAAGCACTTACCTCATCACATGAGATGTTGGAAGTGATGTCCCTCTCTGTGTGTACATTTCTGGCATCTTCTCAGGAAATACAGGCCTGTCTCTCGCTGTTGGCTCGTCACATACCGGACGACAGGGCAGACAGTCCCTCAAAGCAAACTTCATTGCCACACGCCATGTCCACTATCCATATGCCCGATCCTTCCACCCTGAAACATAAGGAAATGAAATGATAAGAAATACAGAACTGGAAAATGTGCAGCATTCGACTACCAGCCAGGGAAAACCGCGAAAGAATCCAAGGTCAGAGTGTGGGCCACTGGTGAAACCAACACTAGTCGTAATGAATGGCAGCCTCGCACGTTGCCGCAGAGCCAATGTCGTTCATAGGCGATCAGAACACGTGCTCCACAATAGAGAATAGAGGTCTGCACGAGTCGAAATTCTTAGACTGTGCCGGAGAACAGGTTATACTGCACCACCCGGTCCTATTGTCTAACTTGTTTTAAATATTATTTCCTCTTCTTTCTTCCTTCTTCTTAGTCTTCCTCCTCTTCTTACTGTTCCTTCTCTTCTTTCTCTTCTTCGTCTTCCTCTTCTTACTGTTCCTCCTCTTCTTACTCTTCTTCGTCTTCCTCTTCTTACTGTTCCTCCTCTTCTTACTCTTCTTCGTCTTTCTCTTCTTACTGTTCCTCCTCTTCTTACTCTTCTTCGTCTTCCTCTTCTTACTGTTCCTCCTCTTCTTACTCTTCTTCGTCTTCCTCTTCTTACTGTTCCTCCTCTTCTTACTCTTCTTCGTCTTTCTCTTCTTCGTCTTCCTCTTCTTACTGTTCCTCCTCTTCTTACTCTTCCTATTCTTTCTCTTCTTCGTCTTCCTCTTCTTACTGTTCCTCCTCTTCTTACTCTTCTTCGTCTTCCTCTTCTTACTGTTCCTCCTCTTCTTAATCTTTCTCTTCTTTCTCTTCTTCGTCTTCCTCTTCTTACTGTTCTTCCTCTTCTTTCTCTTCTTCGTCTTTCTCTTCTTACTGTTCCTCCTCTTCTCACCCTTTCTCTTCTTACTCTTCCTTCTCTTCTCTCTCTTCTCACTCTTCCTCCTCTTCTCTCTTTCTTACTCTTTCTTCTCTTCTCACTCTTCCTCTTCTTCTTACTCTTTCTCTTCTTACTCTTCCTCTTCTTCTTACTCTTCCTCTTCTTCTTACTCTTCCTCTTCTTCTTACTCTTCCTCTTCTTCTTACTCTTCCTCTTCTTCTTCTTCTTACTCTTCCTCCTCTTCTTTCTCTTGTTTTTCTTATTAGCTTGTCCACCAAGCGCCTCAACCTGTGTTGCGAAAGTAATCGGGTACCGTCAAATGGATGTTCTCCTGCTGGGGGGGGGCGTGGTAAATGATACACTCAGGATCTTGGGGCCAACTGAGGAACCACTTTACAGAAACAGTGGCATCAGAGGTCCTGGAGGTCAATGCAGTAAGCGGTATGTTGACGACATACTACCTCATTGGCCACATGCTGTCTCTAATACTGCACTCTTGACCCAGACCTGGATCTAGGTGGACAGAGGGGCTGTACCGGTATTCACAACTGGCAGAAGCGAGCATTTATTTATTACTGTGTGTGCTACGATGATTATGCTACCCTGGGCGTCTCAACATCGCGGACCAAAAAATGTAATAAATTAGTTCTTTTTGTCTAAATATTCCACTTACATGGAACAATTTTCATAATGTTTTATTTCCTCAAAAATAACGCTAATGATTTGATCAAAATACCCGTGTTTAGGATATTTACATGTCAAATAAAATTATTACATTGCGCTGCTAAGAATTAATTTTTGTCGTTATTTACAAGACTTCCCGCCAAGCATTTTTTAAATTAAGCCCGAGCCCGTGCAGACCTCTAATAAAGAATGTACCTATAAGCCCTTTTGACAGTGCAGTTAAAATCTATCACATATTTACGGATCGAGCTGCGGGGTAAAGCAATAAAGAAATTATAAACACATTTCTCTCGGCGAAGAGAAGTTGCTACTAAAAACAAAGCAAATGAAAATGTACCGAATACAAAGTTCACCAGCCACCACTGCTCTAGAAGCGCGCGTAATTGACTTATTACTTCCTTGGCAAGACTGGTATGGAAAATATATTACGGATATTTGAAGGGGATTTTGGATCGGTTCCTAGAAACCCATGAAATCTTCTATAAAGCTAAATTCTCTAACAAGCATCCTGTCAGAGCATGCGTACCCTAAAATAATATTTATCCATTGTAAAGTAGAGCCACAAAGCATAAAGAAACTGCAAATGAAAGGCTCGTTGCATAAACCAGGCAAATTGAACACGTTTTACTTTCATTATTTACACAGTTTTTACGTCTATTGACCTTAACTCGTTGCTCGTTCCAAGAATTAGTGCTGATAGCTGAAACATCTGATGTGTTACAGTCATATAACCTTTTCTACCCTCTAGCGTTTATTAGTGGATATATAAAATATTCCTATGAAAGTATATTTTCCTATCTTCTTCGTTTTATTCGACGTAAAACTTTCTGGAATAGCTACATTACACATTTCGGTATAAATACAAACGGAACAGCGATAGTCAGATGTTCCAGAACTGGACGCTATATGCTGGCCTTAAAATTACATAATGTTTCCATGACATCGCGAGAAACAACTGAAAGCTTCAAAAGAATGACTAGGTATTGAATAATTTTAACCATTTTATTTATTTATTTATTTATTTGTGCTAGCAATCTTCCTTAGAATATGGCTACACTTCAGCTCAGGCTATCTTGCCATATTCTACTCATATGACAAAAATGATGATAATAATAATAATAATAATAATAATAATAATAATAATGTAATAATTGTAGTAATAATAAAATAATAATAATAATAATAATTCTGATAAATATAATAATATATCTTAACATCTCATGAAGAAGTATAATTCACATCTCGTTTTATTGACCATAACCATTTCTTTTTACTTTCTCTACTACGTATAGTAAGTAGGGGAAGTATTGTATTCCACCCAAAATTTCGAAACGGACATTTCACCGGAACTACATGTTTTGAGATCCCCTAAATCCAAAAAAAGCATTTTTGGAAACATGTCCGTGTGTGTGTCTGTCTGTGAACAGCATAACTCGGAAACGAACAGTCGGATAAACACCAAACTTGGTGTTTAGATTCAGTATCTTCCAAGGATGCGACACGAAGGTTTTCAAGAAAATCCCCCCACCCCAAATTACCCTTTACATGGAAGATTTTTCGAAAACTTTAATTTTCTTAAAAACGACTTTAACGATTTTGATTAAAATATAATATGTTTAAGATGTTTTTATGACAAATAAAATGTATATCCTGAATTTTCTGGGAATGTCTTCCAAAGTATTCTTCATTGTGAACGACTTTTGCATAACTGGTAAACCATAAGATATAGACAAAATGTTACTACACAAAAAACGTACATCGCGTTAAAATGCACAATTTATGTCATATACATTTTTGTTGTTGAGTTAACCATTTTCGAGATATTGCTTGTTATTCCCTTAAATGTCTCAATACTTATTTTTACTTTCTCTACTACGTATAGTAAGTAGGGGAAGTATTGCATTCCACCCAAAAATTCGATACCGAGATTTCGCCGGAAATACATGTTTTGAGACCTCCTGAAACCAAAAAAAGCATTTTTGGAAACATGTCCGTGTGTGTGTTTGTGTGTGTGTGTGTGTGTGTGTGTCTGTGTGTGTGTGTGTCTGTGAACAGCATAACTCAAAAACGAACAGTCGGATAAGCACCAAACTTGGTATGTAGGTTCAGTATGTTCCAGAGATGCGACACGAAGGTTTTCAAGAAAATCCCCCCACCCCAGACTACCCTTTACATGGAAGATTTTTCGAAAATTTTAATTTTCTCAAAAATGGCTCTTAACGATTTTGATGAAAATATCATATGTTTAACATAATGTCATGAGAAATGAAATGTATATCTCGAATTTTCTGGGAATGTCTCCAAAAGTATTCTTCATTGTGAACGACTTTTGCATAACTGGTAAACCATAAGAAATAGACAAAATTTTACTACACAAGTAATGTAGATCGCGTTAAAATACACAACTTATGTCATATACATTTCTTTTGTTGAGTGAACCGTTTTCGAGATATTGCTTGTTATTTCCTTAAATTTTCCAATACTTATACTTTTTCTCAAATGCGTTATTACTTTCTCTACTACGTATAGTAAGTAGGGGAAGTATTCATTCCACCCAAAAATTCGATACCGAGATTTCACCGGAAATATATGTTTTGAGACCCACTGAATCCAAAAAAAGCATTTTTGGAAACATGTCCGTGTGTGTGTCTGTGTGTGTGTGTGTGTGTGTGTCTGTGAACAGCATAACTCAGAAACGACAGTAGGATAAACACCAAACTTGGTATTTAGGTTCAGTATCTTCCAGAGATGCGACACGAAGTTTTTCAAGAAAATCCCCCCAACCCAGACTACCCTTTACATGGAACATTTTTCGAAAATTTTAATTTTCTCAAAAATGCCTCTTAACGATTTTGATGAAAATATCATATGTTTAAGATAATGTCATGAGAAATGAAATGTATATCTCGAATTTTCTGGGAATGTCTTCAAAAGTATTCTTCATTGTGAACGACTTTTACATAACTGGTAAACCATAAGAGATAGACAAAATGTTACTACACAAAAAATGTAGATCGCGTTAAAATACACAACTTATGTCATATAGATTTCCTTTGTAGAGTGAACCGTTTTCGAGATATTGCTTGTTATTTCCTTAAATATTTCAATACTTATACTTTTTCTCAAATTCGTTATTCATTTTACTTTCTCTACTACGTATAGTAAGTAGGGGGAGTATTGCATTCCACCCAAAAATTCGATACCGAGATTTCACCGGAAATACATGTTTTGAGACCTCCTGAATCCAAAAAAAGCATTTTTGGAAACATGTCCGTGTGTGTGTCTGTGTGTCTGTCTGTGTGTCTGTGAACAGCATAACTCAAAAAGGAACAGTCGGATAAGCACCAAACTTGGTATTTAGGTTTAGTATCTTCCAGAGATGCGACACGAAGGTTTTCAAGAAAATCCCCCCACTCCAGACTACCCTTTACATGGAAGATTTTTCGAAAATTTTAATTTTCTCAAAAATGGCTCTAACGATTTTGATGAAAATATCATATGTTTAAGATAATGTCATGAGAAATGAAATGTATATCTCGAATTTTCTGGGAATGTCTCCAAACGTATTCTTCATTGTGAACGACTTTTGCATAACTGGTAAACCATAAGAGATAGACAAAATTTTACTACACAAAAAATGTAGATCGCGTTAAAATACACAACTTATGTCATATACATTTCTTTTGTTGTGTGAACCGTTTTCGAGATATTGCTTGTTATTTCCTTAAATGTTCCAATACTTAATACTTTTTCTCAAATTCGTTATTCATTTTTTTTATGTCCTGGACATGCAAAGAGAATGGAATGCGCCACATAGCAACCAGCGTTAAAATATTTGACTATCGCTTAAAAGCTACCATATTTCCCTTGCATCTACAAGAAAATTACCAATAAGATTGACATCTCGATATCTCGATTAACATGAAGCATATGGAGATTAAGCGTTTGTAAAAATAGTTTGTACAAGAGCAGAAAAAGTCATGGGAGTGTAACACATCAGATTTTTCATTTTTTTTATGTCCTGGACATGCAAAGAGAATGGAATGCGCCACATAGCAACCAGCGTTAAAATATTTGACTATCGCTTAAAAGCTACCATATTTCCTTCGCATCTACAAGAAAATTACCAATAAAATTGACATCTCGATATCTCGATTAACATGAAGCATATGGAGAATAAGCGTTTGTATAATTAGATTGTACAAGAGTAGAGAAAGTCATGTGAGTGTAACACATCAGATTTTTTCAAATGGGAATTCGTTATTCATTTTTACTTTCCCTACTACGTATAGTAAGTATTGGAAGTATTGTATTCCACCCAAAATTTCGATACCGCGGTTTCACCGGAAATACATGTTTCGAGTCCCCCTGAATCCAAAAAAAGCATTTTTGGTAACATGTCCGTGTGTGTGTCTGTGTGTCTGTGTGTGTGTCTGTGAACAGCATAACTCAGAAACGAATAGTCGGATAAACACCAAACTTGGTTTTTAGGTTCAGCATCCTCCAGAGATGCGACACGAAGGTTTTCAAGAAAATCCCCCCACCCCAGACTACCCTTTTAATGGAAGATTTTTCGAAAATTTTAATTTTCTCAAAAATGGCTCTAACGATTTTAATTAAAATATCATATGTTTAAGATATTTGCATGACAAATAAAATGTATATCTTGAATTTTCTGGGAATGTCTCCAAAAGTATTCTTTATTGTGAACGACTTTTGCATAACTGGTAAACCACAAGAGATAGACAAAATTTTACTAGACAACAAATGTAGATCGCGTTAAAATACACAATTTATGTCATATACATTTTTTTGTTGAATGAACCATTTTCGAGATATTGCTTGTTATTCCCTTAAATTTTTCAATACTTATTTTCTCAAATGGTAATTCGTTATTCATTTTTGAATATGCAAAGAGTTATAATCTGTGGCAAAGGGAATGGTGCTGCACCTAGCAACCAGCTATTAAGAGATATGTATGTACTTAAAGGCCACTGTTTTTCTATATTGCCCTTGTAAATATATTTTCCCCTACATCTACAAGAAAATTAGTAATAAGATAGAGTTTGCAAATGTTTATCTCGATTAACATGAACTAGATGGAGAATAAGCGTTTGTAAAAATACTTTGTACAAGAGTAGAGAAAGTCATGTGAGTGTAACAAATCAGATTTTTTTGTCTTGGATATGCAAAGAGTATTAATCTGTGTCAAAGAGAATGGTGCTGCACCTAGCAACCAGCTATTAAGAGATATGTCGATGCTTAAAGGCTGCTGTATTTCTATATTGCCCTTGCAATTACAAAACAAGGGGAACATAGTACGCCTTAAGTGATAGTCAAATATTTTTAGAACTGCTTGCTATGTGTAAAATGTAATTCTCTTTGCATGTCAAAAGATCGTTTCTGCAAATGTTTATCTCGATTAATATGAAATAGATGGAGAATAAGAGTTTGTAAAAATAGTTTGTACAAGAGTAGAGAAAGTCATTTGAGTGTAACACATCAGATTTTTTTTATTTTAGACAGGTACTCTCCTACCTGTTTGTTATCCTTGTTAAAGATCTTGCTTAAGATTACTTTTCTGTCTAGTTTTAACCATTTCCCATTTATGCCTTCCTTTCTCCAATGCTGTGTACCTTTACAATCAAACCCAATATGCTCCAAATCTTCCCTTTCCTCACATACTGGACACTGGTTCTGTGGGTACCCATTTATCGTTCCTTTTAGTCTCCATACACCTGTTCGTCCCCAAGCTATACTCTCTCTTTGTTCCTTATTTGAGTTATCCACATACTCTTCTCTTGCCCATGCATTTTTATTAATATGTATGACTCCAAGGAACTTTTCATCCCAATGCTACTAAATGTATTCTGTATCTCTATATCTTCAAACCTCCGTCAAGTTTCTTTCCAAAAACCCTTGACATTATTTTGCCTCCTTCTCCATTTTAACCATTAATAACGGATATCTTGCAAATGGCTTATGTAATAAAAAGTTATGTAAATAAATTGTGTATTTTAAAGAGACGTACATTTACTCTTAGTACGTTTTCGTCTATCGCTTAACGTTTTCCAGTTAAATGAGATTATACAAAATTCCTTCCAAATGACGGGGACTTAACAGGCTATTCCCAGAAAATTCAAGATATACATTTTGTTTTTCATGTAAATATCTTCAATGTATCATATTTTAATCCAAGCCGTTAGAGTAATTTCTCAGAAAATTAAAAGTATTAAAGAATCTCCCATATAAAAGGTAGTTCTTGTTGGGGGATTTTCTTGAAAATATTCCTGTCACATCTTTGCAAGGTAGTGAGCTTAACTGCCAACTTTTGTATTTATCCAACATTTCGTTTTATAGTTATGCACACACGTACATTTTACTAAAGATGTTTCTTTTGGATTCAGAAGGCGTTAAAACATGTATTTCCGGTGAAATCTCAATATTGAATTTTTGGTGAAATTTACCTTCTCTACTACTAGTATCGTGATAAAGAAAGTCATACGAATTAACAGTTTCTTTGAGCGAACCTCAAAACGTGTATTTCCAAGAAAATCCGACACAGAAATTTTGAGTTGATAGTACTTCCTCTGCCTACTAGGTACGTGGCAGAGAAGTAAAACATTTCTCTTGGTGAGATGCGTTCTAAAAGCGCAATGATCTACAACACATATAAAAAAGCTCTGCTGACGATAATTTTCAGTGTAATTATAAAAAGACGCATAAATCCTGCATCCCTCAAAGCCGCAGCTGCAGGAACGCCCATTACTTTCATACGCAATATTAAATACGAAACACGAGAGTGGACAGCGGTGTGACATGGCCGGAAGTGTTGCCAACTGAAACAAAATTAGAGCGCACGTGGTTCTTTCTGTCTCTTCTGAGTAACTGCTTTCCTCAAAATTAGAACTCTGCTACCGGAATGACACCGATCTTGCAGGCTGAAGACAAACTTTATTTGAGGACACGCAACATACAAGAAACTGTCCGCTTTTCCGCGTCTGTATATAGCAGTACATAGGAATCCATGGCTTATATCGTTTAAAATAAGTGCTGATTAATTGCTATACCACGTACATAGTAGGTAGAGAAGGTATTGTATTTTACCCAAAAATTATATACCGAGATTATACCGGAAGTACATGTTTTGAGTTCCCTTGAATCCAAAAATGCAGCTTTAGAAAAATGTTCGTGTGTGTATATGTGATGTTCGCGCGTCTGTGAACAACATAACTCAAAAAATCTGATGTGTTACACTCACATAACTTTCTCTACTCTTGTACAAACTATTTTTACAAACGCTTATTCTCCAGCTACTTCGTGTTAATCGAGATAAACATTTGCAGACTCTATTTTATTGCTAATTTTCTTGTAGATGTAAGGGGAATATATATTTACAAAGGCAATATAAAAATACAGTAGCCTTTAAGCATCGACATATATCTTAATAGCTGGTTGCTAGGTGCAGCACCATTCCCTTTGCCACAGATTAATACTCTTTGCATATCCAAGACAAAAAAATGAATAACGAATTCCCATTTGAGAAAATAAGTATTGAAAAATTTAAGGGAATAACAAGCAATATCTCGAAAATGGTTCACTCCACAAAAAAATGTATATGACATAAATTGTGTGTTTTAACGCGATCTACATTTTTGTGTAGTAAACGTTTGTCTATCTCTTATGCTTTACCAGTTATGCAAAAGTCGTTCACAATGAAGAACACTTTTGGCGACATTCCCAGAAAATTCAAGATATACATTTTATTTGTCATGAAAATATCTTAAACGTATATATTTTAATCAAAATCGTTAGAGCCAATTTTGATAAAATAAAAATGTTAGAAAAATCTTCCATGTAAAGGGTAGTCTGGGGTGGGGGATTTTCTTGAAAACCTTCGTGTCGCATCTCTGAAAGATACTGAACCTAAATACCAAGTTTGGTGTTTATCCGACTGTTCGTTTCTGAGTTGTGCTGTTCACAGACACACAGACAGACAGACAGACACACACAGACAGACACACACGCAGACAGACATACAGACACACACACGGACATGTTTCCAAAAATACTTTTTTGGATTCAGGGGGTCTCAAAACATGTATTTCCGGTATAATCTTGGTATCAATTTTTGGGTGGAATACAATACTTCCCCTACTTACTATACGTAGTAGAGAAAGTAAAAAGTCTATATTACAGTCATTGTATGTGTTTATATTATAAGTACATGTTCAATAATGTTATGTGGATGTATTACGTAAATTAATAATGTAGGAGCTGTGAGAATAATAGGTTAAAAATTTCTAACAATGAGGTAACCTTGAGGCAATAATTAATTTTAAAGTTTAACAATACTACTTGTAATTCTTTGGAAGCAATAATGTAATTTTTGTGACAGTTTATAAAACAGTCAATCAACAACCAGAAGAAAAGCTTAAGTTAAATGAAGGTATTGTATTGGATTAGGAATAGCCAATCAGAGAGTTGAAATACAGAAATTTACAAATTTAGACAGTAGAAATCAAGTCAGTTGCTTGTAGACAGTGCTCATAACTGGACGCGTTGGTTGTAAACAGTGTTCATAACCGGACGCGAAATACGTCCTCAAGAAATTTAATACGTATTCGTGTGTGACGAAAATAGTTTTACGTGTTAAAAAGTGCAAGTAATTAATTAAAAAATCTCACGGCTCTCTCTATATCAGTGAAGTGTTATTTAAATCGTGTCAAGCATTAAGAAAAGGAGTAAAGTAAAAATTATAATCTGTGTAAGTCTACATTCTTCAGTCGCACCACAACTGCAAAAAGAAACATGTCTCTAACAATAATACTGACGCAGCCGAGGCAAACATAAATATATAATATTTAAAGAAACAGTCAAATTACAAAGTTAAATTTGGGACGAAGTCTACCGGGTACCATACTTGTGGTTGCAACTACTTCAAGTTCGGCTCCCCAGCAGTCGAAATATAATACAACTCCTTCAAACTACAATACAACTCCTACAACAAAATAACTTCTTCAGAGTCGAATACTTGCTCTTGAACGGTTTGCAAACTATGCGTTTGCAATTCACTAATTCCAATTTAAAGTCTTTAAATATACTGTAGATGGTGCCCACTCTCTCTTACATGATTTCTTTCGAGTCCCATATTCTGTTACTAGGCTTTGTGCATTTACAGCTTTCGCCTGCTAGGTAGATCGTCCCGCTATACAGATGTAGCAGTGAAGTTGCCTGTAACTAAGGAGTTAAGATCGTCAATCAGGGGTGTCGCGGTGCACGTTTCCGACAGCAGTGGTATGATTTCTTATGCATAAATGGTAACACAGCTCAATTGATAGAATACCCGCCTGCTAAGCGAGAGTTCCTAGCTTCGATTACCGGCTGGACTCCAGAAATCGTTCTTTAAATAAGAAGGTTTCTTAAGCCCAGATTCGGGTGTGTAAATGTAAGTGTGCCTGTGTTATCGATTATTTACTAACGAATTTCCTCTTATAAACATTTCAGAGTTGCGTTCGGGCATAACCCTGAGTACATCTGCAAAGTATTATAATTATATGAAAATTAATCTAAAATCACTACAAATATATGACAACAATAATGCTCCAAGATTAAGGTAAACGATATCTGAAGAAAAATGAGAACTTTTCTTTAGAGAAAAAACAACAAAATATGGGATTTAAACTAACCTGTGGAATTCACATTTGATAAAAACCCTTGAATTTTCTCCCCTAAACATGGGATATCCACTGCAAATGTATTTTTCTGGAGCGAACTATTGTAGTTACACGGCTGGAAAACGTTCAAAACACCCTGCATAATTCTTTATTTTTATCAAAACCAATGTACTGAAAACATAAATTCCTAGTAAAATATTCCTAACCGTTCCCAGATGCACATTACCATTTAACATTCTCAGCTTTCAAAAATGTTTAAATGAAAGTAACTTATATCAGGAATAAATGTTCCTTTTCACTTTCTCCATTACGTATCCTAAGTAGGGAAAGTATTGCATTCCACTCAAAAATCTGATATCGAGATTTTACCGGAAATACATGCTTAGAGGTCCCCTGAATCCAAAAAGAGCATTTTTAGGTACAGGTCCGCGCCCGTGATGTGTCTGTGAACAGCATAACTCAAAAACGAAAAGTCGGATAAATAGCAAATCTGGTATTTAGGTTCAGTACATTCCAAAAATAGACTCGAAGATACTAGATGCATTTCAAGAAAATTCCTCCCACCTCAACTACTCTTTACATTGAACATTTTCCAAAATTTGGACTTTTAAAAAATGGCTTTAATGATTTCGATTAAAATATCGTATATTAAAGATATTTACATTACAAATAAAATGTATGTCTTGAATTTACTAGGAATAGCCTGTGAGTTATCTTCATTTAGAAGACATTTTGTATAATATTGTACAATTGGTAAATGTTAAGCAATAGACCAAAACATACTATATAAAAAATGTAGATCTCTTTATAAAACTATTATTTATTTCCAATAAGTTCTTTGGGGCATCAGCTACTTCTGAAATATCCGTTATTAATGGTTCGAATTGTTCATTACTTAGTCATTTTTTAAAGTCCTGTCGACATTTGGTTGTTTCTCGCGTTGTCATGGAAACAGTATGGAATTTTAAGGCCAGCATATAGCTTCCAGTTCTTAAAAAATTGACTATCGTTGTTCCCTTTTTATCTATAACGAAATGTGTAAAGTAGCTATTTTGCAACGGTTTATCTCGATTAAAATGAAGTGGGTAGAGAAATAGGCTTTAGCAAGAATAGCTTGTTTATTCACTAATAAAGATAGAAGGTAGAGAAGGTCATGTGAATGTATCACATCAGATTTTTTTTAATACATACACTTTATCAAGTGGTAATTCGCTATTCGTTACCTCTCGTGATTATGCAAAGACCATAGAATTTCAAGGCCATCACATGGCGCCACACTTTAAAAATCTGACTATCGTTTTAGCTAGATTTTAATTGAAAGTTTATCTCGATTAATTAGAAAGGGCTAGAATAATAACTTTTTGTAAGAATATTTGGTAGAAGAATGGATATAAAAGATCATTTGAATGCAACAAATCAGATTTTTTATTGAGAGGTCTTAAAATTGTATTTTTTCCACAATTTTTGAGTGGAATAGAGAAAGTAAAACTGTATTTAATTATCTTATTTCACAAAAATATTCTTGGATATTAGAGCTATTTTCATCCAAGCTAACAAAACAGAAATTAGCAAAAGAAAAGAGCCTGCGCTGTAAGCAGCTGGCATCTGGTGCAGAGCTGGGGAATCTCCCGAAAGCGTGCGGCACCGTGCATTATGCTGACCTCTGGTGGAGACGCCTTGCACTGATATTTGACGCGCGCCTTGCAGACCTTGCAGTTCCTTACTGTATCACTCCGCTGCACTTGTTACCATGACAACATTCATAAGAAAATAGTAACAAAATAAATCAACAATGGTTTAATCACAAGTTTCCTGAATCTCAACATTGTTGTAAATTTGAAAATGAAAATACTCCCTGGATTACTTAGTCCGTATTATTTCAAAAACTTCATAATGAAACCCCTGAATTCTATAATTGCTATGAGATTTCCCAAAGCTCGTGCTAGATCATGATAGCTTAAATTCCATTTTAATGAATGCAAATAAAATATATGTTGGATTCACTTTCCCTACTCACTCTCCTACAAACTATTTTTACAAAACCTTATTCTTCTATATACCTTGTTCTTATCTTCCATCTATCTTGTTAATCTATATAAACTTTCATTACATATTTACACATTTCGTTTTAGGTATAAGAAGAATAAACTGCCGAGCGGGATGGCTCAGGCGGTAACGTCTGTGGTTCGCATTCGGGAGGTACCGGGTTCAAACCCATGGGCCGACCAATCTGACTTGGGTTTTTTCATGGTTTCTTTCAATCGTCAAGGTAAATACCGCATTGGATATTTAATACCTCGACCCTCAGTTCCAACTTAAGTTTAAAATAAATAAATAAATAATAATAATAATAATAATAATAATAATAATAATATAGAGGAAAATAGATGGTAGTAGAGAATGCTCTGCCACATATCCACAGATAATGAGATCAGGTATATTGGAGAAACCCTAATGCCATCTGCCCGGTACTTGTAGAAGCAGAGATACAGCTGCCCAGCACTAAGGCCTCTGAGGACGCATGGCGAAGCTAGGTGGTGTGGTCCGGTGAAGAGACCTATAAGGCTAACTGTCCACCACACACCGAGCCATTGGGTATCTCCTGACATATTCTCAGGATAGACCATGTAGTTAAAGCGACGTAAAATAAATAAAAAGATGTAAGCTAAAGCGATAGTAAGATTTTTAAAACCCGATGATCGCTTTGAAATTCCTTGCACTTTGCATGACCACTTGAAATAAAAATCTTGTGTTATAGTCATATGACCTGCACTAGCTACTGTCGTTATTTTTTACAGGTTCTACAAACTATTTTCATGAAAGCTTAGTTTTCTGTCCATGCCATGTTGATCGGGATAAATCTTTGTAGAAACAGTTACATAATAATTTTCCTTTGCGGGACTGAGGAAACCGAATCGATAGCTTTTAAAAGCGAGTCGCTATAATCTGACTTTGAAATTCTATATTCTTTCCATGATATCGCGAGAAAAGACTGAATAGCGACAGCACTTCAAAAGAATGACAAAGTATTGAAAAGTTCAAATCAATATTAATGTACTTCTCGGAAATTGCTGATGTTACAAAAAATGTGTATGAAATCAATTGTGTGCTTTTGTGCGGTACGATTTTTGGTTTACCCGTTGGCTTCCCAGGAAATTCAAGATATACATTTTGTCTGTCATGTAAATATCTTAAATGTATGTTATTTTAATCAAAATCGTTAGAAAAATTTAAGACTAAATAAAAAGTATCGAAATTTTTTCATGTAAAGTGTAGTCTGGGGCGGAGGTGTTTTCTTCAAAACCTTCGTGTTTAAAATACCAGGTTTGGTATATAATGAACACTTCTTTTTACAATTACACTATTCATAGTTACACGTGCGCCGACCTTTTTCCTAAAGATATTTTTGGTTTCAGGGGCCTCAAAACATATATATACGGTGAAATATCGATATCAAATTTTAGGGTGGAATACAATACTTCCTTCACTTATTGTGGATAAGTAATACTAAAAGTAAAAACTGGGTGTCTATTGTGCAGATGTTTTCCTAAATGAGTATTTTTAATGGTTCACCTTTTTATTTATTTTTTTTAAAGTTCCCTTGTTTTACCCAGTTTATACTGTGTTTTTACTGTTTTCGTTACCGCTTATTACCGCATGTACACAACACATATACACACATAAACACCCATGCCCATGGCAGGACTCGAATTCGCGATCCTCAGCTTGGCGGAGCGCCGAAACTATACACTCCAGCGACCACGGCTACGAGGGCCGGCTAAACCTTGAGTTATAACTGCATATTTTCGCCTTATCATCACAAGGGCTTAGAGTTTTACTTTCTCTACTACGTATAGTAAGTAGGGGAAGTATTGTATTCCACCCAAATATTCTATACCGAGATTTCACCGGAAATACATGTTTTGAGATCCCCTGAATCCCAAAAAAGCATTTTTGGAAACATGTCCGTGTGTGTCTGTATGTGTGTCTGTCTGTGAACAGCATAACTCAGAAACGAACAGTCGGATAAACACCAAACTTGGTATTTAGGTTCAGCATCTTCCAGAGATGCGACACGAAGGTTTTCAAGAAAATCCCCCCACCCCAGACTACACTTTACATGGAACATTTTTCTAATATTTTAATTTTCTCAAAAATGGCTCTAACGATTTTGATTAAAATATCATATGTTTATGATGTTTTCATGACAAATAAAATTTATATCTTGAATTTTCTGGGAATGTCTCCAAAAGTATTCTTCATTGTGAACGACTTTTGCATAACTGGTAAACCATAAGAGATAGACAACATTTTACTACACAAAAATGTAGATCGCGTTAAAATACACAACTTATGTCATATACATTTTTTTTGTTGAGTGAACCATTATCGAGATATTGCTTGTTATTCCCTTAAATTTTTCAATACTTATTTTCTCAAATGGGAATTCGTTATTCATTTTTACTTTCTCTACTACGTATAGTAAGTAGGGGAAGTATTGCATTCCACCCAAAAATTCGATACCGAGATTTCACCGGAAATACATGTTTTGAGACCTCCTGAATCCAAAAAAAGCATTTTTGAAACATGTCCGTGTGTGTGTCTGTGTGTGTGTGTGTGTGTCTGTGTGTCTGTGAACAGCATAACTCAAAAACGAACAGTCGGATAAGCACCAAACTTGGTATTTAGGTTCAGTATCTTCCAGAGATGCGACACGAAGGTTTTCAAGAAAATCCCCTCACCCCAGACTACCCTTTACATGGAAGATTGTTCGAAAATTTTAATTTTCTCAAAAATGGCTCTAACGATTTTGATGAAAATATCATATGTTTAAGATAATGTCATGAGAAATGAAATGTATATCTCGAATTTTCTGGGAATGTCTCCAAAAGTATTCTTCATTGTGAACGACTTTTGCATAACTGGTAAACCATAAGAGATAGACAAAATTTTACTACACAAAAAATGTAGATCGCGTTAAAATACACAACTTATGTCATATACATTTCTTTTGTTGAGTGAACCGTTTTCGAGATACTGCTTGTTATTTCCTTAAATTTTCCAATACTTATACTTTTTCTCAAATTCGTTACTCATTTTTTTATGTCCTGGACATGCAAAGAGAATGGAATGCGCCACATAGCAACCAGCATTAAAATATTTGACTATCGCTTAAAAGCTACCATATTTCCCTTGCATCTACAAGAAAATTACCAATAAGATTGACAACTCGATATCTCGATTAACATGAAGCATATGGAGAAAAGGCGTTTGTAAAATTAGATTGTACAAGAGTAGAGAAAGTCATGTGAGTGTAACACATCAGATTTTTTTGTCTTGGATATGCAAAGAGTATTAATCTGTGACAAAGGGAATGGTGCTGCACCTAGCAACCAGCTATTAAGAGATATGTATGTGCTTAAAGGCTACTGTTTTTCTATATTGCCCTTGTAAATATATATTCCCCTTACATCTAAAGAAAATTAGCAATAAGATAGAGTCTGCAGCTGTTTATCTCGATTAACATGAAGTAGCTGGAGAATAAGCGTTTGTATAAATAGTTTGTACAAGAGTAGAGAAAGTCATGTGAGTGTAACACATAAGATTTTTTTTAACATTTTAACATTTCACATTCCGCCCTGTGTTCGTTATAAGCGATATCTCATTCTACAAGAATATTCATTTGGGTAAAATACCCTGCTCGCCGTAACTAAGGGAATATCATTCACATCAGAGCGAAGACACTTCTATCAAGGAATTTATTCAAGCTTGTGCAGTTTATATGACAAGCACCACTTTTCTGTATTGCTGGTTGCATAGAAAGTAAGGCGTATGTTCCGTCTTGATTTCCGGTCTCAAGTCAAACATTGTATGGTATATGAACATAAATGGAAAGAAAGCAGTATTTTCGAAATGTTTTAGGTGACCTAATGAAAAGACCAATAGTCAAATCATAAACTGCACACACTTAGTATTTTATCGTAAATAAATCTGCTTACAGGAATTTTACTTTCTCTAGTAAGTAGAGGAAGTATTGTATTCCACTAAACAATTCGACATTGAGATTCCACCGTAAATACATGTTTTGAGGTACCTGAATAGAAAAACAATTTTTATAAAAAGGTGCATGTGTGTGTGAATCTATGGACAAGATGATTAAAAAAAGTTGGTTAAATACAACACATTGGCATTTAAGTTCAGCATATTCCAAGGATGTGACATGATGATTTTGAAGAAACTTTCCCACCCCAAACTACCCTTTATATGGAAAAATGTTTATTATATTGTATTTTCTCGGAAATGGCTAACTATTTTTATATGTTTAAGATATCTTAATTTTAATAGATATGTAGCTATATCTTGAATTTTCTAGAAATAGCCTGTGAAGTTCCTTCATTGTGAATGAATTTTGCATAAAGGATAAGAGACAGACGAAAAGGTACCACACAAATAATATAAATCTCATTAAAACACACAATTTATGCCAAATAAATTATTTTGTGTCATTAACCGTTTCCGAAATATCCTTATTATTGGTTTAAGTTATCAAATACTTGATACCTTTTCAAACTGCTAGGTTGCTGCCTTCTCTCTCTCTCATACAAAGAGAATGGATTTGATTATCGTTGATTCTACTGCGTTCCACTTGTACCTGTAAATAAAAGCGTTTCTATAAATGTTTATCTCAATTTATATGAAGGAGATAGAAGAGTAAGCATTTGTAAGAATACTTTGTTGAGGAATGGGTAGAAAATCTGACGTGAATGTAACAAATCAGATGTTTCATTGTATTTAAGGCTCTTCTAAGTCTGTTATGGTACATTTTTTTGTTAAATCCCACTACTCTAACGCGTCTTAGAGAAATGCGAAGCCTTATAACGTTTGCTGAATAAGGGCATAAAAGCGTAAATTACTTAAGAGTAAATTTGACGTCATACAGTTATCAGCTTAAAACAACGTTTGCTTAGGTTTCTCTACAGACGTTAAGGGCTAAAGTGCTGAGAAGCTTATCGACACATAATGACAATACGTCACAAGCCATTAAAATCATTTAAAATCTGCTTTTGGTCGCAAAAAACTGCATGCAGTTTTGGTAAGCCCCTATTTCAAGGATAGGTCAAAAAATAATTGTTCGTTTATTTTCCCAAATCTCCTACGTTTTCTGCCTTAAAGGCACACAGTGAGGGTTTTTGAATGAAAAAATCTGATGTGCTACATTCGCATGATTTTGTCTACCCCCTCCCCATTCTCATTCTCACGCAAGTTTATTCTGCTACCTGCTGTCTAATTCTTTTTAACCGACATAAGCGTCGAAGCTAAAGAAATAAAAGATTTTAAAAAGCGGATTGCTGCGTGATGGCTTTAATATTCCAATCTCTGCATGACCTCAGTAAAAAAAATTGATGTTGCATTCGTATGATCTTCTCTACTCACTATCGTTTATTTTTATATAGCATCTACAAACTAGGTATTCTTAAGAGAGTTTATTTTTGTAACTAATTCAAGTTAAGCCAGGTAAACGTTTGCAGGAACAGTTTCATTACATTTTTCGTTGTAGGTACAAGGGGGTTAGAGGAGATCGAATCGATGGTCAAATATTTAAAATCGGGTCGATGTATGAAGTTGCATACTCTTTCCAGTACAACTGAATAGCGGCAGCACATTAAAAGTGACAAAAGTAATGAAAAGCTCAAACCAATAATGAATATCTCGGAAATGACTATTGCCACAAAAAGGTTAATTGAAATAAATTGTGTGTTTTAAAGAGAAATATATTTTTTGTGTACTACGTGTTCGTTTATCTCTTATGTTTTAACCTATGTATAAAATCGTATCGTCCTTCCATGTTGATATTGTTTTTCTCTTTTCGATGTTCACGATGGAATCCACTCATGCCAAAATCATATTATTTTAAAATTAATTTATTTTTTGTAACTTTATGATGGCCAGAAGCGGAATCCCATCACTATTAAATACAGGACAGTAGCACTACTGCTAAAGTGTTAACGAACTCCTGTTCCAAACGTTTTCTGTATGGGGCAATGGTTTGTGAATTTTTAATCTAGCTTAAAGGTTTAAATTTATTTAACTTTCTCTATTATTTATCTATAGTAAGATTAGAAAGTATTACATTCCAGACAAAAATTCTACACCAAGATTTCACTGCAAAAAAGTCGGTTATACAGGGTGGACTATTTAAGTTGAGACTGTACAATATCTCCAAAACTCAGCGTTGTAGAAATAAATGTCTTGAATAAAAATTGCGTGATATTATGGGGGAAGTAAATGCCACGAGTCGTGTTTTATTTGGAAAACGTTGCGATGGTCATTTTAGGGTCAATTTAAAGTTTTTAAATGTGACCTTTCTATGTTGTTTTTTCACTCCTCATAAAAAACTAAACAACATCTGCATAAAGCACTTTGCAGTTGTTCTTACACCAACATAAATAACAATGAAAATTCTGAATGGCTGTGTACACAGAGCGCAATGAATGGTTGGTCATTTGAAAGTCAAATTACGTTTCGCAATCGGGAACCAACATTTTTTTTATTTCGTTTTCTTATTCCTCATCACAAAATAAACAGCTTTTTATAAATCATTTTCTTATGAGTAAACAACATACAAAATGTAAATTCCCATTTAAAAAAATTAAATTACCCTAAAATGGTCATCACAACATCCTCCAAACAAAACGCGACTAATGGCATTTACTTTCCCTCTTAATATCAAACAACTTTTATTAAAGACATTTCTTTCTACAACGATGAGGTTTGGAGATATTGTACAATCTCAACTTAAATGGTCCACTCTTTATACTAAACTTGGTTTTCCAAGAATTCCACACGAAGATTTTCAAGAAAATATCGCCATCCCGAACTACCATTTACATAATATTCGTTATTTTTTATTTTCTCAAAAATGGCTCTAACAATTTGGATTAAAATACCATGAGTTAAACATTTTCGCAAGGCAAATAAAACGTATACTTTAATTATCTGTGAACAGCCTGTAAATTTCTCTGCATTATGAATGATGTCTATACAATTGGTAAACCTGTTAAAGTACACAATCTAGGCCAAATATAATTTTTGTGGTGCCAACCATTTCCGAAATATTTGTTAATATTGGTTTGAATTTTCAAATACTTATACTTTCTTCAAATGGAAACTCGTTATTCGTTTTCTCTCGTGGTCATGCAAAAGGCATGGAACTTCAAAGCCATCATATAGCGATCAGCTTTTTAAAAATCTGACTATTGCTTTAGGCTACCGTATCCTTGTTATACCTTTAACTAAATGTGTAATAAAGGATATCTCCATTAACAAGAATAACGTTTTCGTACTGAATACCAGTGAGCAAGGCACAGAATGTTGCGAGCGATCTGTACACATTTGCTACGTGGCTGCGTGGTGTATCAATACAAATCTTAGCGTCAATGCTCTAAAGATAACGAGGCATGACTGAGGGAGTTCTAACGTTGACATGCGAGGGTGGTTGGTTGACAGTCAAATACAGAGCCAGATACCTTTATCTTACTTGTCACTCAAGCTTGTTTTTACGATTCGTCTTAATGAACCTTCCTTGACAACGCACCACAACGTTTCAAAGCGCTCGGAAAATAATAAATGATTCGTTCTTTCTACTACATTCATTTCTAGGGGCTTAGGAACCCTGTTCCTAAAAGAAATCTGACGTATTACACTCACATGACTTTCTCTACTCTTGAACAAACTATTCTTACAAACGCTTATTCTCCATATGCTTCATGTTAATCGAGATATCGAGATGTTAATCTTACTGCTAATTTTCTTGTAGATGCAAGGGGAATTGGTAGTATTTAAGCGAGAGTCAAATATTTTAAGAGCTGGTTGCTATGTGGAGTATTCCAATCTCTTTGCATTACCAGGACAAAAAAATGAATAACCAATTCCCGTTTCAGAAAAAGTATAAGTATTGGAAAATTTAAGGGAATAACAAGCAATACCTTGAAAATGGTTCACTCAACAAAAAAAATGTATAGTAGTGCGGGGCAAAAGTACGCGGCGGGTAAGAGTACGCACAAGGGATATTTATATGAAGACGGCCGTGCAATTGGCAGTACTGTATGCTGTTGGAAGAATTACATGGCCGATAGCCTCTCTACATAGTTTCGTTGTGCTGGTGTGTTTCGTCTTTAAACTATGAGGTAAGATTGAAAATCATTCATCTTGATGTTATTTTTCGTGGTTTTGGAAACGTGATTGAGCTATTAGGAATGTGGGACAGGTATTTTAGCATTATGTCATTTCTCAGACAAATTTCTGTAATAACGTGTGGTGGCTTAGCCATTGTGTGAAACTGGCCACAGATGGCAGTACGGTCTGGGAAATGTTAAAGACGACAACGGGGCAAGAGTACGAACTGTGGAGTGGGGCAAAAGTACGCACTAAACAGCATGCGAAGGAATTGGCAGAGCTTTGCAGACTCCTTGACTCTCACTTCTATAGTTTAATATTGAAGGATTTGCGTAGAACTGGCAGTTTAGTTTGCTGACATTAACAAGGTAATCCATCCATTTAACAAGGACAGCAAATTAGCTGGCAGAGACTGGGCACTAAAACTTATGAAACTGCACAAACTATCACTCCGTGTTTCCACCAAAACAAGTCTTGCTCGAGTTATGGGCTTTAATAAAGCTCAAGTTTCTTTGTTTTTTGATAATCTTGAACAAATGATGGATCAATACAAGTTCTGTCTATCAATGTATAATATGGATGAATCAGAATAAGCACTGTCCCTAGTAAGACTCCTAAGGTTGTATCACCTACTGGTAAGAAAGCAGTTGGAACAATTGTTTCTACAGAAAGAGGAAATTTAACAACTGTTGTTTGGCAGTCAGCGCAGTGGAAATTATGTTCCCCCAGTCATAATATTTGCAAGAAAAAGAGCTCAACAAGAACTCATGCACGGAACTCCACCAGGTTCAATCATGATGTGCTCAGACAGTGACTACATCAACAGTGAGCTATTTTCTGAGTGGCTGAAGCATTTTCAGAAGCATGTAAGAGGAAGCATGGAGAATCCAATACTTCTGGTGCTAGATAACCACATATCCCATATAAACTTGGAAGCAATTGTCTACTGCAGACACAATGGTATTCATCTATTATCGATTCATCCCGATACTTCACATAGGTTGCAGCCCCTCGACAGATCATTTTTCAAGCCGTTAAAAGATCTATATTCTGCAATGTGTGACAAACGGTTACTAAATAACCCAGGACGTGTAATAACACAATTTCAATTGCAGAGGAAAGAAGTAAGAGAAGTAAAAAATTGGAAGTACTGACTAGCTCACCCTTTAAAAGAAGATTGGAAATGAATCAAGCCTTAAATCATCCAGTGCTTCAAAACACGTCAAGCGTGATGTATCAAAATATGCACAAAACGATATGAGACCCCAAAGGACCAAATGCCATTCAGTCCTACCCAAAGCGTCAACTTCAACTTCAAATGAGAAAATCCACTGTCCAGGATGCGACGGGGAGTATGTTGAACCACCAGAAGAGGACTGGATTCAGTGCCAAAAGTGTGCAGAATGGTGGCATGTAGCTTGTTCCACCCACGGGGGAGGCAGCAAATTTATCTGCGACTATTGTTAAAAATGACAGACAATGAGAATATTTCAATCTTTTCTTTATTCAAATATTTTTATATTTAGGTTATCATCTTATTCTTAGAATGATGTTCAATATTAGTCAGACTAAGGTCCTTGGTGTATTCTTATAATGTAATAAAAGTTACAGCACCAAGCATTAAAATTAAACATTTGTGTTTCTGCGTACTTTTACCCCCATCTATGGGGCAAAAGTTCGCATGGGTCACATTTTAATTGAACATTTATAAAACTGTTTTTCGCATGTAAAAATAGGTTTTAACCACTGTTTGTGATGGACAATAGAATAAAGATTGCATAATAAAAAATTCAGATATACTGGTTGAATAGATACCGTTGCAGAGGTCTTGAAAGTTTAAGTGCGTACACTTGCCCCACGCTACTCTATATGACATAAATTGTGTATTTTAACGCGATCTACATTTTTTGTGTAGTAACATTTTGCCTATCTCTTATGGTTTACCAGTTATGTAAACGTCGTTCACAATGAATAACACTTTTGGAGACATTCCCAGAAAATTCAAGATATACATTTTATTTGTCATGAAAGTATCTTAAATATATGATATTTTAATCAAAATCGTTAAAGCCATTTTTTGAGAAAATTAAAGTTTTCGAAAATTGTTCCATGTAAAGCGTAAACTGGGGTGTGGGGATTTTCTTGAAAACTTTTGTGTCGCATCTCTGGAAGATACCTAAATACCAAGTTTGGTGTTTATCCAACTGTTCGTTTCTGAGTTATGTTGTTCACAGACAGACACACACACACGGACATGTTTCCAAAAATACTTTTTTGGATTCATGAGGCCTCAAAACATGTATTTCCAGTGAAATCTCGGTATCGAATTTTTGGGTGGAATACAATACTTCTCCTACTTACTATACGTAGTAGAGAAAGTAATAAATACAAATAAAATAAATCTGTAATATATCATGCATCTGGATGTCTAAACCAGGATGAATATTCCAAGTTTATAATTTACTTCTTCGTACATAGTTTATTTTCACTCATTATTGTATAAATTGAAGACTAATCTAACTAACAAACAAAATTGTGATATACACCTTCTATACTATATCACTATTCCTATAGAAACCAGCAATCCTACCAACTGGTTACGGTTGGCATGATTCACTTATATATTAACTTAACTCCTAACTACTGTAGCCAGCATCCTACGTAATCTATAAGTGCAATTCCAATTTTTAAACCTTATTAACTTTCCAAACTATAAACTACTTCTTTGCTGTTATGCGCTTAATAAGGTTACTATTATATAATCATACTCTTTTGAATATAATTATTATTCTCGTATTTATATAATTATTACAATATTAATATCCTAAATATATTATTTACTTGATTACCAACATCATTTATAAAATTCTTCCCTTCCACCTTAAAGTTTTCTCCATTTATCACACCATAACCTTCCACCTTCACAATTTTTATCATTTTAATAATCTTTGCAATTTCTCAAATAATAATCTTTCCACTTTTATCACTTTTTATGAATTCCAATTTTACACTATTAATCACTTCATTTTTAATTAGTCACTTTAATCAATAGATATTTTACCCCTTCTTTTATTAACACGCAACTTCCTCTTTTCACTACACTTTATTTCCACTAAAAATCCCACTTCAATAAACCTTTCTGCTTCCCCTTTCACCCCTAATCTCCCGGCTCCTCCTCTTCAAAACTGCCAACAATACTCACATCTCCCCTAAATCCACTGTATTTTTACTGTTCCTGTTCACTTTGGCGGAAGATAGCGAGATTTTTCTATCTAGGAATTCAAAATACAAAAGAAACGCTATAAGATCTAACACCACAAAATACAGTGAAACATGTAAGCCACTTCAGTGATTATATTTAAAGTCCAAAACTGATATCGTTCTCGCATTGTTATCATTTTTGTGATTACGCTAGAAGCATAAAAATGTCATCGTTTTGCATTATAGTTAACTTGCCGAATCCTTCTTTTACTTATAATTTTTCTTAGATAGTTTGAGTCCGCAAGCGTATTTTTGCTGTCATTAAATAATAATTGTTTCTCGGCCTTCTGTCACGAAATAATTATTATGAAACAACCATTCGTTAACCTAGTTAAATTACAAATGTTGTGGTACCACTTAAGAAAGACTTTAAGAGGAAGTATGGGTGAAAATTCCCAATTTTCGTGAAAATTTCTCTTTTTCAGTTTTTTTTCGAAACAAGTGTATCAAACCTATTTTATCTGTTTCTGAAGTTGGTATATGGAACCTTAAGAAATGGTGTCACTTTGAAAGGATGTCCTATTCTAATTAACTACAATGCATACTTTAAATTACGTTTACCACAGTTCTATTTTTGAAGCAAAAATCCCACCTACAAATTGCATTATAATTGTAACAGTTCTAAAAAGGCTCATATTTTAATGTATAACAGATTCATTATTCTTTTATTTTCTTCAGGAGCCAAATAATAAGAATCTGTATAATTTAATGCACAAGTGAAGCAGAGCTTTTATTAAATATTTTGGTCAGCATTTATAGGAGGAGATTTTGAAAAAGCGTAAATTTTTACCAAAATAAACATAAATAATTAGAAATTAATTTCCAGCAAATTAATTTTAATGTACGCAAAGAAAATGTTGTGACTAAAAGAAGTCTTATAGTTCAAATACTACAGAAAATAAATAAAAAAATCTGATGTGTTACACTCGCATGACTTTCTGTACTCTTGTACAAACTATTTTTACAAATGCTTATTCTCCATCTACTTCATGTTAATCGAGATATCGATATGTTAATCTTATTGCTAATTTTCTTGTAGATGCAAGGGGAATACGGTAGACTTTAACCGACAGTCAAATATTTTAAGAGCTGGTTGCTATGTGGAGTATTCCATTCTCTTTGCATTACCAGGACAAAAAAATGAATAACGAATTCCCATTTGAGAAAAAGTATAAGTATTGGAAAATTTAAGGGAATAAAAAGCAATATCTCGAAAATGGTTCACTCAACAAAAAAAGTATATGACATAAATTGTGTATTTTAACGCGATCTACATTTTTGTATAGTAAATTTTGTCTATCTCATTATCGTTTGCCAGTTATGCAAAAGCCGTTCACAATGAAGAGTACTTTTGGAGACATTCCCAGAAAATTCGAGATATACATTTCATTTGTCATGAAAATATCTTAAATATATGATATTTTAATCAAAATCGCTAGAGCCATTTTTGAGAAAATTAAAATTTTAGAAAAATGTTCCATGTAAAGGGTAATCTGGGGTGGGGGTATTTTCTTGAAAAGCTTCGTGTCGCATCTCTGGAAGATACTGAACCTAAATACCAAGTTTGGTGTTTATCCGACTGTTCGTTTCTGAGTTATGCTGTTCACAGACACACACACACACGTACATGTTTACAAAAATGCTTTTTTTGGATTGAGGGGGTCTCAAAACATATATTTCCTGTGAAATCTCGGTCTCGAATTTTTGGGTGGAATAGAATACTTCCCCTACTTACTATACGTAGTAGAAACAGCAATAGTAATGTCAATCTTTCTACCTTTAATGAAATGACGTAACATGAGAAATTGTTTGCATATTCTTTGAATATAAGAGGTGTACGTAAACCTTGTGTTAATTATTGTTTGAAACCACGTGATGTCCCTGATATCTTGAGATCAGTCGTGTTTGTGAATGCCACATACTTGGAATAGCTGAAGATCGCGTTTGCGGAGCATGGTGTAGGCAGTGCAGGTTTGGAATTCCTCAGTGTCCCCACATGAAGCACGTGACCCTACACATCACAATAGCCACTGAACGCGCGCTATTTTCAGAGATATATTCACTATTTATAAACCTGCCCCTCCCACCGTCTTACACACGACCTGCAGGCGGCACTTTAACTTTTGGGCACAATATCGTTCCCAATGCGAGGCTTGGCATCTCTCTTAAACTGTTCAATCAAAAATCTGATATGTTACACTTACATGCTTTTCTCTAACCACTCTACTTAGCTATAGTAAGAAGAGGAACTATTGCATTCCTCCTAATGCAATTCACTGAAAATGCACGTTTTGAGACTCTGAATAAAACAAAATTGAGAAAGAACCGCGCGCGGTCGCGCCGTTTGTGTTTGTGAACAGCATAAACAAAAAATAAAAAGTCGGTCACTAAAATTAGTATTTCAGTTCAGCATCGTCCAAAAATGCGAAAATCCCTCTCTCTAAACTCCGTTTTACATGGGAAACTTTTCATTATTTTTTAATTTCTCAAATATGGCTATAATAACTTTTATTAAATGATCTAAATTTAAAATATTTACATGAGTAATAAAATACATATTTTGAATTTACTGCAAATAGCTTGTGAAAATTGTTAATTCGGAATGCATTTTGTATGATTTTGTGTAACGGATGAACTAGGGATAGTAACAAAAGACACTATACAAAAATTCTGATGTGTTGCATTCACATTACTTTCTCTACCCTCTATGGTTTATTAATAGGTATACAAATTATTCTTACGAAAGCTTACATTTCTAGCTTCATTTTAATCCAAATAAACCTCTGCAGAAATAGCTACATTACACATATCGTTATAGATATAAGAGAACAGCGATTGTCAAATGTTTAACAACTGGACGCTATATGCTGGCCTTAAAATTCCATACTGTTTCCATGACATAGCGAGAAACAACTGAATGTTGACAGGACTTAAGAATGATAAAGTATTGAACATTACGAACCATTAATAACGGATATTTTGAAAATGGCGGAGGTTACAAAGAGGTTTCTTTTTAGTTTCATTTTACTACATTGGTCTTATCGGCGGCCTTTACTTTGGAACATATTGCTTAAGGCAATGGTGTTAACTTGTATTCTTTTGTCATTGGGTGTCTTGAATTCTTTGAGCTTTAATCATTAGATCCACATATTCACGCTCCCATTTATACTTCCAGACTCTGGGAAGGATAGGGTGTAATCTTGGCTAGAGAAAAATCCCCACCCCCAGCCGGGAATCGAGCCCGGGACCCTTCGCACAGCAGATGGGTGCTCTAGCGACTGAGCTGCGGGACCAGCCCACAAAAGAGTTATTTGAAATAAATTGTATGTTTTAAAGAGATCTACTTTTTACTTTCTCTACTACATATAGTAAGTAGGGGAAGTATTGTATTCCCCCCAAAAATTCGATACCGAGATTTCACCGGAAATACATGTTTTGAGACCCCCTGAATCCAAAAAAAGCATTTTTGGAAACATGTCCGTGTGTGTGTGTGTCTGTGAACAGCATAACTCAGAAACGAACAGTCGGATAAACACCAAACTTGGTATTTAAGTTCAGTATCTTCCAGAGATGTGACACAAAGGTTTTCAAGAAAATCCCCCACCCCAAACTACCCTTTACATGGAAAATTTTTCGAAATTATTATTTTCTGAAAAATGCCTCTAATGATTTTGATTAAAATATCATATATTAAAGCTAATTACATGGCAAATAAAACGCATATCTTGGAATTTTCTGGGAATAGCCTGTGAAGTCCTCTCTATTCCAAAGGAATATTGTGTAATCATGTATAACTGGTAGACGTTGAGCGATAGACAAAAACGTACTACAAAAAAATATCTGATGTGTTATACTCACATGAATTTCTCTGCTCTTGTACAAACTATTTTTACAAACTCTTATTTTCCATCTATTTCATATTAATCGAGATAAACATTTGCAGAAACGAGTTTTTGACATGCAAAGAGAATTACATTTTACACATAGCGACCAGTTCTAAAAATATTTGACTATCGCTTAAGGCGTACTATGTTCCCCTTGTTTTGTATTTGCAAAGGCAATATAGAAATACAGTATCCTTTAAGCATGGACATATCTGTTAATAGATGGTTGCTAGGTGCAGCACCATTCCCTTTCCCACAGATTAATACTCTTTGCATATCCAAGACAAAAAAATCAATAACGAATTCCAATTTCAGAAAATAAGTATTGAAGAATTTAAGGGAATAACAAGCAATATCTCGAAAATGGTTCACAACAAAAAATATATATGACATAAATTGTGTATTTTAACGCGATCTACATTTTTTGTGTAGTAAAATTTTGTCTATCTCTTATGGTTTACCAGTTATGCAAAAGTCGTTCAGAATGGCGAATACTTTTGGAGACATTCCTAGAAAATTCAAGATACACGTTTTATTTGTCGTGAAAATACCTTAAACATATGTTTTAATCAAAATCGTTATTTTTCGAAACATGTTCCATGTAAAGGGTAATCTGGGGTGGGGACTTTTCTTGAAAACCTTCGTGTCGCATCTCTGGAAGATACCGAACCTAAATACCAAGTTTGGTGTTTATCCGACTGTTCGTTTCTGAGTTATGCTGTTCACAGACACACAGACACACAGACACACACACAGACAGACAGACACACGGACATGTTTCCAAAAATGCTTTTTTTGGATTCAGGGGGTCTCAAAACATATATTTCCGATGAAATCTCGGTATCGAATTTTTGGGTGGAATACAATACTTCCCCTACTTACTATAGGTAGTAGAGAAAGTAATAAACGATAGTGGCTAGAGAATGTGTCTAGTGAATGTATAAAATCATACACCCCACCACTGCCACACTCATACTTCTTTCAGCTAGACAGAAATTGAATCAAGGATCTCTAGGTTTAGAGGCTAACCTTTAGACCAGGGGCGGGCCGTGGCCCGTCAAGACATTTTGAATGGCCTGCCGACAGCTCAAGATCAGATGCGCACCTATTAAGCGTTACGAACTATTCCTCTTTCGAATCTGAAAAGACAAACATACATTTATTTATAAATCCACTTGGCATTTCAGATTTTGAGATTGATAAATACTCCTTGCAAATGGAAATAATAAAAATCTTAAACAATTCAAGACTTTGTGCTAAATTTAAAGAGCGCTGTGGATCACACACTTCTCTTAGTTTACTAAATTTTAAAAATGTTTCCCATCAGAACGCCTTCCTGAAATTCACAATATCTTACTCTAAGGTCTGTATGCACATTTGATTCTACATACTTTTTGAACAAATTATCTGCCATGTATATTAAGAAAAAAGAACGTTCAGCTATAAAAGGTGAACATTTTGCTCATATATTTTTTTCTGTACACAAAAATTACACCTAGTATTGGTAAATGAAATGTAGTTGAAACATCATATTAAGATTTTAAAAAATTGGATATGTTACACTCACGTGACTTTCTCTACTCTTGTACAATCTATTTTTTCTGCGATTATTCTCCATCTACTTCATGTTAATCGAGATAAACATTTGCATAAACTATCTTATTGCTAATTTTCTTGTAGATGCAAGGGGAATATTGTAGGCTTTAAGCGATAGTCAAATATTTTAAGAGCTGGTTGCTATGTGGCGCATTCCATTCTCTTTGCATGTCCAGGACACGTAAAAACCAATAACGAATTCCCATTTGAGAAAATGTATAGGATTGGAAAGTTGAAACAAATAAGAATATCTCTGAAATAGTTCACTCCACAAAAAAATGCATATGATACAAAGTGTGTATTTTAATAACATCTACATCTTTTGTGTAGAACAATTTTGTCTATCACTTACGATATACCAGTTATGCAAAGCCGTTCAGAAAGAAGAGGACTTTTGGGGACATTCGCAGAAAAATCATGATATACATTTCATTTGCCTGAAAATATCTTAATGTGTGATATTTATTGTTAGCCATTTTGGAGAAAATCAAAATTTTTTAAAAATGTTCCATGTAAAGGGTAGTTTGGGTTGGGGGATTTCTTGAAAATGTTGGTCGCATCTTTAAAAGATACTGAACCTAAATACCAAGTTTGGTATTTATCCGACTTTTCGTTTTTGAGTTGTGCTGTTCACAGATACACACATACATACGCACACACGGATCTTTTTATAAAAACGATTTTTTCTGAATCATGGACCTCAAAACATGTATTTCCGGTGAAATCTCAGCACAGGAGATTTTTCTATTTTAATTCTGTGTGTTTCCTTTAATGGTAATTTTTCAGAATATTTAAAATTATATGATATATTTTAAAGTATAAAGTGAATAATAAGAATATCTGAAATTATTTTCAGAAAATTACGTTTTAGATATCGGCCTACACTTACCTGATTACTGTACTATTAGTTATATAATACTTAAGTTCAGATTTAATATACTCATTAACATAAATTTAACCAGATCGCCCTTCAAAACACTTTATCAATTTACTGGCCTAAGCTCAAAATAGGTTGGCTACCCCTGATCTAGACCATAGAGACAGTTCTTACTTCCTTTAAATAAACTAACTGTGTGAACCTAACGCATCAGACCTTTACCAGATGTGTGCATTTGCATGAGATTAGGAATTTCCTAACGCGCTCAACCAAATTTTATGACATGGAGGTTTAACTTGTTCGCCAGAGAACGTAAAAAAAAACTCTTGGAATGCCAGCATCAATTACTCTTATCTCAATAGCTGCAAGGTCTAAACAAGAAATCATTGTTTTCCTCAGTGTTAACACTAGACACAAGAATGTAAACATAGCTTTAAAGAGCGCCTATTCTTTCTTTTCAAGGAATTCACACTTCTACGGTTTCTATTCTAGCATCCCCCGTTTCATTTTTCGTGGAAATGCTTTTCGTAAACTTGACTGGAAGAGTTTGATTGGAATTCTGGTATTTTCCTTGTCAGCTCCTCTCTATTGGGGACGCTGCCTGACTCGGATTACTAAAAAATAAAAATGGCTGATGTCACAGGTCAGGGCGGTCAACCTTCTAACTTGAGGCATTGGATATAAAACCAGAGAAAATAAACATTACTGCTCTGTAATATTCTTTTTAGACAGCAAGGCCTAAAAGTAGAAGTTCTAACACAGTGTACAAGAGCTAAAAGCACTAGTAAATAATCTGCATTGTGACCAACTTTGGCTTCAAGTTCAATCGCATGACAATTACCCATTGTATTTGTACATGTTTAATAACTCGACTTGATTTGATTAGGTTTTAAATTTCATTATGTCATTTGACATAATTAATTTCTCATGGCGCTCGCATTGTCTGTTCACAATACAAACCGTTATACTTCAATTTATTCGCATATCATTGTAGAGTTACCCCCCCCCCCCACACACACATATATACATATTCACATAGACATATAAATAAATATTAAACAAAATTATACATAATATAATTCACCAAGAGAGATGTTATAATATTTAACAACCAAGAATTGTATAAAAGCAGATTGTAACTTAAATAAGCAAGGAACGGGCGAGCTAGCTAATTTCAGGTAAAAGATAATTCTAGGTAGAGACCACCTTTCACCAAGCTAATGAGCAGGGAACTGGTAGCAATAAGGAGAAATAGAAAGATACAGAAATATTGAATCTGCTTCCGGATAGGTCGCTCGGACGCGTATGCGAAATCTTTTGGAGCAGAATATTCTCCTACATAATTAAGGTAACGCGGTCTGAGTACCAATTAGAAATGTTACATTTTGAGGCGCGAAGGCGAGCGTCATTAGGTTTAGGTATAAAAGGGGGAAGAAAGCCCCAGATTTTCACTCTCTTATAGAATCTCGTCAACACACAGTGATACTCTCTGGACGATAAATGCATGTATGTGCATTGAGGTGGAAAGCGTATGCACTTAGACTAGGCTCCTAATTATTATTATGGTGTGAATTGTTATAATGGGAAAAGCTAGCTGCCCATAAATATTTATTTGATAATAAACCACATCTTTTAAGGGAAATGCAGTGTATTTTAATCTGCCTCACCTACGAAAACCCTGAGACCGTGAAATTAGCTAGATAGGTAATGATTAGTAATGGAGAAAACAGCAGCCGATGAGCAGCAATAGCCGGAGACAAGCACTACAGCAGAGGGCATCGCTTTCCCGCTACAACCTGTACGTTATAATGGCAGCTTTTTTTACTTTCTCTACTACGTAGAGTAAGTAGGGGAAGTATTGTATTCCACCCAAAAATTCGATAACGAGATTTCACCGGAAATACATGTTTTGAGACCCCCTGAATCCAAAAAAAGCATTTTTGGAAACATGCTCGTGTGTGTGTGTCTGTGAACAGTCGGATAAATACCCAACTTGGTATTTAGGTTCAGTATCTTCCAAGGATGCGACACGAAGGTTTTCAAGAAAATCCCCCCACCCCAGATTACCCTTTACATGGAACATTTTTTGAAAATTTTCTCAAAAACGGCTCTAACGATTTTGATTAAAATATATCTTTAAGATATTTTCATGACAAATGAAATGTACATCTCGAATTTTCTGGGAATGTCTCCAAAAGTATTCTTCATTGTGAACGACGTTTGCATAACTGGTAAACCATAAGAGATAGACAAAATTTTACTACACAAAAAATGTAGATCGCGTTAAATACACAATTTATGTCATATACATTATTTTTGTTCAGTGAACCATTTTCGAGATATTGCTTGTTATTCCATTAAATTTTCCAAAATGGGAATTCGTTATTCATTTTTGTCTTGTATATGCAAACAGTATTAATCTGTGGCAAAGAGAATGGTGCTGCACCTAGCAACCAGCTATTAAGAGATAATTATGTCTATGCTTAAAGGCTACTGTATTTCTATACTGCCCTTGCAAATACAAAACAAATATTTTTAGAACTGGTCGCTATGTTTAAAATGTAATTCTCTTTGCATGTCAAAAAATCGTTTCTGCAAACGTTTATCTCGAATAATACGAAATACATGGAGAGTGAAAGTTTGTAAAAATAGTTTGTACTAGAGTAAAGAAAGTGAGTGTAACCCATCAGATTTTTAATTGTTAGATAAGCTCTGCATATACTAGGTTCAAATATTGTACACAATAATTTGAGGAAAATTTTTCGACTATTTCAAATTAGGTTAAATGTGATATAATTTAAAGATAGTCAATCCGAAGAATATCCCAATATTTTTCAATTTTTAGGCGAACCGCTGCACTTAATTTGAGGTTAAACTCAGTACTCTGGGTGAATTTGCAGCTCAATAAATAAAGGTATTAGTTCTATTTAAGTCACTCTGTATAATAATAATAATAATAATAATAATAATAATAATAAGTGCAATAAAAGTAATGCACGTTCCCCAACATTTAGCAATGTTGTGAACTGCATGAATAAGAGCACACCATCAGTGCCAATACGTGATGTCATTTCCGTTTTGTAGAGCAATAAGGGAGCGGAAACTCAGATTGCTGAGTATTCATGTCTTGGCAAACAGCAGGAATTTGTTTTTTGCAGGTATACAGTTAGTGTGAATGTCTGTGGTAACTATTTCTGACATCTATTGTGTTTCGCTTACTTCACATGCACAAAATAATACTAACAGATTGGCTGTCTCCTGGTATTGTTCGGATGGGCATTTACTCCCTACCATGGACCTTCGGATAAATAGCAAACGTCATATTTAGGTTCAATACCTTCCAAATATACAACACGAAAAATTTCAAGAAAACCTCCATCTCTAGGTACCCTTTGCAATGAACATTTATCGAAAAGTTTGCTTTTTTAAAAAAAATGGATACAACGATTTTGATTAAAATACCATATATTAAAGATATTTACATGACTAATAAAATGTATATCTTGAATTTTCTGGAAAGAGCTTGCGAAGTCCTCCTTATTCTGAATGAATTTTACACAATCTTGATAATTGGTAATCGTTAAGCGATAAACGAAAACGTACCACACAAAAATGTAGATTTCTTTAAAATACACACTTTATTTCAAATAGCTTTTTTGTGGCATTAGAATTTCCGAGATATCCATTATTAATGGTTCGAACTGTTCAATACTTGTCATTTCTTTTTAAGCCCTGTCGATTTTTAGTTGTTTCTCGCGGCTTCTTGGAAACAGTATGAAATTTAAGGCCAGCATATATAATTCAGTTCTTAAACATTTAACTCTTGCTGTTCCCTTTGTATCTATAAGGAAATGTGATTATAAAAAATTCCTTTCAAATGAGGAGCACTTTCTAGGCTATTCTCAGAAATTCAATAATATGCATTTTATTTATCATGTAAATATCTTTCATATACGATATTTTAATCAAAATCGTTGGCGCTAAAAAATACAAATGTTCTAAAAACGTTTCATGTAAAGAATAGTTGGGGACGCATCCGTAGAAGGTGCTAAATTCAAATACCAAGTTTGATATTTATCTGACTTTTCCTTTTTGAGTTAAACTATTCACAGACAGACATACAGACACACATTCACGGACCTTTTTCTAAAAATCTTTATTTGGATTCAGGGCGTCTCAAACATGTATTTCCGGTGAAATCTCGCTATCAAATATTTTGTAAAAATGGAGTACATTCCTTACTTGCTATACGTAGTAGAGAAAGCAAACAATAAGAACAAGGAACTTTATTTAACAACTTAACGTTTCCATGTATTTTCAAAAATGTGAAATAATTACATTAAAATACGTAATAAATAATTTATTTACATATACATTTATATCTAAATGTACATTTATAAAATGAAGTGAAACATTTGAAAAGATAGTGAACCCACAAAAATACTTCAGTATACTAATACACCAGCAGAATATCATGATCCTAACGTTAGCAGTTACAATATTAATTACATCTAAGTATAACCCCGTTAAGAATGTTTGTATCGTGTAATGCGCATGGTAGATTTGCCATCAGATGCCGACGGTCAGAAACCTAAATGGTATAAGCTATGTACAACTCAGGCAGTTCTTGACAGGATTCAGAATCTGTCAGAGTTGGAACCGCTCGTTCCAGTGCACGAACTCAAGTTGGTCCAGGGTTTTAGTCAGATTCGTTAATGACCAAACTGTTGTTGAAAGAAATACTCTAATCTCAGTCCCTCCCAGCTATCGGTATCTGGGTTATACCAAGTAACAGGTTTTGGTGTGATAGAAATTATATTAAATTGAGTTTATATATGGACGCTCTTTAACTGCTGTGGTCTTTAGCGTCCCATTCTATATTGGGCGTGAAAGACCGGTAAATTTGCTCAGAGGCCTCTTTAACAGGCTTGAGGTTCTTTTACGTGCCATAAATCTACGACGCGAGCTTGGGAACTACAGGCTAGCACGGTACCACTCGTCCATGGAGGACAACCTTGGTGTGACAGGTTTACACAACATGCGACTTTTTAATACATATTTTTTATTTAATTTATTATTGTTTGTACGGTGTATCACATGTACGTTCTGGCATCCTAATTACGTGCATTTGGACATTGTTTCATATGTGGGTAGTGAGCACTTTACTTATCTACATATAACACACGCACTTGTATCATTAGCATCTGTCGTTGGCATTCTGCTGCTAACTTTGTTACATCGAGGGCCATAAGCCACAAGGCCTAACCGAGGGATTGAGGGCACTCAGGTCTCAAATCGAGGGATGTATTTTAGAGGTAGGAGGAGTGGAGAGCCAGGGAGCGACGACAGGGCATAAACGTAGGATCTGTGCAACTAAACTAGAATGATCCACCCAGGATACTATAAAATCAACTCTGTGTATTAAAAAACCACGATTCCGTAAGTTTCTTAAAATGTCATACCTCCTCCCTGAATACAGAATAACCCTCCTCCTCACATACGACATAAACCTCTTCCTCACATATGGAATCATCCCCCTACCCCCATACCGAATAACCCTCCTACTCACATACCGAATAATCCTCCTACCCCCATACCGAATAATCCTCCTACCCCATACCGAATAACCCTCCTACTCACATACCGAATAATCCTCCTACTCACATACCGAATAACCCTCCTACTCACATACCGAATAATCCTCCTACTCACATACCGAATAACCCTCCTACTCACATACCAAATAATCCTCCTACTCACATACCGAATAATCCTCCTTCTCACATACCGAATAACCCTCCTACTCACATACCGAATAATCCTCCTACTCACATACCGAATAACCCTCCTACTCACATACCAAATAATCCTCCTACTCACATACAGAATAATCCTCCTACTCACATACCGAATAACCCTCCTACTCACATACCAAATAATCCTCCTACTCACATACCGAATAATCCTCCTACTCACATACCAAATAACCCTCCTACTCACATACCGAATAATCCTCCTACCCCCATACCGAATAATCCTCCTACTCACATACCGAATAACCCTCCTACTCACATACCAAATAACCCTCCTACTCACATACCGAATAACCCTCCTACTCACATACCAAATAATCCTCCTACTCACATACCGAATAATCCTCCTACTCACATACCGAATAATCCTCCTACTCACATACCAAATAACCCTCCTACTCACATACCAAATAACCCTCCTACTCACATACCAAATAATCCTCCTACTCACATACCGAATAATCCTCCTACCCCCATACCGAATAATCCTCCTACTCACATACCGAATAACCCTCCTACTCACATACCAAATAACCCTCCTACTCACATACCGAATAACCCTCCTACTCACATACCAAATAATCCTC
The DNA here is from genome assembly GCA_030765065.1 of Deroplatys truncata. NCBI lineage: Eukaryota > Metazoa > Arthropoda > Insecta > Mantodea > Mantidae > Deroplatys > Deroplatys truncata. The sequence continues at coordinate 177,328,062 of CM060987.1, read as the reverse complement.
CTACTCACATACCGAATAATCCTCCTACTCACATACCGAATAATCCTCCTACTCACATACCAAATAACCCTCCTACTCACATACCAAATAACCCTCCTACTCACATACCAAATAATCCTCCTACTCACATACCGAATAATCCTCCTACTCACATACCGAATAACCCTCCTACTCACATACCAAATAACCCCCCTACTCACATACCAAATAACCCTCCTACTCACATACCAAATAATCCTCCTACTCACATACCAAATAATCCTCCTACTCACATACCAAATAACCCTCCTACTCACATACCAAATAACCCTCCTACTCACATACCAAATAATCCTCCTACTCACATACCAAATAAGCCTCCTACTCACATACCAAATAACCCTCCTACTCACATACCAAATAATCCTCCTACTCACATACCAAATAATCCTCCTACTCACATACCAAATAACCCCCCTACTCACATACCAAATAACCCTCCTACTCACATACCAAATAATCCTCCTACTCACATACCGAATAATCCTCCTACTCACATACCAAATAACCCTCCTACTCACATACCAAATAACCCTCCTACTCACATACCAAATAACCCTCCTACTCACATACCAAATAACCCTCCTACTCACATACCAAATAATCCTCCTACTCACATACCGAATAATCCTCCTACTCACATACCAAATAATCCTCCTACTCACATACCAAATAACCCTCCTACTCACATACCAAATAACCCTCCTACTCACATACCGAATAATCCTCCTACTCACATACCAAATAACCCTCCTACTCACATACCAAATAACCCTCCTACTCACATACCAAATAACCCTCCTACTCACATACCAAATAACCCTCCTACTCACATACCAAATAATCCTCCTACTCACATACCGAATAATCCTCCTACTCACATACCAAATAACCCTCCTACTCACATACCAAATAATCCTCCTACTCACATACCAAATAACCCTCCTACTCACATACCGAATAATCCTCCTACTCACATACCGAATAACCCTCCTACTCACATACCAAATAACCCCCCTACTCACATACCAAATAACCCTCCTACTCACATACCAAATAATCCTCCTACTCACATACCAAATAATCCTCCTACTCACATACCAAATAACCCTCCTACTCACATACCAAATAATCCTCCTACTCACATACCGAATAATCCTCCTACTCACATACCAAATAACCCTCCTACTCACATACCAAATAATCCTCCTACTCACATACCGAATAATCCTCCTACTCACATACCGAATAATCCTCCTACTCACATACCGAATAACCCTCCTACTCACATACCAAATAACCCCCCTACTCACATACCAAATAACCCTCCTACTCACATACCAAATAATCCTCCTACTCACATACCGAATAATCCTCCTACTCACATACCGAATAACCCTCCTACTCACATACCAAATAACCCTCCTACTCACATACGGAATAATCCTTCTACCCCCATACCGAATAACCCTCCTACTCACATACCAAATAACACTCCTACTCACATACCAAATAACCCTCCTACTCACATACCAAATAACCCTCCTACTCACATACCAAATAACCCTCCTACTCACATAGCGAATAACCCTCCTACTCACATACCAAATAACCCTCCTACTCACATACCAAATAACCCTCCTACTCACATAGCGAATAACCCTCCTACTCACATACCAAATAACCCTCCTACTCACATAGCGAATAACCCTCCTACTCACATACCAAATAACCCTCCTACTCACATACCAAATAACCCTCCTACTCACATACCGAATAACCCTCCTACTCACATACCAAATAACCCTCCTACTCACATACCAAATAACCCTCCTACTCACATACCAAATAACCCTCCTACTCACATACCAAATAACCCTCCTACTCACATACGGAATAATCCTCCTACCCCCATACCGAATAACCCTCCTACTCACATACCGAATAACCCTCCTACTCACATACCAAATAACCCTCCTACTCACATACGGAATAATCCTCCTACCCCCATACCGAATAACCCTCCTACTCACATACCGAATAACCCTCCTACTCACATACCGAATAACCCTCCTACTCACATACCGAATAACCCTCCTACTCACATACCGAATAACCCTCCTACTCACATACCGAATAACCCTCCTACTCACATACCAAATAACCCTCCTACTCACATACCAAATAACCCTCCTACTCACATACCGAATAACCCTCCTACTCACATACCAAATAACCCTCCTACTCACATACGGAATAATCCTCCTACCCCCATACCGAATAACCCTCCTACTCACATACCGAATAACCCTCCTACTCACATACCGAATAACCCTCCTACTCACATACCGAATAATCCTCCTACCCCCATACCGAATAATCCTCCTACTCACATACCGAATAACCCTCCTACTCACATACCAAATAACCCTCCTACTCACATACGGAATAATCCTCCTACCCCCATACCGAATAACCCTCCTACTCACATACCGAATAACCCTCCTACCCCCATACCGAATAACCCTCCTACTCACATACGGAATAATCCTCCTACCCCCATACCGAATAACCCTCCTACTCACATACCGAATAACCCTCCTACTCACATACCGAATAACCCTCCTACTCACATACCGAATAACCCTCCTACCCCCATACCGAATAATCCTCCTACTCACATACCGAATAATCCTCCTACTCACATACCGAATAAACCTCCTACCCCCATACCGAATAACCCTCCTACTCACATACCGAATAACCCTCCTACCCCCATACCGAATAATCCTCCTACTCACATACCGAATAATCCTCCTACTCACATACCGAATAACCCTCCTACTCACATACGCAATAATCCTCCTTCTCACATACGGAATAATCCTCCTTCTCACATACCGAATAACCCTCCTACTCACATACGCAATAATCCTCCTACTCACATACGGAATAATCCTCCTACTCACATACGCAATAATCCTCCTACTCGCATACGCAATAACCCTCCTACTCACATACGCAATAATCCTCCTACTCACATACGCAATAATCCTCCTACTCGCATACGCAATAATCCTCCTTCTCGCATACGCAATAATCCTCCTACTCACATACGCAATAATCCTCCTACTCCCATACGCAATAATCCTCCTACTCCCATACGCAATAATCCTCCTACTCACATACGCAATAATCCTCCTACTCACATACGGAATAATCCTCCTACTCACATACGCAATAATCCTCCTACTCACATACGCAATAATCCTCCTACTCACATACGCAATAATCCTCCTACTCACATACGCAATAATCCTCCTACTCACATACGCAATAATCCTCCTACTCACATACGGAATAATCCTCCTACTCACATACGCAATAATCCTCCTACTCACATACGCAATAATCCTCCTTCTCACATACGCAATAATCCTCCTACTCACATACGCAATAATCCTCCTACTCACATACGCAATAATCCTCCTACTCACATACGGAATAATCCTCCTACTCACATACGGAATAATCCTCCTACTCACATACGCAATAATCCTCCTACTCACATACGCAATAATCCTCCTACTCACATACGCAATAATCCTCCTACTCACATACGCAATAATCCTCCTACTCACATACGCAATAATCCTCCTACTCACATACGCAATAATCCTCCTACTCACATACGCAATAATCCTCCTTCTCACATACGCAATAATCCTCCTACTCACATACGCAATAATCCTCCTACTCACATACGGAATAATCCTCCTACTCACATACGCAATAATCCTCCTACTCACATACGCAATAATCCTCCTACTCACATACGCAATAATCCTCCTACTCACATACGCAATAATCCTCCTACTCACATACGGAATAATCCTCCTACTCACATACGCAATAATCCTCCTACTCACATACGCAATAATCCTCCTTCTCACATACGCAATAATCCTCCTTCTCACATACGCAATAATCCTCCTTCTCACATACCGAATAACCCTCCTACTCACATACGGAATAATCCTCCTACTCACATACGCAATAATCCTCCTACTCACATACCGAATAACCCTCCTACTCACATACGGAATAATCCTCCTTCTCACATACCGAATAACCCTCCTACTCACATACCGAATAACCCTCCTACTCACATACCGAATAACCCTCCTACTCACATACCGAATAACCCTCCTACTCACATACCGAATAACCCTCCTACTCACATACGCAATAATCCTCCTTCTCACATACCGAATAATCCTCCTACTCACATACCGAATAATCCTCCTTCTCACATACCAAATAACCCTCCTACTCACATACGCAATAATCCTCCTTCTCACATACCAAATAACCCTCCTACTCACATACGGAATAACCCTCCTACTCACATACGCAATAATCCTCCTTCTCACATACCGAATAATCCTCCTACTCACATACGGAATAATCCTCCTACTCACATACGCAATAATCCTCCTACTCACATACCGAATAATCCTCCTACTCACATACGCAATAACCCTCCTACTCACATACGCAATAATCCTCCTACTCACATACGGAATAATCCTCCTACTCACATACGGAATAATCCTCCTACTCACATACCGAATAACCCTCCTACTCACATACCGAATAACCCTCCTACTCACATACCGAATAACCCTCCTACCCACATACGCAATAATCCTCCTACTCACATACCGAATAACCCTCCTACCCACAAACGGAATAATCCTACTACTCACATACCGAATAACCCTCCTACTCACATACGCAAAGATCCTCCTACTCACATACCGAATAACCTTCCTACTCACATACGCAATGATCCTCCTACTCACATACCGAAAAACCTTCCTACTCACATACCGAATAACCTTCCTACCCACATACGGAATAATCCTTCTTCTCACATACCGAATATAATCCTCCTACTCACATACCGAATAACCTTCCTACCCACATACGGAATAACCCTCCTACTCACATATCGAATATAACCCTCCTACTCACATATCGAATATAATCCTCCTACTCACATACCGAATAACCTTCCTACCCACATACGGAATAATCCTCCTACTCACATATCGAATAACCTTCCTACCCACATACGGAATAATCCTCCTACTCACATACGGAATAATCCTCCTACTCACATACCGAATATAACCCTCCTACTCACATACCGAATAACCCTCCTACTCACATACGCAATGATCCTCCTACTCACATACCGAATAACCCTCCTACTCACATACCGAATAACTCTCCTACCCACATACGCAATGATCCTCCTACTCACATACCGAATAACCCTCCTACTCACATACCGAATAACCCTCCTACTCACATACGCAATGATCCTCCTACTCACATACCGAATAACCCTCCTACTCACATACCGAATAACTCTCCTACCCACATACGCAATGCTCCTCCTACTCACATACGCAATGAACCTCCTACTCACATACCGAATAAACCTCCTACTCACATACCGAATAACTCTCCTACTCACATACGCAATGATCCTCCTACTCACATACGGAATAATCCTACTCACATACCGAGTAACCCTCCTACCCACATACGGAATAACCCTCGTACTCACATACCGAATAACCCTCCTACTCACATACGGAATAATCCTCCTACTCACATACCGAATAACCCTCCTACTCACATACGGAATAACCCTTCTACGCACATACCGAATAACCCTCCTACTCGCATACCGAATAACCCTCCTACTCGCATACCGAATAACCCTCCTACTCACATACCGAATAACCCTGCTACTTACATACCGAATAACCCTCCTACTCACATACGGAATAACCCTGCTACTCACATACCGAATAACCCTCCTACTCACATACGGAATAACCCTCCTACTCACATACGGAATAACCCTCCTACTCACATACGGAATAACCCTCCTACTCACATACGGAATAACCCTCCTACTCGCATACGGAATAACCCTCCTACTCGCATACCGAATAACCCTCCTACTCACATACGGAATAATCCTCCTACTCACATACCGAATAACATTCCTACTCACATACGGAATAATCCTCCTACTCACATACCGAATAACCCTCCTACTCACATACGGAATAACCCTCCTACTCACATACGGAATAACCCTCCTACTCACATACGGAATAATCCTCCTACTCGCATACCGAATAACCCTGCTATTCGCATACCGAATAACCCTCCTACTCACATACCGAATAACCCTCCTACTCACATACGAAATAACCCTCCTACTCACATACCGAATAACCCTCCTACTCACATACGGAATAACCCTCCTACTCACATACGGAATAATCCTCCTACTCGCATACCGAATAACCCTCCTATTCGCATACCGAATAACCCTCCTACTCACATACCGAATAACCCTCCTACTCACATACGAAATAACCCTCCTACTCACATACCGAATAACCCTCCTACTCACATACGGAATAACCCTCCTACTCACATACGGAATAACCCTCCTACTCACATACCGAATAACCCTCCTACTCACATACGGAATAACCCTCCTACTCACATACGGAATAATCCTCCTACTCACATACCGAATAACCCTCCTACTCACATACCGAATAACCCTCCTACTCACATACGGAATAACCCTCCTACTCACATACGGAATAACCCTCCTACTCACATACGGAATAATCCTCCTACTCGCATACCGAATAACCCTTCTATTCGCATACCGAATAACCCTCCTATTCGCATACCGAATAACCCTCCTACTCACATACCGAATAACCCTCCTACTCACATACCGAATAACCCTCCTACTCACATACCGAATAATGTTCTGTGTATTTAGTTTAAGTTAAGCTTAATTTATTATTAAACCCATTTATTACAGCGCTCACATGCATCATGTAACTATGAAAAGTCATATCCCATCTGTTTCACATCCATTAAATATTATTTTATTATCTTGAGCACTGCGACGTGGAATATGCACTCAACGCTGGAGCATTAGTATGTTTATTTAACTTTCCTTATAAATTCACTTCGATTGTAACTTCCATAAATTTAAAGTTCTCATTCAAATAACGCCTCGCTGTGTCTATTTTAGCTTCCTAATACCTCCTCAATGTCCTATTTAATGTGACCATCCGTCCCGTATTTGATAATTCTTTATTTGAATCTAGTGTCCCCTTTTCTTCTACAGGTTCAATAAAAAAACATCTGTTTCGAATTCCATTACAGATCCTCTGTCCACTTTAGATACTGGATGTAATTTGTTCTGCTTGGCGTTACGAAAACATTGTGTATGCAGAAAAAAGTATTATAATTTCTTTATGAAAACTAAATTCTATCCTAGGCCAACAACCTTTTGTTTCGAGTGGTGGGGAAATACAGTTTATGTACTAACTACACAGAAGCTGAGAGTGTGGAACTCACCGTCAGAGAATGGCACTACCCACTAAAACCCTTTCACCGGAAGAAATGAGTAATTCAGAAGAGGAACTGCAGCAGTACTGCTATTGCAGCTGCATATACGGAAGGGGTATGTGGCCGGTCACAGAGGACTTAGGTCAGGTGAAGGAAGGAACTATGGCCGAGGCCTGCTTACGCCTTGGGGAATTCGGGGCGAGGAATTAAAGGAAGTATTGTGCCTTGTCTCATATGGGGACGTGCCCTAACCTATAACAATGTGATTCAAATTGATTCAGCTGTCCTGAAACAAAACTGGACTTAGTAATTATTGTAATATTGTAAATATTGAGCTACGAGTACTTGGACCTCAAGTAGTATTTAGATTAACAGCTCAAAAATCCTCAGCCTTTCAACAGAAATACTACAAAATGTGTAGTGATTTAAATTTTGAGGTTTACTTTAAAAGATGCTAAACTTCACTGACTGTAGAGATGGGAGAGGATAATAAGTGTATGCTCCGAAAGAGAAACCAGAGTGTACCTATATGACAATTTTATCTTCAACATAATATATCTTCCTGCCTATATTTCAGTCTCAGTAATTGCTTGAGAAATGTTTTGAAATGTGATAACATCTGTTGTTACGTGAAATTAAGTAACATACAGAAAGGGTTTCAGATATCTTTATTCTGCCAATAACTCAACTATAATAGACCCTTGTTCGCACCACACTTCGTTAACGTGTGAGGCTCGTATTGGGAAGATCCCGGGTTGATTCCCGTCTGGGCGGTCACTCTAACCTGAAGAAGTATTTTATTATATTTCAACTGTTGGGGAACCGAACTCGAAAATCGTTGCAACCACACGTATAGTAGCTGCTTTCCGGTAGCCTTCGCCCCAAGTTTAAAAAATATATTAACTTTGTAATTTGACTGTTTCTTTAAATATTATATATGTTTATGTTTGCCTCGGCTGCGTCAGTATTGTTGTTAGAGACACGTTTCTCTTAGTAGGGTTGTGATGCGACAAGAATGTAGGCTTACGCAGATTATAATTTTACTTCACTCCTTTTATTAATGCATGACACGGTTTAAATAACACTTCACTGATATAGAGAGAGAGAGCTGTGAGATGTTTTTATTAAATACTTGCACTTTTTAACATATGAACTATTTTTGTCTCGCACAAAAGACGTATAACATTTCTCGAGGACGCATCACGTCAGTTTAAGAACACTGTTTGTAGGCAACTGACTTCTAAATTTGTAAATGTTTCTCCTTTTTCAGTTTCTGATTGGCTAATCCTACTCCAATAGAATACCTTCATTTTACTAAAGCTTTTTCTGGTTGTTGATTAGCTATTTTTAAACTGTCTAAAAATTTACATTATTGTTGCTCCAATAATGACTAGTAGCATTTAAACTTTCAAATTCATTCATTCATCAAGGTTACCTCATTGTTACCTCCTTGTTACCAATTTTTGACCTAATTCTCACAGCTCCTACATTATTAAATTACACAATGCATTCACATAGCATTATTGAACATGTTTACAATATAAGCATATGCAATGACTGTTACATACATTTTACAAATTATTACATACACATATTGCTTCAAGGCGGGCTGTTATTGAAATTACATATTGTATAATTTGACTGAATCATTTAAGTGTTAAAAATACTGCCTCAAATCATAGTCTTTTTAACGGTTTCCCTGGGTTTCGGTAGGTGAATGCTTTCCTGTTCCCATCATTACATTTCATCTATTTCAGGAATGAAGGACCGGGCGACGGTGTTCGGTGTGTTGCGGCTAGACGATGAATTGTGCGCTTTGGAAACTTCCTCCCTGGTGTTTGGTTGGTCTGCTGGAGTCCCCTTTCTGGGCGCGTTTGTGGGCCACAGGAACCGCCAGGGGGCTCGGGGTTAAGCCTGGGTCAGAATGTGCTCCATGTAGAATATGAGGCAGTATTTTTAACACATGAATAATTTCAATTAAATTATATAATATGTAAATTCAATAACAGCCCGCCTTGAAGCAATATGTATGTAATAATTTATAAAATTATATGTAACAGTCATTGCAAATGCTTATATTGTTGTAAACATGTTTAATAATGTTATGTGAATACATTACGTAATTTAATAATGCAAGAGCTGTGAGAATAATAAGTTTAAATTTGCTAACAATGAGGTAGCTTTGAGGCAATAATGAGTTTGAGAGTTTAAATGTTACTAGTTAAGATTAGAGTAACGATAATGTAAATTTTGGGACAGTTTAAAAATAGCCAATCAACAGCCAGAAAAAGCTTTAATTAAATGCAGGTATTCTATTGGACTAAAATTAGCCAATCAGAGACTTGAAATATAGAAGCTTACGGGTTTGGACGGTTGAAATATGTTCAGTTGCTGGCAGACCTTGGAGTGACCAGATGGAAGATGTGTTCTCTAAAGAAATATTACGTATTCGTATGAAACTAAAATTATGTATAGGCGTTAAGAAACTGGCAAGTTTTAAATTAAAGAATCTCACAGCTCTTGATATCAGTGTAGTGCTATTTAATTTGTGTCAAGGATAAATAAAAAGAAGTAAATTTAAACTTAAAATCTGTGTAAGCCTACATTCTTGTCGCACCACGCCCTGATTAAGAGAAACGTGTCTCTAAAGTAAGACTGACATAGCCGAGGCAAACAAACATAAATACTATATGTAGAAGCTGTTTAATAACAAAGTTAATATTATTTTTTTAAACTTGGAACGTAACAACAAAAATACATCATCTTCGAATCGGTTTCTCATACGTAGCAGCATATTACGTAACAAACAATCCAGTTCAAATTAACGCCCAAAGCGTTGTGCAAACTAACTCCAACAACAGTAAAACTTCAACAACAATAAACTAAAACAGTTGAAGAACAATACTTCTTCAAATGTTAGAGACCCCGTCCTTGCTAACGCACACAGTCATCCTGATCGGATCTCCCCTTCATCTCCATCTCTCTCTTTCTCTCTCTCTCACTCTCTCCGTCTCCTAGGGGTCATGTTGGAAGTAAAACGCCACTGGGCCTACTTATGGTGTTGTGCTTCAGGAGGCAGTTCCTTTTATTTCTTTGTACAGTCTTAAAACTTGGAGTTTCCTCTTTCATTTGATACGTGTTTTATAAACAGACGCAGAATAATTATATTTTAAATTTATTTTTAAAAATCTAATGTTACATTCTTATAACCTTCTCTACCCTAATCGTTTATTAGTGGGTATACAAACCTTTCTTAAAAAATCTTATTTTCCTATCTACTTCATTTTAATCCAAATAAACCTTTGCAGAAACAGCTAAATTATACATCTCAATATAGATACAAAGGAAGCAGCGAGAGTCAAATGTTTAAGAACTGGAGGCTACGAGGATCGCTATTTATATTTTGAGCCTTGACAACCCTGAATGTTATAGGTGCCATCTGACGTTTCCAATGGAAAGTTTGACATTTTTTACCATAATCTACTTCAAACATTTTGTCAATAGAGCGTCATTTGTTTTGTTTACGCTAACTTGAAAATTGTATGTCAACAGAAACATGGAATTAACTCGTGAAAATGTTCGTGCAATGATTTATTACGACTTTCCACGTGTATTATCAAGACAAGAGTGCATCGATCAACTAACTTCCACCTTTGGCGACGAAGCTCCATCCTTTGACACTGTGAAACACTGGTATAACGAATTTAATTGTGGCCGCCGTTCGCTCAATGATGAAGTTCGTGAAGGTCGTCCAAAATAAGTTGTGCCAGAAAACATTGATGCTAATAATGAAAGATCGTCATGCGACATATTGTGAGATTGAGGCAACCCTAAGGATTAGTTCCACCAGCATATATAAAATATTGCATGATTATTTAGCCGTGAAAAAGGTTTGTTCTCGTTGGATTCCACATAATTTGACGCAATATCAAAAAGATGCACGTGTCGATTGGTGTACAAAACTGCTCAATAAATACAATAGCGGTGCCTCAAAAGACGTATATAAGATTGTAACAGGTGAAGAATCATGGATCTATGCGTATGAGCTGGAACGTAAACAGCAGTCGACTGTATGGGTGTTTCAAGATGAAGCAAATACAACAAAAGTTGTTCGCACTCGAAGCACTTCGAAGCAAATGACCACCTACTTTTTCAGCAAAACTGGCCTTGTGGCAACAGTGCCTTTAGAGGAACGTAAAACGGTCAATTCCGAATGGTACACAACCATTTGTTTGCCGGAAGTCTTCAGTGAAGTAAGGAAAACCAACAAGAAGCGTAGGATCGTTCTTCATCAAGACAATGCGAGCCCACACACATCTCGTCTAACAACAGAGTATTTGAAGGATCAAAAAATCGAATTGATGGGTCATCCGCCATACAGTCCTGATTTGGCACCCAATAACTTCTTTTTGTTCCCGAACATCAAAAATAAATTGCGTGGAGAAGCCGTTCATGCCTTCAAAAACCATGTTTTGGAGGTGTCTCAAGAAGACAGGAATAACTGCTTTGACAAATGGTTCAAACGGATACAGAAGTGTATTGATCATAAAGGAGAAAATCTTGAAAAAACAATAAAGCAGTTTTCAATCAGAAATTGCTTTGTTTTAATTATTAGGCTCAAAATATAAATAGTGCCCCTCGTATATGCTGGGCTTAAAGTTCCATACCGTTTCCATGACATCACGAGAAACAACTGAAAATCGACACGACTTGAAAGGAATTAAGTGTTGAACAATTCGAACCATTATTAACGGATATCTCGGAGTTGGCTGATGCCACAAAAGAAGTGTGTTTTGTGCAGTACGTTTTCGTCCATCGCTAACTTTACTAGTTATACAAGATTATACAAAATTCCCTCCGAATAGACTTCCTAGGCTATTCCTAGAAAATTTAAGATATATATATATATTATTTTTCATGTAAATGTCTTCAATATATGGTATTTTAAGAAAATAGAACCATTTCATAGAGAATCAAAAAATTCGAAAAATGTTACATGCAAACCTATAAAGGATTGTTTGGGTGAAGGGATTTTCTTGAAAACATACCTACTGCATCTTTGGAAGATATGAACTTAATTACCAAGTTTGGTATTTATCTGTCATTTAGTTTTGAGTTATGCTGTCCACACACGGTCCCTTTTCTAAAACATCTGGTGTAATACATTCACATAGCTTTCTCTACTCTATCATTTATTAGATAGAGCAACAGTTCTTGAGTTGTCTCGCAAGTAGGTAATAGCAAACAAGAGGAGATTAAAAGCTCTGCCCCACCAATGTTACTAAACTCAGGAGCCATCTCAGAAACTATTTTAATATATCAGATATTAAAATATCGAGTATATGCATGCCTTCTATGTTTACTGATTTAATACAACAGGTTTATTTACTAGTAAAGAAGGTAGAATTATGTTCTTAGTTATACCAATTTTTATTAAAAATCCATCAGCAGTTTTTTACTTTCTCTACTACGTATAGTAAGTAGGGGAAGTATTGTACTCCACCCAAAAATTCGATACCGAGACTTCACCGGAAATATATGTTTTGAGGTCCCCCGAATTCAAAAAAAGCATTTTTAGAAACATGTCTGTGTGTGTCTGTGAACAGCATAATTCAGAAACGAACAGTCGGATAAACACCAAACTTGGTATTTAGGTTCAGTATCTTCCAGAGATGCGACACGAAGGTTTTCAAGAAAATCCCCCCACACCAGATTACCCTTTACATGGAACATTTTCCGAAAATTTTAATTTTCTCAAAAATGCCTCTAACAATTTTGATTAAAACATCATATGTTTAAGATATTTTCATGACAAATGAAATGTATATCTCGAATTTTCTGGGAATGTCTTCAAAAGTATTTTTCATTGTGAACGACTTTTGCATAACTGGTAAACCATAAGAGATAGACAAAATTTTACTACACAAAAAATGTAGATCGCGTTAAAATACACAACTTATGTCATATACATTTTCGAGGTATTGGTTGTTATTCCCTTAAATTTTCCAATACTTTTTCTCAAATGGGAATTCGTTATTCATTTTTATGTCCTGGAAATGCAAAGAGAATGGAATGCGCCACATAGCAACCAGCTCTTAAAATATTTGACTATCACATAAATACTACCATTTTCCCCTTGATCTACAGAAAAAACAGCAATAAGATTAACAGTTCGATATCTCGATTAACATGAAGCATGTGGAGAATAAGCGTTTCTAGAAATAGTATGTACAAGAGTAGTGAAAGTCATGTGAGAGTAACACATCAGATTTTTTAATAAACAACCTCGTTATTAATAGCTAAGTAAATCCACAACACTTAAAGGTTGTTTTTATTATCCTAAAATTTAATGTAGCTATCTATCTTCAACAACTACTTAGCAATAGTACCAATTTGTGGAGCAAATATTTCCCCAAAAGATGGACTAAAGCTTATCTATCTGTTCCAAAGTGTGCAGGAACTATGAAATTTATTTCTGTCAAATAATGCAGATTTAACATTAAAAATGGCAGATGCAGCAAAATGTTTAAAAATATATTAAAGAGGTAGATATTTCCCTACAATCGTAAAATATATTTGAAATTAAAGAGAACTTAGGTTAAAAAGATAGCAAAAAATGTTATTTTTGGCAATTATCGCCATTTATTCAAAATTTATTTTCTTACGCTTAATATCAGCTTTGGTGTTTATATATTTGGTTTTAATGAAGGGCCACACCCGGCGCCCACCTTTACCAATGCCTTTGTATGAAATAAGATGTTCAGAAACTAGAACCTACTGCCGCCAGCGCTGTTCTCTGCTGTTATTTCTACAAGAAATGCTGTATGTTTAAGACCTCACAAATGTTTGCATCCCACATCTCCTGCGAGAAAAAACAATGAAACGCGCCTCACACCGCTCCGCGTGGGTGCGGGACCGAGCTTGCTTCCGTAGCGCCTTGCACCCAATTGAATGGTAATTGATGAATCTATTCTGATTAGTAGGTCCAATCACTGGTTTTATTTTACTCTAACGTTTTTACTCCATGAAATAAATGGAATAGTTACGACCTTAGTTGTATTTTTGTTCTGTATCACAATTATAAAGGGTCTTTCAACAAGAGTGTCCTATCTTTAACATGTGATAGCTGCCGTTGTTATTGAGCTACAGCAATCATATTTTTCATGTGGTTACAGTTGTTATTGACAACGTTACAGCATTCAGCAAGGCGTAGAAATTACGAAAATGTATTATCAAAATGGATCATCTGTTCGCCAAACCTTCCGTGTATTGCGTGAAGTTTACGGTGTGCATAATCGTCCCTGCGAGAGAACGATTCGGCGTTTGATCGATAAATTTGAAAGAAGTGGTTCTGTCAGCGATCAAAGAACGCCTGTACGTAATCGACGTAAGCGGTCCAACGAAAACATAAGCGCCGTTCGTGAGAGTGTACGCGAGAACGGAAACAAATCAATTGCTCGTCGAGCGCAAGAATTGGGGCTTTCGCCGACCACAACTTGGTGAATTCTGCATCTGGACTTGAAGTTTCACGCTTACAAAATGGTGTTAACTCAAGAACTAAAGCCCAACGAGCATAGGTTGCGCCGTGTATTCGCTGACTGGGCTATGGAGCAATTGGAAGCTGACCCGGAATTTTGTCGAAAAATCACCTTCAGCGACGAAACCCACTTTTGGATGAATGGTTGTGTTAACAAAAAAAATTGCCGCTATTGGAGAATCACAATTCAACGCAGATTCAAGAAGGACCATTTCATCCCCAAAAGGTTACTCTGTGGTGTGGATGGAGAAAGATACCGGGCTCTTATAAGGGACTATTTTTGGTTTCAATTGGATGGTATGGATCTCTCAAATATCTGGTTCCAGCAAGATGGTGTCACATATCATACTGCTCTCGACAATCTATCTTTTGAAGAAGAAATTCAGAGGTTTCATCATTTCCCGTGGTGGTAATGTTTACTGACCCCCCGAGGTCATGTGATTTAACCCCGTTGGATTACTTCTTGTGGGGTTATTAAATCTCGAGTTTATGCCAACAAGCCAGAAACAGTAAATGATCTTATGAATAACATCACGCGTGTTATTCGTGAAGTTGAACCTAATTTACGTTCTTCTGTCATTGAAAATTGGGTCAAACGTAAACGCGGAAACCACGAAGTCGCGGCGGTCACTTAACTGATGTTCTCTTCCACACGTAATGACATTAACTATGTTCCAAAATAAAAAAAGAAATAAACCTCTATCATTTATAGAACGTGATAGGATTCTCTTGTTGAAAGACACTTTAACATGAATAGATTTGCACTTGTTTTTTTTACATCAAAGTTCTTAATTTTATCATTATACACTAACCTATATGTTCTTTACTTTGAAACAAGCAGAAACATTTTAATTATATTATATCTGCAACTCTCACGGACTGATTTTGTAGAAAAATAGTAATGTGGCAATGTGATCTGCACCGCCAAGGTATTTAAATTTTATAATGATCTTAAGAATTAGAAAATGAAACAAAATGCCCGGGAAAATGTACTCAAGTATATAGGTACTCTATGAAATAAAAATGTTGACCCAGGCGGAACTCAGAAGATTCAACTGGGAAGTTTTCTCGCATCCTCCGTATTCACCGGAGCTTACCCCAAGTGATTTTCACATGTTCCCCTGACTCAAAGGTCATCTTGGAGGTAAGCACTTTAACACCGTGACGAAGATCAATCAGAAGCGAACAGCTGGTTGCGAGCACAGGACCCGACGTAGTACAACACTGGCTTGGAAAAACTTTTGTCACGTCCCCAAAAATGCTTGGAGAAACATGTTAACTATGTAGAAAAGTAACATAAGGATTGCACAATATAAATAGAATTAATTCAATATGATCAATTGTGTGTAATTTTTTTTATATAAAATAGGGAAACTTACTTATTGGACGCCCCTCGTATGTACGTGGTAGAGAAGGTAATAAACGATAGAGGATTGAGAAAGTCATGTGAATGTGACATCAGATGTTTATCTATAAAATCAATATAGACGGCGTTCCTTACTACTTATAAAAACTTTGGTTTAGCAACAGATTAATTTGATATTTATTGTTAGAAGAAGCTGGCAAGTTATATTAAGATTAAAGATGTTGCCAAATCAGATTGCGACTCTTTGCCTGGTCCTCAGATCTCCGCCGCCCAATTATACACAAAGGCAATTAAGTCACAAGGTGCCGACACAACGTTGACATATAATTACCCCAAAGATACCAAACAAAACATCTAACGATGCTAAACATTTTGCAAGAGCGACGGAAGCGGGTTGTTCATCTTTTCATCGTTTCGACACTTCTGATTAGCATTTGTCTACAGAAGCTGTTTACTAAGGCAGAGCCTGTGCAAGCTCCACTGATCAGTCGCTATCGAATTACTGCGATTTAAGTGGGCGAAAAGCAAATTAAATGCCAAATGTTAACCGATTCTGAAACATTACATGAAATAACAGTATAGGTATAGATTGCTCAATGAAGAGGGGCACCTCGCACACTGTGACCTGCACAGATCTACTGCGGCTACCATCCCCCAGGGGGAAGGGATGAAGTGAAGGAACCACAGAAGGCTACTTGCCGTAGGCAGACAGGCCACAGAGATACGCAGAAGTCTCTAACATTTACAAGCTCGCAGACTAGTTCCACTGTTGTCCGCGTCATCTGTCTGGCACTGCCATACGTCATGAAACCTAGAAGCACACCTGAAGGATGCTAAGGAAACGGAATGAAAGTGAAACGACGGAAAGGAAATCGTGGTAGAGAAGCAACCACCCCAGCATTCGCCTGCCGAGCCACGAAAAGTCCATGGGTTAGAATGGTCGGTCGCAGGGGATCGAATTGCTCGGTCTGAAATAACAGTAGAGGGAGATGGCTCCGCGGTAACGCGTGAGGCTCGCATTCGGGAGGACCGGGTTCGAATCCCGTTAGGTGGCCACCTTGGCTTTAAGTTTTCTTGTGGTTTTCCCAGGACGATAAGTGAATGCTGGATTTTTCTTCTACTGTCATGAATTTCCTTTCTATCATTCCCTACCCCATCATTTCTCCCCTTAAGGGGGTTGCGACCCCTTCAGCTGCGTGATGCGGGCGCTGCGGACCCTGAGCACTCGTGGTACTTCTGACGTTACCAGAAGTACGCTGGGCCGAACGTCCGAGCCCCACCAATAGGAGTGTCCTTTGGATTGGGTTGGACTCGGCGGAAGAGTGGTTCACGATACCCATGGGAGATTGGGGACGTCTGGGCGGTTTTCCGTCCAGGTGGCTGTGAGACGTCTCGAGGTCCTCCAGTACCGCTCTGGATAGCCGACAGACAGTTGCTAGATTGCTGCCAGCCCCACCGAGGTTCTTCGTAGTCTTCCCCTTTTTTAGGTTGGCGCGCTTAAGTAGCTATCCACTTAATGGTGGGCCGTACTTCAATTTTCAAGTGCCGGCCCAAAGGTAAAGCTCTCAGGAGTGGAAATTTCACCCGGATGACGCCCTCCTCCAAGGGTCACGTGTGGTCCCCATAATTATTTCCTTTCATTTGTTTCACCTTCCCATTGATGAAGAACCAGGGTTGCAGGAGTAGGCGACGGCGATTGGTTCGTGGTGTGCGACGGTGGAGTTAATGCTGTGTACAGAATTTCTCCCCGGCGCTTGCATGCTCCTTCCTGGAGGACTCGTTTACAGGACCCCCGGCACGCACCGGCGTCAGAGTTGGTGTCATTGTAGATTCGTAGAGAACCCGGTCCTAGCTAGGCATCTCGTCCGCATCTGGTTGCCCTTCGCATCTCCATTTATCCCTTCCTCCCAGTGACACATAAGACGCAATGGGTATACTAAGAAGTCTAGTTGCGGTGCTGAGCTCCAGAGGCTGGGGGTGGCCCTCTGTCTGACTACCTAATGGGCGTTTATTAATATTGTTTGGAAAGTGTGCAGCGTAAAATTATGTTCTTGAGGAAGCTTGTTATGGTTTCCGGAGGCATGATGGCAGAATTAGCGGTAAGAGGACCAATGAACATAATGGGGTAGCACTGGACACCAGAGCAATGACTTGCTACTTGTATGTATTCAGCTACTGCAGCCATGTCAAGGCACAGGTTTCAGGACATTGCCGAATTGCTCTGAAACCTTTCTGCGCATGGCCTTAAAAAGGTAGCCCCATTCACAATCCAACCGTAGACGTAACGCAACAACTTGGCACGGGTTCCTAAATCCTTAAATTGCATGCGGAAATCTTCCTAAAGTATCGCAGGTTTCAAACTGGATAACATACCAATATTAAAATTAATCTACTACTCGTACTAATAAATAAATAGGACACAAAAGGGTGCTGAACTTGAAGAAAGTTTTGTGTTTCACGTAATAAATTACGTAAATTATTTTATATCTGCCACACGTATGGGAGCCAACTTGAAGTAGAATGCTTTGTTACGTAATATGTTTAACTTGAAGAAGATTATGTTTATGTTGTGCTGCTTTTTGTTCTTACGTAAACTTGAAGTTGTTTTGCATCTCGTAATATATATGTTTAGACTTGAAGTTGGCATGCTTACGTAATTGTATTTTACGTAATATTTATTTACGTAAATATTTTATTTAGCTGCATTTAAGGAGTTCCTAAAACACGCTTTGGGCGTCGGTTTGAATTTGTTGATTACGTAATAGTTACTGTTATTACGCAATATGCTGCTACGTACGAGAAGCTGATTTCAAGATGTGTTTTTGTTATTACACTCCAAGTTTTACACTATAATATTTAACTTTGTCATCAAAATCTGCTTCTATATATATTTATGTTTGAATTTTGCCTCTGCTGCGTCAGTCTTACTTTAGAAACATGTTTCTCTTATTCAGGGTGTGGTATAACAAGAATGTAGACATCACAGAATTTAGCTTTGTAAACTCACTTCTTTTGTTAATTCTTGTACATTTTTATAAAGCACTACACTTTTTAAGAACTGTGAGAATCTTCAATACTTTCACTTAGTGCGTATACATATTTTACTATTCACACGTAGAGAACACATCTTACATCTGTTCACTACCAGGCTTGCCAGCAACTGAGTAAGATTTCAAAGGTTAAACTCTTTCAAGTCTCTGATTGGCTAATTCTAGTCCAATAGAATATCTGCATTTTATTTAAACTTTTTCCTTGCTATTGATTGGCTAATTTAAAACTGTTACTGAATTCACCTTATCTTTGATATAATCATGGCTGGTAACTTTTCAAACACTCTAACTCATTATTACTACAAGGTTACCTCATTATTATCTCATTGTTAGCAACTCAAAACTTATTATTCTCACAGCTCTTGCATTATTAAAGTATATAATGTATTCACATAACATTAATAAAAACATGTTTACAATAAAAATAAGCAGTTACAATGACTGTTACATACAATTCAAATAATTATTACATACTTATTGTTTCAAGGTGGGCTTATTGAATTCACTTATTATAAAATACAATTGAAATTATTCAGGTATTAAAATACTGCCTCAAACCAAGCAAACAACAGAAGAGGTATCAAATGGAAAAGCAGTATGATTGTGCAGTGGATGGCATAGAATATAGCATCACGATCATGTGCTGTTCAGAAACTGGTAATGCATGTAGAGAGAAATTTAGAATTCTTCCTCTAGGCACGCAACGCAAGCGTAAAGTTTGGAGTTTGCAATCTCTTGCGTTACGTTGCGCGTTACGTGACTCTGTGTAAATGCTTCCATTAAATCCATTAAATGGGTGCAAAGTGTTGCATTTATTATGCGTCTGCGGTTACTTTTCATTCTGAACAGGATTTAAGAGAATATGTTGCGGAGAAATTATAATTAGGAAAGCCAGACATCATCACCTGCACCACCAATTTTATAACTTACTAGCCGTCTGCCCAGCGGTGCACAGGACTTTTTAAAATCGAATGACGATTTGAATAGTTTCATTTACCTTTCGGATATTCCTAATAACAATAAAAAATCCCTTGATATTCACCAAAAGTATATGAAACTTCGACGGTAAGCCTGGCTTCCTTAACTTCCCCCCGACAGACTTCCAAGTTATGGAAATGCTGCATAGCCTGTAAGTAAAGCCCATTTTATCATCGCAACTAGGTGTTCACAGCAGTAAAGCACGATTTACTCCACGTGGGAAGATATTGTGATAGCTTTGATTAGCTAAAGTTAGATATGAGTGGGTTCCTACTGGATGGAGTCGGAGTAGCGGCGAACTCTGCTCCAGTCAATGAAGGATGTCACCTTGGCTGAAGCAGAGTTCATTTTTGCGTGGTTTTCCCTGGATGACAAAGCGAAAGTTGGAGTGGTGTCTTCTATCACGGCTCTCTTCTCTCGCCCATTTCTCCCTCTTTCACGTTACAGGTTGACCCTGGGATTTTGTGTCGGTCGGCGGCGGAAAGATGTCGCAGAGAATTGCGCTTTGGAACTCCTTCTCGGCCCCGTCAAATGGCAGCCGTTTGAACCCCCCTGCTGGGTCGAGCTTACCCCGGTCTCCGCTGCAGGGGAGCCTTGAGCCGCCATCCGGCAGGTGGTCAAGCCAGTAACTATTAGGGAACTCTACGCATCTCTATCGTCTGCGCCGGCCTTCCTGTAGTCCATACGTCACCTGTGGTTCCTTCATCTCATCCGTTCCTCCCGGTGGTATATGTACAAAAGATCCCCTGCGGGTCGAAGTTCTAGGTGTCCTCTCCGTCGAACTAATCCCAATCCTAAAGGGTAGTCTGGAATGGGGGGGGGATTTCTTGAAAATCTTCGCGTTGGTGTCGTATCGTTGAAGGACGCTGAACTTACATACCAAGTTTGGTCTTTAATCGACTTCTCGCTTTTCAGTTATGCTGTTCACAGACATACACACACAGACGTTTTTCTAAACATGAATTCATGGGACCTCAAAACGTGCATTTTAAGTGAAATCTCGGCATTTTTAGTGAATGCCATACTTCCTGTACTCACTGTAAGTAAACAATAGAGAAAGGAAAATAATTGATTCGACTTTACAACTCCTTTAGACAAAATCTTGATTATGCATCTGTCCTAAGATCACAAAACATGCCAATTTAATAGAAAAACTACAATCAATATTTTTAAAATATTTGCTGAATAAAATAATTGAGTATTATCCTACGTATACTAATCATGAAGATATTTAAATTTCAGAAAAGACATTATTGGATTAATACTTCTGTATAAAACTTTTGCATTCGATTATTGACGATATACATAATGCTACAAACATACAAGTAAACTAAATAGAATCAAAAACCTTTCTTTTCTTTTCCCTCCCTAGAGCAAGTATAGAAATCCATGAACATTCACCATTAAATATAATTATTACATGTATGCATTATTTCGATGTATACATTGTAACGATCGTATTTATGTTATAAGAATGTGATAAATACAATTTTATAAACTTTCAAATATTTAGGAAAAAATTTAAGTAAATCACTTAAATTGGTTTTAGAATCTTGCAAGTCATTTCACGGATGCTTAAGTAAGCAGGGGTTTGAGGAATGATTTTTACGGAAATGATCACCTCAGATTCATGGAAAGCTCAACACGTGGAGAGATTATGCAAATTTTGTTGACGTCGTTTACGTCAGTGACGTCTAAAGGACATGGTCAGCATACTCTTCGTATATTCAAACTTAAAGAGTTTTCTGTTGGCTTGGGCTGTGCCTGTCACTTACCTAGCAGGACTCCGTGACGGTCGGCTCTTTAAATTTATTTTGTACTTGTTTTCAAATTCGGCAAAGGCCTTAGGCACGACGAAGATGGAACGCCGGATTTCCTGATCTACTAGATGAACTTAAAAGCTATCTAGCTCCCTCTCTCTTGCAATATAGCTTATATTAATTATTACGAAGATCAAAGTCTCTCTTGGAACCAGAACTACACATCTAAAATGTCACCTTTCACCACCCCTCCAACTCTCCTCAACCGTTAACCCTATCAATGAAATCCCTTAGCTACCCCTCTCGCCTATACCTTCCCGTCACCTAGGGGGTGCCGACGTCCCATTTAGTGAAGACGCCGCGACGTCGTCACATCTGATACGGGGGCGGGTTTAGGCAAAGTGGCTTTCCGTCACATCTGGTGGCGTCGCAGTGTCAAATAGAAACATCACAATATTTTCAACCTGTCTGAAATTCAATTAAAAATCTAGTTTATAATTATTTTTAGTAGATTAAAATATATACTGAATTTAGAAATAGTCGCATAATAGAAAACCATGCCAACTTACCTTAGTGCTTTCAATTCCTTATTCCTGCTTTTATTTCACAGCTTCCATTTTTATTTATAATTTTCATTTCCATCGTCTGTGTAAGTTAGGTATGAATGCCAGTGATACATTCTATAATGAGCATTGTAATCGGGCTTATGCCAATTATGTTCATACTAAATAAATTAAGCTTTTGGCTATTTCTATGTGTTGAAAACAAAACTTTGTATGAAACAATCCAAAATACCAGAAAACCTGTGTGGAAAACAAAATTATTCATTGTGAAGTTGAATCGAGATTTATTATTATTTTAAAAAATCTGATTTGTTATACTCACATGACTTTCTCCTCTTGTACAAGCTCTTCTTACAAACGCCTATTCTCCATATGCTTCATGTTAATCGAGATGTTAATCTTATTGCTAATTTTCTTGTAGATGCAAGGGG
The DNA here is from genome assembly GCA_030765065.1 of Deroplatys truncata. Taxonomy (NCBI): domain Eukaryota; kingdom Metazoa; phylum Arthropoda; class Insecta; order Mantodea; family Mantidae; genus Deroplatys; species Deroplatys truncata. The sequence continues at coordinate 177,304,871 of CM060987.1, read as the reverse complement.
AATTGTTAGGCTTTAAGCGATGGTCAAATATTTTAAGAGCTGGTTGTTATGTGGAGTATTCTATTCCCCTTGCATTACCAGGACAAAAAAATGAATAACGAATTTGAGAAAAAGTATAAGTATTGGAAACTTTAAGGGCGTAATAAGCAATATCTCGAAAATAGTTCACCCAACAAAAAAAAATGCATATGACATAAATTATGTATTTTAACGCGATCTACATTTTTTGTGTAGTAAAATTTGTCTATCTCTTATGGCTCACCAGTTATGTAAAAGTCGTTCACAATGAAGAATACTTTTGGAGACATTCCCAGAAAATTCGAGATATAGATTTCATTTGTCATGAAAATATCTTAAACATATGATATTTTAATCAAAATCGTTAGAGCCATTTATGAGAAAATTAAAATTATCGAAAAATGATCCATGTAAAGGGTAATCTGGGGTGGGGGATTTTCTTGAAAGCCTTCGTGTCGCATCTCTGGAAGATACTGAACCTAAATACCAAGTTTGGTGTTTATCCAACTGTTCGTTTCTGAGTTTTGCTGTTCACAGACACACAAACACACACACGGACATGTTTCCAGAAATGCTTTTTCCTGGATTCACGGGGTCTCAAAACATATATTTCCGGTGAAATCTCGGTATCGAATTTTTGGGTGGAATACAATGCTTCCCCTACTTACAATACGTAGTAGAGAAAGTAAAAATGGGTACCTATTTGATCCCGGTCGAAGTTTTGCAAGAAATTGAAGAGGCAAGCAACAAACTCTATTCATCCAATGGCGTTATTTTTGAGTAGCACTTTATAGGTTATGAAAAATCTTGCTTCCCAATACAATTTAGTATTCTCAGAATTTGTTGTCTAAGGTTACCTAGCCTCCTACATGTGAGGAGATGGTCAGGGTTAATAGTGGTTCCTGGTATTCTGCAGTGATGACTTTACCATTGATGCGATTGATGTGGTGCATCCCTCATAACAATTGAATCGTGAATTTCAGAAACCTCACATGTCCACTTTTTCACAAAATTACATTTTGTTAGAATCGAATTCTTCCTTTATATGTCTATCTTTTAGATCAGTAATCCCATACGTCCACTAATTCACAATGGTTGTATACAGTGTTGAAGTTTGGACAAAGTGCAAAAACTCTACACATGTAGGGTTTTTGAAACTCATTCAGAATGCGTTCTGAATATAAGTAATGAATAGTATAAATGTGTAGAATGCGGAGAACATGTGAAGCTATAGCTCACCCAAATACTAGTGACAGCTTTGAGCTCACTTTCATTTTTATACAGTGTTACTTATGAATTTAAAATTTGGTGGCCAACTTTATGTCGCAAAATATGCAGTTTCCTTTTAAGCAAGCAGTAAAAGTACACTACGAGAAAAGAAACAGCACTAAATTCACATAGACAAATGACCATATTGGAGCATTGAAAGCTGTAGGGAACATTGATGATCTTGAAGAGCACACCTTTGTGCTGACAGCATCGCCCCGCCCAAAAAGGTACCTTCTCCACACTTGAACAAAGCTGCTTTGAAGAAAACAGTCAATAAATTCACAGAAAAAGAAGACATAACCAAATTAAGACCACTGTTGAAACAGTCTTTTTATGATGAAATCTCTGCTGGGTCTACTATTATTTGAGGCAGTATTTTTAATACTTGAATAATTTCAATTAAATTATATAATATATAAATTCAATAGCAGCCCACCCTGAAACAATATGTATGTAATAATTTGTAAATATGTATGTAACAGTCATTGCAAATGCTTATATTATTGTAAACACGTTTTATAATGTTATGTGAATACATTACACACCTTAATAATGTAAGAGCTGTGAGAATAATAAGCTTAAACTTCCTAACAATGAAGTAACAATAAGGTAACCTTGAGGCAATAATGAGTTTGAGAATTTGTATACTACTAGTCATGATTAAAGCAACGATAATATAAATTTTTGTGACAGTTTAAAAATTAGCAAATCAACAGCCAGAAAAAAACTTTAAATTAAAGCAGGTATTCTATTGGACTAGCATTAACCAATCAGAGACTTGAAACACAGAAGCTTACGGGTTTTGAGGTTGAAATATGTTCAGTTGCCTACAGACCTTGGTATGACCGGATGGAAGATGTGTTCTCTAAAGAAATATTACGTATTCGTGTGAATCGTAAAATATGTATACGCGTTAACTAAGTGCAAGTATTAAAGTATCTCACACCTCTTTAAAAAGTGTAGTGCTTTATTAATTTGTGCAAAGGAATAATAAAAAGAAGTGAATTTAAACTTAAAAGCTGTGTAAGCCTACATTCTTGTCGCACCACACCCTGCCTAAGAGATACGTAACTTTAAAACAAGACTGAAGCAGCCGAGGCAAATATACACATAAGTACTATCTATAGAAGTAGTTTAATAACAAAGTTAAGTAATATTTTTTTAAAACTTGGAGTGTAACAACAAAAATGCATCTTCAAAATCAGCTTCTCATACGTAGCAGCATATTACGTAACAACAGTAACTATTACGTAATCAAATACTTCAAATTAATGCCCAAAGCGTGGTGCAAACTCCTTAAACAACGTATACTCCAAGAACAATACTTCATCAAGATGGCTTCCCATGCGTGAGGCTAATAAATTACGTAAATAAAATTACGTAAACAAAACACCTTTCTCATATTAAGACATGAAAAGTTTGAGAGTTGATGTAAAACAATTTGAAGATTGACAACGAAATGCGAACTGAAAGTTTATCTGGATTAGCAAGAGGTAGCTAGGATAATAAAAATTTGTAGGAATAGTGAATAGAGAAAGTCAACTGAATGTTACATCAAATTTTTCTAATACTTTCTGCAGGTAATTTTAGTGTTTTTCTTTCAGACTGTGGCCACTGCATGGTGGCTTCGCGCGCCGGACACCGCAGCTCGGACTTCCGCCGAAAGAGTTATAATATCCCCGCAACCTCCTCAAGTTCCAATAGTTACAGTTACAGTCTTGTAAGGAAGTTATAAGGCGATTTGAATCACAATTCCTCGATTTACCTATCCCTTACGGAGAAAACCTGCGACAGATTTAGAGGAACGGGATCTATTCTCGATAGAAACGAAGTTCTTATCGAAGAGAAACTGGATGATTTCTAGAACGTTTAGAACATCCTTCTTGAAAATCTCTGTGCAGCTTGAACAGGAAACAGATGTTCGATGAGCTCAGCATGGCGAGCTACCAAAGTAGTCCAGGAATTCTTACCACGTGATCAATAGAGTCGGATAAATTTCTGTAGTGCGGTTTGCGAAATGCCAGTGATACAAGTAATTGACTCACGCTTAATATTGTTCTCTGACAAAGCATGATTCTATTTATATTGCTGTGCTTTTTCGCAAAATAAAGCATTTTAGCACAGAAAACCCGATTTTACACACTATATTCGCTTTCATGACGCAAAAATACGTATGCAGTAAATGCGTAGAGAATAATAAGATCTATATTGTGTAAATGCCGAGAGTTACTGGCATGACTTACACCACTTTTTGATAACTGACCGACCTTGAATATCAACTCTGCTGCCGCACATTTAGCTGCTGAGTCATCAAATTCAATTCAGGACATTTCTATGATAGGGTGATTAGTAAATGATTATGAGCTTCACGATCTCCTCATTCAACTGTATGCATTCTTATCTATGGGGCGACGTGAGAAGTAAAGTCTATGCAACATGACCCCATACATTGCAAGAGTTAATGAACACATGAGGCAGAAATTCACTCAATTTCGCATACTGACCTCTTAAGTGGAAATGAAAATTTCCTGACAAGATTACAGAAAAGTGCGGACGAAGGACCAGATTTACAACATTTTTTATGATAAGGTATTTGCTTATTGTAATTGTAACTATGAGAACGTGAGGCGGTTGCGGGGATAATATAACTCCGCCGGGAGTCCAGCCTGCTGCGGCGGCCGGCGCCAAGAGCCGCAGTTTGTCGCCACAGTGTGAAAGAAGGCACTATAGTAGTGTTAATCAGTACAAAACAGCTTAATTCCCTTCTTCGCAAATGGTCTTTTTAATGAAAAAAGGAAAAGTACACACAGGAAAAAATCTGACGTTACACTCACATGACTTTCTCTACTCTTGTACAAACTATTTTTACAAACGCTTATTCTCCATCTACTTCATGTTAATCGAGATAAACATTTGCAGACTCTATCTTATTTCTAATTTTCTCGTAGATGTAAGGGGAATATATATATTTACAAGGGCAATATAGAAATACAGTAGGCTTTAAACACATACATATCTCTTAATAGCTGGTTGCTAGGTGCAGCACCATTCCCTTTGCCACAGATTAATACTCCTTGCATATCAAAGACAAAAAAATAAATAACGAATTCCCTTTTAAGAAAATAAGTATTGAAAAATTTAAGGGAATAACAAGCAATATCTCGAAAATGGTTCGCTTAACCAAAAAAATGCATATAACATAAATTGTGTATTTTAACGCGATGTACATTTTTTGTGCAGTAAAATTTTCTCTATCTCTTATGGTTTACCGGTTATGCAAAAGTCGTTCACAATGAAGAACACTTTTGGAGACATTCCCAGAAAATTTAAGATATACGTTTTATTTGTTATGAAAATATCTTAAACATATGATATTTTAATCAAAATCGTTAGAGCCGTTTTTGAGAAAATTAAAAAATCTTCCATGTAAAGGGTATCCTGGGGTGTGGGATTTTCTTGAAAACCTTCGTGTCGCATCTCTGGAAGATACTAAACCTCAATACCAAGTTTGGTGTTTATCCGAAAACGGTTCACTCAACAAAAAAATGTATACGACATAAATTGTGTATTTTAACGCGTTCTACATTGTTTGTGTAGTAAAATTTTGTCTATCTCTTATGGTTTACCAGTTATGCAAAAGTCGTTCACAATGAAGAACACTTTTGGAGACATCCCCAGAAAATTCGAGATATACATTTCATTGGTCATGACATCTTAAAGATATGATATTTTAATCAAAATCGTTAGAGCCATTTTTGAGAAAATCGAAAAATGTTCCATGTAAAGGGTAGTCTGAGGTGGGGCGATTTTCTTGAAAACCTTCGTGTCGCATCTCTAGTAGATACTGAACCTAAATACCAAGTTTGGTGTTTATCTGACTGTTCGTTTCTGAGTTACGCTGTTCACAGACACACACACGGATGTTTCCAAAAATGCTTTTTTACTTTCTCTACTACGTATAGTAAGTAGGGGAAGTATTGTATTCCACCCAAAATTTCGATACCGAGATTTCACCGGAAATACATGTTTTGAGACTCACTGAATCCAAAAAAAGCATTTTTGGAAACATGTCCGTGTGTGTGTCTGTGTGTCTGTGTGTCTGTGTGTGTGTGTCTGTGTGTCTGTGAACAACATAACTCAAAAACGAAGAGTCAGATAAACACCAAACTTGGTATATAGGTTCAGTATCTTCCAGAGATGCGACACGAAGGTTTTTAAGAAAATCCCCCCACCCCAGACTACCCTTTACATGGAACATTTTTCGAAAATTTTAATTTTCTCAAAAACGGCTCTAACGATTTTGATTAAAATATCATATGTTTAAGATATTGTCATGACAAATAAAATGTATATCTCGAATTTTCTGGGAATGTCTCCAAAAGTATTCTTCATTATGAACGACTTTTTCATAACTGGTAAACCATAAGAGATAGACAAAATTTTATTACACGAAAAATGTAGATCGCGTTAAAATACACAATTTATGTCATATACATTTCTTTTGTTGAGTGAACCGTTTGCGAGATATTGCTTGTTATTCTCTTAAATTTTCCAATACTTGTACTTTTTCTCAAATTCGTTATTCATTATTTTTATGTCCTGGACATGCAAAGAGAATGGAATGCGCCACATAGCAACCAGCGTTAAAATATTTGACTATCGCTTAAAACCTACCATATTCCCCTTGCATCTACAAGAAAATTATCAATAAGATTGACATCTCGATATCTCCATTAACATGAAGCATATGGAGAATAAGCGTTTGTAAAAATAGTTTGTACAAGAGTAGAGAAAGTCATGTGAGTGTAACAGATCAGATTTTTTAGATTCAGGGGGTCTCAAAACATGTATTTCCGGCGAAATCTCGGTATCGAATTTTTGAGTGGAATACAATACTTCCCCTACTTAGTATACGTAGCAGAGAAAGTAAAAATGAATAACGAATTTCCATTTGAGAAAAAGTATAAGTATTGGAAAATTTAAGGAAATAACAACCAATATCTCGAAAATGGTTCACTCAACAAAAAAAGTGTATATGACATAAATTGTGTATTTTAACGCGATCTACATTTTTTGTGTACTAAAATTGTGTCTATCTCTTATGGTTTACCAGTTATGCAAAAGTTGTTCACAATGACGAATACTTTTGGGGACATTCCTAGAAAACTCCAAGATATACATTTCATTTGTCATGAAAATATCTTAATCATATGATATTTTAAACAAAACCGTTAGAGCCATTTATGAGAAAATTAAAATTTTCGAAAAATGTTCCATGTAAAGGGTAATCTTGGGTGGGGGGATTTTCTTGAAAACCTTCTTCTTGCATCTCTGGAAGATACTGAACCTAAATACCAAGTTTGGCGTTTCTCCGACTGTTCGTTTCTGAGTTATGCTGTTCACAGACAGACACACATGAGACACTCACACACACAGACATGGTTCCAAAAATGCTTTTTTTGGATTCAGGGGGTCTCAAAACATATTTACGATGAAATCTCGGTATCGAATTTTTGGGTGGAATACAATACTTCCCCTACTTACTATACGTAGTAGAGAAAGTAAAAAGGGGAAGTATTGCATTGCACCCAAAAATTCGATACGGAGATTTCACCGGCAAAACATGTTTTGAGACCCCCTGAATCAAAATAAAGCATTTTAACAAGACGTCGGATAAACACTAAACTAGGAGTAACGGCACAGCAATGACAAGGTCTCTGCAGTTTCCAGATCGAGACGCCCTGACAGTCGGCTAGTCAGACCGGGCACCCCGTCCCATACAGAGGCCCAATGCCCCGTTTTGAAGTAACGGTTCTTTTACTCCAGTAGTCAGCTGAGAAACGGAGAAAGTTCCACAGAGATCATCCTGTTTCACTGCCACGCCGCACCGCAACACCAACACCGACACTTTCAACCCTGAAACAGACCTAACGGGGTGAAGGATGAATGGATCGAAATGGAGAGACGGGAAATTCGGGGCTGAAAGAAACCACTCCAGCATTCCCTAACGACCTGGGAAAACCCCGAAAAACCCCATGGGTTATGGGCGGTAGCAGGTGCCACCTAGCTTACTTGTATAACTGGTAAACAATGATAAACAAAAGAATACAGATCTCTTAGAATACACAATTTATTTCAAATAACTTATTTATGGCATCAGACATTCTCGAGATATGCATTGTTATTTGTTTGAATATATGAAAACTGGTCATTTTTTAAATGTTACCGTTATTCAGCTGTTTCTCGTGATGTCTTACGAAGAGTATGGAATTTCTAGAATCCGCTTTGAAACATTTGGCTGTCGTTTCGGTTTTCTGTATATCTTAGCAGGGGAAGTAGATAGAAAAAATTAGCTTTTGTAAGAATAGCTTGTATAAAAATAAAATATAATAGGTAGAGAAAGTCATGTGAATGTGACACATCAGGGTTTTATTTTATTTCAGAACTCAAAATAGTTGGCCAAATTCGTGTGATACAGTCGGCCAAGCATTGAAAGAGGCTGACTACTTTTCTAGAAAGTTCGCCATCTGCATTCCTGTAAATTCTGGAACATTGCATTAATGTGTATCCTAGCAACAGGGGACTATAAAAAGGACTACAGAAAATAAATGTGAGTGAGATACGAGATAGTTGCGAGCGAGTTACGAGCGATTTGTTAAGTCAAAGCTGCAAAGCGAGTTTTGTAACACATTTCGAGTAATAAATAAAATTTGTTACGAGTTAACTGAATTTCCGTGAATTCTGAATATAGATTTTTTTTTGCTGAAATACAGCACGTCCTAGGTAGTTGGTGGAGAAAGTAGAAATGTGCATTCGTCATAATTATTTTAATTCATTAAGAGTCCGAGAAATATAAATTGTCACTTATTTAAATGCATAATTAATTGCAGCTTTAGCGTGATCGTCACGTGTTTAATTTCAATTTAAAAAGAATTTAAATTTGTCTGTAGAGTATCTATGAAATGGTAACGGGGAGAAAATCGCATGGTTGTTATACAGGATGAACAACTTAAGTTTAGACTGTATAATATCTCCAAAAGTAAGCGTTGTAGAAAAAAAAAGTCTTGAATAAAAGTTGTTGGATATTATGGGGGAACTAAATGCCATTAGTCGTGTTTTGTTTGGAGGACGTTGTGATGGCCATTTTAGGGTAGATTTAATTTTTTAAAATGGGAATCTACCTTATTTATGTTTTTTTCTCACTCCTCATAAAAAAACTAAACATTTGTTTAGAGCACTTTGCAATTGTTCTTACGAGGTAAATAACAACTACATTTCTGAATGGCTGTGTACTAAGAACGCAATGAATGGTTGAAACATCTATATATGGTCATTTAAGGGTCAAGTTACGTTTCCTAATTGGGAGCCAACATTTTTTATTTTGTTTTCTTATTCTCATCAGAAAAATAAACAAGCTTTTTATAAACCATTTTCTAATGAGAAAACATGCAAATGTAGGTTCATTTAAAAAAAATTAAATTGACCCTATAATGACCACCATAACGTCCTCCAAACAAAACACGACTAATGGCATTTACTTTTCCCTATAATATCAAGCAACTTTTATCAAAGGCATTTATCTCTACGACGCTTAGTTTTGGAGATATTGTACAGTCTCAACTTAAATGGTGCACCCTGTATATCTATTGTTTCTTGAGAATTTAAATAGTATATTGCGATATGAGTGAGAGAAGCGCATTATCAAAGAATCGAAGAATAGTTTTTATCGGGAGGTGTTAACGTCATTTAACCGAGTAGATCATATAGGACGGTGAATGACGAAATAGTTGAAATGATGCTGAAATGGGTCGAGTCCCTAGAGCTTAGAGTTACCCTACATTTGTCTTTCTAACAGAAAACTCCTGTAAACATCCTTACTTAGATAACTCACCCTAACCGAGATTCGAACTCGTAACGTCTTAAATATGAGGCAGTCACCTACCCCTACACCAAGTATGTCAAAAGGAATAGCTTGAAAAGACGAGACGAAGTTAAGATACATCGGTACTTGTAATTCATAAATTCTGTTATGCACACTATTGTTTGCATGATCGTGTTTTATCGTCTTGAATGAATTATTAATAAAAAGAAACAATTTCTAATGAGCTTTGCTCGGATTTCCGGTAACGCAGTGTCGCCAATTCAACAACTATAACTAATACCTACGATGGCTTAGCAAGGTACTATAATTCAGGAGGCTTTGAGTCAGTAATCATTTGTTTGATGGTTGATGCGGGTTGTTTGAAAACAACAATATGGACGATAATAGAGATTCGGTATTTCAAGACGAAGTTGAAGTCCAAGATGTGAATTATGAAGACGCAGATAGTTGGATTGCATTTAACTTACCGCTCTAGTCTATTATATAGGGCGCGAATTTTTAGTCCCTGTTAGCTTTCGGCTAAGCTTCCTATACCCTTAAAATAGGTTTCTTTATGGTTTTTGTGTTGATTAGGATTACGTTACGGAGAGGACACCTAGCACCTCGACCCACACAGGGATCTTTTGTGCAAACACCCCGGGAGGAAGATGAAGGAACTGTAGAAAACGTATAGGCTGCGGGATCGGCCGACATATACGACAGAGACGCGCAGAGGTCCCTAACAGTTACAAGCTTGACCACCCAGCCGGAGAGTGCTCAAGGCAGCCCTGCCAATCCACCAGAGGGTGAACTCACAGGCCCCTTCCAGCGGAGACCGGGGAAAGTTCGACCCAACAGCGGAGACTCGAGCGCCTCCATCTGACGGGGCCGAGAAGAAGTTCCAACACGTAAGCTATCTGCGCCATCTATCCGCAGCCTCCCGACTTACAGCCCAACTTGCAACGTGAAAGAAGAAGATGAAATGAGAGGGAATGAGGGAAGAGAAATTCGGGGGAGTCAATGAGCCTTCCCAGAATTCACCTAGTGACTCGGGGAAACCCCCGAAAGAACCCATAGGTCAGGAAGATCGGTTCGGATTCTATGTTGGTAATTATTACTAACACAAATAATGACGCCTCTGTGATGTAGTCCTCCGTGGACTAGTGGTACCGTGCTAGCCTCTAGTTCCCAAGGTCGCGGGTCAAACCCGGTGGAGGGCGATGGATTTTTTCGAGCATAAAAATCCTTAGCATAGCTTCCTTCGGAAGGGAAGTAAAGCCGGTGGTTCCGTGTCGTAGATTTACGGCACGTAAAAGAACCTCAAGACTGATAGAGAAGCCTCTGAGCAAAATTATGGTCTTTCACGCCCAATATAGAATAGGACGCTAAGGACCACAGCAGTTAAAGAGCCTCCATAAATAAATATCACTGCTTTGTATGTCAGCTTTCAATGCAGAGGTACCGGGTTCGATTCCCAGCTGAAAGATCCGAATTTTTCTTTAGACAGGATTATTCCTTAGGGTCTGCAATTATGAGTGAGTGTAAATATGTGTGTATGTGTGCGAATTTAATATTTATAAAGATAACCCCAATATTAGCCGAATAATAAAATAGCGAGCAATTTTTCCAAAGCCAAAGCCATCGACATGACCTTAGATGTTAAAGCCGGATAAAATGAAACATACAAAAGAAAACACCAATAATGTTCAGTTATTCCTATTTTAGGCTATATATTAGGTTTTTATACACTGAAAATAACATTTATTTCAGTAAATGCCAACACCAGTACTTTTCGACGTTCTTGTTTTGGTAACATTTATTTATAACCTTGTTTCAAAAGTACACCTTACCAATAACCATCATAGTCGAGCTAAGGATCCGGAACAACTTATAAGTGAAGTGAAGTGCATTGAGTACGGTAGAGTGAGGTGGCGCATTGGGATGTTGTTTACCTGTGAGACCGTGTACAACCCGCTTCCGCTTCCATTTATGCCGTCACCGTAGATTCAGATAGCATTCACTGGCCTTCACAGGTGGAATATGTATAGCAAGAATACATGTCTGCATCTGTTTACCTTTTCGCGCCTGCGGTGGCGTCCTGTTTTACGTGCACAGTTCTACACTATATTCACTCTTAGGTTGATCCGCGGCAAAACGAACCCACGTGGTCAGTGCACCGTGGTGCAACAGTAGCCATGCGCGCAGGAAAGTAGTTTCATGCTAATCTCAGGAGTTTAGAATGAATTTATCCTTAAACAGTATAATATTCTATACAAATACCTAAGGTTTTATTTAACGCTGATTTACACCGTAAAACAGAGCTACAAGTCTCATGATGCAATTTGTATGCGACATCTGACATCTGGGGTAGGCGTATAATATTGTTTACAGCCAGAAACCAGCAGTTGTGTTTAGTATCGTGGAGGACGGTGAATTTGCTCGTGTGTTTTCGTCGAATTACGTAAAGCATTAACCGCGCAAACCTTTGACTAGTGGTGAAAAAACAATAGTGTTGAATCTTTATTATAAGTTATGTGAGAAATATCCAACACTTTCCACGAAAGAAATGGTGAAATTAACTCCTGAGTTCACCGGTGTTTCGAGTACAAGTATAAACAGTGCTTGTGCAGAAAAATCTGAAACGAGAAAAGTGGTTACTCCCGGAAAAGAAACTATCAATCTTATCATTTTTAACCTTTAACAGAATATGCTAGTCGCCGTTTCAGTTGTCGAAACAAGGACTCTGTTCTTTTTTGCACTACGTGCCGCTTGTACTGGCCACATGGTCTGAAAGTGTGACAGTATTTCTAAAGGGAATGGCGGAAGGGTACATTATAGCGGTGTAGTGGTCACCTGGCGTTTGTTTTGACGCGGATCAACCTAAGAGTGAATACAGAGTAGATTATTCCATCATATAAAACTTTGAGCAACAGCTTTACCCGTCATCGCTTATAATAACCACGTTTAAACACATAACTAAATAAAACCCTGTTTTGCTCAATATCTCCACGAAAAAATATTTTTAATGGCAACATAATGCAAAACTGAAATACATTATACTTTTTACTCACAAAGAAAACACATTTACTAGACATTATTGGAATTGCGTACAATCCAAATATACAACTAAATAAAACACTGTTTTGCACAATTTCTCAATCCTCAGTGGTGTGGGGATAGTGTGTCTGCCTCGCATTCAAGTCCGAGTTCGAATCTCGATTAGGGCGATTAAGGTTTCTCCCGGGTTTTCCCTTATCCCGAAAAGACGAATGCCGGGTAACTAAGCTCCGTGGACCCCGGGCTCATTTGAGCGTAATGTCAGCCATTTCAGGGCCAATTAATTTTTTTAAAGTGGGAATCTACCTTTTTATGTTGTTTTCTCACCCCTCATAAAAAACTAAACAACATCTACATAAAGTACGTTGCAATTGTTCTTACACTAACGTAAATAACAATAAAAATTCTGAATGGCTGTGTACGAAGAGCGCAATGAATGGTTAGACCATCCATAGATGGTCATTTGAGGTCAAGTTACGTTTCGTAATTGGGAACCAACATTTTTTTATATTGTTTGCAATATACAAAATGTAGGTTCCATTTAGAAAAATTAAATTGACCCTAAAATGACCACCATAACGGCCTCCAAACAAAACAAGACTAATGGCATTTACTATCCCCCATAATATCAAGAGCTTTTATTCAAGGCATTTCTTTCTACGACGCTTAGTTTTGGAGATATTGTACAGTTTCAACTTAAATGGTCCACCCTGTATAACAAAAATGAGATTTTCTCTCCGTTACCATTTCATAGATACTCTACAGACTATTTAAATCCTTTTTAATTTTAAATTAGACACGTGAGTGCAATTAATTATGCATTTAAATAAGCGACAATACTTACACTTCTCGGAAGACACAAACAGTTTACACTAGTTTCCTTTGCCCAAACACGTCACAATCTTATAGCAAGGGATGTATTGTATACTGTGTGCATTTGTTTACACGCCGACCCATTGAGGCGCCATTTTGTTAATATCGGTATTTGCATTAAAGTCTGCTATATTACAGAGGGCCTTGCTTGATTTGTACGAGGAAGGCAACAATAGTGGAAGTCTCAGGTAAATATGTAAAGAGCTGAATTAATCTGTAGAACTGAAAACAACGATTTAGGACATTTTTGGGACCTCATTTAGGCATATTTAGGTCCTATGATGTTCATATATTTAACCCCAGGAAGTGTGAAACATATTAATGTTCTGAAAGTTGTTCATATGGCAAGGAAAAGAAAGGTAGGTTAAAATCTAAGAATCTGGGCCCCAGACATTACAGCCACTGTTGGTAGACATGGGTTTCCTTGGAAACGGATTCATGTGCTGCAATTCTAAATCTCCTTCCGTGTAAACATCACCGGGAAGACGTAGAAAACATGTGTTCGAGCAAAAATGTTATTTTAAAACCTCGCGAGGTATTTGTTTGTATCACTAGGTGTTTATGGGTGCTAATGGATCATTAAATAATAAGGTGTGAGATTTTGGAGAGCCCTGAAAGGAGAGTTGCCAAATATCGCCGTGCCGCTACTACTACTGCTGCTGCATGAGGGATATTTTTGCTCGCGGACCACGGGGACATAAGCGCTCTTCTTTAAGTTCTCAGTGTTGCGGAGATCGGGTCTCGCGGCGGTCTCGCCCCGCGTCGATACCACCCCGCGTCCCAACAATCGAAACGCAACAGTCAACGATTCCGAGAAGTGCATTTGTTTTTGTTTTTTGTTTTTTTCCTCGAATGCCACGATGGCCGCTACCTGGCAGGCGATGCGGTGCAAGAAAGTCACAGTTATTTTGAGTCAGCAGTGGGAGTGGGAGCTTTTTATTAAGTGAAAAGTAGCCGATAAGAGTGTGCTGAGGTATTAATGTGGTGTCGTGTCTTTTCGTCAGTGCGTCAGTTCAATGTTTCAGTTTGATATGTCGCCCAAGCAGGATTGCGTGCAGGTGGTGAGTCAGGATGCTGCGCGACTTGTTGCACATGGAAACATGATACTTTTATCGCTTTTAAATACTTCACCAGGTCCTTTAATCATTAAACTTACCTTCAGCATCGAATACATTATATCTGCCTTGACGATTATGTTCCAATAAATATTTTAAAGTCAAATGCCTGGGAGAGAGGAAAACAAATTAAATATTAACAATGAAATAAGGCATCTTTTTAATTATTTTTGCTAATGCGAGGCTTTGCATAAAGCATACAACTGTGCGTGAAGTAACGTGTTGATAATGGCCGGTTTAATCCGTTAAATACCATTGTATAACCTCTATAGGAACACAAACATTCAAAAATTAACCTTTATATCCAAAACAATTTCTGATGGGCTACACTCACATGACTTTCTCTACTCTTGTACAAACTATTTTTACAAACGCTTATTCTCCATATGCTTCATGTTAATATTGGAAAATTTAAGGGAATAACAAGCAATATCTCGAAAATGGTTCGCTCAACAAGAAAAATGTATATGACATAAATTGTGTATTTTACCGCGATCTACATTTTTTATGTTGTAAACTTTTGTGTATCTCTTATGGTTTACCAGTTATGCAAAAGTCGTTCACAATGAAGAACACTTTTGGAGACGTTCCCAGAAAATTCGAGATATACATTTCATTTGTCATGAAAATATCTTAAACATATGATATTTTAATCAAAATCGTTAGAGCCATTTTTGAGAAAATTAAAATTTTCGAAAAATGTTCCATGTAAAGGGTAATCTGGGGTGGGGGTATTTTCTTGAAAACCTTCGTGTCGCATCTCTGGAAGATACTGAACCTAAATACGAAGTTTGGTGTTTATCCGACTGTTCGTTTCTGAGTTATGCTGTTCACAGACAGACAGACAGACACACACACACACACACACACACACACACACACACACACACACACACATGGACATCTTTCCAAAAATACTTTTTCTTGTATTCAGGGGGTCTCAAAACATATATTTCCGGTGAAATCTCGGTATCGAATTTTTGGGTGGTATACAATACTTCCCCTACTTAACTATACGTAGTAGAGAACGTAATACTTTGAACATTTAACTTCAGTTACATACCATGGCTTTTGCTCCCTAAAGGCTTTTAAAACTTCAACACTTGACCACTTAAATCCCCAATAGCACATAACCTAATTGCCTCTATTTATTTCCGATGCCTTTTACTCGACATTGATTTTTCTTACACTTTAGCACATTAAACATATTCCATAGGATGTAGCTTATAATAACCAATGTTGTTCAAATTTTCAGCAGAAACTCCGAGAGAATAAAATTACAAGCTTGTGTATGATTGTTGCCATACTTTTAAATTGCTTAAGATGTGATAATTAATTCGACCACTGATAAAAATTGTTATGAATATATTTAAAGATTTATTATTTTTTTCTGCAACAACCAGAGCAGTGAGAAAAGTTCTATATGCCAGTTTTGTTTGTTAATATTCTAATAACATGATAGTATTTTATGTTTCAAAGTTACCATTTCTGCATTGTGTAACACCTGATCAGGAGAATAAAACCAAAAAAAAAAAGCGTTTCTCAGAAACTATAAAACATACATGCATGAAATTTAAAACACACTTAAACATTTAGAAAACATTAGATAAAAACTGCAAGATTTAGAAATGTCACCCATGGGTGCCCTTAAGGTGAGATTAAATGCCCTATCCCGCGAATCTGCTAATTCATTATCTCAGATACTATTTAAGATACAAGACAGACGTTTACAGGTTGTAGATGCATGCCTTATAAGCCCATTTTATCCAATAAGTTTGTTTATTAAATAAGATAGGATTCAACTTTATTAAACTTCATCATAAATTAAAAAAATCCGATGTGTTACACTTACATGGCTTTCTCTACTCTTGTACAAACTATTTTTACAAACGCTTATTCTCCATCTACTTCATGTTAATCGAGATAAACATTTGCAGAGTCTATCTTATTGCTAATTTTCTTGTAGATGCAAGGGGAATATACAAATACAGTAGCCTTTAAGCATAGACATTACTCTTAATAGCTGGTTGCTAGGTGCAGCACCATTCTCTTTGCCACAGATTAATACTCTTTGCATATCCAAGACAAAAAAATGAATAACGAATTCCCATTTGAGAAAAAGTATTGAAAAGTTTAAGGGAATAACAAGCAATACTCGAAAATGGTTCACCCAACAAACAAAAATGTGTATGACATAAATTGTGTATTTTAACGCGATCTATATTTTTTGTGTAGTAAAATTTTAACTATCTCTTATGGTTTACCAGTTATGCAAAAGTCGTTCACAATGAAGAATACTTTTGGAGATATTCCCAGAAAATTTAAGATATACATTTTATTTGTCATGAAAATATCTTAAACATATGATATTTTAATCAAAATCGTTAGCCATTTTTGAGAAAATGAAAATTTTCGAAAAATGTTCCATGCAAAGGGTAATCTGGGGTGGGGGGATTTTCTTGAAAACCTTCGTGTCGCATCTCTGGAAGATACTGAACATAAATATCAAGTTTGGTGTTTATCCGACTGTTCGTTTCTGAGTGCTGTTCACAGACACACACACACACACGGACATGTTTCCAAAAGTTCCTTTTTTGGTTTCAGGGGTCTCAAAACATGTATTTCCGGTGAAATCTAGGTATCGAATTTTTGGGTGGAATACAATACTTCCCCTACTTGCTATACGTAGTAGAGAAACTAAAAAATAATTCACCATGTTATTAACATAAAAATAGACCCACAAAAGCATCTAAAGGTTGTTTTTCCCAACGTAAAATTTAATTTAGCTACCTTTAATAGCAATTTTATCAGAAAATGTCATTCACAGAAAAGGTTCTTCAAAGTAAAAGTGGATAAAACAAACTCGCATATATTTGCAAAGAAACCGGTGGCTTGAGCACCCAGAAGCTGCCATACTTAGCAGTGTTTTCAATTTTTAAAGCAAACTTTCCCGTAAAAGACGCGCTAAGGTTTACCTCTATACTCCAAAGTGTAAAACTGTCAAACGCAGTGCCATTTTTAAAAATATATTCCGCCTACAATTATTATAATTAAAGAGGAAATTAGAGCTAATAGGACTGCATAAATTTCTGGCAATTTTCGACATTTAGTCTCCCCTTAAGGTAAAATTTGGAAGTCGTCTAAAAACGTGTTGTATGCTACACATTCCTAAAGCATGATTTACAGTCGCATGTTTTTAAGAAGCTGTCAAAAGTACGAGACTTTAGATACGTATGTCATATATAACTATTAACGTTAATGCATTTATATGCCACCTTTAACATCTGAGGTTATATTGACGGCCTTTGCCTTTGTGACAATTCCTCATTGGCAATCACGTTCACTCGTTAATTATTGTGTTAGTCTTTGGGTTTTATTTATAAACATTAAATTCACACACAAATTTACACTCCCACTCATACTTCCAGACAGGATGAAGAAACATCCTGGCTAAAGAAAAGGTCCCACCCTCCAGCCGGGAATCGAACCCAGGACCTCTGGATCTGGAAGATAGCATACTAACCACCAGATCACAGAGACAGTCAAAAACTAAATTGCTAGCTTCATAAATGTAGAAATAATATTTCATATAAGGTGTATAATTTTTAAAACTTGTAAGCCTGTGCTTTTTAATCGATTGAATAATTTTGATATTTTCATTCAAACTATTATTGTATTTTTTATTTCAAGAGCAGCAGTTGAACAAATGAAACGTTTTAGCTAATATTGCATATATATTCATTATATTATCGTATGCATGATTTATACACGGATATTTTTCTATTAGGCACAGACACAGACACTCGTCGTTATGTACTACATAACACTCTGAGTGTTGACACTGAGAATGAATATGGACTTCACAAAGTTTATTTTATCATCTCTAGCGCTTACCTATAGAGGGTAGAGAAAGTATTGTATTCTATCCAAAAATTTGATATCGAGTTTCACCTGAAATGTACGTTCTTGGATGCACAGAACCCTCTCTCCCCAAAAAGGATTTTAGAGGGAGGTGCGTGCGCGCGCGTCATTCCGTTTCTCTGTATGTTTCAGAGAAGAGTATTAACTCAAAAACTAAATTCGGATATATATACACGCTGGAACATTCAAGTTGAGACTGTGCAATATCTCCAAAACTAAGTGTTGTAGAAAGAAATGTATTTAATAAAAGTTGCTTGATATTATAGGGGAATTTAAATTGACCCTATTTGTAGGTTTCCATTTAAAAAAACCTTATGTGTTGCTCTCACATGACTTTCCCTACTCTTGTACAAGCTATTTTTACAAACGCTTATTCTCCATTTGCTTCATGTTAATCGAGATGTTAACCTTATTGCTAATTTTCTTGTAGATGCAAATCTTTAAGCTATAGTAAAATATTTTAAGAGATGTTTGCTATGTGGAGTATTCCATTCCCTTTGCATTATCAGGACAAAAAATCTGATGTGTTACTCTCACATGACTTTCTCTACTCTTGTACAAACTATTTTAACAAACTCTTACTCTCCATCTATTTCATATTAATCGAGATAAACATTTGCAGAAATCTTTTTGAAACGATCTTTTGCAAAGAGAATTACATTTTACACATAGCGACCAGTTCTAAAATATTTGACTATCGCTTAAGGCCTACTGTGTTCCCCTTGTTTTGTATTTGAAAGGGCAATATAGAAATACAGTAGCCTTTAAGCATAGATTATATCTCTTAATAGCTGGTTGCTAGGTGCAGTACCATTCTCTTTGCCACAGATTAATACTCTTTGCATATCCAAGACAAAAAAATGAATAACGAATTCCCATTTGAGAAAATAAGTATCGAAAAATTTAAGGGACTAACAAGCAATATCTCGAAAATGGTTCACTCAACAAAAAAAAACGTATATGACAAATTTTGTATTTTAACGCAATCTACATTTTTTGTGTAGTAAAATTTTGTCTATCTCTTATGGTTTCCAGTTATGCAAAAGTCGTTCACAATGAAGAATACTTTTGGAGACATTCCCAGTAAATTCAAGATATACATTTTATTTATCATGAGAATATCTGAAACATATGATATTTTAACCAAAATCGTTAGAGCCATTTTTGAGAAAATTGAATTTTTTGAAAAACCTTCCATGTAAAGGGTAATCTGGGGGGGATTTTCTTGAAAACCTCCGTGTCGCATCTCTGGAAGATATTGAACCTAAATACCAAGTTTGGTGTTTATCCGACTGTTCGTTTCTGAGTTATGCTGTTCACAGACAGACACACACACACACAAACGGACATGTTTCCAAAAATGCTTTTTTGGGATTCAGGGGGTATCAAAACATATCTTTCCGGTAAAATCTCAGTATTGAATTTTTGGGTGGAATACAATACTTCCCCTACTTACTATACGTAGTAGAGAAAGTAAAAAGAGTTTGACGATGTACAAGAGGCTTTATTGATAGTTCCATAATTCAATATTTCCCATTCATATTTGAACACGAAATTGTAGTCTTTCTTATTTCTAATGCTCTGAATCCCTCGTCCGCTGTCACTCTGTTGCCAAAGGTTTCGAGTATCTCTTCACTGCTTATTATAACACGCTTTCTTTACGCTGACATCTTATGTACAAATAATCCACACTGACCAATACCAACAATAAAATATTCAATGCGTGTGCACACAGTTGCCACTTGTTATAACGGTACAATATTTCTTGGAATGTGAGGTAGGGGTCAAGGGGTTTAAGGGGTTAAACGCATACAATACTATGTACTTGCAATGGAATTTAGGCTTGGAGCAAAAGAACACTGCCAATTGTCGTAGCAACCTTGCCAGGGTGAATATGCGAATCTCGTATTTTTTTCGTTCGTTCTTACTTACTTTCTTTGCTCTTTTTTTCTTTTCCCCTCCTCCTCCGCACTTTCGGTTAAGCGGGGTTTTATTGTATTTACTCTTATTAACTCTCCTTAAAAAGCGGTTTTATTGCCGAATTTTAAAACATCACATGAAATGTACAGAGAGGAAGCGATGGATGGAGAGAGGTGAAGAGAGAATGAGAGAAAGATGAAAGAGAGAGAGAGTGTGTGTATGTGTTTGAGGGAGAGAGAGAGAGGAAGAAAGCGCAGACTACAAGAGATAGGAAAGAATCTCCACTGTCGTAAACCCAATAACGTGAACCGAGCTGGGGGTTTGGTTTTAACGGAAATTAAACCACATAGAAGCACATATTAAAACGGATTTCGTCCACTGTGGTGACCAAGAGAAAACAATACATTTACATTAAGTTATCTTTATACTATGAATGAATTAATGAAGCATTTATCCCCATTTCAAGTTCTAAAACAAGAAATCATTTCACTGCTTGTAAACTATTTTCCTTTCAGTTTAAACCTTGACCCACTTTATTTCTTACTTTGTCTTTCACTTAGAGAAAGTATTGTACTCCACCCAAAAATTCGAAGTCCTGATTCTACCGCAAATATATGTTTAGAGGCCCCTGAACCCAAAAGCAATTTCAGATAAAGATCCGTCTGTGAACTTAACTCAAAAACGAAGTTCAGTATCTTCCAAAGATGCGACACGAAGATTGTGATAAAAATCTTCCCCCTCTAACTACTCTTTAAATTGAAAATGTTTCGTTATTTTTTATTTTCGCAAAAATAGCTCTAACGATTTATATTAAAGCACCACACGTTTAAGAAATTTGCAAATAAACTTTATATGCAGAATTTTTCAGGATAACTTTGTATAGCTTTGTTTTACTGGTAAACCATAAAAGAGAGAAAAACTAACAGAAAAATATAGATCTCTTAAAAAGCCACAATTTATTTCAAATAAATTTGAGGAATGAGTCATTTCCGGGATATCATTGTGACTAGTTTGAATTTTTCAATAGTTTTAATTTGTTTCAAGTATAATCGCTATT
Organism: Deroplatys truncata; assembly: GCA_030765065.1. Taxonomy (NCBI): domain Eukaryota; kingdom Metazoa; phylum Arthropoda; class Insecta; order Mantodea; family Mantidae; genus Deroplatys; species Deroplatys truncata. The sequence goes on along the minus strand of CM060987.1, from coordinate 177,283,780 downwards.
CAGTTGTTTCTCGAGATGTCAAGACAGGAGTATGGAATGTCAAGGCCAGCATATAGCGACCCGCTTTTAAACATATAGCTATCGATTCGGTTTCCTCTGTTCCTCTCGTACCTACAACGACATCTGTGATGAATCTATTCTGCAAGGATTTATCTTAGCTCGAAGTAGACAGAAAAATAAGCGTTCGTAAGAAGAGTTTGTAAAAGCTACATAAAAATAAACAATATTGGATTGAAAAAGTCATGTGAATGCAACACGATATTTTTAAAATGCGCGAGATTGAATGGTGACCTTGCTTTAAAAACGTACCCTGTGTTTTAGATTGTCACAGAATAAAATGTTCAAAGGGAATCGCTAAAAGGTTTATCAGCGCATCTGTCGGCTTGTTTAAAGTACATTACATGCTAATATTTGTTATTTCAAGGTTATTGTGATCATTTCACAAAGAAGTCGCATGGCAACTACTTAAGTGGCACTCAGAAACATCATTTGAAAATTATTTGATTTATGGACTCCACAAAGGTGACCTTTAAAATAGGAATTTGCTTTCTGTGTTACGTAGAAGGATCAAAATATTTGTGTTCGATAAATATTGCGGATTCAAACACGTGACGATCAAATTAGCCTATTGTTTTACTGGCTTTTATCCCACAGCCTACGTTGTACATTCGTTTTTCAGGTGATTCATTCTTACATAGGTTAATTCCGGGTGAGATGGTCATGGTTTTTAAAATTTTGTGTTATAAAAGAATTTTTAAAGAAAAATGTGTTTAAATATTTAAATCCATTTCTTGAAGATTAATCTTTGTAATAGTAAGTGCTCGTATTCACATACATTTATTGTGAATGAAAAAGTCCCGAATTTTAAAATGTATGTATTCGCCATCTCTCTATGGGTGCGGGTTAGATGGTCATGTTGTACAAAGAGCGCCAAAGAAAATCTCACAGCACTTCGCGTTTATGTCACACTTGCGAAGCCATGGCCATTTCATTGATTGCTTTAGGCCACGGTGCAAGGGTGCGCCACTCCTCCTGCTAAACAGTTACACCAATAACCACAACAAAGCTTACAAAATGGCGTAGAAATGAAATATATGTTTACGCTCTCGATCGTATTGGCTAAAAGAGAAAGAGGTAGAGTGAGTACATTCAGTTTGTCATACAGACCTCTTATCGTGATTGGTAGCCCATACCTCATCGGCTAGTGCAGGACACGCCTTTGAAGGGTTTAAAAGCTAAGGGGAAAACTTGATGAGCGCCCAGGTTAGCCAAATGTAGAATGTGTAATGTGAGAAGGTTTTCAGTGGGTGCAAATTAAAGCTTGAATGGTATTCATTAATTACATACCAAGGCAGCATTTTATAACAAAACTAAACAGAACTGTATTACCACAGCGATATCAATGCTTGTTGATGCATAGAAGCAAAATTAACTAAATAATAAATAAATAAAACAGCGTGTTTTCCCTCTAATTCAAACGTTAATTAGTTAATATACCTTTACTGACATATTGCTGATTATAGGAATTGAACAGGATTATAGACAAAAATATAACTCAATTTTATTGCCATAATACGTATGTCATATTCAGTAAACTACCATATGCATATAAGTATTTATCTTGAAGTAGGTGGCTTTCTTTTACGTTGTTTGCAACACGCTTTGGGCGTCAATTTAAAGTAGGTTGTATTGAAGGAGTTGTATTATAGTTCAACTGTTGGGGAGCCGAATTTAAAATTCGTTGCAACCGCTCGTATAGTAAACAGTTTCCGGTAGCCTTCGCCCCAAATGTATTTTCAGATGGCCTTTGCACCAAGTTTAAAAAAATATTAACTTTGTAATTAAACTGTTTCTTTAAATATTTAATATTTATGTTTGTCTCGGCTGCGTCAGTATTATTTTAGAGACATGGATATCTTGGCAGGGCGTGATGCGACAAGAATGTAGGCTTACACAGATTTTAAGTTTTAATTCACTCCTTTTTATTACTCCTCGACATAAATTAAATAGCACTTCACTGATATTGAAAGCTGTGAGATTATTTTATTTAATACTTGCACTTTTTAACAAGTATACTATTTTTCGTCTCACATGAATACGTAATTAATTTCTCAAGGACACATCTCGCATCCAGTTACAAACACTGTCCGCAGGCAACTGGCTAGATTTCAACCGTCTAAACTTGTAAATTTCTGTATTTCAAGTCTCTGATTGGCGATTTTTACTCCAATAGAATACCTGCATTTAAGTAAAGCTTTTTCTGGTTGTTGATTGGTGATTTTTTATAAACTGTCACTAAAATTACATTAATGCTTCCAAGAATCACAAATAATATTTCAATTCTCAAACTCATTATTGCCCCAAGGTTACCTCATTGCTACCTCATTGTTAGCAACGTTTAACTTATTATTCTCACAGCTTCTACATTATTAAATTACGTAATGCATTCACATAACATTATTGAACATGTTTACAGTAATATAAGCATATACAATGACTGTTACATACATTTTACAAATTATCACATACACATATTGCTTCATGGTGGGCTGTTATTGAATTTATATATTATATTATTTGACTGAAATCATTTAAGTGTTAAAAATACTGCCTCAATCTCTAGTTTCTAAACATGATCAGTCAATTATAACAAAAGAGTAATTTGCATTTAGTAGACGAATATGATCTGCGGATGTTTTACGGGGAGTGCCCACTTTCTGACGAGTATGTAGACCGTCTTCCCTACTTTCCTGGGATATTTTTATCCAGAATTTACTATAAAAACACTTTTATGCACTGCCGTTGTAATTGCTGTAACAGTGCCTCCCACATACCCACGATGCGTCCAGAGTAATTTCGCTAGTATACGGCATGACTGGTTCTGAGACAATAAACATGTTTTGGTTTCAATAACACCAGAAAAAGCAAAGCCATCAACCTCCCCTCTTTTCCCCCTTATTGCTGTGTTATCAAGTCGCCAGGCTCTGCGATAGGTAAGGTGAAGGACACGCTTCAAAAGACCCTAGAAAAAGATACAAAATCCGCCTCTGTGTACAGAGGTAGATGGCCACACATTTTTTGTACTCAGATCATTTTTAGTGATTTATTAAAGTTACAATAATTATGCAATACATTTATACACTTTTGTTTATCAGGAGTAATAGTCTCTGCAGAAAAAGTTTAGGAAAAACTATATAAGTATGATTTTAATTGCTTTTTGTTATGGCTTTTCCATAAAGCAAACAAGCGTCAATGAAGGAAGTGCATGTTTGATGAAGCCGATGCGAAATTGTATGCTAGAGTAGGAAAACCATCTCTTGTTTGAGGAAAACCTTGCTTCTGCATTTTCTTAATATGTCGCACTAGTCCCAAACAACCATTTGGTACCATGGATCCTTTTGAAACATTGCCAGTTTTCACCTTTCGTTCAAGTCCTTCTTGGGATATTGAATGTTAGGCTCCATTGACAATAGCTTCAATAGCCTTGTTCAAGTTTTCATATTTCCAAATACTGCGAGCACTGCCGGGCTTTCTTTTGTATTTTGTCGGCATCTGAAAAGCACAAGAAAGGCGTGCGAATATAAAAAGCATTTAAATGATTTAGTTTTCTATACCTGGTTATACACCATAGTGATAAAAATTAGCCATAATGACGATACGGCGCATCAGAATTAAAAAAAACAAATAAATATGTTGATATTTGAAAGAAGCTAGAAACAGTGATATGTATTGAATTTATTTCAAGGTGAGTCGAAATTGTTACACTAACACCACTTAAGTTTACACACTTAACATGTTTCGGGAAACGGTTGTTCCCATCCTCAGAAGCTAATCCGACTGGCCCGTGTTGTTGATGTTTCCGTTTTGTGGACTGGATACTGTGGTGGTGAAATGTACTTCCAGAGAGGATTTGGTGGCGGCAAATCAAAATTCATTAGATGTGTGTTGTGTTTTAGAATAGTGATCTTCTCCCATGTATCTAATTCGGCTGCAAATTTGGCTGGTTTGACTAATGTAATATTGGGTTTGATGTTGTGATTAGTGATCCAAAAATGGTGTGAAACTGCAGATTTGTCCATTTGTTTGTATTTGATACATCTCATGTGCTCCTTTAGCCTAGTTTCTAGGTTTCTTTTTGTCTTACCTATATATACTTTATTGCAATCTGAACAATTGATTTTGTAGATTCCAGCTTTTTTGTCTTTGGAATGGGGTCTTTAAACTTGTTACAAAGTAATTTCTCTATGTTAAATTTGTTTTGTGGAGCTAGGCTGATGTTGTTTCATGAAAATCTTCTTAAATTTGTGAAATGTTCCTGGGTGGTATGTGAATTTCTTGAACTTTAGCTCTTTATCTTGCTGGCTGAGATTTGTTGTGTTTTTGATGTGTTTCTGCCGTTTGAATTTTGCAATTTTTTTGTCAATTGTTTTGTTGTACCCATTATTTATTGCTGTGTCTAATATATGCTGGTATTCTAGTAAATATATATAGGTAAGACAAAAAGAAACCTTGAAACTAGGCTAAAGGAGCACATGAGATGTATCAAATACAAACAAATGGACAAATCTGCAGTTTCACACCATTTTTGGATCACTAATCACAACATCAAACCCAATATTACATTAGTCAAACCAGCCAAATTTGCAGCCGAATTAGATGCATGGGAGAAGATCACCATTCTAAAACACAACACACATCTAATGAATTTTGATTTGCTGCCACCAAATCCTCTCTGGAAGTACATTTCACCACAAGATGCCACCACAGTATCCCGTCCACAAAACGGAAACACCAACAACACGGGCCAGTCGGATTAGCTTCTGAGGATGGGAACAACCGTTTCCCGAAACATGTTAAGTGAGTAAACTTAAGTGATGTCAGTGTAACAATTTCGACTCACCTTGAAATAAATAAGTATGTCTTTAAAAATACAAAATACAATGCGAATATGTCTCCGGGAAGGCTGGCCAACTCTCCGGAAAATTGTAAGCCATCCCGCCCATTTGTGGAAGTGAGATGGCTACAACAAAACTAAGATAACTTTATAAGATCAGTACAACACCCAATACACACTCACCGTGTGCACAAAGTTTCCAACTGCTTCTTAAAACAATATTGGGTTTTCACTTACTACATTCAACAGCGGAAAAATAATTGAGGAGAGTAACAGAAATAAACAGTCGGAAATGAGACTATAAGCAGTGCACGTGATCAACAATCAATAACAAGGACTGAAAGCTTGCTGCCAGCCGAATAAAACATCATGCTCCAGTTGCGACAATGAGAACCACTGGACATCTCTCCCCCATGGCCATCTCCCGGAATTGTCTTATGCCGCAAAATCATCTTTTTTTATGCTTCATGTTTTTTTTCTTGTTTAATTTTTGTGCAATGTATTTATTTATTTATTTACTTTATTTTGGGATAGGTTTTAGGATAATATGAAAACTACTACACAAGAAGGATAGATCACTTTTGTTTCTTCTTCTTAACCCTATTCTTAGCATATGCCCTCCTGCAGTGGACACTTAGAGCTTCCTTAAATGCGGGAGATCCAAGGCCAAAGTGGTCCTTTTGTCCAACTCCCAGCGTTCCTTCCGGATAAATATCTGGAAGGCCTGTAGATTCACTACGTCCCCAACTTTTAGTACCCAAAAATAGGTGGCAAAGATGAGCCAAGTAAGGGCATCCGTCAGTTTCTTGGCACCGTGCTTGAATTCGAGATTCAGATAGGCCTCCCGTGGAAACATCTGCACGCCACTACAAATCACTCCTATGCGTCCATATACCCAGTCCCATATTGGACGTACGACGGCACAATCCACCAACTTGTGAGTCAAGGTCTCCACCGCAGAACACCTGAGGCAGAGATTTGATGTTGCTCTGCCATGCCGCCACAATGTGGCTGTCGGAACAACCTCATTGACAGCCGAGTAAACCGCAGCTTTCCAGTCAGTGGGGATCTTTGGATTCTGAAATTTATTCTAAATTGTACTCCATCGTCTAAGCGTTTTGTTGTACCCGCGGTAGAACACTGGTGGTAGACATCACATGTTTGTAAAAGAAGGCTGACCGAGTAAAGGCCAACCTCTGCGTAGTAATGGTGGGTAGGTCCGCAAATGTCTTCCACCACCGCCGAAATTCGGGTAGCCGCCTATCTGGAAGACGAAGTTGAGCTGCCCAAAGAGATTGCTGTAGCGGAAGGCCCTCACCGTCCAGAACACAAATACTTTTAGTTGATCACCTTCCTACTTAAAATAAGTTTGTAAAATATATAATTGTAAGTCTATTTAAACTATCAATTACAGATAAAATCAATGATTCGAAATGATATTAAAAGCCTTCAGTTACATCATGATGGTAAAAGATGGACGATCGTTTCGAGGCTGTCAAGCGGGAGTCGACTGAACCCTCAACATTGATATTTAACATTGATATCAATTACAGTCGTGCAAGTGTCGTTAGAGCCATTTTGAGGAAATAAAGGCTTTCGAAAAAAAAATTCCATGTTAAGGGTGTTTTGGTGTGTGTGGATTTTCTTAATCCTTAAGTGATAATATCGGTCTCTCAGACCATGGCGCTCTATTTTTTTGTGATAATACTGATAATGTCGCAACCTTGAACGCGATATGAACATTTGTGTTTGATGTGAAAACATGGCTTTGTAATTTATCAGGAAGGCTTCGTAGACCGGTGTTACTGTTAACGTAAGTATATTTTGGGTACCTCTGATCTCTTATTTTACAAAAAAGTCAACGTTGTTTTCTGGGATATTACAAGTAATAAGTTCACTCTGTTAGTAAACAATCACCGTTAAGTGGCATATCGATGTTCTTGTTTCAGTTTGAATGAAAATGTCGAAAGGGAACCTGAATGTAAATCTGTCACGCCGAAATCAACTGATGGTTCACACAACCACCATACCTTTCTAATAAGTGTTTTTTGTTACTTCGTTGCAATTTGTTGTTTTTTTCTATATTAAAACATGAAACATATAATTAAATAGAAGCAGTAAATTCAATACTTTAGTGAACATGTGCAGATAAAATAAAAAAAAAATTACGTCTGAGAGACAGATGCTACCTATAACGTGACAAAATTTATGTTACCGCTTGAGGGTTAAAAATCTTCGTGTCGAATCTTTGGAAAATATTGAGCTTAAACACGCAGTTTGCTATTTATTCAATTATTTTTTATTTTGAGTTATGCTGTTCAGACACACTCTAATTTAGGGGACTCAAAACATGTATTTATAATGTAGTCTAGATATCTAGGTTTTGGGTGAAATGCAATACTTCCTCTACCTGCTAGACACGTGGTAGGGAACGCAAATAAAAAATTCTGATGTGTTACAATCACATGACTTTCTCTACTCTTGTACAAACTATTTTTATAAACGCTTATTCTCCATATGCTTCATGTTAATCGAGATGTTAATCTTATTGCTAATTTTCTTGTAGATGCAAGGGGAATTGGTAGGCTTTAAGCGATAGTCAAATATTTTAAGAGCTGGTTGCTATGTGGCGCATTCCATTCTCTTTGTGTGTCCAGGATAAAAAAAATGAATAACGAATTCCCGTTTGAGAAAAAGCATGTCTTGGAAAATTTAAGGGAATAACAAGCAATATCTCAAAAATGGTTCACTCAACAAAAAAATATGACAAATTGTGTATTTTAACGCGATCTACATTTTTTGTGTAGTAAAATTTTGTCTTTCTCTTATGGTTTACCAGTTATGCAAAAGTCGTTCACAATGAAGAATACTTTTGGAGACATTCCCAGAAAATTCGAGATATACATTTCATTTGTTATGAAAGTACCTTAAACATATGATGTTTTAATCAAAATCGTTAGAGCCATTTTTGAGAAAATTTAAAATTTTCGAAAAATGTTCCATGTGAAGGGTAATCTGGGGTGGGGGGATTTTCTTGAAAACCTTCGTGTCGCATCTCTGGAAGATACTGAACCTAAATACCAAGTTTGGTGTTTATCCGACTGTTCGCTTCTGAGTTATGCCGTTTACAGACACACGGACATGTTTCCAAAAATGTTTTTTTTGGATTTAGGGAGTCTCAAAACATATATTTCTGGTGAAATCTCGGTATCGAATTTTTGGGTGGAATACAATACTTCCCCTACTTACTATACGTAGTAGAGATAGTAAAAAGAAGTAGAAGAAAAAGACTAGAAATATTGCAAGCAAATTGAAGTTGGCAATACTGGATATATACAACTCGATAATAATACTGGATTAATAACCCGCTGTAATATGACCTAAATACTCCGGGTTTCTCTCTCTCTCTCTCTCTCTCTCTCAGGTGTGACACGTTGGATGACAGCGCAGCGTAACTTATATTTCCCCTGATGCCAAATTGCTGCGAAGCCGTTGCCAGATTAACTGCTGAATGCGGAAGGAAATGGTCCTCACACACGTCATCAGGCATATCGCAAGGAATGCCCGACTTGTCGATCAAGCACCACACGTGCAGACCAAGTAGTGTAAAAACTCTGTCTCGCTGACTCATTGCACTTGAAGTTCGCGAAATAAACGTGGACGCAGCCAAATAGCTGACATCTTGGCAACACCGGCCGCTGCTTTTATTGGAGCAATAACATTAGCGATGCCAGATGATTGGGTGTCACTTCTGTTTCATATCGTTTCGATACTTAGGCAATCAACACACTTTATATAGAGTGGAGTGTATTCAACATTACTGCGGCTAAACAAACAGCGGTTTCTGCATCAGAAAGGATTGCTTCGTTGTTTATAAACCACACAACAACAAACATAATGGAATATTGCACGATGTGAGCTAAATCATCATACTCGCGTAACTTTTTAATATTCAGAATTTTAAATCTACTCTAAACTATGTTCATCAAGAGGTCAAAGTAAACAAACAAAACCTCGTGCGTTTTGACCGCAGCGCGCCTTCTTCACGGTTTGCTTGATGCTTCCGCCCTCTAAATAGTTCCTTGAAAAGTGTTACTAAATACTAAGGTTTGAAGCTCACTTAATTTCATAAAGCACAAACTATTGAGTACTAAGCATAGTTCAACTCAATATGTTAAATGATAAGTAAATTAATTTGTAACTAGCGTTACTCAATTTGTAACGGGGCTAATTGGTTGCTGGAACTGGTAGAAGGGGAAGGAGGAAAAAGCAAAACACTCAGTATGTATCAAAATGGCGGAAATATCCGGTGTTGTTAAACATAAGCGCGGAATACCTTTACGAAGTGGAGAGAAGACAATAGTTTTGAAAGTGTATAACAAGTTGCTATCGATGATGTGGTGAAATTAACATCTGAGTTTACCGGTGTGTCAGTTTCAAGTGTTTACAGCGCACGCAATGAAAATTCCACAGTTGTCGAGGTTAGAACTCCTGGCAAGAAGAGACCACGTGCGAGACGAGTGCTGGATGTTGTTTGTGAGGTCAGCAATCCGCAGAAAAGTTCACCAGTTCTTTGTTAACAATGAACCCCCCCATCTTAACCAAAGTGCTGTTTACAGTTAACTCTGATCCGGACCTCCCAAACTTAGAACGAACCTCCCTCCATAAGTTGCTCCTGGAGATAGGTTTCGAGTTTGTCATCAGGAAAAGAAAAACTATTATTGTGGACAGAGATGACAGTATTTTATGGCGTAGAGATTTTCTCCGTAGAATAAAAGAACTACGAAAAACGTGAAAAGTGTAATAGAAATGACGTAAGTAAATAGCAATTTCCGTTACTAGCGTGCTCTATGTTTTTTAGAGTGAATAAATATGTCCTAGTGGTGAAAAACTCTTAATAGTTACCGTATGGGTAAATGTGTTCAATAAACTGAACATAATTAACTACTGATACCTCATGGAGGGTGGGCGTAACCTCATTTGGAACGCATGTGGCCGCGGAGTGATACAACCGGTGATTTGTTTATGTCTACTTTATTCTCCTGGTGTACAGAGTTTAGATGGAGCACATATAGGGCATCAATTTGAAACTTATAAGTTTGATTTCATTACTTAGCGTTTATTCCAGTTTGTATACATTAGCTACTAAATGGGTCGAGACACTGCTTGCTGGAACCAGATATCCCCGAAGGTCATCGACCATAAAGGGGAGCGTTGAAATAGCTTATTTTGCAATTAATAAGTTTTAAACTTAGGACTGGGCACATACCCCAAGACATACGAGATAAAAGATTACCATGTCAGCTCAACTTTACAACATGTGACGCGAGATTTCTTCTGCGTCCGTCTGTGGCATATTTTTTCGAAGTACAACTTCACATTCTTTGGTGTAATATGTACAGGGTTATTCAAAAAAGAAGGAACAGACTTTAAATATTTATTTCTAATGAACGACAATAGATGGCGACACATGCGATACATCACTGAATACAGAAAGTTTCAACATTTTATTTTATGTGCTCACAATGACCACCATTTCTTATGTGAGGACGACCAGTGGTTTTCCGTTTGCATATGCAGCCATCTTCTACGAATTTATTGTATAAATTGTAAATTTTTTATGACGAGGCGGCTTGTTGCTGCAATGAAACAATGGATTCACTCTTTGCATACTGCAGCACACAAAACGACTTTTCCTGTGGCGTCGCCATTTTCTCGTAAACAAACACAGCGCCGTTTTAGCTACTGAATGGAACTAATAGATGGGCTTAAAACTTTGAACTTTCCTCTATTCAATGATGTTTCGTATGTGTCGCCATCTATTGTCGTTCATTAGAAATATATGTGTAACCATTTCTTTAAAATTACGTATTTGGATGATTTCTTGTTTTTATTAACATAATTTAGGCCTTATAATTATTTATTTATTTACATACTGCGCATGTAGCTATATAGAAGAATGCAGGGCAAATTCTCCATTTTGCATCACTCAAAGTAATGCAGCCAACACACTTTTTGTCACTAAATTACACTAACTATATAATTATAAACATTGTTCCTGAATTATGCTGACTAGCTATGTACACTAAACACAGACCTGCCTAATGCCTTCCATTAGTTCATGGAAAGGATGTACTGAACAGTTCCTGGTGTCAGGACCCACAAATATTGACAAACGTGAGCATCTAGGTGTTCTCTGACGACAGAACCGTCTTATTAATCGGATGAGCCATTCATAAAAGTTTTATTATTTACAAGAAATTTCCAAGAACATACAAACCCTGCTTCTCACACTACAATAAATTCTACTTCGCTGCATGACCATGACTGTAAAGCAATAAAACCCGAGAGAAAGCATAGTCAGGACTTTTCAAAAGTGACTGCTGCTAATCGCTTCCAGATTGTTGTGCACATGTATGGGAACCTTTTTCAGAGTATGGCTACGCTTGTTCTCTCTCTCTCTCCCACCCTCTCCCTAACTCCTGGCCAAGAGGTGAAGAGAGAGATGCCGCGCCCGACGGAATTCAAACCCCAATCAAAATAATTAGTTCAACAATGTCATGATACAAAGCAATAATGCGTCCGACGTGCGATAATGCACACACATACGCTACAGTATCTTCTACCACACCAACTTAAATGGGATATAACCATTTAAAACAAGCTTCTTAAATCCACAAAAATTAAATAACTAACAAAAAATGTTTTGGAAATTGAAATCAGGAAGTTATTATTTTAAGTGCATTTTTTCCACCCTAAAATGTTTATGCGATTTCCCACTTTATAAAGTTTTCGAGTTATTTCAAAATTTAAGGCTATACAGATCTATGAAAAGCTTCAAAACCATAGTTTTCACTTGAAAATGCCTATGTGCATTTGTTTAAGACATTAATACTATTTGAAAATGTTTCGTCTGTCAAACTCTGTGTTACATCCTAGACAAAATTTTATTTCTGGCTTTTGTAAATCATTATACCGACTGAGGTGGCGCCGCGGTAGTTGTGCTCTGGAGATCCCGGGTACAAAACCCCGGGGCCTACCAACCTGACCGAGGTTTTTTCGCTATATTCCTAGGTAGCTAGACGAATATGACCCGCGAATTTTCCTATTATCCCTTTCATCATTACATTTCATTTCCTTCTTCTTCACCGCCACATCGGCATTGGGCTAATCACCCATTCTGGATATGCTATGGTCCAAAGTTTGCTTACTCCTGGACAGGCCACTGACTCAAGCCATTGGCTTGTGCGTGCTTGGGGATGTAAGTCCTGCAAAGAGAGGAGTAATCCTTGAAGAGGAAGACAAAGTAAATCATTATAAGGATTATAAAACTACGGAAACATTTAGCAACAAATAAGGGTCTTAAACAATGACTAAATATTGAACAATGCGAACTATTAATAACGGATACCTCAGAAACGGCTGATGCCACAAAAAAGGTTTTGAAGTAAAGGTGTTTTAAAGAGATCTACATTTTTACTTTCTCCACTACGTATAGTAAGTAAGGGAAGTATTGTATTCCACCCGAAAATTCGATACCGAGATTTCACCGGAAATATATGGAGACCCCCTGAATCCAAAATAAGCATTTTTGGAAACATGTCCGTGTGTGTCTGTGAACAGCATAACTCAGAAACGAACAGTCGGATAAACACCAAGCTGGGTATTTAGGTTCAGTATCTTCCAGAGATGCGACACGAAGGTTTTCAACAAAATCCCCCTACCCCAGATTACCCTTTACATGGAACATTTTTCGAAAATTTTAATTTTCTTAAAAATAGCTAACGATTGTGATTAAAATATCATATGTTTAAGATATTTTCATGGCAAATAAAATGTATATCTTGAATTTTCTGGGAATGTCTCCAAAGTATTCTTCATTGTGAACGACTTTTGCATAACTGGTAAACCATAAGAGATAAACAAAAATTGTACTACACAAAAAATGTAGATCGCGTTAAAGTACACAATTTATGTCTCATACATTTTTTTTATTGAATGAACCATTCTCGAGATATTGCTTGTTATTCCCTTAAATTTTATGGGTGGAATACAATAATTCCCCTACTTACTATACTAGTAGAGAAAGTAATAAAAACATTACAGAGATCCAATTTAAGTCAATCAGAATATATTTTCCATGTATGTTGTCTTTTGAGAGCAGAGAAAGCATACCCTATAAAGTTAACAAAATGCGCAGATGAAGCGCAGGCGCCGGCGGCTGCACCGCACTAGTAACCAAGGCGCAAAAGTAAGCGTAAGCAGCAAAGTATTACAAATAAGCCCTGCAGCAACCAACACAGGAATGTTTCAATATAATAATTTAAATTCTACCTTGAATGTTTTCAAGTGAATTATTGGCAGGTATTGTGCTATTTGCTCGCTAATGAACACACAAAATAATTGGGGCTGAAAATCTCCAACAGGTGTTTAAATTTGAAAGTAACTTCCATCATCTCTTGGCAAGGAACACTAACCATCTCACTCTTATCTGTTTTCTCATCAGCTGTGCATTTTACCTCCCCCTCTGTTCCAGCAGGATGATTTTGAAATACTGAGCAAAATTCTCACTGGGCTAAGACCATTTACTTGGCGTGCAGCGAGTTTCGAAACAACTCTTGCAGATATTTTCCATGTTTTAGATTCTTCTATGAGTTTTGGCTGTATTTTGCATTTAATGAGGCTTAAAAGCTGGTTACTTTGCATAAGTCAGTTGTAATATCAAGCCCATGAAATCCCTAGCTTTTGCATTAATCAGAATGTGTTTAATACACAAGTCGAAAACTGATGAACAGGACCCGGATTAATCTTTGCACAACAGGAATTACTGACGTGTCCATAAATCCTTATCATGGGTCCCAAATTATAAAAATCTGATGTGTTACACTCACATGACTTTCTCTACTCTTGTGCAAACTATTTTTACAAACTCTTATTCTACATCTAATTCATATTAATCGAGATAAACGTTTGCAGAAACGATCTTTCGACATGCAAAGAGAATTACATTTTACACATAGCGACCAGTTCTAAAAATATTTGACTATCGCTTAAGGCGTACTATGTTCCCCTTGTTTTGTATTTGCAAGGGAAATATAGAAATACAGTAGCCTTTAAGCACATACATATCTCTTAATAGCTGGTTGCTAGGTGCAGCACCATTCCCTTTGCCACAGATTAATACTCTTTGTATATCTAAGACAAAAAATGTATAACGAATTCCCATTTGAGAAAATAAGTATTGAAAAATTTAAGGGAAAAACAAGCAATATCTCGAAAATGGTTCGCTCACAACAAAAATGTATATGACATAAATTGTGTATTTTAAGGCGATCTACATTGTTTGTGTAGTAAAATTTTGTCTATCTCTTATGGTTTACCAGTTATGCAAAAGTCGTTCACAATGAACAACACTTTTGGAGACATTCTCAGAAAATTCGAGATATACATTTTATTTGTCATAAAAATATCTTAAACATATGATATTTTAATCAAAATCGTTAGAGCCATTTTTGAGAAAATTAAAAGTTTTCGAAAAATGTTCCATGTAAAGGGTTATCTGGGGTGGGAGGATTTTCTTGAAAACCTTCGTGTTGCATTTCTGGAAGATACTGAACCTAAATACCAAGTTTGGTGTTTATCCGACTGTTCGTTTCTGAGTTATGCTGTTCACAGACACATACAAACACATACACGGACAAGTTTCCAAAAAGCTTTTTTTGGATTCAGGGGTCTCAAAACACATATTTCCGGTGAAATCTCGGTATCGAATTTTTGGGTGGAATACAATACTTCCCCTACTTACTGTACATAGTAGAGAAGGTAAAAATTAATATTTTATGATGCGATTAGTTTATGTAATTTCTCAATGTTAGACCTTTTTTCGATTTTTGGTCACTATTTTGCATATTTTTTGGTTCTTTGCGTCTTTATTTAGTCATATAAAGCGTTTTACATTATTGACATTTTACATAACTATGTAAAATATGGAAAACTGGCAAATATAATAACACTCTCTAATATTCAGCAAAGAGACTTAGTAGACCCTACAATGATGCAATATTTGTAATTAAGAAACTTTAAAAGTATTAGAATTGAATAAACCTGCATATATATTTTTGGTGAACCTTTAATAGTTCTTCTTTTTATTATTTATGGATGTGCTTTAACTGCTGTTATCCTTAGCGTCCCATTCTATTGGGTGTGAAAGACCGGTAATTTTGCGCCCGAAAAAAAAATCCATCGCCCTCCGCACGGTTCGAACCCGCGACCTCGGGAACTAGAGGCTAGCATGATAACCACTACACCAAGGCATTTGATAGATTGAATTTGCATCAAGTTTCAAAAATTTTATACAATAATAATGTACCAAATGGGCTTATCAAATTAATAAGAAACATATACTTTAATAGTTTTAGCAAATAAATATTCAAGAACAATTGACAGAAAATCCCCATAAGAAGAGGAGTAAGGCAAAGCAACTCTCTAAATCCATTTCTATTTAGTGTTACCATGACGCGCCAGCCCAGAATCGGACCAAGGCCTACCGCTGCATCTACCACCCCTGCCCACGTCATTGGTGAGGGACGGTCAGCGTCCCGCATCTCTCCCGGCCGGTTAAGGCGGTCTTCTCAACCAGGGTCTCTACGTCTCCATGATGTAGCTCCTCAGTTGGCCACTCAGGGACATAACGAAGCTGAGTGCACTCCGTACCAGACCTCCCCCTCCCAACGGAGGAAAAATCCACGTCAGTACCGGGGATCGAACCCAAGCCAGCGCTGGATGCAATCATTATTAAAACGAAACATGAACTTGGATACCGTATGCAAGACAAAAAGATTAGTATGAAATGTTATGCAGATGATATTGCTCTTGTGGCAGACGCTGAGGATAACCTGCAAAGACTTTTATAACAATTCTATATAGATGTCAGGATTTTAACACGAAGATCTCCATTAACAAAACATAAAGTAATGCTGTGATGCAAATCATAAATTGAAAATAAAATGAAAGAACTGGTTATGCACTTCATCTCTCTGGGTGTTAAACATTTCAAGCGATGGAACTCCAACTCAAGAAATGAACTATCAAATATTAAAAGCAGTAAAAATATCCGGCTGTATTAATGATTTGGTGTGGAGGAATAAATACATGAGAAAATAAACAATAATTAAAGTTTATAAAGCGGTTGTCCCACCAATGATGACTTATGCCTTGGAATCAAGGGCAATGACCACAAGAATACACGAACGATGGAAACAACCGAAATGAGAGTGCTGAGAAAACTAGTTGGAAAGTCATTCTATGACCGAGTAAGAAATAGATATTAGAGAGTCGTGTAAGACCCAGTCTGTGGCAGAATGGGTTGCAAGAAGGAAGAAACAATAGAATGAACATATATCCTTGAGGCAGCTTGAATCCATAAATATCACTTTTAGAACAATGTGTGTGTATGTAAACAGTGTAACTCAAAGAGGTAAATTCTAATAAATGCCAAACTTGGTATTTAGGTCCAGTGCCTTAGAAATATGCGACACGAAGATTTTCAAGAAAATATCTCCACCCCAAAACTACTCTTTAGATGGAACATTTTTTGAAAAATTGCTCTAACAATTTTGATTAAAATACCATATATTAAAGACTTACTTCAAAAATAAAATGTGTATCTTGAATTTTCTGGGAATATCCTGTGAAGTCCTCGTGTGGAAGGAATTTTGTATAACCTTGTATATCTGGTAAACGTTGTAATACACAAAAAAAGCAGATCTCTTTAAAAACACACAATTCATTTCAAATAACTTTTTTGTTTCATCAACCATTTCCGAGATATTCGGTTATTAAAGGTTCGAATTGTTCTTTTAAAATCCTGTCGATTTTCAGCTGTTTGTCGCGATGTCATAGAAACAGTATGTAATTTTAAGGCCAGCATATAGCGAAAAGTTCTTAAACATCTGACTATCGCTGTTCCCTTTGTATCTGTAACTAAATGTGTAATGTAGCTACGTATTTCTGCAAAAGCTTATTTTAATTAAAATGTAGTAGATAGAAGAATAAGCTTTAGCAATTATAATTTGTATACTCACTAATAAACGATAGATGGTAGAGAAGGTCACGTGATTGTAACACATGGTTTTTTTCTATCTACTTCATGTCAGGGGACAAAGAAAACGGAATCTATAGTCAGATGTTTCAAAGCCGGGTCGCTACATGCTGACTCAGAAATTCCGTACTCTTTCCATGTCATCGACAGAAGCAACTGAACAACAATACTTTAAATGACAAAGCATTTAAAATTCAAAAAATAATGGTTATTATTGTATATTTTGTCCATCTCTTATAGTTTACCATTCATTCATTCATTATCTGTTTACCCTCCTTTTATGTAGGACTTACACCCCCCAGGACTTACAAGCGGGTGCCTGGGGTCAGAGGCCCGTCGAGGAGCAGATACTCATGGATCAGACAGAGCATCCAGGATGGGTGATCAGCCCGATGCCTGGTATGGGATGAAGGAAGTAGATGAAACGAAATGTTGGTGAAATGGATGAAAGGAAAGGTGATGATGGAGCAGTTGGTAAAATGAATGGCGGGGGAAACCGGAGAACCCGGAGAAAACCCGCCCAGACGCCGCTTCGTCCACCACAAATCCCACATGCAGGTCCCTGGGATTGAACCCGGGCCGCCTAGATGGGAGGCGAGCGGTCTAACCGCTCGGCCACGGCGCCGCCTTCTTATAGTTTACCAGATAACAAAATTATGGGTTGTATATATCTTAAATAAGATATACCATTTTATTCATATTTGTTCGAACCAATTTTGATAAAATAAAAATATCGAAAATTCCATGTAAAGATTAGCTTGGGGGAGAAGAGCTATTTATTTAAAGATCTTTGTGTTCGCAAATTCGGAAGATACTCGATTTTGATACTTATCGTACTTTTTGTTATAAAGTTATGCTCTTCACAGACACATAGGCATACAGACATGCACACGTACGTTTTTCTAAACATGTTGTTTTGGGGGATTAGGGCCCTCAAAGTAGGTATTTCTGGTAAAACTGCGACATCTACTTTTGCGTGGAATACAACACTCCTACTTAATGTAAGTACATAGCCGGTAAAGTAAAAATTAGTATCTTGCCTGCCTAGTACGCAATATGTGTCAATTTGAAGATACACGTTCATGAACAGAAAAATAATGTTTAACCCTAAATCCTTATAAATCTTCTACGCGGAGTATCTTAAATAACGCACTTGTATACCATATCAAATAATTAATTTCTTGAGAACTAATATAGACTTGAAACGTTCTATAAGTATCTTATTTGGGGCATAAGCATTATAGGGTGATTTATGAAGAACTGACACATTTCTTTCTTTAATTATTCTGTTCGAAATTCACTCACTGCCCCAATTTTAGTAGCAAATTAAGCAGAATGTTCTGGAGTTTCGATTGCCTGTCACTAGATGCGCAAATGTTCATGTTTTATTCGTAATTGTTAATTTTATTGTACACAACTATTTTTGAGATTTTATTCTAGTCAACGTGAAAATGGAGTCCACATTAAATGAACGACTCTTCCTTGTAAAGCAATACTGGATTACGAATTCAATTACAGCTACTCAAAAGGGCATACCAGAGAGAATTTGGTGTTCGGAATTCTCCCCAAAGAAACACAATACTGGGTCTGGTAAACAAATTGGAAACAACTGGAACTCTGGTGAGTGAAAAGGCAAAACTCTTTCATCTAGGCTTCCCAGGGTTGTTGACGTAAGAGCACGACTGGATCAGTCCCCAAAACATCATTAAGACGTTTGTCGCAGGAGACAGGGTACAGCTACTAAATGCGTCAGAGAGCTGTGAAAAGTGCAGGCCTAAAGCCGTATAGGATTACGGTTGTCCATCAGTTACAGGAACCAGATAAGGATAGACGACTGAGTTATTGTCGTTGGTTTCAGGCGTTCATTGTGCAAAATCCTGCCATATTGTCCATCACATGGTTCATAGATGAAGCTTACTTCCATATATCTGGCTGTGTAAACTCAAATAACTCACGCTATTGGGCCAGCGAAAATCCACATGTTATTCATCAAGCAGCTATGCACCCGGTTAAAATCGGAGTTTGGTGCGCAATATCCCCACAGAGAATAGTAGGACCAATTTTTTATCTTAAACAATGTGAACTTGCACAGTAACAACGGATTTTCAAGGATTTTGCTGAGTAACTAGACGATATAGAGCTGAGTCAAGGATATTTTCAGCAGGACTGCGCTACATGCCATACATCAAATGAATCCATGGCACTAATTGCAAGTTCCTTTGACGACCGGATAATTTCCAAGAACCTGTGGCTACCGAGATCTCCGGATTTGACATCGCCGGACTTCTTTCTATGGGGTTACTTAAAAGACAGGGTTTATGCCACCCTCCCCAGACATTGGACGATCTGAAACACAACATTACACAAGGGATTCAAGCTATTGACAATAGAGTCCTCCAACGAGTGGCCAGTAACATGCAACGACGTGCTGGGTTGTGCCTTATGCAGGATGGACATTTTCAACATTTGCTATAGAAGTAAATAATCTCCCAAAATTCCTCTGCATTTCAGATATAATTAGTTGTCACTAGCATAACTCGTTTTGAAACAATTAAAGAAATAAATTTGTCAGTTCCTCATAAATCATCCTGTAGTATAAATTTCAAAAAAATTAAACTGTAGCATTTAGAATTTTTATCTGCGCTTGGCTTAAGATGCAGTTTAGAATGACATCTATCGAAAATTTGGACGTTCACGAGCAATCTCTTTGCAAGTCATACGTCTGTGTTTTTTTCACAGCATTGACAAGAAACATCGCTCCAGTAAAGTCCATAAATTATCCCGTCTTTCGGAGAGGTGATTGACTTATCAAGTAAATATGACCTTCAAGAAAGCGTTTAGAACACCTGGAAATGGTATTATTGTCTAGTGTAAGTCACCACACACTTCTCGAAATAGATAGGTTCGTCCATGTCAGAGGCATAGCAAGGGAGGGGTTTTGGTGGTTGGAACCCAGCCCCTTTGCTAACAAATGTAAAAGTGAACAGCAAAAATAGCTACGTTAAAATGAAAGCACCTTTCTAGGTTGGCGAGAACGACATACTTCCTAATCGTAACACTGCTAGCGCTATATTTACGCTGCATATTGAAGAAAGTAGTATCTTTACGTTATTATTGTTATAGTTTGCCCCACGTTCTGGGCACCAATTTGAAGTAGGTTGTATTGAAGGAGTTGTATTATATTTCAACTGTTGGGGAGCCGAACTTGTAGTAGTTGCAACCGAACGTATAGTAAACAGCTTCCGGTAGCCTTCGCGCCAAATGTACTTTTAGGTGGCCTTTACCCCAAGTTAAAAAATTATAGCTTTGTAGTTTGACTGTTTCTTTAAATATTATATATTTATGTTTGCCTCGGCTGCGTCAGTATTATTGTTAGAGACACGTTTCTCTTAGCAGGGTTGCGGTGCGACTGAAGAATGTAGGCTTACACAGATTATAATTTTACTTCACTCCTTTTATTAATGCTTGATCCGATTTAAATAACACTTCACCGATATAGAGAGAGAGCTATGAGATGTTTTTATTAATTACATGCACTTTTTAACACGTAAACTATTTTCGTCTCCAGAAATACGTATTATACTTCTCAAGGACACTTTTTGCGTATGTTAGTAACACTGTCTGCAACCAACTGATTTCTGAATTTGTAAATGTTTCTCCTTTTCAGTTTCTGATTGGCTAACAATAGTCCAATAGAATACCTTCATTTAACTAAAGCTTTTTCTAGTTGTTGATTGGCTATTTTTAAACTGTCTCAAAATTTACATTATTGTTGCTCCAATAATGACTAGTAGCATTTAAACTTTCAAATTCATTATTGCCTCAAGGTTACCTCATTGTTAGCAATGTTTAACCTATTATCCTCACAGCTGCTACATTATTAAATTACGTAATACATTCACATAACATTATTAAACATGGATACAATAATATAAACTTATACAATGACTAATATACACTTTTATATATATCTAAATACACATTTGCTTTAAGGCAGGTTGTTATTGAATTTATATATTATATAATTAGACTGAAATCATTTAAGTGTTAAAAATACTGCCTCAATGTCTTAGACAATATCGCCAAAGCTGACTGACTGCAAGAAAAACTGTACTGTAGATGGCGTTACTACAGCTATATTAAGATATCGGGAGCATGTTTTCCTTCCGATGCTAAATTTGAGTAGTTTCCAAATTTAGAACATAACTAGAAACCCTATTTTGTAGTGAAATACAATGGACGGTATATGCTGGACTTAAAATTCCATACTGTTTCCATGCAATTGCAAAAAATAATTGAATGGCTAAGTATTGAACAATCCGGACTATTAATAGCCGATATCTCGGAAATCGCTGATGCCATAAAAAATTATTTGAAATAAATTGTGTGGTATGTTTTCTCCATCACTTAAAGTTTACCAGTTATGCAAGATCATACAAAATTCCTTCCGGATGAAGAGGACTTTAAGGGTAATTTCCAGAAAATTCTTCAAGCTATAAATATAGAGTATTTTAATCAAAATCCTTACAGCCATTTTTTAGAAAATAAAAAATTTCGAAAAATGTTCCATATAAAGGGTAGTTTATGGTGGGGGGATTTTCTTGAAAATCTTTGTCACATCTTTGGGAGGTACTGAACTTAAATACAAAGTTTGGTGTTGATCCGACTTTTTGTTTTTGAGTTTTGGTGTTCACACAAATATAAACACACACGGACCTTTTATTAAATGCTCTGTTTGGACTCTTGAGGGCTGAAAACATTGATGGTGAAGTCTCTGTATTGAATTTTTGGATAGGATGCAATACCTTCTCCACCTAGTATGTATTTGGTAGAAAAAAAGTGAAGTAGTTCGTTGCTTCACTAATGGAATTATCTTTACGTCATTTTTAGCACCACTCTTTGGGAGCCACTTTGAAGTAGGTCGTATTGAAGGAGTTGTATTATAGTTCAACTGTTGGGGAGCCGAACTTGAAATTCGTTGCAATCGCACGTATAGTACCCGGTTTCCGGTAGCCTTTGCCCCAAGTTTAAAAATATTAGCTTTGTAATTTGACTGTTTCTTTAGATATTATATGCTTATGTTTGCCTCGGCTGCGTCAGTATTTGTTAGAGACACGTTTCTCTTAGTAGGGTTTTGGTGCGACTGAAGAATGTAGGCTTACACAGATTTTAAGCTTTAATTCACTCCTTTTTATTAATCCTTGACACAAATTAAATAGCACTTCACTGATATCGAGAGCTGTGAGATTCTTTTATTTAATACTTGCACTTTTTAACACGTAAACTATTTTCGTCTCTCACGAATACGTAATTAATTTCTCGAGGACACATCTCGCGTCTGGTTACGAGCACTGTTTGGAACCAATTGAACCGCCCAAACCTGTAAATGTCTGTATTTCAAGTCTCTGATTGTCTAATCCTACTCCAATAGAATACCTTCATTTAACTAAAGCTTTTCTGGTTGTTGATTGGCTATTTTTTAAACTGTCTCAAAATTTACATTATTGCTGCTCTAATAATGACTAGTAGTATTATTAAACTTCCTTAATCATTATTGCCTCAAGGTTACCTCATTGTTACCTCATTGCTAGCAACTTTAAACCTATTTCTCACAGCTCCTACATTATTAAATTACGTAATATATTCACATAACATTATTACAAATGGATACAATAATATAAACATTTACAATCACTGTAATACACACTTTTAGATACTGTTACATACACATATTGTTTTAAGGCGGGCTGTTATTGAATTTATACATTATATAATTAGACTGAAATTATTTAAGTGTTAAAAATACTGCCTCAAAAGTAAAAATGGATCCCTATACTCGTACATAATCTCTTAATATATTTTTGGCTACGCCATTGGTCCATATAACATTTCAGTTTAATTAAAAGATATTTGATTCAATACATGAGACTGACCTGATTGATTTTCCTCATCACCTTCAACTGTTTATAGACAAAGAAGTTTTAAGACTGAGTTGAACCTAGAAGTATTTTGCGAAGTTACTATAACAAAATTGTGCTTGTCTGTATGTCTTAGACAGTAGCGAACTGTTTACTGTTACGTTAACCATAAGGTCACAAGGAAAATCTTACATTTTCAAACAGGTTTGGCGCACCAAAATGGAATTCCTCAAGAGCGAACACTTAGAAAGCTTTTTAATTTCAGGGAAATTGATATTCCAAATTAATTTTGATAAAATTATCAGAATCATGTTTGGCAAGCAAAAAACTAGTAACCACCTTTAGGAAGGATAATGTGGGATGGGGAATTTTACTACAAGTTGCTTTAGAAGATATGCAACTTAAATTCGAGATTTAGTGTGTATATTATTTCTTGTTTCTTCCTCTGTAGTAAGTAGAGGAAGAACACCCAAAAATTCTAGATGGAGATTTTGACAGAAATACATGTTTTGAGGCTCCTCGAATACGAAGAAAAGCACTTTTGGAAGCAGCGACGTGTGTATGAACAGTGCAGGTAAAAAATGAAAAGTCCTTTGTATATCAAATTAGGTATTAAAGTTCCGCGTCTTTCAAGCACCAGACACCAAGATATTCAAGAAAATTCCCTCATCCCAAACCACCCTTTGCCCTTATTTTTTGTTTTCTCAAAAATGGCTAACGATTTTGAGCAAAATTCAACATGTTTAAAGCCCCTTGTACATGATCGAACTTATTTTTCAATTCAGGAGTTTGCAAGAAAAATTGTCAAATACTTAATATTTTACCAGATTTGGCAAGATTTGACAAGACCCGGCAAGACTTGACAATGTCAGAAAAAAAATCTGTGTTACACTCACATGACTTTCTCTACTCTTGTACAAACTATTTTTGCAAACGCTTATTCTCCATCTACTTCATGTTAATCGAGACAAACATTTGCAGACTCTTATCTTATTGCTAATGTTCTTGTGGATGTAAGGGGAATATATATTTACAAGGGCAATATAGGAATACAGTAGCCTTTAAGCACATACATATCTCTTAATAGCTGGTTGCTAGTTGCAGCACCATTCTCTTTGCCACAGATTAATACTCCTTGCATATCCAAGACAAAAAAAAATGAATAACGAATTCCCATTTGAGAAAAGTATTTAAAATTTTAAGGGAATAACTAGCAATATCTAGAAAATGGTTCACTCAACAAAAAAATGTATGACATAAATTGTGTATTTTAACGCGATCTACATCTTTTGTGTAGTAACATTTTGTCTATCTCTTATGGTTTACCAGTTATACAAAAGTCGTTCACAATGAAGAATACTTTTGGAGACATTCCCAGAGCATTCAAGATATACATTTTATTTGTCATGAAAATAGATTAAACATATGATATTTTAATCAAAATCGTTAGAGCCATTTTGGTAAAATTGAAATTTTCGAAAAATGTTCCATGTAAAGGGTAATCTGGGGTGGGGGGATTTTCTTGAAAAGCTTCGTGTCGCATCTCTGGAAGATACTGAACCTAAATACCAAGTTTGGTGTTTATCCGACTGTTCCTTTCCGAGTTATGCTGTTCACAGACACACACGGACATGATTCCAAAAATGCTTTTATTGGATTCAGGGGGTCTCAAAACATGCATTTCCGGTGAAATCTCGGTATCGAATTTTTGGGTGGAATACAGTACTTCCCCTACTTACTGTACGTAGTAGAGAAAGTAATATGTTATAAATCTGTATTTACACGTTGTCTGTCTTTTAGCCAAACTGAACCCCTTCATAACACATTGATAACGATTTCTCTTGCAAAGTAATTTACTGTGAGTGTCACGGCATAAGAATTTGCAATTAAATATTGTTCTTTACGTAATTACTAGGGCTGCAACATTGGGAGTCTTTACTTGGAGGAAAGCGTGTAGAATAGGAAGGTAAGGGTGTAGCGACAAGGGCTGACATTGACCCCGTGCGGTGCTGTCTATACAAGAAGACTTACGCATGTCTTGCGAACAATTACTTTATTTATGCAAGATTATTTATAACATATACAGCTGACTTATATAACTGAAATGTCTTTTTAAATCATTGATGCACAACCTACGTCACGATGTGTACATGGACAAGATTGTATGTCAATTTATTGCAATGAATTACAACCAGCAACTTTGTATCCTGTAGTTTATATTTATTTATTTATTTGTGTGTGCTAGCAATCTTCCTTAGAATATGGCTATACATCAGCCCAAGCTGTTATTTTGCCATATTCTACCCATATTACATTCTCTAATTATAACATAAAAATGATAATGATAGTAATGATACCAAAATAATAATCTTATAACACTAATATTATAATAATAATAATAATAATATAATTACATAACTTATCACATGATGAAACTAATTCATATCTCTTTTTATTGTCCATAACCATTTCTTTTTTACTTTGGACAGGTACTCTCCTACCTTTTTACTATCCTTGTTAAAGATCTTGCTTAAAGCTACTTTCCTGTCCAGTTTTAACCATTTCCCATTTATAGCTTGCTTTCTCCAATGCTGTGTACCTTTACAATAAAAAACGATATGTTCTAAATCTTCTCTTTCCCCACATATTGGACACTGGTTCTGTGGGAACCCATTTCTTATTCCTATTAGTCTCCATACACCTGCTCGTACCCAGGCTATACTTTCTCTTTGTTCCTTATTTGAGTTATCCACATACTGTTCTCTAGCCCATACATTTTTTATTAATATATATATATACATATATATATGATTCCAAGGACATTTTCTTCCCAATATTACTAAATAAATTTTGTATCTCTATATCTTCAAACCTCGGCCTAGCTTCTTTCCAAAAACCCTTAACATTATTTTCCCTCCTTCTCCAAATTTCTCCCAGACCACTATTTTCCAAATTAGTTTGTACGTATACTATAACTCCACCTATTTTTCTTTAAGCTCCCTTCTTGAAATTCCAAACACTGACTCAAGTTCTTCTCTTCTAAATTTAATAGTCTGTACCAATATTTAAGAGCTCTCCCCATTATTACTCCTTTTCCCCCCACTCTCTGCATTTCAATTAGAGCAAATTCCTTAACTGTAGCATTTGGCAGGCCTAAAACGTCTCTACAAAAACTCCTATGTGCCATATCTATCTCTTCCCAGCCATATTTCATTTCCATATAACATTTTTGCTTCAACTACTGTGTGATATATTTTCTCTAGCCATTTAACATTTACATCTGCTATTCTATATTTGCACCCTCTAATCGCTCACATTGCCCCTTTCCCCTTTGTCAATACCAGTTTCTTCTGTTACTCTCATTTTCCACCCCCATCCATTTTAACCCCTAAATATATACAATCTCTGACCACTTTATATTCTTTCTCTCCATTTTTCCACTTTTCATACTTGCCCAGTTTGGCACCTTTCTTAAACACTATAATTTGAGTGTTCTCTTGATTTACTTTCAGATTCCATTCATCACAGTATTTATTCATTTGCTGTAGGGACTGCTTCAGACCATTCGTTGAAACTGATCCTATCACTAAATCATCAGCGAGCGAATAATAACCCAGGAATTGGTACCTTATTTATCACAGGCAACCAAAGGGAATATTGGCAGAAATGAATGCCGGGCATAGCTCTTCATTAAACGTTTGATTTGATGGAGCTGACTCTTGCTGTAGCAGTTTATCCTCACATTTTGCAATACGACGCTTGTATATTTGTGTATTGACATGTCTTTGCACATTACACGACCTCTATGCGCAGAATCAATTGCGGTATTGCGCGGTTTGTAATAAAGGTTCATTTATAATAGAGAAAACATTTTCCCCATACTCCAATATGTAGTGTTGCAAAGTTGTGAACTTTCATACCCTTTCCTTTAGCACTTCGTCTACTTTAACACCGTGCAGCAATACACTTGACTGAACTGTACAGGCAACGCTCTTGTTTTAAACAGTTAACTACCGTCAACTACAAACGTAACGACTCCGATGTTGCAGCTCCAGTATTACATAGCATTTTCATGAATTATAATCCATAAAATCGGATTGCAATTAAGGAATGCAACGGAAATAACATTAATAGATAGGTTAAGTACACTGTATAGCATTGTATTAATGCATTATTGTGTACTTCAAAAATCTGCTTGGCAATTTATTCATATGCCTTCATCTTCATTTTATGGTAATCCACGGAGCCTACAACGTACCGACACGGCAAGCCTTCGTATAACGTATAACCCGATCAGCTTGCATACGACATCCCTTGCCATTTTTGTTCACTCTTCGCTTTCAGCCATGTTGCAGATTTCGTTACGCACTATAAATATTCGCATTTCATTGGCCAAATTCATCAAACCATTGTCAAATCTTTGACCGTTTAGAGCATGTCCTTATTTGTTTTAAAAGTTTTGAAAAGTATTTGACAAAAAAAGTTGTAAAGTTGTGACAACTCTTCGAAAGTTTTATAAAGCATTCCATTTGACAAAAATTTGATCGTGTATAAGTAGCTTCAGATATATGCATGTCAAATAAAATGTATATCTTGAATTGCCTGGGAATAGTCTCTGAAGTACTCTTCATTCTGAATGAATTTTATATAACTTGTAAACCGTAAGAGACAGACAAAAACTTACTATAAAAATATAGATCTCGTTAACGTTCACGATTTGTGCCAAATAGACTTTTTGTAGCATTAACCATTTCTGAGATATTCCTTATAATTGATTTTTTGCTAAGTCGCTATTTGTTTTTTCTGGTGGTCATGAAAGAGAATTGAATTAGGCCTACTGAATTCCCCTTGTGCCTGCAACGAAATATGTTAATAAAACCGATCTGCAAATGTTTCTCTCGATTAACACAGAGCAAATGTAGACGAAGACGCAGAGAAAACCATTTGAATGTAACACATCAGATTATTATTTTTTAAAGTTATTCTTGTGCAGAAAGGCATTTAGACAGACAGAAACGACTTCCACAGCCTAGCTCAACAATAAAACACATTCGCCGATGTCTATGCATGCTTGCAAAGTAATATGCGTAAGAAAAATGGCAGCGGTGGTTTATTGAAAATAGAATTCTTAAGCTGTTTGAATGGGTTATGTAATAACTGCATAACATTATATATTTTATATAATAAACTTGCGAGGTTCAAAGCACACGTTTGGATTAACTGATGATATACGTAGTGTATATGTCTTGGCGGTTGCAGCTGTTGTCCGCTTGGCGCTAGCAGCATGGAAAACAAAACAAAAACAAAGTGAGAAATATGCGCGTCACGTGGCACCGTAAGCAGTAAAACTTTCATTTTATAGAGCGAAAATGTAACGGTGAGTCTGAAGAAAATTTAGAGGACAGAATCTCCAAAGGCTTCCCCATCATCACTGATTCTGCGTAAAATAACAATGTAGACGTAGACTTGGCAACTGCGCATATGCTGCTTGCCAAATTGCGGGCGTGCCTCTTGCTCGTTGCAAAACTCGTTCACTTGAAACGAACGTCTCCCTCTCTCTGTTTCTTTAATAAATGTGCAAAATAATCATTATGTGGGCGACTCCGTCGCGTCTTGATCGTTTGCAGAGCGGAGTCAGCCGTTACAATGTCCATGCACACGGTTTGTATTCGAAAACCGCTCTTAACCAGAAGTACTACGCAGATAAATGTGTATGTACATAGTTTGGTTTTAGAATAGGTCGTTCCTGTAGCGATAATATTTATAGTATTGTAGTATAAGCAGTTTAGAAAAATCTGACGTGTTACACTCACATGACTTTCTCTACCCTTGTACAAACTATTTTTAAGAACGCTTATTCTCCATGTGCTTCATGTTAATCGAGATGTTAATCTTATTGCTAATTTTCTTGTAGGTGCAAGGGGAATATGGTAGGCTTTAAGCGATAGTCAAATATTTTAAGAGCTGGTTGCTATGTGGAATATTCCATTCTCTTTACATTACCAGGACAAAAAAATGAATAAGGAATTTGAGAAAAAGTGTAAGCATTGGAAAATTTAAGGGAATAACAAGCAATATCTCGAAAATGGTTCACTCGACAACAAAAATGTGTATGACATAAATTGTGTGCTTTAACGCGATCTACATTCTTTGTGTAGTAAAATTTTGACTATCTCTTATGGTTTACCAGTTATGCAAAAGTCGTTCACAATGAAGAATACGTTTGGAGACATTCCCAGAAAATTCGAGATATAGATTTCATTTGTCATGAAAATGTCTTAAACATATGGTATTTTAATGAAGATTGTTAGAGCCATTTTTGAGAAAATTAAAATTTTCGAAAAATGTTCCATGTAAAGGGTAATCTGGGTTGGGGGGTTTTCTTGAAAACCTTCGTGTCGCATCTCTGGAAGATACTGAACCTAAATACCAAGTTTGGTGTTTATCTGACTGTTCGTTTCTGAGTTATGCAGTTCACAGACAGACACACACGGACATGTTGTCAAAAATGTTTTTTTTTGAGTCAGGGGATCTCAAAACACATTTCCGGTGAAATCTCGGTATCGAATTTTTGGGTGGAATACAATACTTCCCCTACTTACTATACGTAGTAGAGAAAGTAAAAATATCCAATGTGTCACATTCACAAGGCTTTCTCTACCCTCTATCGTTTATTAGTGGGTATTCTTAGGAAAGTTTATTTTTATATCTACTTCATTTTAATCGAGATAAACCTCTGTAGGAATAGCCACATTACACATTACGTTATAGATACAAAGGGAACAGCGATAGTCAAATGTTTAAGAACTGGGCGCTATATGCTGGTCCTAAAGTTCCATGCTGTTTTATTGGTATCACAAGAAACAGCTTCAAATTGACAGGACTTGAAAAGAATAACGTATTGAGCAATTCGAATCATTAATAATGGATATCTCGGAAATGGCTTAGGCCACAAAAAAGGTTGTTTGAAGTAAACTGTGTGTTTTAAAGAGATCTAGATTTTTTGTGTGGCACGTTTTCGTAAATCTCTTAAACTTTATCAGTTATACAAGATTATACAAAATTCCTTCCAAGCGAAGAGGTCTACATAGTATATTCCCAGAAAGTTCAAGATATATATTTCAATTGCCATGAAAATATCTTTAACATACGGTACTTTAATCAAAATTGCTAGTCGTTTTTAGAAAATAAAAAATTTCGAAAAATGTTCCATGTAAAGGGTAGTAGGGAGTGGGGTGATTTTTCTTGAAAATCTTTGTGTCATATCTTTGGAAGATACTGAAGATAAATACCAAGTTTGGTAACGACTTTTCTTTCAGTTACGCTGATCACAGACACACACACACACACACGGATCTTTTTTAAACTGCTTTTTTTATTTAGAGGGCTCAAAATATGTATTCCTGGTGAAATCTCAATATCGAATAAGACAGGGTCGTTTGTTTGGCTGGTATAAAATTATTGCATGTTTATATTGATAGACAACTTTCACATTGACAACCTGAAGAAAAGATTGTCAGTAATATATTCTTAATTCTAGGTCTGAGAGAATGCATTCTTCCTGAGTATGTGAGAAGTATTTGCATTTTTTGAGTTGGTGATGAGAAGGCATAGGAATTTCTAAGCATTAAAGCCAGGACGGAAGGAAATACGGTTGAATTCTCGCTGTACTATAGGCAGGGATATCTCAGCTAACAAACTATCCTCCTAACCTCATACTTTGGCTTCCATTTATGCCGTCCCCGCAGCTTTGGGAGGCACTCTGCTGGCCTTCACAGGTAGTGTGTATAGCAAGGAGGAGGTGCGTGATCTCTTTACTTTTTCGCGCTTGCACTGGCGTCCTATTTAATTATTTTCTTACTTTCTCTACTACGTATAGTAAGTAGGGGAAGTATTGTATTCCACCCAAAAATTCGATACCGAGATTTCACCAGAAATACATGTTTTGAGGTCCCCTGAATCCAAAAAAAAGCATTTTTGGAAACATGTCGGTGTGTGTTTCTGAACAGCATAACTCAGAAACGATTAATCGGATAAACACCAAACTTGTTATTTAGGTTCAGTATCTTCCAGAGATGCGACACGAAGGTTTTCAAGAAAATCCCCCACCCCAGATTACCCTTTATATGGAACATTTTACGAAAATTTTAATTTTCTCAAAAACGGCTCTAACGGTTTTGATTAAACTAGCATATGCTTAAGATATTTTTATGACAAATGAAATGTATATCTCAAATTTTCTGGCAATGTCTCCAAAAGTATCCTTCATTGTGAACGACTTTTGAATAACTGGTAAACCATAAGAGATAGACATAAATTTTACTACACAAAAAAATGTAGATCGCTTTAAAATACACAATTTATGTAATATACATTTTTGTTGTTGAGTGAACCGTTTTCGAGATATTGCTTGTTATTCCCTTAAAATTTCCAATGCTTATACTTTTTCTCAAATTCGTTATTCATTTTTTTTTGTCCTGGTAATGCAAAGAGAATGGACTACTCCACATAGCAACCACCTCTTAAAATATTTGACTATCGCTTAAAGCCTACCATATTCCCCTTGCATCTACAAGAAAATTAGCAATAAGATTGACATCTCGATATCTCGATTAACATGAAGCATATGGAGAATAAGCGTTTGTAAAAATAGTTTGTACAAGAGTAGAGAAAGTCATGTGAGTGTAACACATCAGAATTTTTTTAATGGCAATTGAATGTAAAACTGAAATATACCTACTATGCTTTCTAATCTAAAAGAGGACACATTTATTGAACATTATTGGAAGCATCTGTCCAAGCTGAATATAAAATTAAATAAAACACTGTTGTGCATAATTTCTGCATGAAATATAATGCAAAACTGAAGTAAATTATAATTTTTACACTCAAAACATCATATTTACTAAACATTATTTTAATAGTATGTCCAATCTGCAATCTTGTCCAATACCTGATTTAGCCGCCTAGGTGCTGGAAGAACCCTAACGCAAATGTTCAGACATTTCATGACAGCGTTCCCAGAGGGCGACGAGCGATTCAGTGCCTAAGCGGCCAGATAGGTATTGGACAAGAATGACATTGGACGGATTATCAAAATAATGTCTGGTAAATGTATCCTACTTAAGAGTAAAAAGCATGTATTTCAGTTTTACATTATATTGCCATTAAAATAGTTTTCCATGGAGACATTGTGCAAAACAGGGTTTCATTTAGTTGTATATTTAAACATGGTTATTATATTATGTAAGTGATGAGTAAAGCTTTTGTTCAAAGTTATGTATTCACATGTGAATAATCTAGAACTGTGCACGTAAAACAGGAAGCCACGGCATGCGCGAAAAGGTAAACAGATACACGCACCCCCTCCCTGCTATACATACCTGTGAATGCCAGTAAAATGACTCTCAAAGCTGTGGAGACTGTATAAATGGAAGCGACTGTACAGTTTTTGACATTTGTAGTCAGACCTCGGACCCTTGGCCTCTGTTGTTTTACAGTCTTTGGTTTGAGTGTAGATACCTTGTAGCCAACTGTTCAAGAATTCCTGTGCCTGCTTATGATAAAGACAGAGACATTGAAAATAAATCAGTACGTTACATTTATAGGTAATATATGGGAACTCATGGAAATAAATCCAAAATACGAGATCATACTAAAACTTTATGACACTACAGTTGTACCAATATTAACATTAGGAAGCGAATCTTGGATACTAAATGAAAGAGAGAGAAATAAGATTCTGTCAAATAAAATGAGATTCCTCCGTTAAATAAAAGGCTGATACAAAATTAAAATGTACGAGAAGAATTAAATATATACAGCCTAAATGAGAAAACAAAAGAGTATAAAGATAACTGGAAAGTCCACCAACGTCAATCCCAACCTTTTTGAACTGCAAACCTCAAGGGAGAAGAGATATTGGACATCCGATAAAAACATGGTTCTAATACTGTGAAGATGGAAACGTCAAGACTGCCTAACCCCTGCAAACATGATGACATATCACTCTCCATATTATTAATGTTAACATGAATAATGACCATCATAAACTAAAACAAATAAGTTTTGTATGTTGGAACGCTATACTTCTTTATTTAAGGGTAGCTGAACCGATTGCTAAGAAATTTGGGACATATCATACCTTAAGAGTGCTTCTGTGGTCTGTTGGGGGGCAGGCAAACTCCAAATCTCGAGATACCACATTCTCTCCTGCAGAGTAGGAATTTTTCTTAGTCAAGATTATTCCCTGTCCTCTGTTGAATCTGGAAAAATGAGTTAAAGACTAAATGGTTATGTGTGATTTAATGTTCAAAAGAAGATAAACCTAATATAAAACCCAGCTATCAAGAGAAACGGTTAATAACTAGATACTCGTATTATAATTGAACATGATTGTAAAAATGTAGTTTATGTAAATGCATATGTGAGCAATTCTACGCGTAACATATTGACATTAACAATACATTTTTCCGGATAAATCAGTCTCAACACGAATGAGGGGATTGCATAAACGCTTTCAAGAAAATCCCCAACCCAGACTACCCTTTACTAGGAACATTTTTCGAAAATTTTGATTTTCTCAAAAATGGCTGTAAGGATTTTGATTAAAATATATTTTTAAAACACTTTCATGGCAAATTAAATGTATATCTTGAATTTTTTGGGAATGTTCCCAAAAGTCCTGTTCATTCTGAATAGCTTTTGCATGAGGGTAAACCGTATGAGATAGACAAACGTTTTATACACAGAAAATATGGATGTCGTTAAAATACACAATTTATGACATATATATATTATCTCCAGTGAGTCATTTCCGAGATATTCCTCGTTATTTGCTTGAATTTTCCAATACACTTTTTCTCAAATGGGAATTCGTTATTCGTTTTTTATTTTCTAGACATGCAAAGAGAATGGAATACTCCACATAGCAACCAGCTCTTAAAATATTTGACTATCGCTTAAAGCCTAGCAATTTCCCTTGCAACTACAAGAAAATTAGCATAAAGATTAACATCTCGATTAACATGAAGCAGATGGAGAATAAGTGTTTGTAAAAAATAGTCTGTACAAGAGTAGAGAAAGTCATATGGGTGTAACACATCAGATTTTTTAAAGTTTAGCGTTCTTTAATCGGTTAGGTCATATCAGACCAACGATGAATGAATGAAATGTTTGTAAAGATGCTAAAATGAATCCACAGATGCAAGACAAAGATTTAAGAAAATCCTCCAACCCCAAACTACCCTTTACATGTAGCATTTTTCGATATTTCTTATTTTCTAAGAATGGTTCTAAAGATTTTGATTAAAATACCACGACTAAACATATTTACATGATAAATAAATTGTATATCTTTAATTTCCTGGGAAAAATCTTGTGAAGACCGCTTTATTCGGAAGAAATTTTATATAATCTTGCATAACTGGTAAACAAGCAATAGACAAAAACATACTACACTAAAAGTATAAATGTCTTTAAAACACACAATTTATTTCAAATGACGTTTTTTGTGACATTACCATTTCAGAGGTACCCGTTGTCAGTGGTTCGTAATGTTCAATACTTAGCCATTCTCTTCAAGTCTTGTCGATTTTCAGCTGTTTCTCGCGATGTCATGGAAACCGTATGGAACTAAATATTTGACTATCGCTGTTCCCGTTGTATCTATAAGGAAATATGTAATGCAGCTATTTCCAGAAAGGTTTATCTCGATTAAAGTAAAGTAGATAGTAAACAAACTTTCGTAAGAATAATACTTTGTATACCCACTAATAGGCGATAGAGAGTAGAAAAAGTTATGTGAATGTAACACATCAGAGTTTTATTGTTAGTTTTCATATCGGGTTTATTGCCATAGAAATACGTATTTTGTTTGCTTTCAATAGAAAACTTCATTTTCGGTTTTCAAAATATCACATAGATGAAAGTTGCACAGGGAGAAGGAAAGAGAGAGGGGGAGGGCGATGAAGGAGAAGGATGAAAAAGTGGAAGAGAATGGAAGAGAGAAAAAATGAAGAGAAAGAGAAGAAAGGGAGAGCGTAGAGAGGGAGAAACAGTGAGTAAATGAGAGAGGGAGAAATATTCGCATTTAACTCAATAACGCGAGAGAGCTTTGGGATTTGCTAGCAATCAAATGAAGTCCTTAAGTAAGAGTGTAGGAACGCCTAGGAAAACACGGGTTATAGAATCTAACCGGTGAATGAAGACGGTATTTAGTAAGATTATTATTATTATTATTATTATTATTATTATTATTATTATTCCTCTCATTGCAGAAAGAAAATAGTTTACTTGTTTGCAATAAAAAGCAGTAGGAAGGAAGTATTCACAAATTGCGTCAGAGAAACATTTTGGTTCTTTTTGTTGTCACGAGGAATAGTGGCGCTCAGATTGGCGGTGACGTAAGCAGTGTGTGTTAAGAGCTGTAATGTGTAATGGAATGCCAGAAAACAGAAGGTCCAAATAATTTTGCCCCATCGAGAGAGAGAGGGCTGGCCTACGCGCGCCTAGGGAACACCGCCAACTGCAGCCGGCCCAAGTTCTTCCTATCGTTAAAACGAAACTCTAGTTTTACATAAACCGTGCAAAACTCGCCCACGCTGCTGGTCAGATATGCGATAATGATGATGATGATGATGGCGATAATTTCAGTGCATGACTCACAGCCTATTTATTCCTACAGTCGTGAAACACACATTTCTGCTGAGTTTTGCAACAACTAGCTTTTACCCACTGAACTACCTAAAATAATACAGTTTTATTGTTTCTAGTTTGTCCTTCGTAGATACCGAAGAAACCATACATTTGACTAGCTGATTTAGCTGCCTTTCCCGAGTGCTTTTTTAATTTCTGTACTACGTATAGTAAGTAGGGGAAGTATTGTATTCCACCCAAAAATTCGCTACCGAGATTTCACCGGAAATGCATGTTTTGAGATCCCCTGAATAAAAAAAAGCATTTTTGGAAACATGTCAGTATGTGTGTCTGTGTGTGTATGTGTGCGTGTGTGTGTGTGTGTGTGTGTGTGTGTGAGTCTGTGCACTGCATAACTCAGGAACGAACAGTCGTATAAACACCAAACTTGGTATTTAGGTTCAGTATCTTCCAGAGATGCGACACGAAGGTTTTCAAGAAAATCCCCCCACCCCAGACTACCCTTTACATGGAACTTTTTTCGAAAATTTTCATTTTCTTAAAAATGGTTCTAACGATTTTGATTAAAATATCATATGCTTAAGATATTTTTATGAGAAATAAAATGTATATCTTGAATTTTCTGGAAATTTCTCCAAAAGTATTCTTCATTGTGAACGACTTTTGCATAACTGCTAAACCATAAGAGATAGACAAATTTTTACTACACAAAAAATGTAGATCGCGTTAAAATACACAATTTATGTCAAACATTTTTTGTTGAGTGAACCGTTTTCGAGATATTGCTTGTTATTCCCTTAAATTTTCCAATACTTACACTTTTTCTCAAATTCGTTATTCATTTTTTTATGTCCTGGACATGCAAAGGGAATGGAATGCGCCACATAGCAATCGGCGCTTAAAATATTTGACTGTCGCTTAAAACCTACCATATTCCCCTTACATCTACAAGAAAATTAGCAATAAGATTGGCATCTTGATATCTCGATTAACATGAAGCATATGGAGAATAAGCATTTGTAAAGAAGAGAAGGTCATGTGAGTGTAACACATCAGATTTTTTAAGTCTTGAATGAGTTAATTTATTTTTAGACGGCTTGGGCAATACCTTATACCACTCCATTGTGACCAACTATGGTTTCAAGACCAATCACATGCAAATTATCCTTTGTATTTGCACATGTTTAATAACTCGACTTGGTTTGATTAGGTTTTACTTTTCATTATGTCGTTTCACATAGCGGTCGCATTATCTGTTAATACAAATCGTTATACTTCAATTTATCGCAATTTATTGTAGAGTTAACCTAGAAGTTATATTGGCAGCCTTCTGCTTTCTTTGATCTAAAACGTTATTCTTTTATCTAGATAATCTACATAGAGATTAAATGGCGAAAATCATTAATTCAGAAGAAACGTAAATGGAAGAACCAGGTGAAATTAAGAAGCAGTAGAAACAAAAACCTTAGAACTACTTACCCCAAAAATCCAGAAAGCAATATGATGTAGCATTTAATCTGAAAATGACTGCTGGCGAATCAACAAAACACATCTCGCTTTTTTAACGTTAATTTCTCTTGTTTCAAGAACGGTGTTCTAAACGTGATCTGTGTTAGTTTCCTCGCCCTCCGAGGTCTAGAGGTACCATGCTAGTCTCTAGTTCCCGAGGTCGCGGGTTCAACCTCCGAGGAAGGTGATGGATTTTTACTACACATTGGAATCATTTGTGCAATATAAATATAGAGCTAAATAAAACACCGTTTTGCATAATTTGACCATGGAAAAGTATTTTAATGACAACATAATGTGAAACTGAAGCAAATTGTATATTTATTTGACAGGGAGATGAACAGGAGAACGCATTCTTACCTGCCCTTAGGTGCCGGAAGAACTCTGGCTCTAAACGTAAAAGTTCTCACAAGCCATGACAATGTTCCCATAGGGCGACGAATGATTCAGTAACAGGCGGTCAAATCAGGTACTGGACAAGAATGGAGATTGAACAACATTATTAAAGCAATGTCTAGTAAATGTCTCTTTACTCTTGAGAGTAAAAAGTATAATGTATTTCAGTTTTACATTATGTTGCCATTAAAACATCTCTTCGAGGAGATATTGTGCAAAACAGGGTTTTATTTAGTTATGTAATATTTAAACGTGGTTATTATAAGTGATGAAGTGTAAGGCTATTGCTCAAAGTTATATATCCATATGTAAATAATCTAGAACTGTGCACGTAAAACAGGACACCACTATATGCGCGAAAAGGTAAACAGATACAGATACCTCCTCCTTGCTATACATGCCCCACGTTTATAAGAAAGTAGAATGCCTCCTAAAGCTGCGGTGATGGCATAAATGGAAGCGAGTCTACGTACAAAAAGCCCCAAAGAATATCTCACTGTACCTCGCGTCTATGTCACATTATTTATCGTTGTACGTGGTCTTGCGAAAGCATAGCCATTTCATTGATTGCTTTAGGCCACGGTGCAAGGGTGCGCCACTCCTCCTGCTAAATAATTACACCAATAACCACAATAAAGTTTACAAAATGGCGTAGAAATGAAATATATGTTTACGCTCTGGATCTTATTGGCTAAAAGAGAAAGATGTAGAGCGAGTGCATTCAGTTTGTCATACAGACCTCTTATCGTGATTGGTAGCCCATACCTTATCGCCTAGTGCAGAACACGCCTTTGAAGGGTTTAAAAGCTAAGGAGAAAGCTTGATGAGCGCCCAGGTTACCAAAATGTAGAATGTGTAGTGTGAGAGGATTTTCAGGGGGTGCAAATTAAAGCTTGAATGGTATTCATTAAATACATAGCAAGGCAGCACTTTATAACAAAAAATAAACAGAACTGTATTTCCACAGTGGTATCAATGCTTGTTGCTGCATAGAACCAAACATAACTAAATAAAAAATAAATAAAGCAGCATGTTTTCTCTCTAATTCAAAAATATAATGGGTAATATACCCTTACTACCATATTGCTGATCATAGGAATACAACAGGATTATAGATAAAAATATAACTCAATTTTATTGCCTTACTATGTATGTCATATTTGGTAAACCATATGTATGTACATATTTATCTCTAGTTTCTAAACATGATCAGTCAATTATAACAAGAGAGTAATTTGCATTTAGTAAACGAATATCATCTGAGGATGTTTTACGGGGAGTGCCCACTTTCTGACGAGTATGTAGACCGTCTTCCCCACTTTCCTGGAATATTTTTACCCAATAATTTACTACAAAAACACTTTTATGCACTGCCGTTGCAATTGCTGTAACAGTGCGACTAGCCTCCCATATATCCACGATACGTCCACGAGTAATTTCGCTAGTATTATCTTTGGCGCTCGGTTACGTATGTATGCACAAAGGGCTGCGGAATAGGCTAAGCGTGACAAATAAGCGTGGGTCAGTCGCTGCTATGGCCTCTACTGCCTGTGATTAAACTAAATAGGGTTATTTGTATTCGTTTCGGTTATTTTAAACTAGTACTCTAATAGTGCTCTCACTTGCATTGTGTACTACCCAAATCTTCTAAAAAATCCCAACATTGTCGTTTGAAATGTTGACTTACGCTGTTGTTATTTAGTTTACTAGTAATACGTTAACTTAGTCATTATTATTCTAATAATCACAAATGTACAAACTAAAAACTTTGAGTTTCCTGTTTTAAGTTTTATAAGCATCTCAGCATATCCTTTTTGAGTTTTAAACATTTCTAGAGGTATTTCTTGTTTATCACTATAATATATATATAATTACTAGAACAATTTTATTAATACGTTTTTCAGCAATAGACAGAAACTATTTTTGAGTCAAAGTTCATCCTAGTCAAAATAAAGCGTTTTATTTAAATGTTGAGCCATTTTTCTCTCTCAGGCACACCGTAAACACAAATAAAGGTGCTTTCAAAAATTCAGCGATTCAGGCTTTGAGGTATAGAAAACATGTACAAGCCTTTATATCTCAAGCCGTTTTCATAGAGTTTCAGACAATGAAGGGCAAGTCAGAATTCAGTTGGTGGGTCAAATTATTTCGTGCTCCCTTTTGCATAAACATGTAAAGAAACTATTCCGGACCTCAAATTCAAACATTGCGGGGCACATAATCCCTACCAACGACCAAATTAGATCAAATTTAATAGTAGTTTCAGTGTTATGTGTTTTTATTTGTAGAAAATGGGAAGCGAAAACATATCGGTGGTAGAATACGCTGAAATTTATGAAACGAAAATATAGCTGCTGCTTAGAATCGTTGCAAGACCTTGAAGTTTCTAAACACAAATGCCATGACTTGAACAATGTGTGTTATGTTTCATTGACTCAAATGCTCTGGTGGTTACCTGAGAGAAACATGTCGAAACCATACTGGAATGTGTAGAAGCAATTTCACTGTGTACTTAGAGCCCTTCCTTCACCAAACCTCACCCTGCAACCCTTCCTAT
The DNA here is from genome assembly GCA_030765065.1 of Deroplatys truncata. Classification (NCBI taxonomy): domain Eukaryota; kingdom Metazoa; phylum Arthropoda; class Insecta; order Mantodea; family Mantidae; genus Deroplatys; species Deroplatys truncata. The sequence continues at coordinate 177,243,749 of CM060987.1, read as the reverse complement.
CCCCAACCCTTTTACCTCCCTTACTCGTTCCCCGTACAGTAAAATGGGAGATCACCAACAGAATCCTCAAGCGTTAGCTGAAGAGGAAGGAGACGGCGATAGAGCCAGAGGCGCAAGCAAGACGCGCCGAAGAAATAGCAAAGTTAAGAACATGGGTAGATCGCGAAATCTTCTACACCATGCTGATACTCCTTCGGGGTCCTCCAAGGATTCCCCTTCCGCCTCTAAAGAAAAGAAACGACTGCCTACTCGAGAGAGGTGGCTTCTGACGCGCAAGACATGGAGGTACATGGCAGATGCTGGTAGACGCCTCATACCAGATGGTGCTTATAACCGTACCGAAGATGTACCCAAGATTGAAGCATATTTCCAGCGAGTTTGCAGCCGTGAGCCGCGGTTCTTATTGTGGAGGAAAAGTTCTTACCCTGGTGCGCTTGGGTTTAGGTCTCGGAAACACAGAAGAGGTAAAAAGGGAGGAAGTTGTAGGGAGAAAGCTAGCTCCGCTGATGAAGCTGAACCAGGACAGCCCGTAGATTTGGCTGCTTTGAAAAAGGATTTTACATATCGCCAGAAATCTATATTGGAGGGATATGGTAAAGGACAACTTCCTGATGTTCCTGAGACGGTTGTCACAGAAGAGGAAGAAGAAAACGAGTGTGAACTTCTGGATTCTCTTTCCAAGTTCCTCAGCGGTCAAAGAGAGGTAACTGAAGGGCACGAACATCAAACATTTTCGGCAGCGTTTACAACTGAAACAGGGGCTATCAAAAAAGCTGGAAAGGAAAATTCCAATACTGAGAATGCCAGATATTCTAGTAGTTATCATAATGGGAAGAGTGGCTTTGGCAGCGGAGGTGTTGATTATCAGAAATTAGTACAACAATTGCAAAGATATTTATCTAGTAATCCTCAAGAATTACAAGATAATGCAGAGCAGGCTTCGAAACGAGAAGACGACAATCCCAGTGATATAAGGTCACTACGGCGATGTACTTCAGCTGCACAAAGACCTCTAACTACAGTTTCTCCATACACAACCGCTACAGTTAGTTTTGAGGGCGATCATCAGCAGAGAGATGTGCTAGAAACACTCAGACGATACTATAGTCGCTCCACGTGTCGACAGAAGGTTATAACAGATCTACTCACGGATCGAAAACTTCTTGAACGTCTTTATTTTGATCTCAGGAAAACAAGAGGTTTTAAGCCTAGTAATAGAGGGGGTTCGCAGTTTGTGCCTGGGCTCAGACCATACTCCAGGGAAGAAACGTCATCGTTTAATTTAAGGAGAGGAAATTCAGCAGGAAATGATATTGATGGAGATGAAAGCAGGTATAAAAGTCAAGAAGCAGCGGGTAAGCACCCACGAGAGCCCTCCCCTTTCTCTCCGCCCCCGCTGATTGAGATACAGCACGAGCCTCTGTGGCGAGACCGAGCAGTGCAAACTGAACCCATTCCAGCAAGTATTCTCGTTGCAGTAGAGGATGAACTCCGGCGTGTTCGTCAAGCCAAGGAGGAAGAGCCTACATCTGAGAAAGTGATGCCACAAACCTCGACTTCGCCTAGACGTAGGAGTAGCGTGGATAACGACGATGTCTCGCCGTCGGTCAGCGACACTATTAAGCGCTACCTTCGCATGGCTCGCAAGAAAAGCATCGATGCTGATAAAACAGATCGCTTCAAGCGAGTCAATTACGATCGCAACCTCCGCAACATAAAGGCCAAGCCTGACACGATGGGCAATCTCATCAGCGAGGACGATGATGTCAATAAAGGCTGCCAACCTGACGAGAGTTGGATAGCAGCTCTTAAAGAACTCAAACTGGAGGACCCCATCCTCTTGCTTTCCCCGTCGTCTGACCAAGACGTTTCGCCGGAGAGCCACATGAGTTCTAGGAGCAGTCTGGATGGGGGCGGTATGGGTGGAGCCATATCGGACGATAATCTACTGTCGCCACCTTCAGCGGGGCATAAACACCACCATTCCCTCCTTTCTTCTGGACACACCTTCCTCTCCAACCTCTTACATGGTCTCCAGCACCATCAGCAACAACAATGTAGTGACTCAAGTGTAACATCGTCTCCTTCCACAGCCTGCACTACAGCCGGAGCGATGCAGAAGTCCAAATCTTCGTCCAGCGTGGTGCACCATGGGAGCCGACTTGTCGCCAAGAAGATATGGCGCTCGCGCTCCAAGAGCCAGAGTCGCTCCGTGCCGTGCACGTGGACGCCACAGGTGAGTACGACGCTATGTGTTCTTAGCATGCGTTTTCACTTCTGTCAAACTCGTTGTTACTATTATTTCTTCTTTCCAATAATTCTAAGTTGTCATTTGACACATAAATACCTAAATAAAAGTTAACTGATACAGCGTGGAGAAAACTACAACCTAACGATGACAATAGGTTGCATCAATGCATGTACAGTCAACTAGAAGATTTGGGAGCAAAGTTATGACATGATACAATGCAGCAGAACCTGTAAACATCAAACAGCGCATATCACATGTATTCACAGGCTTCGTTATTTAGTTCCTCATATTCCTGACCAGAGACCTGTTTCACAATGTTTACAATCCTTGTGAATTGTAAACTGTGTTCGTAATTTATAAAAATTTGTTTCACTTCAACATTTCTCCAACTTTACAAACAAACTTACTATTCATAAATGGAACTTTGTAGAATTTACAAGAGTTTTGTTTCACAATTAAATAGTAATTTCATATATTTTAAAGTGTAACAAGTTAATCTACAAATGGCTTAAGCTTTACAAAGGAAACTATATTTAATAATATTTTAGGCAAAAAGAAACGTAAAAATCTGATGTGTTACACTCACATGACTTGCTCTACTCTTGTACAAACTATTTTTACAAACGCTTATTTTCCATCTACTTCAGGATAATCGAGATAAACATTTGCAGACTCTATCTTATTGCTAATTTTCTTGTAGATGTAAGGGGAATATATATTTACAAGGGCAATATAGAAATACAGTAGCCTTTAAGCATCGACATATATCTTAATAGCTGGTTGCTAGGTGCAGCACCATTCCCTTTGCCACAGATTATAACTCTTTGCATATCCAAGACAAAAAAATGAATAACGAATTCCCATTTGAGAAAATAAGTATTGAAAAATTTAAGGGAATAACAAGCAATATCTCGAAAATGGTTCACTCAACAACAAAAAAATGTATATGACAAATTGTGTATTTTAACGCGATCTACATTTTTTTGTGTAGTAAAATTTTGTCTATCCCTTATGGTTTACTAGTTATGCAAACGTCGTTCACAATGAAGAATACTTTTGGAGAAATTCCCAGAAATTCAAGATATACATTTTATTTGTCATGAAAATATCTTAAATATATGATATTTGAATCAAAATCGTTAGAGCCATTTTTGAGAAAATTAACATTTTCGAAAAATGTTCCATGTAAAGGGTAATCTGGGGTGGGGGATTTTCTTGAACACCTTCGTGTCGCATCTCTGGAAGATACTGAACCTAAATACCAAGTTTGGTGTTTATCCGACTGTTCGTTTCTGAGTTATGCTGTTCATAGACACACAGACAGACAGACAGACAGACAGACACACACGGACATGTTTCCAAAAATGCTTTTTTTGGATTCAGGGGGTCTCAAAACATATATTTCCGGTGAAATCTCGGTATCGAATTTTTGGGTGGAATACAATACTTCCCCTACTTACTGTACGTAGTAGAGAAAGTAAAAAGGAACACAATTTTTACTACATAGTAGATAGAGAAGGGATTTCATTCCACCCAAGAATTTTTACCGACTTTTCACCGGATATATATTTTTGAGGCCCCCTGAATCCAATAAAGTATTTTTAGAAAAGTGTCCATCTGTGCCTGTGTATCTGTGAACAGTATAACTCAAAAACGAAAAGTCGGATAAGTATCAAACTTGGTATTTAAGTCTAGTATTTTCCAAGAATGCGATACGAGGATTTTCAGAAACTCCCTCACCCCTTACTACCGTTTACATGGAACGTCTTTTGAAAACTTTGATTTTGTAAAAAAAAATGGCTATAACGATTTTGATTAAAATACCGCATATTAAAAATATTTATTTACATGACAAATAAAATTTGTATCTTGAATTTTCTGGGAATAGTCCTCTTCATTCGGAGGAATTTTGTATAATCTTATATAACTAGTAAACGTTAAGCGATAGACAAAAACCTACTACACAATAAATATATCTCTCTAAAACACACAATTTATTTCAAATAAGTTTCTTTGTGGCATAAGCCACTTCTGATATATCCGTTATTAATGGTTCGAATTGTTCATTTCTTGGTCATTCTGTTGTTTCTCGGGATTGCATAGAAACAGTATGGAATTTTAAAGCAGCGTATAGCGTCCAGTTCTTAAACATTTCATTATCGCTGTTCTCTTGTATTGAATCTATAACGAAATGTATAATGTAGTTGTTTTTGCAAAGTTTGTTTGGATTAAAACGTAGTAAATATGAAAATAACATTTAGTAAGAATAGTTTGCATACTCTAATAAACGATTGAGTGTGGGGAAAGTCATGTGGATGTATTACATACATTTTAGATTAAGTATATAATGAAATATCACTAAAAACTACATAAAATGCTATTTAACAGAGTTCGAGTGATTCAAATAATGATGCTGTGCATGCAAGGGAAGGTAGGCTCAGAATTAATGACTTCTCATCTGTTTATGAATACATGAAGAGAATTCTAACGAGTCCTTTAGCAATGGAATTGCTATCGCAAGATATTGGATATCACATTCAGCTTGCAACAAACACAACTGGAGCCTTAACCTCAAAATAACTGTGTTGCTTTGCATTGGTTGGGAATACCTATGAAAATGCAGATATATGATAATGTAGTTATTTCATTCGTCCCTAATTTTCTCAAATAACAATTTTATTTCCTTTTTCGACCTCAAACGTCGTCGTGTTGTAAAAATCCCGCGTTCGCGCTTAGATCAATCAACGCAGTAAAGCACTTCAGTAAACGACCTATCAAATCACAGGTCACTCGCATAGCTAATACACTACAAGTGAGAGTTAGTAATTGCGTGCTCTCAATATTTTATAATCTTCAAATACAACCAAGTACCTTTATATCATGTGTTTTGGATTAAATAAACATGCAATACATATCGAATGTGCTAGAAGTGTAGATACAGATATTTGGTGGATTTTGTAATCGATGGGACTTGAAAAATTCTGATGTGTTACACTCACATGACTTTCTCTACTCTTGTAAAAACTATTTTACAAACGCTTATTCTCCATTTACTTCATGTTAATCGAGATAAACATTTGCAGAGTCTATCTTATTGCTAATTTTCTTGTAGATGTGAGAGGAATATATATTTACAAGGGCAATATAGAAATACAGTAGCCTTTAAGCCTATACATATCTCTTAATAGCTGGTTGCTAGGTGCAGCACCATTCCCTTTGCCACAGATTAATACTCTTTGCATATCAAAGACAAAAAAATGAATAACGAATTCTGATTTAAGAAAATAAGTATTGAAAAATTTAAGAGAATAACAAGCAATATCTCGAAAATGGTTCGCTCAACAAACAAAATGTATATGACATGAATTGTGTATTTTAATGTGATGTACATTTTTTGTGTAGTAAAATTTTGTCTACCTCTTATGGTTTACCAGTTATGCAAACGTCTTTCACAATGAAGAACACTTTGAGACATTCCCAGAAAATTCAAGATATACATTTTATTTGTCATAAAAATATCTTAAACATATGACATTTTAATCAAAATCGTTAGCCATTTTAGAAAATTAAAATTTTCGAAAAATCTTCCTTGTAAAGGGTAATCTCGGGTGGGGGGAATTTCTTGAAAACCTTCGTGTCGCACCTCTGGAAGATACTGAACCTAAATACCAAGTTTGGTGTTTATCCGACTGTTCGTTTCTGAGTTATGCTGTTCACAGACAGACACACACACAGACAGACAGACACACAGACACACACACGGACATGTTTCCAAAAATGCTTTTTTTGTATTCAGGGGATCTCAAAACATATATTTCCGGTGAAACCTCAGTATCGAATTTTTGGGTGGAATACAATACTTCCCCTACTTACTATACGTAGTAGAGAAAGTAAAAATGACCAATCGAACCATTAATAACGGATATCTTGGAAATGGCTGATGTCACAAAAAAATTACTTAAAATAATTTGTGTGTTTTAAAGAGATCTTACACTTCTTATGTAGTAGGTTTTGGTCTGCCGCTTAACATTTACCATTTATACAAGATTATATAAAATTCCTTCCGAATGAAACGCAATTCAAAATACACGTTTTAGTTGCTATGTAAATGTCTTTAATAAATGGTATTTTAATCAAGCCATTTTTTATACAATTTTGAAAAGTGTTCCACGTAAAGGGTAGTCTGGGTTGGAGGAATTTTCTTGAAGATCTTCGTGTCAAAGCTTTGGAAGGTACTGAACGTAAATACTAAGTCTTTTTCTAATTATTTTTGTACTTAGGTGATCTCAAAACATGTATTTCTGGTGAAATCTCTGCATCGAATTTTTGGGTGAAATAAAACACCTTGAGCGTACTAGATACGTGATAGAGAAAGTAAACATTAGAACAAAACAAGTAATCATACATTAACAAGCTTGCAGTGCACATCAATTACTACTGGTGAAGGTGTTTCATTAAGTTGTTTTGTGAATCATTTGTTACCATATCCCCATACTCAATGAAGCTATGCGTTGGTCATGTTTATTCATGAAGCATGTGGTGAACGTCAACATGGCTACTAACTACTGCAAATCGAGCACCTCCCTCTAAAGCAGCGGAAGTGACGCAATATGCATTTGCAAACATTTAAGGAGGCAGTTTACCTTACTATGTATTGGCTTGCGAGACATTACACCCGTGAGTAACATCCATGTATTTAGGAACACTAGAATATTATTCGGTATAATCCTAAAAATATCTTATGTGATACATTCACAGGACTTTCTCTACCGTCCATTCTTCTTAGTGGGTATACAAACTAGTCTTACTAAAGCTTATGTTTATATCTACTATATTTTAACCCAACTAAAACTTTGCAGAAATAGCTACATTACAAATTTCGTTATAGATACAAAGGGAACAGCGATAGTCAAATGTTTAAGAACTGGACGCTATACGCTGGCCTTAAAATTCCATACTGTTTCCATGCAATCGTGAGAAACAACTGAAAATCGATGGGACTTCAAAAGAATAACAAGGTATTGAACAAATTAACCATTAATAATGGATATCTCAGTAATGGCTGATGTCACAAAAAAGGTTCTTGTAAATAAACTGTGGATTTTAAACAGATCTTCAATCGCTTAATGCAAGGGTGGCAAAAACACCTTCCTTCCGCGGGTCACCAATTGCAGCACTCAGCAACATGTGAAAAACAAACGGACGGTTGTAGAGAGGGAACAGCGCCTGCGAGTCAAAATGACTCGCGTGTCACGTTTACGCCACCTCTGGCTTAATGTTTACCAGTTATACAATTTCATTCATTCATGATCTGTTTACCCTCCTCTTATGTAGGACTTACACCCCCCAGGACTTACAAGCGGGTGCCTGGAGTCAGAGGCCGGTCGAGGAGCAGACACTCATGGATCAGACAGAGCACCCAGGATGGGTGATCAGCCCAATGCCTGGTATGGGATGAAGGAAGTAGATGAAACGAAATGTTGGTAAAATGGATGAAAGGAAAGGTGATGATGTAGCAGTTGGTGGAATGAATGGCGGGGGAAACCGGTGAACCCGGAGAAAACCCGCCCAGACGCCGCTTCGTCCACCACAAATCCCACATGCAGGTCCCTGGGATTGAACCCGGGCCGCCTCGGTGGGAGGCGAGCGGTCTAACCACTCGGCCACGGCGCCGCCTTTACCAGTTATACAAAATTATACAAAATTATTTTCGAATGAAGAGAACTTCAAAGAAAATACAATATTGTTACATGCTGGGTAGGTGTCCTAAAAGTTGACATGAAAATTAAATTAATTTTGTATACCCAGCACGCACATTGAGGGGGCGTATACTTACTTGGCTGCGGAGGACCGAAACGTGATGTGGAGGTTAAGAGGAAGGCGTGGGTTTTTCACTGTACAGAATTCATAACACAAATCTACTCACACATTCCTAGATATATTTCACAACCTTTCGGGGTTCCTACAATATTTACAACTACTCTCTCTTAAACCAGAAACCAAAATTAACTGCAGCAATCCAATACCAATTAAAAAAAATCCAGAAAAAAATACTTTAACTGAGCAAAAAATTATAAAATAATTTAATAAATAATTATCCCATATAATAAATACAAAATTTAACGAAACTATGTGTATTAAAACAAAATAACCACACTGCTGCAATAATATTGGTAACTGTACAATTTCTCTATCCTTTTATAAAGTGAGCTCATAAGAACTAAATCATATTATCCCACAGTAATACTATACCGGGCAAAAGCCAAAGTAAAACCACAACCAAAATGATATTAACCTTTCACTTCCTCTCAATAATGAAACATTAGCATAATTAAAAGAAGACATAAAAGAACAAAGTACCTAATATTCATGAATAATGCCACAATAAAAACCTTGCCCCAACTGACTATCCATAAACTTCAAATGGGGAGAAGCTTATATTATCCAACTCGAAGTAATAAAAATATCTAATCATGATTACCTATAGTCAATCAGCTTTCCTACATACAACACGTTACTTGGGCCACCATAAATTCAGTCAGGAAATCAATTACCAACGATACACCCTTTTAAGAAAACGAAAGCTTTATGAAAATATATCTGTAAACGACATAAAGCAAAAATGACCAACTAGAGGGCTTTTCATATCAAAATGGCAAATGTAACGCAAAAACTGAATTATCTTAAAATAATATCCTTTTTAAGTTGTTGTTCTACCCAAGCTCTACAACAATTATGTATGTGGAATTACCCACTAAATGATAAACCCTGCATAATTTTACAAATATATGGTATTTTAAAAAAAACAAAGCATTAGTTAACGTAAACCACATATACGACATTTTAACACAGTAGCAGGGAAATTAACAAAGGGAAAAAAGTAAAATAGGACAGCCCAATTTTGTTTCCTGTGGTCACACAAAATAATTAAAGCACCAAAGTCTCTCAAGTATACGCCACAAAGACAAGAACAAGCGATAAGAATACGGCCAGTTTAATGCCAGAAATTAAATCATAAAAAGCCCAAAGGTCGGAGATCTTACCATACTGATGATCACTCTAGGTACCCTCAAGCCACAACTGACTTCCGTCACACGAGAATTTTTTAACCAGCTCAGTAGAGCAAACGCGATAGCCGCGCCGCCACACCAGAAACTCAAGAACTAACACGACTGGACATATTCACGTACGGCAGAGCAAAAGAACAGGAAAGACCGATAACCACACCGCCACGCCAGAAGCTCAAGAACCAAGACGACTGTAAACGTTCACGTACGAGAGGGTTAAACAAAAAAATCTGATGTGTTACACTCACATGACTTTCTCTACTCTTGTACAAACTATTTTTACAAACGCTTATTCTCCATCTAGTTCATGTTAATCGAGATAAACATTTGCAAACTCTATCCTATTGCTAATTTTCTTGTAGATGTAAGGGGAATATATATTTACAAGGGCAATATAGAAATACAGTAGCCTTTAAGCACATACATATCTCTTAATAGCTGGTTGCTAGGTGCAGCACCATTCCCTTTGCCACAGATTAATACTCTTTGCATATCCAAGACAAAAAAATCTGATGTGTTACACTCACATGACTTTCTCTACTCTTGTACAATCTATTTTTACAAACGCCTATTCTCCATATGCTTCATATTAATCGAGATATCGAGATGTCAATCTTATTGGTAATATTCATGTAGATGCAAGGGGAATATGGTAGCTTTTAAGCGATAGTCAAATATTTTATCGCTGGTTGCTACGTGGCGCATTCCATTCTCTTTGCATGTCCAGGACATAAAAAAATGAATAACGAATTTGAGAAAAAGTATAAGTATTGGAAAATTTAAGGAAATAACAAGCAATATCTCGAAAATGGTTCACTCAACAAAAAAAATGTATATGATATAAGTTGTGTATTTTAACGCGATCTACATTTTTTGTGTAGTAAAATTTTGTCTATCTCTTATGGTTTACCAGTTATGCAAAAGTCGTTCATAATGAAGAATACTTTTGGAGACATTCCCAGAAATTTCGAGATATACATTTCATTTCTCATGACATTATCTTAAACATATGATATTTTCATCAAAATCGTTAGAGCCATTTTTGAGAAAATTAAAATTTTCGAAAAATGTTCCATGTAAAGGGTAGTCTGGGGTGGGGGGATTTTCTTGAAAATCTTCGTGTCGCATCTCTGGAAGATACTGAACGTAAATACCAAGTTTGGTGTTTATCCGACTGTTAGTTTTTGAGTTATGCTGTTCACAGACACACACACACACAGACACACACACAGACACACAGACACACAGACACACACACGGACATGTTTCCAAAAATGCTTTTTTTGGATTCAGGAGGTCTCAAAACATGTATTTCCGGTGAAATCTCGGTATCGAATTTTTGGGTGGAATGCAATACTTCCCCTACTTACTATACGTAGTAGAGAAAGTAAAAATGAATAACGAATTCCCATTTGAGAAAATAAGTATTGAAAAATTTAAGGGAATAACAAGCAATATCTCGAAAATGGTTCACTCAACAAAAAAAAAGGTATATGACATAAATTGTGTATTTTAACGCGATCTACATTTTTTGTGTAGTAAACTTTTGTCTATCTCTTATGGTTTACCAGTTATGCCAAAGTCGTTCACAATGAAGAATACTTTTGGAGACATTCCCAGAAAATTCAAGATATACATTTTATTTGTCATGAAAGTATCTTAAATATATGATATTTTAATCAAAATCGTTAGAGCTATTTCTAAGAAAATTAAAATTTTCGAAATATGTTCCATGTAAAGGGTAATCTGGGGTGGGAGGGTTTTCTTGAAAACCTTCGTGTCGCAACTGAACCTAAGTACCAAGTTTGGTGTTTATCCGACTGTTTGTTTCTGAGTTATACTGTTCACAGACACACACGGACATATTTCCAAGAATGCTTTTTTTTGGATTCAGGGGGCCTCAAAACATGTATTTCCGGTGAAATCTCGGTATCGAATACAATACTTCCCCTAATTACTATACGTAGTAGAGAAAGTAAAAATATGTTGATAAATTCAAATCAGTAAGAAATATCTGGGAAACGGCTATCACAATCAAAATTATTTGAAATCAATGATGTGCTTTTAAAGAGCTCCGCAGTTTTTTGACTATCTCTTAAGGTTTATCAATTAAACAAAATTATGCAAAATTCCTTTCAAGAGAAGAGCGCTTTCCTGAGAGGTCAATATATTCATTTTATTGGTCGTATAAACATCATAAATAGGATATTTGAATATCAAACTCTTTTAGAACTTTTGAAAGAACAAAGCATTTCCAATGTAAATGGTAGTTTGGGATAGAGATATTTTCTTCAAGATCATAGTGAACTGAAACCTTAATTTTGGTATTTATCAAACATTTCGTTTTGAAGTTTTGTTGTTCACACCGAGCGGGATGTCTCAGGCGGTAAGGTTTGTGCCCCGCATTCGGGAGGTCCATGTTCGATCCTCGCGACCGCTCACTCTGATCCATAGTTTTTTCGGGGGGGGAGTTTTCCCGGGTCGTCATGCGAATGCAGGAGTGATTCCTTTCATCCCCCGAATTTCCTGTTCCTCAATTTCATTCCATTAATCATTTCATTCATCGTTCACCCTGATTGACCTGTTTCAGGTTTGGAAGTGTCGGTGGTATTTCGGTGCAGCATGGTAGGCAAAAAAGGGGCTCTGTGTGAACCTTTTCCATGCCACGGCCTTCGGCCGTTTGCCGGGGTATAAAGACCCACTCTTGGAGGGCGTTGGGCCCTTTATGGGGCACCTCGGTCTGCCTCTGCAACTTCCGGGGTGTTTCAATCTGGAAGCTATAGGAACCTTGTCATTGCTATGTCGTTACTCCTAGTTCCAACCGTCCGATTTCTTTCTTCACCTCATCCCTACCCCCCATGGGGCGTCGGTACAATATCCTCATTCCTGAATTGGTGCCGAATACCTCCCGCTTCACAATCCAATCCAAATCCGCTGCTGTTCACACTCATATGAATGTTTTTTTTAAAAATTCCTTTCAAAACATGTATTTCCGCTGAAATTCGGTATAGAATTTTTGGATGGCATACAATTCTTCCTGTGCCTACTAGGTCCGTAGTAGAGAAAGTAAATATCTGCCGCAGTTGAGGGTAGTAGGCCAGACAGACCAAGAACGGAAGATCCAGAAGTGACCTTTCCTCAGCTTGCTGTAATAGCGAAGTTATAAAGGTTGAGAACGTCGATGGCGTGAAGAAATTCGGGACGATGCTGTTAACAGCTTTCTTGACAGGTTGAGGTCTGCTCTCATCTCTTGCCTGACCTTGTGCACCCCGAACATACTTTAGCCTTAATGGGAACGCTCAACCCGTCCACTGTTGCGAAACACTCGCGATATTTTTGGCCACGTAAACCACCGTCGCCGCCTTCGTCTTGATGGATTATTTTTTATTCAGGAAAACAACTTAAAACAGGCGATAAATCGGGCACACATTACGTAATCTTCGACGATAGGCATTTTGTATTTGTTGAGGGATGCTCTTAAATTAGATGTAAACTGCATAGGTATGAAATTTATTACACTCGAGTACATTTTTGAGTTTGAAAATAATTTATAAATGCCTAGAAGCAAATAAAAATCTTACATGAGATCTATCACCTATCTGTGATGTTGCATTAGGGGCGCCGGAGTAGCGCAGTGGTTTCGTTTCGGGCTCTTGTACTAAGAGTCCGGAGTTCGGTTGTGGGGTAGCGCTTTTAAATCGCTCTATCCACGCCTTCACCTCTGACTTGCTCATATGAAGTATCTGCAAGACCCAACGTGGTTCGGAGTCCACGGTAAAAGCTGTAGGTCCTCTCATCCCACCGCCATTCTCATCATCACTCTACCATCGGAGGAAACGGATTCCACCCGCTGGGTGTTTCTACCTAAAGAGATCTGGTGGAATGCGATATCTCCCGAAGGTCATAAGGCCATACGGGGAGCGTTAGAATCGACGACGTTGTATTACTGATTTTTCGTGGTGAAGGATCAGCTTTCTAAACCATGTTCTAAAAACTTTACTCGGGTTAAATATCTACCTAGTGCGGTAACGTCTGTAGCCAGCATTCGGAAGGTCTCGGATTCAAAGTCCGGGACCAAATATTTCTTTTGCGATTTTCCTCGGTCGCTAAGATGAATGCTAGGTTGGATAATTTGATCCGCGAATTTTCAGACCATCCCTTTCATCACTAAGTTTTATTTCCTTCTTCTTCACCGCCATACCAGCATTGGGCTGATCACCCATCCTGGATATGCGGTGATATAAAGTTTGCTTGCTCATCGATAGGCAACTGACCCAATGCATTGACTTATAAGTGCTACAACGAGGAGAGTAATCTGTTAAAGAAGTAGAAGAACAAATATCTACTATTTAATTTCAACATATGGTCTTGAACTTTCGCAGGTAAATGGTAGAGAAAGTAATAATTGTTTGAGATTTGTTTTCTTTTTATAATATTAATAAACATAAGCAACATGTGCCTAAATACAATGCTCTCCTGCTACTTATGTTACTGCTTTTGGATTGGATTGTGAAGCGTGGGAGATTCGGCACTGATCCAGGAATGAGCATACTGTACCAACGAGAGGTTGCCCCCTGAGGGTGAGGTGAAGCGAGACACCGGGCGTGAGGGCATAACAATGACATGGTCCCTACCAGTCGGAGAGACAGACTGGGGACCCTGCCCCATATAGGGTCCAATGCCCCCCAGGGACGGTCCTCATACCCCGGCAAACAGCCGAAGGTCGATGGACGGAGAAAATTCCACAGAGAGGGTTGTTTTTCTCAGCCATGCTACACCGAAACACTATCGCCGACACTTCCAATCCTGCAACAGACCATACGTGGTGAAGGATGAAGGAAAGGATTAATGTAACGAAATGGAGGCACAAGAAATTCGGGGAATAAAACAAAACACTCTAGCATTCGCTTGACGACTAGAAAATCTCCCTTAAAACAAACCATGAGTCAGACTGGGCGGTAGTCGGGGTCGAACCCAAATGCGGGCCGCCTGAGCCAATCAGCTAGGTTTACTGCTGTTACTTCAGCAAGAAACACACTTAAATTTATTTACTTGTTTAAATGTCCTGTTTGGATGTTAGTTTCGAAACAAACACTCAAGGACACACGTTTTGCTATCACTTAATGGACCTATGACAAGTTACCTCGAGTCATTTGAAATCTTCAGTGCTTAACTGGACTCGAGCAATTTAAAATGCACGGACCATTACATTTAGCAGTCCTGTCCTTTGTGGCAGTAACAACTGTTCTATAGAAACGTAGCCTACATGCAACATTTATTGTTTCTGATGTATAGATACATCTATATATCACGGAAAAGCCTAACCTTATTTTTGGACTGTTCTTGGGCATCTACAACCATTAAGCGTTTTTATTCTTTCGGTCAGCCGCATCATGTTATGAGGGAAGAACAATCGAAACAATTCAAAATCAGTTCTGGATTTTTCAATTTAAGGGTTTGATTAATAGAAAAATCTTATGTGAGACATTCACATGACTTTCTCTACCCTCTATCTTTATTAGTCGGTATACAAATTATTGTTCCTAAAGATTATTTTTCTACCTACTACACTTTAATTCAAATAAACCTTTGCCTCGCACGTGTCTCTAAAGAGCTGCTGGATTATAATTCTTGATAGACCTTGACTGCGATGAATGAGATTCTTATGTCTAAATGCAAGCATGCAAAATAATGGGAGATGCAGTAGAGATTCTCATGTAGCATACAGACTAACTGAGTTGTGAATGAAGCTGATTTAGCTGACGCACTAAATCACGTTTCTGCAATAGTCTGGTTAGGTGACTCCAGCAGAAACAAATCACAACTTATGAAGTGAAATAATACAGCGTATGGAAATATTTGTTCTTTCATGAATGCTCGTGTTCTTAAACAAAAGTCTGTGGTTCCTTCGTATTTCATATAATACTTCCTTGATTTTTTCTTCAAAATTTTAGTGTCTGATATACCTTTGTATTGAACATGTATATACTAACGTATGAGAGTGGATAGTAAAGAGGCTTAATTCGCAAATTTACTATGTTTCCGAGTGTTATATGGCTAATTACTCATTACCACAAGAAAAAGTACATGTGACATTATCAGGAAAACAAATTGCCGACAATTAGAGAACGTCAAATAGGAACAATTCCGGAATCAGCATATAATACAAACTGAATACACGCGTATAATTCGTGAACAAACTACCGCCTTTCATTTTTTACTTTCTCTACTACGTATAGTAAGTAGGGGAAGTATTGCATTCCACCCAAAATTTCGATACCGAGATTTCACCGGAAATACATGTTTTGAGACCTCCTGAATCCAAAAAAAGCATTTTTGGAAACATGTCCGTGTGTGTGTCTGTGTGTGTGTGTGTCTGTGAACAGCATAACTCAAAAACGAACAGTCGGATAAACACCAAACTTGGGATTTAGGTTCAGTATCTTCCAGAGATGCGACACGAAGGTTTTCAAGAAAATCCCCCCACCCCAGACTACCCTTTACATGGAACATTTTTCGAAAATTTTAATTTTCTCAAAAATGGCTCTAACGATTTTGATTAAAATATCATATGTTTAAGATAATGTCATGAGAAATGAAATGTATATCTTGAATTTCCTGGGAATGTCTCCAAAAGTATTCTTCATTGTGAACGACTTTTGCATAACTGGTAAACCATAAGAGACAGACAAAATTTTACTACACAAAAAATGTAGATCTCGTTAAAATACACAACTTATGTCATATACATTTCTTTTGTTGAGTGAACCGTTTTCGAGATATTGCTTGTTATTCCCTTAAATTTTCCAATACTTATACTTTTTCTCAAATGCGTTATTCATTTTTTTATGTCCTGGACTTGCAAAGAGAATGGAATGCGCCGCATAGCAACCAGCGTTAAAATATTTGACTATCGCTTAGAGCCTACCATATTCCCCTTGCATCTACAAGAAAATTAGCAATAAGATTGACATCTCGATATCTCGATTAACATAAAGCATATGGAGAATAGGCGTTTGTAAAAATAGATTGTACAAGAGTAGAGAAAGTCATGTGAGTGTAACACATCAGATTTTTATAAAGTGGGTATAGAGTATCGAATATCGGTGTTCAAAAATCGATATCGAGAAATAGTAGTATCGTCCCATCACTAATTGTAAGTATAACTATGATAATGTGAAGCGGTTGCGGGGATTTTTGGCGGTAGCGCGCAAGCAGCCGTGGGTGCCAGAGTGTGTGGGAAAAACAATTTATTGATGCCCATTAACGTTACAGGTAATGATATGCATTCTACGCACTGAAAAATAAGTGATACTGAAATTCACTGAGGTGGGATTTCTTAAATTGTAACACTACAAATTATTTTATTATCTTGAGAAAAGAACTTGTCACTAGACCATTAATATACTTATTAAACAACCTTTAAAATCCATTTCAATAGGAGACTACATCAATTCAAAAATAGTATTCAAATGCGTGGCTACTTCAGCCTCTTAATATTTTTACTTTCTCTACTACGTATAGTAAGTAGGGGAAGTATTATATTGCACCCAAAAATTCGATACCGAGATTTCACCCGAAATACATGTTTTGAGACCCCTGAATCCAAAAAAAGCATTTTTGGAAACATGTCCGTGTGTGTGTCTGTCTGTGAACAGCGTAACTCAGAAACGAACAGTCGGATAAACACCAAACTTGATATTTAGGTTCAGTATCTTCCAGAGATGCGACACGAAGGTTTTCAAGAAAATCCCCCCACCCCAGATTACCGTTTACATGGAACATTTTTAGAAAATTTTAATTTTCTTAAAATGGCTCTAACGATTTTGATTAAAATATCATATGTTTAAGATATTTTCGTGACAAATAAAATGTATATCTTGAATTTTCTGGGAATTTCTCCAAAAGTATTCTTCATTGTGAACGACTTTTGCATAACTGGTAAACCATAAGAGATAGATAAAATTTTACTACACAAAAAATGTAGATCGCGTTAAAATACACAATTTATATCATGTACATTTTTGTTGTTGAGTGAACCATTTTCGAGATATTGCTTGTTATTCCCTTAAATTTTTCAATACTTATTTTCTCAAATGGGAATTCGTTATTCATTTTTTTGTCTTGGATATGCAAAGAGTATTAATGAGTGGCAAAGGGAATGGTGCTGCACCTAGCAACCAGCTATTAAGAGATATGTATGTGCTTAAAGGCTACTGTTTTTCTATATTGCCCTTGTAAATATATTTTCCCCCACATCTACAAGAAAATTAGCAATAAGATAGAGTCTGCAAATGTTTATCTCGATTAACGTGAAGTATATGGAGAATAAGCGTTTGTAAAAATATTTTGTACAAGAGTAGAGAAAGTCATGTGAGTGTAACGCATTAGATTATTTGTCCTGGTAATGCAAAGAGAATGGAATACTCCACATAGCAACCACCTCTTAAAATATTTGACTATCGCTTAAAGCCTAGCAATTCCCCTTGCATCTACAAGGAAATTAGCAATAAGATTAACATCTCGATTAACATGAAGCATA
Organism: Deroplatys truncata; assembly: GCA_030765065.1. Lineage (NCBI taxonomy): Eukaryota > Metazoa > Arthropoda > Insecta > Mantodea > Mantidae > Deroplatys > Deroplatys truncata. Next base: position 177,225,889 of record CM060987.1, on the reverse strand, counting down.
TGGAGAATAAGCGTTTGTAAAAGTAGTTTGTACAAGAGTAGAGAAATTCATGTGAGTGTAATACATCAGAGTTTTTTCACGGTGCTGCACTGTCGGCTCGGATGTAGTTGCCAAACATTGCATTGCAGATTATTTACTTTGAGGTAAATACTTGGAGATTGACAATTTCCAACGAGTTCTCTCAGCTGTTTAAATGTGGACATCTACATCCCGTTCTACAACCGTCCTCTAATTTGACTTGAAATGTCACACGAGGGTTGAATGTCACTGTGTGAATCCCCATGCTAAGTTGGTGGTAGTGTAGACGTCTCAGCTGTTGCTTTATGTGTTCATCGGAATAAAAAAGAGCGGTTGTTTTCCAAGTCCTCAACTCTTTAGACCGTCTCTGAATACCGCTCTCTCCTCTTACATAAACAATAAACACCGCCTCACTTTTACAAGGGGCTCCTGGAACCCTCTGCCAATAAAAACAAATCGAGGGCACACGAAATGCCTTGACTTCTCTTTTTAATACTCCCACATCGCGATTCCTACTGGTTAAGGATAAGTGATGAACCTGCCAAAAGATGCATGAATGCAATGCCTCTAAAAGAGGCCGGCATGAATTAATGTTATGGGTCTAATAATGAAGCAACGACACGATTTTGAAAATATGCATAAGTTCACGAGCAATATTTCTGACTATTCCTTAAGAATGGATCTACTTGATCATAACGCCTATGTTGAATACAACAAATATCAGTGATGCTTAAAAGATCAGGAATCTTAAATAACGTTAAACAAAATAAAGACAACGTCACATTGACATTTCTGTATGTTACAAAATCCTTCGACAACACTAGCCACAATCATTTAAACAAGACAATAAGGTCGGAGGGAATACTACCCAATTTGCATGTTATGTGACGAGTCTGGCTAGCGCTTTGAAGATAGCAACACATGGGAGTGACTGGTTCAACAAGAGATGTCTCAAGAAACAGTTCTTCTAGTTCATTCTCCACAATTTCTGGTCTATTTAATTAGAAACAATAAAGATGGACAATAATATAATAGATCTCCAGGTTTCACTTAAGGCATATGTTCCTACTTCATCTTACGTTAATCTAATCCAATCATCCCCTTTGGCAGCCATCATGACTTTGCGGTAACGTGTGGCTCGCATTCGTGAGGACCTGTGCTCGATTCCTGTCGACCTTGGGATTTTCGTGGTTCTCTCCGTCAATAGGCGAATTCTAGGGTGATTTCTCTTCTACCACGATTTGCTTTACCTCGTTTCCCTTTTATTCCGTTTTCTTCTCGTCTTTCAGGTCAGCTTCTAGGTTTCATGGTGTGTGGGGGTGCCGGACAGGTGCTTCCTCCAAGGAAAGAGTATCCCCTGTGGACATTGAGGGCTGTCAGGTTCGATGGGTCGTTCATCGCCCTCTTTGGGCAGCTTCAGTAGTGAGACGGCTCTTCGGGCCGGGAACTGTTAGGGACTTACGCGAGTCCCTGTTACCTTTTGAAGAAGTTACTTTGTTGTATTGTTATTTGCCCCACGCTTTGGGAGCCAATTTGAAGAATGTGTATTATATTTCGACTGTTGGGGAGCCGAACTTGAAGTAGTTGCAACCGCACGTTTGGTAAAAAGTTTCCAACAGCCTTCGCCCCAAAAATGTTTAAAAAAATATTAACTTTTTAATTTTGACTGTTTCTTTAAATATTATATATTTATGTTTGCCTCGGCTGCGTCAGTAGTTATATTTTTTAGAGACATGAATGTCTTAGCAGGGAGTGGTGCGACTGAAGAATGTAGGCTTACACAGATTATAATTTTACTTCACTCCTTTTATTAATGCTTGACACGATTTAAATAACACTTCACTGATATAGAGAGAGAGAGCTGTGAGATTTTTTATTAATTACATGCACTTTTTAACACGTAAACTATTTTTGTCTCACACAAATACGTATTAAACTTCTAGAGGACGTGTCTCGCGTCCGGTTAGTAACGCTGTCTACAAGCAACTGACTTCTGAGTTTGTAAATTTTGCTCCATTTTAGTTTCTGATTGGCTAATCCTAGTCATTTAACTAAAGCTTTTTCTGGTTGTTGATTGGCTATTTTATAAACTGTCACAAACATTACATTATTGCTTCCAAGAATTACAAGTAGCATTGTTAAACTTTCAAATTCATTATTGCCTCAAGGTTGCCTCATTGTTACCTCATTGTTAGCAACTTTTGAGCTATTTCTCACAGCTCCTACATTATTAAATTACGTAATACATTCACATAACATTATTAAACATGTATACAATAATACAAACATATATAATGACTGTAATATACACTTTTTATATGTTGTTACATACATATATTGCTTTAAGGTGGGCTGTTATTGAATTTATATATTATTTAATTTGACTGAAATCATTTAAGTGTTAAAAATACTGCCTCACTGTAGCCTTCTGTGGTTCTTTAACTTTGGCCGCAGCCGTAATACAACTCCCGTAGTGCGTAGTGCGCGAGATTCCCCCACTTCAATACTGCATATCCTATCATCCCCTTTAATAAAGCCTGAACAAAAATTTCACGTTCCTCACGTTTCCATTTGTACACCCGGTAGTCCACCGTTTTGAAAACATTGATCTGGCTAAAATATCAAATACATTTCTCGACTACTATGATAAAATTATCTTAGCATTATAAATTGGATGAAATAAACCATAAAATAATAAGGCATCCATAGCTGACATAAGAGTGTCTTCATATGTTTGTATCCATTAAAATGATGCTACTGTATTGCAAATAAATGAGACGTTAGCTTCTCTCCCTGCATTTCACTTATTACTTGGCGCGTTGAACCGATAAGCAATAAGCCACGTGCATGCATTCCTTTCCTGGGAGAGAAGTGAGCAGGTGTTACGTACTGTGATATAGCTTATAAAGGTTTTTGCAACTTCGTTGCTCAGAGAAAAGAATGTCACAAAATGGCTTCATCTTCTCTTTATAAGCCACGAAAACTTGTAATATTGGTATTACATTATTGCTTTAGGAAATACTCATTGGTATTATTGGCACGATATTCAACAAGTTTTTACTTTTGAGAAACTTTCCATGGAAGAGTATCAAATAAAAAAATAATAATGGATTTTTAAATATTAATGTCCCTTTAAGCAGCGAATGAATGCAGGAAGTCACCAATAATTTCATTCTCAAAATGGGTTCATGTGCCTAAAACGTTTATAAAACGCCCAATTAAAAGATTCATCCTGAAGGTTCATCAGGGTCTTCTGGAGGCGATAAAGAAACCCGAGTTTGCAAGAAGGTCATAATGTAAATGTTTTGTTGAGACCATGAACGATGTACGCTGGTGCAGGCCAGCTGTCCTAAATGCAGCAGGAAATGTAAGGCCATGATTCATCAGTGAGCACCTGTTTAAAATTCCTTTCCAAAATACTTGCTTGTCCATGCAGACGGTAAAATACAGCACGGTGATCATCAGTGGAAGTGAATCAGCCATTCTGTGCCAGGAATTCCTACAGGACAGCTCATATATTGTAACAATTAACCTAGCAAGGTTCTGACTCGACTCATATGTTGCCTTCCATACTAATTCAACATCGCTGGACTTCCGTGCTAATGTCAGCGACAGTCTTTAATGTAACTAATTTATCGTCAGGAAGCGAACGTTATCTGCCTACACTTCTGTGAAACTTAAGATATCTTCTGGAATTCGCGTGATAGATACTTTAGAGGTACTACTCTGGAGTTCCATCTGAGGAACAGTTTTCGTCCAGTGAGATTCTGAAATTAAAGCGCTCATATAAGTACACATATAAGTGAACAATGCCTATCAAAATGACATGCTAAATTCTTGTTTCTTATAACCTTGCCCTGCTGACAGTACTCTTACGTGCACCGTTCCCTTCCCCTTTCCCCTGATTTGCTAATGTTTTTGGCGCCGTAAGTGTGGCTTTCACACCACGTGGAAATCTACAGTAAATGTCATAATTGCCAGCAACTAAATAAAACCATTAAAATAAAACAAAAAGGCATATAAGGGCATGCAAAAATAAAACTTTAAAATAAAACTCAACTCACACGTTTATGGAGAATCTTGTCTCCAACTCTCGTCGCGATATACGAGGGCAGTCCCAGAGGTACCCGTACTGACTTATATATAGGGGTTGACTATGGTAGAAAGTACCAACCTTATAAAGCTTAACTTTGAAGTTTGACGATGCTACGTTGTTTAGTAATTGTTTGGCAGTCATTACTAGCGAACTCTCAGCGAATTTGTAAACATGGATAAAACTGGTCATCGTTATGCGATACAATACTTTCATTTGAAAGGACTTAGTCCAACTAATATTAAAGCTGAGCTATATTCTACTCTGGGGAAGTCTGTTCCTTTGTTTACAACAGAAAATATGGGTGGCAGAGTTTAAGCGAGGCCGTACGAGCTACCAAGACGAACATTGCAGTGCTCGACCAAATGAGAAGACCACGCCTGAAACTGAGAGGTGGTATTGGATGATCGTCGATTGAGTGCGTGAGCTAGCAGACACCGTAGGCATTTCAAAAAGTGATGTACATCGCACTCTAATTGAAAATTTAGACATGAGAAAGCTGTGCGCAAGATGGGTGCCGCGTTTACTCACAATGGAACAAAAGCAGCGCCCTGAGGATGTTTCAGTCGAGTGTTTGGCGATGTTTCGCTGCAATAAAGCCGAGTTTTTGCGTCGACTCATAACCATGGATGAAACATGGATCCATCACTTCACACCTGAGACGAAGGAACAGTCAAAACAGTGGATTGAAAGGGGGGAATCGGCTCCAAAGAAGGCGAAGACAGTTCCATCTGCAGGCAAGGTCATAGCGTCAGTTTTTGGGATGCACGTGGAATAATTTACATTGATTATCTTCAAAAAGGAAAAGCAATCAATGACGAGTATTATGCGAACTTACTGCAGCGTTTGAATGATGAAATCAAGCATAAACGGCGGCATTTAGCGAAAAAGAAATTTCTGTTTCATAAAGGACAATGCACCAGTTCACACATCCATTATCGCCATGGCCAAAATCAATGAGTTAAAATTCGAATTGTTTTCTCATACACCCTGTTCGCCAGACTTAGCCACCTCTGATTATTTTCTTCTTCCAAAGTTGAAGAAATGGCTTGGTGGTAAAATATTTGCCAACAATGAAGAGCTGGAGTCTGCAGTTGATGGCTATTTTGCAGAACTCGATGGTTCTCACTATAAACAGGATATCGAAGCTATTGAACATAGCTGGGAAAAGTGTATCGAGCTGAAAGGAGACTATGTAGAGAAATAAAGATGTTTTTTTCCCAAAATATTTGTGTTTTCTTTGTTAGGTCGGGTACTTCTGGGACAGCCCTCGTAGCTACAGATCTGTAAGTTCAGAACACAGGTGTTCGACTTCTCTCATTGGCAAAGACGGATTTCCTGCGAGTACATTAAATGCATGCACTACATTTCGCTTTTCGCCTCCCGATCGTTTAGCGAAAAACCCGCGGTTGATTATGTCATTATCCAGTAATTAAACGCACAATAAAAGATCACTAATTAACTCTCGCACACAGTACAGTACACCTTTGAAGTCTTGTGCACTGTAAGGTGAGGCGATAAAAGCTATGTACCGTATTGACCCGAAAATAAGCGGCGCTTTTGATCCAAATTTCAAGGCAAAAAGTCTTGCTGCAGCTTATATTCACTACCTTGGCTGTTTAAACACACCTTTGATGTTAAAATCTATGCTCATTTGCAACCATACAGCTAATCGAAACTGGCGGCATTTTATTACGCAAGAATGCAAACTTTTGTCGGCGTTTGGGCGTTAACATTCCGTACATCTCTCGTTAGCTTCTATCAAATGTACTAGATAAAAAAAATTATTAAATATGATTTTAAATCATTATATTGGAATCATTGATGGCGGCGTGGATGACGTTTTGTGGGAAAAGAATGAAGAAAACGGGAGAGTAACAATGATGAGGTGAATAGCGCAATGTGCATGGCAATGTGCTTGGTGTCAATATGATGTAACATATGCTAGGAAAAATATTTACACATGTGTATATAAGTATAACAAGATAAACGTTTATACTCATTTGTCTTGCTTCAATACAGTTGCGGCTTATCTTCGTGCCGAACTTTATTTTACCTTTTTCCCTGTTCGAATTTTAAGGGTGCGGCTTATATGGGGCATTCCATTTCAAATCTTCCGAAATAGATGGAAAACTGACTTACATTCTTTAAACGAAAGTAAACTTTTTATATTTAGAGACAAGCCCGATGAAATGCTTATGCAAACTCTTAAAATTCAGAAAATCATAGTTTTGCAATTAAAATTGTTCAAATGTATCCTATCTTCCTACAATGCCCAACTTCAAGCTGTTATAACTCCTAAACCTTTAAATGTAATTGTTTAAATCGAGCTTTATTTTGATTTCCTAAACTTTAATTTCATACTTGGCACGATTCCGTAACTTAAACACAATCAAACATATATTTTACTGCAATGGTTACTGATAAGGTTTCGTCTAAAATAATTAAAGAAGTAAATTACTTTCATCGCTCATGGTCGCTCTCAAATATTTTTACTTTCTCTACTACGTATAGTAAGTAGGGGAAGTATTGTATTCCACCCAAAAATTCGATACCGAGATTTCACCGGAAATATATGTTTTGAGACCCCCTGAATCCAAAAAAGCATGTTTGCAAACATGTCCGTGCGTGTGTCTGTGTGTGTGTCTGTGTGCCTGTCTGTGAACAGCATAACTCAGAAGCGAACAGTCCGATAAACACCAAACTTGGTATTTAGGTTCAGTATCTTCCAGAGATGCGACACGAAGGTTTTCAAGAAAATACCCCCACACCAGATTACCCTATACATGCAACATTTTTCGAAAATTTTAATTTTCTCGAAAATGGCTCTAACGATTTTGATTAAAATATCATATGTTTAAGATATTTTCATGACAAATAAAATGTATATGTTGAATTTTCTGGGAATTTCTCCAAAAGTATTCTTCATTGTGAACGACGTTTGCATAACTGGTAAACCATAAGAGATAGACAAAATTTTACTATACAAAAAATATAGATCGCATTAAAATACATAATTATGTCATATACATGTTTTTGTTGAGTGAACCATTTTCGAGATATTGCTTGTTATTCCCTTAAATTTTTCAATACTTATTTTCTCAAATGGGAATTCGTTATTCATTGTTTATTTTGTGTATGCAAAGAGTATTAATCTGTGGCAAAGGGAATAGTGCTGCACCTAGCAACGTGCTATTAAGAGATATGTATGTGCTTAAAGGCTACTGTATTTCTATATTGCCCTTGTAAATATATATTCCCCTTTCATCTACAAGAAACTTAGCAATAAGATAGAGTCTGCAAATGTTTATCTCGATTAACATGAAGTAGATGGAGAATAAGCGTTTGTAAAAATAGTTTGTACAAGAGTAGAGAAAGTCCTGTGAGTGTAACACATCAGATTTTTTTATGTCCTGGTAATGCAAAGAGAATGTAATGCTCCAATAGCAACCAGCTCTTAAAATATTTGACTATCGCTTAAAGCCTAGCAATTCCCCTTGCACCCACAAGAAAATTAGGAATAAAATTAACATCTCGATATCTCGATTAACATGAAGCATATGGAGAATAAGCGTTTGTAAAAATAGTTTGTACAAGAGTAACGGAAGTCATGCGAGTGTAACAAATCAGATTTTTTAGAAAAAGGCCGGTGTGTGTCTGTGTGTCAGTGAACAGCATTACTCAAAAACGAGATGTTGAATAAATACCAAGCATGGTATTTAGTTCTGTAACTTGCAAAGATGCGACACGAACATTTTCAAGAATATCTCCACATCCAAACTAACCTTTACATGGAATATATTTTCGAAATTTTCTATTTTATGAAAAAAATCTAACGATTTTCAATAAAATACCATACATTAAATATACTTCCATTACAAATAAAAGTATATCTGGAATTTTCTGGGAATTGTTTGTGAAGTCCTCTTCATTCGGAAGCAAATTTATCCAGTCTTGCATAAATGGTAAACGTTAAGCGATAGACGCAGATACACAACACAAAAAATGCAAATCTCTTTAAAACACAAAATTTATTTTAAATACATTTTGCGGCATCAGCCGTTATATCCGTTATTAATTGTTCGAATTTCTCAATATTGTCATCCTTTTTAAATTCCTACCGATTTTCAGCTGTTTCTCACGCTGTCATGGAGAGAGTATGGATTAAGGCCAGCGTATAGCGTCCAGTTCTTAAACATTTGACTATCGCTATTCCTTCGTATCTAAAGGGTCTTTCACAAGAGTATCCTATTTTTAACATGTGGTAGCTGCCGTTGTTATTGTGTTACAGCAGTCATTATTTTTCATGTATTTACAGTTGTTATTGACAAATAGCCATGGAACGTTACATCATTCAGGAACGCGTTGAAATTGTGAAAATTTATTATCAAAATGGATCATTTGTTCGCCAAACCTGCCGTGTATTGCGCGAAGTTTACGGTGTGCATAATCGTCCCTGCGAGAGAACGATTCGGCGTTTGATCGATAAATTTGAAAGAAGTGGTTCTGTCAGCGATCAAAGAACGCCTGTACATAATCGACGTAAGCGCTCCAACGAATACATAGGCACCGTTCGTGAGAGTGTACGCGAGAACGGAAACAAATCAATTGCTCGTCGAGTGCAAGAATTGAGGCTTTTGCCGACCACAACTTGGCGAATTCTGTATCTGAACTTGAAGCTTCACGCTTAAAAAATGGTTTTAACTCAAGAACTAAAGCCCAACAACCATAAGTTGTGCCATATATTCGCTGACAATTGGAAGCTGACCCGGATTTTTGTGGAAAAATCATCTTCAGCAACGAAGCCCAGTTTTGGATGGATGGTTATGTTAACAAACAAAATTGCCGCTATTGGAGCAATTAAATCCAATGCTGATTCACGAACCACCACTTCATCCCCAAAAGGTTACTGTGTGGTGTGGATTTTGGTATGGTGGAATCATCGGTCCATATTTTTTCCAAGATGAAGATGGAGAAGCTCTAACTGCCAATAGAGAAAGATACCGGGCTCTTATAAGGGACTATTTTTGGGCTCAATTGGATGGTATGGATCTCAGAAACATCTGATTCCTGCAAGATGGTGCCACATGTCATACTGCTCTCGAAACTATCTTTTGAAGAAGTTCAGAGGTTTCATCATTTCCCGTGGTGGTGATGTTAACTGGCCCCCGAGATCATGTGATTTAACGCCTTTGGATTACTTCTTGTGGGGTTATGTTAAATCTCGAGTTTATATCAACAAGCCAGAAACAGTAAATGATCTTATGAATAACGTCACGCGTGTTATTCGTGAAGTTGGACCTAATTTACGTTCTTCTGTCATTGAAAATTGGGTCAACCGTATACGCGCAACCCAACGAAGTCGCGGCGGTCACTTAAGTGATGTTCTCTTCCACACGTAATGACATTAATTATGTTCTAAAATAAAAAAAGAAATAAACCTCTATCATTTATAGAACGTGTTTTATTTAAGTTCAAAGATAGGACACTCTTGTTGAAAGACCCTATATAACGAAATGTGTAATGCAGCTGTTTCCCGATGGTTTATCTCGAATAAAATGAAGTAGATAGAAAAATAAACTTTCGTAAGAATAATTTTTATACCCACTAATAAGTTATTGAAAGCAGAGAAAGTCATGTGAATGTAACACATCAGATTTATTTGTTTTGGATTACTTTTATATAACCTCAAAACATATGTGACTGAATTTTCTAAGAGCGAATAGTTTAAACGTTTGGCCTCAAGGGTCTATGTAGACCTTAAGGAAATAAGTTGGTGTATGTTACTCTTAGCCCCCTCCCGCGGTTTAAGGAAGCCGACTGGCCCCTTAGGGAATTCACTCGTGTAATCATCCGATCCATTACTTACTTCGTTGAGGCGGAGTTTTCTTTGATTCCATTTAATGAAACATTGTGTTTTAAATTCTTTTGTTTATCTTCCAGGAATAATTTCCCTTTCATTGTTGTTTTATTCCGCACATCCTGTAATGACAGGAAACAGTAGTGAATTGTGTGAGGAATTGCTTGCATATGCTGCCACTTGGGATTTTCCAAAGTTCCTTGAAGAGATAAAGCCACGAGTTCTGGATAATTTCACAAAGCAATTCAACAAAAATCTGATGTGTTACACTCACATGACTTTCTCTACTCTTGTACAAACTATTTTTACAAACGCTTATTCTCCAAATGCTTCATGTTAGTCGAGGTGTTAATCTTATTGCTAATTTTCTTGTAGATGCAAGGGGAATATGGTAGGCTTTAAGCGATAACTAATAAATGAATTACAACTATCCGGGCTTGTAGGCCGTGGTCTAGAAAGCATCGTGGATACCGACGTTTCGCCAAGTACACAGCGCTTGGCATTTTCAGGGTGAAGTGGTTCAGTATCTGCGGTGGTCGGACAATACCCAAAAATCTACACAGGTTTTGGGTAGATTATGGCCTAGATTAACGCCTACTTTATCAAACAGTAATCGTGACTATTAGAGGATCAATTCTCATCTTTAGGAATTACTTTTATTCAATATAATATTGATACACCACTTTACATATCATTGAAATTGTTAAATTATTATATATTTATTTATTTTAACTGCATAATTCCCTGTTCCGATTTAAATTCTTTTATATTTCTATTTTAAGTTGATTTTCATTATTTTTATACTAACTATAAATCGTCATTGTTGTCAATTTAAATTTGTTAATTGTATAGGTATACTTTGTCTATAAGGCAACCCTTAATTGTGTTTGTTAGTAATAATAATAATAATAATAATAATAATCTATAGTGGGTAGAAAAGTCATGTGAACGTCACGCATGGGATATTTTGTTACCTTGGTTCATAACAATATTTACCGTAAACATTCATCAAAATCAGTTAGAATATCGTATTATGTTATTTGTGTTTTGGTCACCATAAAGCGACGTATGCGCAGAATATAAGTCATGTGCTTTTAGCGTTTACTGCAAACTGCAGAGAATGCTGTGCAAAAGTTCTCTCTTCCTCTCGTCATAACAGCTTTTGAGTAACCAAAGAATCTAACGGTATTCGCCTGAGTGGTATACTACCCGGCTAGTAGTAGTGCTGAAGTAGTTGCCGCTACGTCCAGGGGAAACTAAGAGTTGTGATTACTTCTCCGAACAGTAAGTTGTCTCGCTTGGAATCCACACTATATTTTCTTTCGGGGGTATTAATCTGCAAATAAACTTGTATATAATTTATTATTCACAGTTAATTTAATTTCGGTGTCCTTCACAGACCTTGTAAAACAGCTTTTTAATTTCTTTTCCATACTTAGAGGGCCAGGAAGTATAGCATTTCACCCAAAAGACCGATAACCGAGATTTCAGAGGAAATTTGATATTTACTGAATACAAAACAAAGGTATGCGAAAAAAATTATGGAAAATATTATAAAATAAAGGAGTACCAATACACTTAATAAATGTAATTATAAATTGAACCCATAATAATTCTAAAAGGTGTTAGACAATGTTGCCCAATGTCAACCACTCTTTTTAATCTATATTTTGACGACATGATTAGATCATGGAAGCAACAAACAGTAGGAGGGATTAATTTGGGGCCAAGAACAGTAAAGACAATGGTCTTCGCAGATGACCAGATATTAATAGCGAAAAGTGAAGAGGAACTTCAAAGGATGACATACAAACTAAATTTAATACCAAAAACATACAGCAAGGAAATTTCAACTGAAAAAACCAAGGTTATGGCATTTAAAGGTACTCACTCGGTTCGGTCTAAAATAATTTTAGAAAATAAAAATATAGAACAAGTGTCAATATTTAATTTTCTAGGATGTGAAATAACATATGTGTCTGAAATAGACATTAATAAAAAGCTAAATAAATTTAATTACATAACGGGAGAACACTAAAAAGTAAAATTAGAAAATATTAAATAATAGAATTGTATAAAGCAATGGCCATCCCCACAGTAACTTATGGGTCTGAAACATGGACAGCGACAGCAGAAAATAAAAGAAGGATACAGACAGCTGAAATGTAATTTCTCAGACCTATAGCAGGATACACAAGACTGGATAAAAAGCCAAACAACGAAATAAGGCAAAAGTTAAAAATAGAAGAGTTAAATAAAGTAATAATAGAATATAGAACTAACTGGAAACAACATAAGAATGTCATTAAATAGGATACATCGAGCAACATATAACTACAGACCCCAAGGATACAGAAACCCAGGACGACCAAAAAGAGATGGACACAACAAGATTTTGGAGCCGGAACAGGCTAAATGGCCTAAAACCGTAAAGTAGAAGTATAAGAATATTAGAAAAGGATCCGCGCGCGCGTTCTGTGTATAACACAAAAACGAAAAGTCTGTTATATGCTAAACTTGATATTTAAATTGAGCGTCTTCTAAACATACGACATGAATAGACCCGGATTTTCGAGAAAACCCCCACACCCCAAAACTACGTTTACTTTTCTTTTTTTCTATTTTCTCAAAAATGACTGCAGTAGTTTTATTTCAAATACCATAAATTTAAAATATTTACATAAAAAGTAAAATGTGTATTTTAAGCTTTCTGGAAATAGCCTTTGACGTTCTCTTTATTCAGAATGAATTTTGTATAGTTTGTAACACGTAAAACTTACAAAACATCGCTACACAAATATGTACACTATGTGATCAAAAGTATCCGGACACCCCCACAAACATATGTTTTTCATCTTAGGTGCTTTGTGCTGCCGCCTACAGCCTGGTACTCATTATCCGCGACCTCAGTAGTCATTAGACATTGTGAAACAGCAGAATGGGACGCTCCGTGGAACTCACGGACTTCGAACGTGGTCAGGTGATTGGGTGTCACTTGTGTCAGAAGTCTGTACGCGAGAGTTCCACACTCCTAAACATCCCTAGGCCCACTGTTTCTGATGTGATAGTAAAGTGGAAACGTGAAGCGACATGTACAACACAAAAGCGTACAGGCCGACCTCGTGTGTTGACTGACAGAGACCGCTGACATTTGAAGAGGGTCGTACAGAGTAGTAGGCAGACATCTATCCAGACCATCACACAGGAATTCCAAACTGCATCAGGATCCACTCCAAGTACTATGATAGTTATGCGTGAGGTGATAAACCTTGAATTCCATGGTCGAGCGGCTGCTCATAAGCCGCACATCACGCAGGAAAATGCCAAATGACGCCTCGTTTGGTGTAAGGAGCGTCAGCATTACACGATTGAACAGTGGCAAAACGTTATGTGGAGTGACAAATCACGGTACACAATGTGGCGATCCGATGGCAGGGTGTGGGTATGGCGAATGCCCGGTAAACGTCATCTGCCAGCGTGTGTAGTGCCAACAGTGAAATTCGTAGGTGGTGGTATTATGGTGTGGTCGTGCTTTTCCTGGAGGGGCTTTGCACACCTTATTGTTTTGCGTGGCACGATCACAGCGCAGACCTACGTTGATATTTTAAGCACCTTCTTGCTTCCCATTGTTGAAGAGCAAGTCGGGGATGGTGATTGCATCTTTCAACACGATCGAGCACCTGTTCATACTGCACGCGCTGTGGCGGAGTGGTTACACTATAACAACATCTCTGTAATGGACTGGCCTGCACAGAGTCCTGACTTGAATCCTATAGAACACCTTTGGGATGTTTTGGAATGCCGAGTTCGTGCCAGGCCTCACCGACCTACATCAATACCTCTCCTCAGTTCCGCACTCCGTGAAGAATGGTCTGCCATTCCCCAAGAAACCTTCCAGCACCTGATTGAAAGTATGCCTGCGAGAGTGAACGCTATTATCAAGGCTAAGGGTGGACCAACACCATATTGACTTCCAGCATTGCCAATGGAGAGCGCCACGAACTTGTACGTCATTTTCAGCCAGGTGTCCGGATACTTTTGATCACGCAGTGTATATGTCGTTAAAAGATAGATTTTCAAACGCTTTATACATTTTTCAACTCCGTAGCTATTAATTTTTTATTGTGAACATGCAAAGGGAACGGAATTTCAATGTCATCACATGGCGACCCGCTTTTTAAATTTTCTACTGCATTCCCACTATACTTACAAGGAAATGTATAATAAAAGCGTTTCTGCAAAAGTTTACCTCGATTATCAAGAAGAAGACAGGGGAATAAACTATTGTAAGAACAGTTTGTAGAAGATTATGTAGAGAAAGTCGTGTGAGTGTAAGAAAATGTTTAACGTAAAATATCTGTTTAAATGAATTAATATCGTATATGAATTATAATTAATCTTGTCAATGTTTATATACTTAACAGTACTTTAATACATTTCTTAGACAGCATGGCCTAAAAGTAGTGCTTCTAACACAGTGCACACGAGCTTAAAGCTTTAGATTATTGCACTAGTGTGATAATCTGTATTGTGGCCACCTTTGGTCTCAAGTCCAATCACATGACAATTACTTTCTTTATGTTGACATGTTTAGTAACTCGACTTGGTTTGGCTAGGTTTTTTTTTTACTTTTCATTAACTCGTTTTACATGATTATCTGTTCACTATACAAATCGTCATACTTAATTTATCGAAGTTCGTTGTAGAGTTCATCTGTACCTTATACTGGTAACTTTTTTTAGTCTAAAACATTACTCTTTTATCTAACCTACATAAAGATTAAATGGCGGAAATTATGAATTCAAAGGAAACTGAAATGGAAGTGAAATTACAGAAGCAGCGAAAAAATTACACTGGAAGTACTTACCCCAAAAAATTCAGAAAACAATCAGATATAGCATTCTATCGCTTCATTGCCTGCTGTAAGGCAAAACGTGGTGAAAATATAATATATATAATTAATTTCAGAGTCAACTGAAAAATTGAATGCCGCGCTCTCGTTTGAATTTTCCAGTTTACCCTATATTAAAAACTTGCCTAGACCAGGCTTGGGTCTCTAAAACGTATTAATTAATTTCAATTAATTATATATGTAATAATAAAGTAAAACCTTAAGAAATCCATAAACACCCAGCAATAAGTATACTTGCGATGGCTGGTCGCCACTAAGATGGTCATGTCTAGTGAGATGCCTAGGTGGTCTGTCTGGGAAGCAACTTGAGTCAATTGGGGAATTCAATGTCCCACCGGTATGTTGTCAGTGGTTAGAGCAACCCCACGAAGAGCGGGAGAACCGTGTTCAAATCCCGGCTGTGGTATTGAATTTTTTAGTTGACTGTCTATTAAAGAAGAAAATTGTGAAAATAATTTCACTGAAATGACTGCTAGCGAATCACAAAACTTTAAAACATCTGACATCTCGCTTTTTTAACCTCATTTCTTTGTTTCAAGAACGCATTCTAAACGTGATCTGTTAATTTCAGGAATCAATATAATATTACTGATATTTTACAAATTCGAACTCTGTCTAAAAATGGTATGTGTCATACGTGTTAAAAGTGGTTTTATTTTAATCTTAACATTTCTACTCGCAAAATAAAACACGACTTTTACCTTTTGTATCATAATATACTATTAAAATACATTTATATGTAGCATGAAATGCTGAATACCCATCACCCCTCACATTGTCTATGATCTATTTCTTTTCCGCCTCTTTGAATGAATACATTTGTATGACATAGTTGCAATTCCTTTCAACTCATTTGCACTGGAGGCCCTAACTAGTAATGTATAATTTCTGATTCTATGTCTTTGTGAAACCCCTGCTGAATGGCCCAGTAATTATTTTCTATTCATTATTATTTCTCTAAATTCTCTACCTTCATTTAATCCTTTGTAATCGTAACACCTATATACGTAACAAATATAAGTACAACAACCCATGTATTACTTTCTGGATTATGGCCCGAGTTTGTGTTTGCGCAACAGTTTCTGCAAGTAGCCTGCCAATTTTTCGTCGTATTAACAGTTATGATCATATGGGCAGCTCTGAAAGTTTCTAATATTTTTATTGGTGATACTAATAATCAGTTTGCATTAGAAATTGAGGTTATGAATTTTCTGAAAACATACAAGTACATTCTCTGATGCGTGAAACTTTTCTGTATACTCTAGGAGGGATGGGATTAGCTTTAATGAGAGGTTATAAAGACAGTACGCTAACCCATAGGCGACAACGGTAGTCCTAGTGCTAATTTTTCTCTCTCCTGCTGTGGGATCCGTTTCGAGTACCGGTTTGCCTTAACTTTTTTATGCTAGGCTTTCTCGTCTTTACTTTCTCTACTACATGCTTATTTTACGCATTACTTGCGTAAAGCAGAGAAAGTATAATATTTCACCCAAGCGTTCAACATCAAGACTTCACTAGAAATACGTGCTTTGAGGCTCCTGAATAAGAAAAACCATTTTTAGGAAAAGTTCCATGTATGTGTGTATGTCTGTGAACACCATAACTGAAAAATGAAAAGCCGGTTAAATACCAAGCTTGATATTTAAATTCAGCATCTTCCAAGGATGCCACACGGAAGATTTTCAAGAAAATTCCGCCATAAAAACTGCACTTTACATGGGAAAAAATCTCATCTGTTACATTCTCATGGTTTTCTCTACCCTCTATCGCTTATTATTAGGTATACGGATTATTGTTACGAAAGTTTATTTTTCTATCTACTTCATTTAAATCGAGATAAATCGTTCCGGAAATAAGCCGCATTACACACTTCGTTAATAGCGATAGTCAAATCCTTTAAAACTGGACGCTATATTCTGGCCTTAAACATCCATACTGTTTCCATAACATCGCAAAAAACGACTAAAAATCGATAGGACTTTAAAAGAATGGATAGGCAGTGAATAATTCGAACCATTAATAAAGAATATCTCGGAAATGGCTGATGCCATAGAAAGCTATTTGAAATAAATTGTATGTTTTAAAGAGATCTATATTTTTTATGTAGTACGTTTCGTCTATCGCTTAAGGTTTACCAGTTATACAAGATTATACAACGTTTTTTCCGAATAAAAACTTCTCAGGCTATTCCCAGAAAATTCAATATGTGCTTCTTATTTCTCAAGTAAATTTCTTTAGCATATGGAATTTTAATCAAAACTGTTAGAGACATTTTCAGAAAATTCAAAATTTCGAAAAATGTTCCATTTAAGGGTTAGTTTCTGAGTGGGAGTTTATAGAAAATTTGTCTGGCATCTTTGGAAGATATCCGAATTTTTGCTTTGAGTTATGTCGTTCACAGACACACAGACACATACACGCGCGCGCGGACGTTTTTCTAAAAATGCTTTTGTTTGATTCATGAGGCCTCAAAACATATATTTTCAATGAAATCTCCAATTCGGATTTTTTGATATAATACAATACTACCAATTCTTAGCATATATAGTAGAGAAGGTAAAAACCCGTTATTTTTATTTTCTCAAAAAATGCCTCTAAAGATTCTAATAAAATACCATATATTGAAGACACTTACATTACAAAATGTATATCTTGAATTTATAGCAAACAGCCGGTGAAGTTCTCTTCATTCGTGAAAAATTACATATAATTTTGTATAAAGAGCAAACCAAAAGAGACAAACACTTACTGCATAAAAATGTAAATATATTTAAAACACACAATTTATTCAAAAGAACTTTCGTGCCATCAGCCATTTCCGAGAAATCCTTTATTATTGGTTTCAATATTTGAATACTTTTATAATTTTCTTTGATGTGCTGACGCTGTTCAGCTGTTTGTCGTGGTCACGGAAACACTATGTAATTTCAAGCCCAACATTAAGTGACGCGCTTTTAAACATCTAATTGTTTTTTTTTCTCTAGCCCTCTTATAGCTACAATGAAATCTGTAGGAAAGATTTATCTCGATTAACATGAAGTAGATAGAAAAAAATCTGATGGTTACCCTCACATGACTTTCTCTAGTCTTGTACAAACACTATTTTTTCAAACGCTTATTCTCCATATGCTTCATGTTAATCGAGTAATCGAGATGTTAATCTTATTGCTAATTTTCTTGTAGATGCAAGGGGAATATGGCAGACTTTAAGCTATACTCAAATATTTTAAGAGCTGGTTGCTATGTGGAGTATTTCATTCTCTTTGCATGTCCAGGACATAAAAAAATGAACAACGAATTTGAGAAAAAGTATAAGTATTGGAAAATTTAAGGGAATAACAAGCAATATCTCGAAAACGGTTCACTCAACAACAAAAATGTATATTACATAAATTGTGTATTTTAAAGCGATCTACATTTTTTGTGTAGTAAAATTTTGTCTATCTCTTATGGTTTACCAGTTATGCAAAAGTCGTTCACAATGAAGAATACTTTTAGAGACATTCCCAGAAAATTCGGAATATACATTTTATTTGTCATGAAAATATCTTAAACATATGATATTTTAATCAAAATCGTTAGATCCGTTTTTTGAGAAAATTAAAATTTTCGGAAAATGTTCCGTGTAAAGGGTAATCTGGGGTGGGGAGATTTTCTTGAAAACCTTTGTGTCGCATCTCTGGAAGATACTGAACCTAAATACCAAGTTTGGTCTTTATCGGACTGTCCGTTTCTGAGTTATGCTGTTCATAGACACACAGACACACACACGGACATGTTTCCAACGTCTCCATGTTTCTTTTTGGATTCAGGGGGTCTCAAAACATGTATTCTCGGTGAAATCTCGGTATCGAATTTTTGGGTGGAATATAGTACTTCCCCTACTTACTATACGTAGTAGAGAAAGTAATAATCTTTTGTAAGAATAGGTAGAGAAAGCCATGTGAATGCAACGCATCAGAATATTTATCTACAGAACTCAACGCTCTGTTGTCTACACTATCTTTAGCAGGCAGCTCTATTATATTTACGCGCAGAGGAGATAGTGTTACGATGATTGGAAGAGCGCTGCAGGTATTTGAGATCAGTTCAGCAACAGTTTTTCGTGCAATCCCAGCTCAAGTGATTTAACAATTCCTCTCATAAGCATTTTCAGTGCCTGTGCTTGTATCTGCGTGTACTTGCTTTTTTTCTTTCCTTCGGAGCTGTCACTTAGGCCTTCTCCATTTAAAGCCCTCTAGCTATAAGCCGCTCATTGATTTTCCTTTATTATACGTTATTCTGAAACACATTTCAGCTTCTTGCTTGTTTTAAGAGGGAATTTAAGAATGTTGTGTTCGTTCATAGATTTACTTTATTTGTGCATTTCAATATGACTTGAAGTTCAGCCTAGGCTATTTACCATGCATAATCATAACCAAAAGTTATAATAATGTATGTGAATCAGTAACTATATTTTCTTAATTCATTAGATCTATAGCACGTCTCATTCTTAAAAAAAATCTGATGTGTTACACTCACATGACTTTCTCTACTCTTGTACAAACTATTTTTACAAACGCTTATTCTCCATCTACTTCATGTTAATCGAGATAAACATTTGCAGACTCTATCTTATTGCTAATTTTCTTGTAGATGTAAGGGAATATATATTTACAAGGGCAATATAGAAATACAGTAGCCTTTAAGCATCGATATATCTCTTAATAGCTGGTTGCTATGTGCAGCACCATTCTCTTTGCCACAGATTAATACTCTTTGCATATCCAAGACAAAAAAATGAATAACGAATTCCCATTTGAGAAAATAAGTATTGAAAAATTTAAGGGAATAACAAGCAATATCTCGAAAATGGTTCACTCAACAAAAAAATATATGACATAAATTGTGTATTTTAACGCGATCTACATTTTTTGTGTAGTAAAATTTTGTCTATCTCTTATGGTTTACCAGTTATGCTAAAGTCGTCCACAATGAATACTTTTGGAGACATTCCCAGAGAACTCAAGGTATACATTTTATTTGTCATGAAAATATCTTAAACATATGATATTTTAATCAAAATCGTTAGAGCCATTTTTGAGAAAATTAAAATTTTCGAAAAATGTTCCATGTAAAGAGTAATCTGGGGTGGGGGAATTTTCTTGAAAACCTTCGTGTCGCTTCTCTGGAAGATACTGAACCCAAATACCAAGTTTGGTGTTTATCCGACTGTTCGTTTCTGAGTTATGCTGTTCACAGGCAGACACACACACACAGACACACACACGGACATGTTTCCAAAAATGCTTTTTTTGTATTCAGGAGGTCTCAAAACATATATTTCCGGTGAAATCTCGGTATCGAATTTTTGGGTGGAATACAATACTTTCCCTACTTACTATACGTAGTAGAGAAAGTAGAAAGGACAGTATAGGTTAAATGGCAGGCATTGCTTCCACATGTACTTTACGTACACTCGCAACTTTGGCGTTCAGCTGCAATTGTTGTACCAATCTAATGTCATCTTGTAAATGATAAATCACCAGTGAAATATCTACACTGCTGTTGAAGGTTATTGTAAGGCATTTAATTTTTACCTGCACTTCACTCTTTTTAGTATTTTTAGTACTTCAAAATATGATTTTACAGGCAGCGAAACATATTATCAAAGACATATTGAGATATAAACTAACAAAAGCTAAAATTTGGTAGGGTGTCATCACTGTTTGCCCTTGACAAAATTACATTCAAGGTAGGCTGAATGTTTTCAAACATCAAAGAATGCGCCACACTCCGCGTTGCACCATTCCATTATATTGGATTAACCTATCGTGTTTTAGTTTCCGCTGCCCCTATTTGCTTTCATTTTTCATAGCGTCTTTAGAGGCACTTTGATTCGTTCCTTTTTAATCGTAGATTACTCATTCTGAACACCCGGTAGCCTTAGCTGTTTCTTTTACTGCCTTACTAACACTCAATTTACTTGAATACTCTAAATACATTAATTATTAATTTGTATTTCTTCTTAGTTTACCATAATTTAATCTCTTATTAACTTCTCCCTCCATAATCATAAATATTTATATAAAATGTTAAATAACCTACAAAACCCTTACGTTGTAAACGTACACACTTCCTTACAACTGATGTTAAACGTTACTCCCTTCTGCCTAGCACCTAGCATCTGTTAACTGAATAGATGGATGACTTTTGTTTGTCATACACAATTAATACAAGAAGTTACAGGATTCCGGCTTCTTCTAAAAACTGTCTCCAACCCTCCTCAATATTTTCTCTCTCTTGGTTCCCGTTGTAAACCCAATAACAAAAAGGTTTCTGCTTACTGATTTTTCTACTATATAGGTGTAGACTTTTCCGAAAATATTTAGTTTCAAAAATTATAACTCTCATCTTATTAAAGATAAAGAATTCATACTTGGTAGGTATTAGCACTCTTGTTTGCTCTAGCTAAGAAAAGATTTGTTGCATTGTATTCTTTAGTTTATTAATTACAGCGTGATAAGCATAGAAACAGGAAATAACTGACTTTGGTCCCACATAAATCTATAAAGGCTCTAAAAAGGATGTAATCTGGGAGAGAAAATACTCTACATTGGATATGTTCTGAAACGACAACTCTAGGCCGAGCCCGAGAAATGTAATTATAGATAATTTGATTAATTAATTTTCATTGATGTTAAATCATGCTATGTACATATATTTTTCTTTTACTGCTTGTATAGTTTAAGAAGGGTGATTTAACGATATGTCTGTATTTAGGTTACTAATATTAGAGGAGTTATAAATTGTTTAATGTAAATAATTTAAGCGCTATGTTAAAATACTGTCCACGACGAAATGTCTTAGCTACAGGAATAGTGTCTTCGAAGGCAGAAAGTCTAGTTTTACGATGTCTCTCTGGTCGCAGGGGCATTGTTCATACAGCGAGGGTGTAAAGTTTTTGTTCCTTTATACGATAATTCGCCGTGACCAAGTGAGAGAGACAACAAGCTTAACGCTGAATTTAGGAAAAGCCGCGATTTATGTTAAATTTGGACCAATGAGATCCCTGTAAGTTATATGAAATAGTGAGACGCGTTGAGTGGCGCTAAAAATGGACCAATAGGAAAGGAAGCAGCCCCAGAAGCGTGCGACTATAAATGGATCTGTTAGGAACAAATTGGGGGTCATTTGTCATTTGGTCTTTTGCAAAACTACAGGCAGGGAGAGATGCTGCAGGATGTTTGAGAGGTATCGCGCCAAAAGTGAATTAAGACAGTTTTCGCAACACACATAAGGATCGCTACGCGTAAAGAGATATAATAAGCATATTTAAACTTCGCGTCATATCCGCGCCGTGTTTCAACAGCAGTGGACAGTGTTTTAACGGCGAAAATATCAGCGTTGTGTACCATCAGAAGTTGCTAAATAAAAGAAGCTGCAGTGTCGTCTTTTAGTAACGAAAGCACGTCTATTTTCTCCTTTACCACCACCCGAGATCTACGTTTCCTTTACCCAGGAAAAGTCCATGCTCCCACATAGTTTAGAAATTACTGCAGCTAGCCGAGGATAAAAATGAAGAGAACCAGCATACTGCGAACATCTGGAGCCAACGTGGAGGATGCAGCAAGGTAAGCCGCGAGCAACGGGCATTTAAAAACCACCACAACACAGGCAAGGAGGAGAGACTGCCGCAGTTCAAAGCTGAAAATTATAACTGAATTTTACGCCATGTTATTAGCAATTTGACGACAGCGTGATAGTAGAAAAGGACGAAGCTAATGGTAACATGTATGCGTTAGATAGAGACAGTTATATCCCATTTACCTCCATACTGTCTTTTAAGGTTGAGAGAAGCTATAATTAACTATGAGTTTATGTTTGTGTTGTTTTACTCTATCCACATCCATTTATTCTTCATGTTATTTAAACAGTCCCCTATAATCTGCACAAAAGCTTTTAATTATTTATTTCTCTATCTACGTTACACTACTTCTGATCTATAAATTCTTTTCAGTTCTTTTAAACACAAATAAAATTTAATGTGTTGCATTCACATTACTTTAACTATCCATTGTCTATTAATTGTAAATAGCATCTGCAAACTATTCTTACGAAAGCTTATTTTTCTACCTACTTCACGTTGAGATAACATTTCCAGAAATACTTCCATTAGACACTTCATTGTTGTACAACGGGGACACAGGAAACCGAATCAATAGTCAGATGTTTCGAAAGCGGGCCGCTATACACTTGCCTTGAAAATTCATGTTCTTTGCATGACATCGCGAGGAACAACTGAATAACGACAGCACTTTAAAAAAATGACAAACCTTTCAAAAATTCAATGAAATTAAAAAATGACTGATGCAATGAAAAAGTTATTTGAAATAAATTGTGTGTTTTAGTGAGATCCACATTTTTGTGAAGTACGTTTCTGTCTCACTCTTAACATTTAACAGTTATAAAAATATAATACCTTTGGAAGGAAGGGGAGAACAAATCCTTTGGCAAGGGCGGCACCCGTAACGAGTCCACCATCACATCAATCATGACGCCGGCTAGCCCTTCCTTAGCCACCTGTAACCTGAATAGACAAGACACTCCCAGGGATGAAGTGGGCCCCAGTAGTGCCGTTAAGCCCCAGGGAGAACTCTTTCCAGAATGCAAATTCCACCGTGTCGCAGTAATCTGTTCGTGTTATCTTTTTTACTTGGCGCCTGTTATTGTTTTACTATTTTGAATTTTGGGTTCTTTGTCCTCCGGTTAGCTATTGTTACTCAGTCGAGCAAATATTTCTGAGCAGGGCGTGTAAACGGAAAGGAGCTGTTGCTAAAAGATAACAGTGATAAAAAAATTTGTTTTTACACTTTTATTTCCGTCACACTTAATTAATTTCACATCTTTAATCTTGATATGCGCCTGACTGAAACTGTTATATTTCCGAATGTAATTACTGTCGTATTGGTTGCTGCGTACTTCCCATTTTGTAACTAACTTTACGAAGCGAGAGATTCTTCCAAACTGTATGACGTGTACCTCGTGAATGATTCTGTAGAACTGCGTGAGGTGTACCTCGCGAGTAGATTGCTGAGAACTGTGTAATGTGTACCTCGTGAATGATTCTGTAGAACTGCGCGATACTTTTTTTTTCGAGTGGAGGAGAAAATGATTTAATCACTGACCCCAGCCCCGATGGGAGTCGGGACTGAGAGTGTGGGACTCGCCAATAGTCGGCATACCCACTAAAAACTCCTCCACCGGATGGAAAAAAGGAAGAAGGAAAAAGTGGAATGGCGTGGCTTCGCGCGGTCCCGCATAGCACCCGCGTTAGTACTTGAAGGCTGTTGGCTGCCGCCCTGTGGGCGGGAGCGGGTAAAGGTAGTTACTAGGTTGCAGCCATGAAACCTGACTGCAACACTAGTGGGAATGGCGAGGATTTAGGAAGTGAATGGAAGTTAGGATTTAGGATGGTGCTGACGATGATGTTCCTGTTGCTGGTTGAACTCCTTGTATTGCTGCAAGAAGCTCGCGACTTTGACCGGGTCCGTCTTCGGCCGGTGGCTGAGAGATGAGACCCGGATGGCTTCGGTGATGGCTGTGAGTCTTGAAGAGGTGCTGTCGAACTGTCCAGCCAGGAAAACCTGTTGGGCAGTTGATGATGTTTGTAGTTCCCTGATGAGTTCCTCCAGGGCTGTTAACTTCGTCGTCATGTTCAGGAACTCCGCATGAAGATCCTGAACGGCGTCGCGTAGGCCCTGGACTTCCTCGATGATCGGCGAGAGTGAAGGTGCTGGTATCGGCGTTGGTGGTACTGATGTCGACGCTGGTGATGGTGCTGGAGGCGTTGGCTGTGGAGATGTCACTATCTGCGGTGTAGGTGCAGGCGGCGTCGGCGATGCCTTCCTGCGGGGATGCAGGGGGCAGAGCGCCTGGACGGTGAAGTGTGATGACCCTCCACCAGCGGCAGAAGGTTATAAAAATATAATACGCACAGTAGCGGCGTCGGCGGCGAAGGTCGTGCTGGGTGCACGATGAGGTGGTGCAGGCTGCTCCACAGTAGTGGCACCTGGGTTGAGCTGCGCAGGACGTCTCATTGTGCCCGTAGGCACAGCAGCGTATGCAGGGAGCCTGGCGTTCCACTCGGCTGGCCTCGACGCGTAAGCACCGCCCTAACAAGGGCAGGCCCGCTCTCAAGGCAGCTTCGTAGTCGCCAGGATCTGCGAACTCCATCCTGACGAGCGATGTGGGTCCCTGTGCTCCATGGATCCTGGTGGCCTTCAAGGCTGAAGGCCACTGCTGGTGGGCTGCGGTGACGAGGAACCTGGCTGGCAGATCCCTCGGGCCCCCATGGACGACGGCACTGTACCTCCCTTGAGGCATAGGCTGGCTCTGCGGTGGCTGGGAAGTGCCCAGAATCGGCAGCGTGGATGCCGGTGAGTGACGCGGCGCTGGCTGGCGGCGAAGCGGTGGTTGCGGCATAGGTTGCCCTAGGCAGCGGCGGCTGCGGCGAGATCTACTCGGCGGGTGCTGGAGGAGACGAAGAGGTTCCTGCCTTAGCAGGAGCGGCGGCAGAGCGGACCTTCTTCTTCGCCATCTCGGAGCTGATGCGCGATACTTGCTTTTAGCTCGAGAATATATACTCCTTCACCTCAAAATGCCTAAACATTATAATATAGCTGCTATTGGTTACTAAATCGCGCCAACATTAGCGTCTGTTTTGTCAGCCAATCATAATTACTAACACATATGCTCTAGGGAAGATATTCCCTCCATTTCTAAAGAAAGGCACGCTACCCTGACGTCATTTGTTTGTCTCTTCTTAGTGATAAACAACTCACCCCCTCGCTTCATTGTTATCCACTCTATTGTCAGTTTCAGTGAGACCGTGTAAGCTTATTTCCTAACAATGCTTATGGCTAACAAACATCTAAAATCATTGTCATACAATAAGGTTAGTTTACACTACAATCACTCTGGCATTCACAGTGTTGTGATATAAAATACTGCCTCAACCACCCTGCCGCAAACCACAAACCGCCGTCCCTTGGACCTACAAAAGTGAAACAAATGAGGTGAAATATGAAAGGAAATAATGGGGACAGGAAATGAGGTCAGAAAATTCGTGATAGAAGGGGACCACCCCAGCATTCCCTACCGACCCGATGAATCCACGAAAGAAAACGGAAATCGAACCCGGGACGTCCCGAATGCGAGATTTCACAGGTTATCGCGGAGCCATCTCATTCGGTTCTAATGAAGACTTCACAGGCTATTCCCAGAAAATGCAACACATACATTTTACTTCTCTTGTGAATATTTTAAATTGTTGTATTTTAACCAAAATCGTTAGAGCCATTTTTGCGAAAATAAAAAATCTCAAAATGTTTTGATATAATATGTAGTTTGGGGCGGAAGATTTTCTTTGGAAGATGCTAAAATTAAATACTATTTTTTGTTTTCGAGTTATGCTTTCACACACATACACACATTTTTCCGGAAATGTTTATCTTATTCAGGAAGCCTCAAAGCGTGATATCCGGTGAAATCTCGATACCGAATTTTTGGATTGGAATGCAATACTTCCTCTACCTACTTAAGTGGTTGAGAAAGTAAAAAAGAGCTTCGTCTGGGGTCGAGTCAGGTCAGGAGGCACCTAACATCCCGACGACCGCAGGTAGCCGTCTCGTTCGTTCTCCGGAAAGACAAAAATATTCCTTGTCGATGACTCAGAGTGGTGACGTCCTACGGGGTCACGCTTCCGCAAGGCAGGATTCTGGTCACTCTCTATTCACGTAGTCATTAATTTCTGGTTTCAACAGAGGAGCTTCAGAATTGAATGTGATGACTTCCGCATGCCTAAGACGCCTTTGAGGATCTGAAATATACAAGCACGCTTGGCTTCCGTTGCTAATATTCTGTCGTATTACATTAAACAATTATATAAACCCTGTCTTAGCTCTCGAAAGACGTGACAACTCATCCGTTCTTATCTGAATCACAATGAGTTTGTTTTTCTATTAAATACAACTAGCAGTACCCCACTAATCCGTTTTCCTTATCCCATTGACGGCTGAAGTGTTCCTCTCCCACCTTCCTTCCCCTCCTTCGCTCCCTCTTTCTCTGTTTACAATGTACCGTTCACGTAAAGTTCGCTACACCGATAATAAAAATAACTTCAAATGGAATTCCCACATATATTCCATAGTTACAAGATGTGACTTCTTCACTCCAAGCCAACCCTTGCATTAAAATACTGTAACGCAGCGGTTGTGGCCCAAGTCGGAGCCGGGCAGTTGGAGAGATAAACAGAGATAAGTAGACGCGGTAGCGCTCTTGCCCAGGGTAAGCACCAGAAGCGCTACCGAAAGATAAAACCCCGCCTCCAGAGCATTCTGGAATGTTCTGTGGAAATTTCCAAAGGCAAGTAGGTATTTGGTGAGCGCGTTTCTCATGCATCATGATTCTACAAATTAATTTGCGAAGACAGCGCGACGTAGAGTGACTGCTGCTGCTATAGTTGTGTTCTGGGCTCGTGAGCCCCGCGGGATGATGTGGGGGAGAGGGGAAAACGCAATCTGAGTTACACAGCGAACGACTATGCAGCGAACAATGGAGACTTAGTCGGTATTCACCTGCTGCATTCAAATAGCCTATTTTGCTCATTTAAGAGCTTTTTTTTTAATTTATGGACGCTCTTTAACTGCTGTGGTCCGTAGCGTCCCATTCTATATTGGGCGTGAAAGGCCTCTTTATCAGGCTTGAGGTTCTTTTACGTGCCGTAAATCTACGACACGGGACCACCGGCTTTACTTCTCATCCGAAAGAAGCCATCTAAGGTTTTTTACGCCCGAAAAAATCCATCGACCTCCGCCGGATTTGAACCCGCGACCTCAGGAACTAGAGGCTAGCATGGTAACCACTGCACCACGGAGGACGACATCCAAATAGTTTCCTAATGTATCAGATACGGAATTAGCACGGCCACTAATATAAGATAGGCTGCATGTTATATTTCAACACCGTGTGTAACTGTGCGCAACTTTTGATTCATTAGGTGATCATGTCTGTATACTTGTGTGTATGTGTGCGCATTCCTACCTGGGTTCAAGAGCTTGGAACACATTTACACCGGAAGATTACAGACGTGTTGTATTCAATTTCCCAGCGAATGAAAGTCCCTACCCAGGACGGGCGGTAGCCCCGGACCCTGATTAGTTTACAAGATTGTCGATAAATAGCAGAAGCTGCTTAATTTCGTTTTATGCAGTGGCTGAAGACGCAACAAGAAACAAGAAAGCTTTGGCATCAGCTGAGTTTTTTTGTTGGAAGGAAGAAGTTGTCTTCTGAAAGTATTATTATTATTATTATTATTATTATTATTATTATTATTTGCTTTTCCGTTTGAATTACATATAATTATAGAATTATAAGCTATAAGGCTGACTCACAAAGACGCGGAACGGCTACTACAGTGGTTTCACTCTGGCCAGTTCAGTCAAGGTCATTCATGGTAATTTCCACTCTGGCTCTGTATATCTGTCTCCTTCTACAGCTTCCCCTCCAGTTCCTTCCTTCCTTCCTTCCTCAAAGCTTGAGATCAGATTTACAAAAAGATTCTACTGCCTCAACTATACTACTGCTACTGCAAGAGGGGAACTGAATAGAGTGAGGGCGGTTGCAAAGCGGGGAAAGTGCCATGAGTGAATTTGATGATCAACAATACAGAATATCATCTAGGAGTTCCGTCAATGAAAGAATAATAGCAATTAAAAAACGATTTCACAGTCAAGAGGACAGGGGAGAGTGATGATTTAAGCCATTCAAAAATAAGCAAATATGGTTTTAAGTATTAACTTCTGATTTTTAAAATGGAAACAATGTATTAATTCTAACGTAGTTGATAACCTGAAAAAAATAATATTAAGAAACGCGTTTGTTGCATTGCAATAGGTCACTTACATCCCAAGAGATTTTAACTTGAATTTGATGTTTTGAAATTCAACGAAAGAGATAAACTGGAAACCTTGTGATACTTCCAACGTAATCGATAACAGCGCAAATAACATTAAGAACCGCTTTTGTTACACTGTATGCGTCAATCAGTTGGTGATTAACTGCAACGTGAAGTTCGCGCTTGAGACTCCATGACGCGGTTGAACCTCAGAATGTGCTACTGATGTGCGTTTCGTTGTTGTCTCAAACGTCAACTGAGCGGTAGCGTCGTGGTCCGCATTCGGGAGGTCATGGTTTTTTGGAGAGGTTTCCCGGGTCGCTAGGCGAATACTGGAAAGGATCATGAAGTCCTCCGAATTTCCTGTCCCACCATTTCACCTCACCTTTCATCCGCTTGGTTTATTTCAGGGTTGTACGTATCAGCGGGAGGTCTCAGCCTGTGCATGGCAGGGGAAATTTATCTGTGGAATGGGGGCAGTTTCTGGGTTCCGGACCTCCCAGGGGATGTGTAAGCCCACAGGCGGGAGGACAGCCGGCTGTACCAGTGCCCATCCGGGGAGTTTAAATCTGTAAAGGTAGGGGCCCTGCCCTCTATCTGGCATGTCCCCTGGTCCGGCCTCCCTCTGTCCCCTCTCACCTCCCTCCCTCCGGGGCATACGTACAAAAGATCTACATAGGTTGACGTGCTAGGTCCCTCTCCGCGTTAAATCCTAATCCTGTCTCAGGAGTCAACTTCACGTTACAGTTTTTCGGGATTTAACTGACCTATTGTAGTGCAACAAACCAATTCTTATTTTAATAACATGGAAAGTAACACAATACGGGGTTTCCATTAAAAATATAAATTTAAGTTGAAAAACAAATTTGCTTAGGTTTTTTTAATTTCCTCTACCATCTACCTACATTAATGTGCCCCTCCCTTACCCTCATGCCTGCGAAAGTTCCTAATTTTGTTTCAGAGATATTCAGATGACTCACCAGGTATAAGGACTATAATAAAGAAGAAAGCATTGTTAGCCAGACCGTGTTTACGAGCTTTATTGTACACCGACGTGAATAAAAAGTGGCCATTTCCAGCTTCAGCTAAGGGACACTGGGACTGAATTTTCTAACTTTTTGTAATTTCAAAGCTATTTACTTGACAATTATCATCCTTAATATGAGTAAATAAAGAAGTGACTGTGACAAATCCCAAAACTCTAGCTCAATTAGTTTCTCAGGTAATAAATTGAATATCTTTAATGAGTGAAAAAAATTACAAACTTTCTAAAACTGACTACGCATTCAGATTTGTTAGAGAAGTATAATAGTGACGTTTTATAATACTTTAGTACAATGAAAATAAATGTAATGATTTGATTAAAGTTGATGTTATTAGTTGTAGAGAAAGAACTTTTACTTCCTCTACTACGTATAGTAAGTACGGGAAGTATTGTATTCCACCCAAAAATTCGATACCGAGATTTCACCGGAAATACATGTTTTGAGGTGGCCTGAACCCAAATAATGCAATTTTGGAAACATGTCCGTGCGTGTGGTGTCTGTAAATAACATAACTCAAAAATGAAAAGTGGGATAAACACCAAACTTGGTATTTGAGTTTAGTATCTTCCATGGATACAACATGAAGATTTTCAAGAAACTCCCCCATCCTATAATACCCTATACATGAAACATTTTTTCGAACATCTTGAATGTCTCAAAAATGGCTCTAATGGATTTGGTGAAAATTTCATATGTTTAAGACGTCTTTATAGCAAATGAAATGTATATCTTGAGTTTTCTGGGAATGTCCCCAGAAGTCCTCTTCATTCTGAATGGCTTTTGAATAACTGGTAAACCGTAAGAGATAGATAAAATTTTATTACACAAAAATATAGAGCTCCTTAAAGCACACAATTTATACCAAATACATTTTTTTGTGGAGTAAACCATTTCCGAGATATTCCCTGTTATTTGCTTGAATTTTCTAATACACTTTTTCTCAAATGGGGATTCGTTATTCGTTTTTTATGTCCTGGACATGTAAAGAGAATGTAATACTCCACATAGCAACCAGCTCTTAAAATATTTGACAATATATATTCCACTTGTACCTATAAGAAAATTAACAATAAGATAGTTTCTGCAAATGTTTATCTCGATTAACATGAAGTAAATTGAGAATAAGCGTTTGTAAAACTAGTTTGTACAAGAGTAGAGAAAGTCATGTAAGTGCAATTCATCATTTTTTTGTTTGTATGAAGTTATTTGAGTTAAAATTTTCCTTATTTTTCAATATAAATTAATTTTTGTAAGTTAATGAATAAAGCAATCATAAAATTCATGCTTGAATCTTCCGATAACGCATTTTAAATTGCGTGTGCAGATTTACATACATATCAGAGCAAAAATGACATGTAAGGAATAAATTTCACACACGAAAACGTAATACTGAGATAAAAACCATGCAGAAAGAGTCCAGTGGGGTTGAAAGGGAGCGCACGGACGATTTAAACATGTCGCTGGGCTTTTAAAAAAATGTTTGAACAAAATGATTCACGGGTGTTCATAGAATACTTATATGACATAATTCAAAAATCGAAGACTGTCATTTTCACCTAAAAACTCAGCCCCCGTGTTCCCTGAACCAATCTTTACCGAGCGAGATGGCTCCACGGTAATATGTAAGGCTCGCATTCGGGAGGTCCCTGATTCGATTCGTCGACCGACCATCCGACCTTGGGTTTTTCGTGGTTTTCCGTGCTCGGTAGGCGAATACTGTATTGGTTTCTCATCCACCACAATTTCCTTTCCATCATTTCCATTTCATTCCGTTTCCTTCTCATCTTTCAAGTGTGTTTCTAGGTTTCGTCGCGTATGGCGGTGTCGTACAGATGCCGCGGATGCTTGCTCAAAGGAAAGAGTACTCCTGTGGACACTAGAGGGCTGCTTGGTTGACGGGTCATTCGTCACCTTCTTTAGGCAGCTGCAACATTGGGACGGGTCTTTGAACCTGGAACTGTTAGGGACTTACGCACGTCTCTGTAGCTTGTAGCCTTCTGTGGTTCCTTGAATTCATCCCTTCCTCCTGTAGGGTGGTATCCAGAATAGATCTATGTAGGTCACAATGCACGAGGTGTCCCCTTCCGTTGTATAACCTATACCTATAACCAATCTTTGATTCCTACTAGCTGGTGTCAGTTCTCTATGTGACTGATCTGAAAAACAATTCAGGGGCACACAATCAATGGACGATGCTATAATACGTATTAAATGAAGGGGTGGTTCGGATACCGCTTCTATAAAAGTGTTTCACTACATTGGTATACAAGGAAAGACTAAACCAATACAACATGATTCGGCCTTCTAGAGGAAGGGGTGAGGAATTATTTGCATGTGTCGTTAAACTGGCCGACAGCTATGACATTTATATGAGAGCTTTCATCCGACATTATTTCTACGTTTTTATTACATTATATTTTTATTTTTATGCTAAAATTCAATTAAACATTGTCTTAACGGTACTCCGCTACTGAGAACACGGACAACTAGCTTATTATGTTACCCTTCGGCCATATTTTTGGGGGAGGTAAAGTACTCTGCCAATCCAGTGACTAGAATCAATTCAAGCGGCAGCGGTGGTCACGCTGGCGGAGGATGGAGCTACACTTCTCAGTACCAACATAAACAGCTATGTTCCATTATGGGCCAGATTTTATGCGCGCCAGTATGCATAAGCAACTTGACTGCGTGTTTGTGTTGAAATCCATCAGTTTTGCACGACTCACAGGATTATTCTGTTTCAGGGCCATTGCTGCTGGACCAGTATGGCGGGCAGGACGGTGACACTGAACGATACCAGTTTGATGTCCTTAACAGAAGTGGAGAGAAGAGTCCTCCAAAAGGTAGCCCTGGCAAAGCTGCAGGCTCTCAACCTGGGTGTTACCATTCGCATTCCGAGCGGTGAGTATACACACACACACACATATATATATATATATAATCTCATAACCATGCACGTGTACAATCTGTCTTGCATTCTGGTGTTTAGTACACATTTTAGGAAACAATGCTAAAAAGCCTACATTTTGAGCCAGCTCCCCACTTCTATGGATTTCAAACAAATTAAATCCATGAATGCTAGGGTTTGGTCGAAGTACTGAATCGATGGTTGCATTGAACACTGTACCAGGTAAGGAGTGGTGGTCCGCACATGATGCGTGGCCCCGCTGCCTGTTCCTGAGCACTTCTCGCTGGAGCAGCTCCAAGAACTGAAGTTATTTGATAGGAGTAAGAGTCCAGATTATAGAAAGGCCCCCAAAACTGGAGCAGAACATCCAAGTAGGCCAAAGTGGCCCTTTTTGCTTTTAAAGTGAACCATGGGAATGATGAGTGAGACATCCGAGACCAGATACGGGAGACAATGTGCGCAAAAGCATGTACAATGTCCCTCTTTTTTTGAATGGAGGAGAAAAAGATTTAATCACTAACCCCAGCCCCGATGGGAGTCGGAACTGGGAGTGTGGGACTCGCCAATAGTCGGCACTAAATACTCCTCCACCGGAAGGAAAATAGGAAGAAGGAGAAAGACTGGAGTAATGTGAAAGGTTGCGCGGTCCCGCATAGCACCCGCGTTAGTATTTGGAGAATGCTGTACTGTCGCCTGTGGACGGGAGCGGGTAAAGAAGTTTCTAGGTTGCAGCCATGAAACCTGACTGCAACACTAGTGAATTGAAGGAAATGTGGGTGATTGTAGGTGTAGGATTAGAAGATATTGTTTCTGGCTTTGATGTGTTGTAGCCGTCGTCTTCGTTCCTCAACGGAGTAACTAGTCGTTGGTGAATGTTGCTGTCAGGTTCTCTACGGTGTGGAGCCGGTTGTACAGTGTTTCCAGCCGGGCTGGAAGGTCGGTGCCAGTGGTCTGGTGGTGTAGATCTATGGTGTCCTTCAGGTCCTGTAGTGGGTCACTAACGGTTGCAGATAAAATGTATCCGGACGCCGGCCAGCCCTGCCCACAAGCCCCGAGCCCCGTAAGGTGCACAAATGCCCCCAGAAAGGGAATCCGCCATCAGTCCAACCGATATCAGGGAGAAACATACACCGCCCAGCTGCAACACACCGAACGCCGTCACCTGGTCCTACAACGCTAAAACAGTTGATGGGGACAGGAAATGTGTGGTAGAAGAGAAACCATCCCATCATTCGCCTACCGTACGGTGCTGAAAAGCTAATAATTATTAGTTTTGTTCTCCTACATTCATTTTTATTCCTATAAGCTCTGCTTCGATTCGACTAGCGATCTAGGAAGCCTGTTCTCATATATTTTCCTATCCACTATTGTAGGTTGGTAAAAACTCTAAAACTGGCGAGATTTGGTGACCTGTGAATTCAAATTATAAAAGAAGAGGTACTAGATCTAAGGCCGCATAATACAAAATGGTAAGACACTTCAGTGACTATACATGTACAAAAACATGGCGTCGCTCTTGTATAGTAATTATCTTACCGAATCCCCCTCTTGATTATACATTTTTAGGTAATTTAATTGAGCTTTCATTCAAGCTTGTTGCCATTATTATTCACTAATTTGTAAAACGATTGTCGAATAATAGCTACTGAAATTTAAAAATAGCAATGGGTAAAATTCATCAGGATTCGTTGAACTCTTAAATCTATAAATATATTACAGGAAACAGGTATATAGAAATTAATATAAGCAAACTTTATTAATTTTTCTCAATAAATTTATATTGTTATCCATAACAAGGTTGCTATTTATCCAACCTTTCTTTTTTTAACTATTTTCCGCGCGCGAACCTTTATATAAAATTCTTGTGTGTTACATTCAAGTGATTTTCTCTTTTTGTATAGCTTCTACAGGTATTATTACGAACGATTATTTTTCATGTTAACGTAGTTTGAAGAAGTAGTTTCATTACACATGTTATTGTAGATACAAGGGGGACAGAGGAGACCGGATAGATTTTTAAAGGATAGTCGGTATATGCAGGCCTAGAAATATATACGCTTTTTAGTGACATTGCGAGAAACAACTGAATATCGGCAGCACTTTAAGAAAAATGTCATTATAGAAAAATCAAACCAATAATAATGGATATCTCGAAAATGGCGAGTGGCATAAAAAGTTATTTGAGATAAATTGTGTATCTTAACGAGGTCTACATCTTTTGTGGAGTAGCTTTTGTCTACTACTTATGGTTTATCCATTAGATAAAATTATACAAAATTCCTTCCGATGCAGAAGACATCATAGTCTATTACCAGTAAATTCAATATATATATTTTTATTTGTCATCGAAATATATTAAACGTATGGTAGTTTAACCAAAATTATTAGAGCCAGTTGAGAAAATAAAACATATCGAAAATGTTTCCATGTAAAAGGAAGTGTGCAAATCGGATGTTTGGAAGGTACTGAATATAAGTCAAGCTTGGTATTTATCGGATTTTTTGCTTTTGAGTTATACTGTTCACACACACACACACACACACACACACACACACACACGGGCCTTTTTCTAAAAAATGCTTTCTGGGTTCAGGGTCCTCAAAACTTATATTTCCGAAAATCACTATACATTGAATTTGTTGGTAGAATGCAATACCTCCTCTACTACTATAGGTAAGTAATGGAGAAGGTTAAAATGCTTTTCCTAGATTCAGTAGGCCTCAAAACGTGTATTTCCAGAGAAACCTGGATATCAAATTTTGGGTGGAATACAACACTTCCTCTATTGCTATAGGTATGTAGTAGAGAAAGTAAAAATGCTTTTCTTTGGATTCAGTGGGCCTCAAAACGTGTATTTCCGGAGAAATCTGGATATCAAATTTTGGGTGGAATACAATACTTCCTCTATTATTGTAGATAAGTAATGGAGAAGGTTAAAATGCTTTTCTTGGATTCAGTAGGCCTCAAAACGTGTATTTCCAGAGAAAACCTGGATATCAAATTTTGGGTGGAATACAATACTTCCTCTATTATTGTAGATAAGTAATGGAGAAGGTTAAAATGCTTTTCTTGGATTCAGTAGGCCTCAAAACGTGTATTTCCAGAGAAACCTGGATATCAAATTTTGGGTGGAATACAATGATTCCTCTATTGCTATAGGTATATAGTAGAGAAAGTAAAAATACTTTTCTTTGGATTCAGCGGGCCTCAAAACGTGTATTTCTGGAGGAACCTAGATATCGAATTTTTGAGTGGAATATAATACATCCTCTACTACTATACGTAAGTAATGGAGAAAGTTAAAACGGTCTTCTTGGATTCAATGGGCGTCAAAACGTGTATTTCCGAAGAAACCTGTATATCGAATTTTTTAGTTAGAATACAATACTTCCTCTACTACTGTAGGTAAGTAATGGAGAAAGTTAAAATTCTTTTCTTGGATTCAGTTTGCCTAAAAACGTGTATTTCCGGAGAAACCTCGTAATCGAATTTTTGGATTGAATAAATACTTCCTCTACTACTGTAGGTAAGTAATGGAGAAAGTTAAAATTCTTTTCTTGGATTCAGTTTGCCTCAAAACGTGTATTTCCGTAGAAACCTCGATATCGAATTTTTGGATTGAATAAATACTTCCTCTACTATTGTAGGTAAGTAATGGAGAAAGTTCAAATGGTTTTCTTGGATTCAGTGGGCGTCAAAACGTGTATTTCCGAAGAAACCTCGATATCGAATTTTTGGATTGAATAAATACTTCCTCTACTACTGTAGGTAAATAGTAGAGAAAGTAGTTAATTATTCAAGTGACCATAAGGTAAATGGAACGGTCTGGAGGTATGTTATATCGTGAAGCAGTTTCTGCAGAACTCAGGAGTATCAAAACATGGTACTCTCGTAGGATCTTCCGCAGCGCTGCGCTCTTTCATAATCGTCCCCATGAAGTTGTTGGACGAGCACCAAGCGATAGGGATGCCAGCGGTTCTCTTTGAGATCCACGGATGGCTTAAGAGTACTAACATCACCTCAGTTCATAGCGATCAAAGGGCGGCCAGTGCCTCATTGGGCACGCCGATAGTCAAGCGATGGATCGCTCCAACTTAGTAACGTCATGTCGAAAACGTTCACACATTGCTCAAAACGAAATTATTATCCACTGCACATTTTCACAATGTATCGTTACACAAACTTGAAACGCGCTAGCAACAAAATAATCTCTAGCTTTCACTGCTGACTTGGCCAGCCTGTTTTTCTTTCTCTCTCTCTCTCTTCCTTCCTTCCATTTATACCACGCTTTTAACTGACCGGTCATATTGGCGGCCTTTTACCTTTGGAACATACTGCCTATCGGCAACTGTGTTAATATGTATGCACTTGTCACTGCATTTCTGGTTTTTATGCATTAAATCGCATGCACATTCAGACTTTCATTCATACTTCTAGACACAGGGGCATCCCCGCCAAGAATCGAACTCGGGATCCCTCGCACCTTGCATTTTTATTTGGGTTTGGTTGGTTTTTTACTTTCTATACAAAGGGTGATTTATGAAGAACGGACACATTTCTTTCTTTAATTATTCTGTTTAAAATTCACTCAATGCCCCAATTTTAGCACCAAATTAAGCGGAAAGTTCTGGAATTTTTATTGCCTGTCACTAGATGCGCAGATGTTCATGTTTTATTCGTAATTGTAGTTTTATTGTCCGCAACTGCTTTTGAGATTTTGTTCTAGTCAACGTGAAAATGGAGTACACATTAAATGAACGACTCTTCCTTGCAAAGCAATACTGGATTACGAATCCCATTACAGCTACTCAAAGGGCATACCAGAGAGAATTTGGTGTTCGGAATCCTCCCCAAAGAAACACAATATTGTGACTGGTAAACAAATTGGAAACAACTGGATTCTGGTGAGTGAAAAAGGCAAAACTCGTTCATCTAGGCTTCCCACGGTTGTTGTTGTTGACGTAAGAACACGACTGGATCAGTCAGCCAAAAAATTATTAAGACGTTTGGCGCAGGAGACAGGGTACAGCTACTCAATGTGTCAGAGAGCTGTGAAAAGTGCAGATCTAAAGCCTGTTCTCCATCGGTTACAGGTACCAGATAAGGGTAGACGACTGAGTTATTGTCGTTGGTTTCAGGCGTTCATTGTGCAAAGTCCTGCCATATTGTCCATCACGTGTTTCAAGATGAAGCATGGTTCCATTTATCCGGCTATGTGACTCAAGTAACTCACGCTATTGGGCCAGCAAAAATCCACATGTTATTCATGAAGCACC
The DNA here is from genome assembly GCA_030765065.1 of Deroplatys truncata. Taxonomy (NCBI): domain Eukaryota; kingdom Metazoa; phylum Arthropoda; class Insecta; order Mantodea; family Mantidae; genus Deroplatys; species Deroplatys truncata. The sequence goes on along the minus strand of CM060987.1, from coordinate 177,187,840 downwards.
TATGCACCCGGTTAAAATCGGAGTTTGGTGCGCAATATTCGCATAGAATAGTGGGACCAATATTTTTTTAAAACAATGTGAACACTGCAGAGTACCGACGGATTTTCATGGCGTTTTCTGAGTAACTAGACGATGTAGAGCTGAGTCAAGGGTATTTTCAGCAGGACGGCGCTACATGCCATACATCAAATGAATCCATGGCACTAATTACAAGTTTCTTTGACGACGGATAATTCCTAAGAACCTGTGGCCACCGAGATCTCCGGATTTGACATCACCGGACTTCTTTCTATGGGGTTACTTAAATGACAGGGTTTATGCCACACGTCTCCAGACATTGGACGATCTGAAGTATAACATTACACAGGAGATTCAAGCTATTGACAACAGAGTCGGTCAGTAACATGGAACGACGTGTTGAGTTGTGCCTTATGCAGGATGGAGTACATTTTCAACATTTACTATAGAGGTAAATAATCTCCCAAAATTCCTCTGCATTTCGTGTATAATAAGTTCTCGCTAGCATAACTCGTTTTGAAACAATTAAAGAAATAAATGTGTCAGTTCTTCATAAATCACCCTGTAGTAGAACGAGGTGGCGCCGCAATAATTATCAATAGTTATTTTATTCAAATTATAATTATTATTTCTGCAATTATTGGTGCTGAGCGATTCGCATTCGGGAGGTCCTGGGTTTGATCCCTGGCGACCACCCACTCTGACCCATAGGTTTTTCAGGAGTTCCCCGAGTCGACAGGCGAATGCTGTGGTAGTTTCTTTTATACCACGATTTTATTTCACTTTCATTCCGTTTCCTTTTCATCTTTCAGGTATACTTCTAGGTTTCGTGGCGTTGACGGTGCCGGACAGATGGTGCGGATGCTTGTTCAATGGAAAGAATACTCCCCCTGGATACCAAAGGGCTGGGCGGTTAAGGGTCGTTCACCGCCCTTTCTAGGCAGCTCCATAAGTGGCACTGGTCCGCGAGTTTAGTAATATTGAGGACTTACGCGCGTCTCTGTGGCCGTAGTCTCCTGTGATTCCTTCACTTCATCCCTTCCTCCTGGGGCATGGTAGCCACAATAGCTCTACGCAGGTCACAGTGCGCGTGAGGTCCCCCTCTTTTGAACACCCTACATCCTATACTAACAAGATTAAGTATTGTATTCCACCCAAAACTTCTATACCAAGATTTCACCTGAAATATACGTTTTGAGAGTCATTGAACCCAAAAGAGCATTTCAAAAAAGTTCTAGTTGTGTGTGTGAATAGTATTAATAAAACACATTGTAGTTAGATCAGTGTCTTGTAAGGATGCGATACGAAAATTTTCAAAACTACCCTTTACATGGAGAAATTTTTGTTAGTTTTTATTTTCTCAGCATTAAAATACCATATGTTTATGATATTTGCATGAAAAATGAAATGTACACTTGAATTTTCTGCGCATAGTCTGTGAAGTCCTCTTCATTCTGAATGACTTTTGGATGATTCGCATACGTAAGAGAGAGACAAAATCTTACTGTACAAAAAAACGTAGATCTCGTTAAAGCTCACAATTTATTTCAAACAAAATTTTTTGTCACATTAGCCACTTCCGAGATATTTTTTGTTATTGGTTTGGACTTTGAAATACTTGTTCTCTACTAGTTATCTATAGTAAGTAGAGGAACTATTGCAATTGATCCAAAAATTCGATACCGAAAATACACCTTTGAAGGCACCCTAAATCCAAAAAAGAACTTTTAGAAAAAGGTGTTTGTGTGTGCGTTTGTATCTGTGTGTCTGTAAACAAAAGAACTAAAACACGAACATTCGGTTAAATATACCATACTAGGTTTTAAATTCAGCGTCCTCCAAGAATGCGACAGCAAGATTTTCAATACTTTTTGGCACATTCCCAGAAAATTCAAGATATACATTTCATTTATCATGAAAGTATCTTAAATATGTGAGATTTTTTCAAAACCGTTATAGCCATTTTTGAGTAAATCAAAATTTTCGAAAAATGTTCCATGTAAAGACTAGTCTGGTGTGAGAGGATTTTCTTGAAAATCTTCGTGTCGCATCTCTGGAAGATGCTGAACTTAAATACCAAGTTTGGTGTTTATCCGACTGTTCGTTTTTGGGTTATGCTGTTCACAGACACCCATACACGCGGGCCTTTTTCTAAAAACCTAATGTGTTACATTCACATAACTTTATCTACCCTCTATCGTCTATTGGTGGGTATACAAATTATTCTTGCGAAAGTTTATTGCTCTATCTGCCTCATTATAACCCAAATAAACGTTTGAAGAAATAGCTACATTACACATTTCGTTAGGATACAAAGACAACAGCGATAATCAAATGTTGAAGAAATGGATGATAGACGCTGGCCTTAAAATTCCATACTGTTATCGCCAGAAACAACTGAAAATCTATGGGGCTTAAAAAGAATGACAAAGTATTGAACAAATCCAACCATTAATAGCGAATATCTCGGAAATGACTAATGCCACAAAAAATTATTTGAAATAAATTGTGTTTTAAAGACTTCTAAATATTTTGTGTAGTACGTTTTTGTCTATCGCTTAACGTCTAGCAGTTATACAATATTATACAAAAATTCCTTCCGAATGAAGAAGACTTTACAGGCTATTTCCAGAAAATTCAAAATATACATTTTACTTTCATGTAAATATATTTAATGCGTGACATTTTAATCAAAATCGTAGTCATTTTTAGAAAATAAAAAATTTCTAAAAATGTTCCATGTAAAGGGTAGCTTGGGGTGGCAAGATTTTCTTCAAAATTTTCATGTCGCATCTCTGGAAAGTACTGGACCTAAATACGGAGTTTGATATTTATCCCACTTTTTGTTTTTGAGTTACGTTCACACACACACACACACACACACGTGCACACACGGAGCTTTCTTAAAAATGCCTTTTTGGATTCAGAGGCCTGAAAACATGTAGTTTCCGTGAAATATCGATATCAAATTTTTGTGTGGAATGGAATACTTTCTCTATCTACTATATACATAAGTGGTAGAGAAAGTAAAAACTGTGAATGTTCATTATTTTACATCTCCTGGTTAAATCGCCTTCTGAGAGGATGGCCCCTATACTCGGTGTAATTGGTTTGGATACATTAGGCATCATAAGTATAAGTGTGTAACGAAAATAAATGTACGCGTAACATATTTTGGATGCATGCGGTTAGTCTAATATATTTGATGCCTTATTCTTTGCAGAATCTGTGACAACCGTTTCTGGGCATAAACCGAAGAGAAGAGCCTACCTTCTCAAGAGGAAAGCTTTGACAACCGGCTTCTTCGATACCGCCAGGAGTAAAGAAGAGAAAGAAAAAGGTAAGCGGAAGATGTTCTTTTGCAAGCCTCCAAACCTTACCTATTAGTTTTATCCCCCTTTATATGCTGCCTTTAACATCCAAGATCATATCAACAGCTTTGCTTTTTGAACAACTGCACATTGGAGTGATGTTCATTTGTTCTACTAAGGTATTAATCTTTGGGTTTTTTATTTAAACACTATGCCAGGTGAGTCAGCTGTCCCTATTCATTTTTACTTTCTCTACTACGTATAGTAAATAGAAGTATTGTATTCCACCCAAAAATTCGATACCGAGATTTCACCTGAAATACATGTTTTGAGACCCCCTGAATCCAAAAAAAGCATTTTTGGAAACGTCCGTGTGTCTGTCTCTGTGTGTGTGTGTCTGTCTGTGAACAGCATAACTCAGAAACGAACAGTCGGATAAACACCAAACTTGGTATTTAGGTTCAGTATCTTCCAAGGATGCGACACGAAGGTTTTCAAGAAAATCCCCCAACCCAGACTACCGTTTACATGGAAGATTTTTCGAAACTTTTAATTTTCTCAAAAATGGCTCTAACGATTTTGATTAAAATATCATATGTTTAAGATATTTGCATGACAAATAAAATGTATATCTTGAATTTCCTGGGAATGTCCCCAAAAGTGTTCTTCATTGTGAACGACTTTTGCATAACTGGTAAACCATAAGAGATAGACAAAATTTTACTACACAAAAAATGTAGACCGCGTTAAAATACACAATTTATGTCATTTACATTTTTATTTGTTGAGTGAACCATTTTCGAGATATTGCTTGTTATTCCCTTAAATTTTTCAATACTTATTTTCTCGAATGGGAATTCGTTATTCATTTTTTTTTGTCTTGGATATGCAAAGAGTATTAATTTGTGGGAAAGGGAATGGTGCTGCACCTAGCAACCAGCTATTAAGAGATATGTATGTGCTTAAAGGCTACTGTATTTCTATATTACCCTTGTAAATATATATTCACCTTATATCTACAAGAAAATTAGCAATAAGATAGAGTCTGCAAATGTTTATCTCGATTAACATGAAGTAGATGGAGAATAAGCGTTTGTATAAATAGTTTATACAAGAGTAGAGGAAGTCATGTGAGTGTAAGACATCAGATTTTTGAATGTATGCAACGTGCTAAGCGACGTATTGTCACGAACATGAAACGGCGACGTGGGGGATAGCTATGTGAGGGTGATAAAAGGAAGGCAGATGGTAGAGTCATGACAACTACGGGACTTAAATTAAGCTAATATATTAAGAAAGATTAAGTAATTCGTTGGTTGCGCATGTTTGGTTTACAAAGCAATATATTCCGTTAATCCTGGTCAATGTTATTCTGATTGTGGGGCTACTAATACAAAGCCTTACCTTAAGTAATGTGTCATGGTGTGTCTAGGCGAGGTAGGAGATGAATGAGTCGAAGTGGTAGCCGGTTGAGCCCGGAGCGACGCCTCAAGACGCACACAACAATGTAGAAGTACCCCAACAAGACGGTCGGGTCTACAGTCTCTTAAATAGATTTAGCGGCGTCCCGGAAGGGCATTACAACATGGTGGCCGATCTCCCAATATGGAGAACCAACGCCTGATAGTGGGTAGACTTAGCCAATCAACACCAAATGCTTAAATGTTCTAGAATATCCGGTGTGACGTCAAAGTGCGAATGTGCACGTAGACCAAAGGAAGTTGGTGGCATCAAAAAGTCCACTGGGAGTGCCATCGGAAGAGGCTAGTCACTTCCAAAGCTTGCATTTTTCCAAGAATATGTAAGAATCAAATCCCAATAAATCCAGATTAATTGATTCTTAATTAATAAAATAGTACTAAAACAATATAAGTTAAACTCTCGCCAATGACACATGCGACAATATTTGGCTTATGCCTTCCTTGAATGCTTTCTAATCACTGATTTGCATAACACTTTATAGAGGAGGAACTGATAACTCAGTGCATAAGTGTTTTACAGGACAGAATGCAATCGCTATGTATGTCGATACAAAATATCCCACTCTGATACTGGGAACTGCAATAGCACTTTTAGCCAATTTTACAAACTTTTATTATTTAGCATACATTCATGCACACCTTTGAAAACGCCCCTGAAGGAACAACCTATCACGTGCATCGGTTGACAAAACCATTTGAAAACAAAATTGCATATCTACACAGTGCGACCAATTGGATTTAAGCCGTCAGTCAACGTTGTACAGCCTTGTCAAAAAATGCTAAGTATTAGTTAGATAATTTCTCGTATGTCACAAATTACGGCGTATTTCAGATCACACAGTAATTTAATGACTGATGCAGTTTATTTGTTTGAATTAAAACTACCAAACCTAGCTCAAAACACTGTATGACGCTGCAAGATTCGAGGTGGGGTGTAGTTCTGCGATTACTAATTCATGTAGGAACCCCACCTCCCAAGGTAGCACTGGCCCAATGGTATCATCATGGTTGCTTTAACACTGTGCCACTTCAGTTCCGGTTCAAATCCTTCGGGTTAAGTTTAAACCTTTTATTACCTTTTGTTTTATCTCTTTGGGCCTACAATTTGATATTATGATATAAATAAAAATTTTGATAACATAAGTGTGTACAAAATAGAATAACCGTAATGTTTTCCACCGCAAAGAATAAAAACCGCAAAACCCAAATCATCTACGGGCACACTCATACGTGAAGAATGCAAGCAGATTACACCGCGCATGTTACAGCATGCAGGAAGGTCTCTCTGCCAACGTACACAAATATGCATTGATGAAGGGGTTCGTCATTTTGAACATTTACTTCGTTGATGAAATCCACGTTCTTTAACAATTTATTATTCTATTTACCCGTGAACTTAGCATATTTACAGCTCCTTTGTCAATAGAAGAAGTGAAACATAAGATTTAAACACGAAACAAAAACTACTATATTTAATATCGTCGATATGCGCCCAAAAGAATGTAAGCTAACTACGTAACACGGTTTACAACACTAGATACGGTACGGATTATTAGGATAAACATGATACACAATTATCTGATTGTAATACTTGTGTCTTTGAGAGCCAATAACAAAAATACATAAATTAGCACACTAAAATACAGAAAATAAACGCAAGGAGAAAAAGAAAGAAGCAAAAGTATTTGTTATTTGTATCATTCGAACCTCCAAAGCTAACCTTTGCTTCACCACATTCCGGCAGCTAACCCACTCTGCCAGAACCCATGTAGTCTGTCCTGCTCTTCGGGAAAACATTCCTCTATCTCCTTGTAAGCATTATATCCATGAAACGCCGTTTTTAAGGTTTTCGCAGCTCTTTGGTTCTTATTCAGGCCTTTAATCATTAATGCTAATTGCATATAGTACCGAATAGAAGGGCAGAGCTACAATAAAAGTTTATTTGCTAAAAGGGTCAATGTTTTCAAATTAGGCTATAAACTGCGGGTTGCATAGATACGAATACCTAGGGGCAGCTGACTCACCTGGTATATCTTACACACATTCACACTCTGACTCACACTTCCTGACTCTAGGGAGGATGGGGAATAGTCCCGGTTAAAGAAAAGTCCCCACCCTCCAGCCTGGAACTGAACACGGGACCTCTGGATTTGGAAGATTAGTATGCTAGCCACAAGACCGTAGAAGCAATCATTAGTTACCAACATTATTGAGGATTCTTTTCACTATCCCTACTGCTTTTCTAAAGTGCAGGAAGTACTGCATTCGTCCAAAAAAATTCCGTATCGAGATATGACCGGAAATACATGTTTTGAGTCCCCTGAATCCAAAAAAGAAAGCTTTTTACTTACTCTACATATGTTTAAGATATTTTATTACAAATAAAATGTATATCTTGAATTTCCCGGGAATGTCTCCAAAAGTATTCTTCATTGTGAACGACTTTTGTATAACTGGTAAACCATAAGAGATAGACAACATTTTACTACACAAAAAATGTAGATCGTGTTAAAATACATAATTTATGTCATATACATTTTTTTTGTTGAGTGAACCATTTTCGAGATATTACTTGTTATTCCCTTAAAATTTTCAATACTTATTTTCTCAAATGGGAATTCGTTATTCATTGTTTTGTCTTAGATATGCAAAGAGTATTAATCTGTGGCAAAGGGAATGGTGCTGCACCTAGCAACCAGCTATTAAGAGATATGTATATGCTTAAAGGCTACTGTTTTTCTATATTGCCCTTGTAAATATATTTTCCCCTTACATCTACAAGAAAATTAGCAATAAGATAGAGTCTGCAAATGTTTATCTCGATTAACATGAAGTAGATGGAGAAAGAGCGTTTGTAAAAATAGTTTGTACAAGAGTGGAGAAAGTCATGTGAGTGTAACACATCAGATTTTTTTATAAAGGTTCGTCTGTGTGCGAACTGCTTCACTCAGTCAGCTAATACCAAACTTGGTATTTAAGTTCAGCTTCTTCCAAAGATGCCCTCACCCTAAATTACCCTTTCATTATTAATGATTTTCTCAAAAATGGCTCTAGCGATTTTGATTAAAAGAGCATATGTATAAAATATTTGTATGACACATAAAACATATATCTTGAATTTTCTGGGAATAGTTTGTGAAGTCCTGTTTATTCTGAGTGACATTGATAAACCGTAACAGGTAGACAAAAATCTTACCACAGCAAAAATATTTCCGGTTTTACAATGTATAAACATTTTTCCCGCCACCAACACTACAGTTTTTAACATCTTATTATTACTTTCTCTACTACGTATAGTAAGTAGGGGAAGTATTGTATTCCACCCAAAAATTCGATACCGAGATTTCACTGGAAACATATGTTTTGAGACCCCCTGAATCCAAAAAAAGCATTTTTGGAAACATATCCGTGTGTGTGTCTGTGTTTTTGACCAGCATAACTCAGAAACGAACAGTCGGATAAAAACCAAACTTGGTACTTAGGTTCAATATCTTCCAGAGAGGCGACACGAAGGTTTTAAAGAAAATCCCCCCACCCCAGATTACCCTTTACATGGAACATTTTTAGAAAATTTTAATTCTCTCAAAAATGGCTCTAATTATTTTGATTAAAATATCATATATTTAAGATATTTTTATGACAAATAAAATGTATATCTTGAATTTTCTGGGGATGTCTCCAAAAGTATTCTTCATTGTGAACGACTTTTGCATAACTGGTAAACCATAAGAGATAGACAAAATTTTACTACACAAAAAATGTAGATCGCGTTAAAACACACAATTTATATCATATACATTTCTTTCGTTGAATGAACCATTTTCGAGATATTGCTTGTTATTCCCTTAAATTTATACTTTTTCTCATATTCGTTATTCATTTTTTTTGTCCTGGTAATGCAAAGAGAATGGAATACGCCACATAGCAACCAGCTCTTAAAATATTTGACTATCGCTTAAAGCCTACCAATTCCCCTTGCATCTACAAGAAAATTAGCAATAAGATTAACATCTCGATTAACATGAAACATATGGAAAATAAGCGTTTGTAAAAATAGTTTGCACAAGGGTAGAGAAAGTCATGTGAGTGTAACACATCAGATTTTTGCCTTCCTCATTTTCGCAATCCATCACTACTCCTCTAATTCCTTGAATTCACGTGCTATTGGTGTTGCTTTGCTCCTCCTTTCCTGTTGGCATCCACTCCATTATTCTTTTGGATAATCTTTCATCTCCCATTATTTTAGCGTGCCCATACCATTCTAATAGTTTCTGTTGATTAAAATATAAAATTGAGTTTTGAACATTCAAAGAAGTGCTATAATCTATGCCTCTATAATTATTGGCAACAGAAATGGATTATTGGAGATCTCCTAGTATATCTAAAAGAGAAAAAAATAGAAATTAGATTATAAAAGAAAGTTTTTTATGGGAGAGAGAGTAGAGAAAGTCACCCGAATGCAACGCATAAGAATGTGTTGGGAAGAATGTGCAAATTCTTGTTCTGTTCAACGTTTACGTCGTTTTTAAACAACACCCTTGAGAAGTCCATGTCTAGCCAAGACCGATGAAGTAAAGATTCCGAGAATCCCCGCCCACATTAATATCAAGAATGTGTTTCTTGCTGTAGCGCAGCATACAGTATTAAACGCTTTATTCTTGGTTAAACAGTCTTGTTTAACATTTTAATTCCAAAGATAACACGTCGAGAAGATTCTGTACTACGCTCATATGAACTCAGCTGAATAAAGTAAACAGTTTTAAGGTTAATTTACACTAAATGTTGGCAATTCTGACGTATGAACTCCCATTGACGTCACTTTGTCCTGGTTTCGGACATTGGCCCGTTAGTGTAACGTAACGTTATTTAAAGAAGCGTTGCAGTGAAATCGGAAGTAGGGCATCCCTGGGAACAATGCTTGATTCAAGGCATTTATATCTCCAAGGGTGGCGTGATCGAGCGAGGTAACGTGTGAGGCTCGCATTCGGGAGCTTTCGGGTTCGATTCCCGTCGGGTTGGCCACTCTAACCTTGGGTTTTCTCGTGGTTTCCTAAAGCCGGTAGGCGAATGATGCCACAAATTTCCTGTCCTTCATTTCCTGTCTCCAACCTCACTTTTCATCTTTTACATCCTCATATGCTTCAGGGTTGTAGGACCAGGCAACGGCGGTTGGTGCGTTGCGGTGAGACGGTAAATTTTGCGTTGTAAGAAAATTATGCATGTCGTTATACTTAAAAAGGGAACAGCGAGAGTCAAACATTCTAGAACGGGACGCTATACGCTGCCTTAAAATTCCATTCTGTTTCCATGACATCGCCAGAAACAATTGAAAATCAACCGGACTTTAAAGGAATGGCTAAGTATTGAACAATTCGAGCCTGGACTGGTCCCGAAACTTAAGTGCCTGTTGTGTAAGGCGTCCCGGGTTCTATTCCAGACTGGGGTGGGAATTTCTTTTTAGCCAAAATTATCCCCTATCGTCCTCAGTGTCTGGAAGTATGAATGAGAGTGTGAATGTGTGTTTGATCTAATGATTAATCCCTATCCTCCCCAGTGTCTGGAAGTGTGAATGAGAGTGTGAATGTGTGTATGATCTAATGATTAATCCCTTTCCTCCCCAGTGTCTGGAAGTGTGAATGAGAGTGTGAAGGTGTGTATGATCTAATGATTAATCCCTATCCTCCCCAGTGTCTGGAAGTATGAATGAGAGTGTGGAGGTGTGTATGATCTAATGATTAATCCCTATCCTCCCCAGTGTCTGGAAGTGTGAATGAGAGTGTGAATGTGTGTATGATCTAATGATTAATCCCTATCCTTCTCAGTGTCTGGAAGTATGAATGAGAGTGTGAATGTGTGTATGATCTAATGATTAATCCCTATCCTCCCCAGTGTCTGGAAGTGTGAATGAGAGTGTGAAGGTGTGTATGATCTAATGATTAATCCCTATCCTCCCCAGTGTCTGGAAGTATGAATGAGAGTGTGGAGGTGTGTATGATCTAATGATTAATCCCTATCCTCCCCAGTGTCTGGAAGTGTGAATGAGAGTGTGAATGTGTGTATGATCTAATGATTAATCCCTATCCTCCCCAGAGTCTGGAAGTATGAATGAGAGTGTGAATGTGTGTATGATCTAATGATTAATCCCTATCCTCCCCAGTGTCTGGAAGTGTGAATGAGAGTGTGAAGGTGTGTATGATCTAATGATTAATCCCTATCCTCCCCAGTGTCTGGAAGTATGAATGAGAGTGTGAAGGTGTGTATGATCTAATGATTATCCCCTATCCTCCCCAGAGTCTGGAAGTATGAATGAGAGTGTGAATGTGTGTATGATCTAATGATTAATCCCTATCCTCCCCAGTGTCTGGAAGTATGAATGAGAGTGTGAATGTGTGTATGATCTAATGATTAATCCCTATCCTCCCCAGTGTCTGGAAGTATGAATAAGAGTGTGAATGTGTGTATGATCTAATGATTATCCCCTATCCTCCCCAGAGTCTGGAAGTATGAATGAGAGTGTGAATGTGTGTATGATCTAATGATTAATCCCTATCCTCCCCAGTGTCTGGAAGTGTGAATGAGAGTGTGAAGGTGTGTATGATCTAATGATTATCCCCTATCCTCCCCAGAGTCTGGAAGTATGAATGAGAGTGTGAATGTGTGTATGATCTAATGATTAATCCCTATCCTCCCCAGTGTCTGGAAGTATGAATGAGAGTGTGAATGTGTGTATGATCTAATGATTAATCCCTATCCTCCCCAGTGTCTGGAAGTATGAATAAGAGTGTGAATGTGTGTATGATCTAATGATTATCCCCTATCCTCCCCAGAGTCTGGAAGTATGAATGAGAGTGTGAATGTGTGTATGATCTAATGATTAATCCCTATCCTCCCCAGTGTCTGGAAGTGTGAATGAGAGTGTGAATGTGTGTATGATCTAATGATTAATCCCTATCCTCCCCAGTGTCTGGAAGTATGAATGAGAGTGTGAATGTGTATATGATCTAATGATTAATCCCTATCCTCCCCAGTGTCTGGAAGTATGAATGAGAGTGTGAATGTGTGAATGACCTAATGAACAAAACCCAAACAGTACAAGAAACCAAACGACAAGAGAATACGAGTTAACACCATTGCCAACAGGCAATAAGTCCCAAAGGAGAACTCTGCCGATAAGACCAATATAGTTAACGGCAGGATATAAATGGAACTTAAAACAATCTGATGTGTTACACTCACATGACTTTCTCTACTCTTGTACAAACTACTTTTACAAATGCTTGTTCTCCATATGCTTCATGTTAATCGAGATATCGAGATGTTAATCTTATTGCTAATTTTCTTGTAGATGCAAGGGGAATATGGTAGGTTATAAGCGATAGTCAAATCTTTTAAGAGCTGGTTGCTATGTGCAGTATTCCATTCTTTTTGCATTACCAAGACAAAAAAAATGAATAACGAATTTCTATTTGAGAAAAAGTTTAAGTATTGGAAAATTTAAGGCAGTAACAAGCAATATCTCGAAAATGGTTCACTCAACAAAAAAAGTGTATATAACATAATTGTGCATTTTAACGCGATCTACATTTTTGTGTAGTAAACGTTTGTCCATCTCTTATGGTTTACCAGTTATGCAAAAGTCGTTCACAATGAAGAATACTTTTGGAGAAATTCCCAGAAAATTCAAGATATATACATTTCATTTGTCATGAAAATATCTTAAACATATGATATTTTAACCAAAATCGTTAGAGCCATAAAAAACTTCGAAAAATATTCCATGTAAAGGGTAGTTTGGGATGGAGTGATTTTATTGAAAATCTTCGTGTCGTATCTTTGGAATGTGCTGAACTTAAATATCAAGTTTGGTATTTATCCAACTTTTCCTTTGTTAGTTATGCTCTTCACAGCTACACACCGACATGCACAGACTTTTTTCTAAAAATGCTTTCTTATTACTCAGCGGTCCTCAAAACATGTATTTCCGATGAAATCTCGTTATCAAATTTTTGGGTGGGATGCAGTACCCCTCTATGTACCATTTACGTGTTAGAGAAAGTAAAAATTTAAACCTGGAGGAACTTCCCGACAACATACGTGGATGGTGTTTCGAAAATAATTGAAATAATGCCCAAACTGTTCGAAGGAATAGATTCAGTGTGTGACGACAATAGTTTAATAGCAAATTTCATCGGAAATAACGGGAACTTCATAAATACTGTAGCATTTGATGTACCAGTGCTAGTGATTTGGAAAGTGAATTGGGCCGAGGTTTGGACATTTCGGAAGATAATAACCCTCGTGTCGTCTCGAGTAATTATTGCTGGAAGTTCAAAGCACGGTAAGTAAAACAATTGTTAAAATAAATACATACATTAGAAGCAAAGGGGTAGCAGCATACTTTTGTTACTTCAGAAAAGGTTTCATTTAGGATTGAGTTATAAAAAGCACTAAAATACCTATAGAAGAGTATAACTATTATTCTTTCCAAAGGTAATAATAACCGACTCTTCATTTTTGAGTTACAGTGTTCAGACACACACAAGACCTATTTCTGAAACGCCTTTTATGGATTCAGGTGCTCTCAAAACGTGTATTTCTGGGGAAATCTTGGTATTGAATTTTTGGGTAGAGTGCAACACTTCCTCTACTTACTATAGGCAATCGAGCGGGATGGCTCAGGCGGTAACATCGGGAGGTCTTGGGTTCGATTCCCGAGACCTACCTTCCTGTCCATTGGTTTTTTGGGGTTTCCCCGGGTCGCTTGGCGAATGCTGGAAAGAATCATTACATCCCCCGAATTACCTGCCCCTTCATTTCACCTCCATTCTCATTACACTTCACCTTTCATCTGCTTAGTTTGTTTGAAAGTGATGGAGGGTGTTTCGGCATTGCATGGTAGGGAAAAAGGATGCTCTATGCAACCTTTCGTTCCCCGGAACGAGGCGATCTCCGAGTCCCGGACTCCCTAGTGGGATGTGTAAGCCTGCAGCGAGGAGGGGAGCCGGTTGCACAAGCTGCAGTGTCGTGCCTCCTGATCCGGCCGCCCTCTGTCTCCTCTTACCTCACCTCTCCCTCCCAGGGGCACCCCGTCAAGGGCTTCAGGCACAAAGGATCTTGTAGGACGATATGCTAAATCCCTCCCCTTCCGAATGTAGTCCTACTCCTACTAGGTATAGGTAAGTAGTAGAGAAAATAAAAAGGGCGAGATTTGCTGATCTGCAAAGTCAAAAAGTAAGAAATACAAAAAGGTAAGACACTTCAGTGACTATACTATAAGCACAAAAAATGGCATCGTTCTCACACTGTAATTATCTTACCGATCCCCCCTCTTGCTTATAATGCGGTTCCCCTCCCGTATATGTCATAACGTTTCTATTATACAAATTTACGAAATCGAGGATTGAAAGCGCATACATAATAATCCGGAGTGAAAAAGGAACGAGGTAAGGATTAGATGTTGTCCAAACCAAGTCGTCCTCCGTGGTGTAGTGGCTCCATGCTAGCCTCTAGTTCATGAGGTCGCGGGTTCAAACCCGGCGGAGGGAAATGGATTTTTTCGGGTGTAAAAATCCTTAGCATGGCTTCCTTCGGAAGGAAAGTAAAGCTGGTGGTCCCGCGTCGTATATTTACGGCACGTAAAAGAACCTCAAGCCTGATAAAGAGGCCTCTGAGCAAAATTTCTGGTCTTTCACGTCCAATATAGAATGGGACGCTAAGAACCACAGTAAATAAATAAAGAAAGAAAGAAACCTCCAACGCAGCCGACTAGCCTTCTTTGTGACAGCAATTATATAGGAGAAACTGACGCCATTTTGAAGTGGAAGGTAGTATAAACCGCTAAATCAACAAACCTGGATTCTTGGGGTTTAGCGTCACAGATCCAACGGCTAAGCTCTGTCTTTACTCCTCTACTCCTCTTCCGCGGCGGCCTTGGACTGGGTGAGAATTGGCAAGTCATGGGTACGGAACACTCCCCGTAGGGGGGTCCCGACCCCTTCAGCTGCCTTGGTGTGAGCGCTGCGGACCCCTAGCATTCGTGGTACTTCTGACATTACTAGAAGTACACCGGGCAGAACATTCGAGCCCCTCCCGTGAAGGAGTTGTTCGGATTGAGTTGGACTCGGCGGGGCAGTGGTTCCGGAAACCGACGGGAGATTGGGGACTATTGGCTGGTTTTCCCCCAGGCAGTGTTGTGAGACGCCCAAATGTCCTCCGGCACCAACCATGAGTGAGAACTGGTAGACAGTAACTAAATATACTGTCGGCCTCACCGAGGTTATTCGGTAGTCTTACATGATAGGGTTTTCCCTATTGAGCCGAGCTTCCGTCCCTGTGTGGCAGCAGGTAAGTAAGTGTCCTGACCCAGTCTCGGTCACGCAGGAGGAGGCAGAGTATAAAATAGAGGCTTGACTCCTGAGTAGTCAGCCCAGATCCCGTGGTCCTTGGTACGGAACACTAACTGCTATACTAACTTACATTAGGCTTACCTGCAGCACATCAGATGTTGAAATTGATGACCTTCAACGTGAACACATTCCCTATATCTCTGAAAACAATTCTGGTTTACTCGCAAAAGTTCATGTTGACTGATTGCCTGTACTTCTCTCATAATGCTGTCCTTCAATTCTTGTAACATGTGCGTATTTAATGCGTACACTTTATTCTTTAACGTTTCCCATAAACAAAACTCACATAGAGATAGGTCAGGGGAACGAGGTGGCCACAGTCCTCGGCTAATTATTCTGTCACCATACACACTTCGCAATTCATGCATAGAATTCACAGCAGTGTGCGCTGTAGTTGAATCCTGCTAATTTATTGTTAGTTGCGGAAAAAGTTATGGAAAAATTGAATTTACATAAACGTGTGAATCAACTGTTGTGTCGAAAAATATAGGACCGATAATTCTACGCGCACTCACCGCTCACCAAACCCCAAACTTTTGCAGCGTGGTAGCCCAGTATCTATCGTTCTGAGGAGAAACGTGATATTCAAGATAAAACCACGCTTCATCAGTGAAGAATGTTAAAAGTGAGGTAGCTACAGCGCTACTCCCTGTCGGCAGGTGCGCCACTCCTCGTCCAGTCCAATGCCGCCACGGAACCGTCCGCCCGATCTACGAACGCACGATAAAATATCTCAGTACGCTTTGCAGATTATAGTACGTGAGGTTTAAGTTGAAACATGGCCATTTGACACTACTTGACCGGTCGCACTAATGACTGTCCGAATGATGAGAAACGCTGTCGCAGTCACCCTTCATTGCCTTGTCTCTCAGTATCACTTGTACTTGTAATAGTGTCGTTGCAAGTTGCACTTTTGGCAGTGAAATATCAAAAATATCCTGATATCTTCGGCCGTCCTTGCTACACTGGCTTTCGTATTGGGAGGCAGTATTTTTAACACTTAAATGATTTCAGTCTAATTATATAATAAAAAATATAATAACAGCCCGCCTTAAAGCAATATGTTTATGTAAGAATATATAAAAAGTGTATATTACAGTAATTGTATATGTTTATATTATTGTATACATGTGTAATAATGTTATCTGAATGTATTACGTAATTTAATAATGTAGGAGCTGTGAGAATAATAGGTTAAAAATTGCTATCAATGAGGTAACCTTGAGGCAATAATGAATTTGAAAGTTTAACAATACTACTTGTAATTCTTGGAGCAACAATAATGTAATTTGAGACAGTTTATAAAATAGCCAATCAACAACCAGAAAAAGCTTTAGTTGAATGGAGGTATTCTATTGGACTAGGATTAGCCAATCAGAAACTGAAATATAGCAAAATTTACGAATTCAGAGTTTAGTTACTTCTAGACAGCGCTCATAACTGGACGCGTTGGTTGTAGACAGTGTTCCTGATCGGACGCGAGATGTGTCCTCGAGAAATTTAATACGTATTCGTGTGAGACGAAAATAGTTTACGTGTTAAAAAGTGCAAGTAATTAATAAAAGAATCTCACAGCTCTCTATATCAGTGAAGTGTTATTTAAATCGTGTCAAGCATTAATAAAAGGAGTGAAGTAAAATTATAATCTGTGTAAGCCTACATTCTTCAGCCGCACTACGCCTTGCAAAGACATCCATGTCTCTAACAATAATACTGACCCAGCCAAGGCAAACATAAATATATAGTATTTAAAGAAACAGTCAAATTACAAAGTTAATATTTTTAAACATTTTTGGGGGCAAAGGCCACCGGAAAATACATGTGGGGCGAAAGTACCGGAAAGCGGATACCATACGTGCGGTTGCAACGAACTTCAAGTTCGGTTCCCCAACAGTTGAACTACAATACAACTCCTACTTCAATTGTTACAAGGGTGTGTTGGATGTTCTCTTCTGAATGTCTTGTTCCAACCTAACCCAGATTTTAAGTAGTAGGTTTCAATAGTAAAGGTTTTGAGATTAGGCAGTTAAGGATTACCAAATGTTGTATGGAATAAAGTACTATCTCTTTCTACTTTCCAAGTTTCAACTTAAAGCAAATGCACTATAGGGTCCTCAACCCTGGACTACGTTTTGCGGCTAGGGCCCTCCCAGGTGTTTAGAGCACTCCATACCTTACCGTAATGCTTCGGGTGAGATCCTGTATGTAACTTGTTTATAATGAACACAAGTGCAGATAATTGTGATAGATGGACTAAAATATATCTACAATGCTCATTTGTACCTCACAATATAAACATGCACTATGTGATCAAAAGTATCCGGACACCCCAAAAACATACGTTTTTCATCTTAGGTGCATTGTGCTGCCACCTACTGCTTGGTACTCATTATCCGCGACCTCAGTAGTCACTAGACATCGTGAAACAGCAGAATGGGATGCTGCGTGGAACTCACGGACTTCGAACGTGGTCAGATGATTGGGTGTCACTTGTGTCAGAAGTCTGTACGCGAGATTTCCACACTCCTAAACATCCCTAGGTCCACTGTTTCTGATGTGATAGTGAAGTGGAAACGTGAAGGACATGTATAGCACAAAATCGTACAGGCCGACCTCGTCTGTTGACTGACAGAGGCCGTCGACATTTGAAGAGGGTCGTAAAGAGTAATAGGCAGACATCTATCCAGACCATCACACAGGAATTCCAAACTGCATCAAAATCCACTCCAAGTACTATGACAGTTAGGCCTGAGGTGAGAAACCTTGGATTCCATGGTCGAGCGGCTGCTCATAAGCCACACATCACGCAGGAAAATGCCAAACGACGCCTCGCTTGGTGTAAGGAGCGTCAACATTACACGATTGAACAGTGGCAAAACGTGTGGAGTGACGAATCACGGTACATAATGTGGCGATCCGATTGCAGGGTGTGGGTATGGCGAATGCCCGGTGAACGTCATCTGCCAGCGTGTGTAGTGCCAACAGTGAAATTCGGAGGTGGTGGTGTTATGGTATGGTCTAGTTTTTCCTGGAGGGGCTTTGCACCCCTTGTTGTTTTGTGTGGCACAATCACAGCGCAGACCTACATTGATATTTTAAGCACCTTTTTGCTTCCCACTGTTGAAGAGCAATTCGGGGATGGCGATTGCATCTTTCAACACGATCGAGCACCTGTTCATACTGCACGGGCTGTGGCGGAATGGTTACACGACAATAACATCCCTGTAATGGACTGGCCTGCACAGAGTCCTGACTTGAATCCTATAGAGCACCTTTAGGATGTTTTGGAACGCCAACTTCGTGCCAGGCCTCACCGACCTATATCGATACCTCTCCTCATGGGCTGTCATTCCCCAAGAAACCTTCCAGCACCTGATTGAAAGTATGCCTGCGAGAGTGAACGCTATCATCAAGGCTAAGGGTGGGCCAACACCATATTGACTTCCGGCATTACCGATGGAGGGCGCCACGAACTTGTACGTCATTTTCAGCCAGGTGTCCGGATACTTTTGATCACGTAGTGTATATAATACAATAAAAATAATCATGGAGATGCGTGTGTATTGCAAGTGACATATACGGGAGTATATCAATATTCTTAGGTCTGAGCTTTCAAACACATGTTTGTTGTCATTAGATAATTTCGAGACCGAAGGTCAAGACAACAAGCATTCGTTAACTTAATTAAATTAGCGAAAAACCTAAAGATATGCCTTAAATATGAAGCCGGATTACACCATAATGAGGCGCCAACTTTTGAAGCCGGTCGATGGTGACCACCTTTGACAAAGAATTCCCGGTGTCACCTTTTGATGTCGTCTCCAATATCTGTTGTTGTTTCTGCTGCCGGCTGCTACAGTGGTTGGCTAGGAGATCTTTCACTCAGGGTATGCGTGAGTGTATTGTGAAAGGATAACACCATTTTAAATTGACTGAGAAATTTACTGTGATCTAATACTTGAGATATTGAAGCGAGCTGCCGACCGTTTGACGATAAAGAATGAAATTGATTATGAATCGTACCACTCGAAACTATAACAATTGAATTATTATACCTGCTAACTTCTGTAGTATCACTTTTACGGTTTGAAGCAACAGTTTGTGCAATAAAATAAACTAGAAGCGTAACTTGCCGTGAGTCGATAAATGCTTACCGGCAAAACCCCTTGTAGCTACCGCTAAGTAACTGATAGCCCAGCGCGGTCTCAGGCGCTATGAACTGCCGATCACCGTAAAAGACTGTAAGCCCCTAAGACTGTACACGAAAGAGAAGAAAGAAAAGACGATAATTTTAGCAATACGCGCTCCACCTACTTTAGAAGTGCACCACCAAAGTTCCATCTCGCGCGGACCCAATCTTAAACTCCCATGTATGCGTATCAGACACTGTTTCTATGCGAAACCTTCCCGAATCTGAGAATTTCATTTACATTTCTCTTTTAGAGAATTTTTGTCTACGTGACTGTTCAAACGTACTGAATTCACCCCTTAACTGCATTCCAGGAAGTTTTATCCCTAACGCGTTCACTACTCGCGCTGTTACTAATGGTTTTTCTTAACATGACTCGCTAATGATCTTTTTCTTCGTACAAAGCTTTCAACTCAAGCTCATTTATTATATGATGAATTGATTTAATATTCGAAAATGTCTTATTGCAATTATTTCTCTATCTTACAATCATTTCTTTATCTAATTATTTATATCTTCCCGTCAATAATTACGGTATCAGATATTACTATCCTTTAAGTGCGGGCTGCTACTTTCATGCCTGTCTTGCACAGAGCTTATAATGAGAGGGTGCTGTTGTAGAAGGCGTCTATGGCTATGTACCAGTAGCATATATTCGTTTTAAAAGAGTCGCAAGGCCACTGGTTTATCACGAGAAACTTGGCCACATCCTTCCCCTCGCCTCCTAAATCTGTCTTTCTCACTGAGGCACCTTTGTCCTTGTCTGCAGTAAGGGATTTGGGGAGACCGAATTGCGTACACCACACACACCTGTCCGCCTAACACGTCATGCGTCACGCAAATAAATTCCCTACTTTCGACATCCTTGGTGTCATGCTTGCCAACTGTAGCGCTCATCCATTCATTATTGCTTGCAAGTTGGCGACCTGCATCTATTTTATTATTTACTCATTCACTTACCTGAGCCACGTCCAAAGTCTTTAGCTGTTCTCAGAGAACACTTAAATTTGAAGGCACTCACTTTAACAATTATACTTGAGGCTATTCATTCGTCTTGTTGAAAGCTACATCGAAAATGCATTTGCTCCCTATTACTTTCTCTGCCTATAGTAAGTACAGGAATATTCCACTCAAAAATTCGAAATCGAGATTTCGCCAGGAATGCATACTTTAAAGCACCCTGAATTTAAAAAAGAACATTTTTAGAGAAACGACCGTACTTGGTATTCAAGTTCAGTATCTTTACAAAATCGACACGAAGATTTTCAAGAAAATTCTCCCACCCCAAACTACGATTTCCATAGAAAATATTTCGTAATGTTTTAATTTCTCAAAAATGCTTCTAATGACTTTGATTAAAGTACCAAATACTTAGAATACTTACAGGGCAAATAAAATACCATGAATTTGCTTGAAATAGTCTGAAAAGTTCTTTCATTCGGCAGCAATTTTGTAATTTGGTACAAGCAGTACATAATTTAGATAGCTTAAAGCGTATTGCACAAAAAATGTACAACTCAAAACCATAATTTGTTTCAAATAGACAGCAAGACCTAAAAGTAGAACTTCTAACACAGAGCACACGAGCTAAAAGCTTTATATTATCGCACTAGTGCGATAATGATCATTGTGACCAACTTTGGTTTCAAGTCCAATTACATGGCAGTTACCCTTTGTATTTGCACATGTCTAATAACTCGATTCGGTTAGATTAGGCGTTACTTTTGATTATGTCTTTTTACGTGATTAGTTTCTTATGGCGCTCACATTATCTGTTCACAATACAAATCGTCATACTTCAATTTATCACAATTCGTTGTAGAGTTAACCTATAAATAATAATAGTTTTATTTATAGACGCTATTTAACTGCTATGGTTCTTGGCGTCCCATTCTATATTGGGCGTGAAAGACCGGTAATTTTGCTCAGAGGCCTCTTTATCAGGCTTGAGGTTCTTTTACGTGCCGTAAGTCTACGACACGGGACCACCGGCTTTACTTCCCTTCCGAAGGAAGCCATGCCAAGAATGTTTACGCCCAAAAAAATCCATCGTCCTCCGCTGGGTTTGATCCCGCGAGCTCGGGAACTAGAGACTAGCATGGTACCCCTACACCACGGAGGACGACGAGTTAACCTATATGTTGTACTGGTAGCCTTCTGCTTTCTTTAATCTAAAACGTTATTCTTGTATGTAGTCTAGCGTAAATAAAGATTAAATGGCGGACATTTAATCCTAATCCATCAAAATGACTTGGTTTGATTAGGTTTTACTTTTCATTATGTCTTTTTCATGATTAATTTCTCATAGCGCTCACATTATCTGTTCACAATACAAGTCGGTCATACCTCAATTTATCACAGTTCGTTGTAGAGTTAACCTATATGCTATATTGGTAGCATTCTACTTTCTTTGATCTAAAACGTTATTCTTTTATGTATAGTAATCTAAATAAAAATTAAGTGATGGAGATTATGAATTCAGAAGAACCTGAAATGGAAGAGCCAGAATCAACCTACTCAAAAAATCCAGAAAGCAATATGACACAGTATTCAATCGCTTCATTGCCTGGTGTAAAGTAAAACGTGTTGAAAATATTTCACTGAAAATGACTGCTAGCGAATCAACAAAACATCTCACATCTCGCTTTTTAACGTCATTTCTCTTGTTTCAAGAACCGCGTTCTAAACGTGATCTGCTAGTTTCAGGAATCAATACAACATTATTGATATTTTACAAATTCGAGTGCTGTCTAAAAAATCTTATGTGTTACACTCACATGACTTTCTCTACTCTTGTACAAACTATTTTTACAAACGCTTATTCTCCATATGCTTTATGTTAATCGAGATATCGAGATGTCAATCTTATTGGTAATTTTCTTGTAGATGCAAGGGGAATTGGTAGGCTTTAAGCGATAGTCAAATGTTTTAAGAGCTGGTTGCTATGTGGAGTATTCCATTCTCTTTGCATGTCCAGGACATAAAAAAAATCTGATGTGTTACACTCACATGACTTTCTCTACTCTTGTACAAACTATTTTTACAAACGCTTATTCTCCATATGCTTCATGTTAATGGAGATATCGAGATGTTAATCTTATTGCTAATTTTCTTGTAGATGCAAGGGGAATTGCTAGGTTTTAAGCGATAGTTGCTATGCGGCGCATTCCATTTTCTTTGCATGTCCAGGACATAAAAAAATGAAAAACGAATTTGAGAAAAAGTATAAGTATTGGAAAATTTAAGGAAATAACAAGCAATATCTCGAAAACGGTTCACTCAACAAAAGAAATGTATATGATATAAATTGTGTATTTTAACGCGATCTACATGTTTTGTGTAGTAAAATTTTGTCTATCTCGTATGGTTTACCAGTTATGCAAAAGTCGTTCACAATGAAGATTAGTTTTGGAGACATTCCCAGAAAATTCGAGATATACATTTCATTTCTCATGACAATATCTTAAACATATCATATTTTAATCAAAATCGTTAGAGCCATTTTTGAGAAAATTCTTCCATGTAAAGGGTAGTCTGGGATGGGGGGATTTTCTTGAAAACCTTCGTGTCGCATCTCTGGAAGATACTGAACCCAAATACCAAGTTTGGTGTTTATCCGGCTGTTCGTTTCTGTGTTATGCTGTTCACAGACACACAGACACACAGACACACACACGGACATGTTTCCAAAAATGGTTTTTTTGGATTCAGGGGGTCTCAAAACATGTATTTCCGGTGAAATCTCGGTATCGAAATTTTGGGTGGAATACAATACTTCCCCTACTTACTATGCGTAGTAGAGAAAGTAAAAATGTATATGTCATAAATTGTGTATTTTAAGGCGATCTACATTTTTTGTGTAGTAAAATTTTGTCTATCTCTTATGGTTTACCAGTTATGCAAAAGTCGTTCACAATGAAGAATACTTTTGGAGACATTCCCAGAAAATTCGAGATATACATTTCATTTGTCATGAAAATATCTTAAACATATGATATTTTAATCAAAATCGTTAGAGCCATTTTTGAGAAAATTAAAACTTTCGAAAAATGTTCCATGTAAAGGGTAATTGGGGAGGGGGAATTTTCTTGAAAACCTTCGTGTCGCATCTCTGGAAGATACTGAACCTAAATACCAAGTTTGGTGTTTATCCGACTGTTCGTTTCTGAGTTATGTTGTTCACAGACACAGACATGTTTCCAAAAATGCTTATTTTGGATTCAGGGGGTCTCAAAACATATATTTCCGGTGAAATCTCGGTATCGAATTTTTGGGTGGAATACAATACTTCCCCTACTTACTATACGTAGTAGAGAAAGTAAAAACAACAGACAAACACCAAACTTGGTATTTCAGTTTAATATTCTCAAAGATACGACACGCAGATTTTCAAGAAATCTCCCCACTCCAAACCACCCTCTACATGGAAAATTTTCGAATTCTTTTTATTTTCTAAAAACTGTGATAAGGATTTTTATTATAATACCATATATTAAAGATATTTACATGACAATATGTGCATCCTTAATTTTCTGAGAATAGCTTGTGAAGTCCTCTTCATTCGGAAGGAATTTTGTATTATCTTGTATAACTGGTAAACGTTAAGTGATAGACGAAAAAGTACTACACAAATACTTTTTAAAACACAGGCTTTGTTTTAAATAATTTTTGTGGCATAGCCATTTCTGAAGTGTACGTTATTATTATTATTTTGAATTCTTTCAATACTTGTCATTTTAAAGTGCTGTAGCTATTCAGTTGCTGTCGCGATATCAGGGAACGACTATGGGATTTGAAGGCCAACATATAGTCATTCGCTTTTAAACATCTGACTACCCCCTCTTATACCTAGAATAAAATTTTTAATTAAAGTATTTCTGCAAAGGTTTATCTCGATAGCATTAAGTAGATAGAAATATAAGCTTTGGTAACTATATAAAAATAAACGATAATGGTTAGAGAAAAACATGTGCTTGGAACACATATGTTTTATGTCAAAATCTGCCTCAGCAGATGAGAATTATTGTAGGTATAATCAGTTTCTGCACCACGTACATAGTAGGAACTATTGCATTCCACCCAAAAATTCGATATCCAGATTTCACCAAAAATACATGTTTTGGATACCCCTGAATGCAAAAAAAAATTTTAGAAAAACATCCATGGGTGTATGAGTCTGTAAACAGCATAACTCAAAACGTGGTTAAATACCAAACTTGATATTTAGGTTCACTACCTTCCAAAGATGCGACGCCAAGGTTTTCAATAAAATCTCCCACCCTAAACTAGCCTTTACATGGAACATTTTTCGAAAATTTTTATTTTCTAAAACACGGCTACAACGATTTTGATTAAAATACTACAAAAAAGTATTACACACAAAAAAAATGTAGATCACTTTAAAGCACCCAATTCATTTCAAATAATTTTTTTCTGGCATAAGCCATTTCTGAGGTATTCGTTATTAATTGTTTACGAATTGTTCGTTACTTGGCTATTCTCTTAAAATCCTGTCAACATTCAATTATTCCTCGCGATGTCATGGAAACAGCATGGAATTTTAAGGCCAGCATATAGTACCCAGTTCTTAAACGTTTGACTATCGCTGTTCCCTTTGTAGGTATAACAAAATATGTAATGTAGCTATTTCTGCAAAGGTTTATTTGGATTAAAATGTAGTAGATTAAAAAAAAAGGTTTAGTAAAAATAGTTTGTATACCTACTAATAAAGATAGAGAGTAGAGAAGGTCATATGAATGTATCACGTCAGATATTTGTTTACTCATAATGTAAAGCCACGAACTTCACATAGATAGTGAAGTATGCACTTGCTTGGATGTCATTGACCTCCGAGGATTGCCAAGAATGCAGTGGCAGAACAGAATGCCTTTTGTTAAGTGACAGCATGTTTTTCACACTTCGGGGGCGTGAAGTGAAAGACGAAGTTGTGCCCCACAGAGATCAAAAACCGGATGCAGTTCTAGTACTTGCTCATAAGTGTCATGTCTTTCAGTGTAAATTTACTGCGCCGCCTGCATTAATGACTGCCATTCCACGGTTCCCAACTACACTAGTGTATTATGCTGGTAACATGTTGCCGAAAATGTATGCAGTTTTGAAACATCGCACTTATTTCGGTTAAGCGAGTTCAACGTAATCTGAAAGGTGACGCAACTTTTGCAGCCTTTTGACTAGACACAGACAAAATATGAAGTTTGTTTGCCAAAATATAAAAATATGAATAAAGATCTAATGTGTTACATTGCCGTGACATTCTCTACCTTTTATTATTCATACGAAAGCTCATTTTTCTATCTACTTCATTTTAATCGAGATAAACATTTGCAGAATATTGTCTGTTATTCCCTTAAATTGTTCAATAATTTTCCCAAATGGGAATTCGTTATTCAGCTTTTTGTCTTGGATATGCAAAGAGTATTAATCTGTGGCAAAGAGAATGGTGCTGCACATAGCAATCAGCTATTAAGAGATATGTCGATGCTTAAAGGCTACTGTATTTCTATATTGCCCTTGCAAATACAAAACAAGGAGAACATAGTACGCCTTAAGCGATAGTCAAATATTTTTATAACTGGTCGCTATGTGTAAAATGTAATTCTCTTTGCATGTCAAAAGATCCTTTCTGCAAATGTTTATCTCGATTAATATGAAATAGATGGAGAATAAGAGTTTGTAAAAGTAGTTTGTACAATAGTAGAAAAAGTCATGTGAGTGTAACACATCAGATTTTTTATTGAGTGGAGTAAATAGGGGAAGTATTGCATTCCACCCAAAAATTCTATACCCAGATTTCACCGGAAATACATGTTTTGAGGACCCTGAATCGAAAATACTCATTTTTACTTTCTCTACTACGTATAGTAAGTAGGGGAAGTATTGCATTCCACCCAAAAATTCGATACCGAGATTTCACCGGAAATACATGTTTTGAGACCTCCTGAATCCAAAAAAAGCATTTTTGGAAACATGTCCGTGTGTGTGTCTGTGTGTGTGTCTGTGTGTGTGTGTGTCTGTGTGTGTGTGTCTGTGTATGTGTCTGTGTGTGTGTCTGTGAACAGCATAACTCAAAAACTAACAGTCGGATAAACACCAAACTTGGTATTTACGTTCAGTATCTTCCAGAGATGCGACACGAAGATTTTCAAGAAAATCCCTCTACCCCAGACTACCCTTTACATGGAACATTTTTCGAAAATTTTAATTTTCTCAAAAATGGCTCTAACGATTTTGATGAAAATATCATATGTTTAAGATAATGTCATGAGAAATGAAATGTATATCTCGAAATTTCTGGGAATGTCTCCAAAAGTATTCTTCATTATGAACGACTTTTGCATAACTGGTAAACCATAAGAGATAGACAAAATTTTACTACACAAAAAATGTAGATCGCGTTACAATACACAATTTATGTCATATACATTTTTGTTGTTGAGTGAACCGTTTTCGAGATATTGCTTGTTATTTCCTTAAATTTTCCAATACTTATACTTTTTCTCAAATTCGTTATTCATTTTTTTATGTCCTGGACATGCAAAGAGAATGGAATGCGCCACATAGCAACCAGCGATAAAATATTTGACTATCGCTTAAAAGCTACCATATTCCCCTTGCATCTACAAGAAAATTGCAATAAGATTGACATCTCGATATCTCGATTAACATGAAGCATATGGAGAATAGGTGTTTGTAAAAATAGATTGTACAAGAGTAGAGAAAGTCATGTGAGTGTAACACATCAGATTTTTAGAAAAAGATCCGTGTGGGTGTGTGTCTGTGAACAACATAACTCAAAAACGAAAAGTTGGATAAATACCAAACTTGGTATTTAGGTTCAGTATCTTTCAAAGATGCGACAAAGATTTTCAAGAAAATCCCCCTACCCCATACTACCCTTTGCATGGAATATTTTTCGAAAATTTAGATTTTTTCAAAAATTGCCTTTCATGATTCTGATTAAATATATAAGTTTAAGATATTTTATGGCAAATGAAATGTATACCATGAATTTTCTGGAAATATCTCCAAAAATACTCTTCATTCTGAATGACGTTTGCACAACTGTAAAACCGTAAGAATTAGACAAAATTTTACTGTACAAAAATGTAGATCTCGTTAAAACACACAATTTATGTCATATACATTTTATTTTTATTTTGTGCTGAGTGAATCATTTCCGAGGAATTCGTTTCTTTCTTTTTTGTTTTGTTTTATCATGTGCTGAACATACAAAGAGAATGGAATGCGCCACATAGCAACCAGCACTTAAAATATTTGACTATCGCTTAAAACCTACCATATTCCCCTTGCATCTACAAGAAAATTAGCAATAAGATTAACATGAAGCATATGGAGAATAAGCGTTTGTAAAAATAGTTTGTACAGGAGTAGAGAAAGTCATGTGAGTGTAACACATCAGATTTTTCTTCTTTTTTGTGGTTCTTCTTCCATACACACTCGTTACCTACCGTGCTTATCCCACCAAATAAAATATAATCCTTCATTGAGGGTTTAGTCTTACAAATCCTACGTCTTGTCGTAGTTCCGCAGTTGCGACCGAATTATGAAAAACATTCCTTGGCTACGCTTTGCGGCTTATGACCCTCAACCCTGGGCTACGCTTTGCGGCTTAGAGCCGTAAATCAGGTTCGCTGTATTTTTCGTACAGATGTTGGCGGCTCATACAATGAACAGCACAGACACAAAATGCCTTCTATCGGCCAAAGCGTGAACTTAATTTTGGAAGGGTACGAGGGATAAAGTCCATAACTTCAATTACGAAATAAGTAGTATGTGTTGCATTCACATGACTTTCTCTACTCACTCTTCTACAAGCTATTCTTACAAAAGTTTATTCTTCTTGTTAATCGAGATACTTTCATTAAACATTTACACATTTCATTATAGGTATAAGAAGAATAGACTAGATCAAAGGGATAGTTAGATTTTCAAAAAGCGGATTTCTATGTAATGGTTTTTAAATTCCATATACTTTGCATGGCCGAGAATAAAATGAATTGCGACTTCCCGCATGAAAAAAGGAATAATGTTTTGGAAATTCAAATAAATAACAAAGAATATCTCGGAAATAGTTAAAGACACAAAAAATATATTTGCCATAAAGTGTGTGCTTTATTGTGTAAGAACAATTTGCCAGTCGCTTACTATAAAAAAACCTATTGAAGGGAACTTCACAGGCTATTCCCAGAAAATTCCATGTTACATGTCATATGAATGCCTTAAAATATGGTATTTGAATAAAAATCGTTGTGATCCATTTTTGAGAAAATAAAAGATGACGAAACACTTTCCATGTAAAGGGTACTTTGAGCTGGAAGATACTGAATTTAAATACCAAATTTTGTATTTAATCGAATTTTCGTTTTTGAGTTATACTCTTCACAGAAACACAGATGCACACAAAGACTTTTATCTAAAAATCCTCTTTTACTTTCTTTACCGCGTGCATGGCAAGTAGAAGTGGTATTGTATTTCGCCAAAAAAAATTCGATACCGATATTTCACTAAAATATATGTTGTGAAGCCCCTTGAAGTCCCTCCCCCAAAAGGGAGTTTCAGAAAGGTCCGTGTGTGTGTGAACATCATAACTCCAAAACGAATTCTAACCATTCATAAGGATAACTCAGAAATGGCTTATGACACAAAAAAACTTATTTGAAAGAAATTGTATTTTAAAGAGATATATAGTTTTTTGTAGTATCCTTTGTCTATCGCTTAACGTTTATCAGTTATACAAGATTATACAAAATTCCTTCCGAATCAAGAGGACTACAAAGGCTACTCCCAGAAAATTCAAGTTATACATTTTATTTTTCATGTGAGTGTCTTTAATATATGGTATGTTAATCAAAATCGTTATAGCCGTTTTTTAGAAAATCAAAATTTTCGAAAAATCCTCCATGTAAAGGATGTTAGGAATGGGAGATTTTCTTGTCGCATTCTTGTAGGATATTGGACCTAAACACCAAGTTTGGTGTTTATACGATTATTCGTTTTTGAGTTATGCTGTACACAGACACACGGACAGAAAAACACAGTACAGACACACACGGACGTTTTTCCAAAAATCTTTTTTTAATTCAGGGGCCCTCAAAACATTATTTCCAGTAAACTCTCGGTATCGAATACTGAGTGGAATGCAAAACCGTTTGTACGTGGTAGAGAAAGTAAAATGACGTAAAATCAAAAATAATTCCCTAAAAAATTAAAATTTCATAAAATGACCAAAAAAGTCTGATGTGTTACACTCATATGACTTTCTCTACTCTTGTACAAATTATTTTTACAAACGCTTATTCTCCATCTACTTCATGTTAATCGAGATAAACATTTGCAGACTCTATCTTATTGCTAATTTTCTTGTAGATGTAAGGGGAATGTATATTTACAAGGGCAATTTGGAAATACAGTAGCCTTTAAGCACATACATATCTCTTAATAGCTGGTTGCTAGCTGCAGCACCATTCCTTTTGCCACAGATTATAATTCTTTGCATATCCAAGACAAAAAAAATCTGATGTGTTACACTCACATGACTATCTCTACTCTTGTACAAACTATTTTTACAAACGCTTATTCACCATCTACTTCATGTTAATCGAGATAAACATTTGCAGACTCTATCTTATTGCTAATTTTCTTGTAGATGTAAGGGGAATGTATATTTACAAGGGCAATTTGGAAATACAGTAGCCTTTAAGCACATACATATCTCTTAATAGCTGGTTGCTAGGTGCAGCACCATTCGCTTTCCCACAGATTAATACTCTTTGCATATCCAAGACAAAAAAATGAATAACGAATTCCCCTTTGAGAAAACAAGTATTGAAAAATTTAAGGGAATAACAAGCAATATCTCGAAAATGGTTCACTCAACAATAAAAATGTATATGACATAAATTGTGTATTTTAACGCGATCTACATTTTTTCTGTAGTAACATTTTGTCTATCTCTTATGGTTTACCAGTTATGAAAAAGTCGTTCACAATGAAGAATACTTTTGGAGGCATTCCCAGAAAATTCAAGATATACATTTTGTTTTTCATAAAAATATCTTAAGCATATGATATTTTAATCAAAATCGTTAGAGCCATTTTTGAGAAAATTAAAATTTTCGAAAAATCTTCCGTGTAAAGGGTAATTTGGGGTGGGGGGATTTTCTTGAAAACCTTCGTGTCGCATCCTTGGAAGATACTGAACCTAAATACCAAGTTTGGTGTTTATCCGATTGTTCGTTTCTGAGTTATGCTGTTCACAGACACACAGACAGACAGACACACACACAGACACACACACGGACATGTTTCCAAAAAAGCTTTTTTGGATTCAGGGGGTCTCAAAACATGTATTTCCGGTGAAATCTCGGTATCGAATTTTTGGGTGGAATACAATACTTCCACTACTTACTATACGTAGTAGAGAAAGTAAAAATGTCCTGATAAAATGCATTTTCATAATCTAGGATCCATGATAAGGATTTATGTACACTTGAGCAATATTGAAGGATAACATGTCATGAGAATACGGGTCCTGCTCATGAGGTTGTACACGTGGCAAAAACACTCGAACTGATCCTCAGCCTGCTAGCAGGCAAGTGAAGTGGTCTTAACGGGTTACGAGCGAGCATTAAGTTGAGGCAGTATCTTTAACACTTAAATCATTTTAGTCTAATTATGTAATATATAAATTCAATAAAAGCCCGCCATAAAGCAATATGTGTATAAAGCAATACATAAAAGTGTATATTACAGTCATTATATATGTTTATATTATTGTATACATGTGTAATAATGTTATGTGAATGTATTACGTAGTTTAATAATGTAGGAGCTGTGAGAAAAATAGGTTAAAGGTTGCTAACATGAGGTAACCTTGAGGCAATAATGAATTAGAAAGTAATAATACTACTGGTGATTCTTGGAGCAACAATAATGTAATTTTTGAGACAGTTTAATAAATAGCCAATCAACAACCAGAAAAAGCTTTAGTTAAATGAAGGTTTCCTATTGGATTAGGATTAGCCAATCAGAAACTAAAATATAGCAAAATTCACAAATTCAGAAGTCAATTACTTGTAGACAGTGTTCCTAACCGGACGCGAGATGCGTCCTCGAGAAATTTAATACGTATTCGTGTGAGACAAAAATAGTTTACGTGTTAAAAAGTGCAAGTAATTAATAAAAATAATCTCACAGCACTCTCTCTAATCAGTGAAGTGTTATTTAAATCGTGTCAAGCATTAATAAAAGGAGTGAAGTAAGATTATAATCTGTGTAAGCCTACATTCTTAAGTCGCATCACCTCCTGCTAAGACATTCATGCCTCTAAAAGAATATAAATACTGACGCAGCCGAGGCAAACATAAATATATAATATTTAAAGAAACAGGCAAAAATTACAAAGTTAATATTTTTTTAAACATTTTTTGGGGGGCAAAGGCCATTGGAAAGTGCATTTGGGGCGAAGGCTACCGGAAATTTTTTGCCATACGTGCGGTTGCAACTACTTCAAGTTCGGCTCCCCAACAGTCAAAATAGAATACTCCTCCTAAAATTAACGTTTCTCAAGTTGGCGCCCAACGTGGGGCAAATAACAATACAACAAAAATAACCTTCTTCAAAGTGCAGCTTATTGCAGACAGCTGGCGTCGCAGAAAGCTGAACACAAATGCCAATCTAGTTCCTGTTTCAAATAAAACCCATTTTGTTACAGATGGTACAGTGAGCAGTCCTGGCGGGGGTCTGGTGTTCGGCATCCCAATCGGTCAATGTCTGGAGAACGACAGAGTGGCTGCCGAGCGTCAGGCTGGACATAGCCCCAACAGACTTGAAGATACCGCCGCGGGAGCCTCAGGACTGAGGCGCAAATCCCACCATGGCAGCCGCTCCAGTTTTACATCTCTCATCGAGACCAGCACGAGTAGTGGAGGCGGTCGAGCCGGAGAAGAGGTGAGTTAGTTTACTGCCTCCACGTTTACATTCCTCACTGAAAAAGAACACACGATTTTCATCAAGAAGCTGCGTTTGTTCTTCCTCTAAAACATAGAAGTTGTTCAGGGTCACATGAATCAACAGAAGACAAATGTATTTTACAATTATATTTAATCGACAGAGTAAGTAGCCATTCACATTGAAAACTAGACATGACATGACGCAAACATACAAGCGTGTTTCTTGTTATCTTAATGTTCGCGTTCACATTTACTGGCCATGAGCAACCGCGCAAGATGGCTCCGCGGTAACGTGTGAGGCTTGCATCCGGGTTCGATTCCCTTTGACCGCCCTCTCTGACCTTGGGTTTTTCGTTGGTTTTCCTGGTCGGTAGGCGAATGCTGGGTGTTTTCTCAACTACCACAATTATATTTACATCATTTCCCTTTCATTGCGTTTCCTTCTCGCGATTCAGGTGTGCTATGTTTCGTGGCATATGGTGGTGCCGGGCAGATGGCGCGAATGCTTGCTCAAAGTAAAGAGTATACTAGAGAGGGCTGCTTGGTTGACGGGTTGTTTATGATCCTCTCTGGGCGGCTCCAGTAAAAATAAAGGTAAAAGTGAAGGCACTGAAGGGCCCCCGCAACCGGGGCAGAACACCACAAGTAGGTCGCAATAGGCTTTTTGGCTTCTACTGCGACCCATAAGCGGGAGGGATCAGATCCGGATGACGACGGGCGCAAGCATGGAAGGGGTCCCTCACGTTAACATCCGATGCCGTCTGCACCCACTCAAGCCTCCAGACACTCAGCAGCCACCCCTTGGTGGGGTCTACTCGGAGGCAGGGCCTAACTGAGCAGTCCCACAACGAAGCCAGGAAAGAAACCTCTACATAGAGCACAGTCACCGTCCAGCCGCAACCCGCCGAACACCTTCGCCTGGTCCTACAGCCTTGAACTACAAACAAACGTTTGTGCAAATAATTTGTACAATAAAATTTAAAAGATATATAGGGTCTTTCAACAAGAGTGTCCTATCTTTAACATGTGATAGCTGCCGTTGTTATTGAGTTACAGCAGTCATTTTTACTTTCCCTACTACGTATAGTAAGTAGGGGAAGTATTGTATTCCACCCAAAAATTCGCTACCGAGATTTCACCGGAAATACATGTTTTGAGGCCCCTGAATCCAAAAAAAGCATTTTTAGAAACATCTCTGTATGTGTGTCTGTGTGTGAACAGCATAACTCAGAAACGAATAGTCGGATAAACACCAAACTTGGTATTTAGGTTCAGTATCTTCCAGAGATGCGACACGAAGGTTTTCAAGAAAATCCCCTACCCCAGATTACCCTTTACATGGAACATTTTTCGAAAATTTTAATTTTCTCGAAAATGGCTCTTACGATTTTGATTAAATTATCATATGTTTAAGATATTTTCATGAAAAATGAAATGTATATCTCGAATTTGCTGGGAATGTCTCCAAAAGTATTCTTCATTGTGAACGACTTTTGCATAACTGGTAAACCATAAGAGATAGACAAAATTTTACTATAAAAAATGTAGATCGCGTTAAAATACACAATTTATGTCATATAAATTCTTTTTTTGTAGAGTGAACCATTTTTGAGATATTGCTTGTTATTCCATTAAATTCTCCAATACTTTTTCTCATATGGGAATTCGTTATTGATTTCTTTTATGTTCTGGTAATGCAAAGAGAATGGAATACTCCACACAGCAACCAGCTTTTAATATATTTGGCTATCGCTTAAAGCCTACCAATTCCCCTTGCATCTACAAGAAAATTAGCAATAAGATTAACATCTCGATATCTCGATTAACATGAAGCATATGGAGAATAAGCGTTTATAAAAATACCTAGTTTGTACAAGAGTAGAGAAGGTATTGTGAGTGTAACACATCAGATTTTTTCATGTCGTTACAGTTGTTATTGACAAATAGCCATGGAACGTTAAAGCATTCAGCAACGAGTAGAAATTGTGAAAATTTATTATCAAAATGGATCATCTGTTTGCCAAACCTTCCGTGTATTGCGTGAAGTTTACGGTGTGCATAATCGTCCCTGCGAGAGAACGATTCGGCGTTTGATCGATAAATTTGAAAGAAGTGGTTCTGTCAGCGATCAAAGAACGCCTGTACGTAATCGACGTAAGCGGTCCAACGAAAACATAAGCGCCGTTCGTGAGAGTGTACGCGAGAACGGAAACAAATCAATTGCTCGTCGAGCGCAAGAATTGAGGCTTTCGCCGACCACAACTTGGTGAATTCTGCATCTGGACTTGAAGTTTCACGCTTACAAAATGGTGTTAACTCAAGAACTAAAGCCCAACAACCATAGGTTGCGCCGTGTATTCGCTGACTGGGCTATGGAGCAACTGGAAGCTGACCCGGATTTTTGTCGAAAAATCATCTTCAGCGACGAAACCCACTTTTGAATGGATGGTTGTGTTAACAAATAAAATTGTTGCTATTGGATCAATCACTATCCAATGCAGATTCAAGAACGACCACTTCATCCCCAAAAGGTTACTGTGTGGTGTGGATGTTGGTATGGGGGAATCATTGATCCATATTTTTTCCAAGATGAAAATGGAGAAGCTCTAACTGTCAATGGAGAAAGATACCGGGCTCTTATAAAGGACTATTTTTGGCCTCAATTGGATGGTATGGATCTCTGGCTCCAGCAAGATGGTGCCATATGTCATACTGCTCTCGAAACAATCGATCTTTTGAAGGAGAAGTTCAGAGGTTTCATCATTTCCCGTGGTGGTGATGTTAGCTGGCCCCCGATGTCATCTGATTTAACGTCGTTGGATTACTTCTTGTGGGGTTATGTTAAATCTCGAGTTTATGTCAACAAGCCAGAAACAGTAAATGATCTTATAAATAACATCACGCGTGTTATTCGTGAAGTTGGACCTAATTTACGTTCTTCTGTCATTGAAAATTGGGTCAACCGTATACGCGCAACCCAACGAAGTCGCGGCGGTCACTTAACTGATGTTCTCTTCCACACGTAATGACATTAATTATGTTCCAACATAAAAAAAGAAATAAACCCCTATCATATATAGAACGTGTTGTATTTAAGTTCAAAGATAGGACACTCTTGTTGAAAGAACCTATATTTGTGGTCTGAGGGAGTCATATTATGGTTATACGTCTGAATTTTTCCATTTTTCGATATATTTCCTTGAATATCCTCTCACAGTTTTAACTTTTAAATTGCAAGTTAAGATTTCTGACAATATGGCACTTGGAGTAGTGTATAACAGTATTACAAAAATCTTATGTGTTACATTCACATGAATTTCTCTACCCTCTATCGCTTGTTAGTGGGTATACAAACTATCCTTACTAAAGTTTATTCTTCTATCCACTTTATTTTAATCCAAATAAACCTTTGCAGAAATAGCTACATTACACATTTTGTTACTGATATAAAAACAGCAGCGATAGTCAGATGTTTACGAACAACTGAATGTTGACAGGACTTATTACCAAGAAATGAACAATTCGAACCTTTAATAACGGATATATCAGAAATGGCTTATGTCACAAAAACCTTTTTTGATATAAATTGTGTGTTTCAAAGAGGTGTAAATTTTTTTGTGTAGTACGTTTTCGTCTATCGCTTAACGTTTACCAGTTATACAAGATTATACAAAATTTCTTCCAAACGAAGCGGACTTTACAGGCTATTCACAGAAAATTCAAAATATACATTTTATTTGCAATGTAAATATATTTAATATATGGCATTTGAATCAAAATAGTTAGAGCCATTTTTTATAAAATCAAAAATTTCGAAAAATCTTCCAAGTAAAGTGTAGTCTGGGCTAGGGGAATTTTTTTAAAAATATTTTTGTCGCATCTTTGGAAGGTATTGAACATAAATACCAGGTTAGGTATTTATCCCACTTTTCGTGTTTGAGTTATGCTGTTCACAGACATCTGCGTCTGTGTGACCTATACTTAAGAGGATACCCAGGAGTTTTTAAACATCCTATTTCCTATTTGACTAAATTTGATGAAAAATTTAAAATGTAATCAGACAAAGTTAATAATTGATACTACAAAGTTTCAGAGATTTAGAATGAATTGTTATGGATAAAAAATTGTTTTGTAATTGGGATCCAAAGTTGACCCTTAATGTTTGAAGTTAATATTAACTGAAATTTATGTACTGGATATGTGTGCATGAATGTAAATCAAATAACTCCAAGTTTTGGTTTCCCGAAATAGCAATTAGAGTAAATTTTTTAAATTTTAAGTTCTGACAAATGTCTATTAGGAATTTTTACTTTCTCTACTACGTATAGTAAGTAGGGGAAGTATTGTATTCCACCCAAAAATTCGATACCGAGATTTCACCGGAAATACATGTTTTGAGGTCCCCTGAATCCAAAAAAAATTTGGAAACATGTCCGTGTGTGTGTCTGTGTGTCTGTCTGTGAACAGCATAACTCAGAAATGAACAGTCGGATAAACACCAAACTTGGTATTTAGGTTCAGTATCTTCCAGAGATGCGACACGAAGGTTTTCAAGAAAATCCCCCCCACACCAGACTACCCTTTACATGGAACATTTTTCGAAAATTTTAATTTTCTCAAAAATGGCTCTAACAATTTTGATTAAAATATCATATGTTTAAGATATTTTCATGACAAATAAAATGTATATCTTGAATTTTCTGGGAATGTCTCCAAAAGTATTCTTCATTGTGAACGACTTTTGGTAAACTGGTAAACCATAAGAGATAGACAAAATGTTACTACACAAAAGATGTAGAACGCGTTAAAATACACAATTTATGTCATATACATTTTTGTTGTTGAGTGAACTATTTTCGAGATATTGCTTGTTATTCCCTTAAATTTTTCAATACTTATTTTCTTAAATGGGAATTCGTTATTCATTTTTTTGTCTTGGATATGCAAAGAGTATTAATCTGTGGAAAAGGGAATAGTGCTGCACCTAGCAACCAGCTATTAAGAGATATGTATGTGCTTAAAGGCTACTGTATTTCTATATTGCACTTGTAATTATATATTCCTCTTACATCTACAATAAAATTAGCAATAAGATAGAGTCTGCAAATGTTTATCTCGATTAACATGAAGTAGATGGAGAATAAGCGTTTGTAAAGATAGTTTGTACAAGAGTAGAGAAAATCATGTGAGTGTAACACATCAGATTTTTTTAAATTGTGTAATTCTATCTATAATTGGTTTTTACTTTCTCTACTATGTCTTGTAAGTAGGGGAAGTATGTTTTGAGCCCTCATGTACCAAAACAATTTTTTTAGAAAAAGATCCGTGTGTATATCTGTGCGTATATTTGTGAACAGTATAACTCAAAAACAAAACGTCTGATGAATACTAAATTGGGTATTTAGGTTCAATACCTTCTGAAGATGCGACAGAAAGAACAGATGCGAGCACAATGAGAAACTAATCCTATATAAAAAGGCATAATCAAAAGTAAAACCTAAACAAACCAAGTCGAGTTATTAAACATGTGCAAATACAAAGGGGAACTACCAAGTGATTGGACTTGAAACCAAGGTTGGTCACAATGAAAGCTAAAGCTTTTAGCTCGTGTGCTCTGTGTTAGAAGTTCTACTTTTAGGTCTTGCTGTCTAAAATAATAAATTTAAGATTACATTAAATTAAAAGACACAATTTTGCGGAATCATCACCTTAACTGCTGTGTACAATCAACGCTAATAATGCAAACATTTTCAAGTTTGAAACGATCCTTGCGTTTGTTTATGATTTTCCTCAATAGTTCGGATTAAACATTTAGATCGGGAACCAGAAAGTATTGGTTTGTTTTCGTAAAAAATAGAAAATGGCCAAATTTGGACACTTAGAAGTTTTCTGGTTGCCTAGAAACAAGAGTCTGTGACGTGTGTTTGTAAACAAGAACGGCCGCGGTAAACTAGTGTTTACTGTTTTGCCAAACGTAAGGATCTCTTCACTTATCGCTGCTACAACAGCTTTTTGATTTACGCGCGTCCAATAACACTTAGTCCTCTAGTTATCGCATTGCGCTCTGCGATTTGTTGTTAATCGTATAAACAGCCGCAAGCTATGAAGCACGTAAATTGCTTCCCTCTTCTGAGAATGGGCGCTTTGCTACTTTTAGAACACAAAGGTTCTTCTGCTGATGAAGACGCGCGATAGAATCGTCAACCTCCTCCTCCTTCATCAGCTTTGGAATGCGGGTAAATAAGTTGGGGCTAAAAATATGCCGTAAATACCTCATTTCCCTCTGACGTCACTTTGTGTGGTTCATGTCTCCACCAACGGGTGACGTAGTGACGGGTGTTGCGCCTAAGTGGCAACAAGACTAATGTCGCGATGACGTCGTCAGTAAAAGTCCTTTAAAATACCTTCGGCAAGGATCGCGAGATGAGTTTTAAATTAAGAAAAGACCTCAGCCTAGTCCATTAAGGGAAGTTGCAGCAATACAGTTCTGCAACATATTCCCCTATTTCGACTAATACTAAGCGACTTATATCGAAGGTAGTCATTAGTAGATCTCGGCACTGTCTGCTTGCCTATTTTATTCCATTGTTTAAAATCGTAGATTTTGTATATATATGTTTCGTGTTTATTGGAGTAAAATATACTAATTTTATAGTCTATAATTGCCTGTTTTCATAGTGGTGTCTGGTGATAGCTTAAGGGCCCATTATGTCGTTTTTTGTAGTGAGAATTTTTATCAAGGCTTTTGCTTATTCGTAATTTGCTTATTTTTGTTATTTATTGTTATGTTTACCTTAGTATTGCAATTAATATTTCGCGCTGTGAGTCAATGAGCTGTTGTTGACAACAGGCCTAAGGAAGTTTGTAATACCGGTACTCCTTTCCTAAAGTCAATAGTTGCATTGTTTCCTGTAGGAGTACAACAATGGCTACTTAGCATATTAAACCGTTCGATAAATGCCCAACAAAAGGGGCAAAAAGCTATTGGTTCAGGATTGAGAAATCGATCGTTTTAGTATTGACACATCGCTTTATTCATTAATACGATGACTTTATTGTTTTTTACTCCCACGTGGGCGAAAACACAGGACTGGCCTAAAAGGACTGGATATATCTACTTATACAGAGTGAGCCAAAAAACTCCGAACCGCCTGCGCTGTGTTTATCCTGTCCGCGTCCTCGGCACTCGTTGCCGTCTGCCCCTATCATAGAAAGGCGCGGATGAAAACATATAACATTTTTAAAACTAGTTTTAAACGCTTTAGTTACCAACTTTATGAAAGGAGATGCTGAAGCTGGCCACCGTCGTTGTCCTTACATTTTTGGCACCTCTTTAGGAAACTATCAATCACTCGGCGTAGTTCACGTGGAGAAATTTCCTGGCGGGTATTTTATTTTAATTCCTCCAGGGTGTTTGGGTTTACCTTGCATACTTTATGTTTTAAGTTACCCCGGAGGGGTATTTTATGAACAATATTGCCGCCTGCGGTGTTTTTCCACTGGACATGTGGAAACATGATAAAAAAACATGATAACGCACTGCTGCTATAAACAAAGTCACGACTGTTGTGGTTTTGCTCTGCATGTGAAGTGCAGTACTGAGTTGACGGTGATGTGATGTAGTTCAGTTATTACAAGTTATTTATTATTTTGTCCTGCACTTAGTCACAAAGTATATTATGGCTTAGTATATGTTTTTACTGCACAGCGTGTATTTATTTATGATTCGTATGTGTTAACTCGGTCAGCTCGCCAAGTGAAAGTACGATTTGCAGAAAATTTCCAGGTGTAAATGTTCCAGGCCGTACAACAATCCATGAACTTTACAGTAAATTTCAGGCCACAGGAAGCATTCAGGCTAATAAATCTAAAAGACGGCGTTTCGTTCTTACCGAAGAAACATTAGACAACATCGGTCATGATGGATAGTATCCTAAAGAGGTGCCAAAAATGTATGGACGACAGTGGTCAGTTTCAGCATCTCCTTTCGTAAAGTTGGTAAATAAAGTCTTTAAAAGTAGTTTTAAATATGTTGTATGGTTTCATCCGCGCCTTTCTATGATAGCGGCAGACGGCAACAAGCGCCGAGGACGCGGACAGGAAAAACACCGCGCA
Source organism: Deroplatys truncata (assembly GCA_030765065.1). NCBI lineage: Eukaryota > Metazoa > Arthropoda > Insecta > Mantodea > Mantidae > Deroplatys > Deroplatys truncata. Next base: position 177,147,328 of record CM060987.1, on the reverse strand, counting down.
GGCGGTTCGGAGTCTTTTGGTTCACTCTGTATAATTGCATAAGCAACACTAGCCTGTTTAACAATAATACAGGATAATAATAATAATAATAATAATAATATAAACAGACCCAGTCGTCCTTCGTGGGTAGTGGTTACCATGCTAGCCCGAGGTCGCGGGTTCAAACCCGGCGGAGGGCGATGGGTTTTTTCGGGCGTAAAAATCCTTAGCATGGCTTCCTTCGGAAGGGAAGTAAAGCCGATGGTCCCGTGTCGTAGATTTACGGCACGTAAAAGAACCTCAAGCCTGATAAAGAGGCCTCTGAGCAAAATTACCGGTCTTTCACGCCCAGTATAGAATGGGACGCTAAGGACCACAGTAGTTAAAGAGCGTCCATAAATAAAACTCAGTTTAAATTTAATTTTAAACAGAGTCAATAGCAATTACAAACCATCGTGGGAGTATAAAAGACATTCAATAGAGAAACTACTTAAGAGGGTTAAGATGGTTTGTCTATTTGCCTGCTTATTTCAAATTTTTTAACAGGTATTGCTCCGAGCTGTAGGTAATCATTACAGCAGCCGTTATTAAAAGAATATGCGAGCGACTTTCCTCCAAATTGTGTTATTTATGTACTCTTGATATGTATATTTATATATACATATACATCAAGACACACATATTGCAGTGAAAGATTGATGCACTTAATTTATCATGTAACATCCAAATGTTATTCCTAGTAATAAAGTTAAAAATGTTGCTTAAAAATACAAAATCCTGATAATATGAAACATAATGCGAAAAAGTTTATGAATAAAATGCTTCTTGTTCCAGTCATAGTTTTAGATTGTCTGTTCGAACTGAGAAAGAGCAAGGAAATATAGCCGAAAGAAGGTGAAATTGAAAAAACGGACATTAAGTTCTAAAAGTAGGTTAAAAAGGACCACTAAGCCAAAAAATCCTACAAAAAAGGCAAAAAGGACAAACAAAACCCACCATTTTCTGACCTACGGTGACCCAACATGAATCCAAATAAGTTGGGTCTCGTCTTCGGACACTCGAAAAGAATTGTTCCCCAAATTCGAACCTTGCTAATGACTAGAGTTCGGAGCAATAGGCGCTAAAACTTAAAAATAGATAGGCAAATAGGTACTACAAAAGGTTTAAAAGGGCACTATCAGTAATGATAGCAGTGAAGTAGGCACAATCACTTATTCATTTACGTGTTTTGACGCTACAGAACAGTATAGAAATACCAAATAGTCATATGCCCTAACCATATATTAAATGTATTAAATTCCACTATTCTCTTAATGAAGTATGATATAGGTTGTAATTACTGGGGGGGACGCCTCGCCACTGCGACCAACTAGATCTGTGATTACACCCCCGGGAGCTGCAGGAGGTCGCAGGTCCGCAGGCAGACGGGATTACAGAGACGCACGGAAGCCCTTACTATTTCCAGTACGAAACACCCGCACTCAGCCAGTAGACGCGGAGGCCTGCGAGAGAGCGAAGAAGCGACTGTTACAGGCAGGCCAACCCCGGACCTCCCGAATGCGGACCACAAATGTTACCGCCTGAGGTATCCCGCCTGGTCTTAATGAAGCTGTAAACATTATTTCTTTAAATTTGTGCTTTTTTTGTTACTGTGTGTTTTTTATGGCAAACCCTATTATCAGTTTTAAGTAGCTTCTCTCTTGAAAACCCTTTACACTCCCACGGTGATTTGTAATTATTGTTGAATCCGTTATGTGCTATTGTTACATGTATGTATTACTATAAACAGGCTATTGTTGCGTTTGCAATGATGTAAGTAGGTATATCTAGTCTTTTTAGGTCAGTACTGTATTTTCACCCACGTGGGAAGTAAAAACAATAAATTCATCGTATTAATGAACAAGCGATGAGTCAATACTAACGCGATCGATTTCCCAGTAGTAAACCAATAGCTTTTTATAGTTGACCATCTACCGTATGCTTTATTATGCTATTGTTGTATTATTTTATGAAACAATGCAATTGCTGACTTAACGAAGGGAATGCCGGTATTACAAACTTCCTCAGGCATGTTGTCAAGGCTCATAGCGTGAAATATTAATTGCAATACTAACGTTAACATCACATTAATAAATAATATTAATAAACAGCCTCAAATAACAAAAATAATGAAATTACGATAGGCAAAACCCTTGATAAAAGTTCTCATAAAAAATCCGTAATAGGTCCTTAAGCTACGAATACGCAGAACGCTATGAAAATTGGTAATTATAGACACTATAAAATTAGGACGTTCCACTCCAGTAAGCATGAAACATATTTATATACACAGACTGTCCATAAGTCCCAATACATTTCCTGGTCTGCTACAATACAATAAACATTAAATTGGGATAGAGTAGAACCTTATAAAGTCTAATGCAATTCAACCTGGTCCATTTTCATTATCAACACACCCTTCCCTTGTGGTTGTACGGGACACGCCCGTAACATTTGAGGGCTTATTGGCAAGCATACCGCTCTTATTCGTTGCTTCAGTTCATTTACATCTGGCAAACTGGTAGCGTAAACTCGTCTCTTGACAAATCCCCATGCAAAAGTGTTAAGGGGAGTGAGATCAAGGGAACGGGGAGCCCCACATGCGATCCCTCTTCTCCGATCCACCGGCTAGGAAAGGCCTATTAGGTAGTCCCGCACAATGTTTGCATAGTGGAGTGGTGCCCCATCTTGTTGATAAATGATAAGGTAAAGATACCATCCTGCCGTAACTGTGGCTCCAGGAACAACTGCAGCATGTACTGGGATTTTATGGTATCCTGTACAAAATTCTGAACGATTCTAAACAAAGGAACAAAGCAGGCAAATGTAGAGTTGTAGTAATTATATATATATATATATATATATATATATATATTTATGGACGCTCTTTAACTACTGTGGCCCTTAGCGTCCCATTCTATATTGGGCAGGAAAAATTCATCGCCCTCCGCCGGGTTGAACCCACGACTTTGGGAACTAGGGGCTAACATGGTACTCGTATACTATGAAGCACGACTATTAATGATATTAGTGACTAATTTCAAACATTATATTCATTATTTAATTATGTAATTAATACCAAAATTGTTAAAATATATTAATTAATTTGCATAACTTTGTTTTCTTACAAGGACCGATATTACTTCCTTTTTAGGACATTTTTACGTCCTTTATACGTCGTTTTAGGCAATTTTCAGGTCTTAAACTGTCGAACCCTAGTCATTAGCTAAGGAACCATAGAAAAACAATTCTAATTACTGCACGAAGGACCCTTTCCCAAATTATCTCTCTGACTACAGCGTATTTTTCAGTCTGCTCTAAGGAATCATGCAACTAAAAATTCGAAATCTTTGAGCAAAAATTTAAACCAAATGAATGGTTCTTTTCTCTGCTTAAAAATAACATGTGTAAAATCCAACAAAAACATATCTTATGTGTTAACGTTCATATGGCATTCTCTACCCACTGGCATTTATTTCTGTGTAACTTCTATGCACTATTCTTGCGAAAGCTTATTGTTTCATCTTCTTCCTATTATAACTGGTGCAAAACTTCTGGAATCGTGACCTTGATTGCCACCCCAGCTGCCGAGCCTAGGAATGGTTTATGTTTAGTTTAATCAACGAAAGCGATATAATACCTTTGCTTACTCACAGTGCGTGATAGATACAGACTGCATAGAAAGTGTCCGCATCTGGTTGTGATTTCAAAGAGAGTAGCACCTTTCAAATTCCTTGAAAGAAGAAATGAGGGCTTGGTTACTTAGGTGTAACATAGCTTTAGATGAAAGCATGAGTAAACCAAATGAGTAAACTTAATTAAAGCCAACAAACCGCTTCAGAAGTCATACATACTTCACCAGATATGGCCATAATGTACTTAAGACTGCCACCGTATCACCCAGATCTAAACTCAATCGAATTAATCTGGGCTAATGTCAAAAAATAGGTGGCCTGCAGAAACATCACTTTTAAATTAAAAGATGTGGAGCAGTTATGTTGCCAGCGATTTACAGAAATTGGAAGGCCAGAATGGGAAAATGTATGTCGACATGTTGAATAAATTGAGAATCATTATTTTGAAAAATATGGAATTGCAGAAAATCAAATAGAAATAATTGTCATCCAGGATAATGGTGCAGAAAGAAGCAACAGCGATGATGTGAGATTCCGCCGATGGCTGTCAGGTGTGAAAGAATTGGAGGTAGATGATTGACTGGTTTTTATATCAAGCGTTTTTTACAACGGTGGATTTAAATATATTGTATATAACTATAAGTTTATCAGCGCAGCGCAGGGTAGTGTAGTGCAGTGCACTGCATAACCGGTGTGCGGATATTTGACAATGACTGTCCCACGCACTCCTGCAGCATGCAGACGACGGTTACCTCCTGATCTGGTAAGCAACTCGCTTCATAGCTGTCATTAAGATTTTCACATGTCTAGAACTGTTGCGCCAATTATATCTGCTTATATTTGGTTGCGTTATATGCTATAATTGGAGGCATCGCTGTTTATTTTGTAACGAAATTACTTCCATAGACGCAATTTGAAAGTTTGCTGTTGATGTAACGGTGTAAGACTAAGAAAAATGTCTCAAATAAAGTGTTTAATACCTTAGTTATAATATGAACTCCGTCTGAAGGTATTTTAAGTGGCAACAGAAAACTAATTACCTTACTAGGAAAACTTAACCTTTTTTTAGTTTCTCTACTACGTATAGTAAGTAGGGGAAGTGTTGCATTCCACCCAAAAATTCAATACCGAGATTTCACCGGAAACACATGTTTTGAGGCCCCTGAATCCAAAAAAAGCATTTTTAGAAAGAGGTCGTGTGTGTGTGTGTGTGTGTGTGTGCATCTGTGCGTCTGTGAACAGCAAAACTCAAAAACGAAAAGTCGGATAAATACCAAACTTGGTATTTAGGTTCAGTATCTTTCAAAGATGCGATAGAAAGATTCTCAAGAAAATCCCCCCAACTCAGACTACCATTTACATGAAGCATTTTTCGAAAATTTTAATTTTCTCAAAAATGGCTCTAACGATTTTCGTTAAAACATCATATATTTAAGACATTTTTATGAATGAAATGCATATCTTGAATTTTCTGGGAATGTCCCCAAAAGTCCTCGTCATTCGAATGGCTTTTGCATAATTGGTAAACCGTAAGAGATAGACAAAATGTTTCTACACAAAAAACGTAGATCTCGCTAAAACACCCAATTTATGTCATATACATTTTTTGTGGAGTGAACCATTTCCGAGATATACCTTGTTATTTGTTTGAATTTTCCAATACTTATACTTTTTCTCAAATGGGAATTGTTATGTGTCCTGCGCATGCAAAGAGAATGGAATGCTCCACATAGCAGTCAGCTCTTAAAAGATGTGACTATCGCTTAAAGCCTACCATATTCCCCTTGCACCTACAAGAGAATTAGCAATAAGATCGTTTCTGCAAATGTTTATCTCGTATAACTTGAAGTAGATAGAGAATTAGCGTTTCTAAAAATACTTTGTACAAGAGTAGAGAAAGTATGTGACTGTAACATATCAGATTGTTTAGTTCCATTTATACCCCACCTTTAACTTTTGGTCTTTCTGGCGACTTTTCCTTTGGAACATATTATTGCCTATAGCCAGGAAATGGTGTTAACTCGTATTCGCTTGTCGCTGGATTTTTGGTAAATCTTGGGTTTTATTTATTAGATCACACACACACATTCACACTTCCAGACTCTGGAGAGTATAGGAAATAACCTGAGTTAGAGAAAAATTCCCACCCCCAGTCGGGAATCGAACCCGGGACCCCACGCACAGTAGGCAGGTGTTCTATCGATCGAGTCACGAGGCAAGCAGTTAACCATTAAGGAACTGGGATGCTGTGAAAAGTGACGAAAATTGATAAACGCGTGTTAGTACTAACCGGTGTACATAAGGAAACAATATCCTCACAAGCAATTATTGTCTCTCTTCATCATCAGAATAAATTACTATGCAACAGGTCGTTTTCAAGGCGATTGAGCACCCAAAATGTTTACTCACGAGGTACCACTGCTTTTAATTCGACAGATAAGCGTAAAATAAATGAACATGAATCGTTTTCCAACTCTTGTCGCAAGACGATTTATCTCACAGCAAATACAGCGACTTCTGGGGTGTATGCATATTTTTATTAACGGTTTATTATTAAATACCTGCATTACAACAGCGAAGAACCTCTCACAAGAACACCTCAAGAGAAAAAATACTCACAGATAAGGAACTATATTGTTCCCGTTGTATAACTTAGAACTTTATAAGTTAATTTAACATTCACATAACGACATATGGAGTGCATTAACGATGTAGAATGTTCTCAGAATTTTATTAACTTGAAGGGATGAAAAGGACGAGGGGAGAATCGAACCAGACCTAAGCAGCAAACGCTCCGGAAAATTTCGTTGCCGGCAAGCCACTTGTCAGTGGTTGAGCGTTCTCCTCAGAGATGGCGCTGACAGTGTAATTCATGATAAAATTGTGTTTTATTTTGAAACTTCAATACTTTATGAAATGTAATGGATGTACTGCATGAGTAATTAATGATTTTTTATTTATTTGTAATTTATTTAGAAAAATTATACATTAATAATTTTAGATTAAAAAGGCACAGCATTGATGTAGTATTATTTGGTACCAATACTCTATGATCAAACGTAGTATATGCTGTGGGTACCAAAGTGCATTATTCCGTAGGACCTACTGTTCTCTAAAAGTTTTTCAAGTACAGAGGGTAGTGTATTGCACAACCCTCTAATTATATACATAATGGTATTACATTCATGTTATGGAATGTATTGTTGATGGTATTTGATAAGCATGAAGTTGAGCGACTCTCTTGCAGTAATCGATTCGTTCACGATTCTTGAATCGTCCTCTTTGTCTCTCCTAGCGCACGAATCGTTCGTACCCTTGTCTGCTGGCCTGCCTTGGTGCACGATTCGTTCGTGAATCGTCGCCTTGCCTGTCGTCTATAGGTAGTCACGATTCTTATTTGAATCGTTCCCGTTTGTACTTTTAACTTTCTCTACTACGTATAGTAAGTAGGGGAAGTATTGTATTCCACCCAAAAATTCGATACCGAGATTTCACCGAAGATACATATTTTGAGTGTGTGTCTGTGAACAGCATAACTCAGAAACGAACAGTCGGATAAACACCAAACTTGGTATTTAGGTTCAGTATCTTCCAGAGATGCGACACGAAGGTTTTCAAGAAAATCCCCCCACCCCAGACTACCCTTTACATGGAACATTTTTCGAAAATTTTAATTTTCTCAAAAATGGCTCTAACAATTTTGATTAAAATATCATATGTTTAAGATATTGTCATGAGAAATGAAATGTATATCTCGAATTTTCCGGGAATGTCTCCAAAAGTATTCTTCATTGTGAACGACTTTTGCATAACTGGTAAACCATAAGAGATAGAGAGATAGACAGATCGCGTTAAAATACACAAGTTATGTCATATACATTTCTTTTATTGAGTGAACCGTTTTCGAGATATTGCTTCTTATTCCCTTAAATTTTCCAATAGTTATAGTTTTTCTCAACTTCGTTATTCATTTTTTTTATGTCCTGGACTTGCAAAGAGAATAGAATGCGCCACATAGCAACCAGCGTTAAAATATTTGACTATCGCTTAAAACCTACCATATTCCCCTTGCATCTACATGAAAATTACCAATAAGATTGACGTCTCGACCTCTCGATTAACATGAAGCATATGGAGAATAAGCGTTTGTAAAAATAGTTTGTACAAGAGTAGAGAAAGTCATGTGAGTGTAACACATCAGATTTTTTTTTGTTACGATCTTTTTCTTTGGCATATAAAAGACAATGTATGTAAAAGCGCTTTCCGCGTTATTTTGGGTAATACACTTAGAGTTTCCTGAATTTGTCATAAAAATCAACCTGTGTGATTCCACTTGTCACGATTACATAAGGTATTATGCAAAGTAATTATGAAGATATTATTATTATTATTATTATTATTATTATTATTATTATTATTATTATTATTATTATTATTATTATTATTATTATTATATTCTTCATTTCGACGATTAGGCATTCCATTCGATTCTTTACTTTACTCCCCTCTTTTTCTGGGGTATCCGATGTCTCTTTTTCCTGACGGTTTGTATTTATTAATTAATAGTGGTATTCTTGCTTCAGTCATGTAGTTCATATCGCTTTCCAGTTAAGTTAGTTTTCTTCTTTTTTATCATATAATTTATAAATATTCAGTTCTCTAATTTTATCGTTTCATTTCTTATTAGGTCTAATCTAGTGCATTCTCAAGTTCTTCGTAAAAATTTCAATTCCGCTGTCTGAATTTTACTTTTGTCCAATGTTATTCTTATTATTGTTGTTGTTGTTGTTATTCGTCACTACTACCGAAGTTGCACGCGAAAATAAGCTATATAATTTTTATAAATACGTGAAAAGGTATAAACCCGGTATGCAGAAAATAATAATTTTTTACATAAATTTTACATCAGCATATTCGAGGTACTTTTAATGCATTAGAATTGGCTTAGTTATATCGATGCATAATCTTATACTTTTAATGTAGATCATAGTATACAAATTAATGCTTTTAAATTATATAATTTTAAAATGATATTCAAACCAAGAATTAAGAAATTCCCTATTTTTCCTCCAGTTTGCATATATTCTGGTATTGTATATTATAATACTGTGACGTATGCAAAGATGATAGGATATACGTCTCTGGTCACCGAGATTCGAGATGGCAGTTGGTTTGGAGTAGGGAGAACTAGACTTTTTAGGAGGGGATGAGTTGTTTAGCGTCACTGACGCTTGGGGGTAGCGTGGGTTTGAGAAGGCGAGTCAGGAGGTAACGTTCGTGTGGGAAAGACGTTCAACTGCTTTCTTCGTGCTAAGGCATGATGGCGTCGCCGACAGACATTGGGCTGAGAGTGTAAGCACTGTTATCTATCTTTATACATTAAATTTAGTAGCCATACTGCAGGTCTTTGGCGATGACAACGGGGTGGGCAGTCGCTGGCTTGGACTGCCCCCCAAAATAGTGGCTCCTCATGCCACGGCAGTGTAGTGGCTGCCCGGCGCCTCCACCAACTGTCGTAGCCTCTACCAAAATATTACTCAGAAAATGATGGGGAGACACTCGCTTGCAAAAGGTACCGGTAAATTAATAAGATCTTCACATGGCGAGGCTACGACGGGGACGCAGCTAAGTTAAACACACAAATAATTACTATTCCAGAACGTCACATGGCTTAAGGTGAAGGAAGGATTCTACTCTATCATAATTAAGACTCTCCGAAAATGGATGGCTACTAAATTTAATGTATAAAGATAGATACAGTGCTTACACTCTCAGCCCAATGTCTGTCGGCGAGGCCATCATGCCTTAGCACGAAGAAAGCAGTTGTACGTCTTTCCCACACGAACGTTACCTCCTGACTCGCCTTCTCAAACCCACGCTACCCCCAAGCGTCAGTGACGCTAAACAACTCATCCCCTCCTAAAAAGTCTAGTTCTCCCTACTCCAAACCAACTGCCATCTTGAATCTCGGTGACCAGAGACGTATATCCTATCATCTTTGCATACGTCACAATACTACACTGTAATCATGCAATACTGTGTATCAGATCTCTCAGTAAAGTACTGAAAATTACTTCTATTGTTTATACTGCAGCCTCCGTTCATTCATTGGCAATGCTTAGATTCATTTTACTGCGCTTTACAGCTATTTACGCAATTTGTTTTTAAGAATTACTCTTTCTCGGCTGAACTCGATACTCCTAGGTTAGGCCATCAGCATCTCAAAGAATCGTGTTGATCTACCAATTCACATTATAAATTCTAACGAATCTTTCAACCTGTGCAGTTCACTACTACGAATCGACAGAACTCGGCAATATATATTATTGCGGTGCTGTTCTGTTTTCGTATACTATGATATAGCAACACAATGCTTGCTAACTTTCCTGCTCATCATCGTACTCACTCGGCAGTATTCGTCCGGGCTCGGCTTGGAAGCCAAAGCTAAGAGTGAGTATTAAACAAAGCACAAGCGAGAATGAATCGAGAATGTCCTGATCACGATTCTTTTTGAACGACGATTCATACACGATTCTTGCGATTCTTTTTGAACGACGATTCATGCACGATTCTTGCGATTCTTTTTGAACGACGATTCATGCACGTTTCTTGCGATTCTTTTTGAACGACGATTCATATACGATTCTTACGATTCATTTTGAGCCACGATTCATGCACGATTCTTGCGATTCTTTTTGAACGACGATTCATGCACGATTCTTGCGATTCTTTTTGAACGACGATTCATGCACGTTTCTTGCGATTCTTTTTGAACGACGATTCATATACGATTCTTACGATTCATTTTGAGCCACGATTCATGCACGATTCTTACGATTCATTTTCAACGACGATTCATGCTAAGACTGACACGATTCATGCGATTCTTTCCTTGTAGTCGTTCATATGAACGATTCGTTCATGAATCGCCCCATGTCTAGTATTTGAGCGTTATATGCTTTACAGTGTCAATCGAATATAACTCGAATCACTGTTATTTAATTCAAAACTTCGCATATAGGTAAGTTCACCTGTCTCTCAAGGATATGACACGAGCAGTGTTACCTAGAGGTGGGTCGAGCGATTCTTTTGCAGTAATCGATTCATGCGATTCGTTCACGATTCACGAGTCGACCTCTTGCTACCTGTCCGCTGGTCTCTCCTAGCGCACGATCCGTTCATGAATCGTCACTTTGTCTGTTTTGGTGCACGATTCGTTCATGAATCGTAACCCTGTCTGCTGGCCTGCCCTAGTGCACGATTCGTTCATGAATCGTAGCCTTGCCTGCTGGTCTAACCTACTGCACGATTCAATCATGAATCGTACCATTGTCTGCTGGCCTGCCCTAGTACACGATTCGTTCATGAATCGTCGCCTTGCCTGCCGCCTATTCTCACTCACGATTCTTATATGAATCGTCCCCGTTTGTAGTTTGCAGCCAAAATATGCAATCAAGACTTTTTTTTGTTACGATGGGGGCTATGATCTTTTTTCTTTGGCATATGTATGTAAAAGCGCTTTCCGCGTTATTTTGGGTAATACACTTGGAGTTTCCTGAATTTGTCATCAACCTGTGTGATTACACTTAAGTTACGATTACATAAGGTATTATGCAAAGTAATTATGAATATAGTATTAGTATTATATTCTTCATTTCGATGCTTAGGCATTCCATTCGATTCTTTACTTTACTCCCCTCTTTTTCCGACGGTTTGTATTTATTAATTAATAGTGGTATTCTTTCTTCAGTCATGTAGTTCATATCGCTTTCCAGTTAAGTTAGTTTTCTTCAATTTTATCATATAATTTATAAATATTCAGTTCTCTAATTTTATCGTTTCATTTCTTATTAGGTCTAATCTAGTGCATTCTCAAGTTCTTCGTAAAAATCTCATTTGCGCTGTCTGAATTTTACTTTTGTCCAAGTTTGTTGTTGTTATTATTATTATTATTATTATTATTATTATTATTATTATTATTATTATTATTATTATTATTATTATTATTATTCGTCACTACTACCGAAGTTGCACGCGAAAATAAGCTATATAATTTTTATAAATACGTGAAAAGGTATAAGCCCGGTATGCAGAAAATAATAATTTTTACACAAATTTTACATCAGCATATTCGAGGTACTTTTAATGTATTAGAATTGGCTTAGTTATATCGATGCATATTCTTATACTTTTAATGTAGATTATAGTATACAAATTAATGCTTTTAAATTATATAATTTTAAAATGTTATTCAAACCAAGAATTAAAAAATTCCCTATTTTTCCTACAGTTTGCATATATTCTGGTATTGTATATTATAATGCTACACTGTAATCATGCAATACTGTGTATCAGATCTCTCAGTAAAGTACTGAAAATTACTTCTATTGTTTATACTGCAGCCTCCGTTCATCCATTGGCAATGCTTACGATTCATTTTACTGCGCTTTACAGCTATTTACGCAAATTGTTTTTAAGAATTAATCTTTCTCGGCTGAACTCGATACTCCTAGGTTAGGCCATCAGCGTCTCAAAGAATCGTGTTGATCTACCAATTCACATTATAAATTCTAACGAATCTTTCAACCTGTACAATTGACTACTACGAATCGACAGAACTCGGCAATATATATTATTGCGGTGCTGTTCTGTTTTCGTATATTATGATTTATGATATAGCATCAAAATATTTTAACCACTAATTTTAAAATGGATAGTATAGATGTGAACACTTTAGCTTTTGCAGATGAGCAAGCAATTATAGCATCTACTGAAGATAATTTACAAAGAGCGATTTATAATTTAAATATAGTGGTTATTGAACATAATCTGAAAGTTTCAGCTGTGAAAACAAAAATAATGGCATTTTATGGAAAAGATCCTGTCAGAGTCAAAACTGTGATCGATAACACCCCTGTTGAACAAGTTATGGACTTTAACTATTTAGGCGTTTTCAATGGCAAAGATAGAACAAAATATGTAAATAGATAACTAAATTTATTCCAACATATATGTGGAACAATCAGAAGAATTTTATGAAAAAAAGTTTGCAAAGAAACTCTACTGAGATTTTTATAAGGTTTTAGCAGTTCCTGCACTATTATGTGGGTCTGAATGTTGGACTCTAAATAAAGATTCTTTGAGATGGATAGAAGTTGCAGAATTGAAATTCTTAAGGTTTGTAGAAGGTTATACTTTAATGGGAAATCAGAGAAGTAAAGATAACAGAGAACAACTGCGAATATTTAAACTAACGGACAAAATAGCAGAATACAGGAAAAACTGGTACAACTATGTCTGTAGAATGTGAGGCAGTATTTTTAACACTTAAATGATTTCAGTCAAATTATATAATATAAATTCAATAACAGCCCGCCTTAAAGCAATATGTGTTTGTAACAATATATAAAAAGTGTATTTTACAGTCATTGTATATGTTTATATTATTATATACATGCAATAATGCTATATGAATGTATTACGTAATTTAATAATGTAGGAGCTGTGAGAATAAAGGTTAAAAGTTGCTAACAATGAGATAAACTTGAGTCAATAATGAGTAAGAAAGTTTAACAATACTACTTGTGATTCTTGGAGTAACAGTAATGTATTTTTTGTGACAGTTTATAAAATAGCCAATCAACAACCAGAACAAAGCTTAAGTTAAATAAAAGTATTTATTTGGACTAGGATTAGCCAATCAGAGACTTGAAATACAGAAATTTACAGATTTTAGCGGTATAAATCAAGTCAGTTTCTTGTAGACAGCGCTCATAGCTGGACGCGTTGGTTGTAGACAGTGTTCCTAACCGGACGCGAGATGCGTCCTCGAGACATTTAATACGTATTCAGTGTGAGACGAAAATAGTTTACGTGTTTAAAAAGCGCAAGTATTTAATAAAAGAATCTTACATCTCTCTATATCAGTGAAGTGTTATTTAAATCGTGTCAAGGATTAATAAAAAGGAGTGAATTAAAAAAATTATAATCTGTGTAAGCCTACATTCTTCAGTCGCACCACGCCTTGCAAAGAAATTCATGTCTCTAACAATAATACTGACGCAGCCGAGGCAAACATAAATATATAATATTTAAAGAAACAGTCAAATTACAAAGTTAATATTTTTAAACATTTGGGGCAAAGGCCACCGTAAAGTACATTTGGGGAGAAGGCTGTCGGAAATTTTTTACCATACGTGCGGTTGCAACTACTTCAAGTTCGGCTCCCCAACAGTCGAACTATAATACATCCTACTTCAAATCGGCTTTCCATACGAGAAGCAACAAACTTCTTCAAATTGGCTCCCAAAGCGTGGGGCAAATAACACTACAACAAACCATCTTCTCAAATGGAATATGATAGGATTCCCCAAAGAGCATTAAACTATAAACCAAGAGGACAAGGAAGTCTGGGAAGACCTGCTAGAAGATGGATGGAGCAGCTTTAGTTTGGAGTCGGAACAGATCAGCAGTGGTCCAATCCCTGTTTGATGATATGATGAAAAAGGGGGATACGTTTGCATATTTCAAGTCATGTGCCATAGACATTAACATTGCTTCTTAGGTAAAACAGGACTAGAAAAACTAACATATAAATAACGCTAAAAAAACTTGTAAGTCGGGGACTCTTAGCGTCTTTAGTAAGTGCATCTTCAACATTAAACCACCAGGTAAAAGTAGCGGAAGTTAGATTGAGCGCGTTTGTTGCGGAACAGAATCCTACTTTCAATGTAATGGAACACTTGCCGGAATTGATTAAATCAATTTGTCCAGAAATAGTTACTTGCGGGGGGACAAAAGCGACATCCATCGTGAAGAGAGTTACTGGCGTGGAAAGTAAACATAGACTGTGCCTGGTGCTCCGAGAAAATGTTTTCCCTACTTGTGGACGAATCCACAGACATAAGCGTCACAAAACACCTGACTCTAGTCACACGTGTTAATGTAAAGGACGATATTATTGATGCTTTTTATGATGTTTTGCCTGTAAGTGGTGGAACAACACGGTAACTCTATCAACAAATAGTTAGTGCATCTGCAGTAAACAGTATCCAGTACAAAGAAAATTTAATTGGATTTGCAGCAGATAATGCTTCTACTATAGGGTAGTTGAATTATATTCGAACCCACTCGCGGCCTCTCTCTACCGCGCGAGACAGCTGGCAGTCGCTTCAGAGAGTGAGCGAGAATATTTACACGAGATATGCTGCCTGTTTGAGAGCAGAAAGTCCGCATTTCTAGCATCTTATATAAGGTAAGAATTTTAGTCCGCCTCTGCCGGCGTAATTTCCCCGGCGGCTGCCGGCTGTCTCGCGCATTAAAGAGAGGCCGCGAGTGGGTTCGAATATAATGTAACTACTCTGTATGATGGGAAAGGGACAATCTCTTAGTACACTTCTCCAAGCTCATGTTCCATACTTGTACGTTATAAAGTGTATTTGCATTATTTGTGCCACTTATGTTTGCTCAAAACATCCAAGGACTCCTGAAGACTTGACGCGTGACTATTTTCACATGAGTAGATACAAAACGCACAGAAGCGCTAAAAGAATTTCAGGCATTTGTTGCAAGTTGCCCCCTCACCAACTTTTGCATCCTCAGATGCGTTGGTTCTCTTTGCGCCTGGTAGTATCACATTTCTGGAACAGTACAATGCGTTGAAACTTTATTTCACACGTGTGCAGGCAACTGAGAAATTAGCAGCTCCAAAAGTAATACTTCAGAAGTTAAATAGCCCTTGGAACTGTTTGTACTTAGGATTTCTGGATTTTGTTTTGCCAGTATTTAACAACTTAAATAAGCAAATGTAAAGTGAAAACCCCCATATACGTCACTTAAGAAAAATCTTATGTGTTACACTCACATGACTTTCTCTACTCTTGTACAAACTATTTTTACAAACGCCTATTCTCCATATGTTTCATGTTAATCGAGATATCGAGATGCTAATCTTATTGCTAATTTTCTTGTAGGTGCAAGGGGAATTTGTAGGCTTTAAGTGATAGTCAAATGTTTTAAGAGCTGGTTGCTATGTGGAGTATTCCATTCTCTTTGCATTATCAGGACAAAATAATGAATAACGAATTCCCATTTGAGAAAAAGTATAAGTATTGGAAAATTTAAGGGAATAACAAGCAATATCTCGAAAATGGCTCACTCAACAAAAAACATATATGACATAAATTGTGTATTTTAACGCGATCTACATTTTTTGTGTAGTAAACCTTTGTCTATCCCTTATGGTTTACCAGTTATGCAAAAGTCGTTCACAATGAAGAATACTTTTGGAGACATTCCCAGGAAATTCGAGATATACATTTCATTTGTCATGAAAATATCTTAAACATATGATATTTTAATCAAAATCGTTAGAGCCATTTTTGAGAAAATTAAAATTTTCGAAAAATGTTCCATGTAAAGGGTAATCTGGGGTGGACGGATTTTCTTGAAAACCCTCGTGTCACATCTCTGGAAGATACTGAACCTAAATACCAAGTTTGGTGTTTATCCGACTGTTCGTTTCTGAGTTATGCTGTTCACAGACACACACACGGACATGTTTCCAAAAATGCTTTTTTTGGATTCAGGGGGCCTCAAAACATGTATTTCCGGTGAAATCTCGGTATCGAATTTTTGGGTGAAATGCAATACTTCCCCTACTTACTATACGTAGTAGAGAAAGTAAAAAGTATCCTGATGGGAAGCTGGTTTTTCCATCCTTGGCAAAATTCGTGTGGCGTGTTTTGTGTCTACCACATTCAAATGCTGGTGTGTAGCGAGTGTTTTCTTCTATTAACCTAATGAAAACTAATCAAAGAAATAGGCTTACAATCTGTGGCTTATTTCAAACGAAAAGGCTTATGGCACAAGAAGACTGTAATTCACTTGTGGTGGATAGGTCCTTGACAGATAGGGTAAGAGTGGATATGTATGATGGCGAGGGCAATTAATGTTACTGACATGTATCCTGGACGCCATGAACCTCATTGGTGAATGCTTAAGAGCAACTTATTTTATGTTGTTAGGCCTATATTCACATTCAGTGTTGAGATTTAACCATCACGATGCTCGTTACAATACAGGGAAATTATTCTTTGTTAAACGCTTAAACTGTGTAAAATAACTTAAATAATATTAGTTACAAATTTCGTGTTATAATCTAGTCACCGATAAGTAAACATGCAGGAATACATAACAACAACAATAACAATAATAATAAGTATGTATATGGGAGAGTTTGGCGGAAGGCCCCGGATGTTGAAGATCCATAGTTCGTTCCTGTTGCAATGCTATTCGAAATTCTCCTTTTTTTCCCCGTTCACGTCTACTTTTATCGGTCCAACGGGGTTGGCAACATTGCACGAACATGACGATTTAAAAAAAATCCCCCACATCTTTACATGGACAAGTTTTCGTTCATTTCTAACATAAATAACTAGGAACCTTAAAAGTAACAACGATTTTGTTTAAATTAGCATATGACTATGGTAATTATGATATTAGCATGACAGTAAATCGTTTCTTGAGTTTTAAGGAATAGCTTTCGAAGTTCTCTTTGTTATGAATGTATAACTGGTAAGCCCCAAGAAATAGAGGAAAGCTTATCAGACTAAAAATGTAGATCTCACTAAAACACACAATTTATGTTCTTTTAGGGAGAGTTGTCCGTTTCTGAGATATTCCTTATTACAGGTTTGAACTTTCAAATACTTCTACTTTTCTCAAACGGGAAGTCATTCTTTTTACTTTCTCTACTACGTACAGTAAGTAAAATTCGATACCGAGATTTCACCGGAAATACATGTTTTGAGACCCCCTGAATCCAAAAAAAGCATTTTTGGAAACATGTCCGTGTGTGTGTGTGTGTGTGTCTGTGAACAGCATAACTAAGAAACGAACAGTGGATAAACACCAAACTTGGTATTTAGGTTCAGTATCTTCCAGAGATGCGACACAAAGGTTTTCAAGAAAATCCCCACACCCCAGATTACCCTTTACATGGAACATTTTTCTAAAATGTTAATTTTCTCAAAAATGGCTCTAACGATTTTGATTAAAATATCATATGTTTAAGATATTTTCATGAAAAATAAAATCTATATCTCGAATTTTCTGGGAATGTCTCCAAAAGTATTCTTCATTGTGAACAACTTTTGCATAACTGGTAAACCATAAGAGATAGACAAAATTTTACTACACAAAAAATGTAGATCGCGTTAAATACACAATTTATGTCATATACATTTTTTTGTTGTTGAGTGAACCATTTTCGAGATATTGCTTGTTATTCCCTTAAATTTTTCATACTTATTTTCTCAAATGGGAATTCGTTATTCATTTTTTGTCTTGGATCTGCAAAGAGTATTAATCTGTGACAATGAGAATGGTGCTGCACATAGCAACCAGCTATTAAGAGATATGTCGATGCTTAAAGGCTACTGTATTTCTATATTGCCGTTGCAAATACAAAACAAGGGGAACATAGTACGCCTTAAGCGATAGTCAAATATTTTTAGAACTGGTCGCTATGTGTAAAATGTAATTCTCTTTGCATGTCAAAAGATCGTTTCTGCAAATGTTTATCTCGATTAATATGAAATAGATGGAGAATAAGAGTTTGTAAAAATAGTTTGTACAAGAGTAGAGAAAGTCATGTGAGTGTAACACATCAGATTTTTTTTATCCGCTTCCTCATATGGTGATGGAAAAGAACATGGAATTTCAAAGCCATCATATAGTGACACGCTCTTCAAAAATCTGACTATCGCCTTACCTAATGTATCGTACAACGTAATGTGTAAACGTAAATTGAAAGTTTATTTGGATTAATAAGAAGTAGCTAGAATAATAAGTTTTTGTGAGGTTCGTTTGTAGAGGAGTGAATGGAGGAAGTCATGTGAATGCAACACATCAGTTATTTTTTCTCGCATGCTGTAAATTGAATTGGTTAGAAAATAAAATGAACTTAAATACTTTCTAAAACATAGAACTTCGATTAATAATAGTAGTTGCCATAGCTTTACGTGAGTTTACTGATTACAACATTAGTGAAAAGGAGACCTAAATTAAATTTGTAGAAGTGCCGAGAAATACGTTTTGGAAATGAATCTTGCTGTCACAATAATGACCATTACAAGCAAAATAAAATCTGATGTGATACATTTACATGACTCTCTCTATCCCCTATATTTATGTGTGTATACAAGGTATTCTTACTAAAGCTTATTTTCCTATCTACTACATTTTAATCCAAATAAACCTTTGCAGGAATAGCTACATTACACATTTGGTTATAGGTACAAAGAGGACAGGGATGGTCAAATGTTTAAGAACTGGACGCTATATGCTGGCCTTAAAATTCCATACCGTTCCCATGACATCGCGAGAAACAACTGAATGTTGACAGGACTTAAGAGAATGACCAAAAATAAACAAATCGAAACTTTAATAACGGATATCTCAGAAACGGCGTATACCAGATAAACATTTATTTGAAGTAAAATGTTTGTTTTAAAGATATCTAAATTTTTTGTGTGGTACGTTTTCGTCTATCGCTTAACGTTTACAAGTTATACAAGATTATACAAAATTCTTTCCCAACGAAGGGGACTTCCTAGATTATTTCCAGAAAATTCTAGAATACATTTTATTTTTCATGTAAATATCTTTTATATGCGATATTTTAATCAAAATCGTTGGGGAAGGGGGAATTTTTTTGAAAATATTCGTGTCGCATTCCTGGAAGATACTAAACTCAAATACCAAGTTTAGTATTTATCGGACTTTTGGTTTGAGTTAGGCGGCGCCGTGACCGAGTGGTTAGACCGCTCGTCTCCCACCGAGGCGGCCCGGGTTCAATCCCAGGGACCTGCATGTGGGATTTGTGGTGGACGAAGCGGCGTCTGGGCGGGTTTTCTCCGGGTTTTCTCCCGCCAACTGCTCCATCATCACCTTTCATTTAACCAACATTTCGTTTCATCTACTTCCTTCACCCATCCTGGATGCTCTGTCTGATCCACGAGTGTCTGCTCCTCGACGGGCCTCTGACCCCAGGCACCGGCTTGTAAGTCCTGGGGGGGGGGGGTGTAAGTCCTACATAAGAGGAGGGTAAACAGATAATGAATGGTTTGAGTTATGCTATTCACAAACACACACGGACGTGTTTTAAAAAATTATTTATTTGGATTCAGGGCGCCTCGGTATTGAATTTTTGGGTGGAATACAATACTTCCCCTACTTGCTATACGTAGTAGAGAAAGTAAAAACAAATAAAAGTTTGAGAAAAGTATTTTCCGATAACTTAGTATATAATTCTATACATTTTTGTAAATAATTTATTATATTCTACAATGTTATTCCGTTGAATAACTTATATTAAATTATTTATTAATGGTATGTCGCATTTGTTTCATTCTTGCTGAGTAATAACTGAAAATTCAAACCAACATCAAGGAATATCTCGAAGTGGTTAACTCCACAAACACCCCCATAAAAGTACTTGACATAAATTGTGTGGTATAACAAGATCTGCCTTTTTTGTTTAGCAAATTTTGTGTATCTGTTAGTGTTTACCAATTATACAAGTCTTTCAGAACGAAGAAAACTTCAGAAACTATTTCCAACAAATGTAAGATAAACATTTCATTTGTCATACAAACATGGTATTTTAATCATAATTGTTAGAGCACCTCCTCCTTGCTATGCATCCTCACCTTTGAAGGCCAGTGGAATGCCTCCCAAAGTTGCGGGAACATAAATGGAAGCGAGCGTACTGTATTGCCCCGGTTTCCCTTAAGAGTATTTTCTCTTCCTCTCAAAGGTCGCTCATTTTAGGTGTGCGGAAGAGGAAGGGGAAAGTATTTTTATATATCATGGGCTCGAGACTCGTATAAAGCGATAGAGAGAGGTATGACGTCATTTTATCATCCGCAGGTCAAAGCTACTGGTGTTGCAAGGAAGGCAAGATCTTTAAATAGCAGTCACCATGTTCTAATCTAACAATACGTTGGGATTAAGCAATCAGTTGCCTGTTTTAGTGCAGCTGGCTCGGAATCCGACACAAAACATGGTAGACACGACGGAGATGCCCACATGATACAAGCACGTGGTTGTAACTCTGGGCAGGCAAAGAGCATAACTTCTTGCGCAGTCATTTGTCACCAGCAGATATATTGCCAGCTGGTTCAAAGGAGTTTAAACTCGGGTCGTTTCTTGGCTTAAAATGGGAATTATTTTCTGCAAACTTTTCTAATCGGAGGTTGTACAGGAAATAGAAACGAAAGCTCTATTATGTTGTGGTATGGGCATTCTATAGCGCGTCTCACGCTTAAAAGTGTTGCAGTCATCTGTTCGTTGCTGAGCGCCTGTTATTGTTTTATTTTGAATTTTGGGTTCTTTGTCCTCCGGCTAGCTATTATTACTCAGTCGAGCAAATATCTCTTGAGCAGGGCGTGTAAACGGAAAGGAGTTGTTATTAAAAGATAACACTGATAAAAGAATTTGTTTTTACACTTTTATTGCCCTCACACTTAATTAATTTCACATATTTAATCTTGATACACGCCTGACTGAAACTGTTATATTTTCGAATATAATTAATGTCGTACGCTTACTTCACATGTTTTAACTAACTTTACGACGCGAGAGATTCTGTAGAATTGCGTAATGTGTACCTCATGAATGCTTCCTTAGAACTGCCTGACGTGTAACTCGCGAGAGAGATTTCTTAGAACTGCGCGACGTTTACCTCGTGAATGATTCTGTAGAACTGCGCGATACTTGCATTTGGCTCAAGAATTTATACTCCCTCACCCCGATATGCCTAAACATTATAATAGAGCTGCTATTTGTTAATAAATCGCAACAACATTAGCGTCTATTTTATAAGCCAATCATAATTACTAAAACATATGCTCTAGGAAATATATTCCCTCCATTTCTAAAGAAAGGCACACTACCCTGACGTCATTTGTTTGTCTCTTCAAAGTGATAAACAACTCATCCCATCGCTTCATTGTTACCCACTCCTATTGTCAGTTTCAGTGAGGCCGTGTAAACTTATTTCCTAACAATGCTTACAGTTAACAAACATCTAAAATCATTGTCATACAATACTGTTAATTTACACTACAATCACTCTGGCATTCACAGTGTTGTGATATAAAATACTGCCTCAAAAGGCAGTACAGGTTAAATGGGGAACGCTGTTGCCACATGTACTATATGCACGCTCGCAACTTCGGCGCCCAGCTGCGATCGGTCTACCAATCTAATGTTATCTTGGAATGATACATTGCCAAATACTGAAATATCTGCAGTGATATTAAAGGTTATTGTAAGAGATTCAATTTTCACCTCTCTCCTCTCTATATTTTAGCATTTCCAAATACGATTTTGTAGGCATAAATTATATATCTACTATCAAACAAATATGGAGATATAAAAGCTTTAATTTGACAGGGTATATTCACTGTTTACCCTTGACAAAATTACTTTCAACGTGTGTGGAATGTTCTCAAATAGCAAAGAATGAACGATGTGTCGCACTACGTTTTGTTTTATTCCATCATATTGCGTTAAACTAGCGTGTGTTTGTTTCCCGCACCCTTTTTGCTTTCTCTTTTTGATGACGTCCTTTAATTTGTTCCTTTTTTATCTTATACGCTACTGTTTTTGAACACCCGGTAGCCTTAGCTATTTCTTTTACTGGCCTATTAACACTAGGTTTACTTGAATAATCTAACATCTTCACTATTTTTTTTACATTTCCTCCTAGTTTACCAAACCTTCGTCTCCTCCTAGCTTCTCCCTCCAAAACTATAAATATTTACATAAATGTTAAATAAATAACCTACATAACACTTCAGTGTTCCACGTGTTATAAACGTACACACTTCCTTACAACTCATCAGCTGATGTTAATCTTTACCACCTTCTGCCTCTCACCTGGCATCTGTTAGCTGAATAGACGGAAGACTTGTTTGTCATACATAATGAATGCGAAGTTACAGGATTTCGGTTTCTTTTTAAAACTTTCTCCAATCCTCCTCAACATTTTCTCTCGCTTGGTCCCCGTTGAAAATCTAATAATAAAAAAGTCTCTCGCTGGGTGACTTTTCTATTGCATAGATGTAGAATTTTCCGAACATATTTAATTTAACAAATTATAACACTCATCTTATAAGATAGAGAATTCAAATAGGCAGGTATCAACACTATAGTTTACTCCAGCTAAGAAAAAATATTGTTGTGCTCTGCCCTTTAGTATATTAGTTACAAGATAAGCACAGGAGAAGCAAATATCGGACTTTTACTGAAAAGCACATAATTTTTTTAGAAATTTGGACCAGCAGAAATCTATAAAGGCTCTAAAAATGCTGTAATCTGATAGAGAAAAATATTCTGCACAGGATAATGTGCTCAAAGCTGAAAATTATAACTGAATATTACACCATGTTATTACTAGCAACTTGGCGACAGCGCGGGAGTAGAAAGGGACGAAGCTAATGGCAACATGTATGCGTTAGATAGAGACGGAGATATACCATTTACCTCCATACTCTCTTAAGGTTGAGACAAGCACCAGTAGAACAATGTTCATAGTATCCTTACGAAATACAAGTTGCTGGTCTCTCATTATTTTGCGTACAATTTCACTTTTTTACTTTATCACGTAGGTATACATAGCAAGTAAAACAAGTATTGCATTCCATACAAAAACTGGATATCCAGATTTCACCGTATATACAGTTTTTATGAACCCCGAAACCAAAAAAGGCATTTTAAGAAAAAGGTCCGTGTGGACGTGAGCAGCATGATTAAAAAACTTGGTATTTAGGTTCAGTATCTTCCAAAGATGCAACAAAAATATTTTCTAGGAAGTATCCCTACCCCAAACTGCCCTATATTGCAAGATCTTTTTTAGAAATGTTCGATTTTCTCAAAAATAGCTCTAACGATTTTGATTAAAATGCCGTATTCTAAGATATTTGCATAACTTGAATTTTCTTGGAATACCATGTGAAGTTCTATTCATTCGGAAGGAATTTTGAATAACTTTGTTTAACTGGTAAACCACAGACGACAGAAAAAAAAACTTACTACACAAAAGTGTTTTCTCCAACAATAACAAGCACACATACAGGATGTTTGTTTAAAAGCTTTCCACCTGATTGTCTCGAAAGCAGCACGTTTTCAAGAGAATAATTTTATAGTGTGTGCTTCTTCATTTGAAGAGGAAGGGAAGTAATGATATTAGTTACATTTTAATAAGTGAATATTTTCAAGGTCATTTCGAGGTCAACTCAATTTTTAAAATGGGAACTCCAATTGTTTAAACAGGTTTTAGTTTTATGTGTAATAGTAAACACATTTTGTCTGAAACATTTTTTTATTAAACTAATATTTCATGAAATATTTAGGAAGCTTGAAAGAATTATTAACGTTGATACATTTAAAAACTAACAAAACACAAACCCAGTTTAAATACAGATATGAGGTTTCTTATCAAAATTATTAAATATTTTATAAAATAATGGTTAAATAAAAAATGTTTCAGACAAAATTTGTTTATTTTTATGTATAAAACTGAAATAATTGGGGCCCCCATTTAAAAACATGAGCTGTCTGTGAAATAATCTTAAATATGCACTAAGCAAAGTGTAAGTAAATAGCATTGCTTTGCCCCTCGAATGAACAAGCATTCACCATACACTTTCTTAATAACGTGTTTAGAAAGCAATAGCACGTTTTCTGATACGATGGAGTCCCTCGTTACTTATCCATTACAGTAAATACAAGTATTATAGATTATTGCCACATTTGCATAACAACGTGTTGACTGTGTACATGATTTAGAATATATATAATTAGCTTGGGATGGAAAAGACGAGAAAGAATCCGACCAGACCGAACCAGCGAACGCTCCGTAAACAAAGCTACTGTCCCACAGTACTGTCATTTGCGGCAAGCCAATTGCTAGTGATTAAGCGTGTTCTTCAGAGATGGCGCCAGCAGTGTAATTAACTACAAAGTTATATTTTAGTTTGAAACTTCAATATTTAATGAAATATCATTTGTGAACTTTATGAATAATTAATTAATTTATGTTTATTTATAGTTTAGTTTAAAAATTCTGACAATCTTAATTATGAAATAAAAATTCACAGCACGTTTATAATAATGTATACTACCTATACTGCATGATCAAATCTACTGTACGCTTGATGTAACAAAGTACATGCACCGCAGGACCTACGTTCTTAAGAGATTTTTCAAGAACAGAGGGTAGTGTTATTCACTTCCCTCTAAATATATCAAATTCTATCTATCTACATTCACTTTCTCTCCTTTCTGACCAGAGTTGTCAAATGTCAACACTTCCTCGCAAATAATGGCTAGATATATAATTGGAGTCTAAAACTATCCATATTATGTTTGTAAAAGTTACACCCCATTGAGACAAATTAAACTGAGTTTTATTTATGGATGCTCATTAACTGCTGTGGTCCTTAGTGTCACTAGCGCTTGCAGAAAGCCAACCGAAGTTGCCCGACGAAGTTCGAGCGAATGCCGAAAATGAACGAAAGGGAACGATCTTCCAGTTGAAGGGGCAAGGTGTCGCGACCTCTGCCATGCTGATTGCTGAGGCTTGAAACTAAACTAATATGGAAGTCAGCTGATAAAATAGCAATGCCGAAAATATAAAAATAAACCAGAATTTTCGTATCAACGAGCAATTGTGTAAATGTAGGAGTTTATAGTGATACCTTATTTAATATTGAGTACCAAATAACGCGCATTCGATGTTTAAAACTGGAACATGACCTGAAAACCTAGTAAGGTAGAAGACAGGTTATGAATCGAAAGTTTAGTTGGTTTTAATCAGGAATTGAAATATATATAGCGAAAACAAGCTAACCTTAAATATAAACTATAACTTAGTATGTTAAGGTGTTAAAATGTGTTCGAATTAGGGACTGTATTTCGAAAACTTTATTTTTATGGATTGCACACTAATATCGTAAAACGAACAAGAGAACTCGTGCTCAAAGGTTATGTCTGATACCTCTTTCAATTTTGAATGTGATGTAATAATAATAGTTTGGGCTCCATAGTTTGATTTTGGATGTGTATTAGTGTTGTGCTCAAACACTATTTCCTGCTGTTATACCAAATAAATAAATTAGGACATAATGGTCTTTTCATTGCAAAATAACTTAAAAGCATTTCATAAACAGAAAATTCTCCATATGTACTGTGTATCTTTGGGAATTTTTTGTCAATCTGCGTAACTCGGTTAAGCGCTGGCCTTGGAAGCACAAATAGTTACATAAAACTTGTGTATTACCACATTATTGCTGAATGATTTCTACATATCGAAATGTCAGCTACCATATTTATGACAAAACACCCAACTTAAATTATATAAATGTGTAATATGTATTGCATGGCAAAATATCTGCTGAAATAGTTATTCTTTTTTAAGTATCTACTTTATTTACATACACCTCATTTGTAAAGTCATAGTGGGAGCTGGCTTGTAAAACAACTTCTTGGTTTCATTACTTGATAGTATTGAGTAATGCTATCTCTGTTTTAAATGTTGTCTCATATTCACACTTCTAATTGGGCAGCACTATGGCCTCTCACAAAAAAGCCTGGATTCAATCCTAGGGATCAGAGGTGGGATTTTGTGGTAGATAAAATGGCACTTAGATGAATGTTCTCTGGTTTTCCCCACCATAATTCCATCAATTGCACCATCCTCATTGTCATCCCCCCTCCCACCAGTCTCCAATCTCTGCAAACCTGTGAAGTTAAAAGGGACATTAAAATTAAAAATACTATGGAGGACAGAGAGCAATACTAATAAACGAGTGTCTCATCCAGCCTCCAAATTTATAAACCAGCATGTGCTGTTACATTCTTTCTGCAGTCAACATATGAAAAAACAATTAATACTTGCACACTAAACGACATGTTAAAGTGATTGACAATTATGAAGAGTGGGTGTGATATGGTTAAACACAAAGAGACATTGCATTCACATTCATATTTAATAATACTGTATAACACATTTGTATGGTATTTTAAGGAACATGTGCCTACATTAATATACATTTGAATGGCCTACCCAATTAAAATGTTCATTAAATTCTAACCTCTTGAATGTCTGTTATTACAATCTATTGGAATGATTTTATAGGTAATTGCACTTAAGTCACTTATGCATACACAAAGCCAGTTCTAGTTAATAAAACTTACAGTTATTGAATAGAAAATACACTTTGATTCCTTTTCCTGGGAAAGGTTCTATATATAACATTTGATATAACACAGTGGAGGTCCTACAGCACATGGGAACCTTAAATTTATTGACAGGTCATATGGGAAAAAAGCAAATTGAGCCCATACAGTGATGTTTGTTTGTTTGTGTTTGTTCATTTGGTTCCACTGTGAGCAATGCTCAAGGGAAATTGAACACATCATACAATTATGAAGTATGCAGAGTAAGTAGGAATATACCCAATGCCAAGAACAGCCTTTGGGGGGGATGTTCCCCTCCCCATGTCTTATCTAAGAGAGAAAAATTTGTAAACCATCACCATTTCAACAGTAAACTTCTCGACACGCATTACAGTAGGACAACAATAGCAAATAAGTGTTAATCACCATCACATGCAATCTGCCCTACATAAAGTGCTTACATGAGGTTGATACTATTATGATGATTAATTCACTTTGAATAAGCTCGAAATTATAACTTTATACTTTGTTATGCTTAAATTTCAATTTCCCATGTAATTTCTATTACCTTGAAGACATGTTTGAGAAAGACCACTTGAAACGAGAAATTCTCATTATTACTGCATGGGTATTATTTGGGAGGACAGTATACAGGGTGGAAGGTACTGCTTGAACCGTATGTTAATCATGGATTCTATATAATGAGTAGTGCAAATATGTCCAATACAATTTTTGTCATTAAACCTACAAAAATGAAACAGTGTTTTATGTTCCTTGTGCCTGTGTCTATTAGCCATTTTATTACAGTTCAAGCAATATCTTTCACCCTGTATAAGAAAACATTTAGAAGATGGTGGAGTTTGCATATACATAAAACATCATAACATATAAAACTGGGATGCAACAGATCCATCTATCCCATTGACATTTTTTGCGTAGCCCATTTTCCTCTGTTGCTTAAATTTACCAGTTACACAAGAGTATACAAAATTCCTTCCGAATGAAGAGGACTTCACAAGCTGTTCCAAGAAAATTAAAAATAAACATTTTATTTTTCATGTAAATATCTTGAAAACAATGGCATTTTAATCAAAATCGTTTGAGTCATTTTTCAGAAGAAAAAAAATCGAGAATTCTTCCGTGTAAAGGGTTATTTTGGGTGGGGAATTTTCTTGAAAATCTTTGGAAGGTACTGAACTTAAACCGATTTGTACTATGTATGTACAAATTCCTGCTTTGAAACGCATGGCTTTATGTATTCACTTTCAATTGCCAGTCGAAATGCGCGCGCCAACGTTCCACGTTACGTGTTTGACAACAGCCAATGGGAGCAAAATGTGATGGAATGGACTATCTTCCCCCTTGAACTGGAAGATCGTTCCCTTTCGTTTATTTTCGGCATTCGCTCGAACTTCGTCGGGCAACTTCGGTTGGCTTTCTGCAAGCGCTAGTCTTAGTGTCCCATTCTGTACTGAGCGTGAATGACCGGTAATTTGAAAGAGGCCTTTTTATCAGGCTTGAGGTTCTTTTACGTGCCGTAAATCTACGACATGGGACCACCGGCTTTACTTCCCTTCCCAAGGAAGTAAATTTACATATTGTAATAAAACAAAAAGTAAGGAATAAGTACGCCCGAGAAAATCCATCACCCTCCCGAGTTTGAAACCCGACCTCGGGACATAAAGGCCTAGCATGGTAACCACGGAGGTAACCATGGTGTCCCCTACCTAAAGAACAACCGCCATCCTGTAACCCCCATATCCCGTCACTACGTGGTTAAGCCCTAATTAGGGCAGGCACACGCCTAAACACATCATCGGGTTGCCCTCAACCTGCCATCTGACGCACGCACGCACGGAGGGCGACCCCCATTAAGAGATTCTAAATATCATAATTTATTACATAATTCCATAATATTTAAATACTGTAAAAGAATAATTTATTTAATATAAAATTGTAATGGAATAAGGTATATTTTTGCTAAGCACCAACACCGTACGTTAAATATATCTGATAAAAACCGACCAAATCTGCGTGTAAAATATCATAGACTTTGAGCGCATACTTTAGAAAGTCGACTTTATGATTAGTAGACATTTTGATGACATGCTACGACTCATGATAATAATGTAATACAACTACACAGGTATTGGGGATTCATCCTAACATAGCTAAAGCGGATGAAATTATGCTATTTAGGCTAGATTCTGGCTAAGGGTTTGGTTAAATTGGCTACATTTCAGGCTATAAGCATTTTACAATTTTATATGGCTAAACACTACTGTAAAAATGCTAGATTTAGCCATAAAATGGCTAAGTTGGCAACACTGTTCCTGACAGGCATTAGGCCAATCAGCCTGTTCTGGCCTCTATCCATCTTAGTCATTTACTTGTCTTCTCTTCTCCTACTTCACGGTTTTAGGCCGTTTAGCCTGTCCCGGCTCCAAAATCTTGTTGTGTCCATCTCTTTTTTGGTCGTACTGGGTTTCGGTATCCTTAGGGTCTGTAGTTATATGTTGCTCGGAGTGTCCTATTTAATGATATTCTTTCTAAATGTTGTTTCCAGTTAGTTCTATAATCTATTATTACTTTATTTAACTCTTCTATTTTTAACTTTTGCCTTATTTCGTTGTTTGGCTTTTTATCCAGTCTTGTGTATCCTGCTGTAGGTCTGAGAAATTTCATTTCAGCTGTCTGTACCCTTCTTTTATTTTCTGCTGTCACTGTCCATGTTTCAGACTATTATTGAATTGTTTCTAATTTTATATTTTAGTGTTCTCTTTATGGTTCCCATTATGTAATTGAATTTATTTAGCTTTTTATTAATGTCTACTTCAGACCCACATGCTATTTCACCTCCTAGAAAATTAAATATTGACACTTGTTCTATACTTTTATTTTCTATAATTATTTTAGACCGGGCCGAGTTTAAAATCCCATAACTTTAGATTTTTTCAGTTGAAATTTCCATGCTGTATGTTTTTGATATTAAATTTAGTTTGTATGTCATCCTTTGAAGTTCCTCCTCACTTTTCGCTATTAATATCTGGTCATCTGCGAAGACCATTATCTTTACTGTTCTTGACCCCAAATTAATCTCACCTTCTGTTTGTTGCTTCCATGATCTAATCATATCGTCAAAATATAGATTAAAAAGAGTGGTTGACATTGGGCAACCTTGTCTAACACCTTTTAGAATTATTACAGGTTCTCGATTATCTATTACAATTTTATTTTTCACATATAAATTTCTAATTACATTTATTAAGTGTATTGGTACTCCTTTATTTTCTAATATTTCCCATAATTTTTTTCTGCATACCTTGTCAAAGGCTTTCTTATAATCTATAAAGAGAATATGTGCTTCTTAATGTAATATTATGTATCTAGAGATGCGTCGAGCGTGTTCATTTTGCAGTCGGAACCGTTTCAAGGAAGTAGTTACAATTGTCCATTCCAGAGTATTGGTGAAAGCATTTCTACTGTTTTACTCCAGAGTATTGGTGGGAGCACTTCCAATGTTTTACTCCAGAGTTCTGGTGGAATGACTTTCTCTACTCCATGTACAGGAGGTTAATGTAATGACATTGCCATTTGCCGTAAAGCAAACAATATCCAACGGCATGCCACACTATGTGTTAACAAATGGCTCATTTGCATAAACGAGTATTTGTAATTTAATGGCTTGCAGTTCTATGCTTGTATACTATGCTTTTATCCTCATTACATAATATACTACAAAGTAAATATTGGTAATATCTATGGATGGGACATCAATACTCTCCATTTCTCGGAACCTTAAAAAAAATGCATGAAGATTTTCAAGAAAATCCCTCCACCTCCAGTTATTCTTTATATGGTACATTTTTCCAAATCTTTATTTTCTGAAAATGGCTCTAATGATGTTGATTAAAATAAAGATATTTAAATGACAAATAAAACTTACCTGTATCTTGAATTTTCTGACCATAGCTTGTGAAGTGCTCTTCATTCGGAAGGAATTTTGTATAATCTTGTATAACTGGTAAATGTTAAACGATAGACAAAAACGTATGAACAAAACTTGTAGATCTCTTTAAAACACTCGATTTATTTCAAATAACCGTTTTTGCAGCATCAGCCATTCCCAGCATATCTGTGATTAATGGTTCAAATTGTTCAATACTTGGCCATTCTTTCAAATCCTGTCGATTTTCAGCTGTTTCTCGTGATACCATGGAAAGTGTATGGAATTTTAAGGCCAACATATAGCATCCAGTTCTTAAACGTTTGACTATTGCTGTTCTCTTTGCATCTATAACGAAATGCATAATGCAGCTATTTCCGGAAAAGGTTTATCCTGGTCAAAATGAAGTAGATAGGAAAATAAACTTTCATAAGAATAATTTTTTCATGTTTTAAG
Source organism: Deroplatys truncata (assembly GCA_030765065.1). NCBI lineage: Eukaryota > Metazoa > Arthropoda > Insecta > Mantodea > Mantidae > Deroplatys > Deroplatys truncata. The sequence goes on along the minus strand of CM060987.1, from coordinate 177,116,026 downwards.
TTCCTGTTTGTTTTTCTTGTGATCATGTAGAGAGCATGGAATTTCAAAGCCATCACTTAGTGGCCCACCTTTAAAAAATGTGACTTATTTTAGTCCAATGTATTCTTCTTATGTCTACAATAAAATATGTAATGGTTTATCTCAATTATCAAGAAGTAGATAGAAGAATACACTATTGTATGAATAGTTTGTAGAAGAGTGAGTAGAGAAAGTAATGTGAATGCAACACAAGATTATTTTTTTTTTTTATTAATCAGTGTTACTTAGAATATTTCAGTTCACAGAGACAATGAATGTTAGGATAGTGATTAATGGGTGCTAACATTAATCTGCTGTCCAAATAGCTGATAGTAATACTTAGCCAAAATTTGTTTTGTATTCTGTTCCAGACAGTGTAAATTATTTACAACATGTGTTTGGTTTTATTTAACTGCATACTGATTACCTTCACAAAAATCAAGGGAAATTTTCAACCCCCAGTGCAGTTATTTAGCTTTGTGGAATCATTTCTTTCTTTCTTTCTTCACTCTCCATTTCACTGTCAAACCAAGATAAAGTGCAAAATGACATTTAGCAAACCCTATGGAAAATATAAACATAAAATCCCTTTAATTAATTCCAAAGCTGAAAGTTATGGTACCGTTGACAGTAGCGAGGAATTTGGGGTTGTCAAGTAAGTTGTTTGGGATATAAAGAACAAACAAGAATTTTTTTTTTGTCTTTAAATGCATTGCAATAGTAGGTAATGAAATCAGTTCAATGCAGGCCCAGCACAACAAAACTTGGACAGTTCAGGATACAACCATTTTTACTTTTTCTACCACCTACCTATGGTAGGTAGGGGAAGTAATGTACTCCACCCATAACTTGGATATGAATATTTCACCATAAATGCATGTTCGATGTCATCTGAATCAGAAAAAAAGGAGGGAGGGAGTATTTATGTTTATATTTTATTTGTATTTATATATAGCTACTTTCATGTCTGCGGCGCCGTGCCGAGTGGTTAGACCGCTCGCCTCCCGCCGAGGCTGCCCGGGTTCAATCCCAGGGACCTGCATGTGGGATTTGTGGTGGACGAAGCGGCGTCTGGGCGGGTTTTCTCCGGGTTCTCCGGTTTCCCCCGCCATTCATTCCACCAACTGCTCCATCATCACCTTTCCTTTCATCCATTTCACCAACATTGCGTTTCACCTACTTCCTTCATCCCATACCAGGCATCGGGCTGATCACCCATCCTGGATGTTCTGTCTGATCCATGAGTGTCTGCTCCTTGACGGGCCTCTGACCCCAGGCACCCGCTTGTAAGTCCTGGGGGGTGTAAGTCCTACATATGAGGAGGGTAAACAGATAATGAATGAATGAATGAATACTTTCATGTCTGTCAGGCCAATATAATGAAGAAACTCCACTTGTTCAAAGAACTCTTTATATGGAAAGTTTTGAATTATTTTAAACATTTTTTAATTATTATTTTTATTATTTTTTATAAAAATAATAGATTAATGTACCATATGTTTGAGATATTGGTATAAGACATAAAATAAATCCCCTGAATTTTCTGCAAAGAATTCTTCATTCTCGAACAACAATATGTAAGGGATGAAAGGTAGAATCAAACTGAAAAATTCAGTACCATAGGCAGTATTTGAACCATGGATCTTCTACACTATGCACGTTGCTCTAACCAACTGAGCTACAGTGGCAACATGCTGGTATGGCATTAAATTCCCCAAATGACTTACATTTTTCCTCGTTAAACCACAAGGCGATCTCAAATCATATTTGAGACAACATACTCCAATGGTAGCTAACAATGTTGTGAATACTTTAGTCCTGGGCTTTACAGGTAACCTCATGTTGCCATGGTAGCTAAGTTGGTTAGGCTTGACTTCCCTGTCTGATTCTATGTACCTTTCAACCCTTGTCCTACACACAGCCTTTAGTGAAAGAATAATTAATTATCATATAACATAAATGTTCTCAAAACTATACATAATGACTTAATTTACTCACACATCCAATATGGATTAGAAGTATGGGGTGGCTGTAGTAATACCCTCAACCAGAGGATTGTAGTACTCCAAAAGAAATGTATTAGAACAAAGTTCAAAATGGGAAGACCTGATTCCTGTAAGGAAGTCTTCATAAGAGAAAGAATGTTTACGTAGTATTTCTGTACATATAATCTGACAGAATAATCTGCCTGACAGAACTGTACAAACCAAAAACAAATAATGAAATATACAGTCATGACAAAGTTTGTAAATTGGACTTGCACCACAATAGTTATAATATGAAATCTATGAACAAAGATCCTTTTATAATAATTGATTTATAGATGCAGAATCGACTGCCAATTGAAGTAAAAAGTGAAAGCAACAGCATTAGATTTAAACAAAGTATAAGCAAATATCTCTTAAAACAATCCTGTACATGATACTAATGATTTTTTAAACTGATCTATTGTAATTTTCAATGTTTGTTTATTTCCTTTGTGCTTGACAATGCTTGAAAGAGTCAGAACATTTAATTAGTGATGGTGAGTGTCAAAAGTATGACTCAATCAACCATCATGAGGATTACTTCACGGTTAATACTGCTTCTGTTTTTAATCTTTAACTTACTGTAATTTTTACTTTCTCTACTACGTATAGTAAGTAGGGGAAGTATGGCTTTCCACTCAAAAATTTGATACCGAGATTTCACCGGAAATACATGTTTTGAGGCCTCCTGAATCCAAAAACAGTATTTTTGGAAACATGTCTGTGTGTGTGTGTGTCTGTGTGTGTATGTCTGTGAACAGCATAACTCAGAAACGAACAGTCAGATTAACACCAAACTTGGTATTTAGGTTCAGTATCTTCCAGAGATGCGACACAAAGTTTTTCAAGAAAATCCCCCACCCCAGATTACCCTTTACAGGGAACATTTTTCAAAAATTTTAATTTTCTCAAAAATGGCTCTAATGATTTTGAATGAAATACCATAAGTTTAAGACATTTTTATGGCAAATGAATTGTATATCTCGAATTTTCTGAGAATGTCTTCAAAAGTATTCCTCATTGTGAACGACTTTTGCATAACTGGTAAACCATAAGAGATAGACAAAATTTTACTACACAAAAAATGTAGATCGCATTAAAATACATAAATTATGTCATATACATTTTTTTGTTGAGTGAACCACTTTCGAGATATTGCTTATTATTCCCTTAAATTTTCCAATACTTATACTTTTTCTCAAATGGGAATTTGTTATTCATTTGTTTGTCTTGGATATGCAAAGAGTATTAATCTGTGGCAAAGGGAATGGTGCTGCACCTAGCAACCAGCTATTAAGATATATGTCTATGCTTAAAGGCTACTGTATTTCTATATTGCCCTTGCAAATACAAAACAAGGGGAACATAGTAGGCCTTAAGCGATAGTCAAATATTTTTAGAACTGGCCGCTATGTGTAAAGTGTAATTCTCTTTGCATGTCAAGAACATAAAAAAATATTCTGTGGGTGTAAGAGAAATGAGAACATAATAAAAGTCAAAATGATATTTGTAATACAAGCGAGGATACCAAAAACCAAAACACAGAGAAGATATGATTATATACGAATGGAAGTACTAATGTGTGTAAATAAAGCAAGGTGTAATTATAAACTAGTGGAATTGAACTCGGATAAGGCTAAAATTGGGGTACAAGTGAGGCAGCACGTGTTTCCAGCAAAGCAGTAAACTAGAAAAAAAAATTTTTTGATGTGATACATTCACATTACTTTCCCTACCCTCTATCATTTATTAGTGGGTATACAAAGTACTTTTACTTAAGCTTATTACTTTCTCTAATACATATAGTCAATAAAAATATTACATTTCACTAAAAACTTCGATATTGAGATTTCACCAGAAATACATGTTTTGAAGCCCCATAATGCAAAAAAAGCATTTTTAAAAACAGGTCCGTGTGTGTGTGTCTATGAACAGCGTAACTCAAAAACAAAAAGTCCGATAAATACCAAACCTGGTATTTACGTCTGTATCTTTAAAATATGAGACACAAAGATTTTCAAGAAAATCCCTCCATTCCAGACTACCCTTTACATGGAACATTTTTCAAATTCTTTTTTTTCTCTCAGAAATGGCACTAACGATTTTTATCAAAATATATTTTAAGACACTTTCATGGCAAATGAAAGGCATATCTAGAAGTTTCTGAGAATGTCCCCAAAAGTTGTTTTCATTCTGAATGAATTTTGCATAAGTGGTAAACCGTAAGAGACAGACAAAAGATTACCACAAAACACACAATTTATGTCATATACATTTTTTGTGTGCAGTGAACCATTTCTGGCATATTCCTTGTTATTTGATTTTTCCAATACTTAATACTTTTTCTCAAATGGGAATTCTTATTTGTTTTGTTTTCTAACTTTTCTTTTTGTGTGTCCTGGACATGCAAAAAAAATGGAATACTCCACATAGCAACCGGCTCTTAAAAGATTTGACTATCACTTAAAGCCAGAGAATTAGCAATAAGATCGTTTCTGCAAATGTTTATGTTGATTAATATGAAACAGATGGAGAATAAGAGTTTGTAAAAATAATTTGTACAAGAGTAGTAAAAGTATGCGAGTGTAACACATCAGATTTTTCAACAAAGTATAAAGACTCTCTCTTAAACAATCCTGTATATAGTTGTGAGAATAGAGAATAACTACATCCTCTCAGAGGTTTTAGATTGATTAAGAACCACAAGTTAACATTTTAACACATTTATTCACAATCACTGGTGAACACTTTAAAAGACCATTACAAAATATGACAGTGTGCTTGCTCGGCAACCAATATGTTCCTAGTACACTCTCTCTCTCTCTCTCTCTCTCTCTCTCTCTCTCTCTCTCTCTCTCTCTCTCTCTCTCTTAAACACACACACACACACCAGCGTCTCACTACCGCACACCTTCACATGTCGCACATGTACACATGTTGTTAGTTTACCTGTAACATGAATTTACCTGTATTCCAACAATAATATTAATGATTTTCTAAATTAACTGTAGTTGTTCAACTTTTTGTCTTGTACTTGACAATGTTCAAAACTTGTAATTGAGTCTATGGACAATAAATTACTATTATTATTAATTGATTGATTTATTGACCTAATAGAGGTTACCTACGAAGTCTGAAACTAAATTACTTATGACATTGTAAGTTGCCATTGGAGTATGTTATCTCAAATGAGATTTGAGATCTTTTGGTTTAGAGAAAGATGGGGAATTTAATGTTGTACAACATGTTGCCATGGTAGCTCAGTTGGTTACAGCAATCATGCATAGAGCGGAAGATCTATGCTTCAGATCCTGCTATGGCATTGAATTTTTCAGTCTGATTCTACCTTTCAACCTTGTACTACACATGGCCTTGAAGTAAAGAACAATATTATCAATAATATATAACTTATGAATGATTAGACACAGACAAAACATACTTAATAAAAAATCCACAACCCATTAAAATACACAATTTGTGTCAGAGAGCATTTTTTATAACAGGAGCCCTTTCTGTAATATCTGATGTTAAATTTTTTAAGTTTTCCCAGACTGAACTGTAATGTGGCTTCTAGAAAGCTTCTTTGAAAATATGCAATTATTCTTTCTTATCCATATGGGTTCATTTGTAACAAAAGTTAACATGATATAAACAATTATGTTTTGCTTATGCATTATGCATGCAACCAAGTTCATGTTGCTTAGATAAAATAAATGAGTCGAAATAATAAAATAAATGAGTCAAAATGCACATGGGTAGATACATTTTGTACCTTTGGAGCAAGATTTAGTCATCTCTTTGCCGATGATGGGGCCCTTGAAGCCCCGAAACGATCATCCATCTTTTACCATCATGATTTAAGTGAAGGCTTTTAATATCATTTCAAAACATTTATTTTATCAATTGACTCTTCACTGTTAATATTGCCCTATTTCAACATTGATCATATTGCTTACTTTGAGATAATTTCTAGACAAGCATTCATCACAAATAATTTAATATGGTTAGAAGATTCACCTTTTATATGAATAATATAACATGCAAGGGTTAACTGGAATTTTTTTAATGGATACAGAAAGTCATATGTTATACAACAGATCTTTTGTACCTCTTCATAATAGAGTTTACCTATTGTACGTTGCTGTTATAGTGACTAACTTGAAATTGTATTTGTTCTCTTTTTTTCATTAATCTGGAATGTTGCTAATCTAGACAACTTTCAGCCCAAGTTAGTCTGAATTAATGAGGTTTTCTGCACCACAAAATTAAGATTACTTAATGTTGGCTTTACTAATATGATGATTGTATATCTCTGACTAAGCTTTCAATATACAATGCTAAAACAATTATAGTGTTTCTTTTTGCAATCATTTGCTAAATGGATAAAGGATGAAGATGAGTTAACTGGATTACCACAAATACATGCTGTAAGTATACATAATATAACCTGGCATTTTAATATTTTCAGTTTTATTTTTTACTTATAAACATAAGTGAATACTTTATATGCAGCAATATGCATTTAATCTATGTCATAAATTATTGTATTAAATACAAATAAAAGTGAAAGTATGCTGAATGCAGAAAACTGTAGAGTAGAAAGGCAGTACCAAAATAAGCATTTTGAGGTTAGGAACCACATGTTTTTTTTTTTTTTTTTTTTTTACTGCACCAATACATGAACATTAAATCTGTCATGTTAAAGTCTCTGATTGTGAAACCTGTTTGTAGCATGTCAGATGTAAAAAAATTACTGTAGCACAGTTCTAGCCACTGTTCTTAGGTGTGTCTGATGTGAATCATACTAGATGATGCAGTAATACCATCTTGTTCAACACATTATGTGTATGTAATGGTTAGTTTCTGAATGTGTACCAGTACTCATTAGTTGAGACAGTATGTACATACTTGCATTTTGACTGGCAAATGAAGATATTTCATAAAGTCAGAGTTCAATTATGCTCATGCAGCACTCCTGTTATTTCACTGCATCTGCAACTCCATGTTCCTAACCTCAAAATGCTAAGTTTGGTACTGCCGTTCCACTTTACAACTTTCTGCTTATTGTTTTTTCACACCTTGTATATACTTGTTTAAGATCCTAGTACCTATTTCCTGCTTAGTACTGTTGTTTCAGTGAAAAGCTTCACTCTGTCAACTCATCTGCATTGAAATATATAGGGGATTGGTAAATTCAGTCACAGAGAAAATAATAGCATTTTATGACATGTAAAAGTGGAATATTTTATGCAAAATCTTATAATCACACAACTTAAGCCTACTCAAAAAAGTTGTTATGTTCTTCTTATTAGTTATGAGATTTTTTATGACATAGGCATTAAATTTTTGGAACCTACTCTAGCTTACTGAAGTCTCCATTTATCATGTTTCCTTATAAGTGTATGCCTAGTTCTCTTGGCAATATATTTAATAAAATTGATAACAGTTATTTGCTAACATAAGCATAAAGACAGTAACCGTTAAAATTAAATTGGTATTATTTATTGACACTCTTTAACTGCTGTGGTTGTTAGTGTTCCATTCTATATTGGGCATGAAAGAATGGAAATTTTGCTCAGAGATCTTTTCATCAGGCTTGAGTTTCTTTTACATGGCATAAATCTATGACACAGGCCCAGGGGCTTTACTTCCCTTCCAAAGGAAGCTATGCTAAGGATTTTTACGCCAGAAAGAATCCATCACCCTCTGCCAGGTTTGAACCCACGTCCTTAAGAAGTATAAGATAAGAAAATAATTAAGAATAGAATTGCCAGCTAATTTTACCAGACAAAAAATTCATTATGAAACCCAATTAAACAGCACTAATATGTCTATGGAATATAAAAGATTGCATATAATCCAAAATTAAAGGGATGTAAACCAAGCAAGTCAATCTTTATTGCACAGAAAAAAATTATCAGAACTATTGAAGGAGTCAGCCCAAAGTCGTCATGTAAACCTCTCTTTAAAAAACTGGGGATCCTCCCACTTCCCTGCATTTACATATATGCAGTTATTCTGCTTATAGTTAAGAACATTAATGCTTCTGATTCACTATTCATAACTAATAATATGGTGCATGAACACAATACTAGGGAAAATACACAAATACATGTGACCAGCTGCAACACCTCGCTCTACCAAAAAAGTATCTTATTCTCCGGCATTAAACTTTATAATAATTTACCAAGTAATATTAAGGCAATTAAAAATGTAAACCAGCTGAAATCCAGTCTCAAGGCACATCTAGTTAACCACTCCTTTTATTCTATTAATGATTTCCTTGAACACAAATGTATATCATGAACCATAGTATTTAGCATGTAAATACCTATTGTATATAATGTAAAAACATATTGTATATATTGCAAAAACCTACTATTGTTTATGTTTATAGCTTGATGTGTCCAATAGTGAATGCACATTGTACCAAACCACTTTAACGGATGAATAAACTAACTAACTTTTATGTAGCTTATAGCCTGTTTTTCTTCGCACTTAATCCCGGAGATTCGCTAGATGTCAACTACAGAACTGTAGATCTCCATCTTTTCTGCAGCCTTCTGATACTTCTTCCTAATGGCTTCATGTCCCTGGCTATTTTTTCCAGTCTATCATCTTTTATTCTTGTAATATGATTATTCCATTCCTTTTTTCTTCTTTTCACAAATTTTTTAATATCGATTATTTTACACTGATCCCTTACATCCTTATTTCTTATCCTATCACTTCTAGTCTTCCCTACTATTGATAAAAATAATTATTGCTCAGAGTACCACATGAAGCCTCAGAGCTTCAGATAATATGATGATCCAACAAAGGAAAGGGATATCCATTAACCAAAAAGGTTTTCCATTAAAAATATAATTTTTTCATTTGGCACCTTTACTGGCAAGCCTTTCAATTGATGGGAGCAACAACCAGGCATAATTTTCATGGAACCCAAAATTATCTTTGGTTATTACAAGTAGTACCTCTTGTTATAATTTATTGTTTTTAAGTTTTCGAATGAGATTTAAAATGTAAAAGAAAATACTATGTTATTCTTCTGGTATGTTTAATTTCCCTTATTATTTGTAACAAGGTTTGAAGCTGAAAATTATAGGATAATAACCATTACAGCACATCAATGTGATACTTAGGAAAAAATGCATCTAGTAGTGTACTATACTTTTTGAGTCATCACACCCATTAGAACAAGCACTGACTTATATATATCAGTTAATTGCAAATCAAATAGCTACTACAATGTGAGAAATGTTTAAGTTTTGAAAATCACCTGTCACTGGTGCTGTATATTTCTCTGTGGTTTTAGTTAAAGTGTTGCCTGTACTAAATAAAAATACAATTGCACTGATGTTACTGTTTTAGCTTATATGCAAAAGATGTACTTCATTATAATTGCTACCATAGTTCCCTTAACACCCATTGGAACAATCAATAGCAGTTTATATTTATGTTATGGTTGGTTTAGTATTGTGTGCTGTTGCACTCACAGCAAGACCAGATGATCTTAGGGAAAGTAGTGAAATCCCCAAAACTTGAGAAACATTGTGATTTTGGCCATCTTAAAGCTATAGAGCTGTGTGTACCTAACTCCTCTCATGAACATTTAAGTACAAATATTTTGGTTTTAAAGTAATGTAATAATAATAATAATAATAATAATAATAATAATAATAATAATAATAATAATAATAATAATAATAATAATAATAATAATAAATTGTAGTAATCTAAAGCTGAGTTGTTTATCAGATACAGATTGACTAAATTTTCCCGCCCTAAATGATCTTGAGAATTGAATTATATCATCATTATCATGTATATTTATGAAGCTCAAACTTTCACTTCTGCTCTCTTGTGGCAGCAGAAATCTTCATTTCTGTCTGTTATAGTAACCTCTCTGTTCTTTGAGTGCACAACAATTTGTTTAGGCAAGTAGTTTTATGTACAAAAACAATGTTTCCAGTTGCATCATTTAAATTACTGATGTAAGTAAAGAGTTTCATTTGCTACCTAATAACTGATACCCTGGATTGCAAATGCTCCAATCAAAGTGATTAGGAAGGAATTCTCCTAATTATTTAAATATGTGTGTTATTTCATAATCCATCCTTAATGCTCCTATTACCTTGTCCCTTTGTTGTAATCAAGATTTGTTTTCTCCAACCAGAGAGATTAATGTTATAGTCTGTCAAAGATATGTTTTTCATGTGCAATTTAGTGCATGTAATCACTGATTTTAATAACTACAGATATTGTATAAAATTAAAAATAATGAAGCATTTAAAATGGTGGAGCATGGTAATAAAATTTCTTAAAAACTTGGTCAAACTTTCAAAGTTCTTTTTGCTCCACTTACTTGTCAAACTATGGCAAAACATGCTTTAAAGAGACATCCCCTCATCATCAGGTGATCAATTGACTGGCTCTTATCCGGCACTACTCCTAACAATAAATTATCAGAAAATATTGCGTTAATTGTGAAGATTATAAAAAAAAATATGCATTGGAAAAATAAAAAGGAATTTGGAAACAAGATTGAAGGAACACTTGAGAAATATCAAATTCAAACAAACAGAAACATCAGAAATAGCTTATCATTTTTGTTACATAATTGCATAAACAGTACAGAAATAAAACTTTCAAAACTGGCCAAGAATCATTTGAAATTAACAGTGTGGGAAAATATATACCTTACGAACAATTTGAATAATCATACGACTCACCAATGGGAATGATAGGAGGCCAAACAACAGGGGAAGGAGGAAAGCAGATACCAGACAGAGCCAGTCAACTGATCAGCTGATGATGAGACGGGATGTCTCTTTGAAACAATGTTCTGCCATAATTTGACAAGAAGTGGAGCAAAAAGTGTTCTTAAAAGTTGATCAAGTTTTTAACAACTTTTAATACAGAAATAGTACTATAATCATGTACAATAGGTGGACAGGAACTATCATAAATCCACGTCTAATTGCCATCATCTCCAATCTTATCATATAGTGTAAACCAGGGTAACTGCAGATAGATTTACAACAATGTTATAATAGTGATCAATGCAGGTAGCTGAGGTCATTAAGGCGTAGACCTCCCATTGTGAATCAGAGGTCTATGGCTCAAATCCCACCAGGAGCATCCTCCCTGACAGGATTTTTCCAGGTTTTCCTTAGTCTTAACTTTCAAATGCTGGGGAGGTACCCTTAACTTAGGCTTGGAACATTTCCATCACAAATTTCCTTTCCCAATTATCATTTCATTTCATGTACCACTAGTGTCACTGCTTTGGTGGCATATATAGTTAAAATGGGCTTTAAACACTGTTAAAAAAATCATCATAGTGGAATGAGAGATAAATGCTACAACAGGAGGAGGAATGAAAAGAAGCGTATCTGCTTGCAGTGGCAGTGTTTACTACTATATATAGGCAGCCCTCTCAAGAAGCTCCAACTTATTTTGTTGGCACCCCTGACTGTGGGTATGTGTGCGTGTGTGTATATATTTACTTGCAAGGAGAGAGTGGGAAGTGTTTAAATAGTCAATTCTTATGCCAGCATTCTCTTAATTTGTGAGCTGTACATAGGCCCATCTCGCACTTTGCTACAGACTTGATAATCGACACAAGTAGTTAAGGTACAGACACATGAAAGAGAGGTCTGTGGTTCAAATTCCAACAGGACTGTCCTCCCTGATAGGTTGTTTTTACATGTTTTCCTCGGTGCTGCTAACAATGGTGGGGAGGTACTCTAAACTTAGGCTGGAATCTTTTCTTCCCAAATTTCCTTTCCCAATTATCATTTAATTTCATGTATCATCAGTGTTTACTGCCTGTGGCACCATATGATGTAGTAAGAATGGGCATTAAAAACAAAAAAGCTACAGATTTGTTAGCATGTAGAGAAGACATAACCTAGCTATTTTCCAATTGAAATCCTGGGTTCATTAAAGTTAGTAAATTTGTTTTTTCTGCAATGTAACTATATTATAATCATATTAGATTTAAATTACATGGAAGTTAACTACAAAACTTAGTTGGAATATTTATGTGCTTGCTCTTAGAGTGGGTCATGTGAGAGCTTGATGTCTCCGGGTATAGCTGGAAGTGTACCAGGTCTTCTTGATTCATTGTCATGTGGCTCCACAACAGATATTGCTTCAGCAGCAACAGAACATGAGCCAAACATCCCTCAGATTGTGAACTCCTGCTTCAGACACCTTGAGAACTTTGGCCTGCATACGCTTGGAATCTTTCGGGTCAGCACTTCCAAGAAACGTGTTAGGCAGGTATGTTGCAATAGTTATAGTTGTATTGAACTTGCAACTTTTCAGAAAACTATTTTGATGTTCCAATGTCATAAATGTTGAATGCATGATTCTTTAATAAGCACTCTTTTTTTTGTTTAAACTGAAATGCTAAATTTATTTTAATAAGGAAGACTCCACCTTGTTTTTCTTAGAATGTAATTTTAATACATGCTCGTCCTACATAGAAGTCCACAATTGCAGAACGTTAAAGACAACTGCATATCTTTATATTTAATAATGAAGTTTAATCAACTTCTAGCATAGAGTTGATGTTTGGGATACTTTACCTTAGTTTAAGTGATTTAAGGAAATGTAATTTTAGGAATAAGGAGCCCAAATGTAGGAGAAATGTGCATTTAATTAATAATTCAGAGTCTTTTTTATACCAATTGTGCTTCTGAAGAAGAAATGAACTTGATATTGTTCCCAATAAGTTTATGAATCTCACCACAAGTTATATTTTTCATATTGTATTATATTTGTAGCATTGCGTTAACTGATTTTACTGTAAACATATTTCTTTCTTCTGTCCACTGAGCACATAGGAGGGAAGGGAACACCTCTCTACGTTACTATGATGACCAGGAATGGAGAATCAACATCCCAGAATGTCTAGCAACTCTGAATACTGCTCACTGGAAATGCAATTATGAATGAAGGGAACCTGTTTCTTATGTGACAGCAAATTCTCAAAACTATCATCCTTGGCCTCCCCCAAAAAAACATTCAGTTTGTTGAAGTTATGTATAAATATAGTAAAAATTGTGGACTTTTGTCTCTGTAGCCTTTCATTCATCATAAAATCGCAGACAGTCCACAAAGTCCATGGCATATAGCAACCCTACTCAGCTGCACTAAAATTTATACATGTTAACTGTATCTTCTTGCACACATGCCCGTAAGCTCCACCAATTATATTTATTACAAAATTTGATTTTTAAAATTGTTAATACATTTGGTTTTGTTGAAGCTATAAGTGGCATTTTTTCCCTGGAGAATAGCCCATTGCTTTATGATAAAAAAAAGATGGAAAAACGTATTTTTCTTAGCCCCCCCCTATGGTAAGCCCTATATACTGAAAAAGTTCCTCTGTTGCTTAGCAAGTAAAAACCACTTCTGTTAGAAATAACTTCCTTATTATTCAAACAATCCTTTTACTGTTTACTCAGTGCTATCAACTTTATAATGTGTGTGACAATCTACACCATTATAATATGATAGTCTTTTTCCTTTTTCATGGCGTTCCTCAGTTACTATGTTGAATATTCCTTATCATGATCCAAAGTTTCACATATAACAATAAGAAATAGGAATGATATAATGATACAGGAAGGCAACTATGTAACTAAAACCAGTTATCAGGTGGTAGAGGAAGATGACTACAACTAAGATCATCTGTCTATAGGGTTGCTACCTGTCATGATTTTGTTGGGATCCCTACCATTTTGTAAATGTTCTGTGTCCCAAACATGAGTGTGACAGCATGCCCAAATGACACCTACTTTTCGGTTTTTTTTAGGTTACAAGCTGAGAATTATTATTGAGTCTTCTTGTGGTTTTACATCAAATAATATTTGTAATAATATTAGTAATATACATTTTCTTTTCTTTAAAATTCTACAGCAGATCAACTTGATAACGGTTTAAATTTATAAACAGAAGAGCAAGCAACAATGGGTTCGTGTTTCTGTTTCTAAGAATGAATTCTGTTACAACAATAGCTTTACAACTTGAAAATAAAGCAATTCAACTTACAGATCTTTATGCTATCTTAGTATCCCCACATAAAAGTATTCAATCAAAATTCAAAGACGGATTTTATGGCTTTCCAGTTAATCAAAATTTAAAGAAATTAAGCAAATTGGACCAGGAAATATTTTAAACAGATACAGCTAATGTATATCAGAAGATTCTTCATTGTTTCAATACATGGTTGAACTTTGAGCCTCCCCTTTTATGAAAATTCACTGTCTTGAATCTGAAAGAAGTAGTGATCTTTGATAGCCTTATAGAAATTGTAAATGCCCAGAACTTAGAAGTAAATGGTGGTGAATTGTGGGTACAGCAAGTTTGTTGTTTAAAGAAATGTTATTGAAACTCTTAAAAACCTAGATTTACAAAGAACAAAATATGAATCCATTTTTTAACAACTAACATATCAAAAATAGCAAAATTTGTTCTCCATTCCTGTCAGTAACATGTATGTGGAAAGAGTGCTTTCTTCAAGAAAAAACTTGTGGACAAAAGAAACAAACTTCATGTAAACTCCATGGAAAGTTGAATTTCTGGTTAAAATAAACTATGATATGAGCTGTTTCAAATGTCATCAATATGCTCTACATGAGAAGTTCATCAATAAGTTCCACGCTTCAACTCAGCCCCATGATATGTGCATGGCATCATGTTTTTACTAAAGCAAACATAGTAAACACTAGTACCTTTAGAAATGCTGTTGTTGTCATTGTTGTTGTTCACCAATGGCACTGGGGATTAATTGATCTGCATCATTTTCTCTCTGGCCTCCGAATATAAAGTCTGTAAGTTATCACTTTTAAGGCCTTTGCATTTGGCGAGATGTTGTTTGTTCAGGATCACATCTTCTTCACAGAGAGTGCACTTGGGTGTAGGTAGGCATTGTATGTTGTAGAGGTGTTCTGCGAGGCAATCATGGCCAGTTGCCATCCTAAATAAGGCCACTGCAGTCTTCCTTGGCATCCTTTAGAAATGTTTAAATCTAGTATTTGTACTTCATTTTTAATTTAAAATATTTAAAGTTTATTTTGTAAAATGAAATACTGCCCGCTATGTGTTGCTCTTTTGTCTTCTTCAAGGTGACAACCCTAAAGTCCACCATCATACTGGCTATGTGTGTGTATCCACAGAACAACAACCATTTGAAGTCCACCTTCCTATTAATTCAATAGCACAAACTAAATGGCATAGAAAAGTGAATATGTAACTAAAGCAATCTAGTAGCAAGTAACTGAAGTAGATGATACAGGAAGGCAATTACACAGCTAAGACCATTGATCCATTGCTCATTAAGTCATGTGTGTGTATGAAAGGATCTGTAATAACTACTGCAATAGACCTAAGGTGCTGAAGTGACATTAAACAAGCAAAATAGTAGCCCTCGTTTTTGCAACATGCATTCATTGATTTCATGTTGTTATAGATTCTTTAAAATTAACCCTACTTCAGTTGTGTCGTATCCAGAAAGTGTCAAGGTTGAGTTTTATCCAATACTTTTTGGTGTTTTTCTTTGAAAAGCTGACTCTACGAGTACTTTCTCATCCAACAGTGTTTGGTTTACTACCTTACAAGCTGTCATATTATTACTACACCTGCAACATAAGTTTCCAGATGACGACATACAATTTAAACAATTCATCTATAGCACTGGTTGGAATTTGCAACATATTCTTATTTAATCACTCTTAGCTTTGTTTACTATGTCATGATGAAAACTTTAACAAAGAACACTAAATGGTTTTAGTCATGCAGCTTTTGGATAACCCTAACTTCCTGATTGACAGTACATTTGTTTGCCAATAGAGAATTTCCCATTGCTGTAACATGTGCAAGTAAATGTAATAAAAGAGTATAGTAATGAAGTATATATACAATTAGAAGTGTTCTTAATTCATTCTTTTTTGCAGCTCAGAGAGGAGTTTGACTGTGGGAAGGATATAGTTTTAGGAGAAGATCACTGTCCACATGATGTGGCCACACTGCTCAAAGAATTCTTCAGGGATCTTCCAGAGCCTCTGCTATGCAGAGACCTTTATCAGGCATTTGTTCATACACAGAGTAAGATAAAAGTACTTTATTATCATTTAACATAATAACAAAATAATTAGATACCTTATTTTTTTCATTTTATAAAATTTGCAATTTAAAAAAAAGCAGCAAAAAACCTTTACCTTATTCATATACAGGAAAAACCAGAACCCCCATAGCATTAATTTCAGAAAATATAGGATTAACATTTTTAAGGCAAAAATATTTATAACTAAAGCACATGAAAACTTTCATTTGAGGTTCATTTCATCAATCAGCAATTATCAGAATTGGAGTTCCACTTATGAATCATTTTAAAATTACAAATGGTAGTACAGTCAAATAGGGTACCATTAGATAGAGCTCTTCAAAACAAACAACTTTTGTAGGAAATGCTTTGGTAATGTTGCTGCCAGCCTCTCCCTGTCCTACATCACCGTAAGCTGCCAAACCACATACTTAAAAAATCACTAAAAATACGCGAGTAGCAGTACTGCTGAATAGGTGTGTTGTTGGTAGTAGGTAGTCCATGCCACGAGAGGAAGGCGGCGGGAAAATTCATTGCTGTTCAAAATGGCCAACTGGGATGAGTTTAAGATTGTGCAGCTTCCTTCACCAAACCGATGAAAAAACAGGCCTTTTTAGGCTAACATTGCATCATAAAAGAGCAAATAGACCTGTTTGGACTGATAATTGTTCTTAAAGTTATGATTATTTGTTTATTATTATTACTAATAGGTATTATTTGCTTTCGTTTATCTCCGCATTTTAATTGCTGCTTAATCACATGCAGATATGGTTGGATTATGCTTACGATTATTACTTACTTTAATTATGACTTTTACTGCCATATGTATTGACGGTTAGCAACACACCAGCTGTTATTTGATAGTGGCATGTTGCCTACGCATTACATTCCTTAATTCAATAAAAAATAACCCAATGTGAGACTGAGCAGTAGGTACCATTGCAGAATAAATGAGGGCCTCTTCATATTGTGATGAAATAACCTTACACTAAGTTATGTACCACATAACCTCACAGAATTTCCAAACAGGTAAATAAATACATTTTGTAATGGAATTATGACATTTCTAATGAAATAAACTTAAGGTAATACATGTACCGTGCAAATGCACGATAAGTAATGATGTGTCCCATATCGTACTCCCCCTTTTATCTTTGGTCTATGTTTTTATCTGCACATTCTTATTTGCACTTTCTACGATCCATTTCATTTCCACTTTCAGCCCTACCTCCCTTCATACGTCACTTCCGTTCCTCAACTCCGACAGACACCTTCCTGCCAACTAACACACCCCTCTCGCGTTGTTCAAAGTTACAAGGTTGGTATGGTTTAGTGACGTGACGTAGGACAGGGAGAGGCTGGCAGCAACATTACCAATGTTTTTAATTCCTACTCTGTCAAGGAGAAAAGCATGTCTGTTTTTGTTGTGACTAGGCAGCAGTTGTGCAGTTACTTGTACACAAACAGCAAGGCAGCTGAGGAGCACATTGAGGGTATCTCGCAGCGTACATATGCTCGGCAGCCTGGATATTTATATGACATTCACCCAATACCATCAGCATATCAAAACCTTCCTCATTTGTGAAAACCAACACTATTTGTAGTAGAAGTACCAACTGTTAACTTAGGGCCCATTAACGTAAATGCAACATGAACATAAAAGCTTATGGCCAGGTTAACATGTTTGCGTTAATACATTCAATGGAAAAAACACTATTACACTGCACAGAAACAGAAAAGAGGAGAAATGGAGTCATTTAATGGGAAGTTAGTTATTTTATTTGAAAAGCATCATTGTTTTTATGACAAAAAGCATAGCTCTTACAGACATAATTTTTTAAAACAAAATAACAAAATGAACTAAATAGGTTTAAATCATTATTACTATAGTGTCTTTTGAAATTGTGTGAAGCTTTATAGGTTTGAACTATTCTGTTTTCTTTCATGTACAGAAATATATAATATAATACAAACACAACTCAATGCAGTTTGTAGCAACATAAAATGCACTGCTGCATTATCATTAATCATCACAGCCTATATTTTTAATTGCTTTCACACTTCAGTAGTCTTGTTTTGACACTAACATGTTGTTAGCATTGTGAATCTTGAGTTTATGTCCTCACGTTAATGTTAATATTTCTATGTTAATGTCCCTTTACTTGTTTCATTAGCCACAAAAATAAAGAAAACACTTGATTGTCACTGCATTCTGCAAGGCCATCTGAGCTTCCTTTGCCAAGCCACATTAATTTTAATTTTCTTTTTGTAACATTTCTCAGCATGAATGGTATCTGCTTATCTGAGGTTTGAGTGCACTGTCTTTTCATATGCTTTTCTCCTTAAAAGAGTATGAATTTATACAGTTTGTTTTAAAGAGCTCTATCTAATGATACCCTATTTTATCCCCACTCCCATTTGAAATTTTAAAGTGATACACCACTGACTCCATTTCCAGTTAAGTCTGATTGATGAAATAAAGCTCAAGTGAAACTTCATGAGAGCTTTAGTAAAAAATATTCTGCTATTGAAAATTTTAATGCCTTATTTTCCGAAATAAATGACCCTTACAGGTGGTCTGATTTATCGAATATTCATGAACAATGATCAAAGGCATGTGAATATATTTATTACCATTCCCATCACCATAGTTACAACTGCCACTGAGGTATGCTATAAACTAGTCATGTTTAACTGTAATACAATTGCATTTTATGCTAGAATCCAAATCATACACTCCATTATTCATCTAATAACACCTCAAAGCACAAAATTTGCACTCATTAATTAACGACAATAAAGACATCACAGTATGTTTGCGTACTATGGAAGGAGAACTTGTCTTCATTTCTCTTATTCACCTCTGCTTTAATATTAAAAATACTTTAAGTAACTTTCATTTATTGCCATGTACTACTGTATTGTATTAGAGTAGCTATTACTGTTGGAATAATCTGCCTCATTACAGTGAGTGTAATATAAAACAAAAAAATATTATTACTCAAAATCTTTTAAGTCTTTGTGATTCAAATAAATAAACCACAAAAATTAAACAAAATCATGCAATGATATAAATAAACCCATATTTTCTGCTCTGTCAGACTGGTATTCCAAATTACGTTGAAGCATTTTTGCTGACTGAAATTAGACTGAAAATAATAAGAGATATGTGTTCTATAGTTGCTGATACAAAACTATAATTTTGTGTATGGTGCTTTACACATATTTAGAATGTGTGATGTCACATATTTTTATGATATAATCTAAAAATGAGATAATGCTATCTTACTTGAGCATTAGGAGTCGAATTTGGAGCACACTTACTTTGCTTACTCTGTTATTACACAGGACATGCTTCAAAAGCATCGCTCCCATCATCATCTGCAGGTGACTGGCTGCCCTGGTGTCATTTTTGTTCTGGTCTCTGGTAGATGCATGATGAATCTGATATAGATATCTGGAGGCAGGATTGCAAAGTTCATAATTTGGTGTTTGTGTTTGTAAATGAAATTTTCTTCCATACGGCGAATCTAGAGGATGGTTTACTTCTTTTAACAATTCCAAGTTTGTATCTATTTCATGGTTGGTTTCCAAAAAGTGTGCTGCAACCATTGATTTGTCTGCCTGTTTATGTTTTATATTCTGGATGTGTTTTTAGTGTGGATGTTTGCATTGTGCTTGGTTTTTCCAATGTATAACCTATTGCATCCTTAGCAGTTAATCCCGTAAATTCCAGGTTTGGAAGTTTCTCATAGTATATCCTCATCATGCCTTATGCCTTTCAGGTTTTTAACTCCTGTTCTCACCCGTGCAAACCTTCTCATCTTAGTTTATTACATATCTCTATATACTTTTCCCTCTACCATATTGCTTTTTATTTCCTATAAATCACTAGTGACGTATGTGCTAATTCTCTCTGGTAATCTCCTGGCCATTTCTTCTACCATTTGTCGCTCATGAAATATGATTCTCCTCTAAAGTGGTGTAATGCTGATGAAGTTCGTGTTTCACTCTCTCGACTCACAGATTGACTCCTTTTATGAAACCTTTTTCCCTGCATCTCTCACTTTCTTCATTTCCATTATTACTACTGATTTTAATTTCCATTACTTCTTTCCCATTTTTGTGCCTTTCAGCTGCTTACTGTTCCTCAACACTTTCCATTTGAATTTCATTGCAACCGTTTTCATGATTATTGGCCTTGGCCTCGGCCTTTTTCTTCAAATTCTGGAACAATCAACAATCTCCCATCCAGCCATATATATTTACACAAATACTAAGTTTACAATTGTGTATTTCAACTCGTTTAGTTGCAGAGTTCACTTGCTATGTCATCCAGTACTGGCTAGAAACCAATATTGTATATGCTTGCAAACTTAGTCAAGCTAAGAGTAGTAGCTGGAATCAGTGTCTGGCTGCGCTAGCTTGCTGAGGTTCACAGGTCTTCACTGCTTTGTGCTGATATCTAGTGATGAATAGAGAAACTACTTCAAGAAATCTGTCAAGTACCAGCAGGCCAGAAAAGTTAAACAATTTTCAGTTTAGCCTCAGAATGTTTAAGAGCCACATGAGAATGTTAGAGGAGCTGCAAGTGGCTCGAGAGCCAGCGTTTGGCCACCTTGCGTATATAGCAATCAGTTTTTGAATGTTTGACTATTCCTATTCCCTTTGTCCCTATAATGTAATGAGTAATGACACCACTTATGCAAACATTTAACTCAAATATATTAAAGCAGACAGAAGAAAAAGTTTTTGCAAGAATAATTTGTCGAAGTTATATAAAAACAAATGATAGTGGTAGAGAGAAGGTCATGTGAATGTAACACATAAAACTTTTTTCTCATAAAATGCTTCAAATTCTCATGTAGGTGATATTTCCATTACTCATGCATGTATTTTGGTGTAATCTACAGAAAGTTTAACATGATGTGGTTGATATGTTTACTTTCACTATTGATTACAGGGATAAGGAACAGAAGATTACAACTGGAGGCTCTGCAGCATCTGATCCAGCTGTTGCCTGTGCCAAATAGGGATACACTTTGGGCTCTATTAAACTTCTTAGCTAACGTTGCACGAAATGCCACAGATCATAGAGATGAATCAGGTATTATATTTTACAAATGAGTTGCTATATAGTAATTTTTAGGTATCCTAACCTATAATAGTGGCTGCTGTATAAGAGCATTACAGCATATAAACACTCTGAGTTTTGACATCATGCAGATTTATTTGTTATTTTACATTTTAATGCTATTAAATGTAATGTATATGTGGTAATTTAAAATCTAATGTGTTTAAATCTAGCATGCACTTCCTCTTAACTCAATGAAATGTGGCAACAGGGTCAATAGCACATCTTGACTTGTGCACATTTTAAGGAGCTTATGCGCATGTGCAACTGGTATGATGCAATTACTTTATGGGGTCAAATACACATGGATTGTGCACACTTGAAGAAGTGCACTAAGCTTCTGTGTTTCTATACTATCACTACAATTTTATGTTAATGCTGCTAGATGGTAGCACTGTGGCAAAAGTAGGTAGCATGTATGAGTGCAGAAATTTCTCCCAGTTATTCCAGACCATCCATACTCTCACAGCTACAATTTCTTCATCCTGGCCCTAAAATGCTATGCTTAATTATGTACACAAAAACAAACAACCACAAAAACAATGCTTTCTTTTGTCAGAGAACTTATGTATTATTATTATTATTATTATTATTATTATTATTATTATTATTATTATTATTATTATTATTATTATTATTATTATTATTTATCAACATCATTGTTGTTGTTGTTGGGAGCAGCTGCACTTGTTCATAATCATAACTATTATGCAGTAAATCCTATTTCACATTTTCAGAGCTATCTCTCACTCTAACATTTTGTGAGCACCCAAAATGGATACTCAGAGCTGCTGCTGACATATAAACAGTATAAAAAGGGATGAATGTTGCGTAATAATGTTTATTACTTTCTCTACTACTTACCTATAGTAAATAGAGGAAGTATTGCATTGCATCCAAAAATTCAATACAAAGATTTCACTGGAAATACATGTTTTGGCATCCCCTGAATCCCAAAAAAAAAAGCATTTTTAGAAAAAGGTCGTCCATGTGTGTGAACAGCAGAACTTAAAAAAAGAGGTCAGTTAAATACCAAATTTGGTATTTAAGCTCAACATCCTCCAAGGATATGACACGAAGATTTTCATCAAAATTTCTATAGACTAAACTACACCTTTCATAGAAAAATTTTCAATATTTTTTCTTGAATTTCGTGGGACGTCCTGTGAAGTCCTTTTATTCTGAATCACTTTTGTAATATTCATAAACTGTAAGAGATAAGAAAGAATCTTACTACACAGAAAATGTAGATATCTTGCTAAAACATACAGTTTATATCAAATAGCATTTTTTGTGGCATTAACCATTTTTGAGATATTCTTTATTATTAGTTTGAATTTTCAAGTAGTTTATACTTTTCTCAACTGCAAATCACTATTCTTCTTTCTTTCTCTCTTTCTTTTTTCATGTTCATGCAAGAGAATAGAATTTCAAAGTCATCATGCACATAGCGACTAGCTTTGAAGAGATTTGTCTATCACCTTAGCTTATTGTATTCTTAAACATGCAACAAAATGTGTAATGAAGGTTCATCTGTATTAAAAAGAAGTGGATAGAACAATTATCTTTTAAAATAATACTCTGTAGAAGAGTGAGTAGAGAAAGTCATGTGAATGCAACACATAAGATGTTTTAAAGTAGCAGACATGCTTATTTTTGTAATGTTGATGTATAATACTTATAATATGCTTTTTGTCAACAATGGAGTGTTTTAATTTCAATATCATTTCAGAACAAACATTAGAATCCCTATAAAACAAAAACACAAAGAAACAAACAAACCAAATTTTAATGTGAGTCATTGTATATTTAATGCAATTAGTAATTATGTAGAACTTAGAAGCTTTTCTTTGTAAATGTTGGCAGGAGAGTGGGTTGAAGGCAGTAAAATGGATTCCAATAACCTAGCAACAGTATTTGCACCTAACATCCTTCATTGTATCAAGCCAGGAAGCAATAAGGAAATGAGCATAGAAAGAGCAGAAGAAAGAATAGATGTGATAAATGTTATCAGGACCATGATTGATCACAATCGGCAGCTCTTTCAGGTGAGAAGAAACTTTAGTTACTTCTAGTGCAACAACTTATTACTTATTAGATTGCAGTTTGTAAGCAATCATTCATTAAATAGCTACACAAAGATAACATTTTAACTTTTGCTCTTCTTTATTGCAGCATTCAACATAAAAAGGGAATAAACAATGTTTTGACAGAAATGGAAATGAATATTAATTGTTTTTAGCATCTTGTTATATTTATTATTACCTACATTATATTATTCGGATCTAGATTATTCAGCTAATGGTATATTTTAAATAGTAAAGGGAAACAGTTTAGCCCCTTGTTATGAGGCCTTTTTACGCACACTATTTAAGAAATAAGGAGTGGAGTACATTATCTGAAAATAAAATGATTTAATCCTATCTTAATATAAAAATAGACTTTGTGGGAGAAATTATACCACAACTTTATAGAGAGAGCATTACAGAGTGATATAAAAATCCACGCTTAGTTTGGCATTCAGTCTTGGTTTATTATACCATTGATGAACACTATATCATCTTAGCTAAAAAATTTATATAAACTTAATACATCATCTACTTTCTTTTGGTTTAAGTCTGGGCATGCAGTTTTTACTTTCTCTACTACGTATAGTAAGTAGGGGAAGTATTGTATTCCACCCAAAAATTCGATACCGAGATTTCACCGGAAATATATGTTTTGAGACCCCCTGAATCCAAAAAAAGCATTTTTGGAAACATGTCCATGTGTGTGTCTGTGAACAACATAACTCAGAAACGAACAGTCACATAAACACCAAACTTGGTATTTAGGTTCAATATCTTTCAGAGATGCGACATGAAGGTTTTCAAGAAAATCCCCCCACCCCAGATTACCCTTTACATCGAACATTTTTCGAAAATTTTAATTTTCTCAAAAATGGCTCTAACGATTTTGATTAAAATATTATATGTTTAAAATATTGCCATGACAAATAAAATGTGTATCTTGAATTTTCTGGGAATGTCTCCAAAAGTATTCTTCATTGTGAACGACTTTTGCATAACTGGTAAACCGTAAGAGATAGACAGAATTTTACTACACAAAAAATGTAGATCACATTAAAATACACAATTTATGTCATATACATTTTTTTTTGTTGAGTGAACCATTTTCGAGGTATTGCTTGTTATTCCCTTAAATTTTTCAATACTTATTTTCTCAAATGGGCATTCGTTATTCATTTTTTGTCTTGTATATGCAAAGAGTATTAATCTGAGGCAAAGAGAATGGTACTACACATAGCAACCACCTATTAAGAGGTATGTATATGCTTAAAGGCCACTGCAAATACAAAACAAGGGGAACATAGTACGCCTTAAGCGATAATCAAATATTTTTAGAACTGGTCATTATGTGTAAAATGTAATTCTCTTTGCATGTCAAAAGATGGTTTCTGCAAATGTTTATCTCGATTAATATGAAACAGATGGAGAATAAGAGTTTGTAAAAATAGTTTGTACAAGAGTAGAGAAAGTCATGTAAGTGTAACACATCAGATTTTTTCAATAGTGAAGTTTTATGCCATGAAAGCAGATTTACAAATATGGAATAATTAAAAATTCTCGCTGAAAAAGCTTAAGGCAATGCATCAGTAAAAATTAAAGAATCTACAGTTTTTTTTATTTTATTGCTTTGATGTTTTTACCATGTACTCAGAACATAAAATGTACCGTGTACACAAAATTTTAACAAACCACGTCAAACTGTTGTTAAGATATTAATTTTCTTATTCATAATTCCCTCACCTACGGTTATATGAAGTGCTCTTTGGAAACTATAGTTTATTGTATTGCTCCAAAATATTTAATTTGAGCTTAGATTACAAACTTACAGAAATTGTTATGCAGGCATCTCTTAATTTTAATTACTGAGAAAAAAATTGTTTGTGCATATGTTATTGAATTTTTCAACTTTTTCAATTTTAGTTTTGGAAAATAATTTCAATTGAACTATTCAATATTTTTAACCAGCACACAACAATTTTTAAATGGTAATTCCTAAAGCCAATCTGAAAATTTCAAGCCAAGAAGTTGCAAACTGTGGTTCAATGAGTATTTTGATCAGAAAAACATGCTGGAAAGCAGGAATTGATAAAAGTGGAGTTTAAAATTCAATGTAGTGATTTATCTAAATGGTAAAGGACTAATTAAATAGCCATTTGTGGCTTTAAAATTATTGATATTAAAAAAAAAAAAAAACATTGTGTAGCATGAAAGCACAAGTTATAAGTATAATAGAAAAGCAAAAAATAAAAAATTGAACATTTTAAAATTTTTTTATCAAATTTTAGAAATGCATTTACCTTAAAGATCAATATATCTCAAACTTTCAGCAAAATAAACCAAACAAAATGGCAGATAAAACCGTGCATAAAAAGGACATTTAGACCTAGGGGTCTTTTTATATAGACCATCTCAATTATAGTTTTAATTCTTGTCAGTACGGCATCCTCTGAGATTTAAAATTAATAAGTACCAATATTATTGCCATTAACATCTGTATTAAAACAAAAATGTTACTTTAACTTTTAGGACAAATTCTTCATTTTTACACACCTAGTGAAATATTATTACAAATAATTATTAAGAACCACTGTTTGAGATAAGAGCATTTAATTTTGTTGAAACTTTACTTTTAGCAAGAGAATGAATGTCATTAATAACAATGCAAAACTTTGTGTTCCACATTAAATTTGTTCCCTAACATAATACATGTCTGTTTTCCATTTTGACTTATGCATGATACCAACTTGACAATATGTTCTGAGTCTACTGAATGAAATGAAATAGTTAATAAAAGGACTTAGCCCCTCTCTCCAGCCTAAATGTGTGTGAATACTTTTTTATGGTCACCTACTGCTCTTCAATTTGAGAAGATCTGGGGATTACCATGAAGACATTGACCATAACCATTTCTACAGATGGTGTAAGGTACTCATTAACATTCCATGTTACTGTTATGGACAATGCTTTATACTACATGACCCAAATATATAAATGCACACCAACAGTAACACTAAACTATCTACATAGAGTGGCATATTGAATTACAGGAAGTAAGTGGCTCACTCACATAATGTGGCATATTGAATTACAGGAAGTAAGGGGAACTTATTAACTTCTGTAACAAACCCAGGTCCAAACATGTTGTGGATTATTAACCAGTGTAGTAGATCATCAAGTATGTTTTTATTTTGTGTTTATTTTTAGTCTTTTGATCTCCTGATTAAGGGGTAAAACTGAAATATTGAACTTTTTATTGTGTGACTTTGCGTGTTTTATCTTTCACTCAGAACGATCTTATTGTTTTACTACAAAATCTCTTCTTGCGTTTTATTTATTGATTAGTCCAACAAACATATATTTAATTTGTGTGAGAATGAGTAGTCATGGAGGACTGACATTATGGATAAAAATTAGTTGCTAATCTTGTCTTACAGTATGCCCGTTGAAAATGCTTATAAAATCAAAAGGAAAGTGAGTAAATTACCTTAGGAGTGAGCTTAGAACATGATGTGGTCTCTCCTATATCTGGTGCCCACCTATCCACCCGTTTTAGGTGTTTTACTTATATAGGCAAATCGCATCAGGAACACAACAAACATAGCCATTTTTCGATAAATCACATGCAAAATGGGTACTGCCAACCTAAATAAAAAGTGAAATGCACTAAATATGCGATGTGCTGTTGTTTCTGCGAACGTGAATCATTCGTTTTAGATGCGCAGATCCCTCGGCTACGCCCTGTCGTTGCTAGGCCGCAACTTGCTACATTCCTCTCCTTCTAAAAAACATCCCTCGGCTATGCTTTGAGGCTGAGAGCCCTCAATTTCTCGGCTACGCCTTGAGGCTGAGTATCTTACCGGCTTCGGTGGCATTATTCATATGTTGGCAGCATTACGTTAGAGCAAGCGTATGACATAGAGTGACATCTGTTTGACTTACAGCACATCATTTTCATCGCTGTGGGGCACACTGTAAGAGGAGATTATTGGTTGTGTCAAAGCGTGTGTCAAAGCATGGCACTTGCGATTATTGCACGGGGCGGCAAAACTCCTGGAGCTGGCCCTGCTAAGGTCAAAAGCATTTCTACCTTGTTTACTCTAGTATATATTTCAGTTACAAGATAGCTCAAGTTCTCAGAAATGGTTGTAAATCCTGGGTTACTGTGATAAAGTTATGTGTAAATTTGACTCAACTGGTGTTCTGTAAACTGATAAAAGTGTTTGTTACAATAGTGAACAGGTAGTGACTGCATTTCATTTCATACAGGTTCCAGCAGAACTTCTGGATGAGGTTTACATCCATATGATGGACAGTCATCCTGAAGTGCTTGACACTTTGCTTAGGAAACGAGGGAATCTTAGTGATGAGTAAGTAATAAAACATTTGTACACTGCTTGATATAGGGCCAAACACCAGGCACTAAAGGACAAAGAGTTAAACAACAATGAAATTGTTCCTTGTGGCTTGCTATAGCTATGCTTCCCAGATTTCAGTAACTAAAAATTGTTCCAACCAGCTCCGTAAATACTGGAATTTTTTGTGGCTAAAGCCGAATGGCTCCAGCAGAAACTGAGTTAAGCTGTTACATCCAGTCATGGTCTGACAAAGTAAAGTAATAGTTGTTTGGAAAGGTAGAATCAGATGACTGAAAAATTTAATGCCATAGCTGGGATTTGAACTGCAGATTTTCCGGTTTTCCATCCAGTGCTCTAACCAACTCAGCTACATGCTGGTACAACATTAAATTCCCCAACTGACTCATATGATGCCATGGCAGTTGACATGGTAGCTTAGTTGGTTAGAGCAACTGAACTAAACCAGAAGATCTGTGGTTCAAACCCTGGCTATGGCTTTGAATTTTTCAGTCCTCTGATTCTACCTTTTCAGCCCCGTCTTACACACAGCTTATGTGGAAGAACAATTAATTACCAACAGTTGTTTAATTTATCCAAATTCATAAAAACAAATACCTAATCACTTATTAAATTCATAGAAAACTTAAAATTTATTACTGCTTTTCCTGCTAAGTAAAGGAAGTATTGTATTCCACCCAAATGTTTTATACTGAGATTTAGTACATTGGAAATACCCTTTTGAGACTCCCTAACTCCAGAAAAAGCATTTTTAGAAAAAAGTCTGTGTGTGTGTGTGTGCGCGTGCGTGCATGCGTGTATTTTTTCAACATAACCCAAAAACTAAAAACTGGTTAAATAGCAAATTTGGTATTTAAGTTCAGCATTTTCCAAGAACGTGACACAAAGTTTTCAAGGAAATCCCTATCTCAAACTATCCCTTACAGGAAAAATTGTAGTTATTTTTGATTAACACAAAAATTGTTTAACAATTTTGATTAAAATGCCATAAGTTTAAGGTATTTAGATGACAAATAAAATGTACATCTTGGATTTTCTGGAAAGAATCTGTGTAGTCCTCTTCATTCAGGAGGAATTTTGTACTATAACTGGTAAATGTTAAGAGATAGACAAAAATATACTACATAAAAATGTAGAGCTCTTTAAAACACACCACTTACACCACTTATTTCAAGCAACATTTTTGTGGCATCAGCCATTTCTGAAATATCCACTATCATTACTTTGAATTTTTTGATACTTTTGTCATCTTTCAAAGTGCTGTCACTATTCATTTGTTTGTTGTCATGTCATGGAAGGAGTGTGGAATTTCAAGGCCAGTACATAGCCACTTGCTTTTAAACATCTGACTATCAATTTGGTTTCCTCTATCCCCTTTGTACCTACAATGTAATCTGTAATAAAATTATTTTTGCAAAGGTTTATCTGTATTAACATCAAGCAGATAGAAAAATAAGCTTTCATAAGAATAGATTGTAGAAGCTATATAAAAATAAATGTTAGTGGGTAGAGTAACTCATGTGAATGTAACAATTTTGTATGCAGTTTGACTTTGCAATGATAGGTGTTTCTTCCTGCAGTACTTTGTCTGGTTGTTTGTTTTCTTAGTAAAAATACAAAGCTTTATGTGTAGGTATAATGATGGCTGAGCTGTAAACATCCAGATACATTAATACTGTGTGGATATATTTTGCAGAGTGTTAGATGATCCTGAAAGCAGTGTGACTGAAGGAGGAGGAAGCGAGCCTTCCTCAGCTCCAAGAACACCTACACAAGAACATCTGGAGAGTGACGAGCCTGGGACAGTAAGGAGGGTGTGGTCTAGGGAGGAATTCCTTCATGAAACTGCTGGCATGGGTGGACCTGATGTATCAATGAGGCCTAGGTATGTATTGCCTTCGTTTGGATGTGTGGCTGCAAATTTTCTTGGGGGAAGCACGCTGTTTGCCTGAGAAGTCAGATATTTGTAACCCCTTACATTCAAGTGCATAGAGTTCTTGTGCAAATTATAACTACAATAACCACATACCTTAATCATAGAAGATGTTGGAAATGATGTCCTTGTGCCACTACACATCTCTCGCACCTTTAAGAATATTTTCATTAATTCTTCATGGCCATGTAAATAAAACCATGTTATGTCCATAAAAAATATTAAACGCGGATCAATAGAGCAAACATTTTCATTATTTACTCAATTGCTAAGATTAATTATACTCACATTATTGCATGATTGCAATTCCTGAACTACAGTTATCTTATAGGGTTTTAATTTTAAAACTTTAGTGACATTTTAAGCTGGCTCCTGTGCAAGCTTTCTCAGAGACTTCCTTGGACTTTGTTCCAAGTTCTTCCTCTCTAATAAACAGTAATTTACTTTCTTTTAAAGCATAGATCCCATTTCCCTAAATCTATTTACAAGATTACAATCCACTTCTATTTGGGGTGCATGAACAGCTGGAAATCTATGAGGGTTGGAGCATAAGTCATGGCAACATTTTATTTTGTGACAATACCGGGCATGTAGAAAATGTGAAATATACACATTACAGGACAAGGTATGAACTACATGTATGGACATTAAACAACATGCCAATATTGTGGTTGTGGTTTTATATTTCACACTCATTACAGCACAGCATAGCACACATACCCATTCTAAAGGCCTTTAAGGGGAGGCATTTGTGAAAATTGCTAAAATCCATAGTTTTGGTCATAATGATGTGAAATTTTGTATGTATTTGTGCCAAAGGCTATCTATTAGATATACTAAATTTCACTTTTCTGTCTAAGATAGATTTGCAAAAAAAATATTCATTGTTTTTGTTTTTTTTTGCCACAGTTTGTGTAGTATAACAAATGCTCCATGCATAACATTATTAGTTGTAAATAAACTAAACTCTGGTTGTATGTTTCTTTTGATTATATCTACAAAACGTGGTATTCTTTTTCAGATCTGTGAAATAGTTTTGGAGAAAATAAAAATTATTGAATACACATATTACCTTTTTTTTCCAAATTATTATTAATTTTCAAAATAAAAATGCAATAACAATTAAACTGCTCCATATATATATATATAATTTAAAATATCAAGTTTTATGTAGCAGTTGTCTAAGAACATGTGTGCAAAATTTCAAAGAAATCTGTTAAAAACTGCATTGCAAGGAGCATTTTGAACTTTAAAAAATGTAGAAAAACAGAAAACAAAGAAAAATGACTTTAAAGCTTTAAATGTATAACAACACATATTTACTGCTTTAGAATTCCCCTGAACCATATGAAGGTCCTTGAGATAACTGTTTAGCTTCCTCTTCTTTAAGTTTTAATACTTTTAACTGTTTCTTTGCTGATTTGAATGTATTTAGCCTTGTCACAAATTATTTGAACTGACTTTTTTGCCTCTAAGAGTCAATGTCTATCGTTTTTTAAAAATGCTGTCTTCATATTTTGACCAGTTTTGATACCCATTTTTTGCATAACTTTAAGCCTACCACTACATCCTTCAAGGATACCCAATGAGGTGAGGTGTATTCTTCTTGGAGTAAGAATAAAAATAAAATAAAAAATTTTGTTACTTTGGGGCGCGAACTTCTGACTATGCAATGTAACCATATCATGCCACAATGCCTTAACACACTTGGCCATCTAAACATAATTTTAAGGCAAAAAACGTAAAATCGGATTTTTTATAATTTTTGCCTGAATTTCACTGATGCCTCCCCTAATCTCCTGCAATGTTCAAAACATGTTACCAATAATGTGGGAGGCACTGAATACCATCTGCATTGTCATTTTCCTCCCCAATAGGGAATTTGATCATCTGTTGCTGCACAGCATTTGCAATGTCCTCACTTATTGAAAACTACCTACCACGTAATGGTTCCTTTGACTTGTGTATGAGGTCGAAGTCACATGGAAACAGTGACAGGAGAGTATGGTGGATGCTCCAATTCTTCCTATACCCAATGTTGTAGTAGCCATTCGACACTCTACTTTATGTGGTCTTGTGATGTCATGAAGAATGGTTACTCTCTCCAGCATATTCCCAACAGCTTCCACCAATTCTCTGTGACATTCTCTGGCAGTTCTCCCATGGAGAAGGACAATATTGATGTATAAGTGCTGCTCAACATGGGTTAAATCCATCTTGCACAGTGGTCATTCGACAATTGATTTCACATTGCTCTCTGCACTCGTACAGGCCATCCCAGTGCCATCTGTCATTGTCAACATTCACTAGCACTCTCTTTCTTTTCTGTGACACATACCATTTTGTGCTGCAATAACAGTTTGTTGCAAAAAAAAAAAAGTTGCTATGACTTATGCCCCAACCCTGATATGTATTAATTGCTGTCTCACTTCTTGCAAGAGTTTGTTGTCACAGAGTAATCATGCATGAAAATGTTGTGTGCTAAAGTATACAGACTTTTTAGCATTATAACACTGAAACATCTGTCTCACAAGTATCAACCTCTGTACGAAGACTTTGCATTAACTAATTAGTATATAGAGAGGAGGGAAAGTTGGGGGGGGGGAACAGAATCAATTACAAACAGTGCAGTGCAGGACAAGAAATTCCTTGTAATATAGTCACATATCCAAACAAAGCCTCTGCATGTGGCCCTGAAGTATTTACAGAATTACTTGCTTCATATAAACGTATTTACATTAAGAGTTTTACCCTTAATTTCTGTGAATCCCACAATCTCCAAAGCTTGCATATTTTATAGTTGCAGTCATTATTAGCTTGGCATGCATTTCTCTTGGGGAGAAACAATATGTGAACGTAGCAATTCTGTGGAAATCGCTAGCTAGTTTCTTACCTTACTTCTCAACATCTTCCAGCTCCCCTGGCTGTTTCTTTAAACATTGCAGTTTCACAGTTTAAGCTTAAACTTCAAATTGGGCTTAAGTAGAGGCTTGAGTTATAAGGGAGTTTTACAGTACTTAGTTCAAGTAATAAGTGAGTTTATACATGGCTTGGCTTAAACCATAGTGAACTGCAGTTTAAGCCAAGGAGTTACCACGTTATCTGAAGAAGAATGATATTAGTGATCAGGAAATGCAAATTATTTTAATCCATATGCACAACAGAACGTGAACCAGATACAAACCATTTTCATGTATGGAAAGTCCAAGTATTCTACGAGAGATTTTAAAAGTCAGCTATGATGGTACCAGGAATTACTAATGATACAATTAAACATAAAACCGACTGGTAAAAAGCAAAACTTAATTTGACATGCCCTTAATTTTAAATTTACACCTCATACATTTATTGTAGGTATACATTGTCATTCTCACTAAAGTCACATCTACTTATAATGTATTGCTTTAAATTTCAGTAACAAAGCCCTCTCATTAAAAGCAATACTTCTCTTAACATTGAGGTTATACACAAGTGAAAGCATGCTAATTGCAGCTGGAGATTTTCCGGCATATTAAAACTTACAGTATGCAGAGCTATCAAAATTGTTGACACCATTCTAATTCGCTCTTTGTGTTGCAATCCCGCCCCCCATTTTGTTTTTCATACTCCATAGTAATTATTTGGATTGCTTGCACTCTATTACATGCTTAGGCTGCTTCAGAATTTCTAGAAGAATGCTGACTTCATGAGAAGTGAAGTTCTAAGTTTTGACTCTGATTTTTTGGTCATTTTAACTTTCTGTTGCCGGATAACCTACAAAACTTATTTTAGGAACAGCATTGACATAAACAAATGAGAATTCACTTGATGCACATGTGCAAGCATCAACAACTTTACTTTTCCATGGACTTGTTCAGCTCAGTAAAGCCAATCCGGGTTGCTCTACTGTGAAGCTCACAAAACTTAACTAAAGTGTAAGCCTGGCTTAAGTAGCATCCGTAGCTTACTAAAGCTTTGGCTTAAGCTTAAACAGTGAAACTGGCCCTAAGAGTAGTCTAAATAGATACGAGGCCTGTCTCAGAAGTATCCTACATAACAAAGAAAACAACATTTTGTGAAAAAACATCTTTATTTCTCTACATATCTCCTTTCAGCTCGATACACTTTTCCCAGTGATGTTCAATAGCTTTGATACCCTGTTTATAATGAGAACCGTTGAGCTTTGCAAAATAGCCATCAACTGCAAACTCCACCTCTTCATTGATGGCAAATCTTTTACCACCAAGCCATTTCTTCAATTTTGGAAACAGAAAATAATCAGAAGGGACTAAGTCTGGTGAATAGGGTGCATGAGGAAGCAATTCAAACTTTAACTCATTGATTTTGGCCATGGCAATAATGGATGTGTGAACTGGTGCATTATCTTGATGAAACAGAACTTTCTTTTTCCCTAAATGCGGCTGTTTTTGCTTAATTTCATTATTCAAACACTGCAATAAGTTTGCATAATACTCAACATTGATTTCTTTTCCTTTTTGAAGATAATCAATGAAAAATATCCCGTGTGCAACCCAAAAAACTGACGCCATGACCTTGCCAGGAGATGGAACTGTCTTCGCCTTCTTTGGAGCCGATTCTCCCCTTTCAATCCACTGTTTTGACTGTTCCTTCATCTTAGGTATGAAGTGATGGATCCATTTTCATCCATGGTTATGAATCGATGCAAATACTTGGCTTTATTGCAGCAAAACATTGCCAAACACTCGACTGAAACATACTCACGATGCTGCTTTTGTTCCATTGTGAGTGAACATGGCACCCATCTTGTGCACAGCTTTCTCATGTCTAAATTTTCAGTTAGTGTGTGATGTACAGCACTTTTTAAAATGTCTATGATGTCTGTTAGCTCGTGCACTTTCAGTCGACAGTCATCCAATACCATTTTGTATATTTTCTTCACAATTTCTGGCATGGTCACCTCATTTGGTCGAACACTGCGATGTTCAACTTGGCAGCTCATATGGCCCGTATTGCTACCCAATATTTTACTGTTGTAAACGAAGGAGCAGACTCCCCCAGAGTAGAATCTAGCTCAGCTTTAATATTAGTTGGACTAAGACCTTTCAAATGAAAGTATTGTATCACATAATGATGCCCAGTTTTATCCATGTTTACAAATTCGCTGAGAGAGTTCACTATTGATGGCTGCCAAACAATTATCAAACAACGTAGCATCCTCAAATTTCAAACTTAGGTTTTATAATGGTGGTACTTTCTACCATAGTCATTTGTTTGAAACAACAACTGCTATATATACGTCAGGTCAGGTACTTCTGGGACTGCCCTTGTATAATGAAGTCACCACTATAGTTACAGGTTTCAAACACATAGCAAAACCTAGCCTGAGCTTGCATACAAAAGTGGTTATTTGTGGAAAAGAACAATAGGTACAGGAGAATCAAAGTATAAGTCTACGTTGCAATTAGCCTGGAAAAAGAGATATTACAATGTTGATACATATCTTATTTGAAATACAAGCAGTGTGACTTTTGAAACTGGACTACTCGAAAACAAGATGTTTAGTGAGATGTACATATTGTTCCTTTCCACTTTGCTTTTGACCACTTCGTTGAAATACCACACCTGCACTTTGAAGACTGAATAGCAACACTATCAGGTCAGTAGAAAAACAATTGTTGTTCAGGTATCATAACTACTTTAAGTAGCATAATGTTACATTGCATGTGTAAAAATATACAATATAATAACAATATTCAAATGTGCATATTTTTACTTTCTCTACCATGTACCTAGTAGGTAGAGGAAACATTGTTTTCTATCCAAAAGTTTGATATTGAGATTTCACTGGAAATACATGTTTTAAGGCTCCCTGAATACAAAAAAAAATTGCAATGTCAGTTTGAACATCATACTTCAAAAAACAAAATGTTGCATGAATATCAAGTTTGGCATTTAAGTTCAGCATCTTTCAAACATGCACCAGGAAGATTTTCATAAAAATCCCCCCACCCCAAACCGCCTTTTATATGGAAAATGTTTTGAAAGCTTTTTTTTTCCCCTCTTAGAAATGCTTCTTAATAATTCTGATTAAAATACCATATATATAAGACATTTGCATGACAAATAAAACATAATAAATCTTGAATTTTCTGAGAATAGCCTACAAAGGCCACTTTATTAAGAAAGAATATTGCATAATTTTGTATAACTGGTAAGACATAAAAGATAGACAAATGTTTACTCTAAAAAAAGGGTGTATCACTTTAAAACATGCAATTTATTTCAATACATATATATTTTATATTCAATACTTTATTTTGTTGTGGCATCAACCATTTCCAATATACTTGTTATTATTGGTTTGAATGTTTCTAGACATTGTTACTTTTTAAAGTGATGTTCCTATTCAGTTATTTCCCTCAGTGTCATGGAAAGAGTATGGAATTTCAAGGCCCGCATGTAGCAATTTACTTTTAAACATCTTATTATGTATTTGGTATCCCCTGTCTCCCTTGTACTGACAACAAAATGTATAATGGAACCATTTCTGTAAATATTAATCTCAATTATTAAATAGAAAAATAAGCTTTTGCATGAATAGTTTGTAGAAGCTATATAAATAGAAACAGCAGTGGATAGAGAAAGTCATGTGAATGTAAAACAAAACATTCTTTTCCGATTAAGGTCATATTTTGCTCTTTTACCTTGATGTAATTCCTCTCATAAGATTTGAATAGGTGAACATTCAAGGTTTCATGCAGTTAGAATAAAAGGTTTGAATGGAAAAAGACTCACTACTGTTTTTGTGACAAACAATTTTTTTCTTCCCATATGACTATCTCTACTATTTACGTGTAGTAAATAGAGGAAGTATTGCATTCTACCCAAAAATTTAATTATGAGATTTCATCAGAAACACATGTTTTGCAGCTCTTTGGAAAAAAAGTAAAAAAAAATAAACATCTGTGTGTGAAGGAGCAACAAACTCAAAAAGTCAAGTTAAATACTAACTTTAAGCTCAGCATCTTCCAAGGATGTCATGATATAAAGATTTTCAAGAAAATTCCCCCACCACAAACTACCCTTACATGGAAAATGTTTCCCTATTTTTGAATTTCTCAAAATGGCTATAATCATTTTGATTAAAATAGCATATTGTAACAGATTCGAACACCCAATACAGCAAAACAGACTTTATTTGTCACTTAGGCACTCAATGCAGCACAAATGTTACAGTTGAGTCACTTTTGGTACACTCTCTGAACGCAACACAACTGATCTGTCGAATCCCAACTGAACTGCTGAATACAACTCACAACTAAACTGCATTGTCCACTTTTCACTTCATCACTTCTTTTAACAGAACTCAACTTAACTCCTGTCCTGGAAATAGCAATCCCTTTTATAGGTATGCATGAAAGCAGAACTTTCTAGAGGCAGAACCTACTCGAAATGGCCCAAAGGAATCTTCTGGAGTGGGAAAGCAGCACACAGTAGCTATACCCCATGTGCCTATTTTCTGGAAGGGACCAGCCACTATCCCACCCATGGCCAGGTAGATGAGCCAGGAGGCACTTGCACCACCAGCCTGTAGGCACCTTGCATGCATGGTTACAGTATGTTTAAGATATTTGCATGATAAATAAAATGAATATCTTGAATTTTCTGGGAATATCCTATGAAGACCACTTTATACTAAATTACTTTTGTATTATTAGTAAAACATAAGAAAGAAACAAAATATGTAGATATAGTTTAAGTACACAATTTATATCAATTTTTTTTTGTGGTATTAAAACATTTCCAAGAAGTTTATTGTCAGAGGTTTAAATTGTCAAATACTTAAATATTTTTCAAGGAGCAAGTCGTTATGTGAATGAAATTCCAAAGCCATCACACATCAATCTGCTTTTTAAAAATTGGACTGTCACTTTTTTCTTCTTATACCTACAATGAAATATGTAAATGAAAGTTTATGTCTATTGTGACTTCATCCAGGTTTCACTGTCACTTCACTAATTGATCTAGTTCAACTTTCACTATGACTTTACTTAGTTCACACTGTCACTTTACTTTTCTTTGTGAAGTAGCTGCATAATGAAATATGCGCGATGCAGCCTCTTCTTCAGATGATTCACTTACTTGGGAGTTGAACACAGGATGCCTCTAATCTCTCACGAAAGCAGCACTCATTGTATGCCAGACACAAACTCACTTATAGAGCCACAATTGATATCACATCAGAAACTCACTCACCAACTCATTAACTCACACATGAAATTGCTCACTTATGTAGCAGTGTTATATAACAGAGTTCCAGAACATTCTAAAGATGGAGAGAAGGGAAACTTCATGAAGATTCTGCTTATTTATGCTAGCGCCTCTGTTGTTAACACTGGCGAGAGCACTTGTCACCCAGCCAGTCAGTTCGGCGCATTCTATCAGTAACAAGAGATCCATAGCTCCCTCCTCAGAGCTGGTTCCTTGAGCAGCTCCACGATACTGTGATCAAAATGGATCACCATCAGCTTCCCTTGGGGTGATGCTGAATGTGGTATATCCATTGCTGATACGGTTGATTACTTTGTACCGTCCGTCCCAGTGCTGTCACTGTTTTTTGTACTGGCTGGCCTCGTAATCGTGGGAGCTTCTACAACTCCAGCACGGATGCAGCGCATCTCCTCCACAATCTTGTTTTTCTTACTGAGTTGGACGATCCTCCAGTACATTAATCTTTCCTCCTACGTCAGGTTTTATTTCTTCTAACTCCTTAGCAATGTCATTTTTCAGCTCTAACTCTGTTGCATTTATCTCAGGTTTTAGTGTCGATGTCAAAACCCAGTTGGGATTTCATTTCTTCTACTTCAGTCTTCATCTCTGTTTGCACGCTCTTCATTACAGTTTTCATCTCCTCCATTCTGGATTTCATTTCTGTCTATTTTCTCCATGTCATGGCCAAGTTCAGATTTCACTTTCTCCATTTTGTTCCTCATTTCTTCCTTAATACTCTTCATTTCACTCTCCATTCCAACCACTAACATTTTAAGAATTCTTGGCTTTTATATCCCCCTCCTGACACCAGTATGACTTTGTCCAGTTTTCACTGTAACTTCACTAATGCAACGTAGTTCAATTTTCCCTTTTACTTCACTTTTCTTTGTGACACAGCTGCAAAATGAAATATGTGTGAAGTAGCCTCTTCTTCAGATTCACTTACTGGGAATCAAACACAAGATGTTTATAATCTCTTGCAAAGCAACGCCCATTGTATGTCACAATTATTGTCACAAGCTCACTTGTAGAGCCGCACTTGATGGATCAAAAATGCACTCACCAACTCAGTAACTCTCTCGCAAAAATGGTTGCTTATATAGCAGCTGGAATCTTTTACACAGCTCCAGAACGTTCTAGAAGCAGAGAGAAGGGAAGCTTCCAGAAGGTTCTAGTTATCTCTGGATAGCGCCTCTGGTATTTACGCTGTGTGAGAGCATTATCACTTGCCCAATTGGTCGGTCATGCCAATAATCAATGCCCATTGCTGTGCCGTGCTATTAACAAAAAGTAGACAAAAGAATAAGCCTTTGTAAAAATAGTTTGTAGAAGAGTGAGTAGAGGAAGCTATGTGAATGCAACACATGTATGCTTTTTTTTGGTAGTTTTGGGCATTCATGTTAAGTATATCCCTTGTTAGTTTAATAGCAGTAGTGCAGAGATGAGAATACCTTGCTTCAAAGCTAACTTCTGTTTCATGTGTATGTTGTATCACTTGTAGGGTACAGTCCTACAGCTAATAATACCAAGAAAACAGTGTATTTTGGGTTAGGGGTTTTACTTTTAGGTCTTTTCACTTAGCAGTTAAGTTCTTGTGTATAAACTGGAGCATACAAAAAATACTTTATCTAAAAGTATGCACACAAAAAACTGGGGGCATTGAAACAACTGGCCCATGAGATAAATGTGTGATACAAAATGTATTAAAAAATGCTGTAAAAATATCAATATGGCTTGCAAATTAGGAGCTCTTAATATAAATAGTTATGGAAAGGTAGAATCAGGCTGGAAAATTCAATGCTACAGTGTGGATTTGAACCACATATCTTAGGTTTACTGTGCCATTGCTCTAGTCAACTGGGTTAATATGGCATTTAATTCCCCTAGTGATCCACAAATTCATTTTGAGATAATATACCTCAATAGCAACTGCCTTTCTACTCTACAGTTTCCTACACATTGTTTTAGAGTGCTAAGTAATTACAAGGTATTATGCTGCCCACTGAAATTGTTCCTAGCCACTTATTCAGCTAGACATCCACTGATATTTCATACTACATGCCTCATATGAAGATTATACACATAATCTAATTCATATATACAAGCAAATTATTGAAAGAATAGTGAAATATTGGTTGAGAATTGAGGAATCAGAGAATAATAATATTTTAAAGCAATGTTTGGAGGTTCAGTGCAAGTTAAATAAAGAGGATACTTGGTATAAGCACCTAGAAGCAATTCTCAATGAAATAGGGTGTGGGGATATTTGGAAATATAGACACGTGAGAAGGGATGTTGGAGAAGAGTTAGATTGAGGATTGAGGATTGAAGATGTGGAAAGACAGGAAATAATTGGTAGTTTTAATTCAAAAAGATCATTACATGCATATATAGAGATTAAAAGGACATGAGAAAGAGAAAACTATGTTGATGTTTGTAATAAAATAGCAAGAGAGGGCTTTGCATGGGCTAGGTCAGGGGTGGCAAGGTTAAAAGGCATAGGAGAAGGAGAAAATGAAGGCAAATGCCCATTATGTAATAGCAAATTTAACAATTACTGGCATTTAATGTTAGAATGTGAAGGAACAATGAATATGAGGAAAAAATTACAAAGAAACAATTGGTCTAGATTAACAAATGAAATTATAGGTAAAAGGTTGTTAAGAGTTAAATCCAAGGAAAGTTTATTTGAAATAGGAAAATATTTAGGTGTAGTGAGAAAAAAATGGTTGAAAAAAATTAGAAATAAGGAATAGAAAAAAAATGTAGATTGTTGAATCATAAATTAAATAGGACCCAATGACTCAACAACCATGGTGTTGGATGTTTGCAGACCCTTAGTAATGCAGCAAATTAGTGAAAAGGATATGCAAAGGGTAATGTGTAGAGATAAAATTATGTATTATAGAACTTATATGAGAATTAATTTATGTAACTAACGAAGTGAAATAAAATATCTATCTATCTATATACAAGCACACATACACACACACTAATTATTATTCTGTCCTTTTACTTTCTCTTTCCATTTATTTTTTACTTTGAATAATTATTGGGCTATGTTCTTACAACTTCTGACAAAAATACACTTTCTAGATCTTCTTTTCCCCCGTATAACAGACATTCACCTTACAAATACCCATTTCTTTGGTTTTTTTAACTTCCACACTACAATCCTTCACCATGCAAACCCCTCTCTTCTTTATTTGTATTATCTGTATACCTTTCCCCAACAGTTTTCATTGAGATTGTTTTCATTTAGTGATCTCTTCTCTGTTAGTTTACTAGTTTTTAATCATGATATACAAACAAATCACTACTATTCCCACATCTTGTATGTAAGAAAGAAAATATTTCCATTTCAATGTATTGCTAAGAAAATAATTTATTTTACTCATCAATTACCTGGAATTTTATCAAAACCCAACTTATAAGGGAACCCCATGACATTTCTGCTTTAAATCCTTGAGAAACTTTTGCAGGACTTAGGAATGGTGTCAACTGCCCATGCTTTTATTTCTTACATTTTGCAAATGCTTGGAACACTCTTTAGCACGAGATGTTGCTGGTACCTGGCATTTATTACTCTTGTTTACTCTTCCTAAACTCCAGCATGGAGACCTAAAGCAGTAAAGAGGAGGAGGAGAGGATGATCTCTGATATGTGATTTTCTCACATTCTATATGACACACAATATAAAATAAATACTGAAAACCACTTTGCATTTATTATTTTATTCAAGCAAGGGACAGATTAGCTGTAATAAATCAGTGTTAATAGCACAGATCTACAAATATGTTTAATTGAAACAGGAATAAAATGTAGTGTGAATACAAATATATATTAACAACATGAAGCACTCATTGTTACAGAATTATTATTCCTGTGCATGGTATTGTAATCTCAAAACAGCACATAAAATTTGGCCTTGGGATCCAATTGCAATGAACACTAACAAAATAGCCTTGTGCCCTTGGCAATGAGGATGTTTCAGTGTTTAAAAATAATGGTGTATAAATGTAATTAAAAAAATTTGTTTCTAAATTTAAGGCAGCCTACATGACTATAGAAGTTAAAGGCAGCTATATAAATAACAAAAACAATAATGATGATGGTGATGATGATAATGATAATCTCAATTGTTTGTAACCATGGCAATGTAGGGATTATATTGGAAAGATAGAATTAGACTGAAAAATTCAATGTCATAGTTGGGATTTAAACCACCGATCTTCAACTTATCGCACCACTGCTCTAACCAACCGTGATGTCATGGAAATACATTTTCTACATCAAATTCCCCAATAAACCACAAGGCATTCTCAAATTAATTTCTGAGATAACATACCCAAATGGCGACTTAAAACTTGTAAGTACTTTAAGTCCTGAGCTTTATAGATTACCATCATTAGGTTAATCAATGATTATTTCTTCTTTCTCACCTATCATATGTAGGCTAAAGTTGGAAAGGTAGAATCAGGCTGCAAAATGCAATACCATATACACAGATCTTCTTTGACTCACCATGCTGCTGCTGCTAATCAATTGAACTATCATGGCAACTTGCCAGCACAACATTAAATCTATATCTATAAAACATTGCACTTAAAGTACTCATAAGACTTTAAGGTGCTGAGTTACCTCAAAATGAACATGAGAACGCCTTGTGGTTTACTGCCTTGGAAAAATGTGAGTCAGATGTAAAATGTAATGCTGTGCTGGAATGTTGCCAAGGCAGCTCAGTTGATTAGAGAAGTTGCATGGTAAACCAAAGATCATGTTTTAAATCCTAGTTATGGCATTGAGGTTTTAGTCCCATTCTACCTTTGCAACTTTAGCCTATATATGGCATGTGTGAAAGAACAAATAATTAACACAGCAGTTGTATTCTTATGCCTCATTCTTTGAGTGGGTTCAAATGCTAAATTGGTCAAGCTGCTTGGCTGAGATCTTTGGTTCTTTTATTTTTCTTCCATCCTTAAGATGAGTATCAATTAGCTTTAGCATTTTAGGTCACCAAGCATATTTCTCCAATCATTGCATAACTGCTTCACTTCCTATACGACTTTTCCAGTAATAAATAAAAAGAAAAAAGGTAGGGAGAAAGAAAGGCATAAAAAAAATTCTACTCCTTTACAATGAAATAACATTTCAGTATAAATCACAACTGTTTCTCATTTATTTTTATGTCTGTTTTTATTTGAGTACAAATATTGCTAATATAATCCAATCATATCATTGAGCAGAGATGGTTTATCCTTTTCTTTTTATAACAGATATAAGGATAAAGATCGCGGCAGAGAGCGAGGTTCCAAAAAGCGGTGGCGAGATGAACCAAATGCAAGGAGACGAACAGCAGAGCTAGAAACGGGATCCGAGAGAACAGGATTTAGCATAACCACTTCAGCATCCACCTCTCAGATCTCCAATCGTCAGAGAACATATCAGCAAGTGGGTGGTATGGAATCTGCGGATGTAGTGAAGGTGCGATCTGTATCTGTAGATGGGGGAAGTACGACAATGGTGCAGCACGGTGGCAACAGCAGATTAGCAGCATCAGAAGACAGTGATGCTATGAGAAGACAGTCGGTTCCACTACCTGACGGAAGCAGAAACAGTGCCACAGGTGGAGGTGTCATCACTGCCAGTCTGAAAATACCTGTGTCAGGTGCCAGCACATCTTTTGCTCTCAATCTTGATGATGCTGACATCCCTTACATAGAGGATGCAGGAGGCGGGTATAGCATTTCATCTGAATCAGGTCGTCAACAGATGACAATAGGTGAGCATTCATTCTTGGCCATATCTCCAAACAGTTTTAACTTCTATTGATGAACAAAAACATTGTTTGCATACAATGTTATTTTTTTAAGATTCATAAATACATGTATGAAAACATGCATGCTTGCATGCAGTCACAGGTACAGAAACCTGCTGACTACTAAAACTTCTAATTACTGTTTCCAAGTAATGTTAATGTAAACTGAAGAAAATTGTATGCATAAAACCCTCCTCCTGCAACCTGATTGAAGTAGATAAA
The DNA here is from genome assembly GCA_030765065.1 of Deroplatys truncata. Lineage (NCBI taxonomy): Eukaryota > Metazoa > Arthropoda > Insecta > Mantodea > Mantidae > Deroplatys > Deroplatys truncata. The sequence goes on along the minus strand of CM060987.1, from coordinate 177,072,084 downwards.
CTGGTATGTTTTCGTTCACTAATTACAATCATTTGTTTGTTTTATTTTGACTGTATAGGTTGGTTCACAATAGCCAAGAATAGTAACAAGAACAGCAAAGTTAAAATACATGTATTATAATGTGAATGTTCACAATTAATTGGAAGTATTCCCGGACACCAGGAACAGGAAATATGGCTCGGTTAAGTTTCAACTCTCTTGTTCTTGTCCCTGGGCATGACATATTAAATCTATATTGTGCATATTAAACTCTACACTGTAGAAATTATTGAAAGTGGCTGTATACATGAAACAGTTGCTAGAGCTCTCTCTAGTTACAAGCTGGGAAAATGAAACTGGAAGAAATTCTAGCAAAATGTGCATTCTGACCACAAATCCTCACTCCCTCAGATCCATTGAGGCTTGCTTCTTCTAACAAAAACGTCTTTTGTATCCAAAAAAGTGGTGGAACCACACACAGTAAAGCAATTAATAAAATACACTTGATGAAAGTGGAGTCAACCTAAACACTTACTTGCTCAGTCAACGGCAGCTGATGATGTGAGCTCATGCTCATGATACATGTACTGCAAAATAAATAAGTGAGTGAAACTAGAAAGAGTGTTTAGGTTGACTCCACTTTCATCAAGTGTATTTTACGTCTTTTGTAGTTTCTTTATATGCAACTCAAAACTGGCTATTTTCTCAAAAATAGCAAAAACTACAACAAACTTGAAAAACTGGTATAAATTAACAAACAACTTTAATGTATACTATTAATAAAGGAATGAAGCTTGGTACGACTAAAGAAATTGGATATAGTAATGGATCTGCATTTACAAAATGCTTATTGTATCAAATTTTGACATTGGCTAACCTGCATTATGTTGGCTGAATTGGAAGCAATTAGAAAAAAATATCATTGGTTTGGTGTCATGGTTGGCCATCCAAATATGATTTGCTTCAGCCAATTTTTCCATGTACTTGGTAATGCAACTGAAATGTTCCTTTCTACTGGTTTCAATGTTTCTTTGTATGTGAGCAAAACAAAAGGAAACATTGAAACCAGAAGAAAGGAACATTTCATTACCAACAAGCAAATAGAAAAACTGGCTGTAACAAATCATTTTTGGACAGTCAACCATGACATCAGCCCAAAAGTAACTTTATTGAAAAACATCAGATCATAAAGAGGAAAGAACACGTAATGAATTTTGAAATCCCACACTTAAACAACCTCAGCAACTTCATTATAAGGAAACCAGATGTTGCTGTCTCTACAACCAACACCAGTAATGATGTCTGCAGTGTTGCCAGTTGGATCAAGGCTGAAGATGAAGCAATTGTTTCTGAAACATGTTCTGAAACCAAATTTTAAGTAAGTGAGGTTAATGTCACTAACCCACTCAATAATATTTCAAGTTATTGTTTCACTTCATTGTTTCCAACTTTTAACTCCCAAATTAATTCATCAATATGCATGCCCGTTCTGATTATTGGGGTGCTGTGAACCATGATGTTTAATGCTGTTTTGCTTTTCATTCTTGGGTTATTGTTGACCAGCCTTATCATTGATGTACACCAACTAGCCAATGATTTTACGAATGAATATTTTATTTATAACTCCAACAAAGTAAAAACAATATAACAAACCATATAGGTATTTAAAAAAATCCAGCACTACTGCATCAAGGCTCTTCCATGCCTTAACCCTGTGTTTGTATGTATGGTAAAGGGCCTCTATAATACATCATCATTATCACAACTAAGTTTGCTCCTTCTTTAATCCTCTCATTCATTTATCCTTTACTTTCCCTTGAAATCTTATACCCTTGTACCTGCCAACATTTTAACTGCTACTGTCTCTTGCGGTAATTTATCCCATTTTCCATCCCAGATATTATCTTTCCATATTTTTATCATTTTGCACTATATTAAACAAAGAAAAGTATAATCTAATTTACCACAAAAAATACATCTTTCCACAATCCTTAATCCACTAACATCCATGCAAGACCTTTTCTTCCAAATTTATCACATTTATATATTTATTCCTCCCATCCCCAATTTTGTTCTTAAAGCTTGCCCAAATCTCCTGCTTCTCTATATCTTTCACTCTCTGTCTTACTTCTTTCCAAAATTCAATGATTCCTTTGCCCCTGTCACAAAATATCCTAAATTCCAATCTCTTTTAGCAGTTTTCTCATCTCCTCATATCAGTTCTCTCTTCCTACTCCATCACTTTGACACCTCAGACATTCTTTTATTATATTACTGGTCTCTAATTTTGAATATGTGAACCAATATTTGGAAATTCTCTCCACCATTCCTTTCCTTCTTATTCTTCATAGCTCTACCAAATGTCAATGCTTGTATGTTTGGTAACAATTCATTCTTAAGAGCTCTTATATAATATTCTTGAATACTGAGCCCTTCAGCACTGGGTGCAAAGGAAGTAGTCAACAGCATTTTGGATGCCCTTCTTGCTAGCTTTCTGACAATATCTTCAATCAACTGTTAGGATGACAGCTGATATTCAGCTTTACTGTTGGGTGTGGAAAAGCAGAAATCAGGTTCAAGCTTGTGTTTGTTATAATTGCCTTTGTGTCATATGAATTACTTAGGTACCTCTACACTTTTTGAATTTATCTAATCTAGTAAGTGGCAGATGTGCCTTAGGTCCATCTTCATTGTCTGCTTGCAGCTTACTTACTCATGCTAGCCAACTTCCTGAAATTGAAACCTGTAAAGCTTCTCCCTGTCCAGCAAAGTATAATAATTTTGCAATGGCATGATGTTTATAATGCATAAACTTTTACTAGGAGTAAAAATACAAAAATTTAATTTAAAATAGATGGAAGTACCATTTTATGAAAATCCTTGAGAACCTGGTAGTACTGACTCTTTCTGTCGCCAGCACATATGCAGAAATTCGTCCTGGTACCATGATAAACATATTTTTCTTTTTTTAATGAATGACATATGTTTATTATCATCCTTTTAAATACATTTAAAGGACATGTCCAATTACAAATATAAAATAAATTAACAAGTACAGTTTATAATTTTACATTACTTCTTTTACATTGCATATACATTAAGTTTACCTTAAATATCATTTTCACTTTACGTTGCTTTACCATGTCTAAATTCATCTATACTATAAAATTCATTTTCTATTAAGTATTTCTTTATTGTTTTCATCATTACATTTGCCTGGTTTATGTTCTTTATTTCTCTAGGTAATTTATTGAACAATTCGCTTCCTCTAACGTCTATGGCACGATTATTTAGAGTTCCTCTTAATGTTATTCTATAATAATCATCATTGTTTCTTAAATTATGGTTATGTACACTGGAATTTTTATGCATATTTGTATTTATCACAGTTTTTATGCATTCATATATATACATGGCAGTGTTAACAAGTTTTGATTCTTAAACACTCCCCTGCAAGTTTGTTTGTTTTCCATTTTGCTTGTTATTCTAATGGCATTTTTTTGCAGTTTAAAGACTTTATCCATTTCTCTTGCTGTAATATTTCCCCATAACATAATTCCGTATCTTACATGTGAATATATAAAAGCATAATAGACTGTTTCATTGTCCATTAGTTTAGTTAATTGTCCCATTACATAAATGCCCTTATTTATCTTTTTTCTAATTGATGCTACATGAGATTGCCAATTTAAATGTTTATCAATTATTACTCCAAGAAAATTATTGCAATTTATTTCTGATATGTTTTCCCCATCTATACTTAGTTTAATACTACTCGGGTTAAGTTTTGTTAATTCAAAGTTAATACATGCTGTCTTTTGTGTATTTATTATCATATCTAAATTAGCATAATATTGTTTTATAATTTTTAAAATTGAATTAGCTGTAATTTCAACCTCTTTTGCTGTTTGACCTTTAATTATGACAGTCATGTTGTCTGCATATTTTATATATTAAATAGTACCAAAGAACACCACTATCTAGGCTATGCACAGATTTCTGATTCATGTTTTACACTTTATAAATGAATTATAAACAAAATCTGTTAAAAAAATGGGAAACTTATTTACGTAGCCATAGAATGCGAATAAGTTAAACAATTTACATTAGATTATGTGGGAGTTGACTTTACAGTTCACATCATTCATTAGTGAATATTTGCATCCATTTACTGCTGGTTAAGAAGTCATTGTAGCGCAATAAAATTTTAAATTTGCATGCTGTGCATTTTATTGCAGCCCAATGAAAGGGGACAATGATCGTGATAGAGCGACACACACTATAACCTTTGGCCTATGATAGCATTGTATACCAATTAGCGTGGTATGTTTGGGCTGTAATATTAAATTACAATATAATGCAATAGATTTTAATGCTTTGTTATGTCCATGGTGAAAATCTGTAACACTTTGAATCATACACAAAGCTGTAAAAATGCCTCTTTTGCTGTAAATTTGTAAAAAGGGAAAACTTACTTTGTTGCAAGTGTGGGCATTTAGCCTGAATAGCATACTTAATTGGTCCATTAGTGAAGTGTAATACTACTTGGTTATAATTCTGCCTTAGGAGGTACTCTATGAGCACCACACCATGAGAATATCAGAAAACCAGAGCCATAATTTTTCCTGCAGATGGAACCATTTTTGTTTTCTTTGACGCACTTGCACCTGTTGCCTTCCACTGTTTGGACTGCTCCTTCATCTCCGACAGGCAGTGACGAATCCGCGTCTCATCTACTGTTATGAAACATTGGAGAAACTCACAGAAATTGTATTTAAACAAGAGTAAACAGTCTTGAGAAATGTTCATTTGAATGCAGTTTTGGTCCAACGTTAACAACCGACCCCATTGAGCAGAGAGCTTTCTCATACCCAAAAACTTTGTGTAAAATGTAGTGGACAAGGTGTTTTGATGTCTTTACAATGTCAGTCAACAGATCCACCTTCAATCAGCATTGGGAATGATTGTCACAGTTTTATTGGTCATAGTGGTTTTGGGATGCCCTGAATGCTCAACATCTTAAATGGATTACCTCTTAATTCAATAGCCAATTTTTTAACCATTCAAAATAAAGAGGAAGAATCCTTTAATATCAAGTCTAATTCCTTTCATGTTTCTGTTGGGGTTAAATCATTCAAATTAAGTACTTTATTACAGTTTATATTTCAGTTTTATTCATTTTGTAGAAAATATTAACATTAGTTTGTTTATGTGATTGTCACAAACAAACAACTACACATACACATCTGAAACTTTACAATATGCCTCTAAAAGGATTATATTTAACAACTGTAATAGAAATTTGGTCATTTTCATGACATTTCTGAGACAGGCCAAGAACTCTTAGAATACCCCTTGTACTCCAAGAGAAACAAAAATGTTTGTTTTCAGCAGCTACCTAAAAGTGAAAAGTCATCAAAGCAATTCAATTTCTGAGAACTTTGAATTGTTAGAAAGTAATTTAAATTAGTGATATAAGCATTTCACAATATTTTAATAATACAAAATATAAGACTTCCAAGGCTTCTGGTACAAGAAAAGATAATTTTTAACCTTTTCTAGATATTGCAGAAATTATTTTTATAATGTGTTTTACATAAGATGTGAGGGAAATCCTACTTTGCACAGAACACAAGCAAAGCAGGTTACTCCTACATCTAGTGAGCAAGGTCAAATGACAATGGGGAATGACCTTTATTTAAATCTAGTTTCTTATTATGCCTTAATTCCAGTATATAAATGTTTCTACTGCCAGTCAAATCAGTCCAAAGATTTTCCAAGAAATATTTACCCGGCACTTCCACCAAATTGTCACACACTTCACACATGTTGTGCAACATGGGGAGCAAAGCCTACAACATTTCAGAATGTATCGATATATCTCAAAAATTTAAAGGATTTTTGTCTACAGCACTCAAAGAGAATAGCTTGTACTTCTAAAAGATCACATATTTCAAAATATTAGTAGGTTTATTATAAATGAAAATTATAAAACATATGGTTTACCTCTTATTCCGATGAGACCTGCTTCCCCCCCCCCCATGTTGACCCACTGACACACTGTGCTCTAAAGAGTAAGAATGCTGTATGCACTTCAATATCTATATGATAACTCCACCCATAATCCCTATGTCTCTACTGGCACAAGCTGCCAACATATGAATATTAAATTATTCTAGATATACCTCCATAATTTCCAGCATAAAATAAGTGCCACAATATTTTTTCTTTATGTCTCAAACAATAATTGAATAATGCTACTTCTAATGCCATACAGAAAGTCAGTGGAAATGAATTAAAACTGCATTGCTTTTAACCTGACAAAAGCTCTATACCCCATGAAGAAATTGTTGTACTAGGCAGATCAAACTGTTTCTTGGTAAAAATGGCATTCCTATGCCAACAGATATTGAAAATGCCAGTCATTACGAGATCCAATATATAAACAAACTAAGAATGAATATAAATTATGCAATGATATTCACTCAATTTTATAAGCAGTATTTTAAAATTCAAATTCAGATGGTTAATGCCACAAAAAATGTTATTTGACATAAATTGTGTGCTTTAACAAGATGTACATTTTTTGTATGAAAGATTTTGTCTCTTATGGTTTACTAATTATACAAAACTTATTCAAAATGAAGAGAATTGCACAAGCTATTCCCAGAAAATTCAAAATATAAATTTTATTATGCAAATACCTTAATATATGGTATTTTAATCAAAATTATTAACAGCCTTTTTTGAGAAAATCAAAAATAACAAAAAACTTTCCATGTGAAGGCTAATTTGAAATGGAGGATTTCCTTGAAAATTGTGCAGCTTTAAAGGGTATGAACTTACAACATACCAAGTTTGGAATTTAACCAATTTTGTTTTTCACTTATGCTGTTCGCAGACATGCACATGAACATTTTTCTAAGAATTTTTTTTTTTGGGATGTTTCACGGAACTCTGAAGTAGCAGAGAAAGTAAAAAATCATAAGTATTACATTCAAATGACTTCCTCTACCCCAATCATCTATTAATGGGTATAAAGACTATTCTTATGAAACCTTATTTTTCTATTTCATTTTAATCAAAACAAAGCTTTGTACAAATAGCTACATTACACATTTTGTTATAAATGCAAAGGGAAATGTTTAAGAACTGGACGCTATATGCTGACTTTAAAACTCTATACTCTTTCCATATAAATGTGAGAAACAACTGAACGTCAACAGGACTTTAAAAGAATGACAAAGAATTGAACAATTGAAACCATTAATAATAAATATCTCGGAAATAGCTGATGCCACAAAAAAACATTATTTGAAATAAATTGTGTGTTTTAAAGAGACTAAATTTTTTATGTAGTGCATTTTCGTCTATCATTTAACATTTACCAATTATGCATACAAGATTATGCAAAATTCGTTTCAAATGAAGAGTACTTCATAGGCTATTTCCAGAAAATTGAAGCTATACATTTTATTTGCCCTGCAAATACATTAAATATATTGTATTTTAATCAAAACCATTACAGCCATTTTTGAGAATATAAAAAATAAGAAAAAACCTTCCATGTAAAGGGTAGTTTAAGGATAAGGATTTTCTTGAAAACTGTGTTGCATCCTTGGAAGGTATGAACTTTAATACTAAGTTTGAAATTTAACCAGCTTTTATGTTTTTTGAGTTATGCTCTTTACAGACCACATATGCGCATGGACCTTTTTGTAAAAATGGTTTTCTTTGGAATGATTCAGGGAACTTCAAAACGTGTATTTTCAGTGCAATGTCCATATCAAGTTTTTGGGTGAAATGAAATACTTCCTATAAATAAGTAGTAAAGTAAAAAGGCTAAAAATTTTGATAAGAAGCATGACTTAACTCAGTATATTTCAAATCCTAAAACATGGAGATTCATGAGATAAAACCAATTACATGTTGAATTCACAAATGATAAGGTTGCTCTAATTGTGTTATACCAATAAGTCTCTGCTCCCAGTGGAGTTATTACAGATTGAGAACTGTTATTTAGAAATGTAAGTCAGCATAATTTCATGATTCAGTTACATTTGGGGTATCATAAATAAAATAAGGGAAGGTGTGCATTTCTTCCCCTCCCCCCCCCCCCATTTGCAACTGAGAAACACTTATGGCAATATTTACAAAAGTCTTTGTACTTATCATTGGTAATGCATACTAATTAATCAGTAAATTCAGTTTAGTTTTCCCGATCCTTATGAAAAACACACAGCTGTTTATTCCTTTTTAACATAATTACCTTTGTGTTTCAAAATTTTTATGCATATTCTATTAATTTACTTAATTTACTTCCAACAAAATAACCACATGTTCATGTTCACTTCACAAGCTTCTAACAAACACAGTCATTGTTGACAGATATCAACCAAAAGGGAAAGCATGCAGCAGAGCTGTTATTAATTATTAGGCATCATATCTGCCATACTGGCTAATCCCAAAAATTCACCAAATTTGTAGACTGAACCAAATGTAAGTGGGTCAGTACCAACACTATCAACTGTTATAACAGGGTAAACTTACTGGGAATTACTTTTTGGAATATAAAAAAATTAATTATTCTGTTTTATTCAGTTTATGTATTCTGGATCCTTGTGGTCACCCCTACTATTAAGCAGAGTTTTAAATAAATAAATTAAAAAAAAAAAAAGCAGTCAATTTTAACAACTCCAGAAGTAAAAACATGGACAGTTTCTTTTTCTTTTTTAAGTTTCAAAATATTCCAAAATACGAAACAATTACCAACACAGATAGGAACATTTGGAATGTGGGAGATTTAGCACTAATCTTGGATGTCTACCAACCCTGGTTTTATTTGTAGATTTATAAATTTCCACCATGTATGTGGTTGCCGTAATTAATGTCAGATGTATTCTGAAATTTTCACTTCACGTCATTGTACAGAGTTTGGACAAAAAACAGCATTCTTGTAATTTCCCATCTCCATTTTTCTAGATAATCATCCTGACAGGCAATTTTAGGCTGAAATGTTCCTTTAACCCTAGAGTAGGCATTAGTAGATTTACAAATTACCCTCTATTGGAAAAAACACCAAATCTTATAGCCACATAATTGTAGATAATAATATCTTTATGCAGTCAATAGACTCTCTATAAGAACATCTAATATTGTCAGAGTATTAATATCAAAAGTGAAGTTATAATCAAAAGGTAATTATTACAAATATATACAAAAAATTATAATTTTGTTATACTATATAGACACTCTTAATTAGCTAAGATTTTAAAACAATTTTGAATTTTATATTTACATTATTCTTTTCTTGCACTGGTAGTTTGTAATAAAATATAGCTCCTATTTTATGAGGATCTTTATCATTTTAATTTTTATTTGTGCTCACGCTATGAAAATCATTTGCCCTCCTAGTATCATGGTTATGGCAGTCTTTTATGAGCACATTAAATTCTTTCTTATTTTTGACGAGTAAGATACTTTTATATGCATATAGAGAGACTATGGTTAATATTTTTTGCTCCATTAATGTATCTCTGCAGGACTGTCGATGGTGAAGTTTGTACATGCATCTGATGCTTTTTTTTGTATTTTTAATATCCTGTCAAAATTGGATTTATTTGTAAACCCTCCCAGATTTCTATTCCATATGCCAAATGTGGGTAAATAATTCCATAGTAAGCTGTATTTAGAATATAATTGTTCTTGTATTTCGCCAATTGTCTTAATAGAAATAGTCAGGAGTTCATTTTTTTTTTTTTTTTTTGCAAATCGTGTCTACTTGTGCATTATATGTTAAATTTTCTTCAGTGTTTATGGCTAAAAATTTAAAGTTGTTTACTGCTTCAGGTACAGTTGTTAATATTTATATTTAGTACAACTGAAGGTTGTTAGATTTTTGGAATACCATAATTTTAGTTTTAGCTACGTTTAGTTTCTACTTTCCAGGCCATTGCTTAGCTTCAGTTTCATTATGTTAAAGCAATTGTAGCATCAATAGGTCAAGGGCAACAATAAGTTTTTCTTGGAACTGCAATAAGTAGGTATTGTGTACATCCCACACCCGGATGTGTAAGTATTACAAGGGCTGTCCCAGAAGTACCCGAACTAACACAGAAAACACAAAAATTTTGGGAAAAAATTTCTCTACATAGTCTCCTTTCAGCTTGATAAACTTTTCCCAGCGATGTTCAATAGCTCTGATACCCTGTTTATAGTGAGAACCATTGAGTTCTGCAAAATAGCCATCAACTCCAGACTCCAGCTCTTCACTGTTGGCAAATCTTTTACCACCAAGCCATTTCTTCAACTTTGGAAACAGAATATAATCAGAGGAGGCTAAATCTGGCAAGTAGGGTGCATGAGGAAGCAATTCGAACTTTAACTCATTGATTTTGGCCATGGCGATAATGGATGTGTGAACTGGTGCATTGTCTTGATGAAACAAAAGTTTCTTTTCCACTAAATGCAGCAGTTTTTGCTTGATTTCATCATTCAAATGCTGCAATAAGTTTGCATAATACTCATCATTGATTGCTTTTCCTTTTTGAAGATAATCAATGAAAATTATTCCACACATATTCCAAAAAACTGATGCCATGACCTTGCCTGTAAATGGAACTGTCTCGCCTTCTTTGGAGCTGATTCTCCCCTTTCAATCCATTGTTTTGACTATTCCTTCATTTCAGGTGTGAAATGATGGACCCATGTTTCATCCATGGTTATGAATTGACACAAAAACTTGGCTTTATTGCAGCAAAACATCGCCAAACACTCAACTGAAACATCTTCACGATGTGCTTTTGTTCCATTGTGAGTAAATGCAGCACCCATCTTGCACATAGCTTTCTCATGTCTATATTTTCAGTCAGTATGCGATGTACAGCACTTTTTGAAATGCCTATGATGTCTGTTAGCTCGCATACTTTCAGTTGACAGTCATCCAATACCATTTTGTAGATTTTCTTCACAATTACTGGCCTGGTCACCTCATTTGGTTGACCACTCGATGTTCGTCTTTGCAGCTCGTACGGCCTCACTTAAACTCTGCCACCCAATATTTTACTGTCGTAAATGAAGGAGCAGACTCCCCCAGAGTAGAATCTTTAATATTAGTTGGAGTAAGACGTTTCAAATGAAAGTATTGTATCACATTACGATGGCCAGTTTTATCCATGTTTACAAATTTGCTGAGAGCATTCACTATTGATGGCTGACAAACAATTACTAAGTGACATAGCATCATCAAACTTCAGACTTAAGCTTTATAAGATTGGAACTTTCTACCACAGTCATTCGTTTGAAACAACCACTATCTATACATCAGATCGGGTACTTCTGGAACTGCCCTCGTATTTCAACTTTCAGCTTATTTCTTGCACTTTTACACAAAGCAGTATGGTACAAAAACAACATATTCTAGAGCTGTCTGTTATACTTTATTATTAACTATTGTTAGTTGCCAGTAGTTTGCTCTTCTAATTTTAGGGTCAAAGTATTTAACAGAGGAGGAATTAGAAAGGGGCTGCATTTTCTGAAGAAGATAACCATGGGGATATTGATGATTTGTTTTCTGATGGAGGGGAGTAATATCACTGTGTGATCATGACAGTGACTGAAAGTGAGAGTGATTAATAAATATTTTCCTTTGATATTGAAATGATTTCTTTTTTTTATTACTAGGGACAAACAAACAAAATTGATGAAGTCTAATACAGATAGAAAGCATCCTGTGTATCAGCAAAAAATATTGTGAAGATCTTTTCAGGCCCTATAAAAGATCTGTGATACCAGGTTCACCATCTGATGTTAGCATGTTCTGCATCATTTACAAGTTTCAAGATATACATTTATGAAAGCATTCAAGAAACAAAATTCAATCCAATTCAATTTTATTTCATCCGAATGTTCATGTTACATAGTAATTGTCAAAGTTACTTACATTTATAAAAAACTACCCTAAGATTTAAAGTACATTTTCCGAAATAACAAGATTTCTTTAAATTCACACACATTATTTACACGTCTTTTGAAACAATATTTACATATCTTATAAATTAATCATTATGGATATATACAGTGTTTATTTTAAATTCATCTATGCTATAAAATGCATTTTCTACTAAATATTGTATTATGGTTTTAGACACACTTCCCATTGCTCTAAGTCTTTTATGTCTTCAGGTAGTGCAATGTAGTTCTCTTTCCCTTTACTTTCTATTGAATGATTGTTTAGTGTTCCTCTGAGTGCCATTCTGTAGAAGTCATGCCTGGTTCTTATATTATGAGTATGCATATGGCTGTTTTTGGCTACTTTTTGCTAATACATATTTTATACTTTCATATACATATATATATATACAAGGAACTGTTAATATTCCATATGTTTTGAAAATCTCCCTACAAGTATGCCTGCTTTCCAAATTCCCAATCATTCTGATTGACTTTTTCTGTAGTTTAAATATTTTATTTACTTCACTAGCTGTAATATTTCCTGGGTGTTATACCGTATTTTATATGTGAAAATATGAAGACATAATATACCTGTTTCAATGTTTCACTGTCCATAGTATTTTTAACCCGTCGCATTGTGTATAAACACCTGTTTATTTTATTCTTTTCTTGTAATATGCGTTATATATGGTTTCCAGTTTAAATATTTATCTATAACAACTCCCAAGAAATTTGTGACCTGTACCTCAGAAATAATTTCTCCATCTATTTTAAGATTAATTGGTTCCGTGATTTGCTCTTTGAATATGAAGTTAATCCATGCTGTTTTTTTTTCTCCCCACATTTAAAGTCAGCTGTAAATGTAAAAAGTACTCCTTCAAAATTCTTAGTATATTGTTTGCCTTATTTTCTACCTTTGTTTGTATGATCTGTGATTATTATTGTTATGTCAGCTGCATAACCAATTGCCTTTCCCCCCATTTCTTTCAATTAAGTCAAAAATACCATTTATGAGCCTTGCAGGATTCCTTGCTCAATTGGTTTAAAACGTGATTTTATCTCATTTACCATACCCTTTCCATCTTTTTGTTATATTCCCACACACTGCTGTCTGTTCTCTAAATAAGATGAAATCCACTCTTTTGTTACCCCACATACCCCATGTTTTTCTAACTTATCTACAAGAACGTTTATATTTACAGAGTCAAAAGCTTTTGACAAATCTAGGAATATTGCAATAACTATTTCATGGTTGTGTAATGCGTTTATAATCAGATTATTTGCTTTATCAAGTGCATTTACGGTCGACTTATTTTTTTGAAACCCATATTGCCACACTGATAATATTTTATTTTTTTCAAACATTTCTGTAACTGTTTTAAATATATACCCTCTGTTACTTTTGATAAGACTGAGTATAGTGTTATTGGCCTATAAAAGCTAGATGTAGAACTCATGGAAGGACAAAGAATACCTCCACCATTAATAAGATGTACATCATATAACAATTTTGTATGCAGAAACCACTCTCAAATAGTAGTTATCTGTGAGAAATACAGTACATGTGCACCTGAGATCAAAGAGGACTAATTTGCAAATAATTAATCCATTTTAACCAGTTAGTATTTATGAAACGATTGTTAACTATAAGCTTAAGAATGCTTTTTGTAATCTATGATTGATGTAATCTAAATTAGTGCAATAAGTGTTAAAGATATAGCAACATATTGTCGTTTATCTGCACTGTGTACAGAATACACTGCATTAGCAAAAATGTGAAGCTAACTTCCCTGACCACAATTTTTAACAGCCTCCACCACCCAGGTGTAATGCCTGGCATCTCATATTACAGAGTTTAAACTTCTTTCTACACATGTTACACTAGGCTTCAAATTGATTGCTCAGTACATCACCAAGCCATTCTACAAACTCTGGATTAAGCAATGGATCCAGCCACTGATAGAAAGTTTGTTTTTTGGAGGGGGGGTTTCACCAAAGTCTTATGATGGAGTAAATCACTCTGAAGCATCAACAAAAATGTGAAAAAACTTATCTCTATAAAATGTGTGAAAGCATTTATTATACATATGAGTTCCTTTGCACTTAATTTGAATGTCATTACTTTAAGGATTGGGAGGGCATTTTAAAGAGCATAAAATTTTATAATCCTCCTTAATATGCGGCTTTTTATCAGTATAAATTACCAGGCATTTGGTAACTTTGAATTAATTTCCCTGACTTTCCAGGTCACTGCAAACCTTGACTAAGGTTAACCCTTAAGCTGAAACATCTCTTAAATGTGTGTAACTAGAAACATGTGGTCTCTTAGACCTTGTATTGTAATTTATCACATAACTCCACATCAGTTACCAAAAATTACGTAAATAATCAGCTAATTCATATTATAAATAAATTTAATACTACTCGACCCATATAAAGACTATTGTTTACATTATTTAAAAAGAGCGGGAAATATCATGAAGATGTGCTGTCATTTAGTATCAGTCTTAAAATGATTCCTCGATGATTCCTTCTCAAAAAAAGATAACATATCCTCATGAGATGATTTGAATATTGATGTCATCATTAAAAGGCATATGAAAGCTTTGATTTCAGTGTTGTCAGTATCGTTATAATTAGATGGATTAGTTGTTGCCTGCAATTGGCCCTTATTGTATTCAATTTCATACTTGTATGTAAAACTATTTCATTTAACATGTCTGTCATCAAATAAAATCTCCCATATTTGAGATTTAGTAGGCCTTTGCCCCAAAATTTGACTTTTGGGTGTTAGTCCTGGCATTCCTCCTTTCAAAATGTTTTGTGCTGAGGTGTGTTTCTTGCTCTAACAGACTCAGAACGTTCCCACTTGAAATTATTTTTGCCATAAACGTACTGTGTTTGCTGTGAGGAACTCCTGTGGTACAGATCACACCAGCCTCTTCTTCCAATAAAGCATTTTCTTCATTAGCATCATGCTCTGATTCGTGATGCACATCAGTTACCACAAAATCAGGATCAACATCAGAACAATTAAAAATCTGATGTGTTACACTCACATGACTTTCTCTACTCTTGTACAAACTATTTTTACAAACGCTTATTCTCCATATACTTCATGTTAATCGAGATGTTAATCTTATTGCTAATTTTCTTGTAGATGCAAGGGGAATTGCTCGGCTTTAAGCGATAGTCAAATATTTTAAGAGCTGGTTGCTATGTGGAGTATTCCATTCTCTTTGCATTATGAGGACAAAAAAAATGAATAACAAATTTCCATTTGAGAAAAAGTATAAGTATTGGAAAATTTAAGGGAATAACAAGCAATATCTCGAAAATGGTTCACTCAAAAAAATGTATATGACATAAATTGTGTATTTTAACGTGATCTACAGTTTTTGTGGAGTAAAATTTTGTCTATCTCTTATGGTTTACCAGTTATGCAAAAGTTGTTCACAATGAAGAATACTTTTGGAGACATTCCCAGAAAATTTGAGATATACATTTCATTTGTCATGAAAATATCTTAAACATATGATATTTTAATCAAAATCGTTATAGCCATTTTTGAGAAAATTAAAATTTTCGAAAAATGTTCCATGTAAAGGGTAATCTGGGGTGGGGGGATTTTCTTGAAAACCTTCGTGTCGCATCTCTGGAAGATACTGAACCTAAATACCAAGTTTGGTGTTTATCCGACTGTTCATTTCTGAGTTATGCTGTTCACGCACGCACGCGCGCACGGGTCTCAAAATATATATTTCTGGCGAAATCTCGGTATTGAATTTTTACGTAGTAGGGAAAGTAAAAATCTGATGTGTTACACTCACATGACTTTCTCTACTCTTGTACAATCTAATTTTACAAACGCCTATTCTCCATATGCTTCATGTTAATCGAGATATCGAGATGTCACTCTTATTGGTAATTTTCTTGTAGATGCAAGGGGAATATGGTAGCTTTTAAGCGATAGTCAAATATTTTAATGCTGGTTGCTATGTGGCACATTCCATTCTCTTTGCATGTCAGGACATAAAAAAATCTGATGTGTTACACTCACATGACTTTCTCTACTCTTGTACAATCTATTTTTACAAACGCCTATTCTCCATATGCTTCATATTAATCGAGATATCGAGATGTCAATCTTATTTGTAATTTTCTTGTAGATGCAAGGGGAATATGGTAGCTTTTAAGCGATAGTCAAATATTTTATCGCTGGTTGCTATGTGGCGCATTCCATTCTCTTTGCATGTCCAGGACATAAAAAAATGAATAACGAATTTGAGAAAAAGTATAAGTATTGGAAAATTTAAGGAAATAACAAGCAATATCTCGAAAACGGTTCACTCAACAAAAAAAATGTATATGATATAAGTTGTGTATTTTAACGCGATCTACATTTTTTGTGTAGTAAAATTTTGTCTATCTCTTATGGTTTACCAGTTATGCAAAAGTCGTTCATAATGAAGAATACTTTTGGAGACATTCCCAGAAATTTCGAGATATACATTTCATTTCTCATGACATTATCTTAAACATATGATATTTTCATCAAAATCGTTAGAGCCATTTTTGAGAAAATTAAAATTTTCGAAAAATTTTCCATGTAAAGGGTAGTCTGGGGTGGGGGGATTTTCTTGAAAATCCTCGTGTCGCATCTCTGGAAGATACTGAACGTAAATACCAAGTTTGGTGTTTATCCGACTGTTAGTTTTTGAGTTATGCTGTTCACAGACACACACACACACACAGACACACACACACAGACACACAGACACACACACAGACACACACACGGACATGTTTCCAAAAATGCTTTTTTTGGATTCAGGAGGTCTCAAAACATGTATTTCCGGTGAAATCTCGGTATCGAATTTTTGGGTGGAATGCAATACTTCCCCTACTTACTATACGTAGTAGAGAAAGTAAAAATGAATAACGTATTTGAGAAAAAGTATAAGTATTGGAAAATTTAAGGAAGTAATAAGCAATATCTCGAAAACGGTTCACTCAACAAAAGAAATGTATATGACATAAGTTGTGTATTTTAACGCGATCTACATTTTTTGTGTAGTAAAATTTTGTCTATCTCTTATGGTTTACGAGTTATGCAAAAGGCGTTCACAATGAAGAATACTTTTGGAGACATTCCCAGAAAATTCGAGATATACATTTCATTTCTCATGACATTATCTTAAACATATGATATTTTCATCAAAATCGTTAGAGCCATTTTTGAGAAAATTAAAATTTTCGAAAAATTTTCCATGTAAAGGGTAGTCTGGAGTGGGGGGATTTTCTTGAAAACCTTCGTGTCGCATCTCTGGAAGATACTGAACCTAAATACCAAGTTTGGTGCTTATCCGACTGTTCGTTTTTGAGTTATGCTGTTCACAGACACACACACACACACACACACACACACACACACACACACAGACACACACACACGGACATGTTTCCAAAAATGATTTTTTTGGATTCAGGAGATCTCAAAACATGTATTTCCGGTGAAATCTCGGTATCGAATTTTTGGGTGGAATGCAATACTTCCCCTACTTACTATACGTAGTAGAGAAAGTAAAAATGACATCACCATTCCCATTTTCCTCTTCACCTGTATCCCGTAACTGCTCTTGCACCCATGCTTCAAAATTTTGATCAGTTGCAGACATTTTAGTGCTCTTAGAAAGTCTCTCCATATTATAGCTGAAAAACAACAGAAATTCATGCATATATTAAAATGATATAGAAACTCTGAAAAAGCAACTGACAGCAAAATATGTAGTAATTAGAAACATGCAGTCTACTCAACTTAACTAATTATTACACATAATGAAAAACATGCAGTATTACAGGCACCCAATTTTGCCCTCACCTCTAAACAATATACTTTATTGCTAGACTGATAAAGTCAAACTAATTGTTGAATGTTGCTTTACATGCGGCAAGTATTAAGACAAAGATACTGAGAAAGGGAGACCATGGTTTTCTGCAGTGCTACATACTCAATCTTTAAAATGACTGATGGGTCTGAGAGACCGATGTTTCGAGTTAAGGGTTAAAGATATGAGCAAATTGTAACCCACTGGTGCATTCCATATCAGGGTATAGTAGGTATTTTCAACATGATTAAGAATGAATTGTTAAGTGAGGGCTTGCTTCTTAAATCAAATATGTATCAACAACAAGAGTGCCTTGCTGCAACTCATTCAAAAAATTGGCTAGTTTATGTAGCTCAATGAATGGTCAAACCAAAAGACAGAGTAGAACCAGTTGTATGCTCTTCTTTTTTATACATAAGTATATGTGTGTTTTCTTACGTAAAATTCTGTGTAGATATGTAAATACTTAGTATATCATGAATAGACATCTGATTTGTATGCACAAAAGTATCTAAAATATAAATGCATTTATGCGTAAAAAGCTACACTGAAATTGTTAACTTTAACTCATACATTTTGGTACTTTCAATGTACATTCTTCCTTAGGCATCGTTCCGGTTGTTGTAGTTTGATTTGCAGTACACAATTATGAGTGTCTCCAAATGCTCTGGTGTACGTTTACGACATTTGTCAGTTAACACAAGTTTCTATGCTGAAAAGAATCTTTCCATGTCTACAGATGTTATTCAACAAAATTTGAAAGCACTTACTAACTAGAGAAATTTCTTTACAAAGCACTACATTTTCACTATTTATCCACAAAACACGATGTCAGGTTTTCTCTCTAAAACAGTGCACAGTTTACCACATCATTTTCTGCATATTTCAATGAAGCACTCTCAGGCTTACTCTGAACCTCATTTAGAAATGATATGGTATCTCCATAGTAAGGACTTTATTATTTTGTCACTAATGTGTTTAAATATTATTTTTAAAATTTAAAAACATGCATATTATATGTTCGATGCATAACAAAAAAAAAATTGAAATATGCAGCAACATTAGAAATGTGGAACTTTATGCACTATAAAACTTTACATACAAGCACGAAACATTAAATATATTGCAAAACTTAATTCCATATCACAAGTAAAAGCAAACTATATATGCATTTGCACACAAATCTGATATCTAGTCATGAGTAAGATTTTAAAACTATACCTTAGAAGAAGAAAACACAATGTATGTGTTACATTCACATGCATTTCTCCACCCACTACCATTTATTTTAATATAATTTCTGCAAAATATTCTTATGAAAGCTTACTTTCCTATCTACTCATGTTAATTGAGATAAAACTTTGCAGAAATAGTTACATAACACGTTAATTTAGGTATAAGGGAGATAGAGGAAATTGAATCAATTGTCAGGTGTTGGCCTTGAAACTGCATACTCTTCCATGTAATTGCAAGAAACAAATGAATAGTGAAAGCACTTTTAAAACATGACAAAGTATTGAAAGATTTGACCCTATAGTGACAAATATCTTGGAAATTGCTTATGTCACAAAAAAAGTTATTTGAAATAAATTGAGTTTGGAAGAGTTCTACACTTTTTGTGTAGTATGTTTTTGTCTATCGCTTAAGTTTACCAGTTATACAAGATTATACAAAATTCCTTCCGAATGAAGAGGACTTCACTGGCTATTCCCAGAAAATTCAATATATACATTTTATTTGTCATGTAAATATCTTAGATGTACAGAATTTTATCAAAATCATTTGAGCCATTTTTAAGAAAATAATTTTGAAGAATATTCCATGTAAAGGGTGGTTTAAAATGGAGTTTTCCTTGAAATTCTTCTTTGGAAGATTTTGAGTTATGCTGTTCAGACATTCACACATAAGGGACTTTTTTTTTAAAAAAAAAAATCCTTTTTTGGATTCAGGGGACATCAAAACATGTATGCCCAGTGAAACAACATCAAATTTTTTTATGGAATACAATACTTCCTTCTACCTACTATAGGCAGGTGGCAGAGAAAGTAAAAATATATTAATTGATGGATGCAGAGATTTTGATTTTTAGATGTCACTAAGCTTTCTTAAATGTATAAGTATTCAATAACCACCTATCGGTACTCCTTTCACTCCCCCCTAAACACAATATGGTAACTTGGGAGGAATGGCTGCAGTCACCAGTATAGACTAGTAATGTAGGGTCTAAGTCTATAAGTGTCATGGTATTTTTAACCTCCTCAGGCCAAGTTCACTTGTTGATAAAGTGAAATTTTGCACGTGTCATGCAACATAAATGGACCTTAAGGGCCTGAATTCATTTGCTGTTAAGGTTGAATGTTGTGTGTGCATGGTTAGAAGACATATATGTACTTTAAGGGCCTTAATTCAACTACTATTAAGGTCGGATATTACAGCTGTGGTCACACAAAATAAACAAGCTTTAAGGTGTGTGTCAAATAGGACACGCCAGGTCTGAAGAGACTGCAAATAGGGCTTACCTAGTTAACCCAGTACTGTACAGCAACAATTAATTATATGATAGAGGAACATCAAAATGAGGACATATAAAAATAATGACATCTTTGTCAGGCATACCAATGTAATTTATAAATTTTGTTTTTATTTACAGGACTTCTACGCAGAATGGGAACTGGTGATACAGGATTAAGCAGCAGTAGTAGCAGTTCAAATGTTACCACTGCAATGAGACAAAGACGCCAGCGTTCAGTTAGTGGTAGTGACTCATCTCAGGCTAGTGCTATCATACAGTCGCCATCATCATTCCACCAGCAGCAGAATCCTCCTCAGGGTTCAGATTCTGCACTGGGTTCCACCACTATAAGTAGCCCTCCACGGAACACTGGCACACCTTCTATGTGCAGCAGTGATGCTGGTCTCTATAGCTCTACACCTTCATGGGCTTCAAGTCCACCAACTTCACCAGATGGTCTAGGTCCACCACAGATTGGTTTTTCTGAAGATTTGCTTCAAACTGGAAGGATCTCCATTGCCACTAAGGGTTCAGCTTCCTCACAACAGCAGCAGCGCCAGCAGCAAAGAGGCACTAAAGAAATTCCAATCATGCTGCAGAAGGTGACTTTCACATCAACAAGTGAATTGCAGCAGGTGCAGAGAAGTCAAAGCAGCGATTCTGCAGCAATAGCTACACCTCAACAGCCTAGAGCCTCCCAAAAGGAGCTGCCAAAGAGCGCCAGTTCCTCAGCTGTACACAAGCAGCTAGAAGTTCCAGCAGTTGCTAAATCCACAACCGTTGGTACCGATAAGAAACTTACCACCAGCATTTCCAGCATTGGTGGTGCAGTCATGAGGTCTAAAACGGCTGATATTGAGAGAATGCTAAGGATAAGAGGAAGTCCATCTGCAGCAGCAGCAGAGAAAACCAAACCTGCAGCAGCTCCTGCAGCACAGCAGCAGTCAGCAGTAACAACTGCTACCGCTCAGACACAAGAAGATAAGAAGAAGTATGCCAAACGGAGATACACAGACTCGCGGCATCAGACGAGACACATACCTGACTCTGAGGCACTACAGCAAGAGGGAGGGGGGAGTGCTAGTCATATTAGTTCCTCATCATCAGTTACTGTGACAGTGACCTCAAGACAGAGGAGAAGTCAGCAGCAAGGTGCTGTTTGGAAAAGAAGGGAATTAATTGCTAGTGATCCAAAGGACCATGAAAGCAGCTTCCTTTAAGTGTTTCCTTATTCAATTTCCAGTAGGGATGTGACAAACAGTTATTTTTGGGTAACGGTTGTAACTGTCACAGTTACAGTACATTAACGGTTATATGTAATGGTTACCAGTAACAATGATGTTATTTGTTTTCATGGTTATCATGTTTACAGTTGCAATACATTAATGGTTACCAGTAACAGGCTTAACTAAGTTTCAATTTCAATGACGCCATACAGATAGACTTACTTAGTTATTTGATGCAATCTAAAGAAAGTCTGATCTGTTGCACTCACATGACTTTTTCTACTCTTGTACAACTATTTTTACAAACGCTTATTCTCCATCTACTTCATGTTAATCTTATTGCTAATTTTCTTATAGATGCAAGGGGAATATGGTAGCCTTTAAGCGATAGTCAAATGTTTTAAGAGCTGGTTGCTATGTGGAGCATTCCATTCTCTTTGTATGTCTAGGACAAAAAAAAAGAATGACAAATTCCCATTTGAGAAGAAGTATAAGTATTGGAAAATTCAAACAAATAATATGGAATATCTTGGAAATGGTTCACTCTACAAAAAAAATGTATATGACATAAATTGTATGTTTTAACGAGCTCTACATTTTTTGTGTAGAAAAATGTTGTCTGTAACCGTAAGAGTACGGTTGACCAGTTATGCAAAAGCCATTCAGAAAGAGGACTTTTGGGGACATTCCCAGAAAATTCAAGATATACATTTCATTTGCCATAAAAATATCTTGAATATATGATAATTTAAACAAAATCATTAGAGCCATTTTTGAGAAAACCAACATTTTCAAAAAAATGTTCCAAGTAAACGGTAATCTGGGGTGGGGAGATCTTGTTGAAAATCTTTGTGTCGCATTCTTGGAAGATATTAAACTGAAATACCAAATTTGGTATTTATCCAACTTTTCGTTTTTGAGTTATGCTGTTCACAGGTAGACAGACACATGGACATGTTTCCAAAAATGCTTTATTTGGATTCAAGACACCTCAAAACATGTATTTCCGGTGAAATCTCGGGTGGAATGCAATACTTCCCCTACTTGCTATATGTATTAGAGAAAGCAGAAAGATTGTGTAGCTGTGTAAATACTTGGATTACTACAGAAGTTTATAATTGTAAAATACATTCACTCTTGCTTTTCTGCAAATACACACATATGCCAAAATGTATCCCTCACATTGCCTTCTCTCTATTGGCTATTTATACGTCAGCTGAGCAATATGGGATCTAAATATAAACTTCATGTGATGCAGACTTAACAAAGGAATATGCATCATTATTGCCAACATCATCATGACTGAAATTAAGCATATAATAACTTAAATATTCTCATAGGTCATTAGATAAAACACGATACTGACATTTTGAAAGGTGATATTACTAGAGAAGAGTAACATTAATGCCTAAACACATATTGTCTAACATCATGCAAGATAATCTCTGTTTGTTACGTTTATGTAACAAAGTGAATAATTAGTAGGCATTTTTCTCGCCAGATGGTATATTAGATCAGCGATGCCACTCGTCGTCTTTTGCAGAGGAGATTGATACTGCAATGTACATGCAGTGAATGATGTTAACCAGACTCCGTAATCATCTCTGTTACTTTAGTAACTGCTAATGGGTTAACTAGTTACAGTCTTTGTTACCTTGGTAATGTTATTAGGTAACTAGTTACTTTGTATTCATTACTTTTGTAACCATTGATGAGTATCCAGTTACTGTCTGTCTCCATTACTTCTGTAACCATTACATAAATGCAACTGTTACATTATTTTCTGCCCATCCCTAATTTCCAGCACTGAGTAACTGAGTGTGAGTGGGATACGGACAATGTGAAATCCATTAATGTTAATTTTCTACAGAATTTATGTGGATAGTTAAACACAGATGGCTATACTTGCTTTCCCACGAAATATTTTAACTATATATAAAGAAATATCTTTTTGATCATTTATTATTTTAAGGCTAAAATAACATTAGAACCTTGAAAAAGAACTCATTATTTTTGTGTATATTCTTTGATTAATGTCTATAGATAAGTGTGACAATAATGTAACAGTGTTTCCTCTGAATGCACTGTGGTGTATAGCTTCACTGTCTTTCATTTGTTATTATAATTGTTTCTATAATAATTAAATGTTATATGTGTTAAGTAAATCATCTCTATTAAATGCTGCAACTTTACTTATTAATTCTAGTCTTGCCTAGTCTAATAAAACAAAACTGAAGCCCGAAATTGTTATTCTTCAGAATTTGTTGAGTTTATTTTAATCTGTGCAAATGTTAATATTATGATGTTGAACTGATGTTCTGTTTGTGATTTTTACATACATATAAAGCAAAGCAGAAAAAGCTGTTATCTAGGTGTTATGTAGCATCCATTGGAGAACAGGGCATATGAAATATGCTCTCTTTAGCTAACTTCATGTAAAAGATTTAATATACATTTTGCAGCTCTTAATGAATAAATATTGTTTAACAGAGTAATATATTTAAAATATTGTTTTTTGACTTACATTGAAACATGGTCATTTAGTGCACTTATTCTAAATTGAAATGAAGTGCATTTCAATACACAGTGCGATTGCTTTAGGTGAGGCTATGGATCACATGTATGCATGCTCTGCACACTTTTATTACATTGGAGGTTTTTTGTTCCACATTACTTACTCATGAGTGGTAACGTGTACTGTAATGAGCACTATACCCCTGCTGCTGAATCTTTGCACTTGACAGTTCGTGTGGCTTCACGTAACTTTGGCTATATTGTGGTTGTGACGTTGCCAGAGTGGTTAGTAAACAACAGCAGCTGATTGTTCTTTCTATCATGTCTAAGCCACATACAAAAAGTGTACATAAATAGCGAACGTCATTGAATAATAACTATTTTGTATTATCATTATTATTATTATTATTATTGCTAATTGAAAATAACTCAGCATAAACATTGCAACATATGTAGAATAAATTAGCACTTTTGACAATACAAAAAAAAAATCGGATGTGTTACACTCACATGACTTTCTCTACTCTTGTACAATCTAATTTTACAAACGCCTATTCTCCATATGCTTCATGTTAATCGAGATGTCAATCTTATTGGTAATTTTCTTGTAGATGCAAGGGAAATATGGTAGCTTTTAAGCGATAGTCAAATATTTTAACACTGGTTGCTATGTGGCGCATTCCATTCTCTTTGCATGTCCAGGACATAAAAAACATGAATAACGCATTTGAGAAAAAGTATAAGTATTGGAAAATTTAAGGAAATAACAAGCAATATCTCGAAAACGGTTCACTCATTAAAAGAAATGTATATGACATAAGTTGTGTATTTTAAAGCGATCTACATTTTTTGTGTAGTAAAATTTTGTCTATCTCTTATGGTTTACCAGTTATGCAAAAGTCGTTCACAATGAAGAATACTTTTGGAGACATTCCCAGAAAATTTGAGATATACATTTCATTTCTCATGACATTATCTTAAACATATGATATTTTAATCAAAATCGTTAGAGCCATTTTTGAGAAAATTAAAATTTTCGAAAAATGTTCCATGTAAAGGGTAATCTGGGGTGGGGGGATTTTTTTAAAAACCTTCGTGTCGCATCTCTGGAAGATACTGAACCTAAATACCAAGTTTGGTGCTTATCCGACTGTTCGTTTTTGAGTTATGCTGTTCACAGACACACAGACACACACATGGACATGTTTCCAAAAATGCTTTTTTTGGATTCAGGAGGTCTCAAAACATGTATTTCCGGCGAAATCTCGGTATCGAATTTTTGGGTGGAATGCAATACTTCCCCTACTTACTATACGTAGTAGAGAAAGTAATAGTGTAAACATGCCTGCTGCAATGAGGAGAAACAAAACAAGTTATAAGCTGCGATAACAAAGTGATTTTCACTCATGCTGCATTCCAGATGGTTCAGGAATTTTGTCTTCTTTCTCTTGAAGTTTCACTCCCTGGTAAATAACAGTTCTCGTGATTAGTTCAAGAGCTGCGGCAGTTCGTTGTATGGCTTTATCAGCAGGAATAGAGGGATGCCCATGAACCTTCACATACTCCTCCTGTTCAAAGAATTTCCATGCCCTTAACAGTTCCAACACCTGACTATTAAGTGGCACATCTCGATGCAAAGGATTTTCACTTCGTGAATCATCGCTCAGTGATCGACGTCATTTTTGAGACATTGTCACACTTCAAATCTTGTATAATATGAATGAAATATATATAAATATATATATGTATAAACAAACATCAGCAATAACCATAAATATAAATAACAATGAACAATATCAGCTTGCAAAGAACAACTCAACGCACATGCTAGAGATTCACAAACTGAAACAGATGGTTGGAAATCACTACATCCGGCAACAGAGCCGCTTCGCGTTCCTCTTCTGCTTTGTCATAGATCACCCAAAATGCTGCATTGTAATTGGTTTAGGAAGTCTAACAGTTAAAGCTTTTCATCTGTTTTTTGCCAGTGTGCCAGCTTAATTGCTAGCTTTCAAGTGCAACATTTCAACACCAGGATATAACCTTGTCCATCTGCATGAAGATATTCCTGCATCTTCAAATAAAATTTCCATTCACGCACATAAGTTCTTCTCATGTAATCTTCATAATTTCTGTTTTTATATTGTCCTTAAGTTTGTCTATGGTGTGGGGATTGTTCCTGTAAACTTGTTTGAGGGTTCCCCTCAAGTAGATGCATCAATTTTGTCAGTTTGTTCTTCCATTAAAACATCTTATTTCACTTCTTAGGTTTAGCATTAACAATTGTCTTAAACGTTTAACCAGAAGTCTAACAGTTTCTCTATTTGGAACTGGAACACCAGAAAATTTCTCCTGAAATTGTCTACACATCTGTATACATGATTCGGTTTTTATGTACGTATCATACATAAAAATTCGCTGTTCAAGCATGAATTTTTTGGCAGGCAGTCAGTGGACTAACAACAAGACATTAACACTTAAGCAAATCACTCACAACATTGATGCTTTGAATAAACTTTCACCTTTGAGATGCACATGTCAACTCCCTTTACAGCACTAACACAGCAGGGACTGGAACACAGATGATAAAGATAACCTTTATGTGCAACACGTGCACCATCAGTTGCACACTGGAAAAGTACCAAAGCCACAGTATGCTATGCTATAGCCAGTCTGTGGCCTCACCTTAAAATGACTGCAGTGTAGGTTTCGTGTAGATATTGAATGTTTCAATGGCTATGTTATCTTTTAATAAGATTAAATGATTCTACATTCATAACGGTAATGCATAACTATGTCATTTTCACTATACTGTCCGCTTAGGAAACCTGTAAATGAAAAAAAAAACTATGATGCATTCATGTGAGGTTTTCTACCCACTATCATTTATTTTTATATAGCTTCTACAAAACATACAAGCTTATTTTTCTACCTACTTCAGGCATAAACCTTTACAGGAACAGTTTAATTAGACATTTCATTGCTGGTACAAGGGGCATAGAAGAAATTGAATCAATAGTCATATGTTTAAAAGTTAGTTGCTAAATGCTCTTCATATGGAATTTCAGGAAATACCTGAATAGTGACAGCACCAAAACAAAGAAAAAAGGTTAAAAAATTCAAACCAATAATAATGGATATCTCAGAATGGTTGATGGCACAAAATAAGTTATTCCAAACAAACTGCATGTTTTAAAGCGTTCTATATTTTTTGAGTAGTACGTTTTTGCCTCTCTTTTATGGTTTACCCATTACACAAAATTCCTTTCGAATGAAGAGGACTTCACAGCCTACTTGCAGAAAATTCAACATAATTATTTTATTTGTCATGTAAATATCCAGTGGTCCTCCATGGTGTAGTTGTTACCATGCCAGCCTCTAGTTCCCGAGGTCATGGATTCAAACCTGCCAGAGGGCAATGGATTTTTTCGGGCATAAAAATCCTTAGCATGGCTTCCTTCGGAAGGGAAGTAAAGCTGGTGGTCCCAGGTTGTAGGTTTTACAGCACGAAAAAGAACCTGAAACCTGATAAAGAGGCCCTTGAGCAAAAGTTCCAGTCTTTCATGCCCAATATAGAATCGGATGCTGAGGACCACAGCAGTTAAAGAGCATCCATAACTAAAACTCAATTTAATTTATATGTAAATATCCCAAATATATGGTATTTTAATAAACATTGTTACAGCCGTTTTTTAGAAAATCAAAATTATCAAAACATCTTCCATGTAAAGAGTAGTTTAGGGAGGGGGATTTTCTTTAAAACTTTAAAGTCACATCTTTGGAAGATACAGAACTTAAATTCCAAGTTGTTTATTGAAAATTTTGTTTTAGAGTTATGTTGTTCTTATTCACAAGCACGCACGCATGCACACACACACACGCACACGTTCTTTTAAAAATGCTTTTTTTTATTTATTCATTTATTTATTTATTTATTTATGGACGCTCTTCAACTGCTATGGTCCTTAGTGTCCCATTCTACATTCGGCATGAAAGATTGGTAATTTTGCTCAGAGACCTATTTATCAGGTTTGGGGTTCTTTTACGAGCTGTAAATCTTTGACACAGTACCACCGGCTTTACTTCCCTTCCGAAGGAAGCCATGCTAAGGATTTTTACACCCAAAAAAAATCCATCACCCTCCACCAGGTTTGAACCGCAACCTCGGGAACTAGAGGCTAGCATGGTAACCACTACTACACCACAGAGGATGACCAACTGGAGGGTGTTACAATATAACCAGTATATAACTTTACTTTAAATAACCTTAAATTGTCCTTCAAACTTTTAATATGTACCTAACTCAATTTTTTTACTTGCAGTAAAATGCTCTTGACAATATAACATAAAATTCTTATGACAGACTTTTTACATTTCTTCACAAAATTATACCTACTCTAGTAATGCACTTTACAATGAATATAATATACTAAACATATTTGGAGTTTGTTGGTCTGTTGCTACTACAAAGCATAATAATTAGGTAGTTAAAGTGACTATAAAATGCGACAGCATGTGAATAAAACAATTTACAATTAAAATAGGTGCACTAAATGTCCTACCAGGTATTTATCTCTTAGATCTTTGTAGCATGATCTTAAGTCATAATTTATTCACCACTTTCATACTTTTTTTGTTTTCAATTTTGCACTCTCTAATACACTGACTTTGTTAGTGAAAATGTTCACTGCATCATTTGACAAGTGTATATATGATTTTCCTCACCAACACCTGTGTTTTGTCTGACCATATTTGCCTATCATCATCAGAAAATTTCAAATGTTGAGAGAGATTAATTTTCAATCTCTACAAGCCATTTCAATATTTGCTGTTCTTGGTGTTCCATCTTGGAATGTTAACTATTATAGAGAAGACTGACTTGACTCTGAACTCCAGAAAAAATAACATGATAACCCAACAGTGATGCACTGCCAATGGTCGGCATGTGAGACACGTGCTTAGTTTGGTACACATGTTACTTCTTCTTTCATTTGTAAGTACTGATATTTCAAAAGCTCTACAGTATACATCAACTTGCTCTATTACTACCCTTAATTGTTATACATGGTCTCTAATGTTTTGTTTTAAAGGTAGACAAGATAACTAACTTTCAAAATCAAAGTGAGCACAGTGCTCACATGTTGACCAACGCTGGGGCAGGATAATAAATACAAATAAACATATCAGACATTCAATTTAGATTATTATTACTACTATGATTAATTTATTAAAAAACACACATACCTATGAAGATGCATATTGTGGCCTCCAGTATTAGGGTAGTATATTAGTTTATTATTTTATATCTTATGTCAATGTCTACTAAACTGATGGCTGATCTGGTGGAAATGTTTAAAAAGTTTTAGTAGTTGAAGGGGTTGGATCATGGTCAGCTTCTGTCTGGTGATGGATGGTAGTGGGAGTTACTGATGAGTTTTTCCTTAATAGTTAGTCGAATACTGTGTGGGCAATTGTAGGGGCAAATCACCATATCTGTTGTCAATAATGAACAAGATGCTGCAACTTTCCACTGAGAGGGAGGGACATCAAAGAGAGACCGAAAACATTAAATGTATTTGTATGCATATGACTTTCTCTTCAACAATCTACTCTTACAAAAGCTTAGTTTTCTATCTATTTCTTGTTAATCGAGACGAAATTTCATTGCACATTTTGTTGTAGGTATAAGAAAATACAGTAGGCTAAAGTGATTCAGATTTTTAAAAAGCAGATCAATATGTGATGGCTTTGAAATTCTTTGTTCCTTGCATGATCATGAGGAAAAACAAATAGTGACTTATCACTCGAAAAATTCTGACGTTATACATTCACATGACTTTCTCTACCCTCTATCTTTATTAGTGGGTATAAAAAACTATTCTTACTAAAGCTTATTTCTCTATATACTACATTTTAATCCAAATAAACTCTTTCAGGAATAGCTACATTACACATCTATCACCTAACGTTTACCAGTTATACAAGATTATATGAAAATCCTTCCGAATGAAGAGCATTTCACAGGCTATTCTCAGAAAATTCAAGATGTACGCCTTATTTTTTATTTTATAGCAATGGCAAGTAACTCACCCTGTTCTTGTGAGTTAATTAGAACCATGGATCCTAACTTTGAGTACACAGTAATGAAAAACGTGACAGCAATGAGGATGAGTATGTGGGGAGTAATAACCTAGTAGTAGACGATTCAGATGAAGATCCAAATTTCATAATAAAACATAGAGAATCTGAATCAGATGAACTGCCTGCAGCTGCCATACTGGGATAGATTCTGAAGAGGATGGACCAAGCAAAAATTACATTTATCTCAGGAAGAAAAAGTTTACTTGGTATACCAGGACTAAATGGGAAGCAAGAAAACACCTGCAAAGCTGGCACATAGCAAAGAGAAAATAAGAAACTGTGTTAACCTCTCAAACTATCACACAAATTACCTATAAATGAGGGCTTTCATTGGGTTACTGCGGTTTCTCAATTTTCAAATCAGATCATGAAAATGTGGCATCATTATTTTCTGTTGGATGTCCAATATTTCAATCTAAATGCCACTAAAGAGCTTTGAAGCTGTTCTGCTAGTTTTCCGCTTTAATAATAGTGGAGATCCTGAGGTACAAAAACAATCAGATACTATAGATGCAATCTCCCTTTATTTGAAATGTTTGTATCAAATTATCAGATTCTCTTTAGGGGAATACATCTGCATTGAAGACATGTTGATCCCTTTTAGGGTAGATGTGCATTTAGGGTGTGCATTCCTAAATGGCCTGGCAAATACAGCATTTAAGTTCTATGCACTAAAAGCATCTAAAATATGCATGCATTTAAGACGTCAAAAGCTTTATAATGTCGAAAATATGCACTAAAATTATCAAATTTAAGCTTGTATTTTTTGGTGGTTATCAAATGTTAGGGTTTCTCTCTAAAATGCTGCACAATTTACCACTTAATTTTCCTGCAAATTTTAAAGCAGCCCTCTCAGTTTACTCTGAACCTCATTGAGAATTGAATTGAGTTTTATTTATGGACACTCTTTAAATGCTGTGGTCCTTAGTGTCCCATTCTATATTGGGCGTGAGAGACCGTAATTTTGCTCAGAGGTCTTTTTATCAGGCTTGAGGTTCTTTTATGTGCCGTAAATCTACGATGCTTAATTTATTTATGACAAAGTACTTGAATGAATGAACGAAGAATGATTTTATTGTCTGCTTTGAATTTTACATACAATTTATACAATGCATACAATGGTGTTGCTTATTATTTCTCTTTCCCTTATATTTAACATTCTGTTGTATATATAACGGGGAAGTAAAATGTATCCACTATTTATTTGCCTTGTTACCCCTTTTCCGTACTTTCTCGAATTTGTTTCACATTTCTTTTATACATTTTAACCTTATTTTTCCTAAATATTTTCCTGGTTTCTCCATATATTCATTTGATCTTGTATTAAAACTCTTCCTAACTTTTAGCTCCACTGGTAATTTTTTTCATTTTTCTAGTATTAACTTCTCTTTTCCTTTAGAAAGGTTGAATCAGACAACTGAAAAATTCAATGTCATAGATGAGATTTGAACCACGGATTTCCCGGCCTTGGTCCGGTTGCTCTAACCACTGAGCTACCATGGCAACATGCTTTACCTTGTATTTTGTTTAATTGGATATAAGGTATACCTGCCCATACCTTCCAACACCTCCCTAGTTGTTCTTTAATCTATATCTGATGATGCCAAAAGAATATCAGGATTATACATGGAACCTGAATGATGTATAAAAACCGATTTGATCACTGTTGAAAATTAAGTCTAAGTTGCTTGTATTTATCCATTCTTCTATTAATCTACCTGTATTTGAATCTTTATATCCCCAAGAATTCGAGTGGGCATTACAAACACCAATAATTATACATTTATGTGTTATTTGAAATAAGCTCAAGTCTGGTATGTTTTTAGGTGGGTTATATATAAAGTGTATTCAAAAGTATTCATCACATTTTCATAGATCCATATGTACTATTTCAGCCTTATCTTCAAACTTGAAAATAAATTTATTTTGACACATATTAATATCCCATTAGCTAATCTTTTTTTGGTCGCAGATGTTGTATACCCTCTTATTTGGTGATATTTCTTTTGATCATCAGGTAATTAGATTCCATAATTCCAAAGATGTCAATATTATTGTAATGAAGAAATTTAGTAAGTTTTATCCTTTTATCTTGGCATTAAGATGTTGAATCCCATTGAAGAATGTTAAGTACTCAGAATATAAATACAAGAGTATCAGTGCAAAAGTAATACAGTGAATGAAACTACTCTAGATGTCAGCTAGCTTAAACAAAGTGCCAACACCAGTTATTCCACATTGTGAGAGGAATGTACAAGTTAGTCAATATGCTCATTCAGTAGAGACAACCTACCTATGACTTTTAAAATAATCTTGTAAAACTAATCAATTCCTTATGTAAAAACAGTTTAATCTCTGTTTAATCAATCTGAATATAACTTCATAAACTTGCATATAAGACCAGATCATTATGGGTTGCACTACATTTAAATTGCTTGCTTAGCAGAGAAACTTCAGAAATTCATGCTTTTGGAAGAGACATTATACAAATAAGGTGCATCATATTCCCGCTGTGTTAGAGCAGTTGAATGTTATGTTTTGGTTATATTTACTTGTTTCACAAGCAACATAATAAAATTTCAGTACTTAAAACACCATTTAGGCAATACATATATTTATGAATTTAAATTCTTCATATCTTGGCATCTCTTCTGTTTAAGTACAAGGATGAGTCAAAATATATCTACATTTTCACTACAACACAGCCTTAAATGTGTCATACTGCCCTCTGCACATGCATGTTTTAAGTTGGTACAAATGTGGCCACAAATGCAGAATTTGAGCGGCTTATGTTATCCTTCTGACTATTACACTGTCAACATGCCTGCTTTGCTAGCTGTTTGCACCAAGGATAAACATCACGTAGCCATACAATTTCTCTGGTTGGAGGAAATGAACGGGGGTTAAATTCCTTATAGACTTGTATCACAATACAGAAACAGAGCTTTATCATGTAAAAGTGTTTAAAAACGGCCAGATGAGTGTGAACCACAAAGATGAAGCACCACCAACCTCTAACACAAATGTCAGGATTCTAGCTTGAGAAATGTGCTGGCAGATAGGTACATTACCTTCAATTCCTCTTTGTATCAGGTTCTGCCCAAATCGTTCACATGCCTTCCTTAAAATCTGTGGTTACTGGGTACCAAGACAGTTTATGCATGACACATGCTCAAAGATATTGTTGACATTAGCCAAAGCTTCCAATTGCCTCAACAAGGAAAATGGCACAGTTTTGAACAGAATTGTCACTGTTTGTGAAACATGGGTCCACACTATGAGCCATGAAAATTAAGGGCATGAGATATAACACCCAGGATCTCCAACAGAAAAAAATTTCAGAATGAGCCTTTGGTGGAAAAGGACATGCTAACTGCATTTCGGGATGTACAAGGATGTATTCCATGGAGGATTAGTAGAAAAAGGATCTACTATTAACAGTGCAAAGTATAGTGAATTGTTGGACCCAGAAGCTGAAGTCAGCAATTTGCAACAAATGCCAAGCTCTATTGTCGCAGGTGTTGCATGATGCCTGCCCACACACAGATCACAACATTGTTCTAAGCCATGCAAAAGTGGCTTTACTAACCAAAAACTTTCTTCTAGGAAGAACTACACAATCTTCTGGACCACTTGGCCAAGTGCATTGCAAAGCTTGGAGACTACAGAAAGAAGCTATACACACTGAACCCCTAACTTTATGTAAATTTGGCGTAGAAGAAAAACCTTAGATAATTATTTACTACCTCTCGTATATATACAATTTCTATAATTCTATTTATGTATATTTCAAACAAAAAATATAACTGTATGCAATACAGCCAGGTTATACCCAGATAATATGTATATTTGATGTATTAACTACAAAAATCTAGAAATTAAAATTTGAAAAGCAATTTTAATATTTTCGAATTTATGGGAAGTACAAGACATAGGACAGGTTTGCTTAATATAGTACATACTGTATAGGACCAACAGCAGAAGTGTTATAAAAACCAAATACTTCAAAAGGACATCAAATAACATGCAAACTTACATACCTATAACTAAGTAATAAAGTTTATATAAGAGAAATAGATTTACAATACAACATTCCATTACCCTTTAATTTTATTCTAATTTACACAGATTAATGAGCATGACCAGAAAACTTCTTTGGAGTTGCTACCAGTTTTACAATGGTTTCTAAAATAAAATAAAGTTAACTTGTTTTCTTGCCCCGTTAAGTTTGTTAGCGTACTTTAAACACAACCTACACAGTAATTTCACTTCTTCTATCTCACTTTTTCCTCAGATTATAGTTATCTAGATAAAACTGTCCTTCTGAGGAATCATTTAGATGACCAACCCATCACTACTGTTCTATCTCAAAAAAAAATAATACTGCTATAGAACATTTTGGAAAACT
The DNA here is from genome assembly GCA_030765065.1 of Deroplatys truncata. NCBI lineage: Eukaryota > Metazoa > Arthropoda > Insecta > Mantodea > Mantidae > Deroplatys > Deroplatys truncata. The sequence continues at coordinate 177,037,464 of CM060987.1, read as the reverse complement.
TCATAGCCTAAATGCAGTTTCATTAGCTCAGGATATTTAAAAACAAAAAGATGTACAAGACATTGGTAATGTGAGAGTTAACCTCATATTCTCACCTTATATGCATCATGGAAGAATGTCCCTTAGTAAAGAATTTCCTTAACTCTAAGTTTTGAACTCATGAGTAAAATATATCTTTTATTTTGATGGGCCAGTAGAATTATAGTATTTACACTTTTACACAGGACTAATTTCTCTTTAAGGTACATTAAGCTGCAAAATCTGCTCATATATTTCACCCATGTACTCCATTTATACCTCCTGTATTAAGTAATGTATTTTCAAACATGATAACTAAGTCAGCTTTAGTTGCAACTAAATTTACATGTCATTCTTCCATCATGAATCAATTTAGGTTGTAACAAAATCACAACTACCCAAAGAACCTCTTGGAAAACACATCTGAGAGCTTATTTTTGCCCTTAGGATTTAATTTCTCATTTTCAATAACCACAGCTGAGGAAACCACTACATGAAAACACATTTTTGTGGATATCTACCCTCATTGACCATACCATTAACAGTTTGACTTAAAACCTAGTTGAAATCTCTACTGGAGTAAAATCATTAAACTGCTCTTTTCTTCCCTTATACAAGAAATTGTAGCTTCTAAGATTGCATAGCCTAGTAAAGCTCCTCTTGCAAAATATATCATTCATGTGACCTGTTGTGCAAAGGTGACCTAGTACTGAACGTCAGGAAGCAAAAATCATAATGCAAAATGCTGTGGCTTTTCAAATTTAAGAGACAAGCGAACTCTTCTTGCAAACATTTTATTCAGGTGCCCTTTTGTCCTCATGAACCAAAATCTGCCCTTTTAAGTGTGATATCAGAGTATAGCTCTTCTTGCAAGCATTTCATTCATGTAGCCTTTTGACCTCATGAATGAAGCTGTGTGTTTTCAAATTTAATAGACAAGTACAATTCTACTTTTTGCGAATCATATAGTACAGTAAAGCTCTTCTTCCAAACAATACATTTAAGCCACCTTTTGCCCTCATGAATTAACTTGTGTCTTTTCAAGAATGCAGCAGAGCATAACTCTTCTTACTAACATTGCATTCATATGGCCTATTTGCCCTCACGAATCAAATTGTGTGTCTTCATATTTGACAGAGTAAAGCTCTTCTTGCACATGTTACATTCATTTAGCTTTTTGCCCTCATGAGTTAAAATGTATGTTTTCAAATTTGACAGCACAATTCAGCACAATGAGACTTTTTACTTTCATGAATCGACTTATGTCTTTTCAAATTAGATAGCCGAGTAAATCTCTTGTTGCAAACATTACATTCATTTTGCTTTTTACTCGTATGAATCAACCTGTGGGTTTTCAAATTTGATAGCGTAGTAAAGCTCTTGTTGCATATGTTACATGCATGTGGCCTTTTGCCCTCATGAATCAAATTGTGTCTTTTCAGATCTCCTAATCGAGTAAAACTCTTCTTGCAAACATTACATACATTTGGCTTTATGCCTTGATGAATCAAAATGTGTTCTTTCAAATTTGATAACACGGTATAGCTCTTGTTACAAACATTACATTCATATGGCTTTTTGCCCTCATGATACAAAATGTGTTTTTTCAAGTACCCTAAGTCAGTAAAACGCTTCTTGCAAATATTACATTCATGTGGTTTTTTACTCTCATGAATTAACTGATGTCTCTTCAAATTTGATAGCTGAGTAAAGCTCTTGTTGCAAGCATTACATTCATGAGGCTTTTTATTTTCATGAATCAACTTATGTGTTTTCAAATTTGATGGCTGAGTAAAGCTCTTGTTGCAAACATTACATTCATGTGGCTTTTTACTCTCATGAATCAACTTGTGTGTTTTCAAATATGATAGCTGAGTAAAGTTCTTGTTGCAAACATTACATTCATGTGGTTTTTTGCCCTCATGAAATAAAATATGTGTTTTCAAAGTTGATGAGTGAGTGAAACTCTTCTTGCAAACATTACAGCTGTGTGTCTTTTTACCCTTGTGAATTAAACTGTGTATTTTTAAATATGATACCCACTGAAATTTCTTATTGCAAACATTACATTTATGTGGCTTTTTACTCTCGTGAATAATACTGTGTGCTTTTAAAGTTGATAACTGAGTAAAACTCTTCTTGCAAAAATTACATTCATGAAGCTTTTTACCCTCATGAATCAGCTTGTGTATTTTTAAACCTGATAGCCAAGTAAAGTTCTTGTTGCAAACATTACATTTATGTGGCTTTTGTTTACCCTCATGAAGCAAATTGTGTGCTTCCAAACTTGATAGAGTAAAGCTCTTTTTGTAAACTTTACAATTACGTAGCTTGTTGCGCTCATGAATCAACTTATGACTTTTCAAAGTTTGAAGCAGAGTAAAACTCTTCTGGCAAATATCACATTTATGTATCTTTTTGTCTTCATGAGAAATATTATTCAATTTCAATACCTTCCTAAAATTTCCATGCTGTAATGCTGTATCATTATTCAATAATTGCTTTTTTGAGTATAAGATTGAAATGGAATTTTTACAACACTTTTTGGAGCTGAGTGAAAAAGGAACTTTATCTATCAGAGGTGCTTCTATAACTTCTGCATCAAGAATTTCTGGCCAAACTGCATCCACAGATGATCTGAAAATGTCAAAGAAATGTCATTATTAATCTGAAAAATGATGGTGGGCGGAATATATGAGATAATATTGGTATTCGGTTAATAAATGGAAAAAGGTTGTGTCCTTGAAAATTATCCCAATTTGCTTTAAATGCTGTATAAATAAGCAATTTGCTCATATGAAAGGTACATCATGCATTATTTAATTTTAATTAAGATTTAAATTTTCCATTCAAAAATTGTGTTTTCAACTGTGTATTGGTTTTTAGTTTTGGAAGTTCTTGAATTCTTAGAAAATGTGAAATCTTTACTTTACACGGCTTTTGAGACTGTTTATAAAAGGTATCAAATCAGTGTGTACCACTGGTATGAGCAATAGAACTAATTTATCCAGCACTATAAGCAAGCAGCATAGTCACTCTCTGCCCAGATTTTGTACCATCACATCACTTAGCTTGTGGCATTTGACTGAAGAAGAGAAGAGTTATGATTTGATTATGGAGAGAAATTGTAATACTGGTTAGGATCTTGAATTTAAATGATGTGTTACAAAAATGTTTAAAATGCCAAGAAACAAGCCTACTATGTACATGAATAAGCAATATAATACCTTAGAAAATAATGGCTTGAGGAAAAGGATAAAAACAAATAATAAAGGCTTTTGGAAAGGCGTCAAAAGAAGGTATGAAAAAATGAAGATACAATTGTTGTCAACTAATAGAGAAGAGGTCATTAGTATCCTTTATTTCAATGAAAAACACTTGGGATAGAGAGAGAGACATACTGACAACGCCAATAAAGAAGAAATGGAAGAAGGCTGAAGACAGGAAAATTTTACTTTGTTGATTCCATTTTATTGAAGAATGGAATGAATTGCCTGTAGTAGCCTTTCAGGGCTATCCTCTGTCTGAGAGGAAATTTAAGTAAAATCTGAATAGAATAAATGTTGGATAATTAATTATAAAGGCACTTAGATGTATGTTTGAAAATTTATAAACTTGTGAATTTTAGTGGTAACTGGATAGGTAATTAGTGAACTACATATTAACCTCTTAACATACCTCTTACTTTACAATGTGATGGCTCTTTTTTCACCTATTTTTATTGACAAAATGAAATTCATTTTTAAGAGTTTAACAATGGACATTCTAATCTCTGAATATCCCATAGATTAAAACCACAAGTATACTCATGATATGCTTAACCTTTTTTCTTTCCTGCTGAAATTACATTTGCAAGCCAAATCCTGGACACTGAAGCATTAAGAAATGCAAAGCAACACTAAATAGTAAATGTTAGAACCACTGTTTATATGTTTGTGGCTGTGTGAAATACTCTGAAGCAAGGTTCAATTCATAAAGCTACACGCAATCTTTACACATGTATCTCGATTCCCTCTGTCGTAATGCATGCCACTGCACATCCTGCATGTCCTTGTTGGATTCTGCTTCTTCTCAGTAGGAGGAATCGCAGATGGAAAATAACGTCCAACAAGTTACATTGGGGTTCCTTTTGATGATGGATGCCCACTGCTTTCGATGAAAACTCTTCCTTCTGATTCTTGTCAATGAGTTGCTCAGCAACAGACACATGAAAGTCAAGGGCATTGTGCTTTCCTCCATGTTTTTTGAATAGGACAAAGGCATTCCATAATGCTAATTCCAAGAGATGCAAAAATATCTCCTTATAGTACTTTTTACCCCTCTTGCGTGGCAATGGATTGTTTGCAATGTGCTGATCTACTTTATCCACACCTCCCATTGTATAAGCATATACAGATACTGGTTTTACAATATCCTTGTATCTTACCTTCCGTGTCTGCATTTCTGCATTGTGGATAGTGGACAACATGCAGGCGTCTCTCTTGTCTTTCCATTTCAGTGAGGTTAGTTTACCTCGCTGGAATGCGACAATCTACCCTTTTTGGTCCGAAAAGAAGGCGGAATTTCTTTTCTTGTTGGACACACAGTGCCATACATATCTGTTCTTTTTGTTAGCAGTAGGTCAGCAAGCTGAGGAGAACCACAATAGTTATCTAAAGACAAGCAGTATCCCATGTTTAGCAAGGGTTTCATTAGCATCATAAAAATTTGTGATGACATTGGCAGATCTTTGTATTCTTCTTCAAATTTAGTGCCCATGCCTAAATAAATAATTACAGACCAAACATATCCAGTAGCTGACTCACATAACATGAATGTTTTGATGCCAAATCTAGCTCTCGCGAGTGGCAGATATTGGATCCATCCCAGTCGTCCTTTATATAACATCAAGCTTTCACCTATGGTCATGTCTCTTTCAGGAACACAGATTCCTATAAATTTAGCTGACAGGTAGCTCAAAATAGGCCATACTTTATTCAATTTGGGTTGTGGATAGCTTTCTGCATTATAGGTTGCATTGTCGGAAAAAGTAAATTCTTTTTCAAATTTACAGATGTTTTGAATGATAGAATCTGTTGAAAAATTGGTGTGGCTACTGTAACTCTTTTTTCCAGTACATCTGATATGTGGGTTTTTAATAATGCTTTGCAACAAGGATACAGCAATAAATATATACATTTCATCAATTGTTGTTTCCTTCCATGCCGGAACGTTTGTATGTGTTGCATATTTGTTGGTCTCAGTAACCAAAATTTGCATGAATTCATCATCAATAAATTGTCTAAAATAGTGAATTGCATCCTCAGTACAGGGTTGAAAATTAATTTAAGGTTTACCTGTAAAAGGAAAATGTGGTGGCGCTGGTGACAGTGGCCTAGAAGGATCTATTTCGCACCACACTCTGGCACTCACGATATCATTCTCAGATGACACTGATTCATCACTTTCTTCTCCAGAACTCTCCTCAATGCTCTGTTCTGGACTCTCAGGCACGCACGCACGCACACACACACACGCATGCGCACGCACACGCACACACACACAAGCATTATGAAAACGTATTATGCCTTTTGAAAATTAGTCAGAGCCTGTGTCCAAATGGTTCATGCAAAAGAGAACAAAACCACATTTAAACTACTTTTTTAAAAGAATGTTTTCAATGTACAGGGACAGCCATTAGACACCATACCCTTTGATAACTCTTAATTTTTTGCTACTCCAATTGGTCTGTGTGAATTCCATTCTCTATGCAGAGTTGGATATTTCTCCAGCTCCTTTGTGACATTTTACATAGCTCTTGAAGTTATATAAAGACATGTCACAGCACCTTTCAAGTCAGCATTCATTTGATACCATCAGGACCTTATGGAGACCTGCTGATAATCTTATACATCCACGGTTAACCCATCTTCCTGGGAACTTTTCATTAAGGAAAATACAAACTTCTATCATGTAATGGGCTGGTGCACTGTCCTGTTGCTACCACACTAGTTCCACAACACCTTTAGCAGTTAATTGGGGTGACATGTCTCAAAGCAACTTCAGATATGTTTCTCCATCAACAGACTCACTAGTACCTACCAAAAAAGTATGGTCCAACCACATAACATAGTTGTCAAAGTATGCCTTTTCAGATTACTTTGTAGATTAAAGCTGTTTTTGCATACTTCGCATGTTTGAGGTTTTCTTCTCTCGTGAGTCCCACAATATCTATTCAAAGCTGTTATATAAATAAAATTATTGTACACAGCATATCTGTGTGCTTTTTTCCTCATGAATCAAATGATGCTTTTTTTTTAAAAGTGATGGTAGAGTAAAGCCCTGGTTGCAAACATCACATGCCCATGCTTTTACACATTCACGAATCAAAATATGACATTTCAAATGAAATAGAAGGATAAAGATGTTTTGCAAAGATCACATGTGTTTTCTTTTTCTCACAGGATCACTTTATGGACTCTCAAACTTTCTGACTGAGTAAATCTCTTTTCACAAGTAACACATTTGTATGGCTTTATTCCTTTATGAATCCAATGATATCTTTTCAAATGTGATCTTGTATAAAAGTGTTTATTGCATACCAAGCATTTATGAAGCCTTATGTCTTCAGGAATTAAAGTATACATTTTCTTAACTGATAATACTATAAAGCCCTTCTTCCATACATCACACTTGTGTGGCTTTATGAACCAATTTATGTCTTCTGAAGCTTCTAAAGTGGGTAAAGCTCTTTGGGCAAACATCACATTTGTGAGTTATTCTGCCCTTATGACTTAATTTATATGCTTCAGAGCTTATACAATGAAAAAACTATTTTCACATGTATTACTTTTGTATGGTCTTACATCCTCATGAAATAAACTATGTCTTTTTAAATGGTCCATCAAATGAAACTCTTCTCACCAACATCACACTTATTTTTTCTGCCTTTGTGAATCAAATCATGCTTTTTAAAATCTCCATGCTGAGTAAAACTCTTCTTGCAATTAACATACTTGTGTAGTCTTTTACCCTCATGAATCAATTTATGCATCTGTAATTGTCCATTAAATAAATCTTTTCTCACAAACATCACATTTCTATTAATTGTTCCCTTCATTACTCAATTTCACATTTGTGTGTTTTTTGCCTTCATTAATCAATTTATGCCTTTTGAAGCTTATAAGCTTATTGCATAAGTAGATCTCTTCACACATATTTTATATTTGTGTGCAGATTTTTTTTTCCTTTCTAAATGAATCAATTTATGCATTTTCAAGTTTCCTGCTTGAGTAAATCTATTCTAAAAAATTTCACAGTTGTGCAGTCTTTTGCCTCCATGGATTCATTTATGGATTTTTAAGTGATCCATCCTATTAAATCTCTTTTCACAAACATCATACCTGTATAGCATTTTACTCTCATGAGTAAAAAGGTGTTGATCTTCATTACTCAGAATTAGTGTTTTAGAGCTGAAGTATAAATCTTGCCACTCTCGCCATTTATCAAAATTTTTAGATCTATGTAAGTAAACATTTTAATGACACATTTAACCAAAAAATGTGAAATATTTATATTAAACATACTGTTCTAGTAATTTTTTCCTTCAATAGAGCAATAATAGTTAGTAGCCTAAATATTTTCATAACTTGGGGGCAATTGACCCCACTATACCCTGAAATGACGCTCCTGGTACTTATAATGTCCCTTTTTTTTAATATCATTTTGATCGCTGTAACTTGATTTGCACTATACAATGATCATTTTTCTCCAAATGCCCAGGTGTAAGTTTATGGTGTTTATTGTTTAACACAAGTTTTTATATTGAGAAGAATCTTTCCAAGTCTGGAGATGTTTATTGGGCAACATTTGAAAGCGCTTACTAACTCGGTAAATTTCTTCAGGAAGCACAAAATTTTCACCTTGAAGACATTTATGAACATAACACAAAACCAATGTTAGGGTTTCTCTCTAAAACGCTGCACAATTTACCGCTTAATCTGCAAATTTTAAAGCAGTACTCCTAAGTTTACTCTGAACCTCATTGAGAATTTAATTGAGTTTTATTTATGGATGCTCTTTAACTGCTGTGGTCCTTAGTGTCCCATTCTATATTGGGCATGAAATACCGTAATTTTGCTCAGAGGTCTTTTTATCAGGTTTGAGGTTCTTTTACGTGCCATAAATCTACGACACACGATCACCGGCTTTACTTCCCTTCTGAAGGAAGCCATGCTAAAGATTTTTACGCCAGAGAAAATCCATCGCCCTCCACCTGGTTTGAACCTGCGACATTGGAAACTAGGAACCTCATCGAGAAATGATACGTGTGTCTCCATGGTAAGCATATTATTATTTTGTCATTAATGTGCTTAAATATTAATTTTAAAATGCAAGTATCATATGCCCAATGTATGGAAAAACAACTAAATATGCAGCAACAACGGAAATTTGTACCAGAAAACCTGACATACAAGCACAGAAGAACATGAAACATATTGCAAAACATTCCATATCACAAGTAAACGAGAAACAAAACCCTATACATGTGCATACAAATCCAATATCTAGTAATAACTGATGAGAAACCATAAGCTCAAATTGTATTTGTGTGATGTTTCAATGTAATTGTTATTACTAGAGCCTGGAAATTCAGGCATTTATTTTGGTTAAAATAAGCAGGCAAAATGGCACTTTAAATACTGAAAATATGCAGTAGTATAATTAAAATAGGCATTCATTAAAAGTGAAAAGAGAGAATAATTCTGCTCTTTATTAATGAAAACATCTATACAAGATACTTAATTTATTTATGACAAAGTATTTGAATGAATGAACGAATGCATGATTTTATTGTCTGCTTTGAGCTTTACATACAATTTATACAATGGCATTGCTTATTATTTCTCTTCCCCTTATATTGAACATTCTGTTGCATACATAATGGAAAAGTATAATGTAGCCACTATTTATTTATTTGCCTTTTTACCCCTTTTCCGTACTTTCTCCAATTTATTTCACATTTCTTTTATACATTTTAACCGTATTTTTCCTAAATATTTTCCTCCTTTCTCCATATATTCATTTGATCTTTTATTAAAACTCTTCCTAACTTTTAGCTCTACTGGTAAATTTTTTCATTTTTCTAGTATTAAGTTCTCTTTTCCTTTAGAAAAGTTGAATCAGACAACTGAAAAATTCAATGTCATAGCCGGGATTTGAACTACGGATTTCCCGGTCTTCATCCGGTTGCTCTAACCATTGAGCTACCATGGCAACATGCTGGCACGAACTTAAATTCTCCAACTGATTAGCATTTTTTCCCAGAAAACCAAAAGAAGATCTCAAATTGTACTGAGACGACATATCCCAATGGCGACTTACAATGTTGTAAGTACTTTTAGTCCCGGGCTTCATAGTTTCAACCACTGTTAGGTCAATTAATGGAATTATTTGTTCTTCCACACAAGCCATGCGTTGGACAAGGTTGAAAAGGTAGAACCAGATGACTGAAAAATTCAATGCCATAAACAGGATTTGAACCATGGATATTCCAGTCTCCATCCGATTGCTCCAACCACTGAGCTACAATGGCACGACCTTTCTTCCAGTTTGCAGGCACTTAAGTTTTCCAAACATAATTGTAAGATTTTAATAATGTATTTTTGGTCTAAATACCCGAATATTTGATAAATTCAACATGAATTTAATCAGGGGCAGGTGCTTTATGTTCTGAAGATTTATTTATAACAGAATAAGTTCTTCTGGAGAAAATTCTTGATAAAATATTTCATCAGTTGTAGTCAAGTAGGAAGTTTAGTTATCACTTTGATGTCTTTTTTGCTTTTTCAATCTTTGGGTACTCTTAATAATATAAAGGTTGTAGTAAAAGCAGCAGCTTCTTCAGTTAATTCTGTATCTTTATGGCTGTTTCAGATCATTTTGTTAATTAAATGCTACATGTTTGTGGATTTTGTTACCATGTTTACAAATGGCTATACTTTGAATCAATTTATTGACAAATTTCTCTTAGCATTGATTATATTTTTTTTTAAAGATGGTGTTGACTTTTTCCAATTCAGGATGTTTTCACTATCCTTTTTCAATCTCAGCTTTTCTCCTGGCCTGTCCTCGATAATTTTTTATTTTCTAATTCTTTAGACCAAAAAGGTATATATACATTTGAACTTTGCCTCTAGATATGCATTTTTTTTTTGCTGTTTGATTTAATAATAGAGTTCATTATTAATTTAATATGAGGGATAATTATCAACTTTAATTTTATCAGGTAGTTTCTCTTCTAATTCTTGTTCATATTTTACCAACTGGCCTTTTTAGAATTCCAAGATTCTTTTGTTTGTGCTTTACCTTGTATTTTGTTTAATGGGATATAAGCTATAACTGGCCATACTTTCCAATACCTCCCTAGTTGTTCTTTAATCTATATCTGATGATGCCAAAAGAATATCTGGATTATATATTGAACCTAAATAAAGTATATAAAAACGGTTTCATCACTGTTGAAAATTAAGTCTAAGTTGCCTGTATTGATCCATTCTTCCATTAATCTACCTGCAGCATTTGAATCTTTATATCCCAAACCATCTGACTGGGCATTAAAATCCCCAATAATTGTACATTTGTGTGATATTTGAAATAAGCCCAAGTCTGGTATGTTTTTAGGCGGGTTATATATAAAGTAATTTCAAAAGTGTTCATCACATTTCCAAAGATCCATATGTACTATTTCAGCTTTATCTTGAAACATGAAAATAAATTTATTTTCTCACCTACTAATATCCCACTAGCTAATCTTGTTTCAGTAGCAGAAATGTTGTATAGCCTCTTATTTTGAAATATTTCTTTAGATCATCAGCTATATTAGATTCCATAATTCCAAAGATGTCTATATTATTATAATGAAGAAATTTGGTAAGTTCTATCCTTTTATCTTGGTGTCAAGATGCTGAATTCCATTGAAAAATGCTAAGTACTCAGAATATAACTATATCAGTATCAGTGCAAATATAATGCACTGAATTAAACTACTTTAGATGTCAACAGCTTAAACAAAACCCAATACTAGTTATTCCACATTGTGAGAGGAATGTAATAGTCACTTACTATGCTCATACAGTAGACACAGCAAATATTACAAGCTACCTATGACTTTTAAAATAATCCTGTAAAACTAGTAAACACATTTAAGAGTGTTTAATCTCTGATTAATCAATTTGAATTAACTTCATAAACTTGAACCTAACACCAGATCATTATGGATTACACTATATTTAAATAGCTTGCTTAGTAGAAAAACATAAGAAAAATTCATGCTTTTGGAAGAGAATTAATACAAATGAGGTGCATCATATTCCTGCTGTGTATGAACAGTTTAATGTTACGTTTTTGTTATCACAATAATATTTCAGTCATTAAAACACCATTTAGGCAATGCTTTTATTTATGAATTTAAATTTTTCATATCTTAGCATCTCTTCTGTTCGTGTTTAAGTGTAAGAATGAGTCAAAACATATCTACATTTTCACTATAACACAATAAATAGATTAAAAAGAAATAAAGTGAGTGGCATAGATGGAATTCCTGGGGAATTTTGGAAGGCTTGCAGTGTGAATGAAATTAGATTAGGATTATTAGTGAGACTTTTAGGAAGGAGGAAAGGTACCAAATAGTTGGAGATTATCAATAGTAGTACTGATATTTAAAAATAAGGGAGAGATAAATAACCCAGCAAATTATGGGGGAATTAGTCTACTATCTGTTTTAGACAAGATATATGGGCGGGGGGGGGGGGGGGGGTAGCAGAAAGGGTTCAAAAGTGGGTGGAAGATGAGAAAAAATTATCGGTCCTTCAAGCTGGTTTTAGAAGTAATAAGAGTACATTACATAGTATTTTTGTTATAAACACAATGGTAAAGAAATATTTAACCAACAAGAGAGGGAGATTATATACGTTATTTTAACCAACAAGAGAGGGAGATTATATACGTTATTTGTAAATTTTGAAAAGGCTATTGATACGATAAATAGAGAAGCACTGTAGTTTAAATTGAGCAAAAAAGGGATGAGTACTACCTTTATAAGAGTACTTCAAAGAACATATATGGACGATCAGTTTTGTATTAAAATTGCTAATAATAAATTAACGAGAAGTATTCCGAATAATATTGGTCTAAGACAAGGTTGTAAATTGAGTCCTGTATCATTTAATCTGTTCATAGACAATATTTTGGAATCAATTAGAGTAAAGAACAGACATGTGCCAATAATTAATAACAAAATACCTGGTTTGTTATTTGTAGATGATTTAGTCGCGGGATCTATAAGTAATGTGGGATAGGCAAGAACAATTGAAGTGATAGATAAATTTTGCAAAAAATGGAGTGTAAGAATTAATGTAAATAAAACTAAAATTATGGTATCTATAAAGGGCAATAAATTACGAAAAGATGAGAAATGGTATTGGTATGGTAGAGAAATTGAGGTAGTTAAAAAATTTGATATGGATAGGGATATGATTAAGTAGCAATGATGGATGGAGCGAACAAAAGAGAATAGCATTAGCCAAAGGAAAAATGGCAATGAAAGCCATCAAAACTTGTATAGCTAAATTACCAGAAATGCAATTAAAATGGTTACAGAGAATTTATACTACTATAGTAGAAGCAAAAATGTTACATGGAGCAGAGATTTGGGGCCTGGAAGAAGGGTGGGTAAATATAGACATGATCCAAAGGAGCTTTTGTAAACAAATATTGGGCTTACCAATCACCCAATGGAATGGCGCAAGCCGAATTAGGAAGAATAGGAATTAAAGGAAAAATTGTGGAAAGAGTGCTAAAATACGGTTAGAAATTTTGATGATTAGAACATTTTATATGAATGTTTGATAGTGCAGGAAAGACTTAATCATAAACAGTCTTGGCTAGGTAAGATAAAGGAAACCTTGATGAAGGTAGATTTTGGGGAGATTTGGAGAGCTAAAGAATTACTACAAACAGGTTTTTGGAATGAAATTAGGACAAGAATAGAGAATATGGAAAAACAAGATTTATTAGCGAGTTTTACCTTTAAGAGCTCACTGAGATTATATAGAGAAATGAAAGTAATATGGAGTAGGGAACAGTATGCTGATATATGTGATAAAACAGCAAGAGCAGGATTTCCATGGGCTAGGACAGGGGTGGTGAATTTGAAAGGATTGAGAAAAGAGATTGATTTGGAGAAATGCCCAGTATGCCACCTGAAAGTTAGAGTGGCATATATTTATAGAGTGTGAAGAAACGAAGTTACTTAGAAAGAGGATAGAGAAGAGAGAATGGTTAAATTTACCAATAGAAATTCAAGCTAAAAGGATAGTAAGTGAAAAATTTAGGGAAAAATATAATAGAAGTAGGCAACATTTTGGCCAGAGTAAGAACAAAATGGATGAGGAAAATTAGCAAGGAAGAGGCAAATGAGTATTAAATTAAATTACAGTTTTGTTTATTTGATATGTTGTAAGTAGGATCCAACAACTCGACAACCTCAAGGTTTGAGTTTACTGTGGTCCAAGGAAAGCAACTCAAGGTAGAATTAGAGTTAGATTAGAGATTAAATAAATTTATAATTGTACTTTTAGATTAGGAGGAATGCTGGCTACCAGTAGCTATGAGGTTAGTTTTCTTTATATTTTATTTTATTGTTATTTTTAGAAACTGGGTTAAGAATACATTTGTAAAATTGTTGTTGAAATTTGTACAATTAACTGGGTTAATAAAATTACTTACTTACTATAACACAGCCTTAAATTGATCATACTGCCTTCTGCACATGCATGTTTATGGTTGGTACAAATGTGGCCACAAATGCAGTATTTGAGCAGCTCATGTTATGCTTCTGGCTATTACACTGTCAACATGTCTGCTTTGCTAGCTGTTTGCACCAAGCATAAACATCAAGTAGTCATATCATTTTTCTGGCTGGAGGAAATGAACGGGGGTGAAATTCCTTTTAGACTTGTATCACAATACACAGATAGAGCTTTATCATGTAAAAGTGTTTAAAAACGGCCAGACAAGTGTGAACCACAAAGATGAAGTATGATACCCAATAACCTCTAACACAAATGTCAGGATTCAAGCTCGAGAAATGTGCTGGCATATAGCCACATTACCATCAATTCCTCTCTTAATATCAGTCATAGTTCTGCCCATCAAATCATGCACAAGCTTGCCTTTGATAAAATCTGTGGTTAATGGGTACCAAGGCAGTTTATGCTTGACACAAGCTCAAAGATATTGACATTGGCCAAAGCTTCCAATTGCTTCAACAAGGAAAATGACACACTTTTGAACAGAATTGTCACTGTTTGTGAAGTATGGGTCCACACTATGAGTCATGAAAACCAAGAGCATGAAATATAAACACCCAGGATCTCCAATAGAGAAAAAAAATTTCAGATTGAGCCTTTGGTGGAAAAGGATATGCTAACTTCATTTAGGGAAGCACAAGGAGGATTAATAGAAAAAGGAACTACCATTAACAGTGCAAATTATAGTGAATTGTTGGACCAAGAAGCTGAAGCCAGCAATCTGCAACAAATGCCAAGGTCTATTGTCGCAGAAGGTGTTGCCCACACACAGATCACAACCCTATTCTAAGCCATGCAAAAGTGGCTTTACTGACAACCAAAAACCTTCTAGGAAGAACTACACAATCATCTGGACCACTTGGCCAAGTGCTTTGCAAAGCTTGGAGACTACAGGAAGATGATATACACACTAAACCCCTAACTTTATATAAATTTGGTGTAGAAGAAAAGGCTTAGATAATTTTTTACTCCCTCTCGTAGATATATACAATTTCTATAATTCTATTTATGTATATTTCAAACAAAAAATAGAACTGTATGCAATACAGCTGGTTTATACCCAGAAAATAATATGTATATTTGCTGTATTAACTACCAAAATCTATAAATCAAAATTTGAAAAGCAATTTTAATATTTTCAAATTTATAGGAAGTACAAGACATAGGACAGGTTTGCATAATATAGTACATACTGTATAGGACCAACAGCAGAAACATTAAAACAAAATACTTCAAAATGACATCAAATAGCATGCAAACTTACATACCTATAACTAAGTACATAAAGTTTATATAAGAGAAATAGATTTACAATACAACTTTCCATTATCCTTTAATATTATTCTTATTTAAACAGATTAATGAACATGACCAGAAGACCTCTTTGGAGTTGCTACCACTTTTACAATGGTTTCTAAAATAAAAGTAAACTTGTTCTTTTGCCCAGTTAAATTTTTTAGCGTACTTTGAACACAACCTGCCAACACTACTTTCACTTCCTCTATCTCTTACTGTTTCCCTCTAATTATAGTTCTCTAGATAAAACTGTCTTTCTGAAGAATCATTTTATATGACCAACCCATCTGTTCTCTACCGTTCTCTCTCTCAAAAACAATAATACTGCTATAAAACATTTTAGACTACTTAATAGCCCAAATACAGTTTCATTAGCGCAGGATATTTAAAAACAAAAATGTTTAAGATATTGGTAATGTGAGAGATAACCTCACTTTCTCACCTTATGGAAGAATGTCCCTTAATAGAGAATTCCCTTGAACTCTAAGTTTTGAACTCATTAAAATATACCTTTTATTTTGATGGATCAGTAAAGTTATAGTATTTACACTTTTATATAATCAAGAACTAATTTCTCTTTAAGTGTACATTAAGCTGCAAAATCTGCTCATATATTTCACCCATTCTCTCCATTTATATCTCTTGCATTATGTATTTTCAAACATGATAACTGGGTCAGCTGTAGTTGTGACTGTACATTTACATGTCATTCTTCCACCATAAATCAATTTAGGTGTAACAAAATCAGAACCACCTAAAGAACCTCTTTGGTAATCACATTTGAGAGCTTATTTCCACCCTTAGGATTTAAATCCTCATTTTCAATAACCACAGCTAAGAAAACCACTACATGAAAACACATGTTTGTGGATATCTATCCTCATTAATCATACTATGAACAGTTAAACTTAAAACCTAGCTGAAATCTCTACTTGAATAAAATCATTAAACTACATTCTTTTCTGTCATTTTAAGAGAAATTGTGGCTTCTCAGATTCTATAACCTAGTAAAAGCTCCTCTTGGAAATGTTTCATTTGCGTGACATCTTGTCCAAAGATGCTAATGACCTACTATTGAACGTCCTTAAGAAAAGTCATCATGAAAAATGCTGAAGCTCTTCTTGTAAGCATTTCATTCAGGTGCCCTTTTGTCCCAATGAATGAAAATCTGTCCTTTTAAGTGTGATAGAAGAGTAAAGCTCTTCTTGCAAACATTTCAGTCATGTAGCCTTTTGACCTCATGAATGAAGCTGTCTCTTTTCAAATTTAATAGACAAATACAGTTCTTGCAAAATTTTTATTCGTGTGGCTTTTTGCCCACATGAATCAAATTCTGTTTTTATCAAATCAGATAGTCCAGTAAAGCTCTTCTTGCAAACAACACATTCATGTCACCTTTTGCCCTCATGAATTAACTTGGATAATTGAGCAAAGGCCTTACTGCAAAAATTACATTCAATGTGATGTTTTGCCCTCATAAATTAACTTGTTTCTTTTCAAGAATGCAGCAGAGCATAACTCTTCTTGCTAATATTACATTCATGTAGTCTTTTTGCCCTCATGAATTAAATTGTGTCTTTTCATATTTGACAGTAGAGTAAAGCTCTTCTTGCAAATGTTACATTCATGAGGCTTTTTGCCCTCATGAGTTAAAATGTGTTTTTTCAAATTTGATAGCTGAGTAAAGCTCTTATTGCAGACTTTACATGCATGTGGTCTTTTGCCCTCATGAATCAAATTGTGTTTTTTCAAATCTCCTAATCGAGTAAAACTCTTCTTGCAGACATTACATTTGTGTGGCTTTATGCCCTGGTGAATCAAAATGTGTTCCTTCAAATTTGATAGCACAGTGTAGCTCTTGTTACAAACATTACATTCATATGGCTTTTTACCCTCATGAAACAAAATATGTTTTTTCAAGTATCCTAAGTCTGTAAAACTCTTCTTGCAAATATTACATTCATGTGGTTTTTTGCCCTCATGAATAATATTGTGTGCTTTCAAACTTGCTAAATGAGTAAAACTCTTCTTGCAAACATTACATTCATGTGGCTTTTTACCCTCATGAATCAGCTTATGTGTTTTCAAGTTTGATAGCTGAGTAAAGCTCTTGTTGCAAACATTACATTCATGTGGCTTTTTGCCTTCATGAATCAAATTGTGTCTTTTCAAATCTCCTAATTGAAAAAAAAACTTCTTGCAAACATTGCATTCATGTGGTGTTTTGTCACCATGAATCAAGTTGTGTCTTTTTAAACCTGATAACTGAGTAAAACGCATCTTGCAAACATTACACTCATGTGGCTTTTTGCCCTCATGAATCAAAATGTGAGCTTTCAAATTTGATAGCACAGTAAAGCTCTTGCTGCAAACATTACATTTATGTGGCTTTTTGCCCTCATGAAATAAATTGTGTGTTCTCAAAGTTGATGAGTGAGTGAAACTTTTCTTGCAAACATTACATTTGTGTGGCTTTTTACCCTCGTGAATTACACTGTGTAATTTTAAATATGATAGCCACTGAAATCCTTTCTTGCAAACATTACATTGATATGGCTTTTTGCCTTCATGAATCAACTTGTGTATTTTTAAATAAGATAGCTGAGCAAAGCTCTTCTTACAAACATTACATGTGTGTGGCTTTATATTCTCATGAATAGTATTGTGTGCTTTCAAAATTGATAACTGAGTAAAACTCTTCTTGCAAACATTACATTCATGAGCCTTTTTACCCTCATGAATCAAATTGTGTATTTTCAAACCTGATAGCCGAGTAAAGTTCTTGTTGCAAACATTACATTTATGTAGCTTTTGTTCACCCTCATGAAGTAAATTGTTTGCTTCCAAACTTGATACAGTAAAGCTCTTGTTGTAAACTTTACAATTATGTAGTCTTTTGCGTTCATGATTCAATTTGTGTCTTTTCAAAGTTTGAAGCAGAGTAAAACTCTTCTGGCAAATATCACATTTGTGTACCTTTTTGTCTTCATGAGAAAGATTATTCAATTTCAATACCTTCCTTACATTTTCATGCCGTAATGCTGTATCATTATTCAATAATTGCTTTTTTGAGTATAAGATTGAAATGGAATTTTTGCAACACTCTTCGGAGCTGAGTGAAAAAGGATTTTTATCTATCAGAGATGATTCTATAACTTCTGCATCAAGAGTTTCTGGCCGAACCGCATTCACAGATAATCTGAAATTTCAAAGAAATATCAATGTTAATCTGAGAAATGAGGGTGGATGGAATATATGAGATAATATTGGTATTTGGTAATAACTGGAAAAGTATTGCATCCTTGAGAATTATCCCAATTTGCTTAAAATGCTGTATAAATAACCAATTTGCTCATAATGAAGGTACATCATACATTCTTTGATTTTGATTAAGATTTAAATTTTCCATTCAAAAGTTGTGTTTTCGACTGTGTATTAGCTTTTAATTTTGGAAGTTCTTGAATTCTTAGAAAATGTGAAACCATTGCTTTACAGTGCTTTTGAGGATATTTATAAACGCTATAAAATCAGTGTCTACCACTAGTATGAGCAGTAAAACTAATTTATCGCAGCACAATAAGCAGGCAGCACAGTCACTCTCTCCCAAGATTTTGTATCATCACATCACTCAGCTTGTGTTTGGCATTTGACTGAAGAAGAGGAGGGTTTTATAGATTGTTTATGAACTGATTATGGTGAGAATTTTGAAATACTGGATAGGATTCTGAATTTTGATGATGATAATCTGTTACAACAATGTTTAAAATATCATGAAACAAGCCCACTATGTACAGATTGGATAAGTGATATGATAAATAACTTAGAAAATAGTGGCTTGGGGAAAAAACATAAAACAAAACAAATAATAAAGGTTGCCACAGTAATCTCTTGTGTTATCTTATTTGCTGGGCGCCTGTTATTGTTTTATTATTTTAAGATTTGGGTTCTTTGTCCTCCGGCTAGCTATTATTACTCAGTTAAGCAAATATCTCTGAGCAGGGCATGTAAATGGAAAGGAGTTGTTACTAAAAGATAATACTGATAAAAGAATTTGTTTTCACACTTTTATTGCCATCACACTTATTTAATAGTTCACATCTGTAATCTTTATACATGCCTGACTGAAATTGTTATATTTCCGAATGTAATTACTGTTGTATTAGTTGCCGCGTACTTCACATTTTGTAACTAACTTTACGACGCGAGAGATTCTTCCAAACTGTATGACATTCACCTCATGAGAGTTTCCTCAAGACTGCATGACGTGTACCTCACGAAAGATTCTTCAAGACTGCGCGACGTGTACCTCGTGAATGATTCTGTGGAACTATGTGATGTGTATCTCGTGAGAGATTCCTTAGAACTATGCGACGTGTACCTCGTGAATGATTCTGTAGAACTGCGTGAAACATGCTTATGGCTCAAGAATATATACTCCTCCCCGAAATGCCTAAACATTATAATAGAGCTACTATTGGTTACCAAATCGCGCCAACATTAGCGTCTGTTTTGTCAGCCAATCACAATTACTAACACATATGCTCTAGGAAAGATATTCCCTCCATTTATAAAGAAAGGCATGCTACCCTGATGTCATTTGTTTGTCTCTTCTTAGTGATAAACAACTCACCCCCTCGCTTCATTGTTACCCACTCTATTGTCAGTTTCATTGAGGCCGTGTAAACTTATTTCCTAACAATGCTTATGGCTAACAAACATCTAAAAATCATTGTCATATAATAATGTTAATTTACAACACTACAATCACTCTGCCATTCACAGTGTTGTGATATAAAATACTGCCTCAAGGTTTTTGGAAAGGTGTCAAAAGAAGGTAGATACAAAAATTCTTCAGTTAGCTAACAGAGTAGAGGTCATTAGTATTTTCTATTTCAATTAAAAACAGCTGGGATAGAGAGAGGCATACAGACAATATCAATAAAGAAAAAGGTGGATAGAATGGCTAAGAGCAGGTCTATGGAGGTTAAAATGTCAAACAAATGGCTATCCACAAGATGGATGTTGAGGGGGATGAGAAGAGGAACAACACTTACTATTTGAATGCAGGGAAAATGAGATTTGGAGAAAAGAAAGTTATAGCTAAGAACAAAAAGGAAAATTGACAAAACAAAATTTTAAACAATACTAAAGGAAATAGGGAAATATTTATAAAAATAAAGAATAATTGGAAATGGACTGTTAAATGAGGAAAGGAACAATAACTTCATAAATAGCATAGAACCCAACATATTATGGAAGAAATAATAATTTAAAATTAAAGGAAGAAGGCAGAACCAACACAGGAAAACTTTCATTTGTTGATAGAACTATTGAAGAATGGAATGAATTGCCTGTAGTAGCCTTTCAAGGCTATCCTCTGTCTGTGAGAAAATTTAGGAAAAATCTGAATAGAATAAATGTTGGATAATTAATTATAAAGACTACTTAGATGTATGTAGGAAAATTTATAAACGTGAATACAAGTGGTAAGCTCCATACTGACTGGATAGGTAATTAGTGAACGTAAATATTGAAGTAATTAATAATTTCAAAACTTTTAGCTGTTATGTTACAAAACCAAGTTGATAGCTAAAACAATATGATTTGTTGATGGAAGAGTTTTATTCACGTTATTGTTTATTGTATTATTATTGTTTATGCACCAATTTTTTGTAATATTATTTTGTACATTTGATTCTGCCACTGGATAATGCCCATTTATGGTGAATACATACATAGCATAACATAAGATGGGTTGCCCACTTGAACAGCGGCCAGGGCCTATTTCAGGTGAGCAGCCCAATATATGCAACATCTTAGTGCTTTAATCATAATTTATTATTTTATCCTTTATGTGATAATCAGATTCTTAAGTCCACCCAGGAACAGTTTTGGGATCCACATCTGCACTTTCCCCAGAAACACCTTTATAAATTAAATCCTATATAAATCATTTGATATGTTCAAGTTATTAAATAGCCTAATAGGAATTTTTCCTTGAAATGGATGCTGTCAAAGGAATCATTTGCTATATGAACTTATTTGAGTCAACACTCTCTAGTTCTTCCCAAACTGATGTTTTAGTGATATTCTCTCCTTGAAAAATTAAATGGAAATTGTTATCATTTTGCCTTTACATTACGAGTAAAATATACTTGGTGCCATTACCACATATTAAATAAAAGCATATGTAACTAAACTAGATCTAATATAATGCCACTGATTGTAAGCTTTGGATTTGGGGCAACACAAACATGGATACACAAACAAAGAACACTAGTTCAGATGCTTTTACTGATACGAGGGGCATGCCAAAAGTTTTTAGCTCAGTCGCAATACGCCACAGGAGGAAGTTGCCACTACGTGCATCTGATAGCCTGATGTTTACTTAGCATGGCCTGGAAAAACAATTGCAAAAGTCTGTAAGTGTTGAGTCACGAGGGGGGGAGAGTACTACATCATCTGTTGACCAGTGCATTATGAAAGATGGAGCCGCCCAGACGTGACTTTCGAGCAATGATCTATTACGATTTCAAAAAGGGGATAAGATCCCAAGCAAAGCCACCAAATTTTTTCAGAAACTTTTGGGGACCCTGCTGCTTCACTGGCCACAGAGACTGGTTTCGTGAATTTCAAAAGGGGAGAGAATCCTTAGAAGATGAGCATCGTGCAGGTAGCCCACAAACTGCAGTTATGCCGAAAACATCAAAGCTGTGAGGAAAATGGTGAAAGAAGATCCACATCTCTCATTCCTTGAGACAGAGAAGACATTAAACATTGGATCAACAGCAGCACAAACAATTATGCATCAACATCTTGGTCTCACCAAGAGATGTGTGTTGGGTCCCACATTACCTCACCGATCATCAAAAAGCAGTCCGGGTGGATGGGTGCGAATTTATGCTAAAAAATTTAATTCTGGTGAAAGTCGGAATGTATATAACATTTGGATGGGTGATGAAACATGGATATACCTTTATGATCTAGAAATTAAACAGCAGTCGCGTGTCTGGTGCTTTGAAGATGAACCACCTTCAACAACAGTCAAGAGGGGCCAAAGTGTTGGTTAAAAAAAGGTCGCCTCTTTTTTCTCAAGAAACGGTCCCATAGCAACCATTCCACTTGAGAACCAACGCACAGTCACTGCGCTATAGTACACCGAGTCCTGCCTTCCAGAGGTCATTATGCGGTAGAAGGAACAGCACCCAAGGTCACGGAAAGGACATCTACTTCACCATGACAATGCCTCCTCTCACACTACTGTCAGAACGATAGATTACCTGAATGAAGAGGGCATCAGGGTGCTACCCCATCCACCTTACTCGCGAGACTTGGCCCCCTGAGACTTTTTTGTGTTCCCCAAAATGAAGGAATAGCTGTGGGGGTGCCAATTTATGTCAGATGGTGAAGCCATTAGTGCATATTTGGAGGCTGTGAACAGTGTCGAAGAAAAAGTGTGGTAACAAATGTTTGCAAAGTGGTTTGTGTGAATGAACAAGTGTATAAGTGTTGCAGGGGACTACTTTGAGAAAATGTGCACAAGTTTTTAAATTTAATTGTGTTTTTTGGGAACAGCTAAAAACTTTCGACATGACCCTCGTACTCTACTGGTTATGAAATTCCCATTTTCTTAAATCTTATTACATTCTGATTAAGGTTGAAGACAAAAATGCAAAAATATAATTTTTTCTTATGAAATTGCACACAGCCCTGTTTGCACATTTCAGTGTATAAACAGAACTGGTTACAGATCTTGCAAGCACATTACTATATTATTGTTACATAAAGCCTCTGGAAGAAGGTAACTGTTTTGTTTGAAAACAATTCTGTCATTGCTGTTAAAATATTAAAACATTTGTTTTTCTATTTCATGATGACAGGATTTCTTAAGGAATAAAATTATATTTTCCTGCATTTTAATTAATGCAGGAAGATTTGAGACTCCTTAACAACCATAGTGAAACTGTGAGAGTTAAAACAAAAACTGAAGAAAGCATGCAGAATACATTAAAACATACAATATGTGAGGAACAATTTTTTTTTATCCTTTAGGCACTTTTAAAATGTTCCTTGAAGTGCAATTACATTTTCCCAAATCTATTTATTTAAAGTTAAGTACTTTACAATATGTAGGGTGCCTACTGAAAATTTGGCCCTAGCTACTCATTTGGTAGACATTCACTACACATACAAATAATATTATACTAATACGTATGTATAAATTTTCTTCTTCTCTCTTCACTATCCATTTCCACTTCTTTTTAACTCCGGATAAATAATGCCCCACATTCCTGCTCTACTTTATGAATATTTTGTTCAACATTGTTCCTTTGTCCCTTTAAAATTTAAACTTATTGAATTCATTTCTCCAGTTTTCAGTTTCATTAAATCAAATGCTATAAGCTTTCTCCTTCACCTTTTAACTTCCACACACCTGCTCTTGCCCATGCTATACCTTCTTTTTCCTCCTTATTGGCTTTGTCAATAAAGTTTCCCTTTCCCATGCCCTTTCCATCCTAACATAAAATTCCAGTGGCATCTTCCCAGTTAAATTACTAAATTATTTTTGTATATCTATATCTCTGAAACGTCTTCTTGCCTCTTTCCAAAATCCTATAACATTTGTTTCTCTTGATATATAACCTAATCCATTACTTTCTAAAATATTCCTTAGACTACTCAGCCAACCCTTAGTTAGATATCATTATTGATACAATAAACACTATTTAACTAGACTGTCATCATTTAGGTTTAAAACCCTGTACCAATATTTTAAAACTCTCCATAATCAAAGCTTTTTTAGTAACTCTTTCGATTTCTATTTATAGCAACTTCTTTTACGGCTGCAATTGGTAAGTCAATAATTTCTTTGCAAAATGATCCATGTACTGTATCCACAATCTTCCACAAATTTTTTATTTCATGAATTTCAATACAATAAAGCATTCTTGCTTCAACCATTGTATTATATATTCTTTCTAGCCATTTAACTTCCAATTGTGATGTTCCCTTTTGCAAGTGCCAATCTTCTTTGCTTTTCCCATTTCCCCCTCCTTCCATTTTTATACCTAAATAGATGCCCTCATATATCACAATATACTCACTATTTCGTTTTTTGCATTTATTTAACTTTGCTTTCTTACATTTCTGTCTTGTTTTTGTTCACCTTCAGAACCCATTCTGAACAATGATTATCAATTTCCTGCAAGACTTAGCACTCAAGGCTCTTGAGCGTTGAGCAGGAGGAGGATGTGTTAAAAGTGAATTCCTGCATTGTGAGTGGAAGAGTGAACCAAGTAATAATGGGTGAGAGCCTGAAGTATATTGAACGAAGATAGTATTCAGAGGGAAGAAATTTAGCTGTAGTAGCAATAGGACTGGAGACAACATAGTAATGATCATCGTACAATTGAAAGTGTAATGTTAACCCTGCTGGTCATAGGAAGTATAAAATTAAACCCAGGACCAGTAGAAATACAAATTATGCTTTTTCCTAATACAAATTTGCTGACAGGAGAAGCTCCAAAGATTCCAATTCTTCTTCTTCACTTTTGCTATAACAATGCTAACCATCTCATCCTTTGTGGTTAGGGTAAACTTTTGCATGTCTGTATTCACATTTTGCATAGTTATTTATTCCCTAATTTCAAAAAAACCCTATGCCAAAACATACCATGAATAAAACTGCATGAATAGATGAGTCAGTCTTTAATGGAGGCTTTAACTATTAAGATATATAGATGAACGAGTACCACAGGTGGAACCTAACATTATCACATTAGTATTTCAGTACTATTGCCCCACTCTTGAAGTTCCCAATATCTGCAAAGACAGTTCAGGCAGGAGTTCCCCTCCAAATTGCTGCTACAGTAGAATCTCGTTAGTACATTTTTGCAGGGACCTAAGGATCTGGACGTCATAGGCGGGAAAACGTGTTAACGAAAATGCAAAATCTGCAATTTACGAACATAGGTAATAAAACTCTAATAATTACTATGTCTCCATGGCAATTTAAATCGATTTTGAGTGCAATTTCATACTGAATACGATATGTTTAAATGGATTTGGATACACAAAGCCTGAGAATAAATAATTCAAGCTTTTATTTTGGTCAACTTGGATTTTTTAGGTTATGAATGTTTTTGAGAAAATAAATTGCGAATTGTGGAAGCGGCAATAGTGGTTTTGCTGTGTGTTTTATTACACACTGATAACAATTTCTGCTAAAAAATTATGAGCGTGCATCGTGTTACGAGTACAATAGACGATATTATCTTTGGTGTATAGAAGACGATTTGAATACGGAGGTGTTTCCATGCAACATATTTTGTTCCGGTCCTCTTCTGATCCTATTTTCCAAGAGAAAAGTTTTGTTTTAGTATTTTTCCCTTCTTTAAAAGCAGTTTCAATCAATATAGGTTTGCTAACAACCGTGTTTAAGGTTGACGGAGGAATGTTTAACTTCCGCACTATATCGACATGTTTTATATTTGGATTGTGATTACATCAAGGATTTTCAGTTTTTCAGTGTTGGTTATTTACCTACTACACTTTCTTTTTTTCATTGTAAATGAAAAGTTAAAATACAATCTACGGTTGTTTGGTCATCACTCAACATTAGAAACTATCGTTAGCGTTTACCACGCCAAGGTAAAGCATTCTCTATCCCGCCCACAGAAATCGTGTCACAGAAATATTTAAATGCAGGTATGTGATTGGCTGCCGATTTCCACCCCGTGACCAAGGATTGACCAAAGTAGCAAATGAGGACGTTAAACTATGAATGTGTTAAACGCCTACTCCCACTGTACCGATCAAGGATTGGCCAAAACAGCGAATGAGGACGTCAAACTTCAAACGTAGTAAGTGGGACCGGGAAAATGCACTAAGCAAACATTATATATTATATTTGATGATTTGGTACCAGGACTTTTATAATTCAATGTAATATGCGGGAAAACGTGTTAATGAGGAACGTGCTAACGAGATTCCACTGTATCCCCATAGGCAGATGTGAATAGAGGGTTCCATTCTAGATTACACATGGATAACATATCTCAAATGTTTTATTACTGATAATACATTGACATTATGCAAAAGTACAGCCTCAGACTGTCTTTTAAAGAGTTTGAACCAATATTAAAGCCCTTATATATTTTTATTACTCCACTCATGTTATCACAGTGCAGTCATTTGTAACCATCGTATGTATCTGTGATTTGCTTGTACTGCAGTGAATCACCCACTCAAGGCTGCATTTATCAGCTATGAATATCAACTTCAGTCACTGCCTTCTGTTTGTGCAGTTAAGACTAAAGTTTGCTCATTGTGCATCTCAAAAGTGAAAGCTTATTTTTTTAATCTGTGTTGTGTGTATATTACCTTAGAGAATTCTTATTATTGTTGCTGTTCTTGTCTTGTTATTAGTCCAATGAAGTGTCTACCAGAAAATTCATGCCTGAACGAAGAGCTTTTATGTACAATACATACATAAAAACCAAATCATGTAGACGGGTGTATAGACAACTTTAGGGGCATATCCTGGTATTCCAGCTTTAAACAAAGATACTGTCAGATGTATGGTTAATAAGTTTTGGATGATAGGATCACTAAACTCTAAACCTACAAAGTAAAAAAAAAAAAAAAAAAGTGTTGTAATGGAAGAAGAAATTGACAAAACTAGTACCTCATTTGAAAGCTCTCCAAGAAAGTCTCTAAGATGTGTCACACAGCAAGGAGGTGCTTCAAAAGCTTCTGCTCATATAGCTGCTAAACTTTTAAAATTGTAACCCTATAGAGTGACTGTTTTTCATGAATTATAATCCTACAATGAGGAATGCCAGGGATATTCAAATGGAGATGGAAACCTGTTTCAACACCACCTATAACACGGTTAAACCACATTATAGTGCACATTACTGTTATTCATTAGTATGTAGCATGGGTGTTTTAGAATGGGATGTCCGATGTAGTGGACAGTGCAAGGAGCAGGCCTACACACAATATAGGCTGGGCCATACAACCACTCTGTATTATTCATTTCTGGCTGTAAGTAGTGGTACCAGCAGAGATAGCTTTAATATTGAAATTATTATCAGCTACCCCCAATAAAACAGTGTTTGCAACTGGTACTAAGATAGTAACTTGTGGATACTTGAGTGTATTTCATATGGAATGACTGTGTATATACCATTTTTGGTTAGCATTACAGCCATGTCTGATGTTTTTGAAATATATTCTGTAAATGATGTGAACAAAAGCAGAGATCTACACTAACACAATTTTTCATAATAAAAACTTTGATATCACCTATGCCTCGTGACAAAATTCAAACTTTTTGGAATGAATAATAATCCAGCCACTTGGAAAGATTTTAAGATATAAGAGAAGTAATAAGGCTATAAAGTAAGTTGTAATATTCTGATCAAGAAGACTTACCTAGATGACTCTGCTGATTCCAACTCTTGTGCGTTCCCATCCTGTAACAAAATAACTTTTATTTTTTAAATTTTACTTGGATGAATTTGTAGCATTTTCTCTGATTGCATTCCACATAGCACAATACAGTAATTTTTTAAAGAAGTATCCAGTATACTGAAACACCTCTTTACAAAATCTGTAATGCCACTGGTTAACAGAAATTTTTTTCACATAAACAGCTGAATACTGACTTCAATGCAGTGTTTTGTTCTGAATTCAAATATGTAATCAGAATTTTCCCACCAGGCCTAGCTTTTTGTTGTTTTTTTTTGTTTGTTATGTAGTCATTTTTGTATAATATGTTTCTCCATATTACGCTTTCTTTGTTATTACTTTTATAAATTATAAGAGTAGCAATTTTATTCAGAATAAGTTGGCAACACAACAGACTGATTCATGTTGAAACTGTCACCTTCTCTGTGCAGACTTATCCATGTTCCAATATGCATTGTATTAATATAGTAAGCAAATGGCTTATTGAAACTGTAGTGAGCCTGTCAACACATGTAGTGGTTGTTGTTGTATTAATGTTTTTATTGCTTTGTTTTATTAGGTTTACAAAGGTTTCAGTACGCCAAAGTGTGTTTGAATTTGCTACCAGTTTCCGTTACATGTGTGGTGAACTAACTTTCAACTGTCAGAGGCAACATTTCACATCTCTTGTGAACTTTGTTTTAGGAGATAAACTAGTGATTTTGATAAAGAATGGACCCTAAATATAAGCTGTGTATCAAGTTCTAGGATCCTCACTGGATGGAAAAATGGTATACTTTATGTGTAATTTACAGTATCTATGATTTTGAGGGAATGGAAGGATACTTCAGCTGATTGCTATTTGTGCTTAACTAACATGAAAGGAATCACACGCAAAACAAAATGTACAGTTAATTATCCGAATTTGGCATTTACAAAAGAGACATGTCCCAAAGAGTGAAGAGTATAATTATAACCATTTCTGATTTCATATTAGTTTAAAAAAAAAAACTAAATTTTCACAATTTTTTCCCCCCTTTTCACATAAGAATATCAATGAATCAGTCCTTTCATAGTTTGCTCACTAAAGTTGACCAGTTTTCATATCACATACATCTTATGACTTGTAAAATTTACATATTATGTGTAAAATCTAATACTAATAACTAATGCTCGAAAACAAACATATCAAATTCTAAGTTGTCCTTCCTCACTATCCAAGAAGGTCTCACAAACAGTTTCTCCTTCTTCATCATTGGCAACATTGTTTTTAGATATTAAATTCTTGTAAAATACAAGGCTTTCATTTTCCTCCCAGTTATCACCAAAATGTGTATTTAATAATTTTTTGACATCTTTAACTTTTTCCTCCTTTACTTTTAAGTTTAAGTCTAAATTCCTTGCAATAACCATTTCTAAGGTTTTGCGTCACTTTAGAATGGTCTTGCCTAAACACAAATCGGACCGATAATTTGCCTCACCTCACACTATTACTTCCCCTGAGGTAGAAAATTGTAAAATAATACATTTAGATGCCTTTAATTTAAAATGCCAGGATCCTGGTGACTTCAGTGTTTCCTTTGCAGCATACTTCCAGTCTTGTACAGGTATATCTGTCCTAGTCTGATTACCTTTCCACAATTATTATAGATTTTAAAATATTCTTCAGGCCTACTGATAGTGTTTCTCATTCATACTTCTTTCCCTATTAGTCTGAAAACACAATTGGGAGGGATGAATGAATGACCAGTAATAGGAAATATCATTTCTATCACCTGCATGTTCTGCGGTACTTGAACAGCAAACCATTTATTACACATGCTTATCATAGTGGTGTTTTTATTTTGTCCACAGCAGCCATCTGCAAATAGCCTAATTTTCTTAACCCCAGAAAAATCGCATTTGCACACATGGCTGTATATGTTGATACAATTTTGTTTGAACCTTTAGGATGTTCATATTCTTCCCAAACTAAATTACAAACATTCTGTCAGTGTTGTCTTGGATGAACCCTGCACAATGGAGAAGTTATACACGTATAACTGCCTGCTGTAGTAAACTGCTTGATCCTGTACTTTTGGCAGTACCATATTTTTCTGGCAATCAAATGAAAATGTTGCTACTTTATCATCATCTTCTTTCAGGAAATCAAAATAAGCCTTAGCTCAAAGTTTATGTATTTGTTTAGTTATCAGCAAATCAGTACATTTAGTTTTATCTGTTTCCAATTTTATTTTCTCGTCGTAAGAAAGACAAAGTGAGCATACATCAGAAATAGGGCTTTTGAAGCCTATATTAAATTTTGCATTAAAAATATTATGCAAGAAACTCTTAAGACACTTTCAATGAATTAGATTCTTCCGCATTATACATACATCATTTTATTAATGCTTAATTTGCCTGGTAAGTATTGCCATGTTGACGTTTTGCTCCTACAATAATGGACAGCAAGTACTTTAAACTTCTGTATGAATTTAATTATAGATTCTCTCTTACAACCATTTTTTTGTGACACTCTGTCTCCATCTCAGAGTTCCTTTGACGCCTATCCAGTTTCAAGATGTCTTTTGCAAACGTGCTGCACTTTGTCAAATTGAAATTGAGTTTTATTTATGGACGCTCTTTAACTACTATGGTCCTTAGCGTCCCATTCTATATTGGGCGTGAAAGACCGGTAATTTTGCTCAGAGGCCTCTTTATCAGGCTTCAGGTTCTTTTACGTGCCGTAAATCTATGACACGGGACCACTGGCTTTACTTCCCTTCTGAAGGAAGCCATGCTAAGGACTTTTTACGCCCGAAAAGCTGCACTCTGTCTTTTAATATTTGCAAACTGTCCAGAAAAGTTTTCTGACCCTTTAAACTAGTGGACCTTGTACACGTTTCACATGATACTTTGTTGTAAAACCCTCCCGGGAACCACCTTTGACTGCATGCTGTCATTTTGGTATATCAGTTGAACAGTAAGTCAGTATAACGCAGTCTTGTTTAATTTTAAAACTGTAGCTGTAGAAGGCTTCGTGGAATTTCCCCATATCCTTCTGTGTCAAGCTACTGTATTCAAATGACTTGCTGTTGTGATTGCAGGCAGGCATTTGTAGGTCAAGGCTTGCTGAATGCCTTTAACAATAGACTGCATTGTAAACATAACTCCTTATTCCTGAGAGTCATATTTGTCAATACTAGCAGAATACTACTTAATTGTAATTCCATCATACATATCTTTCCCTCTTCTCTCTTTCATGTTTTGATTCACGGGATGCCCATTTCCTAGCTCTACTCCTTTCCAACAACTTTGGGATATCAGAAGACCCCTAATAACACATCTGCACCTTAAGAGTAGTCAAAACTTAACTAAACACAATTGGAATCATGCAGGACTGCCAATGTAAAGAAACAGAGAAGCAAAACTGCTATATTTCTTAGTATTGGATAAGGCGAGTTTTTCTCTTCACACAGCACAACTGTAGTGAAATAGTATTAGATAAGGCAAGTTCTGCTGTGAATTGCAAGATGGATTAGACGAGTTCTGCATCAATTGCCACAATGGATTTGAAGAGTTCTGCATTGAACAGCAGTTTTCTGGTCCTCTTGAAGGTGTAATACACCAGTTTTGTTCAAACCCAAAGTTAACAGTTTGTAGAGAACTGCAATAAGTATTGAATTCCATATCTAAACCAATTTTTTTTAATTTTTGAATAAGACGAATTTTGCACTTGACTGCCTCAAATCTAATGAACTATTTTTCTAGTGTAAATTTAATATGGACAAATTTTCCGACATTTTTGGTAAGCACTCCACACTCATCGCCTAATTGTTGAATTCTTGAACTAAAACAGCAACAATTATTACTTGCTATAGATAAAGGTATATGTTATTCCATTTGACTTCTGAGAATAACTGTTTCTCTCTTTAAAACTAATAACATGAATATTCCTGTACTGAATGACACTGTTATAATTCATATAATTCACTGGTCCTTGAAGACATCATTTAGCAATAACGCTATACAAAGATCAGTAATTACAAATTATATTTTAAACTGTAGTATGGTATTATTCTGATTAACTTACCCTGTTTTGATTCTGCTGCAAAATGTTTGAAGGTGATGCTTCAGATTGGCCTTCAGGTTCTGTTGACATTCTTTGAATACTCACTTCACCATTCTCATTGTATATGATAAACTCTTTCTTTACCTTTTTTACAAGTTCTGAAGTAAAATATTTCTCTTCGTTGTGAAAACCATTATTGGAAATAACCACCCAGTCTTTTGATTTTGTACTATTATCCAATTCAAAGTCACTACCATATGTGACAGCATCATTCTTAAGCCTATTGCTAAAATCTGTGGGAAAACATATACTCTCATTTGGTAAACCTGTGTCTAAAATATCAACTTCTTCTTTAACATTTATTTTATTGTCCATTTCAAAATCATTCATCCTTGCTGAACCATTTCCATAATTTCTCTCACAATCCATAGTGCAAAGTTCTTTCTTATTTGCTAAGTCTGTATCTGAAATATCAACTTCTTCTTTGATATTTATTTTGTTATCCATTTCAAAGTAATGCCGACTTGCAGTAGCATCATTCCCAAATAATCTTTCAGGATACGAGGATGAAAATCCTTTATCATTTGACGTCTCTTCTTCTAGAACATTAATTTCTTCTGTAGGATGTGTTTTGCTATCCATTTCACAGGCTGTAGAAAAACAAAAGGCAAACTAGTGTTATCATGATTTATATGGCATTATAAACATACAAAGAACCACTGTTGTATTAATAAATAAGCAATTAAGCTCACAATGATCATGAAGGATGAATCAATAACTGAAGACTATAATTATTCTTGAAACACCCTAAGTTTCCATTTTCAAAACTCAGATTTATCCTTTTAATGTACTTCAAACATGGCATATCTCCTCTCAAAAGCATCACATTCTTCAAATTGAGGTTTATATTAATTTCCAATACAGGTCACTATCAGTGACCATAACGACAAAATATTTTTCTTAATTAAGAAGTAATATTTGCACTTAACTCTTCCAATAATGTATATTGCAACAAATGCAAACACCAGCTACTGGGAAAATACACTTTATTTATCACAAGGCATTCAACATAACAAATGTTACACTTGAGACACTTCGACACATTCAAATACAACACAACTGATCTGTCAAGTCAAAACACAACTGAATTGTTGAAGTCACAGCTGAGTCACAACACACAATTAAACTGCACTGTCCACTTGCACTGTCACTTCTCACAGAACTGAACACTCAACTCGGCTAAATAGACTGCCCGTCCTGATTGAGCAGGCCCCTCACATAGGTCTGCATACAAAGCCAAACTTCGGAGAGCAAGATTCTACTAGAATATGCTGAAATGAAGGTTCCAGAACAAGTAAGCAGCACATAAAGAGGCTTTTACTACATGCTACCTATTATTCTATTGCTTCCATGCTCGTCTGTGTTCCAACAGCCAGTCACAGGACCTGTACAGGTGGTCATCCAGTCAGGCACTGTCTTAGCGAGCTAGATAGTCTAGGTGTACCACCAGCATCTTTCCTCAGGGCAGCCACTGAATATGGTAAACATCATTGATCCTCTTCACCATGTGGTACTGTCCTTGTCATGGTTATTGAAGTTTGGGACAATGCCCCTTTGTCCAAGTAGGGTGATACAGCCATACCAAATCACCTTGCTGGAAACCTTGGCAGCTGCACTGGCAGTAGTAATGGGTCTTCATCCGGTCACTCACTACCTGGATGTTTTGATGAGCTATCTTGTGCATATCATGAAGACGATCCATAAGGTTCTTCACGTAATCAATTGCTGGTTGTTCCATCCCATGGGGGCTCTCAAATATCAGGTCGTTTGGAAGATGCAGCTCCCTGCCAAAGACTAAGCTGGCTAGTGTCAAACTGGGGTGTCCTGAGTCAACGAGCAGTAGATCAGCATGAAAAGTGGCACACAGACACACCAGACTCTCCAGTGATTGTCCACCACCTTCCTTGGGTGCTCTTCTAAGGTCTTGATGTAGTGCCAAACAACCTGTCTGACTATGAGTGGAGAGACATTGTACGCATCTTGTGCACTCTAAGTCTCTCCAGTGCTTCCCTCATCAGGTTGGACTCAAAGTTTGTGCCCTGCTGTGTAGCTCTAATGGTAGTCGAAATCAGCAGAACACTTATTCCACTAGGCAGTCCGCGATCATCTTGGCCTCTTGGTTAGGAATAGTGTACACCTCCGGCCATTTGAAGTAAGCCATGACCACATACGATACTTGCTACCCGTGTTAAACAAAGGGAATGGTCCAGCTATATTGATGGTGATGTGTTTGAACAGAACTCCAACATTGTACTGCTGCATGCGATCCCGGCTGTGGGCCACAACTTGGCACACACACACAACACCTCTCAGCATCCACCCATAGTCTCAACCAGTAGTACCTTTGTTGGAGTTAGTCAATCATTCAGTTGGATCTAAGATGTCCTCCTGAAGTACCAGCATGTACATCCTTCAGGGCTTCTGGAACCTTACTCCACAGAAGAATCAATTGCTCTCTCTGGGTCTTCCCATTAGGTGACTTCCAAACCCAGAACAACACACCTTCCTTGGACTTCAGAGAGACCCAATGAGCCCAGTAGAACTTATACACACTACTCCTGGGTGCACCTCCCAGCTTGGCCTAGTTCCTACCTCCACTTCTCTCAGGTGGAGTCCCAAGTTGGCATCTGCCAGCTGCTCCCTTCTCAGGCCTGCGCTATCCCATTTATTTGCAGGCACCACCGAAATCACATGAATAGCTGCAAAACACTCCTCTTCCGGGTAGGGTCATCTTGAAATTGCATCCGCATGGAATGGATCCTTCCTCTCCGATGTTGTCTTGAAGTTGTATTCCTGCCTCTGGACCCAAAGAGCTGTCTGACCTTTGTTGGAGTTAGTCAATCATTCAGTGGATCTAAGATGTCCTCCTGAAGTACCAGCATGTACATCCTTCAGGGCTTCTGACCTTTGTTGGAGTTAGTCAATCATTCAGTTGGATCTAAGATGTCCGCCTGAAGTATCAGCATGTACATCCTTCAGGGCTTCTGGAACCTTACTCCACAGGCTTCTGACCCTCCAGGTTCCTAAAGCTCAATAGCCAATGAGGGTAGAGTGGTCAGTCCTCAGTGGAATTGCTAACCATACAGGTACTTATGGAAGTATTCCAGTGCCTTCACAACTGCCAAGAGCTCCCATTGAGTAACTGAGTAGTTCTCTTCCGCCTTGGGCAACACCTTACTGTAGTACGCTATTACATGCTCCTGTCCATCCTGGATCTGCGATGTCATTCTCCGTGGTTTACGGTACCATCCTAGTCTCTGGTTCCCAGTCACAGGTTCAAACCCAGTGGAGAGCGAGATTTTTTTGGGCATAAAAACCCTTCGTATGCTGCCTACGGAAGGGAAGTAAAGCAGTGGTCCCGTGTTGTATATTTACGGCACATAAAAGAACCTCAAGCCTAATAAAGAGGCCTCTGAGCAAAATCTCTTCAGGATCACTGTTCCCTTTGTATCTATAACGAAATGTGTAATGCAGCTATTTCCGGAAAGGTTTATTTGGATTAAAAAGAATTAGATATAAAAATAAATTTTCATAAGAATTATTTCTATACCCAATAATAAGCATTAACAGGGTAGAGATGTGAATGTAAAACCTCTAAGTTTTATTTTACTTTAAAATGGAAAATGTTGAGTACTTTATAACAAATGGCATACTTTGATTCTGTTAGATGTTATTCACCCTTCCTAACAACAAGACAGTAAGATAAAACTTGTTGCCTTTAACACATTTAATAGCCTAATTCTGAAGGTAGTACACAAATTGCATGATGAACTCATATGAGAAAAATTGTTTGTCATATAACAATGCACAATATTCTATTGTATATCTTCACATACAGAATTAATGGTAATAACTGTTGTTTACATCTCACTAGCTAACTATGAAACAGAAACATTTATGATTCAATTTTGAAGGTTATATAAGGAATGTCATGTTGGCTTTGTATTGTTTCCTAGAGAATTAAAAGTTATTTTGTTTCTTTACAATTTCATATTAAACACCAAATATGTATCTCTGAATAGATCATTATTCTTAAGTTGCAATTCTTGGGGAAAGGACTTATTTTGTAATTTTAAGGCTAAAAATGTTGCCCTCTATGCAGGGATAAAGAAGATGTAATCCTTATTTTATTACAAATCGAAGGCAAGGATATCGGGTGGAAAGAGTTTATCCAAAATAAATAGAAATATTCTTCAAAATCTGTGGTAAGACAAACATTACAGTCCACTGT
The DNA here is from genome assembly GCA_030765065.1 of Deroplatys truncata. Lineage (NCBI taxonomy): Eukaryota > Metazoa > Arthropoda > Insecta > Mantodea > Mantidae > Deroplatys > Deroplatys truncata. Next base: position 177,001,505 of record CM060987.1, on the reverse strand, counting down.
GACAAAACCAGCACAACAGAAGGATATAAATCTCATGTGACTACTACTGCTAAAGTAGGAAGTAAATGTCATGTAAATAATGCTACCACAAAAGGTAGAAAATTTTGTATAAGTAACTCTGCTAAAGTAGGAAGTAAATGTCACATAACATGTAACTAAATGTCATGTAATTCTGCCACAGTAAGAAGTATATCTCATGTAACTCAGTCGCAGTAAGAAGTCAGTTTCATATAACTCTGCCATAATCAGAAGTAAATGTCATGCGACTAACTCTGATGCAGTAGAAAGTAAATATCTGGGAACTAACTCCAACACCATAAGTAAATGTCATAGAACTACAACTCAGTAAGAACTTAATGTCATGTAACACTGCCATACTAGGATCTAAATGTCTTGTAATGCTGCCATAGTAGTAACTAAATGTCATGTAAGCCTATCACAGTAGTAACTAATTTACATATCTCTTGTCACAATAGGAACTAAATGTCATGTAATACTGCCACAGTAGAATCTAAATGTCATGTAACACTGCCACAGTAGGAACTAAATGTCATGTTACACTGCCAGAGTAGGATCTAAGGGCAGTATTCATAGTCGATTTTGGTCCGGCCCAACTTGCTACTTCCGGCGGATTTACAGCAGACCATTGATTTTCTTATTCATAGACCGGGATTTTTGTTGGTCTGGGGATCAAACGCCTTGCTCGGGACCAAATTTTGGTCTACCTCACAGGGGTAGATTAAAGGCAGACCATCTTTACAAAATGGATGACTTTGGAGTAATGGGCGTGGCTGCTTGCGTAGAATTCGCGAAATGAGATGGTGGAGTAAAACTATCTACTAAAATTAGACATAATTGGAAAGTATGGCGACCTAAATTTCAAAACAAATACAGGTTTAGTAAAGCAAAGGTTAAAAGGCTGATAAAACGGATTCATCCTAACCTATATGACAACCGAGGTTTGAGTATCTCAATTGGTACGATGCTAATAGCACTTCCACATTATGCTAGAGAAGGGTATCAAGAAAAACACTACTGACCTTAGAAAATTGCATTATAACTAATGACTCATATGTCATTGCTAGATTTACCTTCGTTAAATCAGGATTACTATGTACTTTGCGTAACATGACAGAATGTAACGCGAAATTAAGAAACTCTGTTAAAGTAAATATCTAATTAGGATGCACTTAACGTAACGGGAATGAATCTTTATTGATTGTTCATTTATTACTTCATGCTACTGCTTCACGCCTATTGGTTCTAATTGCCATGCCACATTAAACTTCACGTAACAGGAAGGAAAAGTTTGACACTGCCAAAAGAGGACATTATTCCGTATGCGGGTAGGAGGTATGAAATGTTAAGAAACTTACCGAATTGGAGTTTCAACATTGTAACATCGAGAGCCCTAAGCCGCAAAGGATTTGAGGACCCTCAGTCTCAAAGCGTAGCCGAGGGATGTTTTTTAGGAGGAGAGGAATGTAGCAGTTACAACTGCGAAGCGACAGCAGGGCGTAGCTGAGGAATCTGCGCGTCTAAACTCGAACGAGAACCTAGATACTACACAATCAACTCTACGTATTAAAAAACCCTGATTTCCTGTATTTCTTAACATTTCATACCTCCTACCCGATACAGAATAATGTCCCACTTGGGATAAGTTCGATATAATTCAGGCTTTGCTTACGTTTTCCTGGCGAGGAGAGGAGGATTATAACTCCTGGAAGGTTTATGATGTATTATAATTTCTTCAGGTAATTATTTCTGTATAATTACTATCACACAATATTTACTTGGTTAAGATCCAGGGTGAGATTTTAATAACAGCAAATGTTCCTTCCTATTTAAATACAATTTGATTCTGAAATTTTAAGGTTCAAGGTTAATATTCCAGCAAGTTAAATTCTTATTGAAATGATTAACAATGCCATGAAACTGTGTGGATAAGAACGTTTCCAAAAAGGGAGGTGTGGCAATAGGTTAGAAGCATGCACAAAACTGCCTATATATGTATTATCTCCCTCTATACCTCCATTTTGTTTTTGCGTTTGTCGAAACCGATTGGTTTTCAATAATATCCATCATTTTTTTGTATTAAGGAAAACAGGCATTTTCCTCCTCCAACCATTTTAATGCACACTTCTAGGTTATCTCCATTTTTTTTACTTTGGGCGAGGAGTGAGCACTGAACCGATGAAAAAACAGCTGTGAAATGACCACAAAGTAAAAACTAGGGAATAACAGTGGTTAGTTTACTACTCTATGGCAGTCGCGCATGCACAGAACTACCTTTCTTTGTCGTGTAACATTTTCTCCTTGCTGATCCATGGCCTTTCTTGGTCCGAGGCTTTTTATCGTCTATGAATACTAAAAACTTGATCAGCCTTTGGTCCAGACCAAATTAGTCCAGAGATGGTCCAGACCAACGTCAACTCTATGAATACGGCCCTAAATGTCTTGTAATGCTGTGACAGTAAGATCTAAATGTCTTGTAATGCTGCCACGGTAGGATCTAAATGTCTTGTAATGCTGTCACGGTAGGATCTAATTGTCTTGTAATGCTGCCACAGTAGGAACTAAATGTCATATAACACTGCCACAGTAGGATTTAATGTCTTGTAATGTTGCTACAGTAGGAACTAAATGTCATGTAATGCTGCCACAGTAGAAACTAAATGTCATGTAGCACTGCTACAGTAGGATCTAAATATCTTGTAATGGTGCCACAGTAGGAACTAAATGTCATATAACACTGCCACAGTAGGATCTAAATGTCTTGTAATGTTGCCACAGTAGAAACTAAATGTCATGTAAGCCTATCACAGTTGGAACTAATTCACATATAACTCTGTCACAGTAGGAAATACATCTCATGTAACAGTCACAAAACTAATTCTCAGATAACCTTGTCACAGTCAGAACTAAATATCATGTAACTCAGTAACAGCAGGAACTAAATATCATGTAACTCTGTCACAGTAGCAACTAAATCTCAAGTAACTCTGTCATTGCAGGAACTAAATGCCATATAAGTATCTCTGATGCACAAGGAAGTAAATATCGAACTAACTCCAACACAGTAGGAAGTATTCTACCTAACTCCGATGCAGTAGGAAATAAAGTCATGTAATTAACTCTGATAGTAGGAACTAAATGTTGTGCAAGTAACTCCAGTATAGTAGGAAGTAACTGTTATGGAATGAACTCTGACACAGTAGAAAGATCTCTCCACACTTCTAAGAAGATAAACATTCTTGTGAAATGACTCAGACTTCTTTGTCCCATCACAGTAGGCATGCAATCTGTATTCGTAATTTTGGCACTGCCATTTTGGAAAATTTCAGCTATTCAGTAGAATTTAAACATGATACTTCTAACATTTCTTGGAGGGGTATCTTTCTATGGCAACGTCTGCTCTGCTGTTGCTCTAGCCAGTAAGGTGCCACTACCCTCCTTTCCCTTCGCCAACAAGCTGAGGGGTAATGTGTTGCTATGTTATACTACATTGTAGCACGTGGTTCACTACTGCTTACTAGCGCACATTTGTATTCCCTTTATTTTTGTTATTTGCTCTTTGTTGTTGAGTGGTACTGTGTTTGGAGAGAATAACAATTATATATAAACGATTATATCATAAATAACAATTAATAATAGCCCTTAAAGCATAATAAAATAAGAGTAGTGTCGCGTATTGCAGCAACAATTGTAATACCCTTAAACCATCTCAACCATCACGCAAATGAGAAAGACCTGTAATATAGGTTATAATACTTACACAGCTAAAAACAATAAAAGGTGACTATCACCAAAATGGAGCAGCTAACAATGCAAGCAATAAAGTAAGTGACGTCAAACAATAGGGCAGCTGTGGTATCACACAGCAAGGCTAATTGTTGAAGAACAATGAAAAAAGAAGGAATTTTAGATGAGTGCAAGGAAAAAATGATTATCTACATCGGCTGTTCGCCTTATTCTTCTTCTGCTGACAAAGAAACAGACTTGTCTGTTGTAGTCACCTGCCATCACTATAAACGTGAACAATTTAATTATTGTAATAGTTGTGGCTTGTGGTAGTGGTAAGTTACTGTGAGCAGAACACAATTTGAGCTAAATCGATCCCTATTAGAGATTATGAAAGTTGGTTATTTTCCACATATTTTGCACGCTGCACATCTAGATGCTTGATGTATAAATTAAGCATGGTAGAGTCGCCAAATGTATTATAAACATAAAGCTCCATATTTAAATGCAAAATGTTAGGCATAAAATAAAGAAATCGGAGTTATAACCTTCTTTATGTGCTGAAAAAGCTGCAATTTAGTTTATGATCCTAGCTCTAACTGCTTTGGACTTATTAAATGGTAAATCCGTGAGAGATGTTTGCTATTTTGGCACACTCCGTAACAGCTGACAGATGTTTTAATACTGCATGGTAATGCAGCTCTCCCACTTATCTGCTTCGAATGAGCTGTCAGGAGTCCAAGTTGTTTAAATGGCACTGTAAACCCGTTTTTCAATTATAACTTCATAACCTGGTTAATGTAATAAGGCCATATAATGTGCTCTCATTTTAAAAGGAAATTTCACATAATTTCACACTGCTGTTTGGCTTCCGCTGCACTAAATTGCACTGTGGGAAGCTAGTTGTACAAAACATTCTAGCAGTTAGTACTTTGAAGTATTGTACCAGAACTATTATAACTACTTCTGTATTGAGCAAACAACTGGTAAATGAAGTACGTAGTTGAACAGAAAATTTGTTTGGTGGATATTCTATAAGAAAGACAACTATAGCCACAACATTTGAGGATTTGCTCATGAAAGAGTGTAAGAAAATTTCTACAAAATCTACCATTCAGAAACTGATGAGAGGTGGAGTTTACAACACGGAGGAAGTGGAAAATACATACACATGCATTCAGTAGTAAATGGAGTGTGTACCAACTGACAACTTGAGCAGAACAACACTAGAACATCCAACAGATGACAATAATAGTATGTCTGAAAACAGAACTAGTTCAAATTATCTAGCCGATTAAGTTGGCTGAAAAGATGGAAGCAAACCTGCTTCCGCAAGTCATTTTGGGTGATCTAGAAAGGGTAGTTCTGTGCAACAACTCTATTTACTATGGCAACCACGTGCAGGGCCTTATTGAGGTGCCGACATCGGAACTTGTTATTCGCGGCATGCCAGCCACTACCAACATAATATTTGACATCGCTAGACGTAAAACAAATGTGGAACATACATATTATGTTGAAATGTCCATAATACTTTGAAATGTGCATTTCGAATAAGGGAAAACCTGGATAACCAATGGATGTCACACGCAATGAAGACACGTGTAAAGTAAATAAGGTGTGTTTTCTGTAAAGGGAAATAAAAAGTGAAATTTGCATAAACATGGGTATAATGCACATTAATATGCGCAGATTGTGTGCAAAAACACAAAAGTGAAAACACCATGACGCCGTAAAACAAAACAGGTAGATAAGCCAAACATAAATAATGTTTAAAGCAAAGCACACGTAAATCGCATAATACATATGTATGGAATTTTGGAAAAATCTGTAATATATGAAGTTTAAAATTGTCGATTTTTTTAAAATTAATTTTAACTTATTCTTTTTCTCATTCATTATTTTACCACATACCTAGTAGGTGGAGGAGGTATTGCATTCAAAACAAAAATTCTTTACTGAGATTTCACCGGAATTACATATTTTGAGGCCCCTTGAATGACAAGAGAAAGAACTTTTACTTATTCAACCACATACCTAGTAGGCAGAGGAGGTATTTCATTCCACACAAAAAATTCGGAACCAAGGTTTCACCGAAAATGCATGTTGTGAGGTCCCTTGGAGGAAAAGAAACGGAACTTTTACTTATTTTACCATGTACCTAGTAGGCAGGGGGGTATTTCATTTCACATAAAAAATCTGATACTGAGATTTCACCGAAAATACATGTTTTGAGGCCCAATGAATCCAAGAAATGCATTTTGGAAAGCAAAACTGACGAATACCTTCTCTCTAACAATAGGTATGAAGATAAAATTTTTGTTTTGTTCAGGGTGCCTCAAAACCTGTATTTCCGGTTAAATCTTGGTATCAAATTTTTGTGTGGTATACAATATCTCCTCTACCTTTTAGGTGCATGGTAGAATAAGTAAAAGTGCTTTTTTTATTAAGGAACCTCAAAACATGTATTTCCGTTGATATCTCTGTATCACATTTTTGTGTGGAATGCAATATCTCCTCTATTTACTAGATACCTGGTAGAATAAGTAAAACTAATTTTTCTTTCCATTCAGGGGGCCTCAAAACATGTATTTCCGGTGAAATCTCGGTATCAAATTTCTGCGTGGAATGCAATACATCCTCTAACTTTTTAGTTACATGGTAGAATAATTAAGTGTTTGTTTTTTTTTTTATTTAGGGGGCCCAAAACATGTATTTGTGTGAAATGCAATACTTCTACCTGAGGCATATGCGGCAGAATAAGTAAACGTTAATGACAAAAATAGAAAATTATTTTTCTTGCCAGAGTTTACATATGCTTTGCTTTAATAAACATTATATATCTTTGGCTTCATCTACATGTTTTATTTTACGGGTTATTGCATTTCATTTTTGTGTTTTCGCACACAATCCGCGCATATTTCTGTGCATTATACCCATGTTTATGCATATTTCACTTTTTATTTACCCTTATAGAAAACATGCATTACCTATTTTACCCTTGTACAAAACATCAAATACATCATATGCACATTTCAACATCACCCGTGTTCCCTGCTTGATTAACGAGGCAGAGAAGGTATTCGCCAGTTTGCCTTTCTAAAAATGCATTTCTTGGATTCATAGGGTCTCAAAACGTGTATTTCCAGTGAAATCTCGGTATCAAATATTTTGTGTGGAATGGAATACCTCCACTGCCTACTAGGTATGTAGTAGAATAAGTAAACGTCCCTTTTCTTCACATTTAAGAGGCCTCAAAACACATATTTCCTGTGAAATCTCAGTAGGTAGAGGAGGTATTGGGTGCAATACCTCCTCTACCTAATATGTACGTGGTAGAATAATGAATAAGAAAAAGAATAAGTAAAAATGAATTTTAAAAATCGTCAATTCTAAACTTTATATATTGCAGACTTTTTCAAAATTTCATACATATATTAATTGTGTAGTTTACGTATGCCTAGCTTTAAGCTTTATTTAAGTTTGGCTTCATCTACGTGTTTTGTTTTACAGTGCCATGGTTTTTTTACTTTCTCTACTACGTATAGTAAGTAGGGGAAGTATTGCATTCCATTCAAAAATTTGATACCAAGATTTCACCAGAAATATATGTTTTGAGGTCTCCTGAATCCAAAAACAGTATTGTTGGAAACATGTCCGTGTGCGAGTCTGTGAACAGCATAACTCAAACGAACAATCGGATAAACACCAAACTTGGTGTTTAGGCTCAGTATCTTCCAGAGATGTGACACGAAGTTTTTCAAGAAAATCCCCCCACCCCAGATTACTCTTTACATGGAACATTTTTCAAAAATTTTAATTTTCTCAAAAATGGCTCTAAGGATTTTGAATAAAATACCATACGTTTAAGACATTTATATGGCAAATGAATTGTATATCTCGAATTTCCTGGGAATGTCTCCAAAAGTATTATTCATTGTGAACGGCTTTTGCATAACTGGTAAACCATAAGAGATAGACAAAAATTTACTACACAAAAAATATAGATCGCATTAAAATACACAATTTATGTCATATACATTTTTTGAGATATTGCTTGTTATTACCGTAAATTTTCCAATACTTATACTTTTTCTCAAATGATATTCGTTATTCATTTTTTTTGTCTTGGATATGCAAAGATTATTAATCTGTGGAAGAGAATGGTGCTGCACATAGCAACCAGCTATTAAGAGAGATGTCTATGCTTAAGGCTACTGTATTTCTATATTGCCCTTGCAAATACAAAACAAGGGGAACATAGTAGATCTTAAGCGAGTCAAGTATTTTTAGAACTGGTCGCTCTGTGTAAAATGTAATTCTCTTTGCACGACAAGAACATAAAAATATCTGATGTGTTACACTCACATGACTTTCTTCTACTCTTGTACAAACTATTTTTACAAACGCTTATTCTCCATATACTTCATGTTAATCAAGATATCGAGATGCTAATTTTCTTGTAGATGCGAGGGAAATTGGTAGGCTTTAAGCGATAGTCAAATATTTTAAGAGCTGGTTGCTATGTGGAGTATTCCACTCTCTTTGCATTATCAGGACCAAAAAAATGAATAACGAATTTCCATTTGAGAAAAAGTATAAGTATTGGAAAATTTAAGGGAATAACAAGCAATGTCTCGAAAATGGTTCACTCAACAAAAAAAATGCATAAGACATAAATTGTGTATTTTAATATGATCTACATTTCTCGTGCAGTAAAATTTTGTCTATCTCTTATGGTTTACCAGTTATGCAAAAGTCGTTCACAATGAAGAATACTTTTGGAGACATTCCCAGAAAATTCGAGTTATACATTTCATTTGTCATGAAAATATCTTAAACATATGATATTTTAATCAAAATCATTAGAGCCATTTTTGAGGAAATTAAAATTTTCGAAAAATGTTCCATGTAAAGAGTAATCTGGGGTGGGGGTATTTTCTTGAAAACCTTGGTGTCGCATCTCTGGAAGATACTGAACCTAAATATCAAGTTTGATGTTTATCCGACGTTCATTTCTGAGTTATGCTGTTCACAGACACACATGTTTCCAAAAATGCTTTTTTTTTTATTCAGGGGTCTCAAAACTTGTATTTCTGGTGAATTTTTAGGTGGAATACAATACTTCCCCTACTTACTATACGTAGTAGAGAAAGTAAAAATATTCTGTGGGTGTAAGAGAAATGAGAACATAATAACAGTCAAAATGATATTTGTAATACAAGCAAGGATACTGAAAACCAAATCACAGAGCAAGATATGAGCATATACTAACGGAAGTACTGATGTGTGTGGATAAAGCAAAGTGTGATTATAAACAAGCAGAAGTGCACTCAGATAAAGCTAAAACTGAGGTACAGGTGAAGCAGCACGTGTTTCCAGCAAAGCAGTAAACTAGAAGAAAAAAAATCTGATGTGATACATTCACATTACTTTCCCTCCCTCTATTGTTTATTAGTGGGTATACAAAGCATTTTTACTTAAGCTTATTACTTTCTCTAATACGTATAGTAAGTAGAAATATTGCATTTCACCTAAAAATTTGATATTGAGATTTCATCAGAAATACATGTTTTGAAGCCCCATAATTAAAAAAAAGGGTTATTATGCAGAACTAGGGCCGCTCGAAAAAATCAACGAAATCCGGTGTTAAAGGTAGATTCCTTTATGCTGATTACGATTTTACCAATTTTGTTTGTCGGAAAGGTTCCGTAATGGTGTTACACGCTAATTTATTGCATGCGCGTAGTGACGCTTATTTGCGGATATTTATTAAGAATGCTGGCTAGAAGGAGCAGGATATGGATAAAGAAGCTTTATGACACATTTGACATGTAAATATATAGTTAATATTAATTTGTGGTACCTAAAACCTGGGTTTCATTGTCGGAGGAAGACGTTGAATGTTATGCTCTGCAACAACGGCATATGTCGCTTGAGCCTGGCTAGTGGCTACCGTACTGCGGGTTGCTCTACGTTAACAGCTGTTCATTGAAGCGAGTAGGGCGTACTTTGGTTGATTTCTTGCGGGAGATTAAATGAAACATTACATTAGCTTAAGTATAGCTCCTTTTTATTTGTTGCTGTTGTACTGGTACGAGCATGTTCCAGACCGTGCTGTGGAAAGAGTATGTAATTCTATTTATAAAACCTAAGGTTTTTGATTCAAGGGAGGTTAGGTTAGGTTTAGTTTTTTTATATAAAAACTTAGGTTAATTAGCAGTCAGTAGCTGCCTCAAAGCACGCGAGCGAAGCAAGCGTGCGTTCCTTAACGATGGTTATGATTACCTATTTATAAAACCTAAGCTTTGTGATTTTCGGGAGGTTAGGTTAGGTTTAGTTTTTTTTTATAAAAACTTAGGTTAATTAGCAGTCAGTAGCTATCCTCAAAGCACGCTCGCTTCGCTCGCGTGCGTTCCTTAACGTTGGTTATGATAAGCTTAAGTTTCTGAATTCACGGAAGGTTAGCGTTAGGTTAGTTTTTTTTTTATATAAGCTTAAGTTTCTGAATTCACGGAAGGTTAGCCTTAGGTTAGTTTTTTTTATATAAGCTTAGGTTTCTGAATTCACGGAAGGTTAGCCATTAGGTTAGTTTTTTTTATATATAAGCTTAGGTTTCTGTATTCACGGAAGGTTAGCGTTAGGTTAGTTTTTTTTTTATATAAGCTTAGGTTTCTGAATTCACGGAAGGTTAGGTTTTTTATATAAGCTTAGGTTTCTGAACTCACGGAAGGTTAGCGTTAGGTTAGCCTTTTTTTTATATATATATATAAGCTTAAGTTTCTGAATTCACGGAAGGTTAGCGCTAGGCTATTTTTGTTTATACTTAAAGTTTGAAAATGTTGACTATAAATAACAGATTGAAGGATCATTCAAAAGATGGGATTCATTGACAAGTTGTAACAGATTTGTTAAGTCTTGGAAGTTGTTGGCAAAAATATTCGCTCTGTTTTCTGTATTTAATGCGAGGTTAGCCTTAAGGTTAGTGTGTGTATATGAACTGGTGGTAACAAGTGTGTTTGTAAGAAGTTCGAAAACTCGCTATTTTCGCGGGTTCCACTCGTATTGATGGGTTGGCACTTTCTTTCGCGCATCTGTGGTTTTAACAAACATTGACATTTAGTGATATATTTCTTATACAAGAATGTATAGTAAAAGTGGGAGGCGGTGGTTTACAGGATTTCTAATTATTATGCCAACTTTTAAACTGTGTAATAAAAGCTTCGGCTTTCTGCCTAAAACTTACCTTTTACAAATGGTATGGAGGATACAGCTGTCCAGCCGCTTTGAAGAACGTATGGAGTCGGTAGCGGTGGTCTGGATAGGCTCGCTTGAACATAAATTCAGCGAGGTACCCACTGTAGTGCGTCTTTTTACGGCCGTACCGGGGAACTTTGGATCGTACCTCCCTCCAGGCACGTTCAATGTTTTGTGTGTGTGCCCCGGTATCAGGATCCACAAAATTAACGCTGTGGTTAACTCTGTAGTGCAGAAAACCTTCGTCTGTAAGGCAGTTGTAGGCTTTCCAGCAATCACTTACTATTGTGCTGCCTGGTAGAATGTATTCCTTAATTGCAGCTAAAAGAGAGGCACTGTCGCGTTTTTCTACGGGCACCACAAAAATGTTTAGTGGATTTCCGCGTTCTACCCCTCCGAAAATCCACTGCCCCTCAATCACACGGCCACAATTGTATTTCCTTTTGCCTACCTTTGCTTCGTCGATTTCCACAGTGATAACGACTCCCCCAATTTGCTTTTCGTTTCTGAAGCACCAGTCTAAGCAAACTTCCCTGGAGAATGAACACCAGTCCACCACGGTGTGTGCAGATACACCTAGTTCACGCTCCAAGTAAGTTTGTCGTGGTGGATCTCGGGATAGCCAATACACTACGAATAAGCACACGGTTTCTAGTGTTAAATGTACGTGGGAGAAGAAGGTGTTGTCATAAACAGAGGCCTTGAAGCTGCACTCTTTCCTCTTCTTTTTGCCGGCGCTAACTTTCTTCCTGCATCTAAACCTATTTGTGTTCCAATTTGCACTTAAAGGAGCACCACAGTTTTTACAACTACGGGTATTTGATAATACTCTGTGATTAATCAAAAACGACCGCAGTTTTTCTGTATTCGGTACGCTTTGTATGAACGTAGTTGCTGTAAGTACACACCCGTTACAGGAATTGAAGCCAAGTCCTTCCGAAGTGCTCGGTTCCATTTTACAAACGCTACTGGCATGTGTCACCTGTCTGGGAGTTTCACGTTTGGTCAATCACATGTTGCCCTTTGACCTTATGACGTATGAAGTTGTCCTGAATATGGAGAGTTAGCGAACAGAGGGTAAAACAAATCGACGATTTCAGTAACTCCTCATCGAAGCGATAAGGAAGTAAAATTACGATTTTATGGTCTGAAATTTCGTGAATAAAGGAAAGGAAGTGAAAATTAAAGCTGGAAGTAAAATACGATTTTATTATTCGAAGTCATGTAAACTATTGAACGAGCAATTTAGCATGAAGCCTTCGCAGCGCAGTGGATAACGTGTTGGATTGTAAAGTTGGAGTTACTCGGATCGAGTCCTCTAGAGATAAGCTAAATTGTAAAATAATATATGTATATGTGTAATTGTGTAAGATAGTGTTAAAAGGGTAAGAAAGGAGAGGACAAACAGGAGGAAAGAAGATAAGAGGGGGAAAAAGGGAGAAAAGGGAAAGTAGGAGTTACTTTTTGTTATGACAGTTCCCCACCCAAAACCCCTCATTCCCACGGCTGTCCCGTTAGAGTGCAAAACAGACGTAAGTCGCGGTAGAAAATGCTGGCGGCCCTAGTTGTGCATAATTACCAAAAAAAGCATTTTTAGAAAAAGGCTGTGTATGTGTGTGTGTGTGTGTGTGTGTGTGTGTGTGTGTGTGTGTGTGTGTGTGTGTGTGTGTGTGTGTGTGTGTCTGTGAACAGCGTAACTCAAAAACGAAAAGTTGGATAAATACCAAACATGATATTTAGGTTCAGTATCTTTAAAAGATGCAACACACAGATTTTCAAGAAAATCCCCCCATTCCAGACTACCCTTTACATGGAACATTTTTAGAGTTGTTTTTTTTTCTCAGAAATGGCACTAACAATTTTGATTAAAATATCATATTTTAAGACAACTTTATGGCAAATGAAAGGCATATCTACAATTTTCTGGGAATGTCCCCAAAAGTCGTCTTCATTCTGAATGAATTTTGCATAACTGGTAAACCATAAGAGATAAGACAAAATTTTACCACAAAACACACAATTTATGTCATTCATATTTTATGTGTGCAGTGAACCATTTCTGACATATTTCTTGTTATTTGTTTGAATTTTCCAATCCTTAAATCTTTATCTCAAATGGGAATTCGTTATTCATTTTGTTTTTCTTTCTTTTCTTTTTGTATGTCCTGGGCATGCAAAGAAAATGGAATGCTCCACATAGCAACCAGCGTTAAAAGATTTGACTATCGCTTAAAGCTTACCATATTCCCCTTGCACCTACAAGAGAATTAGCAATAAGATTGTTTCTGCAAATGTTTATCTCGATTAATAGATGGAGAATAAGAGTTTGTAAAAATAGTTTGTACAAGAGTAGAGAAAGTCATGTGAGTGTAACACATCAGATTTTCATTTTTGTGTTTTCGCACACAATCCGCGCATATTTATGTGCGTTATACCCATGTTTATGCATATTTCACTTTTTATTTCCCCTTACAGAAAACACCTTATTTACTTTACGCGTGTCTTCATTGCATGTGACATCCATTGGTTATCCAGGTTTTCTCTTATTCGAAATGCGTATTTCAAAATATCAGACATTTCAATATAATATGTGTGTTCCACGTTTGTTTTGTCTAGGGATGTTAAATATTACGTTGGTAACGGGTGGCATGTCGCGAATATCAAGTCCTTATGTTGGCACTTCAATAAGGCTCTGCGCGCGGTCGCCATAATAAATAGAGTCGTCGCACAGAATTACCCTAGAATCATATAACTCTTAAATATCCTAATATTTCTATTAACTAACTGATTTTGAAACAAAATTAGTTAAATACTTTCTAAACGATAGTGATTAGTTTCACGGTTCAAACTTCCATTTCCGCACGGCACGAAAACTGAGTAAAATCAAGTTAAAACGATTCAAAAGGTAATTAGTACATTCACCACAGACGAAGAGGTTAATCACATTCATATTGGGTGACACATTTATTGTCGATTTTGCTTAACAGAGTTCTGTAGTACATCTAACCTCCATGTTGTTTTGTGGGCATGTGAATTTACGAACTCGGCAATACGAAATAAGAGTATGTCAACGATTTTTAATATATGTAATTGTTTCTGTATTAATTTCCGAGTACATTTTAGCGTACTTACATTTATATGGGTTAGTTCTGGCGAGGAGAAGAAGAAAACTAGGAATACTAAAGTTTCAAACCCACATTATTTCAAACCAAGCCGACGAGAAACTCAATAGAGAATGAAGCGTTTCATAAACAAATCGCTCATTTGAACGATTATAAGGAACGAATCGCATGAATCGAGTCAGTCTTAGCACGATTATTAGTTAAAAACGAATCACAAGAATCGTACATTAAGCACCATTCAAAAATAATCGCAAGCATAATGCATGAATCGTCGTTCAAAAAGAATCGCAAGAATCGTGATCAGGATATTCTCGATTCTATCTCACTTAGACTTTGTTTATTACCCTTAGTTGCCCGGGCGAATACTGCCGAGCAAGTACGATGATGCTCGGGAAAATTATACCACGCATTGTGATGCTATAACATAGCATACGAAACAGAACAGCATTGCCAAATAACAATATTGCCGATTTGTTTCGAATCGGAGTAGACCCAAAATCATCGAAGTACTGAATGAATTGCGCAGGTTGAAAGAATCGTTAGAATTTATAATATGAATTGGTAGACCAATAGATTCTTTAAAATGCTGATATCATAATTTAAGAATACCGAGTTCAGCCGAGAAAGATTAATTCTTAAAAACAATAGCGTAAACTGTAAAGCGCAGTAAATAAATCGTAAATACTGTCAACGGATGAACGGAGACTGCAGCACGTGGTATACACAATAGAAGTAATTTTCAGTATTTTACTGAGACATCTAATAACCAGTACCAAAATACATAGAAAATGAAGGGAAAAATAGGGAAGTGTAATATTCTTGGTTTGAAGCATATTTTGATTATAAAAATATTAAAAGTTTTAAATGATATAATTTAAATACATTAATTTATACGCTATAATCTATATTAAAATGAATATGCCTGGATATAATTAAGCACATTCCCATGCATAAAAGATTCCTCGAATTTGATGAAATGAAATCGATACAATATGTTTGCACTAGCACGATTTTATATCGATTAATAATAATAATAATAATAATAATAATAATAATAATAATAATAATAATAATAATAATAATAATAATGTCTATTGCATAATACAGTCGTGTAATCACAACTTAAGTGGAAGCACACGCATTTAGGTTTTATTGATAAATTCAGGATACTCCAAGTGTATTCCTTAGAATAATGCGGAAAGCGTTTTTACATACATTTTTTATGCCAAAAATCCTAGCTCCCATCGTAACAACAAAGTCGTGATTGTGCATTTTGGCTGCAAACTGCAAACAGGGACGATTCATGAACGAATAGTGCACTAGGGCAGGCCAGCAGACAAGGGGACGATTCATGAACGAGACCATTGCATACCAGCAGAAATTGGAGATCACTGACAAACTTAGGTCCAGCAGGGAGCTGTTAGCCCTACACCATTTGAGCGAGTCCATTCCGACAGCTACGACCTGGCTGTAACATACTGCACTGGATTGCCAGCTCCTCCGCCAGCTGAGCTGTGTCTCGTGCAAATACAGGACAGCTACAAATACTTTACAAAACGTATATTCTAAATGCACCAAACATTAAATTGTGTCGCTTTCTAACACATAAATCATAACCATACATTTTCTTGTAACTGAACTAGGCAACTCGGGAAGACTTCAAAACAGCTTTTTGGTGAGGGAATATGAGGGGTGCAGTGTAACAGCGGATTGCTGATTGGTGGAAGCGTTCGTTGCCATGTCAACTCCTTCAAGGGTCTGTCTGCACCTAGCTGTCAAAATGAACTACTGTGCGGTCCAAATCCCTTGACGTTTCATGACAACCAACACGGAGTGACCACGGGTTGCCAAACTTCACTTCGCTTCGTCAGAACGTTACGCGTTTGTTATAAATGCCTCCCAATCTTCCCTTTAAAACTAAAAGAAAACAAGAGGACACACAAAAATGGAAATGTAATACACAAATAGAGAAATAACTTTCTAAGTGTCCTTTCTTATTCAAGTGGCACAGTTAACGGCATATGCTTTTTCGCCTCCCTACACACACTTGAAACTGTTGATGTCGTTAATGAGCACGCCTCAGCCGCAAATTCTTGACATTTCGTGAAGTTAAGATTTTTGCGGTTTTGTTCGTTGGCATTCTTTTTAAAGAAATTATGCACACCAAAGACAACAGTCCTAACCTTATTGCTATATCCAGTGGTGTTCTAGGCTTACTAAGTGACATTTCCACAGAGTTAATTTTATAAACGCTAGGACAAAGCTGTAAGAACTGAGCAGCTACACCGTAGCTGAATTCGCAACTGAGTCGCTTAATCTTTCATTAAGTGCACTGTAAAACGTACACCAGCAGTATTTTTGCTTTGTCAATGTTTTAACCTTGAGCTATCGCGTCAAAGGTGCAACGAATTCCATTGTTGATGCTTTCTCGAGAATGTGTGGACAGTTGGTGATCCTTTGCTTAAAATTCTCGAGTGGCTTTTTATTGTTGTTGTTGTTGTTGTGCATTCCAAGCAACGCGGTGCTGAAGGTTGTAAAAAAACACAACACACCCTTCTCATTTAACGGATACCTGCTTGGTTCTAGTACTCGGCATTATGCACATGGTTTTCCAACGGTATTATTTTGTGAAACAAAACCATACACGACATTGTTTATTAAAAACAACTATGACATTCCAAACTACAAAATAACTACGACAGCAATAGACTTATTACTATTACAAGCATAACTATTACTAAAAGTCTCCGTTTAAGCATCACGAAAGATAACTATAAAATTAATGGCGAACCATTGGGTGTAAAAATATTATTCATTTTTGTACTTGTTCAGGAAAACGTCATCTTTTATCCTAGCTACTTGTTGCTTTTCTGAAATATGTAATACGAATGCGCGCACATGATGTTGCATTTAGTTCTACCAGCGGCGAGATGTACTGTTCGTATGAGGCAACGCCCCACTGCTCTATTCGCTAGTGCTGTATTAGTGGATACGCTTCATACGTCAAGAGATTTGGACCGCATAATAGTTGTTTTAATGGAACTGTAGTCTTCACCTTAGCGTAGCTCGATGTATATATCGCTGTATTCTTTGTTTTCTTACGTTATAAAATATATTGTTACCCCTCAAACCCCACAACAGCACTATCATAATAATCGAAACATACGAGCTTTTCGAGAAAAGGAAAGCATAATACCCTAGGTTTAATACTGAGGCAATTAGATATATTGCTAATTTGGAATATTATAACCATCCTTGTAGATAATTTTATCAAAACCTGAAAAACATGACTGTGCCAGGATTATATCTATATTTACCATTCTCTGATTTGTTAAAGAAAACTTACAAAATTATGCACTTAGAAAATACACAGCTACAAAACACGAAATGATTTGGGCAAAGACTTGCCACATCCAAGTAGCAAAAATCAATCTTACTGCTTTGCTAAAGTTTTTTTTTAACTTGCTTATGTACCGATTATGTTTTAAAAACAATTACAGAAAGAAGTAAAAAATAAAGGTATAAAAAATTGCTTGGTGGCTTATTTCATTACAAAAGCGTTTAGAACCATTTATTACAGGATGATGTTAACATGCTTATTATTTCATTAAAACTACACAAACATGCTGCATTGCCTTTGTGTATATGACGAGAATATTAGTAAAATATGCCACGTAACGTCCAATGTAGTATGTGGTCATCTACAAAAGGGACACTTGTAAGCAAACTGTAAACATTCTTTATATTTTATAATCTCACTGCCTTTACACTGGGAAGTTTATGGTTCTCACTTTGATAAGTGCATAATTTAATTATCAGCTTAATCTGCATTACCTCTAATATACACAAATGAATAATTACTTTAATTTACCCTATTCAAATACACACATTCTGTAGAGTTCCTGGCAATGTATGTTAGTGCTTTGTGTACAACATATGCACTAGCATAATTCTAGCATAAATTTTATATTGAAATCCATCAAAATAGCTTAAAATAACTGAATTTAAAAATTCAACCACTGTAATGTCAGATGAGACACCTCTGAAGGAAGTAATATTCAAGCTTACTTTGCATTACTTTACAAAAAATATACACTAGACTTCATCTCTTTCTTTTATGAATCTAAAATTTGCTCTGTAGAAATATAACTCCTATCAGATGTATGTCTATATAAACTAAAATCATCTGTCTGGAATTTACGTGGGAAGGTGTAAAATGTTTTCAGTATGATCTACATGAGGAATTGTTTAATGATACTAAGCAAAACATATGGCATTTGCTAAGTGGCTTACTCCATTTTCGCTAATACAACTCCAAGAAGTACTCAAGGAACTTAAGCTTTTCACATTTTTATATGCAAATGGCACTCCAAGTGGATTTATTTTTCAAATGGTTCCTATTGTCCACATCTTGGAAATTATTCATAAAAATACTGAAGATCCTGAATTTCCATTCAGTGACTCAATGCCTGAAATGGTAGATTCATGAAACATATTCATAAATAAGCTATTCAGCCTTTCAGATTACTTGGATAAATAGTATACAGGTATCTCCAACATAAAAAATACCTCCTTAGTTACAAAACACTAGGTCATAAATTAAGATTTAAATTGATAAATAAATGCCTTTAATTATGTTAAGTTGTAGAAACATATTTATTTATACATGAATATTGCTTTAAGTTAAGTGTTGATTGTGGATAATACATTATATAAAGCACACTTGCATGCTTTGAATTCATATCCCCAAAGCAATATAAAAATAACAAGATATTTCTGTACGTTTCTTCCCCCATCTCCCATGAACTCTCTCAGACCTCCTGTTACTATATTGACAACACGTTTGCAACAGTTAGTGCGTTATTGTTTTTGTGTCCTACATGGGTGCTACTTAGCATGCGATAGAAGATAAGCCCTGTGTTTGAGAGCAAGCAAATGGAAGAGTAGTCCTGCTATTGACAGTAAGCGCGCATCCAAAAGAGGAGACTGCTTTGTGCATTATATATTGCAGTACTACATTCAAAGAAAAGAAAATTAACTGACGGGGATAAATGAATCAAGTCACAATGTAATACAGTAAATGAAATGCACACTCTTAACTACTCTGTAAGATAATAGGTTAATGCTAAGCAAGATGTACTTAAGCAAAGCAAGGCTGATCTTCCACAGTATTTGTGATATTCTGCATCTGCCAGCTGATGCACTGTTGCACAAATGTAATGTGCTCCAGCAGTCTAATAATTGTAGGAAGACATGGTCTAACATTAATACAACTGATAAAGATTTATCATGTCAAAATAAACTGTAAGAGAGGCATTTATTCCTAAGCTAAAACTAAGGATATTAAATTGACTTAAAAAAGCTGAATACAAAAGAGCTACAAATAAAGGAAATTCAAAGAGAACTTCTTGGCATTCTAGGACCTTTAAATTTATAACACTGCTATTGCTTTTTGGTGGAAACTGGAGTCCACGCAGGATTTTCAGGTTTCAATGGATGCTGTGTTCACTTGAAAAGTAAAACCTTCCAAACAGAAAGATTAAATTCTTTTAAACTTTAAGATAATAGAATTTATAATTGCCTGTTAGTCATTTCAAAAGAAAATGAATTCATTCCTTTATGTAAGGAAGGTACTTATAAGAAACCAAAAGAGCTGGTTTTTAGTTGTTTTTATTTATGGACGCTCTATAACTGCTGTGGTCCTTAACGTCCCATTCTATGTTGGGTGTGAAAGACCGGTAATTTTGCTCAGATGCCTCTTTGTCATACTTGTTCTTTTACGTAAGAACGTAGGCTTTCACGGCCGGTGTCACAATTATAACTAATATAATTTTCCGGGCTGTTATGCCGTGGTCTGCTGAAGAAAGGTTTCCCAGACGTTTCGTCCACAACTGCGGTGGACATCTTCAGTGGCGCGGACGAAGTCCACACTATAAAGAGAGCGGCACTAACGGCCAACGCATCAGACGCTGCGATACTTTCACCGAGAAGACTTCGTCTAGTGATTTGGTAATTGCTCTTTTGAGTGTAAGGCTGATATGAATTTTTTCCACTATCGCACTGTTTAGATCTGAATGAATAAGGGTTTTTATCTTTCTGAGATGATTCCATAACCTCTGGGCCAGGAGTTTTTGGCCAACCTGCATCTACAGATAATCTGCAAATTTGAAAGAAATGGCATTATTAATCTGAAAGATGAGGGTGGAAGGTATATGAGAGAATATTGTTATTCAGTTAATAGATGGAAAAATATGTGTCCTTGTAAACGGTCCCCAATTTGCTTTGAATGTAGTAAGCAGGTTGCTTATAAGGAAGGTACATTCAATGCATTACTTAATTTTAATTAAGATTTTAATTTTCCAGTCAAAACTTGTGTTGTCAACTGTGTATTGGCTTTAAGTTTTGTAAATCTTTGAATTTGAAAACTTTATTCTACATTCTATTTGTGGATGTTTATACAAGGTATAAAATCAGTATGTAGCACAGGCATGAGCGATAGAAGTAATAATTTATCAAGAGCATTACAAGCAGCATAGTCACTCTCTGCCCACACTGTATACCAATGTCACATCACTCAACTTGTGTTTGACGTCTGATTGAAGGTGGGGACAGTTTATATAGGTCATTTACGAACTGATTACGGAAAGAGCTTTAAAATGCTGGATACGATTCTGAATTTACATGATAATTTGTTACAACAATATTTAAAATATCAAGAAACAAGCCTACTAAGTACAGGTTAGATAAGCAATTAAATAAATAAGTTACAAAATAATAGCCTGGGGAAATTTGGGGGAAAATACAAAAACAAATAATAAAGCCTTTAAGAAAGGGCATCAGAAGAAGGCATTAAAATATGGGGATACAAAAATTGTTCAGTAAACTAACCGAGAAGGGGTCATTAGTATTCTATGTTTTAATGAACCACAAATGGGACAGAGAGAGCATACAGACAATGCTAATAAAGATGGATAACATGGCTAAGAGCAGCTCTATGGAGGTTAAAGAGTTAAAAAAGTAGCTATCCACAAGGTGAATGCTTATGTGGGAGGGGGGATTAACTTGAGTTTTATTTATAGACGCCCTTTAACCGCTGTTATGTGGAGGTGGGGGAGGGAAGGTTAACAACAATTACTATTTGAATGCAGGGAAACTGAGATTTGGAGAAAAAAAGCTATGGTTAAAAACGAATAGCAAAACTAACACAAACGGAATTTTAAACAAAAGCTTTAAGAAAATAGGACAATATTTAGAAAAAAGTATAGCATAAACTGAAATGGACTGAGTTTTACTTATGGATGCTCTTTAATTGCTAAGGTACTTAGTGTCCCATTTTATAATGGGCATGAAAGATCAGAAAGTTTACTCAAAAGCCTCTTCATCAGCCTTGAGGTTCTTTTGCATGCCGTAAATCTACATGGGATAACCAAATTTATTTATGAAAACTTGTTTAACTACTACTATGGTCCTTAGCGCACCACATTGTGCGAGAAAAACTAGAAATTTTGCTCAGAGGCCGTTTTATCAGGCTTGAGTTTCTTTTACATGCCATAAATCCGAGACGTGGGACCACCAGCTTTACTTCCCTTCGAAAGGAAGCCATGTTAAGGATTTTTACATCCCAAAAAATCTTTTACCCTCCGCCGGGTTTGAAATCATGGCCTTGGGATTGGGCCCTGGCCACTTATTCAGTAGCCATCCACTGCACGTGCTAACGTTATACTATTACATATCTATCACGTTTCTTCTTCTCTCTTCACTGTCCATTTCCACTTCTTTTAACTCTAAATAAATACTGTCCCATTCTCCTGTTCTCCTTTAACCCTTATCCCGAAACAGCTCTCAAATGTGCATAGCTAAAAGCATGCGGTCTCTTAACCTGCAATGTTTTACATAACTCCACATTAGTTGCCAACAAATTAAGTAGTTAGCTAATTCATATTATAAGTAAATTTAATACTATTCAGCCCATATAGACTTTGTTATTTACATTATTTAAAATGAGCAGAAATATCATGAATATGTGCTGTCATTTAGTGTCAGTCTTGAAATGATTCCTTCACGAGAAATTCTGAATATCGATATCATTAGAAGGCCTATAAAAGCTTTGATTTCAGTGTTGTCAGTATTTCTGTAATTGGAGGGATTAATTGTTGCCTGCAATTGTATTCAGTTTCACATTTGTGTGTAGAACTATTTAATCTGACATATCGTTGTTATATAAATTCTCCCATATTTGAGATTCAGTAAGACTTTGCCACAAAATTCTACTTTTGGGTGTTAGTCCTGGCATTCCTCCTTTCAAAATGTTGTGCTGAGGCGTGTTTCTTGCTCTAACAGGCTCAGAGCGTTCCCACTTAAGTTATTTTTGCCATAAAGGTTATACGTTGGTTGTGAGGAACTATCTGTGGTAGGATCACAATAGGGTCTTCTTCCAATAAAGCTTGTTCTTCACTAGTAGCACGTTCTGCTTCATAGTGATCATCAGCTACCATAAAAACAGGATCAACATCACAATAATAAAAACTGTTGTCCTTCCCATTTTCCTCTTCACCTATATCCCATAACTACTCTTGCACTAAACTTCAAAATTTCGATCAGCTGCAGACATCATTCTCCTATAAGAAAGTCTCTCCATATTATAGCTGAAAAACAACAGAAATTCATGCATAATAAAGTGCTATAAAATAAGAAAATCGGAAAAAGCAATTGGCAGCAAAATATGTAGCAATTAGAAACATGCGGTCTATTGGACTTAACTAATTATTACACGTAACGTGAAGCATGCGGTATTACAGGCACCCAATTTCACAATCACCTTTAAACAATATATATTACTGCCAGATTGATAAAGTCACACTAATTGTTGAATGTTGCTTAACACGCAGTAAGTATTAAAACGAAAATACTGAGAAAGGGGGACCGCGGTTTTCTGCAGTACTATCACACTTGATCTTTAAAATGACTGTTGGGTCTGATGTATTGGTTTAAGAATATTTTGTTCAATATTTTTTGTCCCTTTTAAACTTAAACTTAATGAATTCATTTCTCCAGTTTTCCGTTTCATTATAAACAATGTTCCAAGTCTTCTTTTCCTCCACATTATGGACATTCCCCTTGAGTAAAGCCTTCTCTTTCATCTTTTACTTCCACGCATCTGCTCTCAGCCATACCATATCTTGCATTTTACTCATAGATTTGCCCATTTAAGTTTCCCTTTCCCATGCCTTTTTCATCCTAACAAAAAATTCCAGTGACCTCTTCCCAGTTAAACTTCCACACAACGTTTGTATCTCTGTATCTTCGAAACATCTTCTTACCTAGTTCTAAAATCCTTTAACAACATTCCTTCTCTTCGTCCATATATAACTTAACCTCTTACTCTTAAAATATTTCTTAGGACTACTCAGCCACCCCTTAGTTAAGATATGATTCTTGATAGATAAAACGTTTAATTAGACTGCATTTAGGTTTAAACTCGTGTACCAATAATTTAAAACTTTCTCCGTGGTGAAAGCTTTTCTCGTAACCCTTCCCATATCTATTTATAGCAACTTCTTTTACGGCTGCACTTGGTAAGCCGAGAATTTCTTTGCAAAGGGATTTATTACTACTATATCCATAATCTCTCACGACTTTTCCATTCCCCAAATTTCAATACCATAAAGTGTTCGTGCTTCGATCATTGTATTATATATTCTTTCTAACCGTTTAACTTCCAAATGTGGTATTACAAAAAGGCGTCCCTTTATGTTTGTGTCATAGTTACTTTCCCTTTCGTAAATTCCAATCTTTTCCTATTTTTACCCTTCCATCCCTTTTATAGCTAAGTACATGCACTCAAGTACCACCTTATACCCAATTCGTTTCTTCAATTTGTTATATTACACAAATTTCCTCCTTTCTTACATATTACAATTTGTGTCTTGTATTGATTCACCTTTAGACCCTATTCTGAACAATAATTATCAATTTCCTGCAAGACATAGCACTCATGGCTCTTGAGTCTCAAGTGAGTGGTGGTGGAAGAAGGATGTGTTATAGTGAGCTCCCGCATCACAAGCACAAGAGTGAACCAAATAATAATGGGTGGAGAGCTTGCAGTATATTGAATGAGAATAGCAGTATTTACAATGAGGAAGTTTAGCTATAATAGCAACACAACTGAAGACAGCGTGGTAATGATCATTATACTAATTGAAAATTTAATTTTAATCCTACAGGTGATGGTATAGAATTAAAGCCAGGACCAATAGAAATACAAAACAAATAGAAATTCACTATCGATAGAAGCAGCTTCAAAGTTTCCAATTATTCTTCTTCACTTTTGCTATAAGCATGCCAGAGTTATTTCAGCCTTTGTGGTTAGGGTAAATTTTTGT
The DNA here is from genome assembly GCA_030765065.1 of Deroplatys truncata. Taxonomy (NCBI): domain Eukaryota; kingdom Metazoa; phylum Arthropoda; class Insecta; order Mantodea; family Mantidae; genus Deroplatys; species Deroplatys truncata. The sequence continues at coordinate 176,977,000 of CM060987.1, read as the reverse complement.
ATGTCTGTATTCACATTTTGTATTCAAGAACTTATTCCTTAATTTGAGAACAATTGTGCCAAAACAAAAAACTATAATGAATAAAACTATATTAAAAGGAGATTAAATTCTTAATGGATGTCTTAACTATTAGGACATATAGATGAACAAGTACTATACAGGTGGGAACCCTAACACATGTAGTACTCCAGTGCTTCCATGCTTTACTGAGATTTTTTATTTATGGACGCTCTTTAACTACTATGGTCCTTAGCGTGCCATTCTATATTGGGCGCGAAAGACCGGAAATTTTGCACAGAGGCATCGCCCTCCGCCGGGTTTGAACCCGCGACCTTGGGAACTAGAGACTAGCACGGTACCACTAGTCCACGGTGGACGACACACATACTCATCACACAAAAATTATCATTAACGTCAATGTTGCAAATTTTACCAACTCAAGTGTTTTTGCTTTATTGTTAATTTATATTGTAGTAACCATTTGCAAATTTTTTTCTATAAACTTCAGTATCATGTTATACAGATTCCTTTTTAGACCGGGAATTACGAGATGTACAAGCCGGCATGAAGAGCATTAGTCCCATTTTAATATCAGTATATTTAAAATTAAACAGAAGCATACACTTTCTGGTTGGCCGTAACTATAAACAATTTCACATAAATTTCCTTTAAGCATATTGTAGTGGAGTGTAAATTCACATTATAAATTATACTTTCCTAAATGATTAGCAATTATTAGTACCACACTGTTAAATTCAACTCAGAATAATGGTGTTAATAACATAAGGGGTGTTTCACATAAGTGTGCCAAAACGTTCACAATGCTTATTTTCATTTCAAGAAAAACGTTGTATTGTCACATTGCACATTGTCACACTGCAAATTGCGTAATAATTAAAATGTACCTTTTAAACTACCTACATAAGTATTATATGTACACAAACATTAAAACTGTTTAATATCAGTAAGGATTCCACGTGAGTTTGTTACCTTACCATGGCATAAGCCTCTCAAACAGAATTGGCGAGATATTCAGACCTTTGAAAATATTAAATAAAATATTTGTAATTACGTGGGAATGTAGAATTCGAGGTAATGTTTACATACAGTGTAGTGCACAATAACAGTTTTCCTGGAATTTTTGTGGTGTCTCGCGACAAAACATCAGAATTCGATACAGGGCTGTTACTTAAATGGTTTTAAAGTGTGTTGGAATAATTCAAGGCGCAGCCAGTAGAAGCAGACTATTCAAGTCACCAAATTGTGCCAAGTATCCCTACGTTTAAACGCAATTTTCAAGTTAACAGGCATTTAATTACAAAAACATCCACTCTAACAGCCCGCAGGACAATTTCACTTCAACGCTTTGTGTGTGTGTGTGTGTGTGTGTGTGTGTGCGTGTGTGTGTGCATTCACAATATGGCTACTAGCTGAGAAGAATGAATAGATCACATTTTTGAAAATCCTTCTTGCTTGCCTCACTTTTGTTAGAGGAACCTCTCCAAGGAAGACTTGGATCAATGACCGTCACTTAGGTACTAGATCATGGCGGTATATTCAGCTTTTGTCACCTGTTACAATGCAAATAAGCTTTGTATCTTGCCCAATTAAATTTTTCTATAATTTCCTACACCATTCCACATATTCTGTTTCTACTCATTTGTGAGGTGAAGGAGATCCAATAATTGCAGAATTTCTTGACATTATGTTTTTGTTTAAGGGTACAGTTCATTGAGCCAATCCAATATTCAAGGGTTCTTGACTCGGATGTCAATAATAATCTTCCAACAGTGCTCTGACATTATCATATTTTCATCTGATTTTGCTGTTGCCAACTGTCCTGTACAGTCGTCATTTTCGAGGGAATCTCTCCTCTTCTAATCGTCTGCAAACCTTTGATTATAATGGATTATGAATGATAAAGATCCCCAAATGCTTGATGAAGTCTTTCAAGGCATTCTCTCTCCAGTAAACCAACATTAGTCATAGAAAATCATAGCACAAAAATGTTCTTGCTTGAGATCCATCTTAGCACATGGCATAGCAACAACTCTGTGTACATACACAGAAGTGCTAATGCTGCACTTGTTAGGGCACACCCAAGCTTGCACACCTTACTTGCTGAATGTCGATGTAAAGCCATGAAGCTTTGGCTTACCAGAACTAATTATTGTCCATTCTGAAAATCTTCAGTGACACTTGTACATTTAAAACAAGTTGTCCATCAAAGCCTGACTTTTTAACTCAATAAGATCTTAATGACTTTATATAGGGTTTAAATTTGTCAAAATAAATCGCTGAGCATTTTAAAGTGCTGGCTTAGATTGGAATATACTTCCAGAAGTTTCATCAAAGTTCCAATAGTGATTTAAAGACTACTTCTCTAAGTAGAACTGTATAGTTTTTTGTAGTTATGTTTGTTCAGTAATAGAGGATCTTCAACATCCACAACAGCCAGAAGAGTACCAACTCTTTATAGACAGCTGTATCAAAAGACATTTAGAAGGGTACTTCTGCGTAATGGTAATGAATTACCATCAATGCCTCTGGCACATGCCACTGTTACGAATGAAATGAAAATCTGAAATTGCCATTACAAAGAAATTGGATACAACATATAACTGGAATATTGGAAAAATTGAAGTTATAGCTGGGTTTACAAGCTGTATGCATAATATTCCACCATTTCTTCAGTAAATGGGGCAGCAGCGATGGGAGGTCTCTCTAAATTAAAAAATGGCCCAACTGCTTGTGTGAGGGTGGTATGTCCCCCTCGCATTCAAGAGGTCCGAAGTTCAAATCTCATTTATGGTGTGTTACATGGTTAAGGTTTCCTCCAGCTTAAATTAAATTGAGCTTTATTTACGGAAGCTCTGTAACCATTATGGTTCTTAGCGTTCCATTCTATATTGGGTGTGGAAGATCGTAAATTGTGCTCAGAGGGCTCTTTATCAGGCTTCAGGTTCTTTTAAGCACCATAAATCTAAGACACGGGGCCACTGTATTTATTTATTTATTTATTTCTGAAGAAAGCCACGCTAGGGGTTCTAAGCCCAACGTGCTTGCTCTCCGTCGTGTTTGAACACGCAACCTAAGGTACTAGAGGTTAGCATGGTATCCCTAAACCACAGAGGACGACTTTTTCCCTTATCCTTATCCTGAGATGATGAATGCCTGATAACTCTAAGCTAAGCACCCTAAGCCATTTCTTTTTAAAAAGAATAGAAAGAAAAAAGGGGAGATTGAATGTGAATCCCCTTTTTCAGGACATAAGTATAATCAATAATACCATTACTGAATCCTGAATAAATGTATTTGCCTTTTCTACATATAAAAGTGGGACTAATGAAAAATTTTGTCAGAGCAATAGATAAAAGTTCTCTAGCCTTTACCAATCTGAGTGACTAATGATTACTACAGATTTAAAGGAAGGAATTGTTCTATGTCCACGAATAACATACCTAAAGGATGATGAATATTTTAAGAAACTATTACATCCACCAGTGAAGGATAAAGAAAAAAGTTTATAAATCATTAAAATGTACCCGCTGTGGTTTTCTTGGCAATAATAGTAAAATTAACATCTCATAGATAGCTATGGGATGCAACATATCCTTAAAATTTCAATTCTTGAACTCCTACCTAGACTTCTTCCCAGATAATCTACGGACTATCTCTGATGAGAATGATAAGTGTTTCCAACAGCAGATTTCTACTATGGAAAAGAGGTACCAAGGCAAATGGTGTTCTAATTTATCGACCATGAAGAGAGGACCTCCTGGAGGCAAAATATGACTGAAAATCATCATATTCAGCTGTTTAGATTAGCCACAATTTGGAGAATATTTATAATTTAGTGTGTTGTAGTTACAACTTCTTTTAAAACTTTAAACGTGTGCCACGAAAACACTCTGTCTAATGTAAAAACAAAATCTGAAAGCATATTTGAGTTCAGCATGATAAACACATTTAAGATGCCCTTAATTTAGTTCTTATAAACTGAAATTGAGTTACATTTATGGACTCTCTTTAACTACTGTGGTCCTTAGCATCCAAGTCTATACTGGGCGAGAAAGACCAATAATTTTGCTCAGACCCCTCTTTATCAGTCTTGAGGTTCTTTTACTTGCTGTAAATCTACGATATGGGACCACTGGTTTTACTTCCCTTCCGAAGAAAGCTATACTATAGATTTTTATGCCCGAAAAAAAAATCCATCACCCTCCGCTGAGATTGCACTGCAACCTCGGGAAGTAGAGGCTAGCATGGTAATCATTACACCACAGAGGACAATTTAGTTCTTGTGATGGCAAACAGCATTTCTTTGTGCACCAGTGTTATTTTAAAAACTGACAGTTTGCAAAGTTGAAGATAGGATTAATCCATTCGATTGAATTGAACGTATTTCCATAAGGTAGTAATGGTGTTGAACTTGTATGAAAAGCACAGCTTGCATATGCGCGCGTGTGTGTGCGCGTACTGAACAATAAAACTCTATGTACTTGCATTTGAACTCATTGGTGGCATTCAAAGTATCCATATCTCCTTTCGGACTGATTGACAGAAAAGTTAATACTAACTAAATAAATTTTAATTTTCGTTTTGTAACATTTCTCAATGTGAATAACGTGTCTTTCTCCATATCTGGGGTTCAGGCGCAATATCTTTTCATAAGAATTTGTCTTTAAAAGGGTAAGAATTAACAATTTTCACAAGGAAGTTTTTTGTTTTGAAGGGCTATAAGCAATGGTACCCTATTTAATCCCCAAAACCATTTTGAATTGATGACACTGACGCCATTTACTGTTATTGTTGATAAATGAAATCAAGCTCAGGTGAAAGTTTACATATGCTTCAGTAATAAATGTTTTTGTCTTGGAAGCTTTAACGCACATTTTCAAAAATAAATGCTGCACTTGGCCTGATACATCCTATGCGTATGTCTATGTAGTCCAGATATGATTGTTTTGCACCATACCATGGTGATGGATGAAAATTTATCTTCCATGGTATTTATAATTCAAACGTGTAGTGGAGATAGTAGTTTCATAAATACACGAAAGAAAGAAAGAAAGAAAGAAAGAAAGAAAGAAAGAAACAGAGAGAAAGGAGTAAATGATAAATAGTAACCCAATTGGTAAAGGATGCTTTTTGTTCAATATGTTTAATATCTCAGAACTTTGCTGGTTATGAGATTGTATGAATAATAGAAACAAGCTTTAGCTACCAATTATTCTTAGCAATTAAGACAAACTTTAAGATGAAAACTGGGTTTGGATTTCCATCGTGGTGGAAAATTTGAGAATCTGTCCCATTTTAAAAAGTAGAGGTTATGATCGTTTAAAAAAACATAACATTTTCCTAAACATATGAGGTTTCTGTCAAATAAATCTGGTAAACACATAAATGACAGTATAAACTGTGGTAAAAGGCGAAATCTTAAAACTCCGATGATCATAGGTAAAAGCATAGCCTACTCCCTGATCGTTGTTTGAGCCTTTGATGTAAATCAAATCCTTGTTGTCAAACTGATCTTTAATATTTAAAAAGGCCGCACGAATAATGGAAACTGGGGTCATCGACTGCAGCGTGGACTTAAACCCCAGATGGGTATGGGTCTCGGGTGCAACCATGAGGATAATTCAGTTTGCGAGTAAGGCGACTCCAACAACCGAAGGAGTAAACGAAAGGGAACACCAGGAGGGATGGTACCAAGGAGCGCGTTGAGTATTGACGATCCAACGAGACGTTAAAAAAAAAAGTAAAACATGGATGGTCAGGCAGGCTAGAAAGTCTGCAGGCATATCTATATGGGAGGCTAACGCGGCGATAAGAGCGCGGAGGCTCAGCAGTTCACACAATCAGGCCGATAACTAGACTTGTCGGAAAAGTGCCGACACTCATCCAGATACCACGGTGATGTGTAAAAATTAGTGTATCTAAAATCGATGTTGCACCGAAGAGTATACAATGCAACTGTAATCGAGTTTCGATTGGACCAGAGAGCAATAGCGTCTTAAAAGAATGGTCCGATCAGCACCCCAGAAGTGCCGCTTAAAACGTATAAAATATTAAGAAAACGTTCACACTTCACTTTTATAAACAATATATGTAGCTCAGCTAAGATTTGTATAAAAAAAGAAATCCTCAAAAATTAGTTTCGTATCCGAAAGGATGTTCTGGACCGAGATGTAAAAAGGGCGAAGGGAATGGCTTCTTCCTCCTCCTGCTAACGCAGACGCTTTTCTCGGCGGATAACTTAAAGCCGTTTTCGATACTCCAAGTGCAACGTGGTCAAGACAATTGCGAAGTGTGGTGCTGAGTACCGAGCCCTGCGGTATGCCGTTCTGTTTAATAAAAGCACGGGATAAAACCGACCCCATGCGTATCCGAAACACCTTACACTTCAGGAACTCCCGAATAAATAGGGGGAAGACGACCACGAATATCCTACTTGTGGAGGGTACTCCAGAAAGAGTCACGCGCTTTCTAGATGTCCAAAGAAGACTGCAACCGTCCGACTCTTCCTCAAAAATGCACCCATTATGTGCGTACATAAGCTGACCGTGGACCGGTAGCGATGGAAAACACAATGGACGTTCGACAGCAGTTTCTGAGACTCAGGCCACCATGTCAAACGCTAGTTTATTATGCGCTCCACCACCTTGCAGATGTAACTTGTGAGGGAGACCGGACAGCGATCCTTTCCAGGTTTTAATATTAGAATGATGGTGGCCTTGCGCCAAGTTAATGGAGAAGTAGCGGTTCGCCACACACGATTTTAGACCTCTGAGAAAAAATTTACCATCGGAAGAGATGTGCTACAGCATTACTTAATGAACGCTATCTGGTCCAGCAGTCGAGTTCCCATCGCAGGATAAAGCCTGCTCCAGTCCCTGCATGGTGAAAAGTTCGTTGTAACACTCGCGATTAAAAGATATAAGCGAGAGCTCCTGCGACTCAGTCCGGTTCTTAACAGACCGGAAGTTCGGGAGGTAATTAGGTGAGCCGCAAAGGCATTGCCCAGTGTCAGCAACATGAACCGGATTAAAACATGCTGTCATTATTTAACTTATGGCTGGGTACTGCAGACTGTGTCACTTTGCCCGGCACAAGACGAGGCTTATCCCATAATACGGAAGAAGGCCTGAAGCCTTCAAAATGCCTTCTTGCTAACCTGTAGCCTCGAACCTTGTCGCGCATTTGTTTATAGGTGGCCAGATTTTCAGTTATCGGGTGGCGTTGAAAGACCCGAAGTGCAACCCTACGGGTACGAACAGCCACCTGGCATTCGTCAGTCCAACAAGGGATCGGTAAACGTCTTGTGTGTGAAGACGACTGGAGGATAGAACGTTCGGCAGCGGAAAGGATGACAAAGTTCAAGTGGTCCACCACCACGTCTTTCAAAAGAGGGTAGAAGTATCCCAATTCGCCGTTTGGTACATGGGACGCTGGAGCATACATCCCGATTACACCAAACAATCTTCTGATGCTGGAGTTAGTCATGTTTTGGAGAGAGCGCTAAACGGACTTCTTTACGAATAAAATCGAGTAGTCTTCTGCACAGAGGACGCCATATTGGACGTATAGATAGCATTGTGGAACCTATTATAGCAGTGTATTTTAATGGAAATTGAGGTCAAATCATGGGAATACATTATATGGTTGCAATAACATCCAAGGACCTGAGAACACCATATAGATGACAAAGTAGAGAATCAGTTTTGTACATGGGGATTTGATTTTTTTTTAACTAATCAATCATATTTTTTCACCTGCTTCCAATTCAGCCCTCAAAATTCGATAGAGTAGACATTATCTAAATGCAGATGCACTATTTTCGAATCCTTCAGTCGTACCAAGCTTTAGTTTCTTTATTAATTGTTTACATTAAAAGCTCTCTGTTAATTTGCACAACGTTTACTGTTCGTTATAATTTTTGAGGCAATAGTTAGTTTTGAATTGCATATAAACCAACTACACGCGACCATTTTACTAAAATAACCAACTCTCAATGGATCTGCGGGTGTTGGGATTAGAACGAACATGCTAAAAGTTTTTCCAGTTACATGCTTGGAGCTTGCGATTAGAAAGAGCTTTAGCGACTGTTTCATATCACGACCGCCTAGGAATTTTTTCACATGACCGATGGATATCAACTGGTTTTATTTCGTAATGAGAAAAGTTGGAAGCTGCTTTCATCTTTGTTTACAGATATTAAATGTTTAAATACCAGGATTTAAGCTTAATGATCTCTGTACTAATTATTTCATTTTTTTCAAGTTTATTACGCTTTGGGAGCATAAAATAACCATATCAACCACAAAAGGGCAGTTTTTGTACCTTATTCTCCAGTTGCTTTAGTAAATTTAAATTGAGTTTTATTTATGGACGTTCTTTTAACTACTGTGGTCCTTAGCGTCCCATTCTATATTGGGCGTGAAAGATCGGCAATTTAGCTCAGAGCCCTCTTTATCAGGCTTGAGGTTCTTTTTACGTGCCGTAAATCTACGAAACGTGATCACTGGCTTTACTTCCCTTCCGAAGCCATGCTTAGGATTTTTACGCCCGAAAAAATCCATTGCCCTCCGCCGGGTTTAAACCCCGACCTCAGGAACTAGAGGCTAGCATGGTAACCACTACACCACGAAGGACGACGTTGCTTTGGTAGATCATTGATTTTATGTATATATGAAGTTGTGCTTAGTATAGCATATTGGGGTAGAGCAAGACATGTCTGTTTAAACCAGGAGGTTGTTGAACCATAGCATGTTGCACAAAAACTTTGAGTTATAAATTTTAATATCCATCATAATATATTTGATTTTATTTCAACATTTTGAAGTTCCTTTAGAAGATTGCATCACCAAATATATTACTAGTTGATTTAAAATCTATTAACACAGCCAAGGTATCTGCATTTTTGTTAAATACTTCTTTAATTTCTTGACTAAGCAGCTTAACCTGCTCATTTGCTGAAAAAGTTTTCCTAAATCCTGCTTGACATTATAACAAATTGTTTCATTTTATGAGCCGATTGGATTGTGAAGTGGAGGAGATTTGGCACCGATCCAGGAATGAGGATATTGTACCTACATCCCATGAGGGTGCCCCCAGGAAGGGGGGATGTGGTGAAGGGAGACACCGGGCGGCCGGAACCAGCAGTGACGGCACAACAATGTTTCCTGATTGAGACACCCCGGCAGCCGGATAGGCAGAACTTCCCCCAAGGGGCAGTTTTTATATCCTACCAATCAGCCGAAGGCCGAGAGATGGACCAAGTTCACAGAGACCATCCTTTTTCCTGTCACGCTGCACCGAAACAACACCAACATTTCCAACCCAAATAGACTACAGGAGGTGAGGAATGAAATGATCAATGTAACAAAATAGAGGGATGAAAGAAACCACTCTAGCATTCGCCTGACGAACTAGGAAAACCCCCGAAAAAACCCATAGGTCAGTGAGGACTATCGCCAGGAATCTCCCAAATGCAGTTCACAGACGTTACCGCCTGAGCCATTCCAGTCGGTTTGGAACCAATTTAATCATGTAGAAATCATTCTTACCTTAAGTTTCGCCAAATTACTAGCAAAGTGAAATGGATCTATGGTTATTAATATTTTATGGTGATTTATTTGATTTTAAGATTGGATTAATAACAGATTTCTTCCAGTTTGCAGGCACTGAAATTCTCCAAACATTATTGTAACATTTGAATAATGTATTTTTGATCTAAATGCCCAAATGTTGACAAATTCAATATGAATGTAATCAGGGGCAGGTGCTTTATTCTTCTGAAGATTTATTTATAGCAGAATCAAGTTCTGGTAGAGAGAATTCTTGATAAAATATTTCATCAGTTGTAATCAAGTAGGAAGTTTGACTCATTATAACAACCTTGATGTCCTTTGTTTTTTTTCAATCTTTGTATATTCTTTGGGTAATTTTAATGACGTAAAGTTTGTATTAAAAGCAGCAGCTTCTTTAGTTAAATCTGTATCTTTATGACGGTTTCAGATTATTTTGTTAATTAATTGCTACATGTTTTGTATAGTTTGTTGCCATGTTTACAAAAGACTATACTTTCAATCAATTTGTTTAAAAATTTTCTTTTAGCATTGATTATATTTCTTTTAAAAGATGCTGTTTTCTTTTTCCAAAAAGTATGTTGTCACTATCTTTTTGTGATCTCACCTTTTCTCCTTCCTGTTCTTGATCATTGTTTGTTTTTTTTTCTAATTTTTTAGAGCAAAAGGATTCACACACCTGAACTTTGTCTCTAGGTATGCATTTTTTGCTGCTTTATTTTATAGTAGACGAAGTTCATTATTAAATTTATCTGAAGGATAATTACCAACTTTAATTATATCAGGTAACTACTTTTCAAATTCTTGCTCATATTTTGCTAAATTCCTTTGTTTTTGCTTTACCTTGTATTCTGTTTAATTCGATAAAAGCTATACCTGCCCATACTTTCCAATACCTCTCTAGCTGTTCCTTAATCTATATCCAATGATGCCAAAAATATATCTGGATTATATATGGAACCTGCATTATGTATAGAAAAACGATTTGATCACTGTTGAAAATTAAGTCTAAGTTGCTTTATTCACCCATTCTTCTATTAATCTACCTGCAGCATTTGAATTTTTATATCCCCAAGAATTCGAGTGAGCATTAAATTCACCAATAACTGTACATTTATTTGTTATTTGAAAAAAGCTTGTCTGGTATGTTTTTAGGATGGTTATATATAAAGTATATTCAAAAGTGTTCATCACATTTTCATAGATCCATATATACTATTTCAACCTTATCTTGAAACTTGAAAATAAATTTATTTTCACACCTATTAATATCCCATTAGCTAATCTTTGTTTGGTAGCAGATGTTGTATACTCTCTTATTTTGTGATAATTCTGTTGATCATCAGCTAATTAGATTCCATAATTCCAAAGATGTCAATATTATTGTAATGAAGACATCCTTTTCTCTTAGCATTACAATAATATTGACATCTTTGGAATTATGGAATCTAATTACTGATATATTTATATTCTGAGTACTTAACATTCTTCAATGGAATTCAACATTGAAACTACTCTAGATGTCAGCTAGCTTAACAAAATGCTGAAACTAGTTATTCAACATTTTGAGAGGAATGTACAAGTCACTCACTATGCTCTTCAATAGAGACAAATATTTTGTTGCTACCTATCACTTCTAAAATAATCTCGTAAAACTAATCAATTCGTTATTTACTCTGTTTGATCAATTGGAATACTTACATATAAGACCAGATCATTATGGGTTGCACTACATTTAAATTGTTTGCTTAGCAGAGAAACTTCAGAAATTCATGCTTTTGGAAGAGACATTATACAAATAAGGTGCATCATATTCCCGCTGTGTTTGAGTGGTTGAATGTTATGTTTTGGTTATATTTACTTGTTTCACCAGCAACATAATACAATTTCAGTCATTAAAACACCACTGAGGTAATGCTTTTATTTATGAATTTAAATTCTTCATATCTTGGCATCTCTTCTGTTTAAGTGCAAGGATGAGTCAAAATATATCTACATTTTCACTATAACACAGCCCAAAATTTGTCATAATGCCCTCTGCACATGCATGTTTTAAGCTGGTACAAATGTGGCCACATATGCAGAATTTGAGCACCTTATGTTATCCTTCTGGCTATTACACTGTCAACATGTCCGCTTTGCTAGCTGTTTGCACCAAGGATAAACATCAAGTAGCCATACAATTTTTCTGGTTGGAGGGAGGGAACGGGGGTGAAATTCCTTTTAGACTTTTATTGCAATACAGCGACAGAGCTTTATCATGTAAAAGTGTTTAAAAACGGCCAGACGAGTGTGAACCACAAAGATGAACACGACACCCACCAACCTCTAACACAAATGTCAGATTCAAGCTTGAGAAATGTGCTGGCAGATAAGCACATTACCATCGATTCCTCTCTGAATATCAGTCATGGTTCTGCCCATTAAATAATGCACAACGAACTTGCTGTCCTTAAAATCTGTGGTTGATGGGTACCAAGGCAGTTTATGCATGACACAAGCTCAAAGATGTTGACATTAGCCAAAGCTTCCAATTGCTTCAACAAGGAAAATGACACAGTTTTGAACAGAAATGTCACAGTTTGTGAAACATGGGTCCACACTATGAGCCATGAAAACCAAAACCATAAAATATAAACACCCAGGATCTCCAACAGAAAAAAATTTCAGATTGAACCTTTGGTGGAAAAGAAAATACAGAGTGAGCCAAAGGGCTCTGAACCACCTGTGTGGTGTTTTTCCTGTCTGCAACCTCGGTGCTAGTTGCCATCTGCCACTATCATAGAAAGGCACGGATGAAATCATACAACATTTTTAAAACAGTTTTAAAGGCTTTACTTACCAACTTTACGAAAGGAAATGCTGAAACTGGCCACCGCTGTTGTCCATACATTTTTAGCCTCTTTAGGAAGCTATCCATCACTTGCCGTAGTTCAAATTGAGAAATTTTCAGCGGATAATTTGCTTTAATTGTTCCAGAGCTGTGGGTTTGCTTTGTATACCTCACGTTTTAAGTCACCCCGGAGGGGTATTTTATGAAAATAATACAGGCTGCACTGTGTTTTTCCACTGGGTATGTGGAAATATGATGAAAACATGATAACGTGCTGCTGCTATAAATAAAGTCATGCCTGTTGTGATTTTGCTGTGCAGTGTGAAATGTAGTATTCAGTTGACAGTAATGTGATGTAGTTCAGTTATTAGAAGTCATTTATTATTTTGTCCTGTATTTAGTCACAAAGTTAATTACAGCTCAATATATGTTTTTTACTGCACAGCATGTATTTACTTATGATTTGTATGTGTTAACATGGTCAGCTTGCCAAGTGAAAGTACGATTTGCAGAAAATTTCCAGGGATAAACGTTACAGGCCGTACCACAATCCATGAACTTTACAGTAAATTTCAGGCCACAGGAAGCATTCAGGCTAAGAAATCTAAAAGACGGCATTTGGTTCTTACCGAAGAAACATTAGACAACATCGGTCATGATGGATAGTTTCATAAAGAGGTGCCAAAAATGTATGGACGACAGTGGTCAGTTTCAGCATCTCCTTTTGTAAAGTTGGTAAGTAAAGCCTTTAAAAGTAGTTTTAAAAATGTTGTATGGTTTCATCCGCGCCTTACTATGATAGCAGCAGACAGCAACAAGCACCAAGGACATGGACAGGAAAACCATTGTGTAGGTGGTTCAGTGTCTTTTGGCTCACTCTGTACTAACTGCATTTTGGGATGCACAAGGATGTATTCCATGGAGGATTAGTAGAAGAAGAAACTACTATTAACACCGCAAATTATAGTGAATTGTTGGACCAAGAAGCTCAAGTCGGCAAGTTGCAACAAATGCCAAGGTCTATTGTCACAGAAGGTGTTGCATGACAATGCCTGCCCACAAGATCACAAACTGTTCTAAGCCATGCAAAAGTGGCTTTACTAACAGCCAAAAACCCTATTCTAGGAAGAACTACACAATCTTCTGGACCACTTAGCCAAGTGCATTGCAAAGCTTGGAGACCACAAAAATATTACATACACACTGAACCGCTAACTTTACATAAATTTGGTGTTAAAGAAAAACCTCAGATAACTTTTTACTCCCTCTTGTATATATATATATATATATATATATATATATATGTATGTATTAACTACTAAAATCTAGAAATTAAAATTTAAAAACCAATTTTAATATTTTCAAATGTATGGGAAGTACAAGACATAGGATAGGTTTGCAAAATATAGTACATACTATATAGGATCAACAGCAGAAGTATTATACAAACTTCAAAACGACATCAAATAACATGCAAAGTACTAAAGTTTATATAACAGAAATAGATGTACAATACAACTTTCCATTACCCTTTAATTTTATTCCTATTTACATGGATTAATGATCATGACCAGAAGACTTCTTTGGAGTTGCTAACAATTTTACAATGGTTTCTAAAATAAAATAAAGTCAACTTGTTTTCTTGCCCAGTTAAATTTGGTAGTGTACTTTGAACACAACCTACACACACTAATTTCACTTCTTCTATCTCTCACTTTCTCCACAGATTATAGCTATCTAGATAAAACTGTCTTTCTGAAGAATCATTTTAGATCACCAACCCATCACTACTGTTCTCTCTCAAAAATATTAATAATACTGCTATAAAACATTTTAGATAACTTCATAGCCTAAATGCAGTTTCATTAGCTCAGGATATTTAAAAACCAAAGATGTACAAGATATTGGTAATGTGAGAGTTAACCTCATATTCTCACCTTACATATATCATGAAAGAATGCCCCTTAGTAAAGAATTCCCTTAACCAGTTTTGAACTCATTAGTAAAATATATCTTTTATTTTCATGGGTCAGTAAAATTATAGTATTTACACTTTTACACAGGACTAATTTCTCTTTAAAGTACATAAAGCTGTAAAATCTGCTAATATATTTCACTCATGTACTCCATTTATACCTCTTGTATTAAGTTATGTATTTTCAAATATGATAACTGGGTCACCTTTAGTTGTTTCTGTACATTTACATGCTACTCTTTCCATAATGAATCAATTTACAAAATAACAAAATCACAACCACCCAAAGAACCTCTTTGGAAATCACATTTGAGAGCTTATTTCTGCCCTTAGGATTTAATTTCTCACTTTCAATAACGACAGCTGAGGAAACCACTACATGAAAACACATTTTTGTGTTAATCATGCTATTAACAGTTAAACTTAAAACCTAGGTGAAATCTCTACTTGAATAAAAGCATTAAACTACACTCTTTTCTGCCCTTATAAGAGAAATTGTGGCTTCTCAGATTGGATAGGCTAGTAAAGCTTCTCTTGGAAATATTTCATTCATGTGACCTCTTGTCCAAAGTGCTAATGACCTAGTATTGAACATCCTTAAACAAAAATCATCATGAAAAATTTTCTGGCTTTTCAAATTTAAGAAACAAGTAAACTCTTCTTGCAAACATTTCATTCATGTAGCCTTTTGACCTCATGAATGAGCTGAGTCTTTTCAAATTTAATAGACAAGTAAAACTCTTCTTGCAAAATTTTGATTCACGTGGCTTTTTGTCCACGTGAATCAAATTTTGCTTTTTCAAATCACATACTCCAGTAAAGCTCCTCTTGCAAACAATGCATTTCTGTCACCTTTTGCCCTCATGAATTAACTTGGGTGATAATTGGGCAAAGGTCTTACTGTAAAAAATATATTCATGTGGGTTTTTTACCCTCATGAATTAAACTGTGTTGTTTCAAGTATCCTAAGTGAGTAAAACTCTTCTTGCAAATATTACATTCATGTGGCTTTTTACTCTCATGAATCAACTTGTGTCTTTTCAAATGTGATACCCGAGTAAAGCTCTTGTTGCAAACATTACATTCATGTGGCCTCTTACTCTCATGAATCAACTTGTGTATTTTCAAATATGATAGCAGAGTAAAGCTCTTGTTGCATACATCACATGCATGTGATCTTTTGCCCTCATGAATCAACTTGTGTCTTTTCAAATTTGATAGCACAGCGAAGCTCTTTTTGCATATATTACATGCATGTGGTCTTTTGCCCTCATGAAGGAAATTGTGTTTTTTCAGATCTCCTAATCGAGTAAAACTCTTCTTGCAAACATTACATTCATGTGGCTTTATGCCCTCATGAATCAAAATGTGTGCTTTCAAATGTGATAGCATAATATAGCTCTTGTTACAAATATTACATTCATATGGCTTTTTGCCCTCATGAAACAAAAGATGTTTTTTCAAGTATCCTAAGTGAGTGAAGCTCTTGTTGCAAACATTACATCCATGTAGCTTTCTACTCTCATGAATCAACTTATGTGTTTTCAAATATGATAGCTGAGTAACGCTCTTGTTGCAAATATTACATTTATGTGACTTTTTACTCTCATGAATCACCTTGTGCCTTTTCAAATTTGATAGCTGAGCAAAACTCTTATTACAAACATTACATGTATGTGTCGTTTTACTCTCGTCAATAATACTGTGTGCTTTTAAAGTTGATAACTGAGTAAAACGCTTCTTGCAAACATTATGTGCATAAGCCTTTTTACCCTCATGAATCAATTTGTGTATTTTCAAACCTGATAGCCGAGTAAAGTTTTTGTTGCAAACATTACATTTATGTGGCTCTTGTTTACCCTCATGAAGTACATTGTGTGCTCCCAAACTTGACAGAGTAAAGCTCTTGTTGTAAACTTTACAATTATGTGGCCTTTTGTGCTCATGAATCAACTTGTGTCTTTTCAAAGTTTGAAGCAGAGTAAAACTTTTCTGGCAAATATCACATTTGTGTACCTTTTTGTCTTCATAAGAAAGATTATTCAATTTCAATACTTTCCTACAATTTTCATGCAATATTCCTGTATGATTATTCAATAATTCATTTTTTGAGTATAAGATTGAAATTGAAGTTTTGCAGCTTTCACGCTTTTTGGATCTGGGTGAAAAAGGATTTTTATCTATCATAGGTGACTCCATAACTTCTGCATTAAGAGTTTCTGGCCAAAATGCATCCACAGATAATCTGAAAATTTCAAAGAAATGTCATTATTAATCTGAGAAATGAAGGTGGAGGGAATATATGAGATAATATTGGTATTCGGTTAATAAATGGAAAAATTATCCCAATTTTCTTTAGATGTATAAATAAGCAATTTGCTCATAAGGAAGGTACATCATGCATTATTTAATTTTGATTAAGATTTCAATTTCATTCAAAAGTTGTGCTTTCAACTGCATATTAGTTTTTAATTTTGGAAGTTCTTGAATTCCTAAAAAATTGAAATCTTTACTTTATACAGCTTTTGAGGCCATTTATAAAAAGTATAAAATCAGTGTGTACCACTGGTATGAGCAATAGAACTAATTCATCCACCACTATAAGCAGGCAGCAGTCACTCTCTGCCCAGGTTTTGTACCATCACATCACTCAGCTTGTATATGGCATTTGACTGAAGAAGAGGAGAGTTTTATACATTGTTTATGATTTTATTATAGAGAGAACTTTGAAATACTAGATAGGATCCTGAATTTAAATGATAATCTGTTACAACAATGTTTAAAATACCAAGAAAGAAGCCTACAATGTACATGGATAAGCGATATAATAACTTACAAAATAATGGCCTGAGGAAAAGGATAAAAACAAATAATAAAGGTTTTTGGAAAGGCATCAAAAGAAGGTATGAAAATATGAAGATACAAAAATTGTTCAGTCAACAAACAGAGTAGAGGTCATTAGTATTCTTTATTTCAATGAGAAACAGTTGGGATAGAGAGAGGCATACACAAAATGCCAATAAAGAAGAAAGAAGGCAGATAGAATGGCTAAGAGCAGGTCTATGGAGATTCACAAATGGATGTTGGGGGGATGAGAAGATGAACAACACTCAGTATTTGAATGCAGCAACATTGAGATTTGGAGATAAGAAAGTTATAGTTAAGAACGAAAAGGAAAATTGACAAACAAAATTTTAAACAAAACTGTAAGAAAATAGGGTAATATTTAGAAAAATAAAGAATTGGAAATGGACTGTTAAATGAGGAAAGAAACAATAATTTCATAAATAGCATAGAATCAAACATATTACAGAAGAAATTATCATTGGTTTAAAATTAAGGGAAGAAGACAGAACCAACACAGGTACATTTTCCTTTGTTGATTCCATTCTATTGAAGAATGGACTGAATTGCCTGTAGTAGCCTTTCTAGGCTATCCTCTGTCCGAGAGGAAATTTAAGAAAAATCTGAACAGAATAAATGTTGGATAATTAACTATAAAGGCTACTTACATGTATGTTTGAAAATTTATAAACTTGTGAATGTTAGTGGTAAACACTATACTGACTGGATAGGTAATTAGTAAATGGAAATATTAAAATAAATTATCATTTCAAAAGTTTTAGCTCTATTGTTACAAAATCATAAATTCATAGCTACAACAATATGACTTTTAGATCGAAGAGTTTTATTCACATTATTGTTTGTGCATTAATTGTTTTGTAATATTATTTTGTATTTACTGTAAATGGATAATACCCATACATACATAACATAAGATGGGTTGTCCACTTCAACAATGGCCAGGGCTGATTTCAGGTGAGCAATCCAATATATGCAACATCCTAGTGCTTCAATCATAATTTATTATCTTATTCTTTATGTGATTAACCAGGTTCTTAAGTCCACGCGGGGTAGTTTTGGGATCCACACTTGCACTTTCCCCAGAAACACCTTTATTAAGTAAATCCTACTTAAATTATTTGATATGTTGAAGTTATTAAACAGCCCAATAAATAGCAAGTTTTTCCTGAAATGGCACTTTCAAAGGAATAATTTGCTATATGAGCTTATTTGAGTCAACTCTCTAGTTCTTCCGTGTATTAGTGATATCCTCTCCTTGAAAAATTAAGTGGAAATTGCTATCATTTTGTCTTTATATTATGAGTAAAATATATTTGGTGCCATTATCACATACTAAATAAAAGCACATGAACACTAAACTATACAATGTAAGCTTCGGCTTTGGGGCAACACAACCATGGATGCACAAAGAACACTAATTCAGATGCTTTTACTGATACCTTACAGGTTATGAAATGCCCATTTTCTTAAATGATGCTACATTCTGCTTAAGGTTGAAGACAAAAACATACTTTTATTCTTATGTAGTTGCACACATTTTAGTGTGTAAACAGGACTGGTTACAGATCTTGCATGCACGTTACTATATTATTGTTACATAAAGCTTCTGGAAGAAGGTAACTGTTTAGTTTGAAAACAATTCTCTTTTTGGTGTTGAAATATTAAAACTTTTGTTCTCTATTTCATGATGACAGGACCTTTTAAGGAATAGAATTCAATTTTCCTGCTGTTTAATTAATGCAGGAAGATTTGACTCAAGAATTATGGTGAAACTGTAAGAGTTAAAACAAAAATTGAAGAAAAAGAAAAACGAATACGTTAACACATACAATATATGAGGAAACATTTAAAACTATAAACCTTAAAACTTTTAAAACTGTAACCGTATAGATGACTGCTGTTCATTAATTACAATCTCATGACAAGGAATACCAGGAATATTCAAATGGAGATGGAAACCTGTTTCAACACCACCTACAAGGTTAATTCACATTATAGTGTGTTATACTGTTATTCACGAGTATGTAACACAGGTGTTTTAGAGTGGAATGTCCGGTGTGGTGGACAGTGCATGGGACAGGTTTATACATAATATAGGCTGAGCCATAAAAACACTCTGTTAAATTTAATTTTATTTATGGACGCCCCTTAACTGCTGTGGTCCTTAGTGTCCCATTCTATATTGGGCGTGAAAGACTGGTAATTTTGCTCAGAGGCCTCTCCATCAGGCTTGAGGTTCTTTTACATGCCATAAATCCATGACACAGGACACTGACTTTACTTTCCTTTTAAAGGAAGCCATGCTAAGCATTTTTATGCCCCCCAAAAAAACACTGTATTATTCATTTCTGGCTGTAAGTAGTGGTACCAGCAGAGGTAGCTTTAATATTAAAATTATTATCAGCTACCCCCAATAAAACAGTGTCTGTAACTGCTACTAAGATAGTAAGTTGTGGACATTTGAGTGTAAGTATTTCATATGGAGAGACTGTGTAAACACCATTTTGGTGAGCATTACAGCTATGTCTGATATTTTTAGAATCTATTCTGTAAATGATGTGAACAAAAGCACAGATCTACACTAACACAATTTTTCATAATAAAAACTCTGATATCACGTATGCCTCATGAGGAAATTCAAACTTTTTGGAATGAATAACAATCCAGCCACTTGGAAAAATTTGAAGATATAAGAGAAGAAGAAATAAAGCTATAAAGTAAGTTGTAATATTCTGATCAAGAAGACTTACCTAGATGACTCTGCTGATTCCAACTCTTGTGTGTTCCCATCCTGTAACAAAATAACTTATTTTTTAAATTTTACTTGGATAAACTTGCAGCATTTTCTCTGGTTGCTTTCCACATAGCACAATAAACTACTTTTTTTAAAGAAGTATTCAGTAGTGAAACTCCTCTTAGCAAAATTTGTCACTGGTCAACAGAATTTTTTTCACACAATACAAAAAATAAATGAATACTGACTTCAATGCAGTGTTTTGTCCTAAATTTAGATATGTAATCAGTATTTTCCCATTAGGCCTAGTTGTTTTTTTTTGTATGTGTGTCAGTCATTTTTGTATCATATGCTTCTCTATATTAGGCTTTCTTTGTTATTACTTTTATAAATTATAAGATAGTAATCTTAATCAGAATAAGTTGGTAACACAACAGACCGATTCATGTTGAAACTCTCTCACTCTCTGCGTAGACTTATCAATTTTCTAGCATGTTTAAATATTGTACTGTTATAGTAAGCAAATGACTTATTGAAACTGTAATTATTGTTATATTAAGTTTACAAAGATTTCAATATGCCAAAGAGTGTTTGAATTTGCTACCAGTTTGTGTGGTGAACTAACTTTCAACCGTCAGAGGCAACATTTCACATTTCTTGTGAACTTTATTTTGGGAGATAAACTAGTGATTTTGATAAAGAATGGACCCTAAATATAAGCTGTGTATCAAGTACTTAGATCCTCACTGGATGGAAAAATGGTACACATCATATGTGATTTGCAGTTTCTATGATTTTGAGGGAATGGAAGAATAATTCAGCCGATTGCTATTTCTGCTTAACTAACATGAAAAGAATCACATCCAAAACAAAACGCGCAGTTTATTATCCGAATTTGGCATTTCCAATGAGACATGTTCCACATAGTGAAGAATATCCTGTACTGTCCAAAACTTGGGACTTTACATGAGAACTCTGACTCAATTCATACTGAAAAACAAAGAAATGAGAGAAGTGATCCTATGAGGGTTACTTGTAAAGTTTTGAGAAAGAACATATTAAAATTTTAGAACTGATAACTCATTTTTTCAAAGTATTCTCCATTGCATTCTATACAAAGTCTCATCCTTTCAAACCACTTTTTAAATGAAGAAAGTCACTCTTCTTTGGAGGAAGTGCAAGTATATTCTTCATAAGCAACTACTACAGCTTCAGGCAATTCAAATCGTTTATCTCAAATTTTATTTTGAGGGATAGAAAAAAGTCACATGGGGCCAGATTTAAACTGCAGGCAGAATGGGACAAACATTTGACTCCTGCAGAAATTGGGTTGTTTTTAGTGCAGAATGGGCAGAGGTGTTATGATGTTTCTAAATTCCACGCAGGCCAGACTTAAGACATTCTGTTCACACTTCACTGAAGATTTGTGCAGACATTTTGTGATGTACCATCTGGCAGTGACACATTTCTGTCCCTCAAGAGGGATTGTCACAATATGTCCACTAGCTGAGAAGAACAAAAGATCAACACTTCTTTGCCAACACGTCTTGCTCACCTCACTTTTGTTAGCGGATCCTCTTCAGGGAAGATGCAGATCTATGACTGTGGCTTAGTTTCTGGATCATACTGTTATAATACAACTTCTGTCACCTCTTAAAATGTTAAATGTTTTGGGGTCTCCCCCACTTAAATTTGTATATCATTTCTTGGAACCATTGCACATGTGCTGTTTCCACTCATTTGTGAGATGAAGGGGGATCCAAAAACCGCAGAGCTTCCTGACATTAACTTTTTGTTTAAGGGTGCTGTTCACTATGTCAATCCAATATTCAGGGCTTCCTGAATCTCATATGTGCAATAATGATCTTCCAACAAGTGCTCTGCTCATATTTTCATCTGTTTTTGCTGTTGCCAACACCTACACAGTCTTCATCTTCGACGGAATCCCTTCTTCTTCTAATCCTCTGCAAACCATCTATGTATTATGGATCAAAGAACAAAGATCCCCAATGCTCCATGCAATCTTTCAAGGCATTTTATCTTCCTAAATCAAATTTAAAGTCACAGAAAATGATAGCACAGAAATACTGTTGCTTGAAATCAAATCTAGTGTATGGCATAGCAACAACTGTGTGCATATACACTGGAGTGCCAATGCTGCACATTTCTGGAGCGCACTCAAGCTTACATGTTAATTGCTGAACTTCAATCTAAAGCCAGGAAGACCTGCTTTGGCTTGCCAGAACTAATAGTACCCATTCTCAAAACCTTCAGAGTGACACTGTTACATTTGAAGCAAGTTGTTCATTAGAACCTCACTTTTTAACTCAATATGTTAACGATCTTTTCAAAGACTACTTCTCTAAAGAGGACTGAATAGTTTTTTGTAATAATGTCTGATCAGTAATAGAAGTTCAACATCCACAATACCCAAATAAGTGACAATTCTTTATAGACACATCAAAAGTCAGTTTGAAGGCTGTACTCCTGTGTAATGGTAATGTATTGTCGTCAATACCTCTGGCACATGACAAAAATGTTGCCATTCCAAGAAAATCAGATACAATATATAACTGGAATATTTGTGGAAAATTGAGCTTATAAGTTTATTACTAGGTTTGCCAATTGGATACACTATATTCTGATATTTCTTGAGTAAATGGGACAGTGGGGATAAGAAGTCTCTCTATATTCAGAAAAAAAAAAATCCCCATGGTGTGGGGATAGTGTGTCTGCCTCACATTCAAGAGGTACAATGTTCAAATCTCATTTAGGATGTGTTGCACGGCTAAGAGTTTTTCTATTTTTTTTTTCCATTATCCTGAAAAGATGAATATTGGGTACCTCTAATGACCACAGGCTTATTTTGTTTGTTTGTTTTTTTAAAGGGGTGCCTAAATATGAATCCCCTATTTCTGGGCATAAAAATAGTCAATAATGCCATTAATGAATCTTGAAAAAAGTGTATTTTGCTTTGCTACATACAAAACTGGAACTAATGAAAAATGTTGTCAAAGCAATAGCTAAACGTTCTCTTGCATTTACCTATCTGAAATGCAAATTTCCCAAAATTAGCGACTAATGCACTAATGATTAGTGCAGAATTAATGGATGGAATTTTTCTATAGCCATGAATAACATATTTAATGGAGGATGAACGTTTTGAGAAACTATTAAATCCACCAGGGAAGAAGAAAAAAAAAAACCATAGCAGAGATCATTAAAATACATCTGTTGTGGTTTTCTTGGCAATAATAGTAGTAAAACAGAGATCTTGTAAATTCATACACAGCTATGAGATGCAACATATCCTTAAAAATTCACTTCTTAAACTCCAACCTAGACTTCCTACCAGATAATCTAGGGACTATCTCCGACAAGCATGGTGAGTGTTTCCGACAGTAGATATCTACTATGGAAAACAGGTACCATGGCAAATGGTGTCCTAGTATGCATGAAGAGAAACATGCTGGAGGCAAAATATGACTGAAATTCATGGTATTCAGCATTTTAGATTAGCCAAAATTTGGAGTATATTCATCATTTAATATTTTGTAATTACTAATTCTTTTAAAACTATTAAATGTGTGCCACAAAAACACTCTGTCTAGCAGAAAAACTAACTCTGAAAGCATATTTGAACTCAGCATGATACAGACATTTAGATTCTGTTAATTTAGTTCCTGTGAAACTAAAAACCTTTTCTTTGTAAACCAGTTTTACATTAAAAACTGACACTTTACAGTTCAGGATAGTTAGGATTAACCCATTTGAGTGATATGAACTTGCTCCCATAAGGTAATAATGGTATTTTACTCACATGACAAGCCCAGTTTGCAAATGTGCGTTAAACAATAAAACTTTTGCATTTTAACTCATTGGTGGCACTCAAAGAATCTCCATATCTCTTTAAAGGACCGATGGGGAGAAAAACTAATACCAACTACACAAATTTTAAAACATATCTCAAAACAAATAGCATTGCATGCTCCATACCTGGGCTACAGATGCAATATCTTTTCATATCATTTTCCTTGAAAGAGTATGAATTAACAAAATTGTTTGCTGAGGAAGTTGTTTGTTTTGAACAGCTGTAACTAATGGTTTTTTATTTGATCACCACTACCATTTTGAATTTTAAAGAGATATGCCACTCATGCCACTTCCAGTTATTGCTGATAGATTAACTCAAGCTCAAGTTAAATTCACACATGCTTCAGTTATAAATAGTTCTGTCTCAGAAACTCTAATGCATATTTTCATAAATAAATGTAACATTTTCTCTATATTTATCTCCACATAGCCCACATACGATTGTTTTGCACCATACTATGATGGTGAATGAAAATTTGACTTGCATGGTGCTTCCAATTCAAACATTTGGTAGTGATAGTAGATCCATAAATACAGGAGGGAGAGAGAGTGAGAGACGGAGAGAGCAAGAAAGAGAGAGAGAACTGAAGGAACAACTCATGTTCACTGTCATCTTTGTCTTAAATAATAATGTTAAAAGTAATTATAAGTAGTAACTAAAAACTACTTATAAAAGAATGAGTGATTGTCATAAAGTATTACATTTTTGAAAGTAGTAATATTCAGGATCGAATTTTTAATTTTTCTCTTCATTTTAAACAATATCTCACATGTACAAGCCATTATGTTTATGTACTTTTTTTTTTCCTTAACCACATTCAGCTTAATTTCACACTGCACTAATTTTGGATAAAGATAGGTGTTACAAATGTCCAAAAGAATTACAACAACATAAGGAAGCAAATATGTTATGAGTAAATAAACTAGGTATACGATATTCGGAATGA
Source organism: Deroplatys truncata (assembly GCA_030765065.1). NCBI lineage: Eukaryota > Metazoa > Arthropoda > Insecta > Mantodea > Mantidae > Deroplatys > Deroplatys truncata. The sequence goes on along the minus strand of CM060987.1, from coordinate 176,952,183 downwards.
ATACCTTTTATGAATTTAAAGAATAGCATGTTTTTAGAGAAACTGCCATCAAAAACTACATTCCCAATCCCTTAAGTAGTAACATTTTTATGCATATAACATAGTTTAATACAGTATAAACATTGTTCTTGTTTCTCCTTGGTTCTCATATCTAACGCTGACAGATCAACTTTTTTGCCAATTAGTGAAATAAGTTTTTGAATTTCTTTCATTCACAGTATAAAGCTGTCAAACAGTTGTGACAAAGCAAACTGTATAGAGAAGGAATATTAAATACCATCTTCAAATACCAGCACATCAAAACATGCTCAATTTAGATTGTAACCAATACTCTGTTCTGCAATTCCTCCCAAATGTACAATAAGGGAAGTGTTACTTGGATAATACGAGTGTATGTACAGGTTTAAGTTCAGATTGTAGCTCCCTCATGTCTTCATTAAACATCCCACATTTCATCAATCTGAACACTGCAAATACAGTTTCACAGTTTAAAATTGGACAACTGAGCTATACGCCATGCTTTGAAAATTAGTATCTTAAAATTCCTAAAATGACATTGTTTGTGGGAAGGTTAGTCCATCCAGCAAGCCATTTTTGTTCTATTGTTTATTTCCATTATTTCAAAATACTCAACAATGTAGCAGTCTGCAGGGGACAAACAAATCTAATACATCTATTTTTCTCGTGTGAATTTAATATAGCCAAAATTTTTGACATTTTTGCTAAGTACACTAAAACACTGGGTACAGAACAATACTTCCCCGTCCCTTTCTTGTGCTATTGAACCCTGTCAGGGCTTTGTACAGCTTCAGTTTCACACTATGCTTTCTTTGGTACAGTGCTAAGTTGACAAAACAATTCAAGGTGCACAGCGCCATTTAGTAAACTAGTGACATCATCAGGAAAGCAGAAACATAAGGCTCTCTCTTTACACAATAAATTAAAAATCATCAAAAATGGTGCCACTGTTGCCAGCGTATGTACAGAATTTGGAATAACTAAACAAAGTATCCGACATACAAAAGAAAAAAAAGTGAACTTGTGCTGAACGTTTTATTCATGAAATTGAATTGGTTTTCTTTTATTTCTGTTAATTCCAACTTTTGCTAATACAGACAACTCCCAGCCCCAATTAGTCCGGATTAACAAGATTTTACTGTACTTCACACTCATCACCTAACTGATGAATTCTTGAACTAAAACAGCAACAATTATTACTTGCTATAGATGAAGGTAAATGTTATTCCATGTGACTTCTGAGAATAATTGTTTCTCTCCTTAAAACTAATAACAACATAATATTCCTGTAATGAATGACACATATAATTTATATAATTCACTGGTCCTTGAAGACGTCATTTAGCAATAACTCTATACAATGAACAGTAATTACAAATTATATTTTAAATTGTAGTATGATTTTATTCCGATTAACTTACCCTGTTTTGATTCTGCTGCAAAATGTTTGAAGGTGATGCTTCAGATTGGCCTTCAGGTTGTGTTGACATTCTTTCAATACTCACTTCACCATTCTCATTGTATGTTGTAAACTCTTTCTTTGCATTTTTTGGAAGTTCAGAAGTAAAACATTTCTCCTCGTTCTGAAAACCAATATTGGAAACAACAACCCAGTCTTTTGATTTTGTACTATTATCCAATTCAAAGTCACTACCATATGTGACAGCGTCATTCTTAAGCCTATTTCCAAAATCTGTGGGACAACACATACTCTCATTTGGTAAACCTGTCTCTAAAATATCAAGTTCTTCTTTGACATTTATTTTATTGTCCATTTCAAAATCACTCATCCTTGCTGAATCATTTGCATAATTTCTCTCACAATCCATAGAGTAAAGTTCTTCCTTACTTGGTAAATCTGTATCTGAAATATCAAATTCTTCTTTGATATTTATTTTGTTATCCATTTCAAAGTAATGCCGACTTGAAGTATCCTTCCCAAATAATCTTTCAGGATCTGAGGATGAAAACCCTTTTTCAATTGATGTGTCTTCTTCTAGAACATTAATTTCTTCTTTAAGATCTGTTTTGCTATCCATTTCACAGCTGTAAAAAAACAAAAGGCAAACTGGTGTTATCATGATTTATATTGCATTATTGACATAGAAAGAACCACTGTTGTATCAATAAATAAGCAATTAAGCTCACAATGATCATGAAGACTGAATCCATAACTGAAGACTATAATCATTCTTGAAAGTCCCTAAGAGCCAGCATTCAGATTTATCCTTTTAATGTACTTCAAGCATAGCATTTCTCCTCTAAAAGCACTACATTCTTCAAATTGAGGTTTATATTAATTTCCAATAAAGATCACTATCAGTGACCATAATGACAACATATTTCTCTTAATTAAGAATAAATATTTGCACTTAACTCTTCCAATAATTTATATTGTAACAAATGCAAACACCAGTTACTGCGAAAACACAGTTTATTTAACACAAGGCATTCAACATAACACAAATTACAATTGAGACACTTTGGCACATTCAAATACAACACAACTGATCCGTCAAGTCAAAACACAACTGAATTGTTGAACTCACAGCTGAGTCACATCTCACAATGAAACTGTACTGTCACTTCTCACAGAACTGAACACTCAACTCGGTTCAATACTTGACTGCCCGTCCTGATTGAGCAGGCACCTCACATAGGCCCTGCATACAAAGCCGAACTTCCGAGAGCAAGACCGTACTAGAATATGCTGAAACAAAGGTTCTAGAACAAGTTTGCAGCACAAAAAGAGGCTTTTACTATATGCTACTTATTGTTCTATTGCTTCCACACTCACCAGTGTTCCAACGGCCTGTCACAGGCCATGCACAGGGGTCATCCTGTCCAGCATTGTCTTAGCAGGCTTGATGGTCTAGATGTACCACCAACATCTTCCCTCGGGGCAGCCTCTGAATATGGTAAACATCATTGATCCTCTTCACCATGCGATACTGTCCTTGCCATGGTTATTGAAGCTTGGAACAACGCCGCTTGGTCCAGGTAGGGTGATACAGCCACACCAAATCACCTCGCTGGAAACCTTGGCAGCTGCACTGGCAGTAGTAATGGGTCTTCATCAGGTCGCTCGCCACCTGGATGTTTTGACGAGCCATCTCATGCATATCATGAAGACATGTCGTAAGGTTCTTCACGTAATCAATTGCCGGTTGTTCTGCCTCATGGGGGGGGGGCTCCTAAATATCAGGTTCTATGGAAGACACAGCTCTCTGCCAAAGACTAAGCTGGCTGGTGTCAACCCAGGATGTCCTGAGCGGACAAGCAGTAAATCAGTATGAAAAGTGGCACCCTGATACACCACACCCTCCAGTGATTGTCCACAACCTTCCTCAGGGGCTTTCCTAGGGTCTTGATGTAGCGCTTGACCAAGCTGTCTGACTGGGTGGAGGACCATTGTACAGTCTTGTGCACTCCAAGTCTCTCCAGAGCTTCCCTCATCAGAGTGGACTCAAGTTTGTGCCCTGCTGTGTAGCTCTAATAGTATCTGAAATCAGCAGAACACTTATTCCACTAGGCAATCTTGGTCTCTTGGTTAGAAATGGTATACACCTGCAACCACTTGACGTAATTCATGACCACAACCGATACTTGCTACCCCTGTTAGACAAAGGGAATGGTCCAGCTATATTGATGGTGATGTGTTCGAACAGAACTCCAACATTGTACTGCTGCATGTGATCCCGGCTGTGGGCCATACTTGGCGCACCCACACCTGACATCTCTCAGTGTCCACCATTAGTCTCAACCAGTAGTACCTTTGTTGGAGCTTGTCAATCATTCATTTGAATCTAAGATGTCCTCCTGAAGTCCTTGCATGTACATCCTCTAGGGCTTCTGGAACCTTACTCCGCAGAAGAATCAATTGCTCTCTCCGGGTCTTCCCATCAGGTGACTTCAAACTCTGAACAACACACCTTCCTTGGATTTCAAAGAGTCCCAATGAGCCCAGTAGGACTTATAAACACTACTCCTGGGTGCAATATCCTCCCAGCTCAGTATAGTTCCTGCCTTCACTTCTCTCAGGAGCAGTTCCAAGTCGGTGTCTGCCAGCTGCTCCCTTCTCAGGCCTGCGCTATCCCATCCATTTGCAAGCACCATTGAAATCACACGAATATCTGCAACACGCTCCTCTTCCGGGCAGGGTCATCTTAAAATTGCATCTGCATTGGAGTGGATCCTTCCTCTTCGATGTTGTCATGAAGTTGTATTCCTGCCTCTGGACCCAAAGAGCTGTCTGACCCTAGGTTCCTAAATCTCAATAGCCAATTGAGGGTGGAGTGGTCAGACCTCAGGTGGAATTGCTGACCATACAGGTACTTATGGAAGAGCTCCCGTTGAGTAATTGAGTAGTTCTTTTCCACCTTGGAGAACATCTTACTGCAGTAGGCTATTACACGCTCCTGCCCATCCTGGATCTGGGATGTCACCCTCCATGGTTTAGGGGTACTATCCTAGTCTCTGGTTCCTGAAGTCACAGATTCAAACCCAGTGGAGAGCGAGGATGTTTCTGGGTGTAAAAATCCTTGGCATGGCTGCCTTCAGAAGGGAAGTAAAGCAGGGTCCTGTGTTGTATATTGACGTCCCTTAAAAGAACCTTAAGCCTGATAAAGAGGCCTCTGAGCAAAATCTCTTGAGTATCACTGTTCCCTTTGTATCTCTAAGAAAATGTGTAATGCACACATTTATTTGGATTAAAACAAATTAGATATAAAAATAAATTTTCATAAGAATAATTTCTATACCCAGTAATAAGCATTAAGATGTTAGAGAAAGTAACGTGAATGTAAAACATCCAATTTTTGTTTTACTGTAAAATGGAAAATGAGTATTTTAAAAAAAAAATTGCATACTTTGATTCTGTTAGATGTAATTCACCCTTCCAAACCACAAGACAGTAACATAAAAGTTGTTGCCTTTAACACAGTTTCTTCTTCTTCTTCTGCCTTTCAAGGATTAGACCTATCAACCTGTTAACACAGTTTATTAGGCTAATTCTGAAGGTAGTACACAAACTGTATGATGAACCAATGAAAAAATTGTTTGTCATATAGCAATGCATAATATTCTATTGTATATCTTCACATACAAAATTAATGGTATAACTGTTGTTTACATCTCACTCATGCCGCTAGCTAACAATGAAGCAGATTAGGAAAATGGCAACTACGTGAGCAGAAAAGACATTGGCATAATTGGAAACTGTAACATTTATGATCCAATTTTAAAGGTTATACGAGGAATGACATTTTAGCTTTGTATTGTTTCCTAGTGAATTTAAAATTATTTTGCTTCTTTGCAATTTCATATTAAACACCAAATATGTATCTGAATGGATAATTATTCATAAATTGCAATTCTTGGGGAAAGGATTAATTTTGTAATTTTAAGGCTACAAAATGTTGCCCTATATGCAGGGATAAAGATGTTCTGTATCTGGGTAGAAGGTATTAAATTTTACAAAACCTACAGAATCTGTGTTTTTTGATATGTATTATTTTTCAAGAGAGTAAATGTACACTTTTCGCGGGTCAGTATGATTCAGGTGTTACGTGAGTAGAGGGTATTAAATTAAATTGAGTTTTATTTATGGAACTCTTTAACTGCTGTGGTCCTTAGCATCCCATTCTATATTGGGCGTGAAAGACCCGCAATTTTGCTCAGAGGCCTCTTTATCAGGCTTGAGGCTCTTTTATATGCCGTAAATCTATGACACGGGACTACTGGCTTTACTTCCCTTACGAAGGAAGTCATGGTAAGGATTTTTACGCCCGAAAAAATCCATCGCCCTCTGTCGGGTTTGAACCCATGGCCTTGGGAACTAGAGGCTAGCACGCTACCACTAGTCCACGGAGGACGATGAGTAACAGGTATGAAAACTAAATTAGCTATGGTCGTAGATGTATATTGTTGTGGCCGCCATTTTAACCTGTCACTCACTTCGAAGATTTCTATGGTTATATTAGCTCAGTATGGCAAAATATGGACTAAATACCACAAAAATATAACATAGATGTTGGTTCTATTAAAATGTTTTCCATTTTCTTGCCAATGCCATGTAGTTAATAGCTTAGCAGCAAGAGAATTGTAACTTGTTTTGTGATATTTAGTTCATGTTTCAGCATTCTGGGTTAATATAGCCATAGAAATCCTCGAAGTAAGTGACAGGTTAAACGGTGACCATGACAGTATACATCTACGACCACAGTTGATTTAGTTTTCATACCCCCTACTCATGGAAAGCCTGAATGATACTGACCCGCGAAAAGTGTACATGTACTTTCTTGAAAGATAGTACGCTCTATTGGGTAGTGTGCTGACTTCTTAAAGTACGCAGGAGTTCTTAATTTATTCATAATATTAAACCCTTCTTGGCGACCACTTAGCCGACATCTTTTAACTTGTTAGTGCCAACATGATAAAAAAAATTGTGGCTAATGGAATGTCACGAAGCAATGAAAAAGGTAGCTAAAGTGAGGTGATAGGGCATAATGTATAAGATTTGCGGATATACGAGATTACGTAAAATATGAGGAATAACATGGAGTGCAACAAATGTCACCTATTCTCGACAGGTAGAGAAGGTATTCATTCCACCCAAACATTGTATACTTAAGATTTCAGTGGAAATACATGTTTTAAGGCATCCAAAATCCAAAGAAAGCATTTTTAGAACAAGGCCCGGGAGTGTCTGTGAACACCATAACTCAAAAACAAACAGTCAGATAAATACCAAACCTTATGTTCAGGTTTTTAAAGATGCTACTCAAAGATTTTCAAGAAAATCTCCCACCCCAAACTACCCTTTACTTAGAACATTTTTCGAAATTTTTTATTTTCTAAACCATGTTTTCAATGATTTCGATTAAAATGCCGCATATTAAAGTGTTTTACATGACAAAATGTAAATGTTGAATTTTCTGGGAATAGGCTGTGAAGTCCTCTTTATTCTGAAGGAATTTTGTATAATCTTATGTAATTGGTAAATGTTAAGTTATAGAGGAAAATGCATTACACAAAACAAATGCAGATCTCTTTAAAACACACAGTTTATTTCAAGTAACTTTTTTTGTGTCAACAGCTGTTTGCGAAATATCTGTTATTAATGGGTAGGTTGGTGCATTACCTTATTCTTTTTAAGTTCCGCTGATTTTCACACCTTAAATACATTAAGAATAAGAGCATTAAAATTCATTCACTGTATTAGTACCATTAAAGAAATAAAATCACTTTGTAAATGCATGTTTTCCATCCTCATTGCGAAAGTGCTCCAGTACCCTCACCTTCTAAAAAATAAACATCCCTTGGCTATGCTTTGCCACTTAAGAGCCCTAAATAAGTAGCAACCAATAAGTGCATTGTTTGCAATTCCATTTCCCTTTCACATGCTGCCTCTTCTGCCAGTTGTTGGCAGCACATATTACCTTTTGCTAATTTTTCATTGCAACATTGGCATCAGAAACACAATGATAGCAACCCACCACGATTGCCTCGTTTGAGATGCGTATTCTGTTAACAGTATGTTGCTTGTGAAAACTGAATAAAACTTGCGAAATATTTCATTAATGCCCTGAAAACATCAAGCAACCGGCGCATTACTGATTATTATGCACATCTGTGACATTTATGAAAGGATAAGTCACTTCATAAAGGCGTGTATTATGCTTTAATAAGTTTCATAACATTTCATAACTGCTACCCAGATACGGAATAATGTCCAAGAATATATCCAAAATAAATATAATTATTCTATAAGTTATGTGGTAAGGCAAACACTACACACGACTGTCATAAAACTGGCACAACAGAAGGAAATAAATCCCATGTGAATACTTCTGCTAAACTAATAAGTAAATGCCATGTATATAATGCTGTCACAGTAGGAAGAAAATTTTGTATAAGTAACTCTGATAAAGTAGGAAGTAAATGTCACATAACTCTGTCAGTTAGAATCAAAAGGTCATGTAATTCTGCCCCACTAAGAAGTAAATCTCGTGTAACTCTGTCACAGTAAGAAGTCATTTTCATCTAACTCTGACATAATCAGAAGTAAATGTCATGAAACTAACTCTATTATAGTAGGAAGTAAATTCTTGGAACTAACTCCAACACCATAAATAAATGTCATAGAATTCACTCCAAAACAGTAAGAAGTAAATATTATCTAGCATTGCCACAGTAGGATCTAAATGTCTTGTAATGTTGCCACAGTAGGAACTAAATGTCATGAAACACTCCCACACACTCCCACAGTAGGAACTAAATGTCTTGTAATGCTGCCACAGTAGTAATTAAATGTCATGTAACACTCCCACAGTATGAACTAAATGTCATGTAATGGTGCCACAGTAGGATCTAAATGTCTTGTAATGCAGCCACAGTAGGAACTAAATGTCATGTAATGCTACCACAGTAGAAACTAAATGTCATGTAAGCCACTAAAATGCCATGTAAGGCTGCCACAGTAGGAACTAAATATCACGTAAGCCTATCACAGTAGGAACTAATTGTCTTGTAATGCTGCCACATTAGGAACTAAATATCAGTAACACTGGCACAGTAGGATCTAAATGTCTTGTAATGCTGCCACAGTAGCAACTAAATGTCATGTAAACCTATCACAGTAGGAACTAATTCACATATAACTCTGTCACAGAAGGAAATAAATCTCATTTAACTGTCATAATATGGAATTAATTCTCAGGTTACTCCATCACAGTAGGAAATAAATCTCATATAACTCTGTCACAGTAGCAACTAAATCTCAAGTAACTGTCACAGCAGGAAGTAAATGTCATGCAACTATCTCTAATGCAGTAGGAAGTAAATATTGAACTAACTCCTCTGATGCAATACAAAGTAAATATCAAACTAACTCCAATAAAGTAGGAAGTATTGTACCTAACTCTGATGCCGTAAGAAATAAAGTCAGTAATTAACTCTTGAGAGTAGGAACTAAATGTCGTGGAACTAACACCAATATAGTAGGAAGTAACTTGGAATGAACTCTGACACAGTAGAAAGATCTCTCCACACTTCTAAGAAGTTAAACATTCTTGTGAAATGGCTCAGACTCCTATGTTCCATCACTAGTAGGCATGCAAGCTGTATTCATAATTTTGCCACTACCATCTTGGAAAATCACAGCTATACAGTAGAATTTAAATGTGAGACTTCTAACATTTGTTGGAGAGGTATCTTTCAATGGCAACGTCTCCTCTGCTGTTGCTCTAGCCAATAAGGTGCCCTTCCCTTCGCCTACAAGCTGAACTTTGAGTGGTAACGGACTTATTAAATTGTAAATCCATGAGATGTTTGCTATTTTGGCACACTCCTTACGGCTGACATCCTCTAATACTGCGTGGTAACGCAGCTCTCCCACTTCTCTGCTTCGAGTGAGCTGTCAGAAGTCCAGGTTGTTTAAATGGCACTGTAAACCAGTTTTTCAATTACAACTTGATCACACGGTTAATGTAATAAGCCCATATAATGTGCTCTCACTTTAAAAGGAAACTTCATAAAATTTTACGCTGCTGTTTGGCTTCCTGCTGCACTCAATTGTAGTGTGGGAAGCCAGTTCTACAAAACATTCTAGCAGCATTCTACTTTGAAGCATTGTACCAGAACTACTTTTAACTACTTTTGCATTCAGCAAATAAATGGAAGATGAAGTATGTTGTTGAACAGCAAATTTGTTTGGTGGATACTCTATAAGAAAGACAACTTTAGTCACAACATTTAAGGATTTGCTCATGAACGAGTGTAGGAAAATTTCTACAAAATCTTCCATTTGGAAATTGGTGAGAGGTTGAGTTTACGACACAGAGGAAGTGGAAAAATACACACCAATGCATTGAGGAGTAAATGGAGTGTGTACCAACTGACAACCTGAGCAGAACAATACTAGAAGAGCCAACAGACGAGAATAATAGTAGTGTGGAAATAGAGCTGGATCAAATTATTTATACCATTAAGTTTGGCTGAAAAATTGAAGCAAACCTGCTTCCACAAGTAATTTCGGGTGATCTAGAATCATATAATTCTTAAATATCCTAATATTTCTATTACCTAACAGGTTTTAAAACAAAATTAATGGACATTATTCCATATCTGGGTAGCAGCTATGAAATGTTATGAAACTTAGGGAATCGTCATACAAGCCTTTACAATGACTTAAACTTTCTGAATGTTACAGCAGTGCATGATAATTCATAATGTGTCAATTGCTTAACGTTTTTAAAGCATTTATGAAATATATTGCGAGTTTTATTCAGTTTTCACAAGCAACATACCTTTAGCAGAACAGGCACCTCAAACGAGGCATTGATTGTGGTGTTGCTGTTGTCATTCTGCTGCCAACATTGCACTGAAAAATTACCAGAAGATAATATGTGCTGCCAGCATCTGAAAGGGAAATGGATTACAAACGAGCTTGACAGTTACTACTTATTTAGAGCCCTAATTGGTAAAATGTAGCCAAGGAATTTTTTTTTTTTTTTCCATTTGGAAGGTGAGGGTACAAGAGCACTTTCGCAATGAATATGGAAAACATGCACTTACGAAGTCATTTTATTTGTTTAGTGGTACTAACACAGAGAATGAATTTTAATGCACTTATTCTTAACGTATTTAAGGTCTGAAAATCAGCAGAACTTAAACAGAATAAAGTATTGAACAAGTCCAAACATTAATAACAGATACAGTGGAATCTCGTTAGCACGTTCCTCATTAACACGTTTTCCCGTGTATTACGTTGAATTATAAAAGTCCCGGTACCAAATCACCAAATATAATAAATAATGTTTGCTTAGTGCGTTTTCCCGGTCCCGCTTACTACGTTTGAAGTTTGACGTCCTCATTCGCTGTTTTGGTCAATCCTTGGTGGGTACAGTGGATGTAGGCGTTTAACACGTTCATAGTTTGACGTCCTCATTTGCTACTTTGGTCAATCCTTGGTCACGGGGTGGATATCTGCAGCCAATCACATACATGCATTTAAATATTTGTGTGAGACGATTTCTGTGGGTGGGATAGAGAATGCTTTACCTTGGCGTGGTAAACGCGGTAAACGCTAACGATAGTTTCTAATGTTGAGTGATGACCAAACAACCGTAGATTGTATTTTAACTTTTCATTTACAATGAAAAAAAGAAAGTGTAGTAGGTAAATAACCAACAGTGAAAAACTGAAAATCCTTGATGTAATACAATCCAAATATAAAACATGTCGATATAGTGCGGAAGTTAAACATTCCTCCATCAAACTTAAACACGATTGTTAGCAAACCTAAATTAATTGAAACTGCTTTAAAGAAGGGAAAAATACTAAAACAAAACTTTTCTCTTGGAAAATAGGATCAGAAGAGGACCGGAACGAAATTTGTTGCATGGAAACACCTCCGTGTTCAAATCGTCTTGTATACACCAAAGATAATATGGTCTGTTGTACTCGTAACACGATGCATGCTCATAATTTTTTCTTTTTTAGCAGAAATTGTTATCACGTGTGTAATACAACACACAGCAAAACCACTATTGCCGCTTCCACAATTCGCAATTTATTTTCTCAAAAACATTCATAACCTAAAAAATCCAAGTTGCTCAAAATAAAAGCTTGAATTATTTATTCTCAGGCTCTGTGTATCCAAATCCATTTAAACATATTGAATTTAACATGGAAACGGGATCGTATTCAGTATGAAATTGTACTCAAAATCGATTTAAATTGCCCATGGAGACGTAGTAATTATTAGATTTTTATTACCTATGTTCTTAAATTGCAGATTTTGCATTTTTGTTAACACGTTTTCCCGCCTATGACGTCCAAATCCTTAGGTCCCTGCAAAAACGTACTAACGAGATTCTACTGTATTCCACAAATGGCTGATTCCACAATAAAAGTTCTTAGATATACATTGTTTTTTTTTAAGAATCTGCATTTTTAATTTCTCTACTATGTATAGTAAGTAGGGGAAGTATTGTATTCCAAACAAAAACTTGATACCAAAATTTCACCGGAAATACATGTTTTGAGACCCCATGAATCCATAAAAATCATTTTTTGAAACATGTCCGTGTGTGTGTGTGTGTGTGTGTGTGTGAACAGTATAACCCAGAAATGAACAGTTGGATAAACACCAAACTTGGTATTTAGGTTCAGTACCTTCCAGAGATGCGACACGAAGGTTTTCAAGAAAGTTCCCCCACCCCACATTACCCTTTACATGCAACCTTTTTCGAAAATTTTAATTTTCTCAAAAATGGCTTTAACGATTTTGATTAAAATATCATATGTTTATGATATTTTCATGACAAATAAAATGTATATCTCGAATTTTCTGTGAATGTCTCCAAAAGTATTCTTCATTGTGAACGACTTTTGCATAACTGGTAAACCATAAGAGATAGACAAAATTTTACTATACAAAAAACGTAGATTGCATTAAAATACACAATTTATGTCATATACATTTTTTTGTTGAGTGAACCATCTTCAAGATATTGCTTGTTATTCCCTTAAATTTTGCAATACTTATACTTTTTCTCAAATGGGAATTTGTTATTCATTTTTCTTTTTGTCCTGGTAATTCAAAGAGAATGGAATACTCCACAAAGCAACCAGCTCTTAAAATATTTGACTGTAGCTTAAAGCCTACCAATTCCCCTTGCATCTACAAGAAAATTAGCAATAAGATTAACATCTTGATATCTCGATTAACATGAAGCATATGGAGAATAAGCATTTGTAAACATAGTTTGTAAGAGTAGAGAAAGTCATGTGAGTGTAACACATCAGAATTTTTGTTTTGTTTTGTGTGTAGTGCGTTTTCGTCTATCGCTTAATGTTTATCAGTTACACAAGATTATACAAAATTCCTTCTAAATAAAAGAGGATTTCACAGGCTATTTTCAGAAAATTCAAGATATACATTTTATTTGCCATGTAAAAGGCTTTAATACATGGCATTTTAATCAAAATCATTAGAATCTTGGTTTAGAAAAATAAAAAATTTACAAAAATGTTCCAAGTAAAGGGTAGTTTGGGGTGGGGGATTTTCTTGATAATTTTTGAGTCGCATCTTTAAAAGATACTAACCGAAATACCAGGTTTGGTATTTAACCGACTTTTTCTTTTTGAGTTATGGTGTTCACAGACGCTCTCAGACCTTTTTCTATGAATGATTTTTTTAGATTCAGGGTGCCTCAAAACATGTATTTCCATTGACATCTCGGTATCCTATGTTTGGGTGGAATGCAATGCGTTCTCTACCTGTGTACATGATAGAGAAAGTAAAAGGTCGAGAATCTGAAGTAATAATCGTTCCACGTCATATTATTCCTCACTGTTTACGTGATCTGGTAATCCTGCAAATCTTATTCAATGTGTCCTTATCACCTCACCGTAACTACCTTTTACATTGCTTTGCGTTATTCTGTTAGCCACAATTTTTTTTATCACGTTGACACTAACAAGATATGGTAATGTTGCTGCCAGGCTCTCTCTGTTATACATCCACCGTATGCTGCCAACTTACGTACTTAAAAAATCTGATGTGTTACACTCACATGACTTTCTCTACTCTTGTACAATCTATTTTTACAAACGCCTATTCTCCATATGCTTCATGTTAATCGAGATATCGAGATGTCAATCTTATTGGTAATTTTCATGTAGATGAAAGGGGAATATGGTAGCTTTTAAGCGATAGTCAAATATTTTAACGCTGGTTGCTATGCGGCGCATTCCATTCTCTTTGCAAGTCCAAGACATAAAAAAAATGAATAACGAATTTGAGAAAAAGTATAAGTATTGGAAAATTTAAGGGAATAACAAGCAATATCTCGAAAACGGTTCACTCAACAAAAGAAATGTATATGACATAAGTTGTGTATTTTAAGGCGATCTACATTTTTTGTGTAGTAAAATTTTGTCTATCTCTTATGGTTTATCAGTTATGCAAAAGTCGTTCACAATGAAGAATACTTTTGGAGACATTCCCAGAAAATTCTAGATATACATTTCATTTCTCATGACATTATCTTAAACATATGATATTTTAATCAAAATCGTTAGAGCCATTTTTGAGAAAATTAAAATTTTCGAAAAATGTTCCATGTAAAGGGTAGTCTGGGGTGGGGGGATTTTCTTGAAAACCTTCGTGTCGCATCTCTGGAAGACACTGAACCTAAATATCAAGTTTGGTGTTTATCCGACTGTTCGTTTTTGAGTTATGCTGTTCACACACACACAGACACACACACACACAGACACACAGACACACACACGGACATGTTTCCAAAAATGCTTTTTTTGGATTCAGGAGGTCTCAAAACATGTATTTCCGGTGAAATCTCGGTATCGAATTTTTGGGTGGAATGCAATACTTCCCCTACTTACTATACGTAGTAGAGAAAGTAAAAATTGCTAAAAATATGTGAGTAGCAGTACTGCAGAATATGAGTGTTGTTGGCAATGTATGCCACCAAGTGGGAGAAGGCAGCAAGAAAGGTCATAACTGTTCAAAATGTCCAACTTGGGTGAGTTTACGATTGTGCGGTTTCTTTAACCAAACCAAATGCAAAAATAGCCTTTTTTTTTAATGCTAACATTTACATCATAAAAGAGCAAGTAGACCTGGTTGGACTGACAATTATTCTTAAAGTTACAATTGTTATTTGTTTACGATTATTGCTAATAGGTATTATTTGCTTTCGTTTCTCTCAGCATTTAAATTGGCTGCTTAATCACGTGAAGATCTGGTTGTATTGACAATTATTCTTAAAGTGACGATTGTTATTTACTTTAATTACAACTTTTACTGCCATATGTATTTACTGTAAGCAACACACAAGCTATTATTTGATAGTGGCATGTTGCCTATGCATTTGATTTCCTTAATGCAATCAAAAATTTAATTTACCCAATGCAAGATTGAGCAGTACAATTCCAGAATAAATTAGGGCCTCTTCATATTGTGATGGAATAACCTTTAGCTAAGTTATGTGTCATCCTCCATGGACTAGTGGTACCGTGCTAGCCTCTAGTTCCCAAGGTTGTGGGTTCAAACCCAGCGGAGGGCGATGGATTTTTTTCGGGCATAAAAATCCTTAGAATGGCTTCCTTCGGAAGGGAAGTAAAGCCGGTGGTTCCGTGTCAGATTTATGGCACGTAAAAGAACCTCAAGCCTGATAGAGGCCTCTGAGCAAAATTACTGGTCTTTCACACCCAATATAGAATGGGACGCTAAGGACCATAGTAGTTAAAGAGTGTTCATAAATAAAACTCAATTTTAGTTAAGTTATGTGCTACATAACCTCAAATAACTATTGAATCATAACCTCGCGCAATTCCCCAATAGATAAATGAATAGACTTTGTAATGGGCTTACGACATTTCTAATGAAATAAACTTATGGTAATGCATGTACCATGCAAATGCACTATAAGTAAAGGTGTGTTCATCCTTATTTGCATTTTCTGCGATCCGTTTCAGTTCCATTTCTGCTCCTTTCTGCAAACACCATCTCCCTTCATCATTTCCGTTCATCTATGGATCTCCGACACACTGGGTCATATGAATAAAAAGTAAGTACTTACTCAAAGTTTATATTTATGAGTATGAACACTTTCTGTGATTATATTCTCAGCTCAATGAGAACATACTAGTTTTCATAAGAATAAAAGCCTACTACCTCATACGAGTATATACTCATTCCCACAGCCATCTTGTTCACTTAAATCTAAGTATATACTCCTGTCATCTACACTCTTTGACCATATACTAGCTTCGTTGAGTGTGTGGTGTTGTGTTATTTGGCATTCTGAATTAAAGGAGTAGATTTTGTTTGTTTGCTTCTGTTCCAACTAAACTTCTCAGGAATTATCCTGTGTTTTATAAGACGTTTCAGCAGAAATGTTACAGAAATATTAGGTCCTTCAAGAAAGGAAAACTTAATTAAAGCAACACACATAACAGCATAGCTGTAAATGAAATTAGCAAAACAAAAAATCAAATCAAATAGGCAAAATTCTATTATCAATAAATCAGGCAAAAAGAAAATAATCAGGGATTCTTAAGTCATAATTATAAGGTGCCAGATGCAAATTTAAATCAGACTGTTTCTAGAATCCTGGGATGTTTACACTATTTTTCTACGAAACAGTTTTGGTTATAAGTAACCTAACTTCTTAAGCAACTGAATTTTGGGGTTAGGATTTTACACAGTAAGCTTAATTAATAAATCTGACTTTCAATGATACTTCTAGGTTATGTTTTCATGCAGCAATACAGGATTTTGAAACTCCTTGAATGTTAATGAGTTAAAAAACTAATAAATAATATGGTTATAAGCAAAATTAAAGGAATAATTGTGGATTGGAAAGTCATAACTCATGAGGTGGGATGAATTCATTCGACTGTTTTTAGAATCTCAGGATATTTACACTATTTAGGTATACTATGAAACAATTTTCTTATAAAGCTATGAGTAGGTATCTGGATTTTGAAGTTAACACTTTACATAGTAAGGTTAATTAATAAAGTACTTTCAATGTTATTTCTAGGTTATGTTTTTCTGAAACAATGCAGGATTATGAAACTTCTTTAATACATATAGCTATGTTTGTAACTTTTCCATGAGTACTATACAGTTCATAAACTGTGCCATTCTCTTCATTATCTAGTTTTAAGTAAAAAAATCAATATATACTCAGAAGTGAGCATGCATCTAACTATGCTCAGCATGAAAGGCAAATGAACTCCTAAAACTGAGAATATACTAGCTTTTATTCATACCATATAAGAGTACACATTCTTGTAAGATGGATGCCTGAGTATGTCCTACTCTGCCTGTCTGCTTCCATTACATGAGCATGTTCTCAAAGTGAAGTAGATACTCAGATGGTTTTATTCTTACCAAACCGAGCATTTACTTGAAGAAGTGAAGCATATACTATATACTCATTTTTATTCACTCATTTTCCTGCTAACCAAGCCTTCCCTCTCACGTATTTCAACGTTACATGGTTAGTATGGTCTAGAGACGAGACGTGACGTAACAAGCGCTTGGAGATAGCTCATCGAAGTTGCCCGACAAAGTTTGAGCGAATGCCGAAAATGAACGAAAGCGAACGATCTTACGGGAGCATTCCAGTGCAAGGAGGAAAGTAGTTCATTCCAGCACATTTTGCTCCCATTGGGAGTGGTCAAATACGTAACGTGGAACGTTGGGACGCACATTTCGACTGGCAATTGAAAGTGAATACATAAAGCCATGCGTTTCAAAGCAGGAATTTGTACATACATAGTACAAATCGGTTTAAGTTCAGTACCTTCCAAAGATACGACACAAAGATTTTCAAAAAAATTCCCCACCCAAAATAACCCTTTACACGGAAGAATTCTTGAATTTTTTTTCTGAAAAATGACTCAAACGATTTTGATTAAAATGCCATTGTATTCAAGATATTTACATGAAAAATAAAATGTTTATTTTTAATTTTCTGGGAATAGCTTGTGAAGTCCTCTTCATTCGGAACGAATTTTGTATAATCTTGTGTAACTGGTAAATTTAAGCAACAGAGGAAAATGGGCTACACAAAAAATGTCAATGGGATAGATGGATCTGTTGCATCCCAGTTTTATATGTTATAATGTTTTATGTATATGCAAACTCCAGCATCTTCTAAATGTTTTCTTATACAGGGTTAAAGGTATTACTTGAACTGTAATAAAATGGCTAATAGACACAGGCCAAGTAGCATCACTGTTTCATTTTCGTAGGTTTACTGACAAAAATTGTATTGGACATATTTGCACTACTCATTATATAGAATCCATGATTAACGCACGCTTCAAGCAGTACCTTCCACCCTGTATACTGTCCTCCCAAATAATACCCATGCAGTAATAATGAGAATTTCTCGTTTCAACTGATGTCTTTCTCAAACATGTCAAGATAATAGAAATTACACGGGAAATTGAAATTTAAACATAACATAAGTATAAAGTTATAATTTCAAGCTTATTCAAAGTGAATTAATCATCATAATAGTATCAACCTCATGTAAGCACTTTATGTAGGGCAGATTGCATGTGATGGTGATTAACACTTATTTGCTATTGTTGTCCTACTGTAATGCGTGTCGAGAAGTTTACTGTTGAAATGGTGATGGTTTACAAATTTTTCTCTCTTAGATAATGCATGATGGGGAGGGGAGCATCCCCCCTCCCCAAAGGCTGTTCTTGGCGTTTGGTATATTCCTACTTACTCTGCATACTTCATAATTCTATGATGCGTTCAATTTCCCTGAGCATTGCTCACAGTGGAGCCAAATGAACAAACCCAAACAAACATCACTGTATGGACTCAATTTGTTTTTTTTTCCCATATGACCTGTCAATAAATTTAAGGTTCCCATGTGCTGTAGGACCTCCACTGTGTTATATCAAATGTTATATATAGAACCTTTCCCAGGAAAAGGAATCAAAGTGTATTTTCTATTCAATAACTGTAAGTTTTATTAACTAGAACTGGCTTTGTATATGCATAAGTGACCAAGTGCAATTAAAATTACCTATAAGATCATTCCAATAGATTGTAATAACAGACATTCAAGAGGTTAGAATTTAATGCACATTTTAATTGGGTAGGCCATTCAAATGTATATTAATGTAGGCACATGTTCCTTAAAATACCATACAAATGTATTATACAGTATTATTAAATATGAATATGAATGCAATGTCTCTAAATAATAACAATGTTTCTTTGTGTTTAACCATATCACACCCACCCTTCATAATTGTCAATCACTTTAACATGTAGTTTAGTGTGCCAGTATTAATTGTTTTTTCATATGTTGACTGCAGAAAGAATGTAACAGCATTTTGTATGACTTTCATACTATTGTTTTTTAAGCAATTACAGAATTTAAATTTCCTTAAAATGCAATATTTCATTATTACCTACTTACCTCCTTATCCAATTTTATTATCACTTAAGTATAGTTATAATGTTGTTTCTACAGGTTAATGGTCCACATGCTGGCTTATAAATTTGGGTAGCTGGATGAGACACTCGTTCATTAGTATTGCTCTCTGTCCTCCATAGTATTTTTAATTTTAATGTCCCTTTTAACTTCACAGGTTTACAGAGATTGGAGACTCGTGGGAGGGGGGATGACAATGATGAAGATGGTGCAATTGATGGAATTATGGTGGGGAAAACCATAGAACACTCAATCTAAGCGCCATTTTATCTACCACAAAATCTCACCTTTGATCCCTAGGATTGAATCCAGGCTATTTTTGTGAGAGGCCATAGTGCTGCCCAATTATAAGTGTGAATATGAGACAACATTTAAAACAGAGATAGTATTACTCAATACTATCAAGTAATGAAACCAAGAAGTTGTTTTACACGGCAGCTCCCACTATGACTTCACAAATGAGGTGTATGTAAATAAAGCATTAATAGATACTTAAAAAAGAATAACTATTTCAGCAGATATTATGCCATGCAATACATATTATACATTTATATAATTTAAGTTGGGTGTTTTGTCATAAATATGGTAGCTGACATTTCGATATGTAGAAATCATTCAGCAATAATGTGGTAATACACAAGTTTTATGTAACTATTTGTGCTTCCAACGCCAGCGCTTAACCGAGTTACCCAGATTGACAAAAAATTCCCAAAGATACACAGTATATATGGAGAATTTTCCGTTTATGAAATGCTTTAAGTTATTTTGCAATGAAAAGAGCATTATGTCCTAATTTATTTATTTGGTAAAACAGCAGGAAATAGTGTTTGAGCACAACACTAATACACATCCAAAATCAAACTATGCATCCCAAACTATTATCATTACATCACATTCAAAATTGAAATAGGTATCAGACATAACCTTTGAGCATGACTTCTCATGTTCGTTTTACGATATTAGTGTGCAATCCACAAAAACAAACTTTTCGAAATACAGTCCCTAATTCGAACACATTTTAACACCTTAACATACTAAGTATAGTTTATATTTAAGGGTAGCTTGTTTTCGCTATATATATTTCAATTCTTCATTAAAACCAACTAATGTTGTGACTTTCGATTCATAACCTGTCTTCTACCTTACTAGGTTTTCTGGTCATGTTCCAGTTTTAAACATCGAATGCGCGTTATTTGGTACTCAATATTAAATAAGGTATCACTATAAACTCCTACATTTACACAATTGCTCGTTGATACGAAAATTCAGCTTTATTTTTATATTTTCGGCATTGCTATTTTATCAGCTGACTTCCATCTTAGTTTCAAGCACAGATAGCAGGACCCTCTAGAAATGTCTAAAATTTAATACCCCCTACCCGGATACGGAATAATGTCCAAAATGATTAAATATTTTCGAGGCGATTGTGATTAGATTTATAGTTCAAACCTCTATTTCCGCACGCCACGAAAACTGAGTAAAATCAAGTTAAAACGATTCAAAAGATAATTAGTATATTCACCACAAACGAAAAGGTCAATCACATTCATATTGGAGTGGCACATTTTTGTCGATTTTGCTTACCGATTTCGGTGGTAAATCTAACCTCCATGTTGTTTTGTAGGTATATGACTTTAGAAACTCGGCAATACGAAATAATGAGTATTTCCACGATTTTGAATATATGTAATTGTTCTTTAATTAATTTCAGAGTGCATTTTAGCGTACTTACATTTATACTGGTTAACTCTGGCGGGAATTGCCTAGGAATCAGACTAAACTTTCAAACCAAGCCGACGTGGAAACCACAGAACACCAAACTCCAAAGTATCGAGAAACACAGACAAATGACAATGGAGAGTTTCATAAAGAAATCGTTCTTATGAACGATTACAAGGAAAGAATCGTATGAATCGTGTCAGTCTTAGCACGATTAGTTCAAAACGTGCACGAAGAATCGTACATGAATCGCCGCTCAAAAATAATCGCAAGCATAATGCATGAATCGTCGTTCAAAAAGAATCACAGGTTGCAAGAATCGTTATAGGACATTCTCGATTCATTCTCGCTTGGGCTTTGCTTATTAGCCTTAGCTGCCCGGGCGAATACTGCCAAGTGAATATGGTCATCGCAGTCTAAGGATCCCCAAGCGGCGGCCTTTGTGCAGTAGCCAAACACTTGTTCCCTACCCACAAACATTATAAACATCTTAGTGACATCCATGTGCATGTGCGCGTTGTTTACACAGTTAAAAATATTATTTTAAAGCAAAAATTCGTAGCTGATTTCCATATGTACAGAATACAATCATGCAGTTTGTTTGCTTGCTTTATACACAAATGCAGTAAAAAACTGAGCATCGCATAATAATTACATTTGTTACAAACGCTTTAAAATATAACTGAGGATGGCCTGAACTAATATACTACGCTACAAGAATGGAAATGCATGTTAATATATCCGAGAGAAACTTAGAAGCATGTTCCGAATGAACTATACATTGTTAGACTATCATTAAATAATTAAAATACATAAATATGAATTTATTTTGAAAAGAACTCTTAATCCCAAAACAACGCCTCATTTTTGATTATGCTATTTAACCTAAAAGTTACTTTTATAAATAAGGGATGCATGTTTGTAGTTTTGCTTAATGTAATTATTATGTGCGCGGAGCTATGGTGAAAGTGTTTTTTTTATTTTGTTTGTCCTGCAACCACAGAATGTTAGAAAAACCAAGTTCCAGAAGATGTAAACAAAAACAGTAAATATGTAGAATTAAAAAAGAAGAAGCAGGTGAAAAAGTAAAGCGAACGCAGGTCTTTGTATCACTCTTGGAAGATAGGTGCTTTTTTACGTAGCTTTGAAAACATGATAAATTTGCTTCACAACAATGTTTTTATTAATATAAAGCTAATATAAGAGGAGGTTGTGTATTGTTTAAGATGTAAGATTTATAGGCATGACAGCTTCTGTTTACTTAAATGAATAGCTTTATTATAAAATACAGGATAAGTAAAAATACGGAAGGCAAAAGAAACAAAATAAAAAAGAAATTTTATGTGTTATATTCACATGATTATCTCTATTCACTCTTCTACAAATCGCTTTTACAAAAGCTTATTCTTCTATCTACTTCTTCTTAAACGAGATAAAATTTCATTGCACATTTCGTTGTAAATATTAGGATTCATAGGCCAAAGCGATAGTCAGATTATTAAAAACCAGATGATGACTGAAATTCCATGCTCTTAGCATGACCACGAGGAAAATACAAATACGGACTTCCAACTTCTATTTCAAAATTCAAACCAATAACAACAATTTTCCCGGAAATGATTAACATAATTTGACCTAAAATGTGTCCTTGCATTTTACGCACAGTAAGATTTTGCCTATCTCTTACGGTGTACCAGTTATGCAAAAAGTTGAGAACGAGGAGGAATTTACAAGTTATTCACAGAACACAAAATTCAAGATAGGTACAAATTTTATTTTTCATGCAAATATCTTAAACATGCCAGGGTTGGAAAGATAGAATCAGATGACTGAAAAATTCAATGCCATAGCCGGGATTTGAACCACGGATCTGCCGGTCTCCGTCCGGTTGCTCTAACCACTGAGCTACCATGAGAACATGCCGGTATTTTACTAAACGTTATAACTTTTTTTGAGAAATTCAAAACAATAGCAAACATTTTCCATGTAAAGGGTTCTTTTCTACATGTTCGTGAACATTACACACAAAAATCTGGCTTTGCTTATTCAAAGTTTTTGTAGTCCCTTTCTTCGTGGTCTTGGCACTACTGGTACTCGGCAGAGTCATTTGTTGGTGCGGCCGGAGGTTCAGCAACTTGGAATAGTTTCCCAAGGTCTCCATATCTTAATTAAACTATTAAACGTTAATAACTATTAAACACTGCTAAACCTACAAAACTGCACTAAGTAAAACAGTATATAACTTCTCTAAAGAAGTAAGATATAAGCCTAACTGTCACAGCTGCTAAAACGTACTGAAACCGAGGAAACAACAGAAATGACATTGCAACAACGCTTTGCTTTGGTGGAGCTAAAGAAAGGACCACGCATTATATTTGAGGGACGGGAAGACCCTACTAATCGTTTACTGATGGGTTTATGGTCAGGCTTCAAAGCTTTCCATTCGCTTTGAAGCCGAGTGGGGAAACGTTGCCTGCGACCAGAATACAGTGATGCTCTAACGTAGTATGCGAAACAGAACAGCATTGCCAAAAAATCCCGAACATTGCCGATTTCTTTCGATTCAGAGTAGACCGAGACCGAAGTACTGAATCAATTGTGCAAGTTGAAAGAATCGTTGGAATTCATAGTATGAATTGGTAGACCAATACGATTCTTTGAGATGCTGATATCATAATCTAAGAATAAAGAGTTAATCCGAGAATGATTAATTCTTAAGAACAATAGCGTAAACTGTAAAGCGCAATAAAATGAATTGTAAACATTGCCAAGAGATGGACGGAAACTGCAGCGGGTTGTATAAATAACACAAGCAATTTTCAATATTTTACTGAGAATACTAATACACAGTATCAAAATATATGCAAAATGGAGGGAAAAATAGGGAGGTGTAATATTCTTTGTTTGAATCACATTTTGATTATAAAAATGTTAAAACGTTTAAAATGATACAATTTAAAAACATTAATTTATATGCTATAATCTCTATTAAAAGTATAGGAAAATGTATGGATATAACTAAGCGTATTCTCATGCATAAAAGATTCCTCGAATTTGATGAAATGAAATCGATACAATATTTTTGCATTAGTACGATTTTATATCGATTAATTACAATAATAATAATAATAATAATAATAATAATAGTGATTGTGATGATTATAATAATGTCCATTGCATAATACAATTATGTAATCACAACTTAAGTGGAATCACACAAGAAGTGTATTCTACCTACATACTGAGGCTTTCACGGCCGGCGTCATGACTCATAATTGAATTACTACTATCCGGCCTTGTAGGCCGTGGTCTAGAAGGTATCGCAGATGCCGACGTTTCGCCAGTACAGCGCTTGGTATCTTCAGGGTGAAGTGATTCGTTGTCTGCGGTGGTCACAGCCTGAATGCGGAGACTTGTTTTTTTTTCGATGGAGGAAAAATACATTTACGTACTAACCCCCACCGGAGAGCATTCAGGTGAAGTGTAGCAGTACCGCTTATATCACCTGCGGATTCAAGGAGCTGGTGTATTGGCCGGCCACTAGGGCCTAAGCCGGGTGAAGGTGAGAAGCCAGGGCGTATCAATGATCAAGGCCCTGAACGCTCCCTGGCGAATTCTGGTGAGGAGTTAGAATAGTCTGGATGTTGTTGAAAGTCCTGCCACGCCGAGGCGCTGCGTCCTCTGGTATTCCATGCATTGTACGTTCCAAGTCTACACTTGTCCGCGAGTCAAGGTACTTGAGCCGGTGGGTGCGTCCCTGAAATAACTAACTTAGGCACGCATACATATAAATTAGTTTATCTATATAAATTCGCAGTACATTTATGATTTTCTATTTGCAATTCAGAATAGCATTCACTTATATTACTTAGTTAATGCCAAGCGACTTCGTCCTTATATAACTGTAGTGTTTTAAGTGTTTGCCCAATGGCGTCGTCACATAATTAAATCATTCTTTAGTTTTTATTTTCTGCCATTTTGGCATTGTTGTGTCACATTTATCGTGTCCTTATTTAAGCTTGGTCGTGTAGAGTGCACAACCGGCGGGCTGCCTGCCTGAAGGTGCAGGTGCGAGCCAGTGCCACTCGCGGAGGGGGGCCTCATCCCCCTGAGCCACCTTGGCTCACAATGAGACTTTTTGGGGGGGAAACAGTAATATAGGTCTGAAGGAAAAACAAGAGTATGAGTATAGGTATAGAGAGGAAAAGGAGGAGGAAAAGAAGGATGTAATACTGTGATGGCACAATTTATTTGGGGCATCGTGGTGAACATGATGGCTGGTACCGCCGAAGCAAACCCGCTGTTTGTGGGTGAAACTAGATGTGGCGGAAATCTCCGCTGTGGAGTTCAGGTATCTGCCATGGCGATGGCCCTGTCAGGGACCTGTGAATTGGTGGTAACTTGGCTGATTTAACAGGAGATGCATGCTCCAATCCCGGGCCTGTTACCTCCGGGAATTGGCTCTTTGGTGATGGTGTTCTGGGTGAGGTGGCTGATGCTGTCTGGCTTGCTGATACAGGTGGGCAGTATTCATATACTGGGGGGTGAGGTAGGTGTGTTCTTTTTCGGAGACCTTTTCGAAGTGGTGCTTGATGTCGTCCAAGGTTGAGCATTTGTCTTTTATTTGCTGTAGGCACTCCTGTCGTTCCTTGAAGTGGCAGAGGATGTGTCTCCTGGTCACGTCGTGTGATTCGTCAATGCAGTCGGTGACTCCAGTAAACTGCGCACCGAGGTGCTCTTCCAGAGCGCTTAGCCTGACAGCTAGGTTCAGCACCTCAGCATGGAGGTCCTGGATGGCATCGAGGATGGTTTGGTTCATGGGTGCTATTTGTGCCTGGATCTGTGATGAGTCGCATGATGAAGTGATGTTCTGCGTCGTAGGCGCGTGGTTCTGCGGTGTTTCTGTGGTGTGCGGCGATGGTCTGCGTGGATAGAGTGGGCACGTGGCCTGACCAGTGAAATGCACCTTGCCCCCGCAGGAGGCGCAGAAGCGGCGTCGTTGGGTCAGGTCGTGTGCCCGACATTCTGCGGTGAGTGACCCGCTACCACAGTAACTCACAATGAGACCGGAGGATGGCGCTCTTATATATTAGGGGTGGGCGGGGCTTACTGTGAGGTCCTGTGGTGAATCTAAGCACTCGCACCTTAACGCAGGCAGAGACGTCTGTATTGGTAAAGGGAGTAAGTTTCGCTGTAACACCCAAAAACATCCCAGTCGAGGACATCATTGTCAACGTGGATGTAGCCATACAAAATATTCCACCAATCCAGGCAGAGAAGGTTCGACGAGAGGCTTTCCGCATTCTGTGCAAGGCACCTTTACCCAAGAGTAACATCTCACCACAAGAGAGGAAGGCCATCAAAGAACTTAACAAAGATGAAAAGATTATTATTCTACCGTAGGACAAAGGCAACGCCACGGTTGTCATGGAAACGGCAGAATATAAAGAAAAGATCTCAGACTTGCTGTCCTCTGAAACCTTCGGGAAGCTGACGAAGGATCCGACTACACGTTTTCTCAAACTAACAGCCCCAAAAAGATTCATTTCCACCAGACAGTGTGAAGAAATACGCCTGTAAAAGCGAAGCTTTGCCGCCAAGATTATACGGGCTCCCGAAAATTCCTAAGGACAATGTACCGCTACGTCCCATTGTGAGTAGAATAGGTTCGTCTACATACCGCATCGCCAAACACCTTTCCACTCTGCTACAACCACATGTCGGTACCACAAACACACACACTCGAACCAATTCATAGAGAAACTCAGGCACATTTGGCTAGAAACTGGGGACCACTTAGTGAGCTTTGATGTTGTCTCATTGTTTACCAAAGTACCGTTAAAAGGCACCTTAAGTCACATTCAAGAACTATTCCCCAAGAGCATCGCAGAGCTCTTTCGCCACTACCTTACAGCTAATTTACTTTCAATGGGACCATTTTTATGAACAGACCGAGGGAGTCACAATGGGCAGTCCTCTAAGCCCGGTTATCGCCAACTTTTTTATGGAAAAGTTTGAGCAGTCAGCACTCACCAGCACACCTCTCAAACCGAAGACCTAGTTACGTTACGTTGATGATACGTTTGTCGTGTGGAACCACGGGAAAGACACCTCAGATCAATTTCTGCTGCAACTAAACAGCCTAAATCCCAACATTCAATTTACAATGGAGAAAGAAAAAGACAATACTTTGCCCTTTTTAGATGTAAAAGTGATCAGAACACCAAATGTCGGCCTAGAATGCAGTATATACAGGAAGCCTACCCACACAGATCGATACCTAAATAAAACACTATACAACCACCACCCCCCAGGCAGAAACAAGGAGTGATAAAAACTCTCACAGAACGGGCAACAAGAATCTGCAACGAAACATACTTGAAAGAAGAGCTTGAACATCTAAACTTTGCCTTCTAGGCACTTCATCCTAGGCGCCCTATGAAAAAGAAGGATCACCGCACAAGCACGGTCTTCCTCCCCTACATTAAGAATGTTTCCGACCGAATAGTCAAGCTTCTGCGCTCATATGGGATTGACAAGATCTATAGGCCATCACACAAAATCAAGGACTTGCTGATATCAGCCAAAGATAAGCGACACCCGCATTCATCTGTAGGTGTATACAAAGTGCCCTGTAGCTGCGGCAAGGTTTAAATAGACACTACTATCTGCAGCGTGGCCACGAGATTAAAAGAACACGAGCGTCACAGTAGATTGGGACAAACAGATAAATCATCCGTGGCGAAACACTCACTGTTATTCGGCCATGATATCAGCTTCGAAGAAACCGAAGTTTGGTCTTCAACTGTAAACTACCATGCTCCACTACAGAGGGAGATCATTGAAATTTATAAACACAAGAACAATTTTAACCGGAAAGTGATGATGATATGCGGCTTAAGGGCGCTAAACTGCGGAGGTCATCAGCGCCCTTACAATGTATAAAATATAAAGTCAAAATATAAAAGGCAGGTAAAAGAACCGCATAATTAAAAAAACGGGACGTAAACCCGCGATGTCCAAAAGGCTAAAAAGAACAATAAGATAACAATAACAATAATAACAATAACAACAATAATAACAATAACAACAATAATAACAATAATGTCAATAACAACAATAATAATACAAATATCTGAAAAAACCAACACACTAAAAGCATAGGCAATAAACGATTAAAACGTGTCAAGAACTGTAGAATGCGAGGGACATGAGCGCCATATGTCCACTGGGGATTAGAGTCCCCAGAAAAACTGACAGAATAAAAGTACTAAGCTAAAAGACGCTCAACGCACTAAATGCGCAGAGTAAAATCACTATCATGAATAAAACGTAAAACACATTCTACAGCACACGTGTCGTCTGCCAAAACGTTGGCTAGGCCAATAGGCAGACCCACACGGGCACGCAATGCAGCTAAAACCTGACACTCTGCTAAAATATGACGCAGCGTTAAGGGCACGTCACACTGCCCACAGAGTGGTGCGGGGTCACCACTGAGCAAATACCTATGACTAAAAACACAATGTCCAATCCGTAAAGGAGCAAAAATTACCTCTTCCCTACGACACGAACGAGAAGAGGTACCCCAGATCAACGGGAAAGGCTTAACCTCCCGCAACTTGTTCCCCCGGAGGGCCGTCCACTCATCGCGCCAGCGCGAGAGGATGCGGCGACGTAAGATAACACACGAATCTGACGAGGGAACAGAAGTAAAAAATCTGGGTAATAAAATCGCCGATTTCGCAGCGGCGTCGGCAGACTCATTACCTGAGATGACCACATGACCTGGAATCCACACGAAGGACACGCTGATGCCAGAGACACCGGGCGAGTGGAGCAGGTCATGTATGCGCTGTACGAGTGGGTGGTAATGCTACAGCGCATGAATAGCCTGAAGGGCACTCAGAGAGTCCGTACAAATAAAACTGCCGTAAGTCGTGCCGCTGGATGTGTAAAACAGATTGATAAATGCTAAAAAGTTCGGCGGTAAAAATTGAACATTGTCCAGGTAAACGAAAAGTAAAACTCTGTACACCAAAAACAAAGGCACATCCTACTCCAACATCAATCTTAGACCCATCAGTATATATAAAATGACAGTCCCCGAACTGCGCCTGTAGTTCTAAAAAGGCGGATCTAAGAACAGAAGCAGGGGTCGCATTTTTCGGCATCGACGTTAGCCCAAGGTGGATGTGGGCCTCAGCGCGCGACCATGGAGGAAAACGCGTTTCCCCTCGGGTAAGGGCCGGCGCTGGCGGAACGTCCAAATGCCGAAGTAGCAGTCGAAATCGAACCCCTGGAGGGAGCAAAGCAGAGGAGCTAACTAAATATTGCCGGTCAAGTGAATCCTCGTAAAATGCCGCGAAGGACGGGTGGTCAGGCAAGCTGGAGAGTCGACAGGCATAGCTACATAAGAGCATCTTACGCCTGAAAGACAGCGGAGGCTCTGCAGCCTCAGCGTAAAGACTGGGCACGGGGCTAGTTGGAAGGCCCCTGTAGCGACTCTAATACCACGATGATGAATGGGATTCAAACGACGTAACACAGATGGACGTGCCGACGAATAAACAATACACCCGTAATCAAGTTTGGATCGGACCAAAGAGCGATAAAGGCGAAGGACGGTCCGATCAGCTCCCCAGGATGTGCCACTTAAAACACGTAAAAGATTAAGAGAACGGTCATACTTTGCTTTTAAAAAGGAAACGTGCGAGGTCCAACACAACTTCCTATCCAAAATCAACCCCAAAAATTTCGCCTCGTCTGCAAACGGAAGTATCCCTGGCCCAAGATGGAGAGAGGGCGGAGGGAAATACTTCCGGCGCCAGAAGTTGATGCAGACGGATTTCTCGGCGGAGAAATTAAAGCCGTTGGCGTTACTGCAGGCGTAGAGACGGTCGATACAGCTCTGGAGACGGCGTTCGAGTAGACAGGTCCGCCGTGAACTACAATAAATGGCAAAATCATCAACAAAAAGGGACGATGAAATGCCAGGTGGAATACAATCAACAATGGGGTTCATAGCAATCGCAAAAAGTGTGACACTGAGTACAGAGCCCTGCGGTACTCCGTTCTCTTGAATAAAACGACTAGATAAAACCGAGCCCACACGTACACGAAAGACGCGGTCCGTCATGAACTCCCGAAGAAATATGGGAAAACGACCGCGGATATTCCATGCGTGAAGTGTACGTAAAATGCCGCCCCTCCAACAAGTGTCATAAGCTTTCTCCAGGTCAAAAAACACATCCACGGTTTGACACTTTTTCAGAAATCCATTCATAACATACGTCGACAGGGACACCAGATGGTCGACGGTAGAGCGATAACGACGAATTCCGCACTGAGCGTTCGCTAAAAGTTTCTGAGACTCAAGCCACCATGTCAACCGCCCGTTGATCATGCGCTCCATCACCTTGCAAATGCAACTGGTGAGGGAGATAGGGCGGTAGCTGGAAGGTAGTTGGCGATCCTTCCCAGGCTTAAGAATAGGGACAATGGTGGCTTCGCGCCAAACGGAAGGAAAAACGCCGTCTTGCCAAATACGGTTATAGACCTGTAAGAGAAAAAGTTTACTGTCGGCTGAAAGGTGCTTTAACATCAGGACATGAATGCCATCCGGGCCAGGAGCGGAGTGCCTAGAGCAATGAAGAGCGTGCTCCAGCTCCCGCATTGTAAAAAGTTCGTTATAATATTCAGTGTTAGCAGACCTAAAATTATATGGTGCAGAATCCAGCCGGTCTTTAATAGAGCGAAAGCCGGCGGAATAATGGTCTGAACCGGAAACCGCCTCAAAGGCAGCACCCAGAGTGTTAGCGATGGCAGCCGGATCCACTATGGTGGCATTAGAAACCTGAAGGCCAGAAACAGTACAATGCGACACTTTACCTGAGAAGCGACGAAGTTTATCCCAAACAACAGATGAAGGCGTAAAGCGATTAAAAGACTCGACAAAACGAGCCCACGACGCCTTCTTGCTATCCTGAATAGTGCGACGAGCCCTGACGCGCGATTGTTTAAAAGTTACCAAATTATCAAGTGTAGGGTGGCGCCGAAACACCCTAAGTGCAGTCCTACGAGCACGAACGGCGTCCCGACAATCCTCGTTCCACCACGGAACAGGCATTCGCCGAGGTTGAGAGGATGAACGGGGGATTGCGCGTTCGGCAGCAGAGAAAATAGTAGACGCAAGGTACTGCACTAGTTGGTTAATGTCGGTGAAGGGCTGGTCGTCAAAATGCACGAGGCTGGAATACAAACTCCAGTCGGCTTTTGGAAATATCCAGGTAGGTACTCTGGAATGTTGTACGTGGTGTGACAGAAGAGAAACGATGCAGGGGTAATGGTCGCTGGAGTAGGTGTCAGCGACGACGTTCCACAGCAGACGACTAGCAAGCTGGAGGGAGCAAACGGCAAGGTCCAGGTGTGAGAATGTACCAGAAGAATCGGAAAGAAAAGTAGGCTCACCTGTATTGAGGATTGAAAGATTGAACTGGTAAAAAATGTCGGAAAGAAGAGTTCCCCTCGCACAAGCCCTTGGCGAACCCCATAGTGGGTGATGGGCATTAAAATCTCCCAACAGAAGAACTGGTGTTGGGAGAGCGGACAAAAGATCTCGAATGTCCGCGGGAGCGAGTGGAGACGATGGAGGTGAATACACAGAACAAACAGAAAAGAAAAAACCGGGTAACTGCAGTCTAATGGCAACAGCTTGCAAGTCGGACGTAAGAGCGAGAGTTTGAAAATAAACGTCGTTACGCACTAACAACATGACACCTCCATGGGCAGGAGCGCCCTCCACCGGCTCAAGATCGTAACGAACCGGAGTGTACCCTCGGAGATCGAAAGGGTCTTGAGGGCGAAGCTTGGTCTCCTGCAAACATACTACCATAGGGGAATGGGAACGCAATAAAAGTTGCAGTTCCGCCCTATGCGATCGAACACCACGTAAATTCCAGCTCAGGATAGCCATGAATAGAAGAGATAAACTGTCTACTTAGAAGGGCGGCTTAAAAGAATCTTGTGCTTAACCTTTGGGCTCGGGCTTTTTGTATGGAGTTGGTCAGACTCCATAGCCTCCTCGAGGGGAGGGCCCACGCGCTCAGAGCCAGAAACCGACTCCAGCGCCGAGAATCGGTTCTGGGTGGCAACGGGTGAAGGGGGCCGCTGAGCGCGGCTTGTCCCAGGTGCGTCCTGGGACAGCGACCTCCGAGGAGGAGGAGGAGGAGAAGGTGAACTTGGCCTGCCGCGCGCACGCGGAGGGTCTTTTAAAAAATCTTCCCTGCGGTATTTCTGCTTCGATTTCTTCTCAGGAGTTTGTGACTTCATACATTTTGGACCAGGTTTATAGGGCTTGGTAACAGTAATAGGCTTGGACGGCCGGGTGGTAGTGGCGGTCAATGCAGTCAAGGTCCAAGTTTGAGTCTCTGCATCCTTCCGGGGTACTGGCGAGGCAACAACAGAGCTAAATGTACCAGATCGCAGGAATGAAGGTAACGCCTCCGGGCTTCGGCGAAGGAGAGTTTTTCCTTAACCCGGATCTCCTGGATCGCCTACTCGTCCAAAAAGCGCGGACAGTCGCCAAAGGAAGCAGAATGTGACCCTTTGCAATTGACGCAGACGGGGGCTGTTGGACAGGCACCTTCGTGTGAGGGCTGGCTACATGTGGCACAGATGTTAACGGCACTCGTACAGGAGACTTGCGTATGCCCAAAACGTTGGCATTTAAAACAACGCAGAGGTCTAGGAATATAAGGCCTCACAGAAATCCGTTCGTACCCTGCGGAAATGCTCGTGGGCAGATCGACGCCATCGAAGGTTATAAACAGGGTACGAGTGGGTACCAATACTCCGTCGCGTTTAGCTTGCACTCGATGAACTGCCGTTACCTTTTGGTCGGAAAGATATTCCACTAGCTCTTCGTCCGACATACCATCGAGGCTATGGGTGGTGATGACGCCTCGACAGGAATTCAAGGTACGGTGCTTCTCAACACGGATAGGATAACCGTGGAGAAGTGTGGCGCTCAACAAGGACTTACTTTGTGCCTCGGACTTGCTTTGCACTAACAACGAACCATTACGAAGCCGAGTGCAGGAAAGAACCGGACCAGCAATTGAATCAATGCCCTTTTGGATAACAAAAGGGTTCACCTCGAAAGTTTGACCTTCCTCGGTACGGGTAATCACTAAGTAACAACCAGCTGTTGGCGGTGCTACTTCTGTTACTAAAACTTTGCGGCGCTTGTTGTTAACAATGGAGAAAGGGTGCTCCATAGCGAAAAAATCCTCCGCCATTGCAACCGTCTCCGACCTCGGGTCTGACTTCCCGGGCGTTACCCTGGCTTGGGTGAGTGGCCTATCTATACCTAGCTCACCCCAGGGTCACACCTCCCAGAACATAGACAGAGGGACCCAATCGCCGTCGGAAGTCAGCAGCTCATGCAATGGCCCCCCCGCGGGACTGCAGTTGAACAGCGGATACGAACACAAACCCTACATGACGACCCCGGGTGGTGGAGATGACGCCATTACCCACTCACCCAGCTGCGCACCTGGTGCGCGGGTATCCGTCAGGCTGTGTCCACGGAGGATTAAAAGAAAGATAAAAGAAACTAAAACTGTGTGGGCGTTTCGCACGCAAGGTAGGCCGGCGAGAAGGAACAGAGATGCGTAAATGAATGGGCGTGGGGCGAAATGTGTGTAAGGAGAAGAGAAGAAAGAAACGATGGCGAGGCGCGGTATGAATGTAATACTAAGAATGCACGAGAGCCTACCTTGGGTCCCCCGGTCACGAGAACGAACCCACTCGACCGGACGGGGATGAATGGGTGAAAATGGCTATGAATGGCTCGGGTACCCCGGGTGCGCCTAACCCGTACTCACATAAGGTGAGCCCCTGGAGGTTAACCGGAAAGAAGCTCTCCTGTGCATAAGGCCTGGACACCTAATCTTGGAGAAACACTTAGACAAAAACGCCGGACTTAATAATGCCTCACCAAACCCACCCACTCCTAGAGATGCAAGCAAATCACTATACAGGACCTCACAGTAAGCCACGCTCATACCCACTATATAAAAGCATCATCCTCCGGTTTCGCTTCGAGCTCACCTACACGCAACATAGGAAAGAAGAAGACAGCGCAGCCACCAAGCTTCCTCCTCGTGACGTAGTTATCATCGCAGCCGAAGAAGAACAGCCTCCCGCCTCTTCGCCGTCGCCAGCCGAAGCGCCCAGCGCCAGCCAGCCAGCCACACGCCGCTGAACCGCATGCCTACACGCTATTCCGTAGTTGTCCGGGGAGTGCATCGTCAACTCCCGACACACTTCTACTCAACGCAGCGCAGTGCTTTTGGCGTCTGCGGCCAAGGCGACCAGAATCGGGAACGTCAAAAATCTAACACCGCTGGCCAGGCTCATTTTCCTGGATGAGGACGACTACTCAGTGGCCCTGGGCGCAGGACTGTTCTTGTTAGGGCAAACCCTGTTGCTCGAGGCCAGCCGCAGTGTACGTCAAACACCATGCCGCCGCTGCTGCCTTTACGGGCACACCGACTCATCATGTGACGCCGCTCCCCATTGCCATTACTGTGGCAAGGGACACCGCCGAATGAAGGGTACACGACCTGAATCACCGTCGCCGCTTCTACGCCTCCTGAGGGATGCAAGGGGCACTTTAGCGGCCAGGCCGTCTGCCCACTCTACCCACGTAGAACATCGCCGAACGATCACATCATAACACCGCAGAACCACACACCACCACCGCAGATCGACACCTTTCAACTAGAACACCAGTTGGCAAATACCAACAATCTACTTGAGCAGAAGCGATTCAGGATCCTCACGCCGAGTTGCTGGACTTGGCCAGCTGTCTCACCGCTCGCGACACAGATCACCTTCATCACAGATACCATACAAACACAGCACCAAAAAAACATTGTGAAATTGAATCAAACCAACCGCAACACCTCTCGAATGGGAAAGGATTACCTAGTGAAAGGATCTCAGATCATGCGAACAGAGTGATTAGGAATCTACAGCCCTATATGACGAAGTCGCCACCAATTGAGACACCGCATCACCACACACGACAGCACTGCCCAGAATTCTCTGGCTACACGACACCCAAGACCAACGCCCGGAGATAACAGGCCCGGGTACGGAGCCTCAATAACCTGTTACGACAGCATCGTTCGTAAGTCCCTGTCAGGGCTTCGGACATGACAGATACCTAATCGCCACTGCGGAGAACACCGCCACATCCTAGTAATCACACACAAACAGCTGGTTTGCTTCGGCGGTATCAACTACCATGTCACCATTATGTCCCAAATAAAAAGTGGTATCTATGATGCCTTCTAGACCACGATATACAAGCCCGGATAGTAATCTAATTGTGAGTCTAATTGTATTTCTCAGAATGCGGAAAAGGGACGATTCATAAACGAATCGTGCACTAGGGCAGGCCAGCAGACAATGGGACGATTCATAAGCGAGGCCATTGCAAACGAGCGGAAAGTGGAGATCATTGACCAACTTAGCTTCAGCCGAGACCCATCAGCTGTTAGTCCTACAGTTCCATTTAAACGAGTCCATTCTGACAGCTACGACCTGGCTGTAATGTATTGCACTGCATTGCCAGTTGAGCTGTGTGTCGTGCAAATAGAGGACAGCTACAAACACGTTACAAAACATATATTCTAAAAGCCTCAAAACGTTAAATCGTGTCTTTTCTAACACATAAATCATAACCATACACTTTCTCGTAATTGAAGAACTACGAGTATGGCAACTAAGGAAGACTTCAAAACTTTATGGTGAGGGAATATGAGAGGTGTAGTGTAATAGCGGACTGTTGATTGGCTGAAGCGTTCGTTGCTATGGCAACTCTCTCAATCGTGTCTGTACGTAGCTGTCAGAATGAGCTATTGTGCGGTCCAAATCTCTTGACATTTCATGGCAACCAATACGGAGTGACCGCGGGTTGCCAAACTTCACTTCGTCAGAACGTTGTGCGTTTGTTATAAATTCCATCCCAATGTTCCCTTAAAAACTAAAGGAAAACAAGAAGACACACAATATTGAAACTGAACTACACCAATAGAGAAATAAAAACCATACTTTTCTATGTGTCCTTTCTTATTCAAGTGGCACATTTAACTGCATATCCTTTTTCACATCCCTACACACACGTGAAACAATGAGCTTAATGAGCACGCCTCAGCCGCAAATTCTTGACATTTCGTGAAGTTAAGAGTTTTGTGATTTTGTTCGTTGGCATTCTTTTTAAAGAAATTATACACACCAAAGACAACAGTCCTAACCTTACTCCTATATCCAGTGGTGTTCTAGGTTTACTAAGTGACATTTTCACAAAGAGTTAATTTTATAAACGCTAGGACAAAGCTGTAAGAACTGAGCAGCTGCACCGTAGCTGAATTCACAACTGAGTCGCTTAACCTTTCATTAAGCGCGCTGTAAATAGTACACCAGCAGCATTTCTGCTTTGTCAATGTTTTAACCTTGAGCTATCGTGTCAATGGTGCAATGAATTCCATTATTGATGCTTTCTCGAGAATGTGGACAGTTGGTGATTCTTTGCTTAAAATTCTCGAGTGGCTTGTTGTGCATTCCAAGTAATGACGTGTTGATTTTGTAAAAAGACACAACACACTCTTCTCATGTAAGTGATACGTGCTTGGTTCTAGTACTCGGCATTATGCACATTGGTTTTCCAAAGATATTATTCTGTGAAACAAAACCATAGATGACATTGGTTATTAAGAAACAACTTCATGTATGGTTTTGTAGAACTGCGTTAAGAGAGCTTTATTAGAAAACCTAGTGGGATAACTATTTCTAAATGTATTTAGGACATGGAGAATTGTACATTATTAAGCGATAGTTATGTCTGACACAATATATAAATTAACTAAAAGCAAATTATTTGCTATTACAAGAATAACTATGTCTCCGATTAAGCATCACGAAAGATAACGATAAAATAATGACGAACAATTGGATGTAAAAACATAATTCTTCTTTGTACTTGCTCAGGAAAACGTCGCCCTTCATCCTAGCTACTTGTTTTTCTGAAATATGAAATACGAATGCGCGCATATGATGCAGTTAGTTTCACTAGCGACGAGGTGCACTGTCGTATGAGGCAACGCCCCACTGCTGCTATTCGCTAGAGCCGTATTAGTGGATACGCCTCAAAGATCAAGAGATTTGAACCGCATAATAGCTGTTTTAATAGAACTGTAGTCTTCAGCTTAGTGTAGCTCGATGTATATATCACTGCTATTTTCTTTGTTTTCTTGCGCTATAAAATATATTGTTATCCCTCAAACCCCACAACAGCACTATCATAAAAATCGAAACCTAAGACATAAAGCACCTTTTCCAGAAAAGCAAAGCATATTACCCTAGGTTTAATATTGCACCAATTAGATATTTTGCTAATTTGGAATATTAGAAGAATCCTTGTAGATAATTTTATCAAAAATTGAAAAACATGAATGTGCCAGTATTATATATTTATCATTCTCTGATCTTGTTAACAAAAAACTTACAGCACTTAGACAATACATAGCTACAAAACATGAAATGATTTGGGCATAGACCTACCATATTCAAGGTTATCCAAAATACACAATAGCTATAAATCGCTTGGGTTAAGCATGTTTAACTTCCGGATCATATTACCACCCTTTCAACTGATAAATTGAAAGCGTTTCTTAATAAATGCCTAACAATAAAGTATTCTATTCAATTCTGCATTTATATCTTTCATGAATGTATAGGTCTAAATAAAGCAGTCTGATATTCCTAAAATGCCCATTTTCCAATCCAAGTTTATTTTAAGTGCTCATTTTCCAGATTAACTTATTTTTTCCTGTGTTACATTCGCATTTATTTTGTGTTAAATTTTGCTGTGTTGCATTAAATTTCTGTTATTTTACACTATTCATAGAATCATAAAGATCTACTATGGTTCTTGAGAACCTATACCGTTAAACACAGCAAGACAGGAAGCTTTAAAGACCAATTATGCTCTACCAGATATGCAGTAGCGTTTCCCCCTTTCCTCGCATCTCTTACTTTCCCCTGTCTCTAGTTTTCTTTTACTGTCAGCATTTTTATGCTCCTTACTTTTCTGTCTATTTTCCCCATACATTTCCCTCCATATTATTGTGTTCTCTATACTCTACATTATAGTACTCTATACTTTACTTTCCGCCACATAATTCATACATTGCTTTTCCACTGCCTCTTAACCTTTTTTAGTACACTGATTTCGTTGTTTTTTTCTTGGATCATCTCTGTACTGCCATTTTCTCCCATCTTATATAGAATTTAATCTCTGTTAATTTTCATAATTTCTTTCATCAAATGCGATTTATTCCCTTTCCTCTTATTTTATACTCTGAAGCTTCTCTATTTTTTGTATCAAACACCTTCAAGTTCACAAGGGACATGTAGACTTCCTCCTTTCTAATTTTTCTTATAAATACGTTGTCTATTGTCTGTTTTCCTTTCCTAAATCCAGCTTGAAATTATGATAGTTTCTTTTCTGATTCTACCCACTCCCTTAAACTATCTGCCAGTATTCGTGTGTAAACTTTGTCTAATATAGATAATGGGCTTATTCCTCTATAGCTCTCTGGTTTATGGACTCCTCCCTTCTCTTTATAAATTGGCACCACCATAGTTTCCACATTACCGTATATCATTTTTTTTTCACAAAGAAATAAGATTCCAAACTTTTAATGGAGTACAAAATAAAAATATCTCATTTATTTCAGATATTCTATTCCTCTTCCTCATATTTGGATGAATGTTATAATAAAGCAAAGTGTTACAATTTACTGCACGAGATGCACTTTGAACCAAAATAAGCCAAAGAACCAAATTTGGGTGGAGTCAAAGGAATTAAATGAATAAAGAGTAATCATCTTCTGCATTGCTAAAGGGATTTTAAACTTGTTTATTTGCCGATTATACTTTAAAAAGTTACAGAAACATTTAAAAACAAAATAAAGGTATACAAAATTGTTTGGTGGCTTATTTCATTACAAAACAGAATTCAACCATTTATTACAGGATAATGTTTCTCATTACTTTATTAAAACTACACAAACATGTTCCATTGCCCTTATGATGAGAATATTAGTAAAATAAGCCAACATAAAGTCCAATATAGTATGTAGTCACCTAGAAAAGGGACAGTCATAACCAAACTGTGAACATTCTTACATTTTATAACCTCACAACATTTACAATAAAAAGTTTATGGTTCTCACTTTGATAAGTGCATAATTAAATTATGAGCTTAATCTGCATTACCTCTAATATACACAAATGAATAATTACTTTATCTACCCTATTCAAATATACACGTTCTGTGGAGTTCATGGCAATGTATCTTAAAGCTCTGTATAAAGCATTCACTAGCATAATTTTAGTATAAATTCCATATTGAATTCCATTAAAATAGCTTAAAATAATTAAATTTAAAAATTCAACCATATGAGACACCTCTGAAGGAAGTAATATTCAAGCTTACTTGGGATTACTTTACAAAAAATATACCCTAGTCTTCATCTCTCTATTTTCTTTTATGAATCTAAAATTTGCATTGTAGAAACATAATTCCTATTAAATGTCTGTCTATATAAACTAAAATCATCTGTTTCGAATTTGCCTGGAAAAGTGTAAAGTATTTTCAGTACTATCCACACGAAGAATTGTTTAATGACACCAAGCTAAAAATATGGTGTTTAAGTAGCTTGCTCCATTTTCGCTAATAAGCCTCCAAGAAGCACTCAAGGAACTGAAGCTTTTCACATTTTTATATTAAATGGCACTCCAAGTGGATTTTTTTTCCAAAAGGTTCCTATTCACTTCTTGGAAATTATTTATAAAAAAATACTGAAGATTCTGAATTTCCATTCAGTGACTCAAGGCCTGAAATTGTAGATTCATGAAACATATTCAGAAATAAGCTAACCATTAGCCCTTCAGATTACTTGGATAAATAGTAACAATGGAATCTCCTACAAAAAAAAATACCTCAGCTACATTAAGATTTAAATTGACAAATAAATACTTTTAATTGCATATAATTCACAATAAAATTGCTTTGTTGGACTTTGTGACAGTGATATGTCTATAGTTAGTAATTGTGTTAAGTTGTAAAAACATATTTATTTATACATGGAACTATATCTGTAACTGTCTTTCTAGAAAATAATTTCAGATGACCAACCCATCACTACTGTTCTCTCTCAAAAACAGTAATATTGCTACAAAGATTTTTACACATTTATTGCCTAAATGAAGTTTCATTACCTCAGGATATATTAAAAAAACTCTACAAAATCACAAAAACCTTACTTCCCAGTAATGTTTGTAAAAGTATGAGGTGATCAAGATATTGGTAATGCAGGAGTTAACTTCATATTCTCACCTTATATACCTCATGGAAGCCCTTAGTAAAGAATTCACTTAAACTTTAAACTCATGTCAAATATACTTTTTAGTTTTGATGAATGAATAATTTGTGGTATTTATACTTTTACACAATCAAGGGCCAATTTCTCTTTAAAGTACATTAATTGTAAATTTAGCTCTAATATTTCACCCATAAGCTCCATTTACACCTCTTGTACTAAGGCTTTTATTTTCAAATGTAATCACTGGGTCTGCTTTTGTTGTAAGAGTACATTTACATGTCATTTTTCCACCATTAATCAAATTAGGTTGTAACAAAATCACAGCTTCTAAAGGTGCTCTTTGGAAATCTCATTTGAGACCTTATTTTTGCCTTAAGATTTAATTTCTAATTTTCAATAACCACGCTGAGAAATCTGTGTATGAAAATAAAATTTTGTGGATATCCACCACCAATCAAACTATGGACAGTTGAACTTTAAAGCTTGCTAAAATCTCTACTTGATTAAAATCATTAAACTGTACAATTTTTTTACCTTTATGAAATTATAGCTTACCAGATTTGATAGCTGAATGAAGCTCCTCTTGGAAACACTTTGTCATGAGATCGTGGAAGAAGTAGTCTCTCTTCAAATTTAAGATACAAGTAAAGCTCTTCTTGCAAACATTTTATTCAGGTGTCCTTCTGCCCTCATGAATCAAAATCTGCCTTTTCAAATGTGATAATAGAGTAAAGCTCTTCTTGCAAATATTTCATCCATGAGGCTTTCTGACCTCATGAATCACTTTGTGCATTTCTAAATCAGATAATCATGTCAAGCTCTTCTTGCAAGCATTATGTTCATGTTACCTTTTGTCCTCATGAATTAACTCATGTCTTTTTAAAGAATGCAGCACAGTATAACTCTTCTTGCAAACATTACATTCATGTGGTTTTTTGTTCTTGTGAATCAAATTGTGCGTTTTCAAATGTGATAGTCGAGTAAAGCTCTTCTTGCAAATAATACATTCATGAGGGTTTTTGCCCTCATGAGCTAAAATGTGTGTCTTCAAATCTGATTTTGCAGTAAAGCTCTTGTTGCATGCATTACATGTATATGGCTTTTTTCCCTCATGAATCAAATTGTGTATTTTCAAATGTGATAATCGAGTAAAACACTTGTTGCAAACATTACATTCATGTGGCTTTTTGCCCTCATGGATCAACTTATGTTTTTTCAAATCTCCTGATCGGGTAAAACTCTTCTTGCAAACATTACATTCATGTGGCTTTATACCCTCATGAATTAAAATGTGTTCTTTCAAATTAGATAGCACAGTATAGCTCTTGTTGCAAATATTACATTCATGTGGCTTTTTGTCCCCATGAATCAAACTGTGTGTTCTCAAAGATGATAACTGAGTAAAGTTCTTCTTGCAAACATTACATTTATGTGGCTTTTTACCCTCATGAATTAAACTGTGTGTTTTTAAATATGATAACCGTGTAAATCCCTTATTGCAAACATTGCAATTATATGGTTTTTTGCCTTCATGAATTAAACTGTGGAGTTTTAAGTGTGATGGCTGAATAAATCTCTTATTGCAAACATTACATTCATGAGGCTTTTTGCCCTCATGAATATAACTGTGCGTTTTCAAAGTTGATAGTTGAGTAAAACTCTTCTTGCAAGCATTACACTCATGTGGCTTTTTGCCCTCATGAATCAAATTGTGTTTATTCAAATCTCCTAATCGAGTAAACCTCTTCTTGCAAACATTACATTCATGTGGCTTTATACCCTGATGAGTCAAAATGTGTAGTTTCAAATTTGATAGCACAGTATAGCTCTTGTTGCATACACTACATTCATATGGCTTTCTGTCCCCATGAATCAAAATGTGTCTCTTCAAATTTGAGAAAAGGGTAAACCTCATCTTGCAAACATTACATTCATATGGTTTTTTGCCTTCATGAATCAATGTGTGTGCATTCAAATTTGACAGCCAAGTAAAGCTCTTCTTGCAAAGGTTACATTTATGAGGTCTCTTGCCCTCATGAATAACACTGTGTGCTTTCAAGGTTGATAACTTGAAAAAGCTCT
Organism: Deroplatys truncata; assembly: GCA_030765065.1. NCBI lineage: Eukaryota > Metazoa > Arthropoda > Insecta > Mantodea > Mantidae > Deroplatys > Deroplatys truncata. The sequence continues at coordinate 176,909,900 of CM060987.1, read as the reverse complement.
TATTACAAACTTTACATTCATGTGTTTTTTTACCCTCGTGAACCAATTTGTGGATATGCAAACCTGATAGATGAGTAAAGCCCTTGTTGCAAACACTACATTCATGTGGCTTTTTACCCTCATGAATCAACTTGTGGATTTTCATATATGATAACCGAGTAAAGCTCTTGTTGCAAACATTACATTTATGTGGCTTTTGTTTACCCTCATGAAGCAAACTGTGTTCTTTTAAACTTGATGGCACAGTAAAGCTCATGTTGCAAACTTTACAATTATGTGGCCGTTTGTCCTCATGAATCAATTTGTGGCTTTTCAAAGTGTGTAGCAGCGTAAAACTCTTCTGGCAGATATCACATGTGTGTAACTTTTTGCCTTCATGAGAAATATTACTCGATTTCAATATGTTCCCAAAAATATCATGCCGTAATCCTGTATCACTATTTGGCAATTGCTTTTTCGAGTGTAAGGCTGATATGAAATTTTTGCCACTATCACACTGTTTTGATCTGAGTGAATAAGGATTTTTATCTATCTGAGATGATTCCATAACCTCTGCAGCAGGAGTTTCTGGCCAAACTGCATCTTCAGATAATCTGCAAATTTGAAAGAAATGTCATTAATCTGAAAAATGAGGGTGGAAGGAATATGAGAGAATATTGTTATTCAGCTAATAGAAAAAAAAATTGTCCTTGAAAATGGTACCCCATTTGCTTTGAATGTAGTAAGTAGTTTGCTCATAAGAAAGGTACTTAAATCCATTACTTAATTTTGATTAAGATTTTAATTTTACAGTCAAAAGTTGTGTTGTCAACTGTGTATTGGATTTAAGTTTTGGAAATCTTTGAATTTTTACACACTGTCAACTTTATTTTACATTCCCTTTGTGGATGTTTATACAAGGTATAAAATCAGTATGTACCACAGGTAAGAACAATAGAAGTAATAATTTATCAAAAGCACTACAAGTAAGCTAGTCACACGCTGCCGACACTCTATACTAATGTCACATCACGCAACTTGTGTTTGGCATCTGTCTGAAGGTGAGGACAGTTTGTATAGGTCATTTATGAACCGACTATGGAGAGAGCTTTAAAATGCTGGATAGGATTCTGAATTTACGTAATTTGTTACAATTTTTCAAATACCAAGAAACAAGCCTACTAAGTACAGGTTGGATAAGCAATTCAATAAATATGTTAGAATACAATGGCATGGAGACAATATGGGGAAAAAGATAAAAACAAATAATAAAGCCTTTAGGAAAGGCATCAGAAGAAAACATTAAAATATGGGGATACAAAAATTGTCAGTCAACAAACCGAGAAGGGTCATTAGTATTCTATGCTTCAATGAAAAATAAATAGGACAGAAAGAGCATACAGACAATGCCAATAAAGAAGATGAATAGCATGGTTAAGAGCAGATCTATGAAGGTTAAAAGGTTAAACAAATGGCTATCCACAATGTGAATGCTTTTTATGTGGGCAGAAAATTAAATCGAGTTTTATTTATGGATGCCCTATAACTGCTATGTGGGGATCGGGGGGGAGGTAACAACACTTACTATTTGAATGCAGATAAACTGATATTTGGAGAAAAGACAGCTATGATTAAAAATGAGAAGAAAAATTAACACAAATAGTATTTTAAACAAAAGATTTAAGAAAATAGGGCAATATTTAGAAAAAAGCAAAGAATAAATGGAAATGAACTGAGTTTTACTTATGGATGCTCTTTAATTGCCGACATTCTTAGCGTCCCATTCTATAATGGTCATGTAAGACCAGAAAGTTTACTCAGAGGCCTCTTTGTCTGCCTTGAGGTTCTTTTGTATGCTATAAATCCATATGGGATCAACAAATTTACTTCTATTCCGAAGGAAGCCATGCTAACAGTTTTTACATCTGAAAAAAATCCATCACCTTCTGCTGGATTTGAACCCACAACCTCAGGAACTAGAGGTCAGCATAGTACACCTAGAACATGCAGGATAACAGAAGAGAACAGGAACAATAATTTAATGAATAGTGTATATTATAACATAAGCTTCAACATGGCCAGGACCAATTTCAGGTGGGCAGTCGAATGTATGTAACATCTTAGTACTTTAATCATAAATTATTATTATTGTTTCACCGTATATGTGATAACCACGTTCATAAGTACATAACTGCACTTTCCCTATAAACACCTTTATAAACAAAATGCTATACAATATTTGATATCTTGAAGTAATTAAATAACTCAATAAATAGAAATTTTTGCTTGAAATGGATGCTGTGAAAGAAAACACTTGCTATATGAGTTTACTGGAATCAATATTCTCTAGTTCTTCCAAAACTGAAGCTTTTAGCAATATACTCTCCTTAAAGAAATAAGTGGAAATTGCCAAACTCCTCTCAATTATCTTTTGCCTTTACAGTAAAGTATATTTGGTGCCATTACCACATATGAAATATAAGAACATGAATACTAAACTAAATCCAATAGAATGCCACTGACTGAAAGCTTCGGCTGTGGGGGGAAAAAATGGATTTACAAGCAAAGAACATTGCATCAAATGTGCTTACTGACCCCCCCCCCCACCAGGTATGAAAAGCCCATTCTCTTAAATGCTGCTAGATACTGCTCAAGGTTGACTTTCAATGCACAATAGTCCACTAAAATTCCATGTAATGTAAAAGAAAGTGTTGAAGACAGAATATAATTTTTTCTTATGAAGTTGCAAAATAGAGATTTCAGTATGTAAACAGGACTGGTTACAGATCTTGCAAGTACACTGCAATATTATTGTTACATAAAGTTTCTGGAAGAAGGTAACTGCTCTGCTTGAAAAACAATTATCTCTTTGCTGCAGAAATATTAAAAGCTTTGTTCTTCTCTTTCATGATGATAGGAGATGTTAAGAAATAAAATTCTGTGTTCCTGCTTTTTCATTGATGCAGAAAGATTTGAGACACTTATGAATCATGGTCTGCAGTGAATGTTCTGTGTGTACAATGGAAAAATATAACTAAGAAACAGTAAGAGTTAAAACAAAAACTAAGGAAAACATGCAGAATACATTAAATACACAATTTGTGAGGAACAATTTTTTATACTCTTTAGGCACTTTCCAAATATTTCTTGAAGTGCCATTACATTTTTCCAAATTGATTTATTTAGTGCTAAGAAATTCACAATATTAATGGTTGGCTACTAAAACTTTTGTCCTAAATACAAATTGAGCCTTATTTATGAAAACTTGTTTAACTACTAATATGGTCCTTAGTGCACTATTCTATAATGGTCGTGAAACACCGGAAATTTTGCTCAGAGGCCTTTTCATCAGTCTTTTTACATGCCATAAATCCTAGACATGGAAGCACCAGCTTTACTTCCCTTCAAAAGGAAGCCATCCTAAGGATTTTGATGTCCAAAAAAATTGCCGGGTTTGAACTCACTGCCTTGGAATTTGGCCCTGGCCACTTATTCAGTAGCCATCCACAGCACATACAAACATTATACTATTACATATGTATCAATTTTCTTCTTCTCTCTTCACTGTCCATTTCCGCTTCTTTTAACTTTAAATACTCTCCCATGCTCCTGTTCTCCTTTAACCCTTAACCTAAAACATCTTTCAAATGTGCAGTCTCTTAAGACCTCGCGTAACTCCAGGTTAGTTGCCAAAAAATTAAGTAGTCAGCTAATTCATATTATAAGTAAATTTAATACTATTAAGCCCATATAAAGACTTTGTTATTTACATTATTTAAAATGAGCACATAATATCATGAAGATGTGCTGTCATTTAGTATCAGTCTTAAAATGATTCCTCGATGATTCCTTTATGAGAAGATCTAAATATCGATGTCATCATTAGAAAGCCCTGTGAAAGCTTTGATTTCAGTGTCGTCAGTATCTCCATTAGTTGTCATGCAACTGTAAATTAAATTTTATTTATGAATGCTCTTTACCTACTGTGGTCCTTAATGTCCCATTCTATATTGGGTATGAAATACTGGAAAGTTTGCTCAAGATCTCTTTATCAGGCTCGAGGTTTTTTTTTGCGTGCAGTAAATCTACGATACGAGACCACCAGCTTTACTTCCCTTCCAAAGGAAGCCATGCTAGGGATTCTTAAGCCCGAAAAAATCCATCGCCCTCCGCCGGGTTTGTACCCGCGCCCTCAAGAACTTGAGACTAAACATGGTAACCACTACACCACAGAGGGCAACACCTGCAATTGTGCCCATATTGTATTCAGTTTCACATTTGTGTGTACAACTATTTCACCTAACATATCGTTATATAAATTCTCCTATATTTGACATTCAGTAGGCCTTTGCCACAAAATTCGACTTTTGGCTGTTAATCCAGGCATTCCTCCTTTCAAAATGTCGTGCTGAGGTGTGTTTCTTGCTCTAACAAACTCAGAGCATTCTCACTTGAAGTTGTTATAAAGGTTATATGTTTGTTGTGAGGAACTATCTGTGCTAAGATCACACTAAGCTCTTCTTCCAATAAAGCTTGTTCTTCACTAGTATCATGCTCTGTTTCATGGTGATCATCAGCTACCATAAAATCAGGATTAACATCACAATAATAAAAGCTGTTCTTGTTCCCATTTTCCTCTTCACCTACATCCCATAACTGCTCTTGCACTAAGCTTCAAAATTTCGATCAGCTGCAGACATGTTACTCCTCTAAGAAAGTCTCTCCATATTATAGCTGAAAAATAATAAAATGCTATAAAATAAGAAAATCCGAAAAAGCAATTGACAGCAAAATATGTAGCAATTAGAAACATGCGGTCTATTGGACTTAACTAATTATTACACATAATGTGAAACATGCGATATTACAGACACCCAATTTCACACTTACCTTTATAAAATATACATTATTGCTAGATTGATAAATTCAAACTAATTGTTGAATGTTGCTTAACACGCAGCAAGTATTAAGACGAAAATACTGAGAAAGGGAGACCGCAGTTTTCTGCAGTGCTATCACACTTTATCTTTAAAGTGACTGATGGGTCTGAGAGACTGATATATCGGTTTAAGAATATATTGTTCAACATTTTTTGTCCCTTTTAAATTTAAACTTAATGAATTCATTTCTCCAGTTTTCAATTTCATTACAAACAATGTATCTTCCAAGTCTTCTTTCCCTCCACATAATGCATATTCCCCTTGAGTAAAGCCTTCTCTTTCACCTTTTAACTTCCATGCATCTGTTCTCAGCCATACCATATCTTGCATTTTCCTCATTAGCTTTGTCCATTTAAGTTTCCCTTTCCCATGCCCTTTTCCATTCCCAGTGACCTCTTCCTAGTTACACTACTAAACAATCTTTTGTATCTCTGTATCTTCAAAATGTCTTCTTGCCTCTTTCTAAAATCCTCTTAACAACATTGATTGCTTCTCTTCTTCCATATATACGTTAATCCACTACTCTCTAAAATATTTCTTAAGACTACTCAGCCACCCCTTAGTTAGATATGATTCTTGATAGACAAAACATTTAATTACACTACATTTAGGTTTAAAATCCTGCTGCACCAATAATTTCAAACTCTTTCCATAATGAAACCTTTTCTTCTAACCCTTCCTATTTCTATTTTTAGCAACTTCATTTAATGCCACACTTGGTAAGCCGAGAATTTCTTTTCAAAATGATGTATGTACTGCTAAATCCACAATCTCCCAGGAATTTTCCATTCCCCAAATTTCAATACCATAAAGTATCCATGCTTCAACTATTGTATTATATTGTAGTGTGTGTGTCTGCATTGTCGCATCGGACACGTTACTGCTGTGTATAATGATATTGTTGAACTCTTTCGTTTGCGAGTTGAATTCTTGTCTGGCGCGGCATTTCTCTCACCTTCCTAGTCAGGGGGGGGTGAAGGCAAGTTGAAGGATGAGCCTCTTTGTCTGATAGCGTGGGTCAGTGAGTAGAGCCAGTCAAGTGGTTATCTTCAGTATGTGTGGTTGTATGTAGGAATGTGTGTTGCCATGTGTGTGCGTGGGGCATCTTCCCCCAATGTTTGTCTGTAACCTTTTGAAAATTATGTAGCTGCATCAAGGTAACTTTATAATAAACCAGAGCTAAATGTGAATTTATTTATGTATTATTTATAAATATCTCACGCCCACTTTAGTTTTGTGCAGCAAGTTCCCGGTATCTCTCATTTGCCTCTGTAGCTACGTCTCCCAATGTTTATGTCGGGGTAACTAAATTTAATATTTAGCTGCAAATCTTTTGGCCTCACCCCGGTGTATAACAATATATTCCTTCTAACCATTTAACTTCCAACTGTGGTATTTTAAAAAGGCATGCTTTTATGTCTGTCATAGCTACTTTCCCTTTCATAAATTACAATCTTTTCCTATTTCCACCCCTCCATTCATTTTTATACCTAAGTACATGCACTCATGTACCAGCTTATACTCAATTCCATTCTCCAATTTGTTATATTACTCAAATTTCCTCCTTTCTTACATATTGCAATTTGTGTCCTGTCTTGATTCACCTTTACACCCCATACTGAACAGTAATTATCAATTTCCTGCAAGACTTAGCGCTCAAGGCTCTAGAGTCTTAAGTGAGTGGCCGTGGAAGAAGGATGTGTTACAGTGAGCTCCTGCATCATAAACAGAAGAGTGAACCAAATAATAATGGGTGGAGAGCTTGCAGTATATTGAATGAGGATAGCAGTATTTACAATGAGGAAGTTTAGTTATAATAGCAACAGAACTGGAGACAACATAATGATGATCATCATACTAATTGAAAATTTAATTTTTACCCTGTTGGTGATAGATATAAAATTAAAGCCAGGACCAATAGAAACACAAAACAAATTCACTATCGATAGAAGAACCTTCAAAATTTCCAATTATGCTTCTTCACTTTTACTATAACCACATCAGAGTTATTTCAGCCTTTGTGGTTAGGGCAAACTTTTGTATTCCTGTATTCACATTTTGTGTTCAAGTACTTATTCCTTAATTTAAAACAATTGTACTAAAACAAAAAACCATAATGAATAAACTATATGAAAAGAAGAGTCTTAATGGATGTTTTAACTATTAGGACATATAGATGAACAAGTACTACACAGGTGGAAATCCTAACATAAGTAGATGATGTATTCCAGTGTTTTGTCCCAAGCTGTAAGTTCCCAATATCTGTAAAGACAGCTCAAGCAGGGGGGTTCCCCACCAAGGTCCCACTATCCCCATTCACAAATTTGAATACAGGGTTCTATTCTAGACAACTGGTAGATTAAAATTTCTCAACGCATGTTTACCAGAGCTTGAACTAATGTTAAAGTCCCTACATATTTTTATCATTACACCCATTGTTATAACATAACTATAAAGTATCATTTTATAACCACCGCATACAAGTGATTAGCCTGCATTGCAGTGACCTTAGTATTGTTGTGCTACCTCACTAGCAGTGAATGACCCACACAAAGTTGAGTTTATTGGCTATGAACATCAACTTCAGTCACTGCTTTCTGTTTGTGCAGTAAAGACTAGAGTTTGTTCATTGTGTCTCTCAAAAGCGAAAGCTTATTCAAACCAATTAAATTAAATTGAGTTTTATTTATGGAGCTCCTTAATTGCTGTGGTCCTGAGTATCCTATTCTATACTGGGCATGAAATACTGGTAATTTTTTGAGCCTGCGACCTTGGAAACTTGAGGTTTAGATTGGTAACCTCTACAGCACAGATGATGACACTCATTCAAACATCTGTATTGTGTGTGAATTACTTTAAAGTATTCTTATTATTGTTGCTGTTCCTGTTTTGTTAGTAGTCCGCTGAAATGCATACCAAAAAGTGCATGCTTGAACAAGGAATTCTTTTTTATACACAATACTTGCATAAAAACCTAATCACGTGCACAGGGTGTAGACAATTTAAGGTATTTCCTGGTATTCCAATTCCAGAGGCATTTTCAGATGTCTGGTTAATAAAGGGATGAAGGGATCGCTAAACTTAAGAAGCCAGAAAGACAAAATTAGTGCGATATTCAAATGCTCTCTAAAGAAGTCTCTAAGATGTGTTACACATCAAATGGGTGTTTCAAAACTTCTGTTCATATAGCTGCTGAACTTTTAAAACTGAAACCCAATACTGTGATTGTTGTTCATGAATTACAATCTTGTGACGATGAGGAATGCCAGAAATATTCAAATGCAGAAGGAAAGCTCTTTCAACACCACCTATAATACAGTTAGTCCACATTATAATGCATGTTACAGTTATTCACGAGTATATAACACAGATATTTTAGAATGGAAAACACCCTAGTGTAGCGGATAATGCATGAAGCAGGCTTACACACAACCTGGATTGGGCCATACAATCACTCTGTATTAGTCTCCTCCTTCTAACTGTATGTACTGGTAACAGAGAGGTGGTTTTAATAGTGTAATTATTATCTGCTGCCCTCAATAAAGCAGCGCCTGTAACTTGTACTAAGATATAATCCTTGTGGACAATTAAGTGTGAGTATTTTATATGGAATGATGGATATATTACTCTTGGTAAGCATTGCAGCCAAACCTGTATTTTTAAAATATAGTCAGTGAATATTATGAAAAAAAAACATAGATCTAAACCACCATAATCTTTCATAACAAAAACATGCTTGATATCACTTATGCCTCATGAGAAAATTCAAACTTTTTGTACTCAATTACAATCTAGTCACTTGGAAAGATTTTAAGAAATAAAACAGGTAGAAATAAAGCTATGAAGTAAGCTGTAATATTTCTAATCAAGAAGAATTACCTAGATGACTCTGCTAATTCCAAGTCTTCTGCACTCCCATCCTGTAACAAAATAACCTCTATTATTTTAAATTTTACATGAATGATTTTCTCGTTTTCACAGTGCACAATAAAATACTCATTTACAGAAGTATCCAGCATATTGAAACTTTTCTTTACAAAACTTATAATAATGTAACCGGTGAACATTTTTTTGACATGAAAAACTGAATACTGGCCCCAATGCAGTGCTTTGTTCTCAATTCAAATACTATGTGTGTGTTTGTGTGTATATATAGGATGGAAGGGAAATAGTCCTGCAGACCGGGGGAGGTGAGAGAGTGGATGTAGATGAACAAAAACCTCCAACACTTCTTTGTAATTGAATGCACTGTTTTTGAGAAAAAAATTCTTTTATCCAAAAAATGTATCACCACCTGGCTGAATCACTGTTGATTATAGGTTCTTAATTTCTGACTATATTCATAGAAAATTGAATGAATTACAACTTTTTTCTTTGGCATATTTCAATAGAATGAACGGTTTTTGTATAAACTAAATTTAAAAAGTCCATAGTTTGTTGCTTTCTTAGTTCTGTTAGAACCGGCAACATTGCATTAGCTGCATTTACTTTCTTCCGACATTGGTGTAGATCATGGGGAACGCTTGCTTAATTGCATGCAATTGTTTCTATGTCAAAGCCACAACTTAAGATCAGAGCAGTTAAAGGAGGCATGGATAAAAAAAAACAAAGGACAGAAAATCTTATTACACAACAACATACACTATGCCACGATTTTTAACGTCTGAATATCTGGACATGATCTTAATTTACAGAGAAACACAGTGCAATTCTTGATCTGCTCAATGGCTCTATGCTGAAAGATTTTCTAACAGATTGTGCCCAAGTACAGCCACATTTGTTGCTGTTTGCCAGTGGGTCTGTGATACAGGTAGCATAATTCCGAGTTGTCGTAATCGCGGAATACAATGACCAGACGAAATTAACAGAAAGAGGAAGTGTTAATGGGGCAGCATAATTGCTGACCATCTTAATGGACCATTCATCCTTACACTGTGCTTGACTGGTATAGGGTATCGGCGGTTTTTGAAGTATCAATTGCCTAACCTGTTGGAAGACATAACGTTGGAGATAAGGAGGAAGATGAGGTTCTTTCATGACACTGCACCACCTCACATTACTCTTGCAGTCTGTCCATCGTCACTTGACAAAGACTTTCCCAAACCGTTGGATTGGTTGTTGGTTTGGGCCTGTGGCTTGACATGCCAGATCACCCGACTTGAATCCCTAAGTTTTTATTTCTGGTGGGACATAAAAAACAAAGTGTACAAGGGTGAAATAGAAACTGTGGAAGAGTTGCAGCAGCACATTTTCTTAGCAACTGAGGAAACTAGAAACAACCCAGGGGTCTTCGCTAGGGTGAGTAACAACTGGTTAAGAAGATGTGAAGCCTGTCTACAAGCAAATGATGGACATATGGAACACTTCCTCTAAACTCTTATTTCAAATTTACATCCTGGAAGCAAGTTCAGATATTTTAAACTAATCCCAATGTTTTTGCGTACTTGTGAATGCTAATAAATGCTTGTGATTAAGGTTATGGTCACCTCTTTTGTTTCTAAATCTACCAAGTAAATAATGGTAGTCCGTGAATGCAGAATTCATAAGGCACTAAGAACAGTGTCAATTTTGTTTACCTATGTTTTCTGAAATATTTTGATATCTGTCACACATACTAATGCACACAAATCTTATCAGTAATGTTAGTAATTATTTCTTTTTGTTGTTATTACATAAATTAATTATACTTTTAATAGACCTTAGCCTGGTCTAGGCAAGTTTTTTTTAAATATAGAGTCAACTGAAAAATTCACCCAGCACTGAAGTACTTGCAATAAGCAGGTCGCTGCTAAGTTTGTCATCTCGAGGGAGATGCCTTAGTAGGTATGTCTGGGAAAACAACTTGAGTCAATTGGGGAATTCAATGCCCCACCGGCATGTTGTCACAGTAGCTCAATGGTTAAGAGCAACCGCACGGAGAGCGGGAGAACCGTGTTCAAATCCCGGCTGTGGCATTGAATTTTTCAGTTGACTATATTAAAAAATAAAAACTAATGTTAGTGTTGCAAATTTCGCTAACTCACGTTTTTTTGCACTCATAAGTTTGTTAAATCATATTGGAGTAACCATTGGCAAAATTGCTTCTGAAAGCTTATGCATCATGTTATACAAATTCCTTTTTTAGACCGGTGATTATGAGATGTACAAGCTGGTATAAGAACATTAGTTCCATTTTAAAAAGGGGATATTAAAAATTAAATAGAAGTATACACTTTCTGATTCGCCAAAACTATAAACAATTGCACATTATAAATTATGCTTTCCTAAATGTTTAGCAATTATTAGTACCACATTGTTAAATTCAACACAGAATAATGGGTTAATAACATAAGAGGTGTTTCACATAAGTGTGCATAACCTTCAGAATGCTCATTTTCATTTCAAGTAAAAGATTGTAATGTCACATAAATATCACTGTAGTATGGCATAGCCTGATAATTTAAATGTACCTTTTAAACTACATACATAGGTATTATGTGCACGCAAACCTTAAAGCTGTTGAATATCAGTAAGGATTCCACGTGGTTTGTTACCTTACCATGGCATAAGCCTCTCAAACAGAATAGGTGAGATATTCAGGCCTTTAAACATATCAAATGAAGTATTTGTAATTACGTGGGAAAGCAGACATCAAGGTAAAGTTTACATACAGTATAGTGAACAATAACCTTTCTCCCGGAATTTTTGTGGTGTCTCGTGCACCAGTGACAAAACATCTGAATTCAATACATGGCTGTTACTTAAATGGTTTTATAGTGTGTTAGAATAGTTCAAGGTGCTGCCAGCAGAAACAGATTATTCCTTTTTTTTATTGAATTTTATTTATGGACGCTCCTTAACTATTATGATCCTTAGCATCCCATTCTATATTGAGCAAGAAAGGCCAGTAATTTTGCTCAGAGGCCTCTTTTTCAGGTTTGAGGTTCTTTTACATGCCGTAAACCTATGACACGGGACCACCAGCTCTACTTCCCTTCCAAAGGAAGCCATGCTAAGGATTTTTACGCCTGAAAAAAATCCATCATCCTCCGCCGGGTTTGAACCGCAACATCGGGAACTAGAGGCTAGCATGGTAACCACTACACCACGGAGGACGACTGCAGACTATTCAATCAACAATCTGTGTTACATTGACAAATACTCCTACTTTTAAACGTGATTATTTAGTTAACGGTGCATTTAATTACAAAAAAAAGTGTTGGAGCTTTTTGTTCACCTACATCCACTCTCCCACCTCCCCCAGTCCAGACTATTTCATTTCCACCCTGTGTGTGTATGTATATAGTCACAATATGGCCAGTAGCTGAGAAGAATGAATAGATCACTTTTTTAAAAACCCTTTATGCTCGCCTCACATTGTTAGAACCTCACCAAGGAAGATTTAGATCGATGATTGTCAGTTTCTGGATCACACTGGTATATCCAGCTTTTGTCACCTGTTACAATGTAAATAAGTTTTTGTATCTTACCCAATATAATACAAACCAATTTTGTATAATCTTACCCAATTTTGTATAATACCCTTATAAGTACTGAATGAATCAATGACGACCTGGAAACGAACATTGTAAAATACAACAAACTGAAAGGATGCATTAGGAAACATTTTGGAAGGAGTATGAGAACTGAAATAAAAAAGAGATTGTAAAATATAGTATCCAAGTCAGCCCTGAGATATGGAAGTGAAACCTGGATACTGAGAAGCCGGGATAAATGCTGCTTAGAAGCAGCACAAATGTATTTTATGCATTATCTGGTGGGGAAGACTAGAAGAGACAGAGTTAGAAAGCAAGACATAAGAACACAGTTGGGAGTCGAGAATATAGTAGATGAAATATGTAACTATCAGAAGCAATGGAAAGAGCATGTTATCTGAATGTCACCTTGTAGATTACCTAAGCTAGCAATGTGTTATAAACCTAAGGGAACTAGAGACTTGGGACGACCACGAAGATGACGGAGTGATCAACACAACTGACATTGAAAAGTAGACTCGGAACAAGTTATTGGCCTATACCTTGGAAGGAAGAAGAAGACCCATTCAAATTTTTCTATCATTTCCTAGCACCATTAAACATGTGCTGTTTCTGCTCATTTGTGAGGTGAAGGGTATCCAACAACTGCAGAGCTTCTTGACATTGTTTTTTTTAAAGATAAAGTTCATTGAGCCAAACCAATATTCAAGGCTTCTTGAATCTGATATGTGCAATAATAATCTTCCAACAGTGCACTGATCTTATCATATTTTCACCTGAGTTTGCTGTTGCCAACTGTCCTGTACAGTCTTCAATTTCGAGGGAATCCTTTCCTCTTCTAATCGTCTGCAAACCATTGATGTATAATGGATTGTGAAGGATAAAGATCCTCAAATGCTTGATGAAGTCTTTCAAGTCATTTCTCTCCACCAAACTGACCTTAAAGTCATAGAAAATCATAGCACAGAAATGCTCTTGCTTGAGATCCATCCTAGCATATGGCATAGCAACAACTCTGTGCACATACACAGAAGTGCTAATGCTGCACTTGTTAGGGCACACCCAAGTTTGCACACCTTACTTGCTGAACATCAATCTAAAGCCATGAAGCCTTGGCTTACCAGAACTCATTATTGCCCATTCTAAAAATCTTCAGTGACACATGTACATTTGCAACAAGTTGTATATTTGCAAGCCTGGCTTTTTAACTCAAGAAGATCTTAATGACCATATATAGGGTTTAAATTTTTCAAAACAAATCGCTGAGCATTTTAAAGTGCTGGCTTAGATTGAAATATACTTCCAGAAGTTTCATCAAAGTTCCAATAGTGGTTTCAAAGACTACTACTCTAAGCAGAACTCTATAGTATTTTGTAATTATGTTTGTTCAGTAATAGAGGATCTTCAACATCCACAACAGCCAGAAGAGTAGCCATGCTTTACAGACAAATGTATCGAAAGACAGTTTGAAGGGTACTTCCGCGTAATGGCAATGAATTACCATCAATACCTCTGACACATGCCACTCATACGAATGAAATGAAAATCTGAAATTGCCATTACAAAGAAATTGGATACAACATATAACTGGAATATCTGCGGAAAATTGAAGTTCTAGCTCTATTGCTAAGTTTGCAAACTGGATACATTATATTCACTATTTTTTAAGTAAATGGGACAGCAGCGATGGGAGAAGTCTCTCTAAATTAAAAAAAATGGCCCACCTCCTTTGTGTGGGGGTGGCATGTCCACCTCACATTCAAGAGGTTCGAAGTTCAAATCTCATTTATGGTGTGTTGCTCGGTTAAGGTTTTCTCCAGCTTAAATTAAATTGAGGTTTATCTTTGGAAGTGCTATAACCATTATGGTTCTTAGCATTCCATTCTATATTGGGTGTGATAGATCGGAAATTTTGCCCTCTACTGGGATTGAACCCGCAACCTAAGGAACTATGGTCCATTCCAAACCAGAGTTCCCTCTGATGTAAACAGAAGCACGTGCTTCGGCTTGTCACGAACCCAAGAATATACTCTTACGCCAACGTAAATAGTTCCTTAATACATGTATTGTATTATGAAATATTAGAGCAGGAAAGGTATAGAACTGCACATTTTATTGCGGTTATCATAAGAACTCATCGTTAAAGGTAATGGATATATACTAGCTGTTAAGAGATTACAAAATATGATTTTCACCTGCTATTGCGCTAACGCTGAGGGCATCTTGCTAGTTAATACCAACCATATGTTGACTGTCACTCTCTTACATATACAAGAAATGCAGCAATGAATTCCCAGAGGTGCTATCTGAGTACCGAATAAACACTTTGCGTAACAAAGGATATATGATAAGCGAACAGTCATTCATAATACACTAACACACACATGTTCAGCCCAGGTCAAACCTTGCGATTTAGTCAGTTGGTTTTGAGCTCACATGGCAGAGGAAGGTGCATGTAGTGCGAATAAACTGTTCAAACACAGAAGCGGGAAACAGTTAAAAAGTGACTAAAACAAACAATACTTCATATATTCAACTCACTATTACAAAAATACCCGACACTTGCAGTATTGCATATTACGAAACTAATATCGTATTTTACAGGCATTTCAGTGAGAAGTGCAACAGAAAATGAGCAGGGAATATAAACAGACATAATACAACATAGAAGAGGATAAAATGTGGGAACTTATTTTAAGTGCGACAGTGCTGTGGAATTGTGGATAAGCTTGTCATTATTTTGGAGAGTAGTTCTTATTCCGATATGGCAGCTGAGTCATCTTCGGAGGATTTGGATTTGGGTGTTGCACTTTTGCCTGAGGATTGACGTAAGTAAAATGCTCATTGCCGCATACTTATAAAATCGATTGTTACCTCAGGTTGCATTTTGAACTATGATTCTCATGCAGGGCGCCTTTTATAGATTAAATAGTGTTCAACAAGCAGCCATTATGGGCGGGGATTCTGAACTACTTTCGCGCAGATAATACAAAGAGTTTGTTTTCCGTGAAAGGCACTCTGGTTTGGAATGGACAATAGAGGCTAGCATGGTATCCCTAGACCACGACTTTTTTCCAGCTTTTTTTCCCTTATCCTTATCCTAAGAGGATGAATGTCTGATAACTCTAAGCTAAGCACGGGGAGACTAAATATGAATCCCCTATTTCTGTACATAAAAATAGTCAATAATGCCATTAATGAATCCTGAAATTGTATTTGCTTTTCCTACATATAAAAGTGGGGCTAATGAAAAATTTTGTCAAAGCAATTGGTAAAGGTTCTCTAGAATTTACCAATCTGAGTGACTAATGAAGTAATGATTACTACAGATTTAAAGGAAGCAATTGTTCTATGGCAGCAAATAACATACCTAATGGATGAACATTTTGAGAAACTATTATATCCCCCAGTGAAGAGAAAGAAAAAAAAAAGTGTAGGTATCATTAAAATGTATCCGTTGTGGTTTTCTTTACAATAATTATAGCAAAATTGAGATCTTTTAATCTTATACATAGCTATGGGATGCAACATATCCTTAAAACTTCAATTCTTGAACTCCTACCTACACTTCCTCTCAGAAAATCTACGGACTATCTCTGATGAGAATGTGTTTTCAACAGCAGATTTCTACTATGGAAAAGAGGTACCAAGGCAAATGGTGCCCTAATATATCAACCATGAAGAGAGGACATCCTGGAGGCAAAATATGACTCAAAATCATCAAATTCAGCCAAAATTTGGAGTATATTTATAATTTAATATTTTGTAATTACAAATTCTTTTAAAACTTTAAACATGTGTCACAAAAGCACTCTGTCTAATGGAAAAACAAAATCTGAAAGCATATTTGAATTCAATATGATAGACATTTAAGATTCTCTTAATTTAGTTCTATTTATGAACGCTCTTTAACTGCTGTGATCCTTAGCATCCCATTCTATACTGGGCATGAAAGACTGGCAATTTTGCTCAGAGACCTCTTTATCTGGCTTGAGGTTCTTTTACGTGCTATAAATCTATGACATGGGACCACCAGCTTTACTTCCCTTCTAAAGGAAGCCATATTAAGGATTTTTGTGCCCTCCCAAAAAAATATCCATCGCCCTAAACCAGGTTTGCACTGCGACCTTGGGAAGTAGAGGCTAGCATTGTAACCACTGCACCACTTTAGTTCTCATGAAAGCAAAAAGCTTTTCTTGTGCACCAGTATTATTTTAAAAACTGACATTTTACAAAGTTAAAGATAGGATTAATCCATTCGATTGATATGAGCGTACTCCCATAAGGTAGTAATGGTGTTTAACTCGCATGATAAGCACAGTTTGCATGTGTGTACGTGTGCTGAACAATAAAACTGGTGGCATTCAAAGTCTCTCCATATCTCCTTTCAGACTGATGGACAGAAAAGCTAATACTAATTAAATAAATTTTAATTTTCGCTTTTTAACATTTATCTCAATGTGAATAGCATGTCTTTCTCCATATTTGAGGTTCAGGTGCAGTATCTTTTCATATGATTTTGTCCTTGGGAGAGTAAGAATTGACAATTTCCTAAGGAAGCTTTTTGCTTTGAACGGCTCAAACTAATGGTACCCTATATGATCCCCAATTCCATTTTTAATTTTGAAGCAATGACACTGATGCCACTTCCTGTTATTGCTGATAAATGAAATCAAGCTCAAGCAAAAGTTCACATATGTTTCAGTAATAAATATTTGTCTCGGAAACCTTGATGCATATTTTCAAAAATAAATGCTGCACTTGGTCTGTATCTCCATGTAGCCCAGATATGATTGTTTTGCACCATACTATTGTGGTGGTAGCTGAAAATTTGCCTCGCATGGTATTTCCAATTCAAACATTTGGGGAAGGAAGGATTTTTTCAATCCTAACACTGAACACACAGTTACACTGTTTAACACTGGACTACTGAGCTAAACACCACACTTTGAAAATTATTTCCTTTGTTTCAAAATCCTTAAGACTGTAGCAGTCTGCAAGGAACTAACAAATCTAATGCTTTTATTTTCCTCATATGAACATACTATGGCCAAAAATTCTGACATTTTCTGGGAGGTACTATAGACATATCCCCTAATTGTTGAAATCTTGGCCTAAAAGCACCACTATAGACAAAGGTAATTGTTAATCCTAGTCCTGCTCCGTGGTTATCATGCTAGCCTCTAGTTCCCAAGACCACAGGTTCAAACCCAGCAGAGGGCGATGGATTTTTTTCGGGCATAAAAATCCTTAGCATAGCTTCCTTCGGAAGGGAAGTAAAGCCAGTGATCCCGTGTCGTAGATTTACGGCACGTAAAAGAACCTCAAGCCTGATAAAGAAGCATCTGAGCAAAATTACCAGTCTTTCACACCCAATATAGAATGAAACACTAAGACCCATGGCAGTTAAAGAGCATCCATAATTAAAACTCAATTAAATTGTTATTCCATTTG
Organism: Deroplatys truncata; assembly: GCA_030765065.1. Lineage (NCBI taxonomy): Eukaryota > Metazoa > Arthropoda > Insecta > Mantodea > Mantidae > Deroplatys > Deroplatys truncata. Next base: position 176,892,052 of record CM060987.1, on the reverse strand, counting down.
ACTTCTGAGAATAATTGTTTCCCCTCTTTAAAACTAGTCATACTAACATCAATATTTCTCTACTGAATGACAGTGTTATAATTTACATAATTCACTGATCATTTAACAGTAACTGTAATTATAAATGTTTTAAATTGTGATACTATTTTACTCTCATTAACTTACCCTGTTTTCATTCTGCTGCAAAATGTTTGAAAACGATGCTTCTGATTGGCCTTCAGCTTCTGTTGACATTCTTTGAATACTCACTTTACCATTCTCACTGTGTGTGATAAACTCTTTCTTTACCTTTTTTACAAGTTCTGAAGTAAAGAGTTTTCCCTCGTTTGGAAAACCAATATTGGAAACAAAAGCCCAGTTTTTTGATTCTGTACTATTATCCAAACCAAAACCACTACCAAATGTGACAGCACCATTCTTAGGCCTATTTCCAAAATCTGTGAGAAAACACAAACTTTCATTTGATAAGCCTGTGTCTAAAATGTCAGCTTCTTCTTTGATGTTTATTTTGTTGCCCATTTCAAAATCATTTCTTTTTTGAACATTTTCATAATTTCTCCCACAATCTATGGAGCAAAGTTCTCTCCCATTTATTAAGTCTGTATCTGAAATGTCAACTTCTTCTTTGATACTTATTTTGTTATCCATTTCAAAGTAATGTTGACTTGAAGTAGTAGTATTCCTAAAAAATCTTTCAGAATCTGAGGATGGAAACTTCTTCTCATCTGAAGTGTCTTCTTCTAGAGCATTGACTGATTTATTTTGCTATCCATTTCACAGGCTGTGGAAAAACAAAAAACAATTAGTGGTATAATTTATACTACATTATAATCATATAATGAACCACTGCTGTATTAATAAATAAACAATTAAGCTTGCAATGATCATGAAGACTGAATCAATAACTAAAGATTGTAACTTTTTCGTGTCGGGTAGTAAGAGTACAAGGCAAAAAATTCAATTTTCTGTTTTTGCAATACAAGTATAATTTAGCATTGTGGATCTAAGAGTTTATCTCTTATTTATACAATGTATCAACTTATAACACTTTGAACCTAACAGTATAACAGAAATTAATAATATTATGAGGGCGGCTTGATAAGTTCATGACTTTGACAAGAGATAGCGTTCTAATCACAGGTTTCTTGTTTGCACCCAAGTTTTACATCTATTCTGGGTATAACTGCAGAAATTCATCGTCATTTGTTTCTTAGATTATTGTTGAGTGTGTCTAATATAAGCAGATGTGTGTTGCTTCGTAGAAAATGGAGAAAAGTCAATTTTGTGTTCTGATAAAGCACTACCTTTTGCGTGGTAAGACAGTGAAGGAAATGGAAGAAAAGCTGAACAAGTATTATGGAAACTCTGCTCCATCACATGGCATGGTTCACAAGTGGTTCACAGAATTTCAATGTGGCCGTTCGAGCACAAGAGATGCCGTGCCCGCAGAACGGCCGGTTAAGGCCACAAAAGAAGAAATGGTGAAAAAGTTCACGATATTGTATTACAAAACCACTGAGATAGTCAAGACCGTAAACATCTCAAGTGAATGGGTGTATAACATTTTTCACAAATTTTTGGGTATGAAAACTGTCAGCAAGATAGGTGCTGCGACTGCTCACAATTGAGAACAAGCGGAATTGTGTGACCATTTCACAAGGATGTTTGAACATGTTCCAGTGCAACCCAAATGAGTTTTTGTGAGGTTACATTACAGTTGATGAAACTTGGATCCATTACTATCAACCTGTAACCATACAACAACCAAAGCAGTGGATTTCCTTTGGTGAACCTGTTCCAAAGAAAGCGAAAACCATTCCATCGGCAGGGAAAATTATGGCTGTTGTCTTTTGGGATTCACAAGGGGTGATAGACATCCACTACCTGTAAAAGGGTTAAACGATCACAGTTTAATATTATGCTGCAATGCTAGATCAGTTTCACAAGGAATTGTTAAAGAAACGACCCCTTATGGTGAAGAAAAACGTTCTCATTTACCAGGGTAATGCACCCGCACATAAGTCAGCCATTGCCATCGCAAAAGTTGTAGAATTGGGCTATGAACTGCTACCTCACCCACCATATTCTCCAGATTTGGCTCCAAGCTACTTCTTCCTCTTCACAAATCTGAAAATTTGGTCGTTGGGAAGAAATTCACGTCCAGTGAACACATCATGGCAGAAACAACCTCATATTTTGCAGACTTCGAAAAATCATATTTTTTGGAAGGATTAAAAAAAATTGGAGACATGTTGGACAACATATATTGAATTGAAAGGAGACTATGTTGAGAAATAAAATTGATTTTTTGGAAAAAATTATTTTCTTTCAAAAGTTCACTGACTTATCAATCTGCCCTCGTATATTGGGTTCAAGAGTAAAGTCAACTTACATTGTAGAACCATGTCAGAGTTGTGTTGGCATTACCATTTGACTTATGTATACTCTTATGAACAAAAGCTTGGCAACAACTGTTACTGGAGAGAAACCACCTGTATACTAACGTTTCAAAAGACATATTTTTAAAGCTGTTATTAATATGTAATTATTTGTGTACCTTGGAATTGATATAATAGTAAAAGAAATTCAAGATCTGAAGATATACAGCACAGGGAGAAAAATGGTAGAATGTATGAATGCAAGCTCATATCCAGTGACAGTTCAGGTAGGTTAATATTATATTTATACCATTACAGACCTATTAAATACATCTGAAAATGTGTAAAGTACTAAAATATAAAAATAAACACAATTTAAACACATTCTTATGTTTCATTCATCACTTGTTAATATTGTTAAGTTTTGAAAATTTCAAACCTCTCTCCTCAAAACTAGCTATTTTTGACTTATACTCTTAGTTCCTGTCGCAAAAAAATTGTGTTTTTATTTATGGATGCTCCTTAACTTCTATGGTTCTTAGCATCCCATTGTATATTGGGCATGAAAGACTGGAAATTTTGCTCAGAGGCCTCTATCACACTCGAGTTTCTTTTACATGCCATAAAACTACAACACGGGACCACCTGCTTTACCTCCCTTCTGAAGGAAGCCATGCTAAAGGCCTTTACACCTGAAAAAATCCATTCTCCTCCACCAGGTTTGAACCTGAAATCTCGGGAAGTAGAGGCTAGCACGGTACTCCAGACCACAAGACAACACTCCCTGGTGCAAAGTCGTCCTCCGTGGTTTGCGGGTACCATGCTAGCCTCTAGTTCCCAAGGTTGTGGGTTCAAACCCGACAGAGGCCAATGATTTTTTTCACGTGTAAAAAATCCTTAGCATAGCTTCCTTCAGAAGAGAAGTAAAGTTGTTGGTCCTGTGTCATAGATTTACGGCACATAAAAGAACCTCTAACCTGATAAAGAGACCTCTGAGCAAAATTTCCGATCCTTCATGCATAACACAGAATGGCATGCTAAGAACCATAGTAGTTGAAGGGTGTCCATAAATAAAACTCAATTTAATTTTTCCTAATGTGATAGAATTATTCCTGAAATGTCCTATTGCTAGTGTTTTCAAAGCTCAGATTTATCCTCTTAAACATGCTTCAAACACAGCAGTTTTCCTCTCTCTCAAAGGCAGTATATTTTTCAAATTCAGGTTTATATTTATTTCCAATAGAGGTCAGTAACCGCAGTGACAAAATACTTTTGTTAATTAAGGATTAATATTTGCACTTAACACTTCCATCAATATATATGGAATAATAATTAATGATGATATACTATTCCTAAACTGTAATGAACATGCTAAAGTCCCTGGAATAACCCATTCAACCCTCAAAAATTATTTTTATAAAAAGTATGTTTTGTATGTGAACATCATAAAGAATGAAAAACTGATTTACAGAATTTTATATTACTTAGACACTGTTGAGGAACCATGCAAAAAGTTTTGAGAGAATTCCCCCATTTCAAACAATAAAATATGCCTCTTTCCTTTAATTTTCTCAACAGTGCTCATAATTTTGATTAAAACTGCATTGTTTAAACTTCTCAAAAATGACTTTGTTTAAGGTAGTATTCAATTGTGATAATCACAACAGATATAAAATATACTCGATAAACTTTCAATGAAACTCCTGCAAAGTCTACTTTAATTGCAACCCTGAATTATGTCTTACTTGAATAAATTCTAATTGGCTTTATTATAGCAAAATCCTCTTGAACAATCTGGATTAAAATAATGCACATCTGAGATATTTGCATGACCAATAAAATGAATAGCTCCTTTTTTTCTGTGAGTAGCCTGTTTGCTCTTCATTTCTAATGAATTTGGTACATTTGGAAACCATAAGAGATAGCTTCACAAATATTAATCTTTACATCTGTGAAAGGTTGAAAGGTTATGTTGCATGGATGAAGAATCTTTGAAAAAACACAATTCTCTTGGTTTTCTGCATGGTCTCAATCCTAATAAAAACTGATCTTTTATATAAACAGCAGTGGTTTGTTTTCCCTACAACCAAGTCCATACTGCTTAATTAGAAATGTAAACATTTATCCTAAGTAAAGCAATGCAAAAAGAAGGATCACTTTTAATATACTACATTTACATTTTCATGGGCAAATAAACTTATGTAAGTGTTGTAAATGAAATACCTTCTAAATGTTTTAGCAAAAATTAACTTAAAAAAAAATACTTCTTTTTTCATAAGTGGAGAACAGAATTTCATGACCTCACATAAGTGCTTAGGCACACTGTACAGCACAAGGATAAGTGCCAGGTACAACAGCAATGTATCACATCTAACCACACAGGGCAACTGCCGAGCAGTGACAGTTTCATTTATTCTGTGATGGTTTGTCTTGTATTTTCACAAACCATCATATTGCATGTGCTTGGTAACTAATGTTTCAATATTTTCTCACACATCACATTCTGGTGCCACAGCACTACTCTCACCTTATACATTTCCCTTCACACTTAATATGGAAGTAATTTTTGGTATTCAATCTCAGCCATACAAGCATACTGTAATTCACTCCTACTCCATAAACATAGAGAAATAGAATGCTGTAAAACAAACTAACTAACAACTAACATGACACCCCTGTATAGGTGGGAAGTTAAACATTGAAGCCTATTGGCACGTCATAAAACATAGTTTCATTGCATTTTAAACATACCCCGTATATACGTGAATCTAATGCGCACCTTTTTTGACCAAATTTAGTACTCAAAATCATGGTGCGCATTAGATTCGAGTGCATATCCGTTCTGTGGAATGCCAGTAACTTCATTCAAATTTTTTGTTTATTACATTACAATGGATTGCTGGAGTTAACACGCATCGGAAACTCGCGAAAGCTAGCCACTCATTTATCATTGGCTTATTATTGAGCATTTTTAGTTACAATATGGGGGGCAAGGGCAAACAGAGAAGAACGTCTTATGATGCTTCCTTACAGAATACTGTAATCCTTTATGCTGGAAAAAATAAAATGGTAATAGAAAGACAGGAAGGAATTTCAATGTATAGGAGCAATGTTTGCTTGTGGCAAAAACCGAAATTGGCATTATTTGCTGCTTAAGCTTGTAGAAAGAAATTTACTCATCCTCGCAAAGGAAGACATTCTGAAGTTGAAGAAAAAGTGTTAGAATTTGTGCGTGAAAGGAGGAAGAATGGGCAACATGTAACTAGTGACACCATACCAAAGAAAGTTAAAGAGGAGGCTGAAGTTCTTGGTATTCGGAAACAAGAGTTTAAGGCTAGCCGTGGATGGATGGATCGTTTCATGCAGCGGACAGGTTTATCTCTAAGATGCCATACAACAATGTGCCAGAAGCTTCCTGCAGATTTTGAGAACAAACTACAAAGGTTTCAGCGGTATATCATTTCACTACGGAAGAGGAAAAAAAAAAATGTTCAGTAGAGCAAAAAGGCAACTCTGATGAGACGCCAATTTGGTTTGATATGCCAAGGAACTACACAATTACAGAGATGGTGACAAGGAAGTTTTCAAAGTAACAGGGTGCAAAAAACAGCATGTAGCACTAATTTTGTTCTTTAACAATGTCACCTAACTATAGGGCAGTTTCAATTCTATAATCTTATGATTTATATATACAATAAATCCATTGTTGTACTAAATAAATTTAAATAAAATATCTATTACCTATTTTCTGTCATTGATGTGCTTTACATTCAATACAAACCTTTTTCTTTCTTCATAATTTTAAGTTTCAAATATGGGGTGTGCATTAGATTCACATAAATACAATAGTTTATACTGAGTAGGTAGGCAATTTTATTGAAATCATTTCAGTAATTATGGTTGCAACCAATATAAGACAATCTTTTGAAAATGAGCTTAACTACCCTCTAACCTCCTGTCACAGCCTTTTACTTTCTCAAAACCACACATAGTAGGTAGAGAAGGTATTAGATTGCACCCCAAAAATTTTATTCCAAGATTTCAACAGAAAAACAATTTTGAGGCACTTTGAAGCCCTAAAAAAAAGGTTTACAAGAAGGTCATCCATGTGTATGTGTATCTGTGAACAGCTTAACTCAAAAACAAAACGTTGTATAAATAACAAACTTGGTATTTAGGTTCATTTACCTTCTAAAGATGTGGCATGAAGATTTCCAAGAAACACCCCTCCCCACTTCACAAACTACTCATTACATGCAACATTTTTCGTTGTTTTTTATTTTCTAATAAATAGCTCTTAATGATTTGGATTAAAAGTGTGTGTGTGTGCATGCATGTGTGTGCAAGATATTTACATTGTATATAAAATATCTTGAATTATCTGGGAATAGCTCCTGAAATCTACTTTATTCAGAAGGAATTTTGTATTATTTTGTGTAACTGGTAAACATCAAGTGATAAACAAAAAAATAACACAAAAAATGTAATCTCTTTAAAACACACAATTATTTAAAATAACTTTTTTGTAGCATCAGCCACTTCTCAGATATCCATTATTAATGCTTTTAATTGTTCAATACATAGCAATTCTTTTTAAGTCATATTGACTTTCAATTGTTTCTCTTGTCATCATGGAAAATGTATGGAATTCTAAGGTTATTGTATAGCTTACAGTTCTGAAACATTTGACTATCACTGTTCCGTTTGTATCTATAACAAAATATGTAATGCAGCTATTTCAATCAAGATTTATCTCAATTAAAATGAAGTAGATAGAAAAATAAAATTTCATAAGAATAATTTGTATACCCAAAAACATACGATAGGGGGTAGAGAAAGCCATGTGATGTAACACAGCAGATTTTTTATTTTCTGTAAAATGGAAAATATTGAGTATTTTATAAAAAATAATGGCATATATTTTTATTGTGTTAGATGCTATTCATGCTTCTGAACCACAAGACAGCATGATAAAATATACCACCTTTAACACAGTTCAGTAAACTAATTCTGAAGGTACTACACAAACTGTATGATAAACCTGACAGCAGATGCAAAACAATGCAAATTACAAAAATTGTTTGTCATATAACAATTCATAATATTCCACTATATCAATTACATATAGAATTAATAGAAAATAGCTGTTTACATCTCACTCATGCCAGCCAGCCAGCTAGCAATGAAGCAGATTAGGAAAAGGTGCTATTGGAAGTTTCAATATATCAGCAGAAAAGACATTGACATAATTGGAAACCATTAAACTGTTAACATTTATGATTCCCAGTTTTAAAGGTTAAATGAGAAATGGCAATTTGGTTTTGTATTGTGTTTCCTGTGAATTAAGTTATTTTGTTTCTTTATAGTCTCATGTTAAAAACAAAATATGTATTTCAAATGGATAATTATTCATAAGTTGCTATCCTTGGGGAAATGATTTGTTTTATAATTTTAAGGCTAAAAAATGTGGTAAACAATCAACATTGCTTTATGGAATTAAAATGCAATACTTGCTGCATAGACATACTGCAATAATCTCACTGTATTTTTCGTTTATGCTTAAAGTCCTTTCACTGGGTAGGTCATATTGGATGGCAAATGATTGAAATGATTCTCACTTGGGACCAAGGTTCCTAGAAGTTAGATTTAGCTGACATTACTATTCTCAGGGTAAGGGAAAACCCCAGAAAAAGCTTTATCCAGGTAACTCATCCTGACTGAGATTCAAACTTAGACCTCTTGATTAAGGTGAATTATCTGGAGAGATATCTACTAGAGTTTTCCCTTATCCAGAAAAAGTGAATATCAGGTAACTCTATGGTACTCAAGCTCATTTGATCAACATTTCATTCATTCATTGGTCAATATCACCTACCCAGTTAATGAAGGAAGAAAGAAAGAAGAAAAAAAAACTATATATATAAAAACTGCTACTTGTAGGATGTATGATGTTATGACTGGTGTAACTAAAACCTAGAGCCTTTCTTCATAAATCATAATTAGCATTAAATGATTACATTAAAAAGCCCACACAGCCTGTGTGATTTTTTGAAATGCCAAAAATTGCATATGTTTTTAACTCTATATAACCTAAGCATCAATCGCAATTTTATTGTAATGTTACTCAATATAATAACAGCCATTTAGCCCAAAATTTATATAAATGAGACATATGCATTCAGTTTTGAGTTAGAATTATGGATCCAAATTATTTAAACACTTTTTTCTTAAATCATAACTAAACTATGGATTGATCATAAAAGTCAGTCCCTTAACAAGTCCAATAATATAGGTAATTATTAGCTTTATTACTCTTAATATCACTAGTAGTTATTATTAAATTTGCTTTGATTATTTCAATGAAAAGAGATTACAATATAAGTTAATTAAATCAATAGCAGAAAGTTTAAATACAATATATATTCTGATTTACACTTTTAGAAACTCCAGGTTTAAGCAATATGCCAAATTATAAATGATACACATGATGCATGTATTGACTACATGTATGTTACTTAATTTCATTTAAGTAACTCTGCCAGAGTACAATGTTCCCCATTCATTTTACTTTCACTGGATATAACATTGTAGAAGGAAACCCCATAAAGGCCTCAGAGGAGAAAGCTCAACAAAGTCCACTGTCTGTCAAGTAATTGTCCCCGTAATCTGGTAACAACGTACATATATTTTATTTTTAAAAAACATGAAATACAATTAATGCCTGTTACAATGTATATATCTTGCTTGACATCAATGCCTGTCTGTTTATATTTTGAAATGATCACTATAGAGCATTACACATGCACTTAATCTCAAATAGGGTGAGAGGAACAAGTAGCTTTAAAAGATGTGAAAACCTGTAATACTTCGTCAGGGAAAATGATGCCGTGCTTCTACTACAGATGTCAACCTATGTCATCCTCTAGCTGCGTGTGGTTTCCAAATGTGTAAACAAAATGCTGGCAACATATGAATAACAAACACTGCCAAAGCCACAAACGAAGCATGCATACATCCCTAGACTTAAGTTTCTGATTCGCAGAAGGTTAGGGTCCGGTTAGATTTTTTTTTAAATATAAGCTGTGGTTAATTAGCAACCAGCATTTACACCAAAGCATGTTCACTTTTCTTGCGTGCATTCCTAAGCTTAGGTTCCTGATTCACAGGAGGTTAATAAGTAACAATACATAGCTAATCTCGCAGAGTTTGCTTCTCATTTAGGTTGGCACTTCCCAACGCATATGTGTAGTAGCAATAAAATGGTCATCTTAGTTGCCTTTACAGTGTAACTGCTATAAAAGTAAAGCACCTAAAAAGGTTGTTAGGTGGGCACCGGGTCTGGAACAGACAACTACAAACAATGCTCCTAAAGTAGCTTAATCTCCTTCCTTTCACCTCTTAATCATTTCCTAATTCCTTATGAAGTGGTCAAGTTAAACCAAAACATGTGCATCAAAACTTATCTCCCCACATAGCACTAAATGTAACATTGCCAACTCAGAATTCAAAGCAAGGTTCACAGGCCAATGTCACCTTTACCACCTTTCAAAATAACCAGAACACTGCCCTGATTAAAATCCCATAAATGGAACAATAGCCTTGAGAACAAATCACAATAACATTTTATAAGCAAATTTTGATCCTCCACTCATATACTTGCATTAAAACAGTAAAATAGACTGAGAGGAACACAAACAAAAGCAATCAGTCGAGCCACACACTAAAATGTTTGCCCTAAGAGAAACAGTTATTTAATGAGTACCACTCACCAGCTGATACATGACACACGCAGGTTGTGAGATAGAAAACAAATCAACTACTCAACAATCTACCTTTATATGAAAAATCTCAGTAACTGTTGGCAGTGCCATTAACCAAAACAAACACAACCCAGCCACAATGAAGTCGTACCCAGAATATTCCCTACTATGTGCAGGAAGACAAACATTACACTCAACTGTTGCAAAATCAGTACAACAGTAGGAAATAAATCTCATGTGACTAATAGAGATAGAGTAGGAATTAAATGGCATATAAGTAATGCTGCCAGAGTAGAAAGTAAATTTCCTGTAATTAACTCTGTTAAAGTAGTAAGTAAACATCATGTAACTCTGCCATAATAGGAAGTAATTGTCATGTAACTAATTGTGATGCAGTACAGAAGTAAAGTCATGTAAGTAACTCTGACAGAGTAGCAAGTACTAACGCCAATACAGTAGCAAGTAAATGTCATATAATAAGTCCCAGAATACAATGTAAATGCCAAGTAACTAACTCTGACAAGAAAGTAAGTCTCATGTAATGCTAGTACAGTAGGAAGTACATAACTGCCATGTAACTCTGCCACAGCAGGAAGTAAACGCCATGTAACTAACTCTGACACACAGGAAGTAAATGTTGTAGAACTAACTCCATGCAGTAGTGTGTGGTCAGTCATTACTTCTAAGAAGGGATGCCTGTGAAATGACTCAGGCTCCTATGTTCCAACACTAATAGGGTATTCATAATTTTCCAACCATCAATTGGAAAATCACAACTGAAAACCAGTTTTTCAACAACAACTTGATAACGATGGTTAATTTAATGAACCCAAATAATGTACTCTCATTTTAAAAGGAAGCTTCACATAATTCCACCACTGTTGGCTCTCTGCTGCTCTCCATTGCAATGTGGGAAGCCAGTTCTACAAAACATTCTAGCAGTTAGTACTTTCAAGTATTATACTAGTGCTCCCGTAACAAAATGTAACCGAGTTTTATTTATGGACGCTCTTTAACTGCTGTGGTCCTTAGCATCCCATTCTACATTGGACATGAAAGACCAGAAATTTAGCTTAGAGTCCTATCAGGCATGAAGTTCTTTTATGTGCTGTAAATCTATGACACAGGACCACTTACTTCCCTTCCAAAAGAAACCATACTAAGGATTTTTACATCGGAAAAAATCCATCACCCTCCACCAGGTTTGAACCTGAGACCTTGGGAACTAGAGTCTAACATTACAACTCCTGTGACTATTTGTGTATTCAGTAAGCAATTGGAAAATAAAGTATGCAGTTGAACAGCAAATTTGTTTGGTGGATACTCTATAAGAACAATGAGTATAGCAATATTTGAGAATTTGCTCATAAATGAGTGTAGGAACATTTCTACAAAATTCTACATTTCGAAATTGGTGAAAGGTTGCGTTTGCAATACAGAAGAAGTGGAAAATACCAATATTGTTCCATATCTGTGAATAGGCCCATATCACTATACTAATAACACTCTCACCTGCATTAATCCAAATTGCTTAAAATGAGTGAATAAACATAATAAACACACACAGCAACCAAAGCATGCTCGCTTTGCTCACATGCATTCCTTAACAATGTTTATGATATACGCTTAGGTTTCTGAATTCACAGGCGGTTAGGTTAGATTCATTTTGTTTTATATAAGCCCGGGTTAATTAGCAACCAATGGTTACATCAAAGCACGCTCATATGCATTCCTTAATGTTGACAGAACCTACCTCAAAATGTTACCAGATTTTGCTATATAAATGAAACAACTAGTTTGAGCGAGCCAAATTCCATCGTCAAGACATCTCCTACTAAATAAACTCATTACTTCTAGATTCCATACTACATATGTTATAGGAACATTCTGCTCTTAGTTGCTCAGTAGGTGGTGTCTTAAGTCCTACAGATGTCACTAAGTCATACGTTAGCTCTAACGCAATGCTGGCAACATATGAAAAACTAATGCCGCCAAAGCCGGTAAGATACTCGGCCTCAAAGCATAGCCGAGGGATTGAGGGTCCTCAACCTCAAAGCGTAGCCGAGGGATTTTTTTTAGGAGAGGAGTGTAACAGGCCGCAACTGCGAAGCGACGACAGGGCATAGCCGAGGGATCTGCGTGTCTAAAATTCTGATGATTCACGTTCGCAGAAATTTCATGGTTTGTTTTTTTTAAATTCATGGAAGTAGCTTTAGGTTGGGTTTCTTTCATTTTTTTTATATCAGCTTAATGCGTTACATTTCTGTCAGCAGCAACAATAAATGAAGAAGAAATAGTAACAACACATCGCATATTTAGCGGATTTCACTTTTTATTTAGGTTGGCAGTTCCCATTTTGCATGTGATTTAGCAAAAAAATGGCTACGTTTGTTGTGTTCATAACGATTTTCCTATAAAAGTAAAACACCTAAAAGGGGTGGTGGGGCCAGGTGGGCACTAGCTATTGAAGAGATCACATCTACTCCTAACCTCACTCTTAAGGTAATTTATTCACTTTCCTTTTGCTTTTATAAGCACTTTCAATGACCACCGTCTAAGAGCAGAAGAGCCAATAGATGACAATAGCACATCTCGAGACAGAACTATATCAAATTACCTACACCATGAATTTTCGCTAAAAATGAAAGCAAACCTGCTTCCACAAGCAACTTCGGGTGATCTAGAATAATATAATTCTTAAACATTCCAATATTTCTATTAGCCCCCCACCTGCTTTTAAAACAAAACTAATTAAAAATTTTCTAAATAATAAGTGATTTGAATTCAGTTCAAACTTACGTTTCCGGGAAAACTGCACGAAAACTGGATAAAATTACATTTAAACGATTCACAAGTTAGTGCATTCATCATAGATTAAAGTCAACCAACCGCATTGTATTGGGGTTATACTATTATTGTCGATTTTGCTTGAGGAGATCGGTGGTGTGTCTAACCTCCATTTGTTTTGTGGGCAAATGAATCCAGAAACTTGACAACACAAAAGATGGGGTATACGCTGTTCATCATTTTGAATATATATAATTGTTTTGTGGATCCGTTTTTTGTATTCATTTTCGAACTATTTTTAGCGTACTTACGTTTATACTGGTTGATTCTGGCAAAAAGCACAAACTTAAGACTTCAAATACTTTCCAACCTACCACACATGGTAACTCAAGTATGGTATGGTATGGGATGGGATTATTTATAGACGCTACTGCCCCACCAGTAAGGTTGGCTACTGCGTCTCAATAAAACTGTAGTATACGAATATAACTGTAGTAATCTACTGCATAGTAGCGAAGAACGCCACATGCAGAATATAATGACAGAACACGAAAAACTATGGTATCAGTATAATTCAAAGTTCACATAGACATATATATCACTGTAGTAATTCACAAACACGAGTAAAAACATCAATATAATTCGAAGATGGCGCTGATAATAGTCGATACGAAATATTAACACATCACGCAATGAAACTAGACATATAACAAACAGATCAAAGGTTAGTAATTACAAAAAGACATGACGAACTAAAACAACGTGCTCTCCGGCTGAAAGTGAAAGAGCGAATGCAGAATGTAACTCAAGTATACACCCAATAGACCACAGTGGTACTCACAGAACAGCAAACTATTTGATTTATCAAATCTCTAAAGTCAAAACCTGTAGTATACACCAAAGCAGACAAAGGAAACACATTAGTGATATTAGACCAAGAAGATTATGAATCTAGAGTTATGCAATTACTACATAACCCAGAGTACATAGAAATCAGCAAAAATCCATTAAAAGAATGCACCAAGTCACTCCAGAACACATTGATAGAAACCAAAACATTAACAAAAGCCGAAAAATCCAGAATTAAACCAGATTTTCCCACCATACCTAGGTTATATGCACTACCAAAAATACACAAACTTGGCAACAAAATGAGGCCCATAGTGAATAACAAACTCTCCCACATATAAACTAGCAAAATGGCTTTCAAATACCTTCAACTCCATGCCTGTTTAAAAGTCTTAGCATAAAAAATTCTTTAGAATTAACCAGTCACCTTTCAAATATAAATATATCACCCACAGACATGATGGTATCATTTGATGTCACTGCACTCTTCCCAAGCATACCAAAAGAAGAATTATTACCACTCCTAGAAAATTGGATATTAAACAATGGCACACCTAGAGCACAAACAGAAGATTACCTGAAACTAACAAAATTATGTCTGGACCAGAATTTCTTTTCATTCCATCACAAAATCTTTAAACAAACCTCAGGCCTAACTATGGAAAACCCCCTTTCACCATTTTTAGCAGGACTATACATGAGCCATTTTGAATGCCATATTACTAAATCTTTCCCACATCTATTCAAAACCTGGTATAGGTATGTAGATGATATTTTTGCTATTGTTCCAAAAAAACTTTCAGAAGATGCTTTGAAATTATTAAATTTACAAAAAAGATCTATAAAATTCACAATGGAAAAAGAAGAAAATGGCCAATTACCTTACCTAGACATTAGGATCATCAGAAATAATGCACACAACAAACTAACGTTCGGCATTTACAGAAAACCAACGTACACAGAAAACTATATTAAAAACAATAGCTACAATCCTACAAGCCACAAACATACAATTTTAAATAGTATTACAAACAGGTTAGTACATATACCAATGGAGAAAGAGGAATACCAGAAAGAATACCAACACATTATCAACATAACCACTATGAATGGATACCAGAAAAAAACAATAGATAAGAAGATAAAAAGGTTTGAAAGACAGAAATACATCCAACAAATGACTACGTTACTCAGACAACAAAAACCACAAACATATAGAAAATTCACTTATCACCCTTGGACACATCATAAATTTCAAAGGATTTTTAAAAAATACATCACCCTGTCTCCACAGAATAACCACAATATACAGAAACTACTATGCAACAGAACAAACGATCCTATCCCCAACGATAAATCAGCTGGTATATATCAAATTGATTGTAATGAATGTAACCTGGTATACATAGGAAGAACCAAAAGAAATCTTGAAATAAGACTTAAAGAGCATATGAGATGCATTTACCAAAAGCAGCAAGATAAATCAGCAGTAGCACATCATTTCGAGTCTTCAAACCATGATATCACTCCAAACATAAAACTCTTAAAACCGATCAACAGCAGCAATGAATTGGACATCTGGGAAAAAATACATATTTTCAAACACAGGAATCACCTAATGAATTTCGAACTGCCGCCACCCAACAGCCTTTGGAGGTTCATCAGCCCAGCACCAGAGAACACCACAAACCACACACATCCCCCAGACGATGACCGGCAAAAATCAGTTGAGAGAAAATGCTGACGATGGGAACAAGCCGTCTCCCGAAACGCGTTCAAGTAAGAATATCATAGTGATGTAGTGTAACAACCCTCAACTCTCTATTTTAAATTATGACACATCACTGTTACTAGCTTCTAAATCTTCAAAATTAACCAAACCTTATGTTCAGGTTTTTAAAGATGCTACTCAAAGATTTTCAAGAAAATCTCCCACCCCAAACTACCCTTTACTTAGAACATTTTTCGAAATTTTTTATTTTCTAAACCATGTTTTCAATGATTTCGATTAAAATGCCACATATTAAAGTGTTTTACATGACAAAATGTAAATGTTGAATTTTCTGAGAATAGGCTGTGAAGTCCTCTTTATTCTGAAGGAATTTTGTATAATCTTATGTAATTGGTAAATATTAAGCTATAGAGGAAAATGCATTACACAAAACAAATGCAGATCTCTTTAAAACACACAGTTTATTTCAAATAACTTTTTTTGTGTCATCAGCTGTTTGCGAAATATCTGTTATTAATGGGTAGGTTGGTTCATTACCTTATTCTTTTTAAGTTCCGCTGATTTTCACACCTTAAATACATTAAGAATAAGAGCATTAAAATTCATTCTCTGTATTAGTACCATTAAAGAAATAAAATGACTTTGTAAATGCATGTTTTCCATCCTCATTACGAAAGTGCTCCAGTACCCTCACCTTCTAAAAAATAAACATCCCTTGGCTACACTTTGCCACTTAAGAGCCCTAAATAAGTAGCAACCAACAAGTGCGTTGTTTGCAATTTCATTTCCCTTTCACATGCTGCCTCTTCTGCCAGTTGTTGGCAGCACATATTACCTTTTGCTAATTTTTCATTGCAACGTTGGCATCAGAAACACAATGATAGCAACCCACCACGATTGCCTCGTTTGAGATGCGTATTCTGTTAACAGTATGTTGCTTGTGAAAACTGAATAAAACTTGCAAAATATTTCATTAATGCCCTATAAACATCAAGCAACTGGCGCATTACTGATTATTATGCACATCTGTGACATTTATGAAAGGATAAGTCACTTCATAAAGGCGTGTATTATGCTTTAATAAGTTTCATAACATTTCATAGCTGCTACCCAGATACGGAATAATGTCCAAGATGCAAAATAAATATAATTATTCTATAAGTTATGTGGTAAGGCAAACACTACACATGACTGTCATAAAACTGGCACAACAGAAGGAAATAAATCCCATGTGAATACTTCTGCTAAACTAATAAGTAAATGCCATGTATATAATGTTGTCACAGTAGGAAGAAAATTTTGTATAGGTAACTCTGATAAAGTAGGAAGTAAATGTCACATAAATCTGTCAGTTAGAATCTAAAGGTCATGTAATTCTGCCACACTAAGAAGTAAATCTCGTGTAACTCTGTCACAGTAAGAAGTCATTTTCATCTAACTCTGACATAATTGGAAGTAAATGTCATGAAACTAACTCTATTATAGTAGGAAGTAAATTCTTGGAACTAACTCCAACACCATAAATAAATGTCATAGAATTCACTCCAAAACAGTAAGAAGTAAATATTATCTAGCATTGCCACAGTAGGATCTAAATGTCTTGTAATGTTGCCACAGTAGGAACTAAATGTCATGTAACACTCCCACACACTCCCACAGTAGGAACTAAATGTCTTGTAATACTGCCACAGTAGTAATTAAATGTCATGTAACACTCCCACAGTAGGAACTAAATGTCATGTAATGGTGCCACAGTAGGATCTAAATGTCTTGTAATGCAGCCACAGTAGGAACTAAATGTCATGTAATGCTACCACAGTAGAAACTAAATGTCATGTAAGCCACTAAAATGCCATGTAAGGCTGCCACAGTAGGAACTAATTGTCTTGTAATGCTGCCACATTAGGAACTAAATATCAGTAACACTGGCACAGTAGGATCTAAATGTCTTGTAATGCTGCCACAGTAGCAACTAAATGTCATGTAAACCTATCACAGTAGGAACTAATTCACATATAACTCCGTCACAGTAGGAAATAAATCTCATTTAACTGTCATAATATGGAATTAATTCTCAGGTTACTCCATCACAGTAGGAAATAAATCTCATATAACTCTGTCACAGTAGCAACTAAATCTCAAGTAACTGTCACAGCAGGAAGTAAATGTCATGCAACTATCTCTGATGCAGTAGGAAGTAAATATTGAACTAACTCCTCTGATGCAATACAAAGTAAATATCAAACTAACTACAATAAAGTAGGAAGTATTGTACCTAACTCTGATGCAGTAGGAAATAAAGTCAGTAATTAACTCTTGAGAGTAGGAACTAAATGTAGTGGAACTAACGCCAATATAGTAGGAAGTAACTTGGAATGAACTCTGACACAGTAGAAAGATCTCTCCACACTTCTAAGAAGTTAAACATTCTTGTGAAATGGCTCAGACTCCTATGTTCCATCACTAGTAGGTATGCAAGCTGTATTCATAATTTTGCCACTACCATCTTGGAAAATCACAGCTATACAGTAGAATTTAAATGTGAGACTTCTAACATTTGTTGGAGAGGTATCTTTCAATGGCAACGTCTCCTCTGCTGTTGCTCTAGCCAATAAGGTGCCCTTCCCTTCGCCTACAAGCTGAACTTTGAGGGGTAACGGACTTATTAAATGGTAAATCCATGAGATGTTTGCTATTTTGGCACACTCCTTACGGTTGACATGCTCTAATACTTCGTGGTAACGCAGCTCTCCCACTTCTCTGCTTCGAGTGAGCTGTCAGAAGTCCAGGTTGTTTAAATGGCACTGTAAACCAGTTTTTCAATTACAACTTGATCTCACGGTTAATGTAATAAGCCCATATAATATGCTCTCACTTTAAAAGGAAACTTCATATAATTTTACGCTGCTGTTTGGCTTCCTGCTGCACTCAATTGCAGTGTGGGAAGCCAGTTCTACAAACATTCTAGCAGCATTCTACTTTGAAGCATTGTACCAGAACTACTTTAACTACTTTTGCATTCAGCAAATAAATGGAAGTTGAAGTATGTTGTTGAACAGCAAATTTGTTTGGTGGATATTCTATAAGAAAGACAACTTTAGTCACAACATTTAAGGATTTGCTCATGAACGAGTGTAGGAAAATTTCTACAAAATCTTCCATTTGAAAATTGGTGAGAGGTTGAGTTTACGACACAGAGGAAGTGGAAAAATACATACCAATGCATTGAGGAGTAAATGGAGTGTGTACCAACTGACAACCTGAGCAGAACAATACTAGAAGAGCCAACAGACGAGAATAATAGTAGTCTGGAAATAGGGCTGGATCAAATTATTTATACCATTAAGTTTGGCTGAAAAATTGAAGCAAACCTGCTTCCACAAGTAATTTCGGGTGATCTAGAATCATATAATTCTTAAATATCCTAATATTTCTATTAACTAACAGGTTTTAAAACAAAATAATGGACATTATTCCATATCCGGGTAGCAGCTATGAAATGTTATGAAACTTAGGGAATCGTCATACAAGCCTTTACAAAGTGACTTAAACTTTCTGAATGTTACAGCAGTGCATGATAATTCGTAATGTGTCAATTGCTTAAAGTTTTTAAAGCATTTATGACATATATTGCGAGTTTTATTCAGTTTTCACAAGCAACATACCTTTAGCAGAACATGCACTTCAAACGAGGCAATGATGGTGGCATTGCTGTTGTCATTCTGCTGCCAACATTGCACTGAAAAATTACCAGAAGATAATATGTGCTGCCAGCATCTGAAAGGGAAATGGATTACAAACGAGCTTGACAGTTACTACTTATTTAGAGCCCTAATTGGTAAAAAGTAGCCAAGGAATTGATTTTTTTTTTCCATTTGGAAGGTGAGGGTACAGGAGCACTTTCGCAATGAATATGGAAAACATGCACTTACGAAGTCATTTTATTTGTTTAGTGGTACTAACACAGAGAATGAATTTTAATGCACTTATTCATAACGTATTTAAGGTCTGAAAATCGGCAGAACTTAAACAGAATAAAGTATTGAACAAGTCCAAACATTAATAACAGATATTCCGCAAATGGCTGATTCCACAATAAAAGTTCTTAGAAATACATTGTTTTTTTTTAAGAATCTGCATCTGCCTCTAGTTCCCAAGGTTGTGGGTTCAAACCCAGCGGAGGGCGATGGATTTTTTTCGGGCATAAAAATCCTTAGAATGGCTTCCTTCGGAAGGGAAGTAAAGCCGGTGGTTCCATGTCATAGATTTATGGCACGTAAAAGAACCTCAAGCCTGATAGAAGCCTCTGAGCAAAATTACCGGTCTTTCACACCCAATATAGAATGGGACGCTAAGGATCATAGTAGTTAAAGAGTGTTCATAAATAAAACTCAATTTTAGTTAAGTTATTTACTACATAACCTCAAATAACTATTAAATCATAACCTCGCGCAATTCCCCAATAGATAAACGAATAGATTTTGTAATGGGATTACGACATTTCTAATGAAATAAACTTATGGTAATGCATGTACCATGCAAATGCACTATAAGTAAAGGTGTGTTCATCCTTATTTGCATTTTCTGCGATCCGTTTCAGTTCCATTTCTGGTCCTTTCTGCAAACACCATCTCCCTTCATCATTTCCGTTCATCTATGGAACTCCAACATACTGGGTCATATGAATAAAAAGTAAGTACTTACTCAAAGTTTATATTTATGAGTATGAACACTTTCTGTGATTATATTCTCAGCTCAATGAGAACATACTAGTGTTCATAAGAATAAAAGCCTACTACCTCATACGAGTATATACTCATCCCCACAGCCATCTTGTTCACTTAAATCTAAGTATATACTCCTGTCATCTACACTCTTTGACCATATACTAGCTTCGTTGAGTGTGTGGTGTTGTGTTATTTGGCATTCTGAATTAAAGGAGTAGATTTTGTTTGTTTGCTTCTGTTCCAACTAAACTTCTCAGGAATTATCCTGTGTTTTATAAGAAGTTTCAGCAGAAATGTTAGAGAAATATTAGGTCCTTCAAGAAAGGAAAAATTAATTAAAGCAACACACATAACAACATAGCTGTAAATGAAATTAGCAAAACAAAAAATCAAATCAAATAGGCAAAATTCTATTATCAATAAATCAGGCAAAAAGAAAATAATCAGGGATTCTTAAGTCATAATTATAAGGTGCCAGATGCAAATTTAAATCAGACTGTTTCTAGAATCCTGGGATGTTTACACTATTTTTCTACGAAACAGTTTTGGTTATAAGTAACCTAACTTCTTAAGCAACTGAATTTTGGGGTTAGGATTTTACACAGTAAGCTTAATTAATAAATCTGACTTTCAATGATACTTCTAGGTTATGTTTTCATGCAGCAATACAGGATTTTGAAACTCCTTGAATGTTAATGAGTTAAAAAACTAATAAATAATATGGTTATAAGCAAAATTAAAGGAATAATTGTGGATTGGGAAGTCATAAATCATGAGGTGGGATGAATTCATTCGACTGTGTTTAGAATCTCAGGATATTTACACTATTTAGGTATACTACGAAACAATTTTCTTATAAAGCTATGAGTAGGTATCTGGATTTTGAAGTTAACACTTTACATAGTAAGATTAATTAATAAAGTACTTTCAATGTTATTTCTAGGTTATGTTTTTCTGAAACAATGCAGGATTATGAAACTTCTTTAATACATATAGCTATACCCCCGCCGCTATAACGTTGCACTTGACAGTTCGTGTGGCTCCGCGTAAGGTTAGCTACATCGTGGTTGCGACGTTGCCAGAGTGGCTAGTAAACAACAGCTGATTGTTCTCATTTCTATCGTGTCTAAGCCGCATACAGAGTGTGTACGTAAGTAGCGAACGTCACTGAATAATAACTATTTCGTATTATTATTGTTAATTGAAAATAAGCGATATAAGCAGCTTTGGTATGGTCGGATACTCCTTTCTATGATAATAGGCATAAATGTGTCTACGTATGGCATATAATTGGAAAGCATCAATAATTGCGACTGGACGAGGCTTCTTTTTTTTCTTCCCTGGAGTTGAGAGAAATACCTGTTGTGTTCCAGATGGTTCAGGAATTTTGTCCTCTTTCTCTTGTAGTTTCACTCCTTTGTGAACAACAGTTCTCGTGCTTAAATCAAGAGCTGCTGGAGTTCGTTGTACGGCTTTATCAGCAGGAATAGAGGGATTTCCGTGAAGCTTCACGTACTCCTTTTCCTGTTCAAAGAACTCACGGGTTCTCCATAATAGTTCCAATGCCTGACTATTAAGTGGCACACCTCGGCGCAAAGGATTTTCACTTCGTGAATCATCACTCGGCGATCGGCGTCGTTTTTCCGACATTGTCGCACTTAAGTTTTGTTTGAATGAAATATATATAAAATAGATAAATATAAATAAATGTATAAACGAACAATAACAAAACTATCAAACAATAACCACAAATCTAAATAACAAATAACAATGAACAATATGTAGCTTGCAAAGAACAACTCGACGCTCTGCTAGAGATTCACAAACTGAAGCACATGGTTGGGAATAGTTACATCCGGCAACAGAGCCGATTCTAGATCCGGTTCCGCTTTGTCATCGACCATCCGGAATTCTGCCTTGTGATTGGCTTAGGAAGTCAAACGGTTGAAGCTTTTCATCTGTTTTTTCGCGAGTGTACCAACTTAAACGCTAGCTGTCAAGTGCAACGTTATAGCGGCGGGGGTATATGTTTGTAACTTTTCCATGAGTACTATACAGCTCATAAACTGTGCCATTCTCTTCATATCTAGTTTTAAGTAAAAAAAATCAATATATACTCAGAAGTGAGCATGCATCTAACTATGCTCAGCATGAAAGGCGAATGAACTCCTAAAACTGAGAATATACTAGCTTTTATTCATACCAAATAAGAATACACATTCTTGTAAGATGGATGCCTGAGTATGTCCTACTCTGCCTGTCTGCTTCCATTACATGAGCATGTTCTCAAAGTGAAGTAGATACTCAGATGGTTTTATTCTTACCAAACCGAGCATTTACTTGAAGAAGTGAAGCATATACTATATACTCATTTTTATTCACTCACTTTCCTGCTAACCAACTTGCTTACAAATTTTTCTCTCTTAGATAATGCATGATGGGGAGGGGAGGCTGTTCTTGGCGTTGGGTATATTCCTACTTACTCTGCATAGTTCATAATTCTATGATGTGTTCAATTTCCCTGAGCATTGCTCACAGTGGAGCCAAATGAACAAACCCAATCAAACATCACTGTATGGACTTAATTTGTTTTTTTTCCCATATGACCTGTCAATAAATTTAAGGTTCCCATGTGCTGTAGGACCTCCACTGTGTTATATCAAATGTTATATATAGAACCTTTCCCAGGAAAAGGAATCAAAGTGTATTTTCTATTCAATAACTGTAAGTTTTATTAACTAGAACTGGCTTTGTGTATGCATAAGTGACCAAGTGCAATTACAATTACCTTTAAGATCATTCCAATAGATTGTAATAACAGACATTCAAGAGGTAAGAATTTAATGCACATTTTAATTGGGTAGGCCATTCAAATGTATATTAATGTAGGCACATGTTCCTTAAAATACCATACAAATGTATTATACAGTATTATTAAATATGAATGTGAATGCAATGTCTCTAAATAATAACAATGTTTCTTTGTGTTTAACCATATCACACCCACCCTTCATAATTGTCAATCACTTTAACATGTAGTTTAGTGTGCCAGTATTAATTGTTTTTTCATATGTTGACTGCAGAAAGAATGTAACAGCATTTTGTATGACTTTCATACTATTGTTTTTTATGCAATTACAGAATTTAAATTTCCTTAAAATGCAATATTTCATTATTACCTACTTACCTCCTTATCCAATTTTATTATCACTTAAGTATAGTTATATTGTTGTTTCTGCAGGTTAATGGTCCACATGCTGGTTTATAAATTTGGGTAGCTGGATGAGACACTCGTTCATTAGTATTGCTCTCTGTCCTCCATAGTATTTTTAATTTTAATGTCCCTTTTAACTTCACAGGTTTACAGAGATTGGAGACTCGTGGGAGGGGGGATGACAATGATGAAGATGGTGCAATTGATGGAATTATGGTGGGGAAAACCATAGAACACTCAATCTAAGCGCCATTTTATCTACCACAAAATCCCACCTTTGATCCCTAGGATTGAATCCAGGCTATTTTTGTGAGAGGCCATAGTGCTGCCCAATTAGAAGTGTGAATATGAGACAACATTTAAAACAGAGATAGTATTACTCAATACTATCAAGTAATGAAACCAAGAAGTTGTTTTACAAGGCAGCTCCCACTATGACTTCACAAATGAGGTGTATGTAAATAAAGCATTAATAGATACTTAAAAAAGAATAACTATTTCAGCAGATATTTTGCCATGCAATACATATTATACATTTATATAATTTAAGTTGGGTGTTTTGTCATAAATATGGTAGCTGACATTTCGATATGTAGAAATCATTCAGCAATAATGTGGTAATACACAAGTTTTATGTAACTATTTGTGCTTCCAAGGCCAGCGCTTAACCGAGTTACCCAGATTGACAAAAAATTCCCAAAGATACACAGTATATATGGAAAATTTTCTGTTTATGAAATGCTTTAAGTTATTTTGCAATGAAAAGAGCATTATGTCCTAATTTATTTATTTGGTAAAACAGCAGGAAATAGTGTTTGAGCACAACACTAATACACATCCAAAATCAAACTATGCATCCCAAACTATTATCATTACATCACATTCAAAATTGAAATAGGTATCAGACATAACCTTTGAGCATGACTTCTCATGTTCGTTTTACGATATTAGTGTGCAATCCACAAAAACAAACTTTTCGAAATACAGTCCCTAATTCGAACACATTTTAACACGTTAACATACTAAGTATAGTTCATATTTAAGGTTAGCTTGTTTTCGCTATATATATTTCAATTCTTCATTAAAACCAACTAATGTTGTGACTTTCGATTCATAACCTGTCTTCTACCTTACTAGGTTTTCTGGTCATGTTCTAGTTTTAAACATCGAATGCGCGTTATTTGGTACTCAATATTAAATAAGGTATCACTATAAACTCCTAAATTTACACAATTGCTCGTTGATACGAAAATTCAGCTTTATTTTTATATTTTCGGCATTGCTATTTTATCAGCTGACTTCCATCTTAGTTTCAAGCACAGATAGCAGGACCCTTTATAAATGTCTAACATTTAATACCCTCTACCCGGATACGGAATAATGTCCAAAATGATTAAATATTTTCGAAGCGATTGTGATTAGATTTATAGTTCAAACCTCTATTTCCGCACGCCACGTAACTGGGTAAAATCAAGTTAAAACGATTCAACAGATAATTAGTATATTCACCACAAACGAAAAGGTCAATCACATTCATATTGGGGTGGCACATTTTTGTCGATTTTGCTTACAGATTTCGGTGGTAAATCTAACCTCCATGTTGTTTTGTAGGTATATGACTTTAGAAACTCGGCAATACGAAATAATGAGTATTTCCACGATTTTGAATATATGTAATTGTTCTTTAATTAATTTCAGAGTGCATTTTAGCGTACTTACATTTATACTGGTTAACTCTGGCGGGAATTGCCTAGGAATCAAACTAAACTTTCAAACCAAGCCGACATGGAAACCACAGAACACCAAACACCAAAGTGCCTCAAAGTATCGAGAAACACAGACAATGGAGCGTTTCATAAAGAAATCGTTCTTATGAACGATTACAAGGAAAGAATCGTATGAATCGTGTCAGTCTTAGCACGATTAGTTCAAAACGTGCACGAAGAATCGTACATGAATCACCGCCTAAAAATAGTCGCAAGCATAATGCATGAATCGTCGTTCAAAAAGAATCACAGGTTGCAAGAATCGTTATAGGACATTCTCGATTCATTCTCGCTTGGGCTTTGCTTATTAGCCTTAGCTGCCCGGGCGAATACTACCAAGTGAATATGGTCATCGCAGTCTAAGGATCCCCAAGCGGCGGCCTTTGTGCAGTAGCCAAACACTTGTTCCCTACCCTCCCTAACCACAAACATTACAAACATCTTAGTGACATCCATGTGCATGTGCGCGTTGTTTACACAGTTAAAAATATTATTTTAAAGCAAAAATTCGTAGCTGATTTCCATATGTACAGAATACAATCATGCAGTTTGTTTGCTTGCTTTATACACAAATGCAGTAAAAAACTGAGCATCGCATAATAATTACATTTATGTTACAAACGCTTTAAAATATAACTGAGCATGACCTGAACTAATATACTACGCTACAAGAATGGAAATGCATGTTAATATATCCGAGAGAAACTTAGAAGCATGTTCCGAATGAACTATACATTGTTAGACTATCATTAAATAATTAAAATACATAAATATGAATTTATTTTGAAAAGAACTCTTAATCCGAAAACAACGCCTCATTTTTGATTATGCTATTTAACCTAAAAGTTACTTTTATAAATAAGGGATGCATGTTTGTAGTTTTGCTTAATGTAATTATTATGTGCGCGGAGCTATGGTGAAAGTATTTTTTTAATTTTGTTTGTCCTGCAACCACAGAATGTTAGAAAAACCAAGTTCCAGAAGATGTAAATAAAAACAGTAAATATGTAGAATTAAAAAAGAAGAAGCAGGTGAAAAAGTAAAGCGAACGCAGGTCTTTGTATCACTCTTGGAAGATAGGTGCTTTTTTACGTAGCTTTGAAAACATGATAAATTTGCTTCACAACAATGTTTTTATTAATATAAAGCTAATATAAGAGGAGGTTGTGTATTGTTTAAGATGTAAGATTTATAGGCATGACAGCTTCTGTTTACTTAAATGAATAGCTTTATTATAAAATACAGGATAAGTAAAAATACGCAAGGCAAAAGAAAGAAAATAAAAAAGAAATTTTATGTGTTATATTCACATGATTATCTCTATTCACTCTTCTACAAATCGCTTTTACAAAAGCTTATTCTTCTATCTACTTCTTCTTAAACGAGATAAAATTTCATTGCACATTTCGTTGTAAATATTAGGATTCATAGGCCAAAGCGATAGTCAGATTATTAAAAACCAGATGATGACTGAAATTCCATGCTCTTAGCATGACCACGAGGAAAATACAAATACGGACTTCCAACTTCTATTTCAAAATTCAAACCAATAACAACAATTTTCCCGGAAATGATTAACATAATTTGATCTAAAATGTGTCCTTGCATTTTACGCACAGTAAGATTTTGCCTATCTCTTACGGTGTACCAGTTATGCAAAAAGTTGAGAACGAGGAGGAATTTACAAGTTATTCACAGAACACAAAATTCAAGATACAAATTTTATTTTTCATGCAAATATCTTAAACATGCCAGGGTTGGAAAGGTAGAATCAGATGACTGAAAAATTCAATGCCATAGCCGGGATTTGAACCACGGATCTGCCGGTCTCCGTCCGGTTGCTCTAACCACTGAGCTACCATGAGAACATGCCGATATTTTACTAAACGTTATAACTTTTTTTGAGAAATTCAAAACAATAGCAAACATTTTCCATGTAAAGGGTTCTTTTCTACATGTTCGTGTACATTTCACACAAAAATCTGGCTTTCCTTATTCAAAGTTTTTGTAGTCCCTTTCTTCGTGGTCTTGGCACTACTGGTACTCGGCAGAGTCATTTGTTGGTGCGGCCGGAGGGTCAGCAAATTGGTTAGTTTCCCAAGGTCTCCACATCTTAATTAAACTATTAAACGTTAATAACCATTAAACACTTCTAAAGAAGTAAGATATAAGCTTAACTGTCACAGCTGCTAAAACGTACTGAAACCGAGGAAACAACAGAAATGACATTGCAACAACGCTTTGCTTTGGTGGAGCTAAAGAAAGGACCACGCATTATATTTGAGGGACGGGAAGACCCTACTAATCGTTTACTGATGGGTTTATGGTCAGGCTTCAAAGCTTTCCATTCGCTTTGAAGCCGAGTGGGGAAACGTTGCCTGCGACTAGAATACAGTGATGCTCTAACGTAGTATGCGAAACAGAACAGCATTGCCAAAAAATCCCGAATATTGCCGATTTCTTTCGATTCGGAGTAGACCGAGACCGAAGTACTGAATCAATTGTGCAAGTTGAAAGAATCGTTGGAATTCATAATATGAATTGGTAGACCAATACGATTCTTTGAGATGCTGATATCATAATCTAAGAATACAGAGTTCATCCGAGAAAGATTAATTCTTAAGAACAATAGCGTAAACTGTAAAGCGCAATAAAATGAATTGTAAACACTGCCAAGAGATGGACGGAAACTGCAGCGGGTTGTATAAATAACACAAGCAATTTTCAATATTTTACTGAGAGAACTAATACACAGTAACAAAATATATGCAAAATGGAGGGAAAAATAGGGAGGTGTAATATTCTTTGTTTGAATCACATTTTGATTATAAAAATGTTAAAACCTTTAAAATGATACAATTTAAAAACATTAATTTATATGCTATAATCTCTATTAAAAGTATAGGAAAATGTATGGATATAACTAAGCGTATTCTCATGCATAAAAGATTCCTTGAATTTGATGAAATGAAATCGATACAATATTTTTGCATTAGTACGATTTTATATCGATTAATTACAATAAAAATAATAATGATAATAATAATGATAATAATAATAATAATAGTGATTTTGATGATTATAATAATGTCCATTGCATAATACAATTATGTAATCACAACTTAAGTGGAATCACACAAGAAGTGTATTGTACCTACATACTGAAGCTTTCACGGCCGGCGTCATGACTCATAATTGAATTACTACTATCCGGCCTTGTAGGCCGTGGTCTAGAAGGTATCGCAGATGCCGACGTTTCGCCAGTACAGCGCATGGTATCTTCAGGGTGAAGTGATTCGTTGTCTGCGGTGGTCACAGCCTGAATGCGGAGACTTGTTTTTTTTTCGATGGAGGAAAAATACATTTACGTACTAACCCCCACCGGAGAGCATTCAGGTGAAGTGTAGCAATACCGCTTATATCACCTGCGGATTCCAGGAGCTGGTGTATTGGCCGGCCACTAGGGCCTAAGCCGGGTGAAGGTGAGAAGCCAGGGCGTATCTATGATCAAGGCCCTGAACGCTCCCTGGCGAATTCTGGTGAGGAGTTAGAATAGTCTGGATGTTGTTGAAAGTCCTGCCACGCCGAGGCGCTGCGTCCTCTGGTATTCCATGCATTGTACGTTCCAAGTCTACACTTGTTCGCGAGTCCAAGTACTTGAGCCGGTGGCTGCGTCCCTGAAATAACTAACTTAGGCACGCATACATATAAATTAGTTTATCTACATAAATTCGTAGTACATTTATGATTTTCTATTTGCAATTCATAATAGCATTCACTTATATTACTTAGTTAATGCCAAGCGGCTTCGTCCTTATATAACTGTAGTGTTTTAAGTGATTGCCCAATGGCGTCGTCACATAATTAAATCATTCTTTAGTTTTTATTTTCTGTCATTTTGGCATTGTCGCATCACATTTATCGTGTCCTATTCAAGCTTGGTCGTGTAGAGTGCACAACCGGCGGGCTGCCTGCCTGAAGGTGCAGGTGCGAGCCAGTGCCACTCGCGGAGGGGGCCCTCATCCCCCTGAGTCACCTTGGCTCACAATGAGACCGGAGAATGGCGCTCTTATATATAGTAGGGGTGGGCGGGGCTTACTGTGAGGTCCTGTGGTGAATCTAAGCACTCGCACCTTAACGCAGGCAGAAACGTCTGTATTGGTAAAGGGAATAATTTTCGCTGTAACACCCAAAAAACATCCCAGTCGAGGACATCATTGTCAACGTGGATGTAGCCATACAAGATATTCTACCAATCCAGGCAGAGAAGGTTCGACGAGAGGCTTTCCGCATTCTGTGCAAGGCACCTTTACCCAAGAGTAACATCTCACCACAAGAGAGGAAGGCCATCAAAGAACTTAACAAAGATGAAAAGATTATTATTCTACCGTAGGACAAAGGCAACGCCACGGTTGTCATGGAAACGGCAGAATATAAAGAAAAGATCTGACTTGCTGTCCTCTGAAACCTTCAGGAAGCTGACGACGGATCCGACTACACGTTTTCTCAGACAAACTAACAGCCTCAGAAAGATTCATTTCCACCACAGTGTGAAGAAATACGCCTGTAAAAGCGAAGCTTTGCCGCCAAGATTATACGGGCTCCCGAAAATTCATAAGAACAATGTACCGCTACGTCCCATTGTGAGTAGAATAGGTTCGTCTATATACCGCATCGCCAAACACCTTTCCACTCTGCTACAACCACATTTCGGTACCACAAACACACACACTCGAACCAATTCATAGAGAAACTCAGGCACATTTGGCTAGAAACTGGGGACCACTTAGTGAGCTTTGATGTTGTCTCATTGTTTACCAAAGTACCGCTAAAAGACACCTTAAGTCACATTCAAGAACTATTCCCCAAGAGCATCGCAGAGCTCTTTCGCCACTACCTTACAGCTAATTTACTTTCAATGGGACCATTTTTATGAACAGACCGAGGGAGTCACAATGGGCAGTCCTCTAAGCCCGGTTATCGCCAACTTTTTTATGGAAAAGTTTGAGCAGTCAGCACTCACCAGCACACCTCTCAAACCGAAGACCTAGTTACGTTACGTTGATGCTACCTTTGTCGTGTGGAACCACGGGAAAGACACCTTGGATCAATTTCTGCTGCACCTAAACAGCCTAAATCCCAACAATGGAGAAAGAAAAAGACAATACTTTGCCCTTTTTAGATGTAAAAGTGATCAGAACACCAAATGTCGGCCTAGAATGCAGTATATACAGGAAGCCTACCCACACAGATCGATACCTAAATAAAACACTATACCACCACCACCACCACAGGCAGAAACAAGGAGTGATAAAAACTCTCACAGAACGGGCAACAAGAATCTGCAACGAAACATACTTGAAAGAAGAGCTTGAACATCTAAACTTTGCCTTCTAGGCACTTCATCCTAGGCGCCCTATGAAAAAGAAGGATCACCGCACAATCACGGTCTTCCTCCCATACATTAAGAATGTTTCCGACCGAATAGTCAAGCTTCTGCGCTCATATGGGATTGACAAGATCTATAGGCCAACACACAAAATCAAGGACTTGCTGATATGAGCCAAAGATAAGCGACACCCGCATTCATCTGGAGGTGTATACAAAGTGCCCTGTAGCTGCGGCAAGGTTTAAATAGACACTACTATCCGCAGCGTGGCCACGAGATTTAAAGAACACGAGCGTCACAGTAGATTGGGACAAACAGATAAATCATCCGGGGCGAAACACTCACTGTTATTCGGCCATGATATCAGCTTCGAAGAAACCGAAGTTTTGTCTTCAACTGTAAACTACCATGCTCCACTACAGAGGGAGACCATTGAAATTTATAAACACAAGAACAATTTTAACCGGAAAGAAGAAGTTCTCCGTGTGCATAAGGCCTGGACACCTAATCCTGGAGAAACACTTAGACAAAAACGCCAGACTTAATAATGCCTCACCAAACCCACCCACTCCTAGAGATGTAGGCTAATCACTATACAGGACCTCACAGTAAGCTCCGCTCATACCCACTATATAAAAGCATCATCCTCCGGTTTCGCTTCGAGCTCCCCTACACGCAACATAGGAAAGAAGACAGCGCAGCCACCAAGCTTCCTCCTCGTGACGTAGTTATCATCGCAGCCGAAGAACAGCTTCCAGCCTCTTCGCCGTCGACAGCCGAAGCGCCCAGCGCCAGCCAGTCAGCCAGCCACACGCCGCTGAACCGCATGCCTACACGCTATTCCGTAGTTGTCCGGGGAGTGCATCGTCAACTCCCGACACACTTCTACTCAACGTAGCGCCGTGCTTTTGGCCGTCTGCGGCCAAGGCGACCAGAATCAGGAACGTCAAAAATCCAACACCGCTGGCCAGGCTCATTTTCCTGGATGAGGACGACTACTCAGTGGCCCTGGGCGCAGGACTGTTCTTGTTAGGGCAAACCCTGTTGCTCGAGGCCAGCCGCAGTGTACGTCCAACACCATGCCGCCGCTGCTGCCTTTACGGGCACACCGACTCATCATGTGACGCCGCTCCCCATTGCCATTACTGTGGCAAGGGACACTCACCGCCGAATGAAGTGTACACGACCTGAATCACCGTCGCCGCTTCTACGCCTCCTGCGGGTGCAAGGGACACTTTAGCGGCCAGGCCGTCTGCCCACTCTACCCACGTAGAACATCGCCGAACGATCACATCATAACACCGCAGAACCACACACCACCACCGCAGATCGATACCTCTCAACTAAAACACCAGTTGGCAAATACCAACAATCTACTTGAGCAGAAGCGATTCAGCATCCTCACGCCGAGTTGCTGGACTTGGCCAGCTGTCTCACCGCTCGCGACACAGATCACCTTCATCACATACCATACAAACACAGCACCAAAAAAAACATTGTGAAATTGAATCAAACCAACCGCACCACCTCTCGAATGGGAAATGATTACCTACGTGAAAGGATCTCAGATCATGCGAACAGAGTGATTAGGAATCTACAGCCCTATATGACGAAGTCACCACCAATTGAGACACCGCATCACCACACACGACAGCACTGCCCAGAATTCTCTGGCTACACGACACCCAAGACCAACGCCCGGAGATAACAGGCCCGGGTACGGAGCCTCAATAACCTGTTACGACAGCATCGTTCGTAGGTCCCTGTCAGGGCTTCGGATATGACAGATACCTAATCGCCACTGCGGAGAACACTGCCACATCCTAGTAATCACACACGAACAGCTGGTATGCTTCGTCGGTATCAACTACCATGCCACCATTACGTCCCAAATAAAAAGCGGTATCTACGATGCCTTCTAGACCACGGTATACAAGCCCGGAAAGTAATCTAATTGCGAGTCCAATTGTATTTCTCAGAATAATGCGAAAAAGGGACGATTCATAAACGAATCATGCACTAGGGCAGGCCAGCAGACAATGGGACGATTCCTAAGCGAGGCCATTGCAAACGAGCGGAAAGTGGAGATCATTGACCAACTTAGCTTCAGCCGAGAGCCATCAGCTGTTAGTCCTACAGTTCCATTTAAACGAGTCCATTCTGCCAGCTACGACCTGGCTGTAATGTATTGCACTGCATTGCCAGTTGAGCTGTGTGTCGTGCGAATAGAGGACAGCTACAAACACTTTACAAAACATATATTCTAAAAGCCTCAAAACGTTAAATCGTGTCTTTTCTAACACATAAATCATAACCATACACTTTCTCGTAATTGAAGAACTACGAGAATGGCAACTAAGGAAGACTTCAAAACTTTATGGTGAGGGAATATGAGAGGTGTAGTGTAATAGCGGACTGTTGATTGGCTGAAGCGTTCGTTGCTATGGCAACTCTTTCAATCGTCTGTCTGTACGTAGCTGTCAGAATGAGCTACTGCGGTCCAAATCTCTTGACATTTCATGGCAACCAATACGGAGTGACCGCGGGTTGCCAAACTTCACTTCGCTTCGTCAGAACGTTATGCCTTTGTTATAAATTCCATCCCAATGTTCCCTTAAAAACTAAAAGAAAACAAGAAGACACACAATATTGAAAATGTAATACACCAATAGAGAAATAAAAACCATACTTTTCTATGTGTCCTTTCTTATTCAAGTGGCACATTTAACTGCATATCCTTTCTCGCATCCCTACACACACGTGAAACAATGAGCTTAATGAGCACGCCTCAGCCGCAAGTTCTTGACATTTCGTGAAGTTAAGATTTTTGTAATTTTGTTCGTTGGCATTCTTTTTAAAGAAATTATACACACAGAAGACAACAGTCCTAACCTTACTGCTATATCCAATGGTGTTCTAGGTTTACTAAGTGACATTTTCACAAAGAGTTAATTTTATAAACGCTAGGACAAAGCTGTAAGAACTGATCAGCTGCACCATAGCTGAATTCACAACTGAGTCGCTTAACCTTTCATTAAGCGCGCTGTAAATAGTACACCAGCAGTATTTCTGCTTTGTCAATGTTTTAACCTTGAGCTATCGTGTCAATGGTGCAATGAATTCCATTATTGATGCTTTCTCGAGAATGTGTGGACTGTTGGTGAACCTTTGCTTAAAATTCTCGAGTGGCTTTTTGTTGTAATGCATTCCAAGTAATGACGTGTTGATTTTGTAAAAAGACAACACACTCTTCTCATGTAAGTGATACGTGCTTGGTTCTAGTACTCGGCATTATGCACATTGGTTTTCCAAAGATATTATTCTGTGAAACAAAACCATAGATGACATTGGTTATTAAGAAACAACTTCATGTATGGTTTTGTAGAACTGCGTTAAGAGACCTTTGAAGACATTTTCATAAAGAGTTTGTAGCTGTATTAGAAAACCTAGTGGGATAAGTATTTCTAAATGTATTTAGGACATGGAGAATTGTACATTATTAAGTGATAATTATGTCTATGACTTAACAATATATGGATTAACTACAAGCAAGATTTACTACAATTACAAGAATAACTATAACTAAAAGTCTCCGTTTAAGCATCACCAAAGATAACGATAAAATAATGACGAAGAATTGGATGTAAAAATATGATTTTTTGTACTTGCTCAGGAAAACGTCGCCTTTCATCCTAGCTACTTGTTTTTCTGAAATATGAAATACGAATGCGCGCATATGATGCAGTTAGTTTCACTAGCAACGAGGTGCACTGTCGTATGAGGCAACGCCCCACTGCTGCTATTCGCTAGTGCCGTATTAAGTGGATACGCCTCAAACATCAAGAGATTTGGACCGCATAATAGCTGTTTTAATAGAACTGTAGTCTTCAGCTTAGTGTAGCTCGATGTATATATCACTGCTATTTTCTTTGTTTTCTTGCGCTATAAAATATATTGTTATCCCTTAAACCCTACAACAGCACTATCATAAAAATCGAAACGTAAGACATAAAGCACCTTTTCCAGAAAAGCAAAGCATATTACCCCAGGTTTAATATTTAATTTTGCTAATTTGGAATATAGGAAGAAGCCTTGTAGATAATTTTATCAAAAATTGAAAAACATGATTGTGCCAGGATTATATATTTACCATTCTCTGATCTTGTTAAAAAAAAAAACTTACAGCACTTAAACAATACATAGCTACAAAACACGAAATGATTTGGGCACAGACCTACCATATTCAAGGTTATCCAAACTACACAATAGCTATAAATCGCTTGGGTTAAGCATGTTTAACTTCCGGATCATATTACCACCCTTTCAACTGATAAATTGAAAGCGTTTCTTAATAAATGCCTAACAATAAAGTATTCTATTCAATTTTGCATTTATATCTTTCATGAATGTATAGGTCTAAATAAAGCAGTCTGATATTCCTAAAATGCCCATTTTGACGTTAATGCCCATTTTCCAATCCAAGTTTATTTTAAGTGCTCATTTTCCAGATTAACTTATTTTTTCCTGTGTTACATTCGCATTTATTTTGTGTTAAATTTTGCTGTGTTGCATTACATTTCTGTTATTTTACACTATTCATAGAATCATAACGGTCTACTATGGTTCTTGAGAACCTATACCGTTAAACACAGCAAGACAGGAAGCTTTAAAGACCAATTATGCTCTACCAGATATGCAGTAGCGTTTCCCCCTTTCCTCGCATCTCTTACTTTCCCCTGTCTCTAGTTTTCTTTTACTGTCAGCATTTTTATGCTCCTTACTTTTCTGTCTATTTTCCCCATACATTTCCCTCCATATTATTGTGTTCTCTATACTCTACATTATAGTACTCTATACTTTACTTTCCGCCACATAATTCATACATTGCTTTTCCACTGCCTCTTAACCTTTTTTAGTACACTGATTTCGTTGTTTTTTTCTTGGATCATCTCTGTACTGCCATTTTCTCCCATCTTATATAGAATTTAATCTCTGTAAATTTTCATAATTTCTTTCATCAAATGCGATTTATTCACTTTCCTTTTATTTTATACTCTGAAGCTTCTCTATTTTTTGTATCAAACACCTTCAAGTTCACATGGGACATGTAGACTTCCTCCTTTCTAATTTTTCTTATAAATACGTTGTCTATTGTCTGTTTTCCTTTCCTAAATCCAGCTTGAAATTATGATAGTTTCTTTTCTGATTCTACCCACTCCCTTAAACTATCTGCCAGTATTCCTGTGTAAACTTTGTCTAATATAGATAATGGGCTTATTCCTCTATAGCTCTCTGGTTTATAGACTCCTCCCTTCTCTTTATAAATTGGCACCACCATAGTTTCCACATTACAGTATATCATATTTTTTCACAAAGAAATAAGATTCCAAACTTTTAATGGAGTACAAAATAAAAATATCTCATTTATTTCAGATATTTTATTCCTCTTCCTCATATTTGGATGAATGTTATAATAAAGCAAAGTGTTACAATTTACTGCACGAGATGCATTTTGAACCAAAATAAGCCAAAGAACCAAATTTGGGTGGAGTCAAAGGAATTAAATGAATAAAGAGTAATCAGTCTTCTGCTTTGCTAAAGGGATTTTAAACTTGTTTATTTTCCGATTATGTTTTAAAAAGTTACAGAAACATTTAAAAACAAAATAAAGGTATACAAAATTGTTTGGTGGCCTATTTCATTACAAAACAGAATACAACCATTTATTACAGGATAATGCTACTCATTACTTTACTAAAACTACACAAACATGTTCCATTGCCCTTATCATGATGAGAATATTAGTAAAATAAGCCAACATAAAGTCCAATATAGTATGTAGTCACCTACAAAAAGGACAGTTATAACCAAACTGTGAACTCTTACATTTTATAACTTCACAACATTTATAATAAAAAGTTTATGGTTCTGTTTGATAAGTGCATAATTAACTTGAGCTTAATCTGCATTACCTGTAATATACACAAATGAATAATTACTTTAATCTACCCTATTGAAATATACACATTCTGTGGAGTTCGTGGCAATGTATCTTAAAGCTCTGTATAAAGCATTCACTAGCATAATTTTAGTATAAATTCCATATTGAATTCCATCAAAATAGCTTAAAATAATTAAATTTAAAAATTCAACCATATCAGACACCTCTGAAGGAAGTAATATTCATGCTTACTTTGCATTACTTTACAAATAATATACCCTAGTCTTCATCTAGATTCTTTTATGAATCTAAAATTTGCACTGTAGAAACATAATTCCTATTAAATGTCTGTCTATATAAACTAAAATCATTTGTTTCGAATTTGCCTGGAAAAGTGTAAAGTATTTTCGGTACTATCGACACGAAGAATTGTTTAACGACACCAAGCAAAAAATATGGTGTTTAAGTAGCTTACTCCATTTTTGCTAATAAGCCTCCAAGAAGTGCTCAAGGAACTGAAGCTTTTCACATTTTTATATTAAATGGCACTCCAAGTGGAATTTTTTTTCAAAAGGTTCCTATTCACTTCTTGGAAAATAATTTATAAAAAATACTGAAGATTCTGAATTTCCATTCAGTGACTCAAGGCCTGAAATGGTAGATTCACAAAACATATTCAGAAATAAGCTAACCATTAGCCTTTCTACTTGGATAAAAAGTACAATGGAATCTCCAACAAAAAAAATACCTCAGCTACATTAAGATTTAAATTGACAAATAAATACTTTTAATTGCATATAATTCACAATAAAATTGCTTTGGTGGACTTTGTGACAGTGATGTGTCTATAATTAGTAATTGTGTTAAGTATTAAAAACATATTTATTTATACATGGAACTGTAACTGTCTTCCTAAAAAATAATTTCAGATGTCCAACCCATCACTACTGTTCTTTCTCAAAAACAGTAATATTGCTACAAAGATTTTTACACATTTATTGCCTAAATGAAGTTTCATTACCTCAGGGTATATTAAAAACAACTCTACAAAATCACAAAAACCTTACTTCCCAGTAATATTTGTAAACATATGAGTCGTTCAAGATATTGGTAATGCAGGAGATAACTTCATATTCTCACCTTATATACGTCATGGAAGCCCTTAGTAAAGAATTCACTTAAACTTTAAACTCATTTGTCAAATATACTTTTTAGTTTTGATGAATGAATAAATTTGTGGTATTTATACTTTTACACAGTCAAGGGCCAATTTCTCTTTAAAGTACATTAAGCGTAAATTTAGCTCAAATATTTCACCCATAAGATCCATTTACACCTCTTGTACTAAGGCTTTTATTTTCAAATGTAATCACTGTGTCTGCTTTTGTTGCAAGAGTACATTTACATGTTGTTTTTCCACCATTAATCAAATTAGGTTGTAACAAAATCACAACTCCTAAAGGTGCTCTTTGGAAAT
The DNA here is from genome assembly GCA_030765065.1 of Deroplatys truncata. Taxonomy (NCBI): domain Eukaryota; kingdom Metazoa; phylum Arthropoda; class Insecta; order Mantodea; family Mantidae; genus Deroplatys; species Deroplatys truncata. The sequence continues at coordinate 176,854,032 of CM060987.1, read as the reverse complement.
CTCATTTGAAACCTTATTTTTGCCTTAAGATTTAATTTCTAATTTTCAATAACCACTCTGAGAAACCTGTGTATGAAAATAGAATTTTGTGGATATCCACCCCCAATCAAACTATGGACAGTTGAACTTTAAAATTTGCTAAAATCTCTACTTGATTGAAATCATTAAACTGTACATTTTTTTTACCTTTATGAAATTATAGCTTACCAGATTTGATAGCTGAATGAAGCTCCTCTTGGAAACACTTTGTTGAGAGATCGTGGAAGAAGTAGTCTCTCTTCAAATTTAAGATACAAGTAAAGCTCTTCTTGCAAACATTTTATTCAGGTGTCCTTCTGCCCTCATGAATAAAATCTGCCTTTTCAAATGTGATAATAAAGTAAAGCTCTTCTTGCAAATATTTCATCCATGAGGCTTTCTGACCTCATGAATCATATTGTGCATTTCTAAATCAGATAATATCAAGCTCTTCTTGCAAGCATTATGTTCATGTTACCTTTTGTCCTCATGAATTAACTCATGTCTTTTTAAAGAATGCAGCAGAGTATATCTCTTCTTGCAAACATTACATTCATGTGGTTTTTTGTTCTTGTGAATCAAATTGTGCGCTTTCAAATGTGATAGTCGAGTAAAGCTCTTCTTGCAAATAATACATTCATGAGGGTTTTTGCCCTCATGAGCTAAAACGTGTGTTTTCAAATCTGATTTTGCAGTAAAGCTCTTGTTGCATGCATTACATGCATATGGCGTTTTGCCCTCATGAATCAAATTGTGTGTTTTCAAATGTGATAATCGAGTAAAACACTTGTTGCAAACATTACATTCATGTGGCTTTTTGCCCTCATGAATATAACTATGCGTTTTCAAAGTTGATAGTTGAGTAAAACTCTTCTTGCAAGCATTACACTCATGTGGCTTTTTGCCCTCATGAATCAAATTATGTTTTTTCAAATCTCCTGATCGTGTAAAACTCTTCTTGCAAACATTACATTCATGTGGCTTTTTGTCCCCATGAATCAAACTGTGTGTTCTCAAAGATAACTGAGTAAAGGTCTTCTTGCAAACATTACATTTATGTGGTTTTTTACCCTCATGAATTAAACTGTGCGTTTTTAAATATGATAACCGTGTAAATCCCTTATTGCAAACATTACAATTATGTGGTTTTTTGCCTTCATGAATTAAACTGTGGAGTTTTAAGTGTGATGGCTGAATAAATCTCTTATTGCAAATATTACATTCATGTGGCTTTTTGCCCTCATGAATATAACTATGCGTTTTCAAAGTTGATAGTTGAGTAAAACTCTTCTTGCAAGCATTACACTCATGTGGCTTTTTGCCCTCATGAATCAAATTGTGTTTATTCAAATCTCCTAATCGAGTAAACCTCTTCTTGCAAACATTACATTCATGTGGCTTTATACCCTGATGAGTCAAAATGTGTAGTTTCAAATTTGATAGCACAGTATAGCTCTTGTTGCATACACTACATTCATATGGCTTTCTGTCCCCATGAATCAAAATGTGTCTCTTCAAATTTGAGAAAAAGGTAAACCTCATCTTGCAAACATTACATTCATATGGTTTTTTGCCTTCATGAATCAATGTGTGTGCTTTCAAGGTTGATAACTTGAAAAAGCTCTTATTACAAACTTTACATTCATGTGTTTTTTTACCCTCGTGAACCAATTTGTGGATATGCAAACCTGATAGATGAGTAAAGCCCTTGTTGCAAACACTACATTCATGTGGCTTTTTACCCTCATGAATCAACTTGTGGATTTTCATATATGATAACCGAGTAAAGCTCTTGTTGCAAACATTACATTTATGTGGCTTTTGTTTACCCTCATGAAGCAAACTGTGTTCTTTTAAACTTGATGGCACAGTAAAGCTCATGTTGCAAACTTTACAATTATGTGGCCGTTTGTCCTCATGAATCAATTTGTGGCTTTTCAAAGTTTGTAGCAGCGTAAAACTCTTCTGGCAGATATCACATGTGTGTAACTTTTTGCCTTCATGAGAAATATTACTCGATTTCAATATGTTCCCAAAAATATCATGCCGTAATCCTGTATCACTATTTGGCAATTGCTTTTTCGAGTGTAAGGCTGATATGAAATTTTTGCCACTATCACACTGTTTTGATCTGAGTGAATAAGGATTTTTATCTATCTGAGATGATTCCATAACCTCTGCAGCAGGAGTTTCTGGCCAAACTGCATCTTCAGATAATCTGCAAATTTGAAAGAAATGTCATTAATCTGAAAAATGAGGGTGGAAGGAATATGAGAGAATATTGTTATTCAGCTAATAGAAAAAAAAATTGTCCTTGAAAATGGTCCCCCATTTGCTTTGAATGTAGTAAGTAGTTTGCTCATAAGAAAGGTACTTAAATGCATTACTTAATTTTGATTAAGGTTTTAATTTTACAGTCAAAAGTTGTGTTGTCAACTGTGTATTGGATTTAAGTTTTGGAAATCTTTGAATTTTTACACACTGTCAACTTTATTTTACATTCCCTTTGTGGATGTTTATACAAGGTATAAAATCAGTATGTACCACAGGTAAGAACAAGAGAAGTAATAATTTATCAAAAGCACTACAAGTAAGCTAGTCACACGCTGCCGACACTCTATACTAATGTCACATCACGCAACTTGTGTTTGGCATCTGTCTGAAGGTGAGGACAGTTTGTATAGTTCATTTATGAACGGACTATGGAGAGAGCTTTAAAATGCTGGATAGGATTCTGAATTTACATAATTTGTTACAATTTTTCAAATACCAAGAAACAAGCCTACTAAGTACAGGTTGGATAAGCAATTCAATAAATATGTTAGAATACAATGGCATGGAGACAATATGGGGAAAAAGATAAAAACAAATAATAAAGCCTTTAGGAAAGGCATCAGAATAAAAACATTAAAATATGGGGATACAAAAATTGTCAGTCAACTAACCGAGAAGGGTCATTAGTATTCTATGCTTCAATGAAAAATAAATGGGACAGAAAGAGCATACAATGCCAATAAAGAAGATGAATGGCATGGTTAAGAGCAGATCTATGAAGGTTAAACAAATGGCTATCCACAATGTGAATGCTTTTTATGTGGGCAGAAAATTAAATCGAGTTTTATTTATGGATGCCCTATAACTGCTATGTGGGGGTCAGGGGGGGAGGTAACAACACTTACTATTTGAATGCAGATAAACTCATATTTGGAGAAAAGACAGCTATGATTAAAAATGAGAAGAAAAATTAACACAAATAGTATTTTAAACAAAAGCTTTAAGAAAATAGGGCAATATTTACAAAAAGCAAAGAATAAATAGAAATGAACTGGGTTTTACTTATGGATGCTCTTTAATTGCCGAGATTCTTAGCGTCCCATTCTATAATGGTGATGTAAGACCAGAAAGTTTACTCAGAGGCCTCTGTCTGCCTTGAGGTTCTCTTGCATGCTATAAATCCATATGGGATCAACAAATTTACTTCTATTCCGAAGGAAGCCATGCTAACAGTTTTTACATCTGAAAAAAATCCATCACCTTCTGCTGGATTTGAACCCACAACCTCAGGAACTAGAGGTCAGCAGAGTACACCTAGAACATGCAGGATAACAGAAGAGAACAGGAACAATAATTTAATGAATAGTGTATATTATAACATAAGCTTCAACATGGCCAGGACCAATTTCAGGTGGGCAGTCGAATGTATGCAACATCTTAGTACTTTAATCATAAATTATTATTATTGTTTCACCGTATGTGATAACCACGTTAATAAGTGCATAACTGCACTTTCCCTAGAAACACCTTTATAAACTAAATGCTATACAATGTTTGATATCTTGAAGTAATCAAATAACTCAATAAATAGAAATTTTTGCTTGAAATGGATGCTGTGAAAGAAAACACTTGCTATATGAGTTTACTGGAATCAATATTCTCTAGTTCTTCTAAAACTGAAGCTTTTAGCAATATACTCTCCTTAAAGAAATAAGTGGAAATTGCCAAACTCCTCTCAATTATCTTTTGCCTTTACAGTAAAGTATATTTGGTGCCATTACCACATACGAAATAAAAGAACATGAATACTAAACTAAATCCAATAGAATGCCATTGACTGAAAGCTTCAGCTGTGGGTGGAAAAAAAAATGGATTTACAAGCAAAGAACATTGCATCAAATGTGCTTACTGACCCCCGTCCCCCACCAGGTATGAAAAGCCCATTCTCTTAAATGTTGCTACATAATGCTCAAGGTTGACTTTCAATGTACAATAGTCCACTAAAATTCCATGTAATGTAATGTAAAAGAAAATGTTGAAGACAGAATATAATTTTTTCTTATGAAGTTGCAAAATAGAGATTTCAGTATGTAAACAGGACTGGTTACAGATCTTGCAAGTACACTGCAATATTATTTTTACATAAAGTTTCTGGATGAAGGTAACTGCTCTGCTTGAAAAACAACTATCTCTTTGCTGCAGAAATATTAAAAGCTTTGTTCTTCTCTTTCATGATGATAGGAGATGTTAAGAAATAAAATTCTGTGTTCCTGCTTTTTCATTGATGCAGAAAGATTTGAGACACTTATGAATCATGGTCTGCAGTGAATGTGCTGTGTGTACAATGGAAAAATATAACTAAGAAACAGCAAGAGTTAAAACAAAAACTAAGGAAAACATGCAGAATACATTAAATACACAATTTGTGAGTAACAATTTTTTATACTCTTTAGGCACTTTCCAAATATTTCTTGAAGTGTCATTACATTTTTCCAAATTGATTTATTTAGTGCTAAGAAATTCACAATATTAATGGTTGGCTACTAAAACTTTTGTCCTAAATATAAATTGAGCTTTATTTAGGAAAACTTGTTTAACTATTAATATGCTCCTTAGCGCACTATTCTATACTGGGTGTGAAAAACCGGAAATTTTGCTCAGAGGCCTTCTCATCAGGTTTTAGGTTCTTTTACATGCCATAAATCCGAGACATGGGAGCACCAGCTTTACTTCCCTTCAAAACGAAGCCATCCTAAGGATTTTATGTCCAAAACAATTGCCGGGTTTGAACTCACAGTCTTGGGATTTGGCCCTGGCCACTTATTCAGTAGCCATCCACTGCACATACAAACATTATACTATTACATATGTATCAATTTTCTTCTTCTCTCTTCACTGTCCATTTCCGCTTCTTTTAACTTTAAATACTCTCCCATGCTCCTGTTCTCCTTTAACCCTTAACCTAAAACATCTTTCAAATGTGCAGTCTCTTAAGACCTCGTGTAACTCCAGGTTAGTTGCCAAAAAAATTAAGTAGTCGGCTAATTCATATTATAAGTAAATTTAATACTATTAAGCCCATATAAAGACTTTGTTATTTACATTATTTAAAATGAGCACATAATATCATGAAGATGTGCTGTCATTTAGTATCAGTCTTAAAATGATTCCTCGATGATTCCTTCATGAGAAGATCTAAATATCGATGTCATCATTAGAAGCCCTGTGAAAGCTTTGATTTCAGTTTCGTCAGTATCTCCATTAGTTGTCATGCAACTGTAAATTAAATTTTATTTATGAATGCTCTATACCTACTGTGGTCCTTAATGTCCCATTCTATATTGGGTATGAAATACTGGAAAGTTTGCTCAAGATCTCTTTATCAGGCTTGAGGTTTTTTTTTGCGTGCAGTAAATCTACGATACGAGACCACCAGCTTTACTTCCCTTCCAAAGGAAGCCATGCTAGGGATTCTTAAGCCCGAAAAAATCCATCGCCCTCCGCCGGGTTTGTACCCGCGCCCTCAAGAACTTGAGACTAAACATGGTAACCACTACACCACAGAGGGCAACACCTGCAATTGTACCCATATTGTATTCAGTTTCACATTTGTGTGTACAACTATTTCACCTAACATATCGTTATATAAATTCTCCTATATTTGACATTCAGTAGGCCTTTGCAACAAAATTCGACTTTTGGCTGTTAATCCAGGCATTCCTCCTTTCAAAATGTTGTGCTGAGGTGTGTTTCTTGCTCTAACAAACTCAGAGCGTTCCCACTTGAAGTTGTTATAAAGGTTATATGTTTGTTGTGAGGAACTATCTGTGCTAAGATCACACTAAGCTCTTCTTCCAATAAAGCTTGTTCTTCACTAGTATCATGCTCTGTTTCATGGTGATCATCAGCTACCATAAAATCAGGATTAACATCACAATAATAAAAACTGTTCTTGTTCCCATTTTCCTCTTCACCTACATCCCATAACTGCTCTTGCACTAAGCTTCAAAATTTCGATCAGCTGCAGACATGTTACTCCTCTAAGAAAGTCTCTCCATATTATAGCTGAAAAATAATAAAATGCTATAAAATAAGAAAATCCGAAAAAGCAATTGACAGCAAAATATGTAGCAATTAGAAACATGCGGTCTATTGGACTTAACTAATTATTACACATAATGTGAAACATGCGATATTACAGGCACCCAATTTCACACTCACCTTTATACAATATACATTATTGCTAGATTGATAAAGTCAAACTAATTGTTGAATGTTGCTTAACACGCAGCAAGTATTAAGATGAAAATACTGAGAAAGGGAGACCGCAGTTTTCTGCAGTGCTATCACACCTTATCTTTAAAGTGACTGATGGGTCTGAGAGACTGATATATCTGTTTAAGAATATATTGTTGAACATTTTTTGTCCCTTTTAAATTTAAACTTAATGAATTCATTTCTCCAGTTTTCAATTTCATTACAAACAATGTATCTTCCAAGTCTTCTTTCCCTCCACATAATGCATATTCCCCTCGAGTAAAGCCTTCTCTTTCACCTTTTAACTTCCATGCATCTGTTCTCAGCCACACCATATCTTGCATTTTCCTCATTAGCTTTGTCCATTTAAGTTTCCCTTTCCCATGCCCTTTTACATTCCCAGTGACCTCTTCCCAGTTACACTACTAAACAATCTTTTGTATCTCTGTATCTTCAAAATGTCTTCTTGCCTCTTTCTAAAATCCTCTTAACAACATTGATTGCTTCTCTTCTTCCATATATACGTTAATCCACTACTCTCTAAAATATTTCTTAAGACTACTCAGCCACCCCTTAGTTAGATATGATTCTTGATAGACAAAACATTTAATTAGACTACATTTAGGTTTAAAATCCTGTACCAATAATTTCAAACTCTTTCCATAATGAAACCTTTTCTTCCAACCCTTCCCATTTCTATTTATAGCAACTTCATTTAATGCCACACTTGGTAAGCCGAGAATTTCTTTTCAAAATGATGTATGTACTGCTAAATCCACAATCTCCCAGGAATTTTCCATTCCCCAAATTTCAATACCATAAAGTATCCATGCTTCAACTATTGTATTATATTGTAGTGTGTGTGTCTGCATTGTCGCATCGGACACGTTACTGCTGTGTATAATGATATTGTTGAACTATTTCGTTTGCGAGTTGAATTCTTGTCTGGCGCGGCATTTCTCTCACCTTCCTAGTCGGGGGGGGGGGGGGGGGGTGACTTTGTCTGATAGCGTGGGTCAGTGAGTAGAGCCAGTCAAGTGGTTATCTTCAGTATGTTTGGTTGTATGTAGGAATGTGTGTTGCCATGTGTGTGCGTGGGGCATCTTACCCCAATGTTTGTCTGTAACCTTTTGAAAATTATGTAGCTGCATCAAAGTAACTTTATAATAAACCAGAGCTAAATGTGAATTTATTTATGTATTATTTATAAATATCTCACGCCCACTTTAGTTTTGTGCAGCAAGTTCCCGGTATCTCATTTGCCTCTGTAGCTACGTCTCCCAATGTTTATGTCGGGGTAACTAAATTTAATATTTAGCTGCAAAACTTTTGGCCTCACCCCGGTGTATAACAATATATTCCTTCTAACCATTTAACTTCCAACTGTGGTATTATAAAAAGGCATGCTTTTATGTCTGTCATAGCTACTTTCCCTTTCATAAATTACAATCTTTTCCTATTTCCACCCCTCCATTCATTTTTATACCTAAGTACATGCACTCATGTACCACCTTATACTCAATTCCATTCTCCAATTTGTTATATTACTCAAATTTCCTCCTTTCTTACATATTGCAATTTGTGTCCTGTCTTGATTCACCTTTACACCCCATACTGAACAGTAATTATCAATTTCCTGCAAGACTTAGCGCTCAAGGCTCTTGAGTCTTAAGTGAGTGGCCGTGGAAGAAGGATGTGTTACAGTGAGCTCCTGCATCATAAACAGAAGAGTGAACCAAATAATAATGGGTGGAGAGCTTGCAGTATATTGAATGCAGATAGCAGTATTTACAATGAGGAAGTTTAGTTATAATAGCAACAGAACTGTAGACAACATAGTGATGATCATCATACTAATTGAAAATTTAATTTTTACCCTGTTGGTGATAGATATAGAATTAAAGCCAGGACCAATAGAAACACAAAACAAATTCACTATCGATAGAAGAACCTTCAAAATTTCCAATTATGCTTCTTCACTTTTACTATAACCACGTAAGAGTTATTTCAGCCTTTGTGGTTAGGGCAAACTTTTGTATTCCTGTATTCACATTTTGTGTTCAAGTACTTATTCCTTAATTTAAAACAATTGTACTAAAACAAAAAACCATAATGAATAAACTATATGAAAAGAAGAGTCTTAATGGATGTTTTAACTATTAGGACATATAGATGAACAAGTACTACACAGGTGGAAACCCTAACATTAGTAGATGATGTATTCCAGTGTTTTGTCCCAAGCTGTAAGTTCCCAATATCTGTAAAGACAGCTCAAGCAGGGGGGTTCCCCACCAAGGTCCCACTATCCCCATTCACAAATTTGAATACAGGGTTATATTCTAGACAACTGGTAGATTAAAATTTCTCAACGCATGTTTACCAGAGCTTGAACTAATGTTAAAGTCCCTACATATTTTTATCATTACACCCATTGTTATAACATAACTATAAAGTATCATTTTATAACCACCGCATACAAGTGATTAGCCTGCATTGCAGTGACCTTAGTATTGTTGTGCTAGCTCACTAGCGGTGAATGACCCACACAAAGTTGAGTTTATTGGCTATGAACATCAACTTCAGTCACTGCTTTCTGTTTGTGCAGTAAAGACTAGAGTTTGTTCATTGTGTCTCTCAAAAGCGAAAGCTTATTCAAACCAATTAAATTAAATTGAGTTTTATTTATGGAGCTCCTTAATTGCTGTGGTCCTGAGTATCCTATTCTATACTGGGCGTGAAATACTGGTAATTTTTTGAGCCTGCGACCTTGGAAACTTGAGGTTTAGATTGGTAACCACTACAGCACAGAAGATGACACTCATTCAAACATCTGTGTTGTGTGTGAATTACTTTAAAGTATTCTTATTATTGTTGCTGTTCCTGTTTTGTTAGTAGTCCGCTGAAATGCATACCAAAAAGTGCATGCTTGAACAAGGAATTCTTTTTTATACACAATACTTGCATAAAAACCTAATCACGTGCACAGGGTGTAGACAATTTAAGGTATTTCCTGGTATTCCAATTCCAGAGGCATTTTCAGATGTCTGGTTAATAAAGGGATGAAGGGATCGCTAAACTTAAGAAGCCAGAAAGACAAAATTAGTGCGATATTCAAATGCTCTCTAAAGAAGTCTCTAAGATGTGTTACACATCAAATGGGTGTTTCAAAACTTCTGTTCATATAGCTGCTGAACTTTTAAAACTGAAACCCAATAGTGTGATTGTTGTTCATGAATTACAATCTTGTGACGATGAGGAATGCCAGGAATATTCAAATGCAGAAGGAAAGCTCTTTCAACACCACCTATAATACAGTTAGTCCACATTATAATGCATGTTACAGTTATTCAGGAGTATATAACACAGATATTTTAGAATGGAAAACACCCTAGTGTAGTGGATAATGCATGAAGCAGGCTTACACACAACCTGGATTGGGCCATACAATCACTCTGTATTAGTCTCCTCCTTCTAACTGTATGTACTGGTAACAGAGAGGTGGTTTTAATAGTGTAATTATTATCTGCTGCCCTCAATAAAGCAGCGCCTGTAACTTGTACTAAGATATAATCCTTGTGGACAGGTGTGAATATTTTATATGGAATGATGGATATATTACTCTTGGTTAACATTGCAGCCAAACCTGTATTTTTAAAATATAGTCAGTGAATATTATGAAAACAAAACATAGATCTAAACCACCATAATCTTTCATAACAAAAACATGCTTGATATCACTTATGCCTCATGAGAAAATTCAAACTTTTTGTACTCAATTACAATCTAGTCACTTAGAAAGATTTTAAGAAATAAAACAAGTAGAAATAAAGCTATGAAGTAAGCTGTAATATTTCTAATCAAGAAGAATTACCTAGATGACTCTGCTAATTCCAAGTCTTCTGCACTCCCATCCTGTAACAAAATAACCTCTATTATTTTAAATTTTACATGAATGAGTTTCTCGTTTTCACAATGCACAATAAAATACTCATTTACAGAAGTATCCAGCATATTGAAACTTTTCTTTACAAAACTTATAATGTAACCGGTGAACATTTTTTTGACATGAAAAACTGAATACTGGCCACAATGCAGTGCTTTGTTCTCAATTCAAATACTATGTGTGTGTTTGTGTGTATATATAGGATGGAAGGGAAATAGTCCTGCAGACCGGGGGAGGTGAGAGAGTGGATGTAGATGAACAAAAACCTCCAACACTTCTTTGTAATTGAATGCACTGTTTTTGAGAAAAAAATTCTTTTATCCAAAAAATGTATCACCACCTAGCTGGATCACTGTTGATTAAAGGTTCTTAATTTCTGACTATATTCATAGAAAATTGAATGAATTACAACTTTTTTCTTTGGCATATTTCAATAGAATGAACGGTTTTTGTATAAACTAAATTTAAAAAGTCCATAATTTGTTGCTTTCTTAGTTCTGTTAGAACCGGCAACATTGCATTAGCTGCATTTACTTTCTTCCGACATTGGTGTAGATCACGGGGAATGCTTGCTTAATTGCATGCAATTGTTTCTATGTCAAAGCCACAACTTAAGATCAGAGCAGTTAAAGGAGGCATAGATAAAAAAAAACAAAGGACAGAAAATCTTATTACACAACAACATACACTATGCCACAATTTTTAACGTCTGAATATCTGGACATGATCTTAATTTACAGAGAAACACAGTGCAATTCTTGATCTGCTCAATGGCTCTATGCTGAAAGATTTTCTAACAGATTGTGCCAAGTACAGCCACATTTGTTGCTGTTTGCCAGTGGGTCTGTGATACAGGTAGCATAATTCCGAGTTGTCGTAATCGCGGAATACAATGACCAGACGAAATTAACAGAAAGAGGAAGTGTTAATGGGGCAGCATAATTGGTGACCATCTTAATGGACCATTCATCCTTACACTGTGCTTGACTGGTATAGGGTATCGGCGGTTTTTGAAGTATCAATTGCCTAACCTGTTGGAAGACATAACGTTGGAGATAAGGAGGAAGATGAGGTTCTTTCATGACACTGCACCACCTCACATTACTCTTGCAGTCTGTCCGTCGTCACTTGACAAAGACTTTCCCAAACCGTTGGATTGGTTGTTGGTTTGGGCCTGTGGCTTGACATGCCAGATCACCCGACTTGAATCCCCTAAGTTTTTATTTCTGGTGGGACATAAAAAACAAAGTGTACAAGGGTGAAATAGAAACTGTGGAAGAGTTGCAGCAGCACATTTTCTTAGCAACTGAGGAAACTAGAAACAACACAGGGGTCTTCGCTAGGGTGAGTAACAACTGGTTAAGAAGATGTGAAGCCTGTCTACAAGCAAATGATGGACATATGGAACACTTCCTCTAAACTCTTATTTCAAATTTACATCCTGGAAGCAAGTTCAGATATTTTAAACTAATCCCAATGTTTTTGCGTACTTGTGAATGCTAATAAATGCTTGTGATTAAGGTTATGGTCACCTCTTTTGTTTCTAAAACTACCAAGTAAATAATGGTAGTCCGTGAATGCAGAATTCATAAGGCACTAAGAACAGTGTCAATTTTGTTTACCTATGTTTTCTGAAATATTTTGATATCTGTCACACATACTAATGCACACAAATCTTATCAGTAATGTTAGTAATTATTTTTTTTTGTTGTTATTACATAAATTAATTATACTTTTAATAGACCTTAGCCTGGTCTAGGCAAGTTTTTTTTAAATATAGAGTCAACTGAAAAATTCACCCAGCACTGAAGTACTTGCAATAAGCAGGTCGCTGCTAAGTTTGTCATCTCGAGGGAGATGCCTTAGTAGGTATGTCTGGGAAAACAACTTGAGTCAATTGGGGAATTCAATGCCCCACCGGCATGTTGTCACAGTAGCTCAATGGTTAAGAGCAACCGCACGGAGAGCGGGAGAACCGTGTTCAAATCCCGGCTGTGGCATTGAATTTTTCAGTTGACTATATTAAAAAATAAAAAGTAATGTTAGTGTTGCAAATTTCGCTAACTCACGGTTTTTTGCACTCATAAGTTTGTTAAATCATATTGGAGTAACCATTGGCAAAATTGCTTCTGGAGCTTATGCATCATGTTATACAAATTCCTTTTTAGACCGGTGATTATGAGATGTACAAGCTGGTATAAGAACATTAGTTCCATTTTAAAAAGGGGATATTAAAAATTAAATAGAAGTATACACTTTCTGATTCACCAAAACTATAAACAATTGCACATTATAAATTATGCTTTCCTAAATGTTTAGCAATTATTAGTACCACATTGTTAAATTCAACACAGAATAATGGGTTAATAACATAAGGTGTTTCACATAAGTGTGCATAACCTTCAGAATGCTCATTTTCATTTCAAGTAAAAGATTGTAATGTCACATAAATATCACTGTAGTATGGCATAGCGTGATAATTTAAATGTACCTTTTAAACTACATACATAGGTATTATGTGCACGCAAACCTTAAAGCTGTTGAATATCAGTAAGGATTCCACGTGGTTTGTTACCTTACCATGGCATAAGCCTCTCAAACAGAATAGGTGAGATATTCAGGCCTTTAAACATATCAAATGAAGTATTTGTAATTACGTGGGAAAGTAGACATCAAGGTAATGTTTACATACAGTACAGTGAACAATAACCTTTCTCCCGGAATTTTTGTGGTGTCTCGTGCACCAGTGACAAAACATCTGAATTCAATACATGGCTGTTACTTAAATGGTTTTATAGTGTGTTGGAATAGTTCAAGGTGCTGCCAGTAGAAACAGATTATTCCTTTTTTTTATTGAATTTTATTTATGGACGCTCCTTAACTATTATGATGCTTAGCATCCCATTCTATATTGAGCAAGAAAGGCCGGTAATTTTGCTCAGAGGCCTCTTTTTCAGGTTTGAGGTTCTTTTACATGCCGTAAACCTATGACACGGGACCACCAGGTCTACTTCCCTTCCAAAGGAAGCCATGCTAAGGATTTTTACGCCTGAAAAAATCCATCGTCCTCCGCCGGGTTTGAACCGCAACCTCGGGAACTAGAGGCTAGCATGGTAACCACTACACCACGGGGGACGACTGCAGACTATTCAATCAACAATCTGTGTTACACTGACAAATACTCCTACTTTTAAACATGATTATTTAGTTAATGGTGCATTTAATTACAAAAAAAAGTGTTGAAGCTTTTTGTTCACCTACATCCACTCTCCCACCTCCCCCAGTCCAGACTATTTCATTTCCACCCTGTGTGTATATGTATATAGTCACAATATGGCCAGTAGCTGAGAAGAATGAATAGATCACTTTTTTAAAAACTCTCTATGCTCGCCTCACATTGTTAGAACCTCTCCAAGGAAGATTTAGATTGATAATTGTCAGTTTCTGGATCACACTGGTATATCCAGCTTTTGTCACCTGTTACAATGTAAATAAGTTTTTGTATCTTACCCAATATAATACAAACCAATTTTGTATAATCTTACCCAATTTTGTATAATACCCTTATAAGTACTGAATGAATCAATGACGACCTGGAAACGAACATTGTAAAATACAACAAACTGAATGGATGCATTAGGAAACATTTTGGAAGGAGTATGAGAACTGAAATAAAATAGAGATTGTAAAATATAGTATCCAAGTCAGCCCTGAGATATGGAAGTGAAACCTGGATACTGAGAAGCCAGGATAAACGCTGCTTAGAAGCAGCACAAATGTATTTTATGCATTATCTGGTGGGGAAGACTAGAAGAGACAGAGTTAGAAAGCAAGACATAAGAACACAGTTGGGAGTCAAGAATATAGTAGATGAAATATGTAACTATCAGAAGCAATGGAAAGAGCATGTTATCAGAATGACACCTTGTAGATTACCTAAGCTAGCAATGTGTTATAAACCTAAGGGAACTAGAGACTTGGGACGACCACGAAGATGACGGAGTGATCAACACAACTGACATTGAAAAGTAGACTCGGAACAAGTTATTGGCCTATACCTTGGAAGGAAGAAGAAAACCCATTCAAATTTTTCTATCATTTCCTAGCACCATTACACATGTGCTGTTTCTGCTCATTTGTGAGGTGAAGGGTATCCAACAACTTCAGAGCTTCTTGACATTGTTTTTTTTAAAGATGAAGTTCATTGAGCCAAACCAATATTCAAGGCTTCTTGAATCTGATATGTGCAATAATAATCTTCCAACAGTGCACTGATCTTATCATATTTTCACCTGAGTTTGCTGTTGCCAACTGTCCTGTACAGTCTTCAATTTCGAGGGAATCCTTTCCTCTTCTAATCGTCTGCAAACCATTGATGTATAATGGATTGTGAAGGATAAAGATCCTCAAATGCTTGATGAAGTCTTTCAAGTCATTTCTCTCCACCAAACTGACCTTAAAGTCATAGAAAATCATAGCACAGAAATGCTCTTGCTTGAGATCCATCCTAGCATATGGCATAGCAACAACTCTGTGCACATACACAGAAGTGCTAATGCTGCACTTGTTAGGGCACACCCAAGCTTGCACACCTTACTTGCTGAACATCAATCTAAAGCCATGAAGCTTTGGCTTACCAGAACTCATTATTGCCCATTCTAAAAATCTTCAGTGACACATGTACATTTGCAACAAGTTGTATATTTGCAAGCCTGGCTTTTTAACTCAAGAAGATCTTAATGACCATATATAGGGTTTAAATTTGTCAAAACAAATCGCTGAGCATTTTAAAGTGCTGGCTTAGATTGAAATATACTTCCAGAAGTTTCATCAAAGTTCCAATAGTGGTTTCAAAGACTACTACTCTAAGCAGAACTGTATTGTTTTTTGTAATTATGTTTGTTCAGTAATAGAGGATCTTCAACATCCACAACAGCCAGAAGAGTAGCCATGCTTTACAGACAAATGTATCGAAAGACAGTTTGAAGGGTACTTCTGCGTAATGGCAATGAATTACCATCAATACCTCTGACACATGCCACTCATACGAATGAAATGAAAATCTGAAATTGCCATTACAAAGAAATTGGATACAACATATAACTGGAATATCTGCGGAAAATTGAAGTTCTAGCTTTATTGCTAAGTTTGCAAACTGGATACATTATATTCACTATTTTTTAAGTAAATGGGACAGCAGCAATGGGAGAAGTCTCTCTAAATTAAAAAAAATGGCCCACCTCCTTTGTGTGGGGGTGGCATGTCCACCTCACATTCAAGAGGTTCGAAGTTCAAATCTCATTTATGGTGTGTTGCACGGTTAAGGTTTTCTCCAGCTTAAATTAAATTGAGGTTTATCTTTGGAAGTGCTATAACCATTATGGTTCTTAGCATTCCATTCTATATTGGGTGTGATAGATCGGAAATTTTGCCCTCTACTGGGATTGAACCTGCAACCTAAGGAACTATGGTCCATTCCAAACCAGAGTTCCCTCTGATGTAAACAGAAGCACGTGCTTCGGCTTGTCACGAACCCAAGAATATACTCTTACGCCAACGTAAATAGTTCCTTAATACATGTATTGTATTATGAAATATTAGAACAGGAAAGGTATAGAACTGCATATTTTATTGCGGTTATCATAAGATAACATCGTTAAAGGTAATGGATATATACTAGCTGTTAAGAGATTACAAAATATGATTTTCGCCTGCTATTGCGCTAACGCTGAGGGCATCTTGCTAGTTAATACCAACCATATGTTGACTGTCACTCTCTTACATATACAAGAAATCCAGCAATGAATTCCCAGAGGTGCTATCTGAGTACCGAATAAACACTTTGCGTAACAAAGGATATATGATAAGCGAACAGTCATTCATAATACACTAACACACACATGTTCAGCTCAGGTCAAATCTTGCGATTTAGTCAGTTGGTTTTGAGCTCACATGGCAGAGGAAGGTGCATGTAGTGCGAATAAACTGTTCAAACACAGAAGCGGGAAACAGTTAAAAAGTGACTAAAACAAACAATACTTCATATATTCAACTCCTTATTACAAAAATACCCGACACTTGCAGTATTGCATATTACGAAACTAATATCGTATTTTACAGGCATTTCAGTGAGAAGTGCAACAGAAAATGAGCAGGGAATATAAACAGACATAATACAACATAGAAGAGGATAAAATGTGGGAACTTATTTTAAGTGCGACAGTGCTGTGGAATTGTGGATAAGCTTGTCATTATTTTGGAGAGTAGTTCTGATTCCAATATGGCAGCTGAGTCATCTTCGGAGGATTTGGATTTGGGTGTTGCACTTTTGCCTGAGGATTGACGTAAGTAAAATGCTCATTGCCGCATACTTATAAAATCGATTGTTACCTCAGGTTGCATTTTGAACTATGATTCTCACGCAGGGCGCCTTTTATAGATTAAATGGTGTTCAACAAGCAGCCATTATGGGTGGGGATTCTGAACTACTTTCACGCAGATAATACAAAGAGTTTGTTTTCCGTGAAAGGCACTCTGGTTTGGAATGGACAATAGAGGCTAGCATGGTATCCCTAGACCACGACTTTTTTCCAGCTTTTTTTCCCTTATCCTTATCCTAAGAGGATGAATGTCTGATAACTCTAAGCTAAGCACAGGGAGACTAAATATGAATCCCCTATTTCTGGACATAAAAATAGTCAATAATGCCATTAATGAATCCTGAAATTGTATTTGCTTTTCCTACATATAAAAGTGGGGCTAATGAAAAATTTTGTCAAAGCAATTGGTAAAGGTTCTCTAGAATTTACCTATCTGAGTGACTAATGAAGTAATGATTACTACAGATTTAAAGGAAGCAATTGTTCTATGGCAGCAAATAACATACCTAATGGATGAACATTTTGAGAAACTATTATATCCCCCAGTGAAGAGAAAGAAAAAGTGTAGATATCATTAAAATGTATCCGTTGAGGTTTTCTTTACAATAATTATAGCAAAATTGAGATCCTTTAATCTTATACATAGCTATGGGATGCAACATATCCTTAAAACTTCAATTCTTGAACTCCTACCTACACTTCCTCTCAGAAAATCTACGGACTATCTCTGATGAGAATGTGTTTTCAACAGCAGATTTCTACTATGGAAAAGAGGTACCAAGGCAAATGGTGTCCTAATATATCAACCATGAAGAGAGGACATCCTGGAGGCAAAATATGACTCAAAATCATCAAATTCAGCTTTTTAGATTAGCCAAAATTTGGAGTATATTTATAATTTAATATTTTGTAATTACAAATTCTTTTAAAACTTTAAACATGTGTCACAAAAGCACTCTGTCTAATGGAAAAACAAAATCTGAAAGCATATTTGAATTCAATATGATAGACATTTAAGATTCTCTTAATTTAGTTCTATTTATGAACGCTCTTTAACTGCTGTGATCCTTAGCTTCCCATTCTATACTGGGCATGAAACACTGGCAATTTTGCTCAGAGACCTCTTTATCTGGCTTGAGGTTCTTTTACGTGCTGTAAATCTACGACATGGGACCGCCGGCTTTACTTCCCTTCTAAAGGAAGCCATATTAAGGATTTTTGTGCCCTCCCAAAAAAATATCCATCGCCCTAAACCAGGTTTGCACTGCGACCTTGGGAAGTAGAGGCTAGCATTGTAACCACTGCACCACTTAAGTTCTCATGAAAGCTAAAAGCTTTTCTCTGTGCACCAGTATTATTTTAAAAACTGACACTTTACAAAGTTAAAGATAGGATTAATCCATTCGATTGATATGAGCGTACTCCCATAAGGTAGTAATGGTGTTTAACTCGCATGATAAGCACAGTTTGCATGTGTGTGTACGTGTGCTGAACAATAAAACTGGTGGCATTCAAAGTCTCTCCATATCTCCTTTCAGACTGATGGACAGAAAAGCTAATACTAATTAAATAAATTTTAATTTTCGCTTTTTAACATTTATCTCAATGTGAATAGCATGTCTTTCTCCATATTTGAGGTTCAGTTGCAGTATCGTTTCATATGATTTTGTCCTTGGGAGAGTAAGAATTGACAATTTCCTAAGGAAGCTTTTTGCTTTGAACGGCTCAAACTAATGGTACCCTATATGATCCCCAATTCCATTTTTAATTTTGAAGCAATGACACTGATGCCACTTCCTGTTATTGCTGATAAATGAAATCAAGCTCAAGCAGAAGTTCACATATGTTTCAGTAATAAATATTTGTCTTGGAAACCTTAATGCATATTTTCAAAAATAAATGCTGCACTTGGTCTGATACATATAATATGTATCTCCATGTAGCCCAGATATGATGGTGGTAGCTGAAAATTTGCCTCGCATGGTATTTCCAATTCAAACATTTGGGGAAGGAAGGATTTTTTCAATCCTAACACTGAACACACAGTTACACTGTTTAACACTGGACTACTGAGCTAAACACCACACTTTGAAAATTATTTCCTTTGTTTCAAAATCCTTAAGACTGTAGCAGTCTGCAAGGAACTAACAAATCTAATGCTTTTATTTTCCTCATATGAACATACTATGGCCAAAAATTCTGACATTTTCTGGGAGGTACTATAGACATATCCCCTAATTGTTGAAATCTTGGCCTAAAAGCAACACTATAGACAAAGGTAATTGTTAATCCTAGTCCTGCTCCGTGGTTATCATGCTAGCCTCTAGTTCTCAAGACCACAGGTTCAAACCCAGCAGAGGACGATGGATTTTTTTCTGGCATAAAAATCCTTGGCATAGCTTCCTTCGGAAGGGAAATAAGCCAGTGATCCCGTGTCGTAGATTTACGGCACGTATAAGAACCTCAAGCCTGATAAAGAAGCCCCTGAGCAAAATTACTAGTCTTTCACACCCAACATAGAATGGAACACTAAGAACCATGGCAGTTAAAGAGCATCCATAATTAAAACCCAATTAAATTGTTATTCCATTTGACTTCTGAGAATAATTGTTTCCCCTCTTTAAAACTAGTCATACTAACATCAATATTTCTCTACTGACTGACAGTGTTATAATTTACATAATTCACTGATCATTTAACAGTAACTGTAATTATAAATGTTTTAAATTGTGATACTATTTTACTCTCATTAACTTACCCTGTTTTCATTCTGCTGCAAAATGTTTGAAAACGATGCTTCTGATTGGCCTTCAGCTTCTGTTGACATTCTTTGAATACTCACTTTACCATTCTCACTGTGTGTGATAAACTCTTTCTTTACCTTTTTTACAAGTTCTGAAGTAAAGAGTTTTCCCTCGTTTGGAAAACCAATATTGGAAACAAAAGTCCAGTTTTTTGATTCTGTACTATTATCCAAACCAAAACCACTACCAAATGTGACAGCACCATTCTTAGACCTATTTCCAAAATCTGTGAGAAAACACAAACTTTCATTTGATAAGCCTGTGTCTAAAATGTCAGCTTCTTCTTTGATACTTATTTTGTTATCCATTTCAAAGTAATGTTGACTTGAAGTAGTAGTATTCCTAAAAAATCTTTCAGAATCTGAGGATGGAAACTTCTTCTCATCTGAAGTGTTTTCTTCTAGAGCATTGACTTATTTATTTTGCTATCCATTTCACAGGCTGTAGAAAAACAAAAAACAATTAGTGGTATAATTTATACTACATTATAATCATATAATGAACCACTGCTGTATTAATAAATAAACAATTAAGCTTGCAATGATCATGAAGACTGAATCAATAACTAAAGATAGTAATTTTTTCGTGTCGGGTAGTAAGAGTACAAGGCAAAAAATTCAATTTTCTGTTTTTGCAATATAAGTATAATTTATCATTGTGGATCTAAGAGTTTAACTCTTATTTATACAATGTATCAACTTATAACACTTTGAACCTAACAGTATAACAGAAATTAATAATATTATGAGGGCGGCTTGATAAGTTCATGACTTTGACAAGAGATAGCGTTCTAATCACAGGTTTCTTGTTTGCACCCAAGTTTTACATCTATTCTGGGTATAACTGCAGAAATTCATCGTCATTTGTTTCTTAGATTATTGTTGAGTGTGTCTAATATAAGCAGATGTGTGTTGCTTCGTAGAAAATGGAGAAAAGTCAATTTTGTGTTCTGATAAAGCACTACCTTTTGCGTGATAAGACAGTGAAGGAAATGGAAGAAAAGCTGAACAAGTATTATGGAAACTCTGCTCAATCACATGGCATGGTTCACCAGTGGTTCACAGAATTTCAATGTGGCCGTTCGAGCACAAGAGATGCCGTGCCCGCAGAACGGCCGGTTAAGGCCACAAAAGAAGAAATGGTGAAAAAGTTCACGATATTGTATTACAAAACCACTAAGATAGTCAAGACCGTAAACATCTCAAGTGAATGGGTGTATAACATTTTTCACAAATTTTTGGGTATGAAAACTGTCAGCAAGATGGGTGCTGCGACTGCTCACAGTTGAGAACAAGCGGAATTGTGTGACCATTTCACAGGGATGTTTGAACATGTTCCAGTGCAACCCAAATGAGTTTTTGTGAGGTTACATTACAGTTGATGAAACTTGGATCCATTACTATCAACCTGAAACCATACAACCAAAGCAGTGGATTTCCTTTGGTGAACCTGTTCCAAAGAAAGCAAAAACCATTCCATCGGCAGGGAAAATTATGACAGTTGTCTTTTGGGATTCACAAGGGGTGATAGACATCCACTACCTGTAAAAGGGTTAAACGATCACAGTTTAATATTATGCTGCAATGCTAGATCAGTTTCACAAGGAATTGTTAAAGAAACGACCCCTTTTGGTGAAGAAAAACGTTCTCTTTTACCAGGATAATGCACCCACACATAAGTCAGCCATTGCCATCGCAAAATTTGTAGAATTGGGCTATGAACTGCTACCTCACCCACCATATTCTCCAGATTTGGCTCCAAGCTACTTCTTCCTCTTCACAAACCTGAAAATTTAGTCGTTGGGAAGAAATTCACATCCAGTGAACACATCATGGCAGAAACAACCTCATATTTTGCAGACTTCGAAAAATCATATTTTTTGGAAGGATTAAAAAAAATTGGAGACATGTTGGACAACATATATTGAATTGAAAGGAGACTATGTTGAGAAATAAAATTGATTTTTTGGAAAAAATTATTTTCTTTCAAAAGTTCACTGACATCAATCTGCCCTCGTATATTGGGTTCAAGAGTAAAGTCAACTTACATTGTAGAACCATGTCAGAGTTGTGTTGGCATTACCATTTGACTTATGTATACTCTTATGAACAAAAGCTTGGCAACAACTGTTACTGGAGAGAAACCACCTGTATACTAACGTTTCAAAAGACATATTTTTAAAGCTGTTATTAATATGTAATTATTGGTGTACCTTGGAATTGATATAATAGTAAAAGAAATTCAAGATTTGAAGATATACAGCACAGGGAGAAAAATGGTAGAATTTATGAATGCAAGCTCATATCCAGTGACAGTTCAGGTAGGTTAATGTTATACTTATACCATTACAGACCTATTAAATACATTGTAAATCTGAAAATGTGTAAAGTACTAAAATATAAAAATAAACACAATTTAAACACATTCTTATGTTTCATTCATCACTTGTTAATATTGTCAAGTTTTGAAAATTTCAAACCTCTCTCCTGAAAACTAGCTATTTTTGACTTATACTCTTAGTTCCTGTCGCAAAAAAAATTGAGTTTCTATTTATGGATGCTCCTTAACTTCTATGGTTCTTAGCATCCCATTGTACGTTGGGCATGAAAGACTGGAAATTTTGCTCAGAGGCCTCTATCACGCTCGAGTTTCTTTTACATGCCATAAAACTACAACACGGGACCACCTGCTTTACCTCCCTTCTGAAGGAAGCCATGCTAAAGACCTTTACACCTGAAAAAATCCATTGCCCTCCACCAGGTTTGAACCTGTAACCTCGGGAACTAGAGGCTAGCACGGTACTCCAGACCACAAGACAACACTCCCTGGTGCAAAGTCGTCCTCCGTGGTTTACGGGTACCATGGTAGCCTCTAGTTCCCAAGGTTGTGGGTTCAAACCCGACAGAGGCCAATGATTTTTTTCACGTGTAAAAATCCTTAGCATAGCTTCCTTCAGAAGAGAAGTAAAGTTGTTGGTCCTGTGTCATAGATTTACGGCACATAAAAGAACCTCTAACCTGATAAAGAGACCTCTGAGCAAAATTTCCGGTCCTTCATGCATAACACAGAATGGCATGCTAAGGACCATAGTAGTTGAAGGGTGTCCATAAATAAAACTCAATTTAATTTTTCCTAATGTGATAGAATTATTCCTGAAATGTCCTAATTGCTAGTGTTTTCAAAGCTCAGATTTATCCTCTTAAACATGCTTCAAACACAGATTTACAGAATTTTATATTACTTAGACACTGCTGAGGAGCCATGCAAAAAGTTTTTAGAGAATTCCCCCATTTCAAACAATAAAATATGCCTCTTTCCTTTAATTTTCTCAACAGTGCTCATAATTTTGATTAAAACTGCATTGTTTAAACTTCTCAAAAATGACTTTGTTTAAGGTAGTATTCAATTGTGATAATCACAACAGATATAAAATATACTCGATAAACTTTCAATGAAACTCCTGCAAAGTCTACTTTAATTGCAACCCTGAATTATGTCTTACTTGAATAAATTCTAATTGGCTTTATTATAGCAAAATCCTCTTGAACAATCTGGATTAAAATAATGCACATCTGAGATATTTGCATGACCAATAAAATGAATAGCTTCTTTTTTTTCTGTGAATAGCCTGTTTGCTCTTCATTTCTAATGAATTTGGTACATTTGGAAACCATAAGAGATAGCTTCACAAATATTAATCTTTACATCTGTAAAAGGTTGAAAGGTTATGTTGCATGGATGAAGAATCTTCGAAAAAACACAATTCTCTTGGTTTTCTGCATAGTCTCAATCCTAATAAAAACTGATCTTTTATTTAAACAGCAGTTTAGACCAAGTCCATAATGCTTAATTAGAAATGTAAACATTTATCCTAAGTAAAGCAATGCAAAAAGAAGGATCACCTTTAATATACTACATATACATTTTCATGGGCAAATAAACTTATGTAAGTGTTCTAAATGAAGTACCTTCTAAATGTTTTTAGCAAAAATTAACTTAAAAAAAATACTTCTTTTTTCATAAGTGGAGAACAGAATTTCATGACCTCACATAAGTGCTTAGGCACACTGTACAGCACAAGGATAAGTGCCAGGTACAACAGCAATGTATCACATCTAACCACACAGGGCAACTGCCGAGCAGTGACAGTTTCATTTATTCTGTGATGGTTTGTCTTGTATTTTCACAAACCATCATATTGCATGTGCTTGGTAACTAATGTTTCAATATTTTCTCACACATCACATTCTGGTGCCACAGCACTACTCTCACCTTATACATTTCTCTTCACACTTAATACGGAAGTAATTTTTGGTATTCAAGTCTTAATTCAATCTCAGCCATACAAGCATATTGTAATTCACTACTACTCCATAAACATAGAGAAATAGAATGCTGTAAAACAAACTAACAACTAACATGACACCCCTGTATAGGTGGGAAGTTAAACATTGTAGCTTATTGGCACTTCATAAAACATAGTTTCATTGCATCTTAAACATACCCCGTATATACGCGAATCTAATGCGCACCTTTTTTGACCAAATGTAGTACTCAAAATCATGGTGCGCATTCGATTCGAGTGCATATCCGTTCTGTGGAATGCCAGTAACTTCATTCAAATTTTTCGTTTATTACATTACAATGGATTGCTGGAGTTAACACGCATTGGAAACTCGCGAAAGCTAGCCACTCATTTATCATTGGCTTATTATTGAGCATTTTTAGTTACAATATGGGGGGCAAGGGCAAACAGAGAAGAACGTCTTATGATGCTTCCTTACAGAATAATGTAATCCTTTATGCTGGGAAAAAAAAAATGGTAATAGAAAGACAGGAAGGAATTTCAATGTATAGGAGAGCAATGTTTGCTTGTGGCAAAAACCGAAATTGGCATTATTTGCTGCTTAAGCTTGTAGAAAGAAATTTACTCATCCTCGCAAAGGAAGACATTCTGAAGTTGAAGAAAAAGTGTTAGAATTCGTGCGTGAAAGGAAGAAGAATGGGCAACATGTAGCTAGTGACACCATACCAAAGAAAGTTATAGAGGATGCTGAAGTTCTTGGTATTCGGAAACAAGAGTTTAAGGCTAGCCGTGGATTGATGGATCGTTTCATGCAGCGGACAGGTTTATCTCTAAGATGCCATACAACAATGTGCCAGAAGCTTCCTGCAGATTTTGAGAACAAACTACAAAGGTTTCAGCGGTATATCATTTCACTACGGAAGAGGAAAAAAAAAAAATGTTCAGTAGAGCAAAAAGGCAACTCTGATGAGACGCCAATTTGGTTTGATATGCCAAGGAACTACACAATTACAGAGATGGTAACAAGGAAATTATCAAAGTAACAGGGTGCAAAAAACAGCATGTAGCACTAATTTTGTTCTTTAACAATGTCACCTAACTATAGGGCAGTTTCAATTCTATAATCTGATGATTTATATATACAATAAATCCATTGTTGTACTAAATAAATTTAAATAAAATATCTATTACCTATTTTCTGTCATTGATGTGCTTTACATTCAATACAAACCTTTTTCTTTCTTCATAATTTTAAGTTTCAAATATGGGGTGTGCATTAGATTCACATAAATACGATAGTTTATACTGAGTATGTAGGCAATTTTATTGAAATCATTTCAGTAATTATGGTTGCAACCAATATAAGACAATCTTTTGAAAATGAGCTTAACTACCCTCTAACCTCTTGTAACAGCCTTTTACTTTCTCAAAACCACACATAGTAGGTAGAGAAGGTATTAGATTACACCCCAAAAATTTTATTCCAAGATTTCAACAGAAAAACAATTTTGAGGCACTTTGAAGCCCTAAAAAAATGTTTACAAGAAGGTCATCCATGTGTATGTGTATCTGTGAACAGCTTAACTCAAAAACAAAACGTTGTATAAATAACAAACTTGGTATTTAGGTTCATTTACCTTCTAAAGATGTGGCATGAAGATTTCCAAGAAACACCCCTCCCCACTTCACAAACTACTCATTACATGCAACATTTTTCGTTGTTTTTTATTTTCTAATAAATAGCTCTTAATGATTTGGATTAAAAGTGTGTGTGTGTGCATGCATGTGTGTGCAAGATATTTACATTGTATATAAAATATCTTGAATTATCTGGGAATAGCTCCTGAAATCTACTTTATTCAGAAGGAATTTTGTATTATTTTGTGTAACTGGTAAACATCAAGTGATAAACAAAAAAATAACACAAAAAATGTAATCTCTTTAAAGCACACAATTATTTAAAATAACTTTTTTGTAGCATCAGCCACTTCTCAGATATCCATTATTAATGCTTTTAATTGTTCAATACATAGCAATTCTTTTTAAGTCATATTGACTTTCAATTGTTTCTCTTGTCATCATGGAAAATGTATGGAATTCTAAGGTTATTGTATAGCTTACAGTTCTGAAACATTTGACTATCACTGTTCCGTTTGTATCTATAACAAAATATGTAATGCAGCTATTTCAATCAAGATTTATCTCAATTAAAATGAAGTAGATAGAAAAATAAAATTTCATAAGAATAATTTGTATACCCAAAAACATACGATAGGGGGTAGAGAAAGCCATGTGATGTAACACAGCAGATTTTTTATTTTCTGTAAAATGGAAAATATTGAGTATTTTATAAAAAATAATGGCATATATTTTTATTGTGTTAGATGCTATTCATGCTTCTGAACCACAAGACAGCATGATAAAATATACCACCTTTAACACAGTTCAGTAAACTAATTCTGAAGGTACTACACAAACTGTATGATAAACCTGACAGCAGATGCAAAACAATGCAAATTACAAAAATTGTTTTTCATATAACAATTCATAATATTCCACTATATTATTACATATAGAATCAATATAAAATTGCTGTTTACATCTCACTCATGCCAGCCAGGCAGCCAGCCAGCTAGCTAGCATTGAAGCAGATTAGGAAAAGGTGCTATTGGAAGTTTCAATATATCAGCAGAAAAGACATTGACATAATTGGAAACCATGAAACTGTTAACATTTATGATCCCCAGTTTTAAAGGTTAAATGAGAAATGGCAATTTGGCTTTGTATTGTGTTTCCTGTAAATTAAAAGTTATTTTTTTTCTTTATAGTCTCATGTTAAAAACAAATTATGTATTTCAAATGGATAATTATTCATAAGTTGCGATCCTTGGGGAAATGATTTGTTTTATAATTTTAAGGCTAAAAAGTGTGGTAAACAATCAACATTGCTTTATGGAATTAAAATGCAATACTTGCTGCACAGACATACTGCAATAATCTCACTGTATTTTTCGTTTATGCTTAAAGTCCTTTCACTGGGTAGGTCATATTGGATGGCAAATGAATGAAATGATTCTCACTTGGGACCAAGGTTCCTAGAAGTTAGATTTAGCTGACATTACTATTCTCAGGATAAGGGAAAACCCCAGAAAAAGCTTTATCCAGGTAACTCATCCTGACTGAGATTCAAACTTAGACCTCTTGATTAAGGCGAATTATCTGGAGAGATATCTACTAGAGTTTTCCCTTATCCAGAAAAAGTGAACATCAGGTAACTGCAAGCTCTATGGTACTCAAGCTCATTTGATCAACATTTCATCCATTTGCCAATATCACCTACCAAGTTAATGAAGAAAAAAAACTAAACCTAAAACCTAGGGCTTTTCTTCACAAATCATAATTAGCATTAAATGATTACATTAAGAAGCCCACACAGCCTGTGTGATCTTTTGAAATGCCCAAAATTGCATATGTTTTTAACTCTATATAACCCAAGCATCAATCGCAATTTTATTGTAATGTTACTCAATATAACAGCCATTTAGCCCAAAATTTATATAAATGAGACATATGCATTCAGTTTTGAGTTAGAATTATGGATCCAAATTATTTAAACACTTTTTTCTTAAATCATAATTAAACTATGGATTGTTCATAAAAGTCAGTCCCTTAACAAGTCCAATAATATAGGTAATTATTAGCTTTATTATTCTTAATATCACTAGTAGTTATTACTAAATTTGCTTTGATTATTTCAATGAAAAGAGATTACAATATAAGCTAATTAAATCAATAGCAGAAAGTTTAAATACAATATATATTCTGATTTACACTTTTAGAAACTCCAGGTTTAAGCAATATGCCAAACTATAAATGATACACATGATGCATGTATTGACTACATGTATGTTACTTAATTTCATTTAAGTAACTCTGCCACAGTACAATGTTCCCCCATTCGTTTTACTTTACTTTCACTGGATTGTAGTAACATTGTAGAAGGAAACCCCATAAAGGCCTCAGAGGAGAAAGCTCAACAAAGTCCACTGTCTGTCAAGTAATTGTCCCCATAATCTGGTAACAACGTACATATATTTTTTTTTAAAAAAAAAAAAACATGAAATACAATTAATGCCTGTTACAATGTATATATCTTGCTTGACATCAATGCCTGTCTGTTTATATCTTGAAATGATCACTATAGAGCATTACACATGCACTTAATCTCAAATAGGGTGAGAGGAACAAGTAGCTTTAAAAGATGTGAAAACCTGTAATACTTCGTCAGGGAAAATGATGCCGTGCTTCTACTACAGATGTCAACCTATGTCATCCTCTAGTTGCATGTGGTTTCCAAATGTGCAAACAAAATGCTGGCAACATATGAATAACAAACACTGCCAAAGCCACAAACGAAGCATGCATACATCCCTAGACTTAAGTTTCTGATTCCAGAAGGTTAGGGTCCGGTTAGATTTTTTTTAAATATAAGCCATGGTTAATTAGCAACCAGCATTTACACCAAAGCATGTTCACTTTGCTTGCGTGCATTCCTAAGCTCAGGTTCCTGATTCACAGGAGGTTAATAAATAACAATGCATAGTTAATCTCGCAGAGTTCGCTTCTCATTTAGGTTGGCACTTCCCAACACATATGTGTAGTAGCAATAAAATGGTCATCTTAGTTGTCTTTACAGTGTAACTGCTATAAAAGTAAAGCACCTAAAAAGGTTGTTAGGTGGGCACCGGGTCTGGAACAGACAACTACAAACAATGCTCCTAAAGTAGCTTAATCACCTTCCTTTCACCTCTTAATCATTTCCTAATTCCTTATGAAGTGGTCAAGTTAAACCAAAACATGTGCATCAAAACTTATCTCCCCACATAGCACTAAATGTAACATTGCCAACTCAGAATTCAAAGCAAGGTTCACAGGCCAATGTCACCTTTACTACCTTTCAAAATAACCAGGACACTGCCCTGATTAAAATCCCATAAATGGAACAATAGCCTTGAGAACAAATCACAATAACATTTTATAAGCAAATTTTGATCCTCCACTCATATACTTGCATTAAAACAGTAAAATAGACTGAGAGGAACACAAACAGAAGCAATCAGTCGAGCCACACACTAAAATGTTTGCCCTAAGAGAAACAGTTATTTAATGAGTACCACTCACCAGCTGATACATGACACACGCAGGTTGTGAGATAGAAAACAAATCAACTACTCAACAATCTACCTTTATATGAAAAATCTCAGTAATTGTTGGCAGTGCCATTAACCAAAACAAACACAACCCAGCCACAATGAAGTCGCACCCAGAATATTCCCTACTATGTGATGGAAGACAAACATTACACTCCACTGTTGCAAAATCAGTACAACAATAGGAAATAAATCTCATGTGACTAATAGAGATAGAGTAGGAATTAAATGGCATATAAGTAATGCTGCCACAGTAGAAAGTAAATTTCCTGTAATTAACTCTGTTAAAGTAAGAAGTAAACATCATGTAACTCTGCCATAATAGGAAGTAATTGTCATGTAACTAATTGTGATGCAGTACAGAAGTAAAGTCATGTAAGTAACTCTGACAGAGTAGCAAGTACTAACGCCAATACAGTAGCAAGTAAATGTCATATAATAAGTCCCAGAGTACAATGTAAATGACAAGTAACTAACTCTGACAAGAAAGTAAGTCTCGCGTAATGCTAGTGCAGTAGGAAGTACATAACTGCCATGTAACTCTGACACAGTAGGAAGTAAATGCCATGTAACTAACTCTGACACACAGGAAGTAAATGTTGTAGAACTAACTCCAATGCAGTAGAGTGTGGTCACGCGTTACTTCTAAGAAGGAACGGATACCTGTGAAATGACTCAGGCTCCTATGTTCCAGCACTAATAGGGTATTCATAATTTTCCTACCATCAATTGGAAAATCACAACTGAAAACCAGTTTTTCAATAATAACTTGATAACGACGGTTAATTTAATGAACCCATATAATGTACTCTCATTTTAAAAGGAAACTTCACATAATTCCACCACTGTTGGCTTTCTGCTACTCTCCATTGCAATATGGGAAGCCAGTTCTACAAAACATTCTAGCAGTTAGTACTTTCAAGTATTATACTAGTGCTCCCGTAACAAAATGTAACTGAGTTTTATTTATGGACGCTCTTTAACTGCAGTGGTCCTTAGCATCCCATTCTACATTGGACGTGAAAGACCGGAAATTTAGCTCAGAGTCCTATCAGGCATGAAGTTCTTTTACGTGCTGTAAATCTATGACACAGGACCACTTACTTCCCTTCCAAAAGAAACCATACTAAGGATTTTTACATCGGAAAAAATCCATCACCCTCCACCAGGTTTGAACCTGAGACCTTGGGAACTAGAGTCTAACATTACAACTCCTGTGACTGTTTGTGTATTCAGTAAGCAATTGGAAAATAAAGTATGCAGTTGAACAGCAAATTTGTTTGGTGGATACTCTATAAGAACAATGAGTATAGCAATATTTGAGAATTTGCTCATAAATGAGTGTAGGAACATTTCTACAAAATTCTACATTTCGAAATTGGTGAAAGGTTGCGTTTGCAATACAGAAGAAGTGGAAAATACCAATATTGTTCCATATCTGTGAATAGGCCCATATCACTATACTAATAACACTCTCACCTGCATTAATCCAAATTGCTTAAAATGAGTGAATAAACATAATAAACACACACAGCAACCAAAGCATGCTCGCTTTGCTCACATGCATTCCTTAACAATGTTTATGATATACGCTTAGGTTTCTGAATTCACAGGCGGTTAGGTTAGATTCATTTTGTTTTATATAAGCCCGGGTTAATTAGCAACCAATGGTTACATCAAAGCACGCTCATATGCATTCCTTAATGTTGACAGAACCTACCTCAAAATGTTACCAGATTTTGCTATATAAATGAAACAACTAGTTTGAGCGAGCCAAATTCCATCGTCAAGACATCTCCTACTAAATAAACTCATTACTTCTAGATTCCATACTATATATGTTATAGGAACATTCTGCTCTTAGTTGGTCGGTAGGTGGTGTCTTAAGTCCTACAGATGTCACTAAGTCATACGTTAGCTCTAACGCAATGCTGGCAACATATGAAAAACTAATGCCGCCAAAGCCGGTAAGATACTCGGCCTCAAAGCATAGCCGAGGGATTGAGGGTCCTCAACCTCAAAGCGTAGCCAAGGGATTTTTTTTAGGAGAGGAGTGTAACAGGCCGCAACTGCGAAGCGACGACAGGGCATAGCCGAGGGATCTGCGCGTCTAAAACTCTGATGATTCACGTTCACAGAAATTTCATGGTTTGTTTTTTTTAAATTCACGGAAGTAGCTTTAGGTTAGGTTTCTTTCATTTTTTTTTATATCAGCTTAATGCATTACATTTCTGTCAGCAGCAACAATAAATGAAGAAATAGTAACAACACATCGCATATTTAGCGGATTTCACTTTTTATTTAGGTTGACAGTTCCCATTTTGCATGTGATTTAGCAAAAAAATGGCTATGTTTGTTGTGTTCATAACGATTTTCCTATAAAAGTAAAACACCTAGAAGGGGTGGGGGGGCCAGGTGGGCACTAGCTATTGAAGAGATCACATCTACTACTAAACTCACTCTTAAGGTAATTTATTCACTTTCCTTTTGCTTTTATAAGTACTTTCAATGACCACCGTCTAAGAGCAGAAGAGCCAATAGATGACAATAGCACATCTCGAGACAGAACTATATCAAATTACCTACACCATGAATTTTCGCTAAAAATGAAAGCAAACCTGCTTCCACAAGCAACTTCGGGTGATCTAGAATAATATAATTCTTAAACATTCCAATATTTCTATTACCCCCCCCCACCTGCTTTTAAAACAAAACTAATTAAACATTTTCTAAATAATAAGTGATTTGAATTCAGTTCAAACTTACGTTTCCGGGAAAACCGCACGAAAACTGGATAAAATTACATTTAAACAATTCACAAGTTAGTGCATTCATCATAGATTAAAGTCAACCAACCGCATTGTATTGGGGTTATACTATTATTGTCGATTTTGCTTGAGGAGATCGGTGGTGTGTCTAACCTCCATTTGTTTTGTGGGCAAATGAATCCAGAAACTTGACAACACAAAAGATGGGGGCTAAATTGTCATACTTTTGCCCGCATTAGGTCTTTCTTTTTGCCCACCTAAATTAGGAATAAGGAAGTGAAAAAGCAATAAAATTACTTACCTTAGGAGTGATTTTAGAACATGATGTGGTCTCTCCAATATCTAGTACCCACCTACCCACCCGTTTTAAGTGTTTTATTTATATAGGCAAATAGCGTTAGGAAAAAAACAAACGTAGCCATTTTTCCATGCAAAGTGGGTACTGCCAACCTAAATAATCAGTGAAATGCACTGAATGTGCGATGTGCTGTTGTTTTGTGAACGTGAATCATTGGAGTTTTAGATGCGCAGATCCCTGGGCTACGCTCTGTCGTCGCTTCGCATCGGCCGCAACTTGCTGCACTCCTCTCCTTCTAAAAAACATCCCTCGGCTACGCTTTGAGGCTGAGTATCTTACCGGCTTCGGTGGCATTATTCATATGTTGGCAGCATTACGTTAGAGCAGCGTAAGACCTAATGCCGGCAAAAGTGACACAAACGAGGGCAAAAGTATAACAATTTACCCAAGATGGGGTATACGCTGTTCATTATTTTGAATATATATAATTGTTTTGTGGATCCGTTTTTTGTATTCATTTTCGAACTATTTTTAGCGTACTTACGTTTATACTGGTTGATTCTGGCAAGAAGCACAAAACTTAAGACTTCAAATACTTTCCAACCTACCACACAAGGTAACTCAAGTATGGTATGGGATGGGATTATTTATAGACGCTACTGCCCCACCAGTAAGGTTGGCTACTGCGTCTCAATAAAACTGTAGTATACGAATATAACTGTAGTAATCTACTGCATAGTAGTGAAGAACGCCACATGCAGAATATAATGATAGAACACGAAAAACTATGGTATCAGTATAATTCAACGTTCACATAGACATATATATCACTGTAGTAATTCACAAGTAATTCACAAACATCAATATAATTCGAAGATGGCGCTGATAATAGTCGATACGAAAGATTAACACATCACGCAATGAAACTAGACATATAACAAACAGATCAAAGGTTAGTAATTACAAAAAGACATGACGAACTAAAACAACGTGCTCCCCGACCGAAAGTGAAAGAGCGAATGCAGAATGTAACTCAAGTATAGACCCAATAGACCACAGTGGTACCGAGTTACTGGCCACAGAACACCAAAGTACTGGCCGTGTATTCCAAACATGGAATATTTATTAGAGAGTGAGAAAGAAACAGACTTCTTAGAAATGAAATCGAGCCGTCGTCGGCACGGAGGACGCCATAATGGATGTGTAAATTCCATTGTGAAGTAGTCCGTAATGTGTTTTCGTGGAATTTGAGGTCAATTTGTGGGAATACACTATGTTGTGTACGGTTTTTATAATAACCAAAAGTCTGAGGACAAAAGTTTAAGTTTTCGCAAGTACACAAACGCCATAAATTCTGTATATTTTAAATGATTGCCATACGGCTTCACATGTGTCAATGTAAATTATAAATAATTAATTTAACATATGAAACACAATACATGCGCATTTAGCAGTTTGTATGTCATTTTAATATTTAAACAAGTTTCCGCCATCACGGCTTAATGTCTTAGGTAACGGGATTAAAGTCGTTCCAAGGGAAAACTGGAAACCCTTAAGACACAACCGCCTGCTACAGTTGAGGCATGGAGAAGAATATATAAAGTTCTTTAACTAAAGTGAAGTCCCTTAGGTACATTCAACTTTCCTCTTCGATTTTTGAAAAGGACAGAAGGGAATACACCACTGAAATAAACCCAGAATCTTAAAACAATTAAAATATATGTTCCCAATAAATTGTCCAGCGTTTCTAGTTTTCGATCCACTTTTATTTTTGACCCAGCAGAGTTTCAGAATCGTTACGAGAATTTTAAGTGCACTTGCCCACTTAGTTGTAAGCCCTATGTTTTTAAAACTTGATTTTAAGGCATTTTCAGCATTTCTGCATATTCAAAATGCTCCACACGTAGCAGTTTTCATCCAATCATATTGAACATGTTTATGCTTATTTCAAAAAGCCAAATAAATAAAACTGCCATATAATTTTTCTGTGCAATGAATAGTTATTGCGTTACTAATTTTTTAAAATGATAATGTACACAAAAAACGAAAAAATGCAATTACAAAACTTCAATTTTTTTCTCTCTTGAACTAAAAATGGTAGAAAAACAATTATGTGCCAAATGTGTAGTTTCCTAAAATATGTAGAATCAACATTAAGTTTTTTTTAACTTATGGATCATTTTACCTGTACCTATAGTTTTATATTTTGAAAATTAAGAATTTGAAAACTAATAAAAATTTTAGGTTGAAATTCATAAAAGAGTTATATCAATACAAGAGGGACATATTAAAATTTCAGCCAGATTGGATGGATAGTTTAGAAAATAGTAATTTCAGTGGTGCATCCACTTAAACGAAGAATACTAAATAAAATAAATAAATGAGTTTTATTCATGGACGCTCTTTAACTACTATGGTTCTTAGCGTCCCATTCTATATTGGGCGTGAAAGACCGGAAATTTTGCTCAGAGGCCTCTTTATCAGGCTTGAGGTTTTTTTACGTGCCTGAATCTACGACACTGTACCACCGGCTTTCATTTTCCCCCTTTTCCCTTCCCTACCCTAGACCTCAGGAGCCAAAAGCTAGCATAGTATCCCTCGATCACGGAGGACGACGAAGAATATTAAATGGGCCACCAGTAAGGGTAGTATGATATTTGTGTAGAAGGAAATAAATATTGTGGCAATTGTTGAATAAGCACCCAATGAATAGCCCATATTAATACTATGCTAATCTCAAGTCGCGTTTACTCATATTTATAATTATGCCTTTAATGCAGGGTTGCTTTAATTTTCAAACATGAGATGCAACACACTTTTTTTTTTTTGCTGAAACCGGAAACACCAACTGTGAAAAGCAATTATTTTATTTTTAAACATAATCGTCAGGATACAGATTTCTATGAGACTTTTAGTTTTAAAAAATTATGTTCAATCAAAACTGACATTACTTTTACCACGATGAAGTTTTGAGAGAAAGGAGCAATTAATTACGTACTAAAGCTACATCAAACAATGCTCCCTTAAGGTCTAAGGCACAAACCTAATTGTTCGCATCTGACGATAGATCTAACAAAGCAGTATTAATGTCTTACATGTAACTTGTTAAACAGGTTTAGTCCATCAGTAAAATGTTAAGGGTATAATTCAGTTCCTTTGCCTGTAAAATGTTGAGGGTATACTTCACGTCTGTTGTAAGTTGTCGCGGCATATACTACGCGCTTGCACTGGCATTGTCAGTGAATAGAAATGGGAGCAATGCTTGAAAACTGTAAAATACACTATGCGATCAAAAGTATCCGGACACCCCTACAAGCATACGTTTTTCATCTTAGGTGCATTGTGCTGCTACCTACTGCCTGGTACTCATTATCCGCGACCTCAGTATTCATTAGACGTGAAACAGCAAAATGGGACGCTCCGTGGAACTCACAGACTCCGAATGTGGTCAGGTGATTGGGTGTCACTTTTGTCAGACGTCTGTACGCGAGATTTCCACACTCCTAAACATCCCTAGGTCCACTGTTTCTGATGTGATAGTGAAGTGGAAACGTGAAGGGACATGCACAGCACAAAAGCGTATAGGCCGACCTCGTCTGTTGACTGATAGAGACCGCCGACATTTGAAGAGGGTCGTAAAGAGTAATAGACAGACATCTATCCAGACCATCACACAGGAATTCCAAACTGCATCAGGATCCACTCCAAGTACTGTGACAGTTAGGCGTGAGGTGAGAAACCTTGGATTCCATGGTCGAGCGGCTGCTCATAAATCACATATCACGCAGGAAAATGCCAAACGACGCCTCGCTTGGTGTAAGGAGCGTCAACATTACACGATTGAACAGTGGCAAAACGTTGTGTGGAGTGACGAATCACGGTACACAATGTGGCGATCCGATGGCAGGGTGTGGGTATGGCGAATGCCCAGTGAACGTCATTTGCCAGCGTGTGTAGTACCAACAGTGAAATTCGGAATTGGCGGTGTTATGGTATGGTCGTGTTTTTCCTGGAGGGGGCTTGCACCCCTTGTTCTATGAGCACCTGTTCATACTGCATGGGCTGTGGCGGAGTGGTTACGCGACATAACATCCCTGTAATGGACTGGCCTGCACAGAGTCCTGACTTGAACCCTATAGAATACCCTTTGATGTTTTGGAATGCCGACTTCGTGCCAGGCCTCACCGACCTACATCGTTACTTCTCCTCAGTTCCACACTCCGTGAAGAATGGGCTGCCATTCCCCAAGAAACCTTCCAGCACCTGATTGAAAGTATGCCTGCGAGAGTGAACGCTGTCATCAAGGCTAAGGGTGGGCCAGCACCATGTTGACTTCAAGCATTACCGGTGGAGGGCGCCACGAACTTGTACGTCATTTTCAGCCAGGTGCCCGGATACTTTTTATCCCGTAGTGTAAACGCCTATGATTTCGTAATGTTAAAGAGAAGTTATTGTTTAAATACAACAAGAACAAAAAGAAAAGCTGACTTCTAATATTTCCTCATTCGTAATTATACTCATATTAACTGTGTATGTCTTTTATTAAATCGTTACCAGAAACATAGCATTGTGATGTTTTAAACTATATGTAACGGTATTGCATTCCATCCAAAACTTCGAAACCAAGATTTTACCGGAAATACATGTTTTGACGTCCCTTGAATAAAAGGCCTGTTTACCTTCCACACCACGTATATAGAGAAGGTATTGCATTCCACGTAAAAGTTCGATACTGAGATTTCACCAGATATACATGTTTTGAGGCACCTTCCAAAAAATATTTTTTTTAGAAAAAGGTCCATGGGCGTAGGTATGTGTGTGCGTGCGTACATGCCTGTGAACAACATAATTCAAACACGAAAAGTCGGAAAAGTACCAAACTTGCTATTTAGGCTCAGTACCTTCCAAACTTGCGACATTAAGATTTTCAAGAAACCCTCCAGCTCAACTGTCCCATGCATTGAACATTTTCGAATTTTTTTCCTAAAAAAAAAGGCTGTGACGTTTTCATTAAACTACCACATATTAAAGACATTTACATGAAGATGGAATGATTGTCTTGAATTTTCTGAGATTAGTCTTCGAAGTCCTCTTCATTCGGAATGAATTATGTATAACGTGTATAGCTGGTAAACTTAATGGATAAACGAAAACACTCTATACACAAAATGTAATCTTTAAAACACATGATTTATTTAAAATTACCTTTTTGTGGCATCATCATTTCCGAGATATTGTTACTAATGATTGGAACTGTTCAGTACTTTGCCATTCTTTTAAAGTCCTGTCGATTTTAATTATTTCTCGCGATGTCATGAAAACACTGTGGAATTTTAAGGCCAGCGTGTAGCGTCTGTTTTTAAACATTTGACCATCGCTGTCCTCTTTGTATCTATAACGAAATGTGTAATGCAGGTATTTCTATGAAGTACGACACTTAAAGTACTTACAGCACTGTAAGTCGCCATTGGGGTATGTCATCTCAATACAATTTGAGATCTCCTTGTGGTTTACCGAGAATAGCGCGAATCAGCTGGAGAATTTAGGGTCGTACTGGATTGTTGCCATGGTAGCTCAGTGGTTAGAGCAACCGAACGGAGACCGGGAGATCCGGGGTTCAAATCCCGGCTATGGTATTGA
Source organism: Deroplatys truncata (assembly GCA_030765065.1). Taxonomy (NCBI): domain Eukaryota; kingdom Metazoa; phylum Arthropoda; class Insecta; order Mantodea; family Mantidae; genus Deroplatys; species Deroplatys truncata. Next base: position 176,816,134 of record CM060987.1, on the reverse strand, counting down.
ATTTTTCAGTTGCCTGATTCTTTCCATTTCTGGGTAGGTTTATCTCCATTAAAATGAAGTAGATAGAAAAACAAGCTTTCGTAAGAACAGTTTTTAAACCTATTAATAAATTATATACAGAAGAAAAAGTCATGTGAATGTAACTCATCAGAATTTTTTCCTCTAGTTTTTCTCTTATTCTAAACAAACCTCGGGTAGCTCCAAGCTCTAGGAACCCATAGCTCATTTAATGACCTACTCATTAATGATACTCATCACATTCACTGGTAGGTTTAAAGAAATACAATAAATAAATAAAAAGGGAACTAGCAGTTCACTGAACCTTTATCCAAATATTATTTCCAATGAAATCTCCGACGTAATACGGCTCTCTCCGCCAGCGTTCGTAATGAAGCCCGGTCTACGTTATCGGCTCTAACGACATTGGCTGTCTCCGCAGACATTCGCACTGAATCCCCTCGTATGTATACGGTCTTTCAACAAGAGTGTCCTATATTTGAACTTAAATAAAACACGCTCTATAAACGATAGAGGTTTATTTCTTTTTTTTATTTTGGAACATAATTAATGTCATTACGTGTGGAAGAGAACATCAGTTAAGTGACCGCCGCGACTTCGTTGGGTTGCGCGTATACGGCTGAACAATTTTCAATGACAGAAGAACGTAAATTAGGTCCAACTTCACGAATAACACGTGTGATGTTATTCATAAGATCATTTACTGTTTCTGGCTTGTTGACATAAACTCGAGATTTAACATAACCCCACAAGAAGTAATCCAACGGCGTTAAATTCCGTGACCTCGGGGGCCAGTTAACATCACCACCACGAAAAATGATGAAACCTCTGAACTTCTCCTTCAAAAGATGGATTGTTTCGAGAGCAGTATGACATGTGGCACCATCTTGCTGAAATCAGATGTTTCTGAGATCCATACCATTCAATTGAGGCCAAAAACAGTCCCTTATAAGAGCCCGGTATCTTTCTCCATTGACAGTTAGAGCTTCTCCATCTTCATCTTGGAAAAAATATGGACCAATGATTCCACCATACCAAAATCCACACCACACAGTAACCTTTTGGGGATGAAGTGGTCGTTCTTGTATCTGCATTGGATTGTGATTGCTCCAATAGCAGCAATTGTGTTTGTTAACACAACCATCCATCCAAAAGTGGGTTCGTCGCTGAAGATTATTTTTCGACAAAAATCCGGGTCAGCTTCCAATTGCTCCATAGCCCAGTCAGCGAATACACGGCACAACCTATGGTCGTTGTGCTTTAGTTCTTGAGTTAACACCATTTTGTAAGCGTGAAACTTCAAGTGCAGATGCACAATTCGCCAAGCTGTGGTCGGCGAAAGCCCCAATTCTTTGATTTGTTTCCGTTCCCGCATACACTCTCACGAACGGCGCCTATGTTTTCGTTGGAGCGCTTACGTCGATTACGTACAGGAGTTCTTTGATCGCTGACAGAACCATTTCTTTCAAATTTATCGATCAAACGCCGAATCGTTCTCTCGCAGGGACGATTATGCACACCGTAAACTTCACGCAATAAACAGAAGGTTTAGCGAACAGATGATCCATTTCGAGAATAAATTTTCGCAATTTCTACGCGTTACTGAATGCTGTAACGTTCCATGGCTATTTGTCAATAACAACTGTAATCACATGAAAAACATGACTGCTGTAACTCAATAACAAGCAGCTATCACTTGTTAAAGATAGGACACTCTTGTTGAAAGACCCTTTGCAATGAGGATGTTGTAATGTTAAGATGAAAGCATTGACATTACAGCTACAAGCAGGACACAATTTGTGTCACAAGGATTATGTGTGTTATACTGTTACTGTTATAATTAAAAAGAATACATTTTCCACAACACTTTCTAAAAATTGGGGGAAAAAATATAAGCATGCGGCGTATGCAAGGAAAATATGCCTCTGCAAATAAGTGAGGGATTGCTACTGATTTGACTTAACATAACAGGAGGCGAATTGAGGTTGCAGCGAGACGCAGGATTTTGATAATTAACCTGAAGTTAGTTTAGGGTTGCGTTTATGCATATGAGTTAGGTTCAAACAACGGATATGAGATCAGAACCTGAGCTTAGTATAGTGAACAAAAATGGAACCAGCGTGTGAAATTGGTTTCAAATTTAATTAAGTACATTAGGTTAGGGATGTCTGTTCAGGTAAGGCATTTACCGTCGGGTCCATCGTATCAATATCTGGGCAAATTCTCCTGTATCATGAAAACAAGATGACCGCGTAATAGTGGAATCAAGTGCCCAGCCCAGACATAGGTTATGTTTAAATTGAAATATATGCACGTAGATACTTCTATTTAATGACTACTGTACAAAAGCGAAGAAAATAAACACAAAAAAAAAACCGAAATATTTTTTTCAAAATTATATATAATACCATTCACAAGGTATTCCATCTACTTCATATTTAAGGAAAAAAGGAAATAAACACATGTTTAAATTATTTATTAAAATAATAATTGCTAAACAAAATTCACAAATAATTCCCCTATTTAAGTATTTTTATCTTTATGGTTTACCCCAGTGTTTGCCTGACATATGTTTGTCATTCTTGATTTTGCAATAATTATTTAATAGAATATTACTTATGAAGGTGTTGCACGCCTCAACAATTTTCATGAGACAATTTCCACGTGTGCATGCTATTTCCATATCCCCATACGATATTTCTGAAGAATTAATTGTTTAAGAATTTCTCTGCAACTATCTGCACACATGAAAATATCCACATAGATCTCAGTAAACAATTTGTATGCGTTAGACACAACATCTACAGCAAATTCTCCACCGCATTCTAAACCATCTCTGTTTATGCCAGAAAATGACTCAAGTAGCTCTTCATTAATATTTAACTCTATACATCTTCTTTAATGTGATTACATCTACAATTTTCACAATTCTTATTGTGAAGCACTTTGAAAGCCCCATTATCAACATGCCCGGCAATATAAATTAGTACGTTCTGAGCATTTTCATTTAAATTGGTATAATATGATTGTTCCACAACATCCTCCATCTCCAATGTTTCGGCACAAACCCCTTCTTTGGGCGTAGAATTATGTGATTCTATAAATATTTTCAAAGTAAATTCCCCAGACCTAAAAGAGTTAATTTCTAACAGGCTAAGAATCTTTAACTTCCCATCGGATTCCAGTATTTGAGTTATTACAGATACATTATAGTTTCTCCTGCTCATTTGTCTGTATTGTCCAAGTTGAACCTTTAAACTACCAGTCTGTAATTTCTCCAATAAAACATTTTTATTTAAGAATCTGATTCAAAATGGTTTGTCATATAGATGCCAAAAACCATTCAAAACTAATGGAAAAGATACATCAACATAGGTCCAAGTAGAATACAAAAGTTATACAATAATTGTCCTCCTTGAAAGAAGTTATAAACTGAATATAACTTAAATATCAAAATAGATGCAGTAAATAGAAGCAGACTTAAGAACTTCTAGTACCATATAAATGGTTTCGGAGACTGGCAGCTGAATGCTTTATAATGCAGATTACGTTAGTACATAATCGCTTATTCAATTTTGTAAGTCCCTTCCATTTAACAAAACATTTTAAAATGGTACCACGTGATCCAAAATAAAAGAGAAGTGACTTTAGTGTGATCAATGTCGTATCTATTTAGAAAATATGGTAGGGTTTATATAACCTTTTCTTTTCTTTGTCAATTTCCAAAGGCTGGGTATTATATGTTTCAAATCTTACAGTTGGATCAACAATTTCAGCTTGAGCTTTTGAACGGTTAATCACGAGTTAATTTGACGGCTGCTACCATTGTCAACAAGGCAGTGAACCTCTTCAAATACCTCCAGACTTAATTCCAAGAGCATCTTGTTGTCTCTCAGTAGCTGTCCCCAAGGACAACTTCCTACCACATGAGGAAACAACCATAACACTCATCTTCAACATTTCTTTAGCCTCTAATTCCCGAGGTCTCGGGTTCAAACCTGACGGAGGACGATGGATTTTTTTCGGGCGTAAAAATCCTTAGCATGGCTTCCTTTGGAAGGGAAGTAAAGCCGGTGGTCCCCTGTCGTAGATTTACGGCACGTAAAAGAACCTCAAGCCTGACAAAGAGGTCTCTGAGCAAAATTACCGGTATTCCACGCCCAATATAGAATGAGACGCTAAGGGCTACAGCAGTTAAAGAGCGTCCATAAGTAAAAGCTCAATTTTTATTCAACATTCTCTCCATTGAGAACTTGACAATTTGACAGACCTTCCTTAGTCATCATCCAAGAGTTTGCAGATATTACTTCACAAAAGTTCTACTCCTTTATCTTTGTGAGGTGGATGCACCATGTAACATATTCCTGTTCTTGAAGACATTTTCACAACTATGAAACAGTTTTATTTTACTCAGATGCATATATTGATGCATTTTGAATGTAGTGATAGTTTCTTACAACATTAACATGGGGCTGACTAACCTTTGAAGTTTTGTTGTAAGAAGGTTTCCCAAGAAGCTTAAAGGAATGATAGTCCTTTATATTTCTGACTTGCATGAAGTATACTATTTGGGAGTTTTAAAACTAATTTGATTGAGCTTCTAATGATGTTATCTACTGTATTTAGAAGCTGTTTGAAAATTTTATCCATGAGAGCTGTTTGGAAGGTATATGTTAGCGCTACTCCAATGAATTGGTTTATGACTGTAAGCATCTGATAAGGCTGTAGAAGATATGTTTCTGTGATAGATGTAAGTTTTCTTATAATTTGTTTCAACACCATTGTGGCACCTAATGTAAATGTTTGATTAAATGTTGCACCTAAATATTTAATTGATCATTTGCTTAAAGACTGATAATATGACACTAGATATCAGTTTCTCATTATAAATATTGATTGCATTTGACTTTTGGGGATTGATATTTAGGCTAATTTCATGAAGAAGATTGTCACTGTAAACAATGTGTTAGCAGCTTCAAGGATTTTTTTGTATTATAACCATGTCATTAGCAATGTTACAGGTTCAATGTCATTAGGTAACTGAAAATCAAAGGAATAAACGATGATACTATCACACAGTTCATTTCTTATATAGTTTAAGCTTAAAGTAAACAAAAAGGTGAGAGTGGATCACCTTGCATGACTCCTCTCTTTATTCTTATAGGGTCAATCTGTGTGTCTTAAAGTTTAATTTTTGTAGTGTTATTTGTCATGAGATTAGTTAATAATGATTTAAGAACATAAGGTATAGCTGAATTTTCAGTGGTAGTTGCAAGATGATCATGTCCTATGCTGTCTAAAGCCATATTAATATCTAAGAATACATAGCAAGCTGAAACTTTCTTTGAATTGGCCGCTCTTAGAATTCTGTCAACTATATTAATGTTAATGGATGTTCCTGGAGTCATCAAGAATCCTAAGTTAATAAGACTTTGACAATAAAGTGTAAGGTTTTGTCTGATGGTTGAAGGAATGGTTATTGGTCTCATGTTATTAAGACATAGCTAGTGTGAAAGAACATTATTACATACAAACTAAATATATTTAACTATCGTTGTCTTAGTTTTAAGCATGTCTTGTTTTATTCCCTGAAAAGGAAGTGAAAACTACTGTTGAATGTATTGTATACTATGTTTCATTATGTAGCTCTCACTTATTTTACCTCCACAATGCAGAGTCCCAAGGTACATCCATGAGTAAGCATAATGTATTGGCACAGTAGATTGTTTTTGAATTGCCTGTCAAGCCCTCTTTATTGGGTAGAAATTCTGTGTTAACCAAGAATCATTTGAAGAGCTGCCATAATTTGTAGTTATGGAAATTGAAACACTCATGAAAATATACCAATTGTGTTAAATTGCATTCATTGTAGTATAAATAGGTTTAGGAAAACTTATTGTAAAATGTTTACATTTTTTCTGTAAGAATTGTGTAACCAAAGTGAATGCACATTTAAACTAATAAATGTATTCTTTCATTTTGCTGTTTTCTCACAAGCTCACAAGAGAACTTAATATTATCAACAATCCCTGCTCATAGAATAACTCAGATCTCGTTTATGCAGAACATGAATAGGTAGGTGCACTCTTTGCATAAATATTGAATCCTTATAAAATGGGTAGAGAAGAAACAGGAATTTGATTACTGTGCAGTGAAAATAGAATTTGGTAGGGTAATATTTATCACTCTAGCAATATATAGAGCTCTAGTGGGAAATAGATTACAAATAGATCTCATATATTTATAATGAAAATGCTGATTTTATTGTAAACATACTTAATGGCAATAAAGCAAACATTAGCCTCATTTCCTTGCTGCAAGCATTTAGTTTAGAATACATAGTTCCTTTCCCCACTAGAATCCACATGAACATTGCAACAGCCATAGATTCTTTTTTCTTTACCAGCTATACTACTCTTTTTGCCTGGCACCCTGGCCTTCTGGCTCCTCTAAACTTTCCTTACTACCTTTTATCCATATTTGCCCATCTTCTCCTTCCTCCATTTGCCTTTCTACCTTTCTTATCTCTCTTACTTTTCTACTCCATTTCTCTTTTACTTTCTTTAAGAACTCCCCCATATTCCTAATTTGCTTTTCTTCTTTTCTCATTATCATTTTTATTGCTACTATTTTCTTATCCATTTTTTCCCATTTTTTTCCCCATACTTCTTGTCTCCATTCTGCTAATTCTTTACATTCTACCATATAATGCTCTGTGCTTTCGCTATCGTCGCATAATTCACAAATTCCATTTTTTTTCCCCTTAACCCTCTCAAATACATTGCTCCTGTTCTCATCCATGCAAACACTTCTTTTCCTGCTCTATCACAATAATCTACATACCCTTCCCTTCCCCATTTCCTTTTTACTAATCTATAGAACCCTAGTGACTTTTTATTTTCTAAACTTCCCCAAATCTCTTGTCTTTCTATATCCTCCACTCTGTTTTTTACTGCTATCCAAAAACCATCGCTATTTCTTTCTCCTATTTTCCAAATATCTCCCATTCCTATCTTCTCCATAAACAGCCATAGATAATAATCATACATTTCTGGTTACAGGCAAAATTCAAAGGTACAAAATTATTTCTGTTGTAACTGGCTTGTCAGATCACAATGCTCAGGGATCTTTAGTATCTACTCAACCAGGCTAATAAGAGAAAAAGTAAACTTAGTACACAAATAATGAGTGATGAGAAAATCAGTGTATTCCAGTATGAGCCAAAGATTGAAAAATGGGCTGCTTCTATCTAGCCAACCCTCAAAACAAATGACAAGTTTAACGAAGTCCTAAAACTTGTGTTTCTATTATTTGAGGTTAGTTTTCCAAAGATAGTAATGAACATTTCCCAGATCACTCAGGCCAAACCATCCTTTACTTTAGGTTTCAAAAAGTCCTGTGCTAATAAGAGAAAATTGTTTTTACATCACTGCACAGGTAATGATAAATTGAGCTTTTATTTATAGACACTCTTTAACTGCAATGGTTCTTAGCATCCCATTCTATATTGGGCATGAAAAACCGGAAATTTGGCTCAGAGGTCTCTTTATTTGCCTTGAGGTTCTTTCACTTCCCATAAATCTATGACATGGCACACAGGTAAGGATCCAAGCACACTATAAAGTACATTATTAGGTACTTACCCAAACAAGTAATCAATGAAGCTAAAAGGAGATATTACTCCCTAATTATTGATGGATCAAATAATAAAATCAAGTTAATTTGGAACATAATAAAAAATGAAACAGGAAGAAGTACCCCAGACAATAATATTGGTAATACCAAGGTCAGTGATTAGTATACTATTGCTAATGCATTTAATTAATTTTTCCTTTGTTAAATTAAGAGCAGAACAGGCATATCTGACACATATACAAGTGGACTTGCACTTTGGGAAAAAGCATATTCAATCATTCAATATAAATAAGATAAACTCACAACTTCTTCAGGAATACACAAGATTATTAAGTCTCTAAAAGCCAAAAAAAAAAACTCATATAGAAGGAATGAGATAAGCACAAAGTTGTTAAAGTAACGGAGTTTAGTAAACTCTTAGTCATGCATGTAATCATTCCTTTATTATAGGGATATTTCCAGAAAGAATGAAGCATTAGTAGTACACCTCTTTACAAAAAAGGAGAAAACCATTTGCCTACCAATAATTATAGGTCCATATCATTCTACTCACTGCATTTTCTAAAGTCTCAGACAGATTTATGTATAATCATATCGTAAATCATGTAGAATTAAATAATATTCTCATCGCATCCCAATTTAGATTTACAAAAGATGTCTTTACAGAAAAAGTTATATGCACATTCATTAGATGAAAAGTGCTAAGGATATTTTGTGAGCCAGCTAAGATTGCTTATAACATTGTCCATTATCTTTGCTGAAAAAGTTGCATTTTATGGCTTTGACAAGATCTCCATTAATTGGCTCCAGTCATTCTTAAAGAACAGAGTCCATAAACCAAAATCAATGGGTGCAATTCTGAGCCTGGGATTATTATTAAAGGTGTTCCACCAGGTTTTATATTAGGTCCTCTATTATTTTTAATGTTTATTAATGGCTTGCTGTATTATTTAAACAAGAAGCCAAAAGCAGTGCTTTTTGTAGATAATACCAGTGTATGTATTTATAGCGGGAAAGTGACATGGGCAACTGACAGGCTTAGTGAATAAGACATTTAGAGAGCAGCTCAATAATTGGTTTGATGCAGTCATTTATCTATGGAGAAATAAATTTTATAGAGCTGTGCATAAGTAAGTAAATGAATTAACTCTTAGGAATGTTAATTGTACCATCACTAAAGCTCTTCATACAAAATTTCTTGGGCTTCACATAGATGATCTTGGCTGCAGAAAACACACTGAAATCATCCGACTTAAACTTAATCGACATGTTTTACACTAATAAATCTCTACAATATTTTCAATAAAAAACCTCGAGATCAGCATACTTTGCCTGCTTTCACACGCTTACAATAATATCTTTTAGGGTAATTCTGTACACAGTAATAAAGTGTTTCTGCTACAAAAAAGAGCTGTGCAAAACCTTTGTGGTGTTGGGCCACTTATTCCTGTAGGCCATTGTTTAAAATGCTTAAGCTTAAAACTGTCCCCCTAACTGGAGAGCACATTATTCATTTCTTAGCTATTTTGCAAATAATCATGATGGCTTTACAACAAACCTTACTGTGCATGACTGTAATACTACGCACACACATGATCTGCACAGGCCACTAAATAGTTTATTGCTATTCCACAATAAAAGTTTATAATCCATTTCCATGCTTTTTAAAGCTATCAGGCAACCCTAAGAAGCATTAAATTTTCAAAAAGAATTAAGTAATTCTTATATAATTATTTCCCACATAATATAGCGGAATATTTTAATATCAAGTGACAGGTTAAGGCTTTAAATTAGGAGTATATGCTGTAACTATAAGTGGTGGATGCACTGTCATACCAATGTCTTCTAGTTTACCTAATATATGGGGGGGGGAGGTAATAAATGTGTGTTTAAGGACACCAGGAAGTGAGTGCACTTCAGCCATACCCAAGTTAACAATGTGTACAATTCCATTTCAGTTTTTGTTGCCAATATTTGCTTGACTAAAATGAAATTTGGGAGATTTAGAGAACAAGTGTTTCTGCATTTAATAAGGTATAATATTTAAGATAAATTTGAAAGCTTTTATGGAAAAGTGGCATAAGGCAGACCATGTTTTCTAACAAAAAAGCTTTCTCCTTTAGTGTTGATTGTACAGTTACCTTTTGTTTTTTCTGTGGTACTTAACATATAATTTGAGATCTGGAACTGAATTAAATTTAAATACCATAAAAATGAGAACAGAAGGAAAGTGTTGCATATCTAACGACATAAATTACCTAATTTTTTTACATTATTGTTTCTATACACAATAAACTTAGTGTTCAAAAAACAAAGCTAGTTCGGTGGTTAAATTAGATAGCCATACATGTATAGTAAAACTTCATGGCAACATGTTAATAGTTTCTGAGAGAAGCGCACTAGAGATGGAAGTTGAAAAGTGTAGTTTATGCTCATTTACTCACTTTTTCAGAACATGCCAGCTCCATATTCCTCATCATTGTGATCATTTTCATTATGTTTTCCTATTCTTGGGCTTAGCTTTGATACCAAATTGTTTGAGCTGCCTTTTTTACCTCTGAGAGCCAACATATGTTGTTCCTTAAAAATGCCACTTTCATATTTTCATACATTTTGATACCCGTTTTTTGCATAACTTTGAGCCTACCACTACATCCCTCATTAAAGCAAATTGCACTATTATGCACATCTATTTTCAAAGTTTTTGCCCCAACATGCACGGTTTTTTTAATCCTTTCCTATATCAAATGATGAAAAGTTTCATTTGGATTTTGGGTACGCCCAAACAAACACTTTCTAAGCAGATCATCCTGAGAAAGTTCTTTAAATGGTGGTTTTATAGCTGAGAGAGCTTTCTCAAGAAGAGAATGTTTGTGTTTATATGATTGGTTTGTTTCTAATACCCACATCCAGAATATTCTCCCTTAAGACACAATCCATGTTGTGGTTTGCTGTCAGTGGACAATTTATGAAAAAAATATAGCCCAAATAGCCTGCTTCGTTTCTGTGGCACTTTGGTTGCATTCCTTCTTATAGCAAATCCATAATACTGCTGAAGGAGGTCATTTTCAGTATCTGTCAGTCTTCCACAACCTGCAAGTGGTTTTTCCATCTGGCAACAGTTTTCCTTTCAGTTAGCTTTTAATTTTCTAAGTCTAGCATCTTTTTGTTCTCTTCTGAACATGTCCTATATATATTCTAATTTTGTAATATCAATGTAGCAGTTGGATATGCAGACGACATGACAGTAGTAATTAAAGGTAAATCAGCTACTGAGGTAGAATTAAAAGCAAATGATTTAATGAAAAAAATTAAACAATATTATATAAATCTGGACATGATTTTAAATACTAAAAAGACAGCCGGATAAATTTTGAATTAAAAAAATGTAATCTAAATAGTATACAACTGGAAATAGAAGGTGAAAAAATACCAGAGATTCAACACACAAATTTTTTAGGAGTTATAATAGACAAACAGCTAAATTGGAAGCCATATATAACTCAAATAAAAAAGAAGATAAATTCAGGTTTATATATAATGAGACAGGTCAGGAAAACCATGGATGACGAAACACTTAAACTGGTATACTATGCTTTTATTTATTCACACATAAAATATGGAATAATATTGTGGGGAAATATTACAACAACAGAAGTGCAAAAGGTATTTAAATTACAAAAAAAAAGCAATTTGAATAATAGGTAATGTTAAAAATAGACACACATGTAAATCAATGTTCAAACAATAAGGTATATTGACTGTTCCTTGTATATACATTTATGAGACGATAAAACATCTTTTGGAAGAAAATGAGGCAAAATGCTGGTATACACATGTATAACCTAAGAAACAATGATGATTATTTCAGAACAGCAATTAAAGGCACATTAAACAGACGTAGTGTAAACAATATGGGAAAAGAACTTTATAATAAGTTACCTGGAAAATAAAATTGATAAAAAATGCTGATCAAACTAGTAAATGCATTTTATGGTCTGGAGGAATTTAAGCGTGGAACTGGTAATCAGGAATTGTAAATAAATTGTATTTGTAAATATTGTAATTGTAAATAATTATTGTACTTGACGAATCCATAACATGTAGATGTTCTCATGGATGAAAATAAATTGAAATTGAAATGTCATCCCCATAAACTTTACTTTGTTTTAGTCCTTGATATCTCTTTGAGTCCCATCTCCAAGATAATTTACATACCTTACTTCATACTGACTGACAGAGAGATTGAAAATTTTCTGTACTCCAGCAGCTTCCATTCTCTCACTGGAGCCCACATAATTAATTGAACAATCATTCTCTCTACATTCCTTATTACCATGTCATACATGGCAGCTCTTAGAAAGGTAAAATACATTTAACACCTTCCTTAGGTCAATGGAAATAGCTGTTACAATTTGCCATGTGCCGTCAAAAGCAGCAGTCAAATTAATATTACTATCATTTTCATCACTGCCTCTTTTAGCACTTTCTTCATGGAATCCAGTGCTACTTCACTGGCAATTTTTACTTTCTCTACTACGTATAGTAAGTAGGGGAAGTATTGTATTCCACCTAAAAATTTGATACCGAGATTTCACCGGAAATACATGTTTTGAGACCCCCTGAATCCAAAAAAAGCATTTTTGGAAACATGTCCGTGTGTGTGTCTGTGTGTCTGTCTGTGAACAGCATAACTCAGAAATGAACTGTTGGATAAACATCAAACTTGGTATTTAGGTTCAGTATCTTCCAGAGATGCGACACGAAGGTTTTCAAGAAAATCCCCCCACCGCAGATTACCCTTTACATGGAAGATTTTTCGAAAATTTTAATTTTCTCAAAAATGGCTCTAACGATTTTGATTAAAATATCATATGCTTAAGATATTTTCATGACATATAAAATGTATATCTTGAATTTTCTAGGAATGTCTCCAACAGTATTCTTCATTGTGAACGACTTTTGCATAACTGGTAAACCATAATAGATAGACAACATTTTACTACACAAAAAATGTAGATATCATTAAAATACACAATTTATGTCATATACATTTTTTTTGTTGAGTGAACCATTTACGAGAAATTGCTTGTTATTCCCTTAAATTTTTCAATACTTATTTTCTCAAATGGGAATTCGTTATTCATTTTTTTGTCTTGGATATGCAAAGAGTATTAATGAGTGGCAAAGGGAATGGTGCTGCACCTAGCAACCAGCTATTAAGAGATATGTATGTGCTTAAAGGCTACTGTATTTCTATATTGCCCTTGTAAATATATATTCACCCTTACATCTACAAGAAACTTAGCAATAAGATGGAGTCTGCAAATGTTCACCTCGATTAACATGAAGTGGATGGAGAATAAGCATAGTAAAAATAGTTTGTACAAGAGTAGAGAAAGTCACGTGAATGTAACACATCAGATCTTTTAATTAACTCTAGACATTGTTTGGGTTTTGTGGAAGGTGGTGGCAAATCCATTATAGCACATTATGTCTGAGCTGCAGCTACCCCTTTACCAATTCATTCAATGCATAAATTAACCTGGCATTTATTTCAAAACAAGAACCCAAATATGGTGAGGTCATAACTTTTGGTACCACATTGCTCACCCTTATCATAGAAGATGCTGGAAGTGCTGGGCGTCTTTATCTTATACATCTCTCACATCTTCTTATGAAATTATCATTTGCATGAATCAGCCCTTCTGCACTAATGGACCTAACTTGTGTTAAAATGCTTTACGTTCCTCAAGTGTGTTAGGATTAGGGGCATACACTTTATTTTTCAGTGTTCCCGAAAAATAAAAATCGCAACACGTTAGATCTGGGGATCGAGGAGGCCACAAAACCTTGCTTATAAGTTTTTAGGCAAATATATGGCACATTCCCTCATGAATTCATTAGTAATATGGGCTGTTGCATTATGCTGATGAAAATAATATGCCGATACACGTTCCTCATATGTTATTTCATCACATAATGATTCCAAAATTAGATGCATGTACCTATCACTGTTAAATGTTTCTTCTAAAAGAAGAACCAATAACTCTTAGCACTAATGACACACCACACTCCTATTTTTTCGTCATGCAGCGGGGCCTAGTAAACAATATCCGGTTTATCTGATGACCAGTACCATTATTACTGAAGCTACATAGCTGTTCAGATGAAACTATGCCTCATCAGAAAAGAAAATTTTCCTGGGATCAATTTTCCCACTATTGACTGTTGCTAACATTCAGTTACAGAAACAAAGTCTTTTGTTATAATCTGTAAGTTGTAATTGGTGTGATACTGAAATTACATAGGGCTTTAATTTGAGTAATTTCATTGCTCCGTGAACTGATGCTCTCGAAATTCCTGTCTGCTAACGTAAATGCCTCAAAGATTTTCTAGAACTACGTTCCAAAGCAGCATCAATTTCGTCAAATTTTTCCTCAGTAAGGATGTGATGGTTTTGTTGGTTTTCTTGTTATTCACAGAACCTGTTGTGGTAAAGCTAAGTTCAATATTGTATTTCTACATGGAAATGGTGTGTCAGGAAGTTTAAGTCTAAATTTTCATCTAGTTTTTTACTCAAATTCTTATTTCTTAAAAATGTTTTTAACATGTACATATGCTCACATTGTGAATATACAACCATACTGTACTATGAACATGTGTAAATCCATACATTCACTCCATTTAATCTCACATGTCTGACTCGTAGCAGAGGAAGCCAGAAATGAAGTCAGAAATTCATGATATCTACCCAGCGCTCGCAGCACATGAGACGTGAGAGTTGTTGCACCAGACCCACAAACTGGCCAGTAACAGTTATCCCGTCAATGTTCACTAAGATTCACTGTAAATTTACTGCCACAAAACTTTCATTTTGCACAGTTGATCAAATTATACAATAGTAACATAACCACCTCCATTCACTTCTGAATTAACTACATAGCTACAAATGTGGCTACTCATGTAGAATTTGACTTTGCTCATGTCATTTTCCTTCTGGTTATTACAGAGTAAAGATGTCTGCTTTGCTAGCTATTTGCACCAAAGAGTATCATCAAGCAGTCATAGAATTTCTTTGGTCAGAGGCAGTGAACACTGAAATGCATTGTAGACTTATATCAGATACAGGATTACAGCTTTACCATGTAAGTGAGTTTAATTGTGGCCAGACAAGTGTAACCTACAAAGAAGAAAACACCCTGAATTTGGGACTGACAGGATTTTTCACTCAAGAAATGTGCTGGTGGATAGATGCATTACAATTAATGAAGTAGTCTCTCCTTTGAATATCAGTCATAGTTCTGCCCATCAAATCATGCAATATGAACTTGACTTCCATTAAATCTGTGGATGATGGGTACTAAGAAGCTTACTGCACAAACATGCTCAAACATGTTGGAATTTCCAAAACCTAGTTAATTGCTTCAGCAAGGGAGATGACACCATTTTGAGCAGAATAGTCACTAGTCATGAAACACGGGTTCATCACTATGAGTTATCAAAACCATGAGTATCGAGTAGAAATACCCCAGCACTCCAACAAAGAAAAAATTCCAGATTATGTCATTGGTGGGAAGGCATATGCTAATTGCTTTTCGAAATGCACATACATCGCCCATGGTTGACTACGTGGAAAATAGGGACTACCATCAATGGCACAAGTTACAGTGAGTTATTGAAAAGAAGCTGAAGTCAGCAATTCACAACAAATGCCAAAGTCTACTGTTGCAGAGAGTGTTGCATGACAATGCCCACCCTCACATGGCTCACATTATTCTTAGCTATGCAAAAGTGGCTTTGCTAAACATAAAACCTTCTACTTGGAAGGAATATGCAATCTTGTTGACCACTGGGCCAAGTGCATTGTAAAGTGTGGAGACTATACAGAAATATATATAGATGGAAAATGAAAAATTTAGATTTTTTACAATTTCTTAATTCCATTTATATATATTTCAAACAAAAATTGCACCTGTATATAAGACAATTAGGTTATACTTAAATACCAATAATGCATATATTTTATGTTTTTGTACAAAAATTTAGAAATTGAAATTTCAACAGCAATTTTGACATTTTTAAATTTATAAAAAATACAAGACATTGAAGGAGAGGTTTACATAATATATAATATTTAGCACCAAGAGCAGAAGTAAATTAAATAGCAAAATATCTAAAAATACCAGTAAATAACATGCTAACTTAAATACAAGTGAGAGCATAACATAATATTTAAAGCTTATAAAATAGAAATTGATTTACAATACAACTTTCCATCAAGCTTTAATTTTATTCTTATTTACACAGATAAACATGAACAGAGGACTTGTCAGTTTTACAATGGTTTCTAAAATAAAATGAAGTCAACTCGTTTTCTTGATCAGTAAATTTGTTAGTTTGTTTTAAATCAAACACTGTTAACACTAATTTCACTTCAGCTATCTCACACCTTTTCCTCAGATTATAGTTCTGTAGGTAAAACTTGTCTTTCTGAAGAATCACTTTAGATGACCACTGCTATTCACCCTCAAAAACAACATTGACTATAAAACATTTAAAACAACTTAATAGGCTACACACAGTTTCTTTAGCTGAACTGGTAGCTCAAGATATATTATTTATAATTCTACAAATTCAAGAAACTTCACTTCCCAGTATTGTTGTTACAATGCTTTGTAAAAATATGACATGTTCAAGAAGTTGGTAATGTGACAGTTAACCACATACTCTCACCTTATATGTATCATGGAGGAATATCCCTTTGTGCAGAATTATTTAAATTCTGTTAATTTTGAACTGAATAGTTAAATTTACCTTTTAGTTTTGTTGCATGAATAAATTTTCAGTTTTTATACCTTTACACCATCAAGCACTGATTCTGTTTAAAGTGCATTAAGTTATAAAATCTTATCATAGATTTCACCCAAGTGCTCTATTTATACCTCTTGTATTATGTTATGTATTTTCAATTGTACAACTGGGCCAGCTTCTGCTACAACTTTTCATTTACATGTTGTCCTTTTAACATGAATCAAATTAGATTGTAACATAATCAAACATACCTACCTCCTTGAAAATCACATTTGAGTGCCTATTTCTTACTTTAGAATTTAATTTCCCATTCTTAGTACCCCAGTTTCTACGAAAACACTACATGTCGTATAAAGATACAACCTAGGATGATATGACAAAGTAAAGCATCTCCAACTAGTGGATGCAACCCCCACAGCTGTGTTTACCAAAGATATTTCCTGCCAGAAGGTACTTTAGTAACATTTACGAAGCTGCATTTGTACTTAGTGTTACCAAGGAAATAGAGATAAGTATAAGAACCTTAAACAATTGTTGGATGAGTCAACACAGTATACTTTAGCTAAAATGTGTGTGTATGTGCCAGAGCTCTTACACCGGGAAGTTAATACCTTGCCCCCTCCTATGCCATAGTAAATGTTATAAAACACCCCTGGTCGAGCAAAGGTGGTTACTTTAGTTTAGGTTATCACTGCATAACGCTGGCAGACCTTTCGTCAGTATTCAACAAGGACTTATATTTTTGAAGTTTTACTGATAAACTTCTTCTCATCTTTAACTTGTGTTTTCTTATTTGCTGAACTGCGTTGTTCTTGAGCTTAGACTCGGGGCTTACCTACAATCCCGAAAACAACTTAAAAGATCTACAGTCTTGTGCAGAACCCATTACATGACATACATTTTATGGTGGCAGCATGGTGGGATTACAAGGCAATTACAAAGTGAAGCAATCAGAAGACGGCACATCTTCGACTTTGACTCAACATTCTTCCTGATTCAGGGTGTCTTCTGAAGAGCTGAATCAGATCATCTTCTGACTACTAGAACTTCGCAGGAGGCCTGCAGCACTTCAGGAGGGATGGCATCCAAGAACCTCCAAACGTCTTTGCTTTCTCTAGCCGGAGGCCGGCGCAGCCTGTCCACCTTGTGGTGTTGAGCTCGTCAACAAGCCTGGGCTCTGGTTGTCAGCTGGGGTCCTCAAGGGGACATTGGCCAACTCAGCAAGCCTACAGCTATCCTTCTTCATGGCGACAACTATACCTAGACAGTTCCGAGGGACAGCGAGACTCCCTTCATTCTTTCCAAGTCCTCAGCATCATCAAGCTCTTGTCTTTATCAAGTAGAAGTAGGGTAGGAGGTCCAACAGAACTGGACGATGATGTAGAGGAAACTAACAGTTTTGTCTGTAGCTACTGCAGTTAAATTGTTAGAAACAAAATTTGATGGAAATTCTAAAGATTTGCAGGAATTTATTGGCAATGTTGAAAATGCTTATAGCATTTTGTCTCCAGTAGATCATCCTACATTTTTAAAATTTGTTCTAGCCAAAATTACCAGAGATGCTAAACTAAAATTAAATTTCAAGGAAATGCCTGCTGAGGGGGCTACCTGGGAAAATGTTAAGGAAAAGTTAGAAATGCACTATGCAGTTCACAAAACTTTGGATTATTGCTAATAAATTGTTCACTAGTAAGAGACACATAATGAAAATGTAACTCAGTGGGGAGCAAGGGTAGAAAAGATGACATCCAAGATGATACAATCCACTTCAAAAGTTATGGATAATTGGGATTATGATAAGAAAATGGGAGGTGGAGATATAATAGTGCATTTGAGTAGAGCTTGTTTTGTACAAGGGTTAGTAGATGAACAAATTAAAACTGTAGTCAGGGTAAAATGTGATCAAATGTCAATGAAACAATTAATAGAACTTGCAGTAGAGGAGGAAAGTGCAAAGAGATCTTGTAAGAAATCTAAGGGTTATTACGGAGAAAGAAGGGCAATGGCAAGTAATAGTTCCAGGGTGCTCGCATGGGCGTAAAGAGCAGGCCTGAGAACGTGAAGCGCGGACCATCAGGGGTTCACACGGTAGCAACTATAATGTGTTTTAGGTGCAGTAAACCAGGGCATGTTGCTAAAGAATGCAGGGGAAAGGGCTTCTGCAACACATGCCTTAAGATTGGAGATGAGATGAGGCAATGTCTCGCACAGAGAAACACGCAGTAGGACTACCTGTGCAGCCTGTGGTAAAGTAAAGGTGGCAAAATAGGTGTGAAAGAGAACCTAGTAAATGAAATAGGTGTGAAAGAGAACCTAATCAATGAAATAGGTGTGAAAGAGAACCTAATAAATGAAATAGGTGTGAAAGGAACCTAATAAATGAAATAGGTATGAAAGAGAACCTAGTAAATGAAATAGGTATGAAAGAGTACCTAATAAGTAAGTTGAATTCTGCTACTGAGATAAAGGAAAGTCCTTACGTTGTGTTTGTATTAAGTGATGATTTAAAGGAAGGTTATGGGGAAGCGTTGATCGACATGGGATTGGCAGTTTCTCTGGCAAGACAGGATGTCTTAAATCCTGGGAAAATAAAGAAAGAAGAAGTTAGTTTTCAGACAATAACAGGGAAAAAATTCATGGTATTTGGATATGCAGAAATAAGTGTCAAAAACATAATGTTTGGGCCAGATCATAAATTTTATATAGCTTCGCATCCACCTGAAAAATTAGACCTGCTACTAGGAAGGAATTGGTTAAAATCACACAAGGGTGAATTGAGGATCCCATGGAAGCATGAGGCAATGAAAGTAAAACCCGTTACACAACATACATTTTTGTAGTTATTTACCCTCATTAATCACATTATGAACTTTTAAACTTAAAACCTAGATAAATTCTCTACTTGATTGAAATCATTGAATTGTTTTCTGACCTTGTGAATCAAATTGTCTCTATTCATATGTGATAGCAGAGTAAAGCTCTTTTTGCAAATATTTTATTCAGGTAGCTTTTTGTGCTCATGAGTAGTTATTTTGGCTCCTAAATCTGATAATGGAGTTAAGTTATTGTTACAAATATTACATTCTTGTTACTGTTGGCCCTCATGAATCATATTATGTTTTTTTCAGATGTGATAATTGGGTAAAGCCCTTACTGTAAACGTTACATTCATATGACCTTTTAACCTCATGAATCAAAATGTGTGCTTTCAAATTTGATAGCTCAATGAAGCTCTTGTTGCAAACATTACTTTCATGTGGCTTTTTTCCCTCATGAATCAAATTGTTTGTTTTTTCTTAAATCTGATAGCCAAGTAAAGCTCTTCTTGCAAACCTTACATTCATTGGGCTTTTTACCCTCATGAATTCAACTGTGTATTTTCAAACGTGATAGCTAAGTAAACCTCTAGTTGCAAACATTACCTTCATGTGGGTTATTTTTACTTTAACAAGTCTAAATATGCATTTTCAAATTTGGTAGTATAGTAAAGCTCTTCTTGTAGACATTAAAATCACATGATTGTGTCTTTTCAAAATTTGTAGCCAGTAAATCTCTTGTTGCAAACATTACATTTGTGTGGCTTTCTACTCTCATGAATAAAAATGTGTGCTTTCAGATTTGATAGGAGGATAATACTGTTGTTGCAAACATTACATTCATGTGGTGTTTGACCTCATGAATCAAATTGTGTCTTTTCAAAATTTTTAAGAGTAAAATTCTTCTTGCAAGCATTATACTCATGTTGCTTTTTACCCTGATCATCGAAACATGTCCCTTCAAATTTGAAAGTCAATTTAACCTCTTCTTGTAAACATTACATTCATGTAGCTTTTTGCCCTCATGAATAATAATGGGTGCTTTCAACTTGATGACTGTGTAAAACTCTTCTTACAAATATTATGTTCAAATATTATGTGACTTTTTACCCTTATGAATCAACTTGTGCATTTTCAAAATTGATAGCTGAGTGAAGTTCTTGTTGCAGAAATTATATTCATGTGGCTTTTTGCTCTCATGAATCAAATTTTCTTTTCTCAAAGCTGATGACTGAGTAAAACTCTTGTTGCAAGCATTAAATTCATAAGGCTTTTTGCCCTTATGAATGATATTGCATACTTTCAAACTCGATAACTAAATAAAACTCTTCTTGCAAACTTTATATTCATGTGGCTTTTTGCCCTCATGAATGAACTTGGATTTTCAAATTTTATAGCTGAGTAAAGCTCTTGTTGCAAAAATTATATTCATGTGGCTTTTTGGCCTCATGAATCAAATTATGTCTTTTCAAAAGTGATAATCCAGTAAGAGTGTTCTTGCAAGTAATGCATTCAAAAGGTGTTGTACCCTCATTAATTACATTGTGTGCTTTCAAACTTGATAACTGAGTAAGTCTTCTTGCAAACATTACATTCATGCAGCTTTTTACTCTCATAAATCAAATTGTGGATTTTCAAATTTGTTAGTCGAGTAAAGCCCGTTTTGCAAAAATTGTATTCATGTTGCTTTTTGACCTCATGAATCAACTTGTGCATTTTCAAATTTGATAGCTGAGTAAAACTCTTGTTACATTCATATGGCTCTTCTTTCAAACATTAATCTGTTGTGGCTTTTTACCCTCATGAATCAACTTGGGCATTTTCAAACCTGATAGCAAAAATGGAGGCTAAAATGGAGCTTTGACCTTTGTCATACTTCTTAGATTTGTGTGAATAAGGATTTTCATCTATCTCAGATAGTTCTGCAACTTCTGCACTAGGACTTTCTCGCCAAACTGCATCTACAGTTAATCTAAAAAAGAAAGAAATGCCATTATTAATCTGAGAAATGAGGGTGGACAGAATATGACAGAATATTTATTATTCAGTTAATAAATGGAAAAATATTTGTGCTTAAAGATTATCCCCAATTTGCTTCTCAATGCTGTAGAAATAAGCAGTTTACTCATAAGGAACATTCATTAAATACATTATTTAATTCCGGTTAAAGTTCAAATATCCAGTCAAAAGTTATGTTTCCAATTATGTTAGTTTTTAATTTCAGAAATTATTGAATTTTTAGATATTTTACACTCCCTTTGGGAATGTTTACACAAGATATAAAATAAGTGTGTACCAGTGGTATGAGCAATAGAAACAATTTGTTAAGAGCACTACAAGCAATTAACATAGTCACTTTCTGCACATACTTTGTACCAATGTCACATCACTCAGCTTATGTTTGGTATTTGACTGAAGGAAAGGAGAGTCTATATACATAATTTATGAACTGATTTTAGAGAAAGCTTTGAAATATTGGTATAGGATTCTAAATTTATGTTTAGAATACCAAGAAACAAGCCTACTAAGTACAGGTTGAATAAGCAATTAAATAACCTAGAAAATGGCTTGGGTTATATTTGTGGAGAAAGATAAAGCAAATAATAAAGGTTTTTGGAAAGGCATCAGAGGAACATATGAAAATATGGAGATACAAAAATTTCTCGGTCAAGAAAAGGGAATTAGTATTTTATGTTTCAAGGAAAAGCATTTGGGATAGAGAGAGGTGTACAGACAACACCAATAAAGAAGAAAGAAGGGTAATAACATGGCTAAGAGCAGGAGTATGGAGGTTAAAATGTCAAAGAAATGGCTATCCATGTGGTGAATGCCTATTATTCACCAGAAGATGGACAACATTTACTATTTGAAGGCAGGGAAACTGAGATTAGAAGAAAAGAAAGTGTATGGTTAAGAACGAATAGGAAAATTGACATAAATAGTATTTATATAAAAACTATACAAAAATAGGGCGATAGAAAAAGTAAAAACTAAATTGAAATGAAATGTTAAAAGAGGAAAAGAACAATAATTTAATGAATAGTGTATATAATAATATAAGACAAGTTGCCCCCTTGAACAGATGCCAGCCCAATATATGTAATGTGCAAGTACATTATTTTATATCTGAGTTTATTATTATTATTATTATTATTATTATTATTATTATTATTATTATTATTATTATTACTATTATTATTATTATTGTTGTTATTATTATTATTATTATTTCATCCTTTATGTGATAACCAGGTTCTGAAGTCCATAATGAGTTTTAGGATCCACACCTGCACTTTTCCCAGAAGCAACTTTATAAACTGAATGTTATGCAACATTTTCTATCTTTAAGTTATTAAACAACTTCTCCTTGAAATGGGTGCGGTCAAGGGAGTCATTTTCTATTAAACCTTATTTGAATCAACACTCTCTAGTTCTTCCAACACTGATGAGTTTAGTGATATTCTCTCCTTGAAGAATTAGGTGGAATTTGCCAAACTCTTCTCAATATCATTATGCCTTTTCATTAAAGTATATTTGGTGCCATTGCCATATACAGGAAAAAAGAAAATGTGAACACCACATTAAGTCCAATATAATGCCACAACTGTAAGCTTCAGCTATGGGACAACACAAACAGGATTCACAGGCAAGAAACACTGCATCAGATGTGATTACTCATACCCCACCGTTTATGAAAAGCCCATTTTCTTAAATTTCATTACATTCTGCTTAAGGTTGATTTTCAATGTACAACAGCACACTAATACAGGATAGAAAATTTTTTATTACCTGCTTTTAGATTGTCATCACTGCAAAGCAGGAGTAGGGGAACACATTTAGCTAGCTGTGTTTATACTGTTCATTTGAATTTCAGAAACTATGGAGCACTGGCCCATTCAGCAGCATATATTCTACATAGAGAAGTTTACTCCAACATAGTCTGTTGTAGTAGTGCAGTGGGCACTCCGGAAGGAGTTTTTAGATCAACACAACCATGGGCCAATTCCTACACATAAAACAATTCAGGGATTGTTGACCCAATGGCACAATGATGGGAGTGTTCACAATCGACCACATCCATGAAGAAGAATGGTACCAACACCTGAAAACATTGTGTGGGTAAGTTCTGCAAGTCCTCAACATTCAGCAAGGCACCAAACACAAACATTGCAATTAACACAACAAAGCCTGTATAGGATCTTGCATTTTGACCTTCACTTCCACCTGCACAAAATTCAAATGGTTCAGCACCTGAAGGAGGGAGACAAGGCCCTAAGAGTACAGATCCATAACTCACTGCTAACCAGGGTAAATGTTGATCCTTGTTTCATGGGAACACTGCAGGAGCTCTATCCTGGTCACATCATTTCCCATTTTGGAGACATTCCTTGGCGAACATGATCTCCAAACTTGACTGCTCCGGTTTACTTTCTCTGGGGCTACCTAAAAGATAAAAGTGTTTGCAACCAGATTAGAGAATGCTGATGAAATGAAGACAAGAATCAGACATGAAATTGCACAGATTACTCCTGAGCTCATTGCATGTGTCATGCAAAGCTTTGCAGACTGTCTCATACAACGTGTTGCAAAGGAAGGAGGGCATTTGAAAGACATTAATTTCCACAAATAACATGTAAAATCTAAATTCAAAGTGTGTTGCCAAAGTGCAAAGTATACATATATTTCACTATAAGTACTTCAATCTTTCTTTAAAACTATGTAATCAGAAATGCTCCACTCTGCATTACATGTTAAGTTGAAGAAAATGTTGAATACAAAAATATCTATTTGCTTGCTTGTTTGGTTTTTTTTATGAAGCTGCAAAATGGAAATTTCACTGTATAAACAGGACTGGTTGTAGATCTTGCAAGCATACTACAGTATTATTATTGTTGTTGTTGTTGTTATTATTATTATTATTATTATTATTATTATTATTATTATTATTATTATTATTATTATTATTATTATTATTATTATTATTATTATTATTATTACCTAAAGCTTCTGAAAGAAGCTAAGAGTGGAATTAACATCCTGCTTTATTTAAAAACAGTTCTGCCTTTGCTGTTGAAATATTTGAAATCTTTGTTCTTCTCTTTTATGATGATAGGGGTTCTTAAGAAATAAAATTCTCTTTTCTTGCTTTTTAATTGAGCAGGAAAATTTGATGCTATTATGAATCATGTGCTATGTGTGTAATAGAAAGATAACAAACATGTTTATTTCCTATGAAACACATAGCTGCTGACATTACAGCAACAGGCAAGCTGAGAAGGAAAGGTCAAACACCCAGAGAGGAAGTAAAGAAATTAAAATGTGCCCTCGGGTACCAGAAGCAAATGGGAATGTCAATTTGTAATATCAGGTGACAGCTTTGTTTCCTGTAATATGACACACAGCTAAAGGTTACAGGAAAACATTTTTCTATCTACTAGACATATGTGCATTCAGTTTTTCATTGTGTTTTACAAGATGGCTGCTAAGAAAAAGACTAACTGCATGTACTTTAGAACCAATAAATATTGTTCATCAGCTGCTTCAAAGTGTAAAACTACCAGGTTGACTTTCATCCCATTGAGACTACAGACTACAGACATGCACCCCTTTTCCAATGCACATTACACCCACACATAAGAAAGAAGAAATTAGAACAAAAAGATATGTTGTATGCTAAAGTAGAGAAAAAACAAAGTGCTTGGCAACGCAAAAGGTGTTGGTCACCCTTCATTTGGAGAACTATTAAATTAGGCCATCAAAGTCGGTGAGTCAATACTTTCAGAATCAGTCATGCAAAATTTCAGTAATTATAATGGTTGACTTATATTAATTTTTGTAATACAACTACACTAAACTCCATGGACAACAGCCCGTTACTGGGCCAAGGCCTGCTGCATCCCCCTACCTCTGCCCAC
This sequence comes from Deroplatys truncata, assembly GCA_030765065.1. NCBI lineage: Eukaryota > Metazoa > Arthropoda > Insecta > Mantodea > Mantidae > Deroplatys > Deroplatys truncata. The sequence goes on along the minus strand of CM060987.1, from coordinate 176,790,936 downwards.
AGCAGGGCATGAGTGGGGTGTAGTACTGGAGGGGGGATGTGGTCAATGCCCCAGGTCCCTCCTGACTGATATATATGGCCTCTTTAGCCTAGAACTGCTACTTTTCAATAAAGTAGCTCCTCAATTGGCCCCTCAAGGATCTAACAAGGTTGAGTGCACCCTGAGCCAGGACTCTCAGAGGGAGAAAATCCCCACACCAGTCTCGGGAATTGAACCCAGGTCTCCCACTTGGTAAGTAGCTGCACTACCAGATGCTAAGGAGATGACCAAATTTTTACAATGCCAATAGCTGTGCAGGGATTTCAATCAGATCTCTGAGGTAGCCATGAGGGTATTCAAGGGGACAAGGTAGTCTGAAAACATGGAAATTACACCTTAAGTGTGTTAAATTACCACTGCTCTCTTAAAGTACTCAATGGTTTATCCTGAAATGTTTATGAATTATTCTATAAATCATGAAAATTATTTCAAGTGCTTGTTTGCATCGAACTTATGTAGTTGAGTTCATAAAAATTATATCATTCAGCAGAAAAATAAAAAAATTTACTCTTAAAACATGTGAATTCATGTAACTTTTTCTCTGATACTACTTGCATGCAATACAGAATCATACTTTTGCATGCTTGTTTGTAGTATAATCAGGTATCTTCTGAACCTGAATTATTTAGTTATGTGAATCAGTTCACTAGAAATTTAAAAACAATTATTTGCAAGGTCAAAAAATTAAAAATGTGGAAAATTTGCAATGTTGTTGCTTTCTTAATATTACTAATATACATTATAAAATTATGATTATGTTCAGAAAGTTTAACTATGTGTTGTATACATGTACTGAAAATTTCAGCTCTCAAACTCTCATGCTTTCTGAGAAAATAGTACATAACTATTCAAAAATGTTGTTTTGAAAAAACTGAATTTAAAGTTTGAACATTAAAATTCTGACACACTTCAGTACATTCCAGGGTCATAATCATCTACACCTTCATTCCTGGATTGCTTCAGCTTTTCTGATTGCCCTCTCTTGGTCCTGGCCTCTTTTGTTAATTGCTGAACTGCTTGCTGGGCGTGATATAGTCGTTCGTTGTTGAAAGATACAAAAATGTTCTAAAGAGGGGCATTGTATGAAAGCTTTAAAGAAATGCAGACTAGCATTTAAATGATATTTAAATGTTTTAAAAACCTCTTAACCCCAAAAAGTATATATTTTCTGAAACTGGTAATAATAGACATTTTATTAGTGCCTAAAACAGAAAATGTTATTTTGGACCATTTCGGAGTACCTTGTCCCCTTAAATAAGATGCCAATATGCTAATGGTCTTGTCTTCCACTTGGTAGAATAAGATGACAGTAAATGTCTAACATGCAGAGTGTTTAGAAATGTGTCATGTTACAACATCGAGCTGTGTTACTTTGTTATCCGCAAAAAGCATATTGCCATCAGACATCTCACAGTGTGAAGCATCTGTCCATGGACTAGAGTTATTCTCCAACAGACATTTTACTGTGTCAGTTCTACAAAAAGTAATTGTGCCATTTTACCAATCTCTCTCATAGAACCTAAAACACTCTGCCAGTACAGAATCTACATTCAGATTTCACTGTGAATATACATCTTGATGTCTGCTGAACCCAAAACATTTTTACGAAAAAGGTCTATGTGTATATAGCATAACTGGAAAAGAAAAAGAGAAGTCAAGCATCTTCCAAGGCTGCAACTCTAGAATTATCACAAAATACTTCCCAATCCAAACTATTGTTCACATGCTAATAGTTGTATTACCTTCCATATTCTTAAAAAGCAGCTATAAGAATCCCACATACCCACATGAAAAACAGATGGTATATTTTTAATTTCTATCTATATTCTGTAAAAAATCCCCTCATTCTGACTAAACTTGATACAAAAAATATAACTCAGAAACCATAAGAGTTAAAACAAAAATTGAAGAAAAACATGCAGAGAGCATTAAAACTATACAGTTTGTGAGGAACAATTTTTATACCCTTTAGCCACTTTCAAAATATTCCATGAAGGGCAATTACTTTTCCCAAATACAAATTCATTATCTGATAGAAGAAGCTCCAAATTTCCAATTATTATTCTTCACTTTTGCTATAACCATGCCAGAATTGTTTCATCCCTTGTGATTAGGGTAAACCTTTGTATGCAGCATCACATTTTGTGTCCAAGTATTTATTCCTTAATTTGAAAACAATTCTATGTCACAACATATCATGAATAAAACTATGTATGTATTGTCCTCCGTGATGTAGTGGTTAGACAGTTCAGGCAGGGGATTCCCCTCCAAATTCCCACTGTACTTCAGATCAAGTAGAGATTTGAATAGAGGATTCTAATCTATACAAGAGGTAGATAACATTTCTCAAAGCATGTGTACCAGAGCTTGAATTAACGTTAAAGTTCTTACATATTTTAATTATTACACTCATTTTTATCAATTACAACTACAGAGCAATCATTTTGTAACCATCATGTGTATGCATGAATCCCTTGCACTGCAGTAACCTCAGTATTGTTGCACTAGCTAACTAGTGGTGAATGACCCACTCAAGACTGAGTTTATCCACTAAAATTAGTTCCTGCCTTCTGTTCGTGCTGTAAAGGATAGAGTTTGTTATTGTTCATTTCAAAACAGAGTGCTTATTCACACATCTGCGTTGCATGTGAATTAGTTTACAGTATTCTTATTATTGTTGCTGTTGTTATTAGTCCACTAAAATGCATACCAAAAAATTCATGAATGAACAAAGAATTTTTATGTACAGCCACATAGATTAAAGCCAAATCATGTCATCATCCTCTATGGCCTAGTGATAGCATGCTAGCCTCTAGTTTCTGAGGTTGCAAGTTCAAACCTAACAGAGGGCGATGAATTTTTAGGGGGGATAGAAATACTTAAAATGGCTTCCTTCGGAAGGGAAGTAAAACCAGTGGTTGTGTCATAGATTATGGCATGTAAAAGAGCCTCAAGCCTGATATAGAGGCCTCTGAGCAAAATCTCTGGTCTTTCATGCCCAAAGCAGAATGGGACAATAAGAACCATAGCAGTTAATGAGCATCCATAAATAAAACTCAATTAAATTTTTAAAACCAAATCATGTACACAGATATGTAGACAATTTTAGGAGGCATTTTCTAGTTTTCCAGTTCCAAACAAAGATACTGTCAGATGTCTGGTTAATAAATCTGGGATGACAGGATAAGAAGCAAAAAAGACATGTTCTAATGGAAGAAGAAATTGACAAAATTAGTGCATCATTGAAATGCTCTTCAAAGAAGTCTCTAAGATGTGTTGCACATTAAATGAATATTTCAATAACTCTGTTTGTATAGTGTTAAACTTTTAAAATTTAAACCCTTCAGAGTGACTATTGTTCACGAATTACAGTCTTGTGAGTACGAGGAATGCCAGGAATATTTGAATGCAGATGGACAGCACTTACAACACCACCTATGTTAGTTCTCATTATGGTGCATGTTACTGTTATTCATGAATATGTAACGCAGACATTTTAGAATGAAAACACCCTGTTATAATAGACAGTGCATGGAGCAAATTAATACACAATCTGGGCCAGGCTATACAACTGTTCCATATTATTCATCATTCTTCTGACTGTAAGTAATGCTAGCAGCCAGCAGAAATGGTTTTAATATTGAAATTATTATCTACTACCATTGATAAAACAGTGTCTGAAGCTGATACTGAGATATTCACCTTGTGGAAATTTAAGTGTGTGTATATCATATGGAATAATTGTGTATTTACCACTCTTGGTGAGTATTAAGCCATGTCTAATATTTTTAAAATATAATCAATATATATTGTAAACAATTCTTCATAATAAACACTCTGTTATTACCTATGCCTCATAAGAAAATTCGAACTTTTTGTAATTAATTATAACTTAGTCACTTGGAAAGATTTTAAGATGTAAGAGAAGAGGAAATAAAGCTATAAGGTAAGCCGTAATACTCCTAATCAATTATACATACCTAGATAACTCAGCTGATTCCAAGCCTTCTATGTTCCGATCCTGTAACAAAATAACTTTTATTTTTTTTAAATTTTACTTAGATGATTACATGTTATTTTCTGGCTGTTTTCAACAATGCTGAATAAAATACTGAACATACAATAAGAAGTATCCAGTATATTGAAACCTCTTTACAAAATGTAAATCAATGTCACTGGTCAATATAATTTTTTTCACAAGAAAACTGAATACTGACTCCAATGCAGTGTTTAATTCTGAATTCAAATTTGTATTTAAAATTTTCCCACCAGGCCTAGTTTTTTATTTGTGACAGTCATTTTTGTGTAATATGCTTCTTTATATTAGATTTTCTTAGTTATAACTTTTGTAAATTATAAAAGTAGCAATTTTATTCAGAATAATTTGGCAACACAGCAGACTGATTAATCTTGAAACTTTCTCCATCTCTTTGCACACTTATCCATGTTCATGTTTAAACATTGTGTTGTTATAGTAAGCAGATGGTGAGTATTGAAATGGTAGTGAGCCTGTCAGTGCATGTAATGGTTCCTGCTGTCTTATTCTTATGTTTTATTAGTTTTACAAAGGTTTCAATGTGCCAAAGAGTGTTTAAATTATGCTACCAATTTCTGTTACATGTGTGGTGAAGTAACTTTCAAGTCTCAGAGGCAAATGGTACACACCATATGCTATTTGCAGTTTCTTACATTTTGAAAGAAGAGAAGGATCATTCAGCTGATTGCTATTTCTGCTGAACTAACATGAAAGGAATCACATACAAAACAAAATGTACAGCTAATTATCCCAATTGGGAATTTGCAATGAGACATGTCCCACACAGTGAAGAGTATCCTGTACCAAAGTGTCCAGAACTTGTGACCTTAATGACACCTCCGAGTCAACTCATACTGTAAACCAAAGAAACGAGAGAAGTGATCCTATGAGGGTAAAGGCTGGTTCACAACCAATGAGAACGGTAACCAGAACGAGAATGAGAAAGTTGAAATACATGTATTCAAATGGGAGCGTTCACAATCGACGGGAAGCCTTCCTGGGCCCCGGGAACGGGAAAGAAGAGTTGCCCAAATTTTAAATTTCTCGTTCTCATTCCTGGGCACAGCATATTAGATCCCTATTGTGCATATTAGACTCTTCACTCTAGAGGTTATTCTAAGTGGCCGTGACATGAAACAGCCACTTGTGCTCTCTATAGTTGCAAGCTGGAAACATGAAACTGGAAGGAATTAGTAGTAAATGTGCTTCCTAACCTCATCCCGACACCTGCAAATCTAATCAGCGTTGGTTCCTCCGGCGAACAGATCATTTCTAGTTTGTTTATATGCAACTTAAAACTGGCTATTACCTAAAAACAATGGCAAAAGCTACAAAGAACAGCTAAAACCGGTGGAAATGAAAAAAGAACAATAAACAATTTTAATGTATGCCATTAAATAAAGGAATGAAAGTTTGGCATAAGTAGAGGGATCGGAAATGTAATGAATATGCATTTAGATAATGTTTAGTCTATCGAATTTTGACGTTGGCTTGGCTAAATTCGAAGTAGGTGAAAAATGTCATTGGTCAGTTAAAAACAAATGAAATCCCATTGCGCAAAATCGACTTTCACTTTGTGATCGATATGCATTCCCGTTCTCATTACTGGGTTGTTGTGAATCAAAATTTCTTGCTTTCTGTTCTCGTTTCCATTCTGGTTACCGTTACCGGGTGGTTGTGAACCAGCCTTAACTTGAAAGGTTTTGAGAAAAAGGCATTAAAATTTTAAAAACTTAGATTTCATCATTCCACCTTTCCAAAGTATTCTCCATTGCATTCTATACAATGCCCCATCCTTTCAAACCGCTTTTCAAATGCTGGATGCCATTCTTCTTTGGAGAAAGTGCAAATACATAGTTCATAGGCAACTACTACAGCTTCAGGCAATTCAAATCATTGATGTAAAAGTTTGCTCTTTTATTTTGGAGGATAGAAAAAAGTCACATGGGGTCAAATCTGGACTGCAGGTAGGATGGGACAAATATTTGACTCCTGCAGAAATCAGTTGTTTGTAGCGCAGTGCAGGCAGAGGCGTTGTCATGGTGCTTGAAAATACCATGCAGACCTGTCTTAGGACACTCTGTTCTCACTTTACTGAAGAATTGTGGCAGACATTTTGTGGTGCACCATCTGGGAGTGGGTTTTGTCTCTCAAGCGGAATTGTCACAATATGGCCACTAGCTGAGAAGAATGAACAGATCATCCTTTGCCAACACTTGTTGCTTGCCTCACTTTTGTTAGGTCTTCCAGGGATCAGTTAGTTTCTGGATCATACTGGTATACACAGCTTGTGACCTGTTACAATGTTAAATATGTTTTTGGATCTTCACCCACCAAATTGTTCTATCATTTCCTGGCATCATTGCATATGTGCCATTTCTACTCAGCTGTGAAGTGGTGGGGGATCCAACAATTGCAGAGGTTCCTGACATGAAGTTTTCCTTTAAGGCTGCTGTTCACTGTGCCAATCCAATATTAAGGGCTTCTTGAATCTGATATGTGCAATAATGATATTCCAACAACAAGCACTCTGTTCTCATTATATTTTCATGTATTGTTGTTGTTGCTGACTGTCCTGGACAGTCTTCATCTTCAAGGGAATCCCTACCTCTTCTAATTCTCTGCAAACCATCAAAGTGTCATCAATTGTGAAGGACAAAGATCCCCAAATGCTCAATGCAATATTTGAAGCATTCTCTCTCCCCTGAACTGACTTTAAAGTTAAAGAAAATTATAGCATGGAAATGCTCTCATTTGAGATCCATTCTAATGTATGGCATAACTGTGAGCACCTGCACAGAAGTGCTAACACTGCACATTGTTAGAGCATACCCAGGCTTGCACATGTTACTATCCGAACTTCAACTTAAAGCCAGAAGATCTGCCTTGGCTTACCAGAACTCAATGTTGCCCATTCTCAAAACCTTCAGAGTGGCTTGTAAATTTGAAACAAGCTGTTCAACAGAACCTTGCTTTTTAATTCAAGATGATCTTAATGGTCTTATATGCTTTTATCAAAGTTGTAACAGTGATTTCAAAGACCACTTCTCTAAAGAGGACTGTATGGCTTTTTGTAATATTGTTTGTTCAGTAATGGAGGCTCTTCAAAATCCAGATCAACCAGATGAGTGGTGGGTGATTCCTTATAGACACATTAAAAGACAGTTTGAAGGCTGTACTTCTGCATAATGGCAATGAATTACCATCAATACCTCTGGCACATGCCACTGATATGAAAGAGACAAACGAAAATGCAAAACTGCCATTACAAAAATATTGGATACAAAATATAACTAGAATATCTGCAGAAAATTTAAGTTATAGCTTTATTGCTAAGTTTTCAAATTGGATACAATACATTATGCCATTTCTTGAATAAATGGGACAGCAGGGATAGGAAGTCTTTCTATATTAAGCATAAAATATAGGGAGTGGGAGTAACGTGGCCACCTCACAGTCGTCCTCCATGGTATAGTGGTTACCATGCTAGCCTCTAGTTCCCAAAGTCGCGGGTTCAAATTCAGCAGAGGGCGATGGATTTTTTTCAGGCATAAAAATCCTTAGCATGGCTTTCTTCAGAAAGGAAGTAAAGCCAGTGGTCCTGTGTCATAGATTTACGGCATGTAAAAGAACCTCAAGCCTGAGCAAAAATACCAGTCTTTCACACCCAATATAGAATGGAAACCCCTATCCTGAGAAAATAAATGTCAGGTAACTCTAAGTTCTAAGGAACCTGGGCTCATTTGGGCATAATTTCATCCATTTCATTCATCGCTCAATAAGACCATCAGGCTAAAGAATGTTAAACAAAAAAAAAAGGGAGGGAAGCCTAAATATGAATCTCTTATTCCTGGCCATAAAAATAATCAATAACATCATAATGAATCCTGAAAAACTGTATTTACCTCCCTTACATATGAAATTAGGACTAATGAAAATAGACGAACATTTTGAGACACTATTACATCCACCAGGGAAGAGAAAAAATAAACAAACAACCAAAACAGCTTGGAGATCTTTAAAAGAAGGCTGTTGTGATTCTCTTGGTAACAACAGAAGTAAAATAGAGATCTTGTGATTTTATACCCAGCTATGGGATGTAACATATCCAAAATTCACTTCTCCAACTCCAACCTAGATGTCTTCCCAGATAATCTAGCGACTATCTCTGATGAGCATAGTGAGTGTTTTTGACAGTAGATTTTTAGGAAAAAGAGGTACCATGGTAAATGGTGTCCTAGTATGCTAACCATGAAGATACATCCCAGAAGCAAAATATGACTGAAAATCATCTTATTCAGCTTTTTAGATTAACCAATATTTGAAGTAGGTTTATCATTTAATATTTTGTAATTATTAATTCTTTGAAAACTTTAAACAAGTGCCAAAAAAATACCCTGTCTAATGGAAAAACAAAACCTGAAAGCATATGTGAACTCATAATTATTCTATTAATTTAGTTCTTTGAAAGTAAAAAGCTTTTCTTTGTACTCATACACCAGTGTTATTTTAAAACTGACATTTTACCAAGTTAAAGATAGGATTAACCCACTGGAGTGATATAATGAGCTTACTCCCATACAATAGTATAGGTGTTTAACTTGCATTACAAGCGCAGCTCGCATGTGTGCGCTCAACAATAAAACTACATGTGTTTGCATTTTAACTCATTCAAAGTATCTCCATATCTCTTTACAGAACTGATGGACAGAAATACTAATACTAACTAAATAAATTTTAATTTTTACTTTCTCTACTACATATAGTAAGTAGGGGAAGTATTGTATTCCACCCAAAAATTCCATACCAACATTTCACCGGAAATATATGTTTTGAGACCCCCTGAATCCAAAAAAAGCATTTTTGGAAATATGTCTGTGTATCTGTCTGTGAACAGCATAACTCAGAAACGAACAGTTGATAAACACCAAACTTTGTATTTAGGCATCTTCCAGAGATGCGATACGAAGGTTTTCAAGAAAATCCCCCCACACTAGATTACCCTTTACATGGAACATTTTAATTTCTCAAAAATGACTCTAATGATTTTAATTAAAATATCATATGTTTAAGATTTTTCATGACAAATGAAATGTATATCTTGAATTTTCTGGGAATGTCTCCAAAAGTATTCTTCATTGTGAATGACTTTTGCATAACTGGTAAACCATAAGAGATAGACAAAATTTTACTACACAAAAAATGTAGATCGTGTTAAAATACACAATTTATGTCATATACATTTTTTTTGTTGAGTGAACCATTTTTGAGATATTGCTTGTTATTCCCTTAAATTTTCCAATACTTTTTCTCAAATGGGAATTCGTTATTCATTTTTTTATGTCCTGGACATACAAAGAGAATGGAATGCGCCACATAGCAACCAGCTCTTAAAAGATTTGACTATCGCTTAAATACTACCATATTCCCCTTGCACCTACAAGAAAATTAGCAATAAGATTAACATCTCGATTAACATGAAGCATATGGAGAATAAGTGTTTGTAAAAATAGTTTGTATAAGAGTAGAGAAAGTCATATGAGTGTAACACATCAGATTTTTTTTTTTTTGTAACATTTCTCAATATGAATAACATTGCTTTTCCATATCTGAGTTTCACGTGCAATATCTTTTCATATGATTTTCTCCTTGAAAGAGTATGAATTAACAAAAATGTTTCCCAAGGAAGTTGTTTGTTTTGAAGGGCTCTAACTAATGGTACTCCTTTGAGCCCTACTCCCATTTTGAATTTTGAAGTGATATGCCATTGACGCCACTTCCCGTTATCACTGATAAATATAATCCAGGTCAGGTGAAAGTTCACTTATGCTTTAGTAATAAATATTTTTCTCTGAGAAACTTTATTGCATATTTTCAAAAATAAATGTAACATGTGGTCTGATACATCCTATATGCATGTCTATGTAGCCCAGATATGATTGTTTTCCACCATAGCATGGTGTGGATGAAAATTTGTCTTGCATGTATTTCCAATTCAAGCATTTGTGGTGATAATAGTTCCATAAGTACACAAAATAAAGGAAGAAAGGTAGAAAGAAAGAAAAGGAAAAAAAGGAAAAAAGAAAGTAAATGATAAAATGACTAAATAAATAGTAATATAATTGGTGAAGGTTGTTTGCTGTTTGACATGTTGAATATTTCAGAACACTGCTGGTTGTATAGTTGCATGAATAAAAACAAGGTGTGAATACAAATTATTTTTAGCAATTAAGATAAACTTTAAGAAAATGAAAACTGGATTTTTATTTCCATCTTCTTTGTTGTCCTCCATAGTGTAGTGGTTACCATACTAGCCTCTAGTTCCCGAGGTCGCGGGTTCAAACCTGGCAGAGAGCGATGGATTTTTTGGGGCATAAAAATCCTTAGCATGGCTTCCTTCGGAAGGGAAGTAAAGCCGGTGGTCCCGTTTTGTAGATTTATGGCACGTAAAATAACCTCAAGCCTAATAAAGAGGCCTCTGAGCCAAATTATCAGTCTTTCATGCCCATAATAGGATGGGATGCTAAGGACCACAGTTCAACAGCATCCACAAATAAAAAAAATCTGATGTGTTACACTCACATGACTTTCTCTACTCTTGTACAAACTATTTATACAAACGCTTATTCTCCATCTACTTCATGTTAATCGAGATAAACATTTGCAGAGTCTATCTTATTGCTAATTTGCTTGTAGATGTAAGGGGAATATATATTTACAAGGGCAATATAGAAATACAGTAGCCTTTAAGCACATACATATCTCTTAATAGCTGGTTGCTAGGTGCAGCACCATTCCCTTTCCCACAGATTAATACTCTTTGCATATCCAAGACAAAAAAATGAATAACGAATTCCCATTTGAGAAAATAAGTATTGAAAAATTTAAGGGAATAACAAGTAATATCTCGAAAATGGTTCCATCAACAAAAAAAAATGTATATGACATAAATTGTGTATTTTAACGTGATCTACATTTTTTTGTGTAGTAAACTTTTGTCTATCTCTTATGGTTTACCAGTTATGCAAAAGTCGTTCACAATGAAGAATACTTTTGGAGACATTCCCAGGAAATTCAAGATATACATTTTATTTGTCATAAAAATATCCTAAACATGTGATATTTTAATCAAAATCGTTAGAGCCATTTTTGAGAAAATTAAAATTTTCGAAAAATCTTCCATGTAAAGGGTACTCTGGGGTGGAGGGATTTTCTTGAAAACCTTCGTGTCGCATCCTTGGAAGATACTGAACCTAAATACCAAGTTTGGTGTTTAACCGACTGTTCGTTTCTGAGTTATGCTGTTCACAGACAGACACACAGACACACACGGACATGTTTCCAAAAATGCTTTTTTTGGATTCAGTGGGTCTCAAAACATATATTTCCGGTGAAATCTCGGTATCGAATTTTTGGGTGGAATACAATACTTCCCCTACTTACTATACGTAGTAGAGAAAGTAATAAATATATATATAAAATTCCATCCTGGTAGCAAATTTGAAAATCTGTTCCATTTTAAAAACCTGAAGTTTTGTTCTTTTTTAAATAATGTAACCCTTTTTTCCAAAATAAGACTTTTCTGCCAAATAAATCTGGTAAACACATCAGTAAAAACTGTATCAGCAAGGCAGTGTTTTGCTTTATCTTTGAGGGGACTCCAATTATTCAAGACTACCATTATCTATTATCACTGGAAAGTTAAGCAGGTAATGAAGGAACAAGTTAACACACCATTCTCATCCTCATTTCCTTTTTAGTTTGAAATAATAATGTTAGAAGAAGTGGTTATTTGTAGGAACTAAAAGACTATATTTATAAAAGTATGAGTGATTATCATAAAGTATTAAATGTTTCAATGTATTAATATATGGAAGTAAGATTTTTAACATGTGACTCTCCATATGTTCTAAAAAGTAATATTCTGCCTCAAATTTTTGGTTTTAACCTTCATTTTAGACAATCTCTCACATGTACCAGCTATTATATTTATGTAGTTTTTTAAAGCAAACATTTACCTTAGCTACATTTGAGGCAGTATTTTAATGCCTAAATGATATTAATTGTATTTTTTATTAATTAAATTCATTAACAGCCCGCCTAGAAAACAATATGTATATAATTATTATATAAATTGTATGTAAAGTCATTGTAAATACTTATTTTTATTGTAAACATATTTATTAGTGATATGTAAATGTTTATATACTCTAATAGTGCAAAAACTGTGAGAATACTATGTTTTAGGATGTTAATAATGAGGTAATAATGTAATTTTGGTGACAATAATGTGTTTGGAATTTTAAAAGTACTGGTTATGAAAAAGACCAGTAATAATGTAATTTTGCTTACAGTTTGGAATTAGCCAATCAAAAGTAATGAAAGATTTTTAGTTTGAATACTTAAATTGTATTGGACTAGAATCAGCCAATAAGAGAATGGCATAAGGTTTTTACCGTTGAATCTAGTCAGTCACAGACATGAAGTTGTGAAGAGCAGACGTGAAAGTCGTGGGTAAAAATGTTGTAAAGTATAAATGATAAAATTTGTGTTCTGCGACAAAAATGTATTAAGTGCTCACAGTTTTATTTTATAAAGTGTTATGTTTATAAAAATGTGCATATATAAAGTGAAATAAAAAGAAGTAAAAATTAAAAAGTAAATTGTGTGGCGTCTTATAATTTGAGTCTTATCACAGCCCTACAAGAAGTCGTGTTTCTATAGTGTGACTGAAAGCAGCTGAGGCAAATAACGTTAATAATATTACGTAAAAACAAGCATCATCTTTTTTTTTTTTTAAAATAGAGAGTTGAGGGTTGTTACACTACATCACTATGATAATCTTACTTGAACGCGTTTCGGGAGACGGCTTGTCCCCATCGTCAGCATTCTCTCTCAACTGATATTTGCCGGTCATCGTCTGGGGGATGTGTGTGGTTTGTGGTGCTCTCTGGTGCTGGGCTGATGAACCTCCAAAGGCTGTTGGGTGGCGGCAGTTCAAAATTCATTAGGTGATTCCTGTGTTTGACAATATGTATCTTTTCCCAGATGTCCAATTCATTGCTGCTGTTGATTGGACATCTGGGAAAAGATACATATTGTCAAACACAGGAATCACCTAATGAATTTTGAACTGCCGCCACCCAACAGCCTTTGGAGGTTCATCAGCCCAGCACCAGAGAGCACCACAAACCACACACATCCCCCAGACGATGACCGGCAAATATCAGTTGAGAGAGAATGCTGACGATGGGGACAAGCCGTCTCCCGAAACGCGTTCAAGTAAGATTATCATAGTGATGTAGTGTAACAACCCTCAACTCTCTATTTTAAATTATGACACATCACTGTTACAAGCTTCTAAATCTTCAAAAAATTAAGCATCATCTTCACAATAAAGTTTGGCGTCCTAAAAATCAAACAACATCAAAGTGTATCTTCATTACGTAACCAAAAACCTACTGCAAATTGGAATACAACTGTGGGGCAAACTCCTCCAAATAATTACGTAACCTACAAACTGCAAGTTGAAGAACAATACTTCTTCAAATTGCCTCCCATACATGGGGCAGATAAACTAAAGCACCACAATAAATTTTCATTCTTCACATTCAGCTTAATTTCTCATTGCACTAATTTTGGATAAAGATATGTGTTAACAAAAGGCTAAAAGAATTACAAAACAGTAAGGAAACAAAAATGTTATGAGTGAATAAACTTACACACCATATTCTGAATGAACACCTCTTATGAATTTGAAGAATAGTACTTTTGAGAGAAAATGTCAAAAACTATATTCCCAATCCATTAAGTATCATTTTTATGCATTTAACTTAGTTTTATATGTCAAACACTGTTCTTATTTCTCCTTGGGACTGATATCTTGCATTGACAGATCAATTATTTTGTCAATTTATGAAATAATTTAAATTTCTCGCATTCACAGTGTAAAGTTATCACACAACAGTTGTGCTAAGCAAACTGTATACAGAGGAATACTAAATACTGTCTTCAAAGACCGCACATCAAAACATGCACAGTTTAGATTGTAACCAATACTCCGTCTTGCAATTCCTCCCAAATGTCCAATAGGCCAAGTATTACCTGGGTAAAATTTGTGCATGTACAGGTAAAAGTTCAGATGTAACTCCCTTTATTTTTTCATCAAGCATCCCACATTTCCTCAATCTTAACACTGCACATAATTTCACAATATGCTTTGAAAATTAGCCCCTTAAAATTCCTGAAATGACATTGTTTGTGGGAATATTAATCTATCCAGCAAGCTATTTTCCCTCTATTGCTTATTTCCATTATTTAAAATTCCTTAAGACTGTAGCAGTCTGCAGACGACAAACAAATCTAATGCATTTATTTTCCTCATATGAATTTACCATGGCCAAAAATTCTGACATTTTCTGATAGGTACTCCAGACTCATCACCTAATTGTTGAATTCTTGGCCTAAAATGGCAACAATTATTACCTGCTATAGCTAAAGGTAATTGTTATTTCATTTGACTTATAAGAATAATTGTTTCTTTCTTGAAAACTAGTCATAACAACATGAATATTCCTCTACTGCAAGACACTGCTTTAATTTATATAATTCACTGGTATTTGATAAAGCAATTAGCAAGCATACTGTGTACTGTACAGCAATTACAAATGTTTTAAATTGTAGTACAATGTTATTCTGATTAACTTACCCTGTTTTCATTCTCCTGCAAAATGTTTGAAACTGATGCTTCAGACTGGCCTTCAGCTTCTGTTGACATTCTTTGAACACCCACTTCATTCTCATCATATGGGATAAACTCTTTCTTTACCTTTTTTACAAGTTCTGAAGTAAAACATGTCCCCTCATTCTGAAAATCAATACTGGAATCAAAATCCCAGTCTTTTGATCTTGTACCATTATCCAATTCAAAATCACTACCACATGCGACAGCATCATTATTAAGCCTATTTCCAAGATCTGTGGGAAAACACACACTCTCATTTAGGCCTGTGTCTAAACTGTCAACTTCTTCTTTGATATTTATTTTGGTATCTATTTCAAAGTAATCCTGTCTTATAGTATTATTATTCCCAAATAATCTTGCAGGATCTGAGGCTGAAAAACTCTTCTCACTTGTTGTGTCTTCTGGAACAATGACCTCTTCTGTAAAATTTGTGTTGCTATCCATTTCACATACTGTAGAAAAACAAAAGAAAACTAGTGTTATCATGATTTATATTACATTGTATACCTATAAAGAACCACTGTTGTATTAATAAATAAGCAATTAAGCTCACAGTAATCATGAAGGATGAATCAATAACTGAAGATAACAACATACTCGGAAGGATCTAAGTGCCACATTTTCAAAACTCAGATTCATCCCCTTAAATGTACTCTAAACACAGCAATTCTCCTCTCACTCTCAATGGCACTAAATCCTTCAAATTGAGATTTATATTAATTTCCAATAGAGGTGACTAGTAGTGATCAGGGTCAAAATATTTTTGTTAAGGATTAATATTTGCACTTACACTTGCAAGCCATAGATTTATTGCAGGTAAAAGAACCTCAAGCCTAGTAAAGAGGCCTTGAAGCAAAATTTCTGGTCTTTCACGCCCAATATAGAATGGGACACTAAGGACCATAGTAGTAAGGAGCATCCATAAATAAAATTCTATTTGTTCTTATAATAATAATAATAATAATAATAATAATAATAATAATAATAATAATAATAATAATAATAATAATAATAATAATAATAATAATTTCCTAAACTGTACTAAACATGCTGAGGTTCCTGGAATGACCTACTCGCCCCCAAAAAATTATTCTTCTAAAAAGTATGTATTGTGTGTGAACAATATTATAAAAATTGAAAAGCTGGATTACAGAATTTTATACTTACTCAGACACTGTTGAGTACAACAAGCAAAAATTTTCAACAGAATTTTTCAATCAATAAGATATGCTTGTCTCCTTTCACTTTCTCAACAATGGCTCATAATTTTGATTAAAACTGTATTGTTTAAACTTCTCAAAAATTATTTTGTTTAAAGAAATATTCAGTGTTATTCAGTTTCTGCAGCCCTTGAGACGATAGTTACAATTTACCCTCCATCAGAATGGCTTCACGTCTATACGGATGGCTCAGCCCAAAATGATTGTGCAGGCTCGGGCTACTGTTCTGCTTTGGGTAGTAGAGCCTTTCGTATAGGTAAGATGAGGAATAATTTTGATGGCGAAGTTGCCGCTATCAGTGAGGCAGCTATCGTCTTAATATCAATGAATGTACAGTGTAAAGTGGTCTTTTTATCCGACTCCACTTCAGCCATTCAGGCTCTCTGCTCGCAAGGAAACCAACATGAGGACGATCTGGTCACTGAATGCCAAGACAGACTGTATAAACTGCAAGAATTGACAGAAGTTCATTTGCAATGGGTCCCGGGCCACTGCGACCTTGACGGAAATGAGAAAGCCAACGCTTTAGCCAAGGAAGGGTGCTCAATGGAGCAGCCAGTTGTACCAATGACATACTCAAACATCAGTAGCGTCATAACATCTCGAATCAAAGGAGCAATTGTAGACTCTCGGAAGGTAGCAGCAGCTGGTAAAAGATGGGAAATGCTTGCTTGAAACCCCATCCCCAACAACCTGCCCCAGGAGCTGGCAGTAGCCACCTTTAGGATGACTACAGGGCATGATTATTTGCAAAAACACCTGCATAGAATCAGTGTGGTTGATAGCCCAATTTGTCCCCTCTACTTGCAAGAGGAAGGCACTGCTGACCATTTGGCCTCCTGCACTGCCCTGCAGACTGTAATAGTTGAAGATTCTATGGAAGGAAGGTCATGGCTATACTGGGAGGCAAGGCGTCGAATGGCAGACCAGCCAAGGATGGGCGTTGGCTGAAGAAGAAGAATAAGTTGTAATAAAGGCATGAACATATGCTAGGTTGAAGGGAACTCATTACATTCCTTACAATATGTGCTTCATAGAAGTATTACAAATAGAAAGGTATAATAGCATTTTGTTTTTTGATCGGCCATTTTTGAAAATGCAGATAGTCTTTTTTTCCAAATTAATGTTTAATGTAAGATGAGTAGAGTAATGTATTTCCGACATAGCTTCAGTAGTAGCTTTCTGTCTTCACACAGAGTTTTTAAATAATTAGTCATTCAAAACAATATTCCAAACACTTTTTGCAGACGTAATGATGCTGTAAAACTTGACAACAATGGAAACAGGTCAAGGTAAGTCATGTGATCTGAACTAGTTTCCAGACGTAAATAAAACATAGCCTACCTCACTCCTCTCCTTTATCAGAAGGGTGACTACCAGTTTTGTTTCCCACATGCCTCTTAATCCATACAAACATGATGAAAGGGTAATGTAATGTTTTGGCAAAATAAAAAGTGCTACTGGCAATCTAATGGCCTACACCAGAACAGTGTAAAAATGGCTTCAGCATTCAATATGAAAAGCAGATTCCACAAAACATCAATTACTGACATCCAATCTTTGAGAGATGGTATTTATTTGGCTGCAGAGGAAATATGTAACAATGAGGGAGTCTTTACTAGAGTACAACGTAATTCGTTAAGATCGTGTGAAGCTTGCGGGTGTACAAATGGTGGACATTTTGAAAAATACCTGTGAAGCAGATGAATCATTTGATTTGTTGTTTATTCTTCTGCTACCCATGTTAAAGGTACCATTTAGTAGAGTATGTAAGGCCTTAATGATGTGCTTACATGTCAAAGGGATGGTTTGGTTCATTACACTACAGCAGCATCAATTGCAAAACGTATTTGAGTTTAATGTTGAAAGAGCTGATAAAAATATCCGTAGATTGTGACTTTAGGTTACAAAATGCATCGCTAGAATATTCAGATACAATTATAAAGAGGTGGCAAACATGAAATGTTTGCTAATTTTATGCTCATGACTCACACCACTGAATGCAAAAGTGAAACCTGTTTACATGGCATCCTCTAACTGTTTTGAAAGTGAAGGTGACACCCCACTCTCATGGGTCAGCAACCCTTGCAACGTTACCAGCATGTCTGTTTTATGTTCTCAAAAAATCTATGATATCTCAGCAGGAAAAGGTCATAGAAAGAAATAGAAGTTACAAAATGTGTTCCAAATAATGAGATCCGTAACTGGTATAAATTAATGAGCTAACTTCCTTTCCACCTGATATAAAATATATTCCTCACAAATTTTCTGCAAATTACCTCTAAAGTTCACTTTAGTCACAACCCTGAACTATCCTTTACTTGGATAAATTCTAATTGGTTTTAATATAGCAAAATCATCTTGAGCAATCTGGTTTAGAATACTGCGCATCTGAGATATTTGCATGACCAATAAAATGACCTAGCCTGTTGCTCTTCATTTTGAGGCAGTATTTTATATCACAACATTGTAAATGCCAGAGTGATTGTAGTGTAAATTAGCATTATTGTATGACAATGATTTGAGATGTTTGTTAATTATAAGCATTGTTAGGAAATACGTTTACACGGACTCACTGAAACTGACAATAGGAGCGGGTAACAATGAAACGAGGGGGTGAGTTGTTTATTAATTAGAAGAGACAAGCAAATGACATCAGAGTAGCGTGCCTTTCTTTAGAAATGGAGGGATTATCTTCCCTAGAGCATATGTGTTCGTAATTTTGATTGGATATAAAAATAGACGCTAATGTTGGCACGCTTTATTAACCAATAGCAGCTCAATTATAATCTTTAGGCATATCGGGGTGAGGGAGTATAAATTCTAAAGCCAGAGACAAGTATCGCACAGTTTAATAGAATCATTCACGGGCTACACATCCCACAGTTCAACAATCATTCACAGGTTACACGTCACGCAATTTAACAGAATCATTCACGAAGTACACGTTATGCAATTCTACAGAATCTCTCACATCGTAAAGTTAGTTACAAAATGTGAAATACTCGAATTAATAATGCGCGGCAAATAAATGATTATAGTTACATTCAAAAATATAACAGTTTCAGTCGGGCGTGTATCAAGAGTAAATATGTGAAATTAATGAAGTATGACGTCAATAAAAGTGTAACAACAAATTCTTTTATCAGTGTTATCTTTAGTAACAACTCCTTTCCGTTTACACACCCTGTTCAAGAGATTTGCTTGACTGAGTAATAATAGTTAGCCGGAGGACAAAGAACTCAAAATTAAAAATAGTAAAACAATAATAGGCGCTCAGCAAATAAGATAACACAAAAGATACCATGACAAATTGGCTCCCAGAAGGTGGGGCGAAATAACCAAGAAGGGACATAATCACCAGAACGTGGATTGAATGGAGCAGTGCAATTAACTACAAGATGCAGATCCCAGAAACAACCACCAGAACGACCAACGACACAGATGAGAGGACATCGTAACTACGAGAATAGAAGGCAACAGGGGAATTCGACTACAGGACACCAAGACAGCGAGACGATGTAGATCCATCGTAGTATGACGCAGAGGCGACATATACATCTAGGAGAGAGGGGCAGGAAGCTGGACATCAAAGCAACATCATCAGATAGCATCATAAAGGTTAGAAAATTGTAAATTTTTTGTGTATCCTAAAAGGAAACAAAAAAAAAATTGTGAGAAATTAAATGTTGTTGAGAAGTGGTAAGATTATGAAAACAATGTCTACTAATAATACTGAAGAAATAATTATGGAAGGGGATAATGTAACAGTTAGCTGTAATTCAATGCAGGTTACAGAAAATAACTCAAACAATGTAGGATTTGAGGGAGGAAATATTAGTGAAGAAAGTGAGAAAAGAATAGCAGGAAATGTTAATTTTGATGCTGGTATGTTGATGGAAATGCTGAGAAATATTGGAGAAACATTAAATAAGAATAATAGGGAATTGAGAGAAGATATGGAAAAGAATAATAGGGAATTGAGGGAAGATATTTGTAAGAGTATTAAAAATCAAATCAGGGAAGGTATGGAAAAGAGAAATAGGAGAATAATAGAAGAATTTGAAAAGAAATTTATGAAGCTAGATAGTAGTATGCCAAGAATGAGAAATGAAAATCAGGAAATAATAGCAAATGAGATAGGAAAAGTTTCAAAGAAAATGTCAGATATGAGCAGGGAAATATCTAACCAAAAAAATGAGGTTAATAATAAAATTGAACATGTTGACGTAAAATGTACAGAGTTAGGTAGCCGAATGAATAGCATTTCAAGTGAGCTCAGAGAGATGATGGAGGCTACGAATGCAGATTTAAATCAGGTGCAAGTTCATTTCAGAGGAGAGATATCTGAAATACAGAAGGAGTCGGAAACACAAAGAAATAAATTGTCCGAAGAAGTTAAAGTTTTGTCTATAAATAATCAAAAACTAACTTCTGAAATTAACAAGCACCAAGCTGTTCAAAATGAGAACAATAAAAAAATTGGAACAGACAATACAAAGTCTGCAAGGTACTGTAAATAGGTTAGAATTGAATTCAAGGTCAATATATATGATGTTAATGTATCTGATGTACAGAATAATGATAGAGGTAGTTCCTCAGGTATGACTAATAATGTGAGTGACGCGGCAGCTTCATCTATAGTCCACGCTGAAACTCAGAGTGCCCAAGTAAGGTTAAAGAATTTAAATATGGGAATAAGGGATATACAAAACTATAATTATATCTTAAGTGATTTGCCACTTCCGAAATTTAATGAAAACTCCAATCCAGTACAGTTTATTGCAGACTTGTCAGAGAATTTTAAAATTAAAAAGATACCGGAAGAATTCAAAATGATAGTTGTTAAAAGATGTGTTGTTCAGAAAACTTTAGATTGATTACAAATGGTATCAGGGGGTGAAATTTCATATGAATCCTTTAAGAGGCTATTCATGAACAGATTTTGGAAGGTTATGATACAGCTACGAGTAATGCTTAGCCATAGACAATTTGATCCAGGAAAGGGAATAGCAATGACCGCTAAAAAAAAAAAAAAAATAGATGAAAAGCAAATCCAGGATAAGTAAAGCTGAACTGCAGAACAAAGTATTGGAATGTAAGAGGGTTAACTATGTATATATGTCATAAGAAAGGAGAAATAAATTCAGGGCAAAAATAAATGTTTAAAGGGGTAAAGATAATTAAAGCAAAACACTTATGTAGCACACAGATAATATGAAATTATGTGTAGAATTAAGAGATGTAAATATATTTGTGTAGAGGATGAATATTTTGGTAAATGTGTTCAATAATTACAAGATGAACCAAGTTAAAAATCTTGAGTGTATAAATTTCTATGTCAATAATCTAAGAAAGTATAACCATTTTGTAACAGTGACCTAAATAGTTCAGGGTACAGTATTTGCTATAAAAATTGTAATGTCAGATGTATGTATATAAACATATTAGACCCGAGCCAGTGAATAGTGGCGAGAAAAAGGGCAAGATGTATAACGTGTGTAAAATGCATGTGCAGTGTTACGTGCAAGTGATAAATACCGTGTGTTACAAGATTCAGGAGACTAAAAACCCAATTATAAAATTTCCAAAAAAAATTGTAAATATTTATATTTATGTTTCTAGTGGGGCATATATGAGGCAGTATTTTATATCACAACATTGTAAATGCCAGAGTGATTGTAGTGTAAATTAGCATTATTGTATGACAATGATTTGAGATGTTTGTTAATTATAAGCATTGTTAGGAAATAAGTTTACACGGCCTCACTGAAACTGACAATAGGAGCGGGTAACAATGAAACGAGGGGGTGAGTTGTTTATTAATTAGAAGAGACAAGCAAATGACATCAGAGTAGCGTGCCTTTCTTTAGAAATGGAGGGATTATCTTCCCTAGAGCATATGTGTTCGTAATTTTGATTGGATATAAAAATAGGCGCTAATGTTGGTGCGCTTTATTAACCAATAGCAGCTCGATTATAATCCTTAGGCATATCGGAGTGAGGAAGCATAAATTCTAAAGCCAGAATCAAGTATTGCACAGTTTAATAGAATCATTCACGGGTTACATGTTGCACAGTTCAACAGAATCATTCACGGGTTACACGTCACGCAGTTTAACAGAATCATTCACGAAGTACACGTTATGCAATTCTATAGAATCTCTCGCATCATAAAGTTAGTTACAAAATGTGAAATACTCGAATTAATAATGCGCAGCAAATAAGTGATTATAGTTACATTCAAAAATATAACAGTTTCAGTCGGGCATGTATCAAGAGTAAATATGTGAAATTAATGAAGTATGACGGCAATAAAAGTGAAAAAACAAATTCTTTTATCAGTGTTATCTTTTAGTAACAACTCCTTTCCGTTTACACACCCTGTTCAAGAGATTTGCTCGACTGAGTAATAATAGCTAGCCGGAGGACAAAGAACTCAAAATTAAAAATAGTAAAACAATAACAGGCGCTCAGCAAATAAGATAACACGAAAGTTACCGCAACAATTTCCATTGAATTTGTACATTTAGAAACCAAATTTTCCTGGTTTTCCACATGGTAACAATCCTAATAAAAACTTTGTCTTATAATATAAACAATTGTACTTGGTTTTCTCTACAGCCAAGCCCAAATTGCTTAATTTGAAATGCAAACATTTATCCTGAATAGAGTAATGCATAAACGGATCACTTTTAATGCACTATATACCTGTAAATTGTAATACACAGAGAAACTTGTGTGAGTATTCTAAATGAAGTACTTTCTATATACTTTTAGTAAAAATTTTAAATTAAAAAAGGAGTGCTAAGCCAGCAGTGGAGGAGGTAGGACGTATAGTATGAGAGTTAGAAATTGTAAAGTAAGAATGTGCTAAGTAACTATGGGTGAGGAGTTGGGCATATATGGGCAAGAACTGGACTTTTTGGAACAAGTGTTGTGCTACTAGTAGTACATACTAGTTATTAATATTTTTAAGCATTACAGATTTTGTGTAACTCACAAGACAGCCAGATAAGGAAGTGAGTGATTTTGGCATATTATTGCAAGTGACCTTGTGTATGTACTTCATCAGTTGTTATAAGTATGTTACCAACCTGTGATATGATACATTTTTGCATTTACATTTTAGTAATTCTACTTCATGTTTGGAAGTAGAATATACACATGCTCACATTCTAACCTCAAACTCTTGGTAACTAAACTGTCAACATGCCTAAGAAAACTAAACAGGTAAATGCTGATTTATTGAATGTTGTGCATGCACTAATTTCTTAGACTGTATCTAATTTACCAACAACTGTGGCTAAACCTCACTTTGAACCAGGTACTTTATATAATATTAATGTTACTGTAGCATATTTTCTTAACACTTTGATCTTGTTGCTTACTAGAGCTAATGCATGGTGTGATACACAAAATTTTTAACATTTAATCTTAAAGGATCTGCTGCCTCATGATTTTAAACTTTTATTCATAGTGTGATACATAAACAAACTGGAAGTGGTACAGAATGAAGTGAAAGGATAACTTTTAAAAGTAAATTGAAGATCAAACTTCCTTGGATAAAAATGTAATTTGAAAAAAATGTAAAAAAGTCCTGGCAGAATTACAATGGAAAAAAACCAGAAAAAAAACCCACACAGAAACATAATTAAAACTTAAACAATAAAGATGTGGTCTATACAAAATCAGATAAGGGCAGCAAGCTTGTAATAATGAAGAAAGAAAGAAAAAAAAAAGATTATATAAACAACATTAATGATTACATAGAAGTTAAATCCAACCCCCTAAACAAATCAAACATTGCAGTAAATGAAATCATAAACAGCAGCACCATAATCCCAAAATCAGATCACATAAAACTTAAATCAAACAATCTAGTTATCCCAAGTCCTATATAGACTTCCTAAAATTCATAAAGCAGGTAGCAAAATGCACTTAATCATAAATATAAACTCTCCCTTATACAAACTAGCAAAATGGTTTTCAAAGAAATTCAAAAGTTTCTGAAAATATAATAGCCTGGGCCTGAAATTTGTATAAAACATAACACACATGCAACTACCTCACACTAATATTTTATATCTTTCAATGTCAACTTGCTCTTCCTCAGTATACGATGCCACAAATTAATGCAGTTCCTCATATGTTGGTTGGAATCCATTGAAATGAAGTAAGGAGAAATCAAAGAATACATCAAGCTCACAAACTTAATCATCAACCAAATTGAATTCACTTTCTAATGGAAAATATACAAGCAAAATTCTGGCCTAATGATGGGAAGCCCCTTATTACCTTTTCTGGTTGACCTTTTTATGAGTATTTTTGAAATTCAGATCACCACTTCTTTCCCCTACATTTTCATGACATGGTTCCAATATGTTGATGATATCCTCGTAATAGTAAATGAAAAACTAGTGGAAGATGCTCTGAAGCTTTTAAATTTACATATTCCAGAAATTAAATTTACAATGGAAAAAGAAACTAATGGAACACATCCCTTCATAGACCTAAGAATTATTAAAAACAACAATAAGCTTGATTTTAGAATACATAGGAAAGATACACATACAGAGAACCACATAAAAGCAAACAGTTTCAACTCTATTAACCCAAGCATGCCATCATAAACAGGCTACTATATAGATTACTCAACATCCCATTAAATGAAACAACACAAGAAAGAGTTAAAGCAAATAGAAACAACGGTAGAGAACAACAGCTTCAACAAGTCACTGACACCTAAAAAATTACATAAATTAAAAAAGAAGAAACAAATTACAGACATAACCAGTTTAACAGTAGAAAAAGAAAAGAAAATGTTCTAAAAATTCACCTACCACCCAAATTCATAAGAAAATTCCAAAAGTTCCTCCATGGTCATAACATAGTGCTAGCCCCACAAAATAGACACAGTATAAAAAAACTTAATTAAATCAAACAAATCTGGTGTAATACCTTCTTTAAAGAAACCAGGAATTTACAAAATCAGTTGTGGAGATAGCAAAAAAATATACATAAGAAAAACTAAAAGGAACATCGAAACCTGCCTTGTGGAACACCTTAGGCACACAAAGTATAAACACACAGAAAACCATTTTTAGAACTCCAGCCACAATATTAAAAACAGCGTCCATCTTTTGAAACAAGTGCAAAGACCAATAGAATTGAAGCTTGAGAGAATATTTTCTTGAAAAAAACATTAGTTCAATGTTAATCTATTTTGAAATTCCCATTGAAGCCAACCAACTCCATAGAGTCATCAGAGGTCCTTCAGAGGGAATCAGAGGAGAGCCTCAAGATTCCAAAGGGAACACAACTAATCATTCTGGCAGTTGAAGGATAATACAGACATCATCTGTGAAACATATGTATTTTGTGTAAGTAAAAGTTAGTGATGTGTTAATTATGACTCAATGTTACTTTCAAAAGTTTTATTCACAGGTTTCCCTCCCATACTTGGACAAACTTTAAACATCATTTGTCTTCTACTTTTCTGATTGCTCATCAAGAGGACTTACTTGAGATTTGTTTTTAAGATGTGTACAAGGAATCAATGAAAATGTTTTTCATTATAATAATGAGGGCAGATAGATAAGTACTGACTTTTTAATGAAAATAACGATTTTATAATTACAACAGAGGTAACGAGTCCAATAGAATACATTGATATGCAATATCAGAATGATCTGATATATACAATACACAAACAAAACAATATACCAGATGAAATGAGAGCCATAGCAATAGCTACGGAAAATGAAAGATACCCAGAAAAAGAATGGCTCCGAATATATACAGATGGATCCCTCATCAATAAAAAAAAATGCCGGTGCAGGAGTATACCGTAAACATTTTGCGCAGTATCTAGCATTAGATGAAACGTCAAACCACTATAATGGAGAATTGACAGCTATAAAAGCAGCATTACAGAACATTTTATATACACCATACATAAAACAAAAAATAGTCATCTTATCAGACTCAAAATCAGCCATAGATGTGATAGTAAATTACAATAATAAAACAACAAGAAATATTAAAGAAATAAGAAGCCTAATTAAAGCAGTTGAAACCAGAAATCATGTCACTCTACAATGGATCCCAGCTCATGTCAGACTTTTGGGCAATGAACATGTGGATCAATTAGCAAAGAAAGGTGCAATACAACAAATAAAACCTGTAGGACAAATAGAAATAAATAAACAATTAAATAACACTAAACAACATTTCAAAAGACAGCAGAGACTTGATGAAGAAGATAAATTAAAAGATAAACATTATAAGAATACTAAAGATAGAGTTGATATACAAAAAATGCCAAGGAAGACTGCAGTGCCCTTATTTAGGATGGCAACTGGCCACGATTGCCTTGCAGAATATCTCTACAAGATACCTACACCCATGTGCACTCTCTGTGAAGAAGATGTCATCCTGAACAAACAACATCTCGCCAAATGCAAATACCTTAAAAGCGATAACTTACAGACTTTATATTGGAAAGCCAGAGGGAAAATGATCCAAATCAATTAATCCCCAGTGCCATTGGTGAACAACAACAATTTTTTCCAAAAAATCCATTTTATTTCTCAACATAGTCTCCTTTCAGTTCAATACATGTTGTGCAACGTTTCTACAGGTTTTTTAACCCTCCCAAAAAACATGATTTTTCGAAGTCTGCAAAATATGAGGTTGTTTCTGCCATGATGTGTACACTGGATGTAAATTTCTACCCGAGCCAATTTTTCAGGTTTGTGAAGAGGAAGAAATCACTCAGAGCCAAATGTGGAGAATATGGTGGGTGAGGTAGCAGTTCGTAGCCCAATTCCACAAATTTTGCAATGGCAATGGCTGGCTTGTGTGCGGGTGCATTATCCTGGTGAAAGAGAACCTTTTTCTTCACCAAATGAGGTTGTTTCTTTACAATTCCTTGTGGAACTGATCCAGCATTGCGGCATAATATGAACCTGTGTTTGTTTTACCCTTTTCCAGGTAGTGGATGTGTATCACCCCTTGTGAATCCCAAAAGACAGCTGCCATGATTTTTCCTGCCAACAGAATGGTTTTCGCTTTCTTTGGAGCAAGTTCACCAAAGGAAATCCATTGCTTTGATTTTTGTTTGGTTTCAGGTTGATAGTAATGGATCCAAGTTTCATCAACTGTAATATAACATCGCAAAACTAATTTGGGTTGCGCTGGAACATGTTCAAACATCCCTGTGAAATGGTTACACGATTCTGCTTGTTCTCAACTGTGAGCATTCATGGCACCCATCTTGCTGGCAGCTTTCTCATATCCAAAAATTCGTGCAGAATATTATACACCCATTCACTCAAGATGTTTACGTTCTTGGCTATCTCACACATTTTCGCTTGGCAGTCTTCCAACACAATATCGTGAACTTTGTTCACCATTTGTTCTGCTGTGACCTCAACCAGCACTACTATGGTGCTTCCTGCATCACTTCAGCACACCGCAACATGATCTCTACCACCATTGCTAAGCCTCATCTAAAGGGTCATCTCACTTAACCGACCAGGCACTCTGTCCCCTGCATCCATGCAGGAAGGCCACCACAGATGACTCCACAACCATCACCTCTGACACCACATCGTCAACCAGGAAATCCAGGGCTGTAACACCATCAAGGATCTCCATGCAGACCCCTGTCAATGAAGCTGACAGTCCTGTGGACTGCCTTCATAGACATATCATTCCAAACTCATCACATCACTACAGACAGCACACAACAGCACCTAGACTACAAGCCCTCCAAGCCCTGGAAGAACACTATCACCAGCTAGCCTTCATACAGAAGACTTCTGGTCAACCAGATACTCACAGCACATGCCGGAAGCCCCCAAACAACTCGCAAGCTATGCTAAGATGTGCACATCTAGAATATCTCAGACAATATCTTTGAACTAAAAAGACCACCTTACCTTTCATCCTTATAGTCACCTTTGAACTCCTAGACTGCAGTGATTACTGTAGCCTAGAACCTTACCTTTCACCCGCTTCTGCCCATTGGGCGGCAGCTCAGTGTCTTTCATTGGACTAACCCAAATGCTATAGGGGATCGCTCTAACTTTTGTGCATATTCGCTTTCTTTATCCTTTTTCCTATCCGGTGGAGGAGTATTTAGTGAGTATAGGCATGTACTGGCAAGTATCATGCTTTCAGCTCCAAAAGGGGCTGGACCAATACATAACTATATTTTCTCCTTTACACAAAAAACACTACTATTTCCCAAACCACAGAAAAACCAGTCATATTTGTAAAGTATAGGAAAATAATTAGCCTCCTCAATGTATGAGTAAATTACAGAAGATATTACTAAAGTGCATTACCACATTCATAATCAGAAACAATTTCCCCTTAGTGAGCAATTGGATTCAGAGCACAACATTTGACAACATTACAACTCTTCCAAATGACAGAATCCATAACCAAAGGATTCAAAACAAAACAATCTACTGGTACCATTTTCTTAGATATAAAACAGGCCTTTGATCATTTGTGGCATGCTGGCCTACTCAGAGAACTCATGTCTTAGGATTTGCAGATCCTCCGATAGTCACGCTCATAAAATAATACTTAATGAACAGATCATTCTGCACTACAGTCGACAGTGAAATATCATGACAAGGTCCAATTAGGGCAGGGGTCCAAGGTAGCCTACCAGAACCCATTCTTTTTAACATATACATAAAAAGACACATGAGAAACCACAGGAGTAGACAGGTATTTATATGCTGATGAGACAGCTTTAGTCACACAACTGACCATATCAAGAATTATTCATACTAGGATACAAAGTGCATTAAACAATCTAGAGCCATGAGTCATGAAGTGGCAAATAAAAGTAAACACTAGGAAAACTCAAGCGATAGTATTCGCCAAGTGATTAATCACTGCCACAATAACTGGCTGAAGACTGGGCTTCAGTCAATAGCATTTAGACAAAAGCCAATAGAATGGGAGAGCACAGTCACCTACTTAGGTGTAATAATGAACCAGGGCCTTAAATGGAAACATCACATCAACATCATGAGAGCCAAAGCGAATGGTTGGAAGTAAAAGTCATATGACTGTTAAATTTCTTTCTTTTTTATGGATGCTTATTTGTATTTGGCCCTTTTAATGATTCTGTATGCTCCAGCTCAATGTCAGTGGGAAAACGAAAGATGTTTGAAGTAGTTGTTA
The DNA here is from genome assembly GCA_030765065.1 of Deroplatys truncata. Taxonomy (NCBI): domain Eukaryota; kingdom Metazoa; phylum Arthropoda; class Insecta; order Mantodea; family Mantidae; genus Deroplatys; species Deroplatys truncata. The sequence continues at coordinate 176,761,688 of CM060987.1, read as the reverse complement.
ACACTATAGAGAAACTCAAAACTGTTTACGACTCCTCAACATCACTCAAAACGACATCAGAGATCCTGTAAGTCTTCTCCCAGATGCAAGGAAAGTAAGACGACATCTGAGAGAAAAAGAATTCCAGCTTTGGAGTGAATTACCACACAAAGGAAGAAGAGTTAAAATGTTCAGTGATTATACAGCTGCTAATAAATGGATCCGAGATCATCGCAGACTTTCTTGCTCTGAATGGAGAGATGCCATCAAAATGACTGCTGGAGTTATTGCTGTACGCTCCTTACCAGGGAGGTCCCAGAACAATACCCTTTGTTGCCGTTGTGGCAGAGAGCACAAAGCCCTTGCACACATTCTGAGTGCTTGCCCATACGGAGAAGTGCTGCGAAACAGCAGACATCACAAAATAAGCATGATTGCAGCAGGTATGAAGGAAAAAGGTTTTCAGGTCCACAAGGAGGTATATGGATTATCCAACAGTAATAGCAGCAGGCGCATAGACATCATCGCCTACAAGACATCATCTGACAGAAGGGGTTAATCATTGTTCCTACTGTGCGCTTTGAATCCCACTGCCAACAGCCCGAAGAAGTAGAAGCAGAAACAAAGGCCATTTTTGAACCCACTATCTCCTATTACAAGGATAAATACAATTTATTACTGGCGTAACAGTTCTAGACACGTGAAAATCTTAATGACAGCTAGGAAGTGAGTTACCTACCAGATCAGGAGGTGACCGGTCGTCTGCATGTTGCAGGAGTGCGTGGGACAGTCATTGTCAAATATCCGCACACCGTTATGCACTGCATTGCGCTGATAAACTTAGTTATACACCGTATATTAAAATCTACGCTTAGTATAAAAAACAACTGTCAATCATTGCCTCCAATTCTTCCACACCTAACAACTCTTCCTCTTCTAAGGAATCACTCACATTATTGCCGTCATCACTGCTGTCACTACTTTCTGCACCATTATCCTGGATGAGAATTATTTCTATTTGATTTTCTGCAATTCCGTATTCTTCGAAATAATGATTCTTAATTTATTCAACATGTCGACATACATCTTCCCATTCTGGCCTTCCAATTTCAGCAAATTGCTGGCGTTATAACTGCTCCACATATTTTAATTTAAAAGTGATATTTCTGCATGCCACCCATTTTTGATATCGGCCCAGATTAATTCGATTGGATTTAGTTCTGGGCGATACAATGGCAGTCTAAGTACATTATGGTGATGTTGTATTACTATCTGGTCAAGTATGTATGACTTCTGAAGCTCTTTGTTGCCTTTAATTAAGTTATATAGCTTTGTTTTACTCATGCTTTCATCTAAAGCTATATTATGTCTACGTAATCAAGCTATCATTTCTTCTTTCAAGGAATTTTAGGTAGGTGGTTTGTCAATTTGAGTGTTGACGCATTGTGAAGCATTTTCGATAACCAGAACAGACCCAGCAGGCATATTAGGTATCAACATGGCATTGATTCACTTCATGTAATTTTCTGTATTCATTTCTTGATGAAAATCTCCTGTGGTTTGTTGCGACTTGTAAAAGAAGGGCATTTGGAACGAAGCCAATCTTTCCAACAGCATGAACGATAACAAGTATTTGCCCTTTGGCAACAGGTGCCTGCAAACCTAATTCGCTATCGTCACTCCAACTTTTAGATGCTGTATGACTGCTGTGTATGTATGACTCATCTTCATACACTATAGTATTTTTCTGAAATTTGTAGCACCACCTTGAAAATTGATGCTGATATAAGTACACACTGATATAAGTACATATAAAATTATAGTCATTTGGAAAGGTAGAATCAAACTGAAAAATTAAATGCCATAGCCGGGATTTGAACCACGGATCTTAGGCTTTCCGTGCCGTTGCTCTAACCAACTAAGCTATCATGGCAACATTTACTTTTTATTTTTATTTTTTTATTTTATTATTATTTTTTTTATTTTATTTATATATTTTGCTTTTCTGTTAGAACTCTTCTATTTGAATTCGGTTTCTTCCACTTGAACAGTAAAACTTTAATAATTTTTCTGAGATTTGTAGCACCACCTTGAAAGTTTCTGCTGTCTTTCAGCTGGATGAGCAATCTGCTTATTGTTAGCACAGTTTTTTCTTCCACACAGGAATTGTGAATCGTGCGCCGAATGACGCATTCGAAATCTTCTATTTCTGTAATACGTTTAGGGACCTTATGTTTCTTCCCAGGTGTGTCAAATGGCATTCTTTCATCCATATGTTTTTTTTCTTATCTTTGAGAACTCTGGAAACGGAACTCGGTGAAACACCAGTTGCTTTGACTACTCTTTCTTTCACTCTCTTAAGGCTTTTGTGGAACTCGGATGAACATATAATTTCTTCCTTCATCTATGCTCCTTGCTTCATGAAGTCGATGACATTTGCAATTATTTCCCTACTTTGACTATGTAACACCTTACCACTTAACTTTGAAAACATAGGAGCCATGGTTATAAATATAACAAATATAAAATAAGTACTATTTAGATACTGCTGCTCTCTTTAAAATTACAACCAGATGCAGACACTTTCTATGCAGACTGTATGTGTTATGCACTGTGAGTAAGCAAAGGTATCATATCGCTTTCGTTGATTAAGCTAAACATAAACCATTCCTAAGCTCGGCAGCTGGGGTAACAATCAAGGTCACGATTCCAGAAGTTTTGCGCGAGTAATAAATAAAATCTCAGTCATAGGATTGATGATAGGAGCTAGAGGGACAATACCCAAAAATCTACACAAGTTTTGGGTAGCTTATGGCCTAGATAAACACCTACTTTATCAAATAGCAATCATGGCTATTAGAGGCTCAATTCTCATCCTCAGAAATCATTTGTATTCAATATAATAATAAAACACTACTTTACAAATCATTGAAATTATTATATATTTATATATGTATTTATTTTAACTGCATAATAGGATTATTTAATGCTACTTCTCTGTTCCGATTTAAATTAATTTATATTTCTCTTTTAAGTTGATTTTCATTATTTTGATATGTTAACTATAAATCGTCATTGTTGTCAATTTAAATTTGTTAATTGTATAGGTATACTTTGTCTATATGACAGCCCTTAATTGAGGGAAGTGTTAATAAAAAATAATAAACAAATGAACTTTAAACAACAGAAGGGATGGCATTATTACCTGAGTGATTATTCTGGAGGCTGTTTGCTGAACCAATGGGCGAGAGTTGTGAGGTATGTACTTGAGAATAGGAGCCACTAGAGCTCCTTGGCATCAGTTGGGCAGGGGAAGATGGGAGGCAGCTGCCTGAGTATTGCTGTTGTATTGGCTGTGGAATCTGGAGTTGTTGCTGGTAACCTGCGCCACATCATAAAGACATGCATGAAGTAGCCATCTATCTTTGAATAACATTTAAAGTAAGGTGTTGTCATTATTAAATACAAATCTCACCAGTACCTGCAGTAGGATGATATGTGGCCATGGTGGCGTACTGAGGATGATGATGGTACCTCGGGCCATCTAATTGTGGGGGTAGCTGCTGTAAAAATTGCTCTTGAGGTGTCCAGGTACCTGTTATAAAAAAATCTGTGTTACACTCACATGACTTTCTCTACTCTTGTACAAACTATTTTTACAAACTCTTATTCTCCATCTATTTCATATTAATCGAGATAAACATTTGCAGAAATGATCTTTTACATGCAAAGAGAATTGCATTTCACACATAGCGACCAGTTCTAAAAATATTTGACTATCGCTTAAGGCGTACTATGTTCCCCTTGTTTTGTATTTGCAAAGGCAATATAGAAATACAGTAGCCTTTAAGCATATACATATCTCTTAATAGCTGGTTGCTATGTGCAGCACCATTAATACTCTTTGCATATCCAAGACAAAAAATGAATAAGGAATTCCCATTTGAGAAAATAAGTATTGAAAAATTTAAGGGAATAACAAGCAATATCTCGAAAATGGTTCACTCAACGAAAAAAATGTATATGACATAAATTGTGTATTTTAACATGATCTACATTTTTTGTGTAGTAAAAGTTATGCAAAAGTCGTTCACAATGAAGAATACTTTTGGAGACATTCCCAAAAAATTCGAGATATACATTTTATTTGTCATGAAAATATCTTAAACATATGATATTTTAATCAAAATCATGAGAGAGACATTTTTAAGAAAATTAAAATTTTCGAAAAATGCTCCATGTAAAGGGTAATCTGGGGTGGGGGGATTTTCTTGAAAACCTTCGTGTCGCATCCCTGGAAGATACTGAACCTAAATACCAAGTTTGGTGTTTATCCAACTGTTTGTTTCTGAGTTATGCTGTTCACAGACACACATGCGGACATGTTTCCAAAAAGGCTTTTTTTGTATTCAGGGGGCCTCAAAACATATATTTCCGGTGAAATCTTGGTATCGAATTTTTGGGTGGAATACAATACTTCCCCTACTTACTATATAGTAGAGAAAGTAAAAACATACATTTCTTCAATATGTACTCTTGGGGAAATAGCATATAACCTCTATTGTTTATTTTGATAAAGAATGGAAGTTCTATGCAAAAGTAAATGACAGTGTAGCAAATTCTATTTCAGTTATGCAATAAGTGAACAATCTATGATAGAGACACTTTGAATATAGATCAATAGCAGCTTTTTATTCCATAAAAATTCATCATTTTAATTTTGTCACTTTTGGTGCGCAAAAGGTTTTTTTTCTTAGTGTTGCCAACTATGTTATCCAATAAATTGCTGGTGGAAATTAAAATGAGGACTGGATATTCATAACTGTCAATGTCATTTTTGCTTTCTCTATTATCTACAGCAGATTGAGAAAGTATTGTATATTAAGATTTCACCAGAAATACATGTTTTGAGGTCCTCAGAATGAAAGAGTATAATTTTTAGCTGATGTCTGCATACATAACTAAACAATGAAGGGTGAAGTGAATACCATATTTGATGTTTAAGTTCAGAAGGTATCTTCTAAGGATGCGATGTGAAGATAATTAAGATTCCTCCACAAACTATTCTTTGGAAATTACTTTTTTTTAAAATGGTTTTGACAATTTTTATTAAGGTATAATATGTTTGATATACTGATGTGAGGAATAAAATGTATATCTTGAATTTTAATTGCTATGAAACCATATATGATAAACAAACCCTCACTTCAGAAAAAGTGTAAGGATTTTAAAACATACAATTTGTGTTAAAGCACAAATGTACCTTTAGCTGCTTATGCAAAATTTCCTGTTGTTGGTTGGAATTTCCAATATTTCAAGTTTACACTTTTGAAATGTCAGTCTATTGTTTTTTTGTAGTTTCTTTTTTTCTCTCTCTCTCTTCAAAGAGTGCTCTAGGTGTAAAATATAAAGAACCATGCAAAGAGTATTCTAAATATAAAGTCTAGCATATATAACCTTTGGTTAATGTTCTAGTGTCACGTATATTTCTATGCAGCTACAACAAAATGTATATTGAAACCATTCTGACTATAAAACACTCTACAAACTTTACTAGATGTTCCCATGTTTCACTACAAGCTTGAATATGCCAGATGTAGTTTCCAGCTAAACGTCTGGACATAAACTGAGCACAGAAATTATATAATGTTTCAGCGAAAATACTTGCCATGCCAGCACTTACACAAACCATCGTCATCATCATTATACACAATAAACTTCCCACTTATATTAAGTTAGCAGAGAGCACCTCAGGACAGATTAGCACCTCTAAATAGTTATTGAAAACATACCTCATTGATAAATACTTATACAAATTAAATGAGTTGTAATTATATTTGTTTTGTTACAGTTTGTAAATACTTGTATCAATTTGTGAATAATTAGCTTTAGTGTACTATTTTAAATGCAGTGTAAAGGAGTTTGTTCATGATCTTATTTGAATATTAGTTCTCTAAATTGTTTGTAATAGACAATATGTGAGTGAATTTTTTACATATGTATTATTTAATCATTATTTTCTTGTATTTTCTTCATTATAGATGCTGACCAGGCTTAAAATTTATAATATTCAAGTCTACAGGCAATAAAGTTGTTGTTGTTATTATTATTATTATTATTATTATTATTATTATTATTATTATTATTATTATTATTATTATTATTATTATTCCTATTTTCCTTAAAACATAAATTCTAGCAGCAAGTACCACATTTTCAAAATACTTGCGGCACAATTTTTACTACACAAAATTAACCTCTAAAGCTTATTTGTCAATGAGCAATACAGTATACCAGGTACTACAGGGTGAGCCAAAAAACTACAAACCGACTGCACAGTGTTCTTCCTATCCGCATCCTTGGCGCTCGCTGCCATCTGCCACTATCATAGAAAGACGTGGATGAAACCATACATTTTTAAAACTACTTTTAAAGGCTTTACTTACCAACTTTATGAAAGGAAATGCTGAAACTGGCCACCGTCGTTGTCCATACATTTTTGGCACCTCTTTAGGAAACTATCCATCACTCGCCGTAGTTCACGTTGAGAAATGCTGGCAATTTCCTGGCGGATATTTTGTTTTAGTTCTTCCAGGGTGTGTGAGTTTGTCTTGTATACTTTGTTTAAGTTACCCCAGAGATAGAAATCGCAGGGGGTTAGATCGGGGGACCAAGGGGGCCACAAATCAGTACTAATAATTCTGTCCTGAAACACTCTTTCAATTTTTCTCATCGAAATATTGGCCGTATAAGCTGTTGCAGAGTCTTGTTGAAGAAAGGCGAAATCACGCTCCCTGGCTGTTAATTCTCTTTAAAAAAAAAAAAAAAAAAAGCGGGGGCAAAATTGTATTCATATATGTACAGGTTTCAACTGTTGACTCGAAAAAAATTAGCGAATAATGGATAGTTTCCTAAATAGGTGTCAAAAATGTATGAACAACAACGGTGGCCAGTTTCAGCATCTCCTTTCATAAAGTTGGTAAGTAAAGCCTTTAAAAATGTTGTTTGGTTTCATCCGCGCCTTTCTATGATAGCAGCAGATGGCAACGAGTGCCGAGGACGCGGACAGGAAAAACACCGGGCAGACAGTTCGTAGTTTTTTGGCTCTCCCTGTATGTTTAACTCACCAACAGCATTAGGGTTTGGAGCACCTGCCGCAGGATGCGACACTGAGTTGGGGAACTGGTTCTGAAGTGGTGGGGTAAAGCCTCCTAGAGGATCCACCATGGTCTCTGGTTGTGGAAGAAGGGCCTCGGTGTCAGTTTCATCGATTGTTATCACCAATGGTGCCTGAAAACACAACAAAACTTTTGTTAGTGTAACCTTTTTACTTCACTTAGGGCATGAGTCATGCTAACAAATTGAAAAGTTATATTATCTACTAACAGAATCTGTATATCTGCTCACGCTGTTCCCTTAAATAATGTGGAGATTCCCCCCCCCTCTCTCTCTCTCTCTCTCGGTCATCAGCATGAGAGGGGAAAAAAGTATATTTTAGCCATTTGAGACTACACTATTTCCCCTGATAGAAAATGAAAAATCATAAGACTTTCTCCACCAGTGGCAAAACACACATATTTCTGTTATATAATACAGTATTCATGCATAAAGCTACTTTACCTGCCTTATGTTACAATATATTTTTGCTGCAACTAATTTTAAATTAACAAGTGCTTAGTTACATAAAACATGCAGAAAGCGCATTCAAATGTTTAGCTGTGGTAATGGGATGAGTTCTTTGGATGGAAAGAGAAAAGAGAATCATAAGCTTTCAAGCACGTTTATCACGTGACATACTTGGGAAAGCATAAACTTGTACATCGAATATTTTGAAAATGGTTAATGCTATTAGAAAAAAACAATTGAATACAAGTTGTGTATTTTGATGAGCTATACATTTTTCTTGTGGTAAGTCTTTCTCTATTGATTTCCCATTATACAAATTCCACCAAATTCAGTCAGTATGAAGAAGACTATTCTCAGAAAATTCAATCCTGATATACTTTTTATGAGTCATGCAAATATATAATACAGAATTTGGTTTTCCTTATAAAGGGTAGTTGGGATAGGGGAATTTTCATGAAAATATTTTCCACATTTGTGGAAGATGTTGAACCAAAATCTTACTTGACATTTTGTTTTTGAGCTCTCCCTCCCCCCTCCCTCTCCCTCCAGCAGTAATTTGAACATGTTTTGTCTTACTTCAGCAATGAAGCAATTAAATGCTATATCATATTACTTTCTGGATATTTTGTGTAAATACTTCTAGGGTTATTCTTTCTGCTGCTTCTGTAATTTTACCTGGCTCCTCCATTTCAGTTTCTTCTGAACTAATAATTGCCACCATCTAATCTTTATGCAGGTGATACATAAAAGAATAATGTTTTAGATCAAAGAAAGTAAAAGACTGCCAATATAACATTTAGGTTAACTCTGCAATGAATTGTGATAAATTGAAGTATGACAACTTGTATTGTGAACAGATAATGCAACTGCCATGAGAAATTAATCATCTAAAAGACATAATGAAAAGTAAAACCTAATCAAACTAAGTCAAATTGTTAAACATGTGCAAATACAAAGAGTAATTGCCATGTGATTAGACTTGAAACCAAAGTTGGTCACAATGGAGTGGTATAAAAATGATATTGCACCAGTACAATGATCTAAAGCTTTTAGTTCACATGCACTGTGTTAAAAGTTCTACTTTTATGCCATGCTGCCAACAAAGAATATTTGTAACTGAATGAAATATTTTAAAACTTTATTATTTTCTCTAAAACAGAACTGTTATTTTCAGGCTAAAGTAACGGGTATGATCTTTCAAGTTTATAAAAATGGACAGTTAACCACAAATTTTCTTGTACTGACTACTTGCAGGTTTTCATATTTTTCATTCATTGAACGGCTTTCAATAGCTTCGCATTTTTAAGAAGAACTGTTCACAGTTAAAATTCAAATTACATTTTATAATTATCATGGTTTGACCGTTTCCGGTATCACTCTGGGCTTTTCATTTGTCCAGAGATTGTTCAGTATTGAAAATACCCTTTTTATTCATGCATTTATAGCAGGGAGACATAAAGCAAACTCCATAACACTTCCTGAACTTGTAAACCCTATATTTATCTCTTCAAATTTTGAGAATATTTCCACCCATCTCATATGCATTGGTATCTGATCTGAATTCTACTCTTTAAGTTTAGAAACAGTGACATACTCTCTGATATTTGAAATTTGATTAAGAATGTACAGTTTGGGTAGCTCTGAAGGAAGCATTCATATAAAAATCAAAATAAATAAATATTGTTGATACAACTAATTTTGTTGATAACTAAGTAAAACACTTTATTTAATATAGGTTCAGCTGCACTGATACCAGCAGTACATAATATTTTTATTGTTGCTTCTACTGATCAGTGATCGAAAGCATTAACTCCTCTTCAATAAAACTAATTTGTGTAACTTTTGTACAACAGTAATAATAATAACAATAATAATAATACCCATTTTATGATTCTACTTTTTTTTGTATTAATTTAATTAGAAATTTCTGCTGATTCGTTTGTTTATTGTCATTTTGAACTCATTGTATTACCGCTCTTAAATATGATGAGGTACTTATAAAACTATATTATGTAGAAAGCACTGTTCATGAGCAGCCTTATTCTTGTAGGTAACTAAATTATGATATCAGTAAAGTATACGCTAAAAAGACATTTTTGGGTGAGAATATAAAAATGCCATTTTTACCTAAACTCAGAGTGTAAACCATGCAGTTTTTAAAAATATAACTTATATGTATACAAGCCACTGGAATCTATGTTTCAAAGCCATTTAAGGAACTTTAATTTTTCTCAGATTAGAAAAAAAAGACACATTTGTCTACATTCCAGATTAAGATTGCAGATTTAAAAGCATCCTAGAAACTTCATTTATATACCAGTTTAAAGCTTAAATAAATCTTAACACATATTTTAGTTTGTCATACAGTGAAATGTGTACAGTTTAAGAAGGACAATTTATTGGTTTTATTTTCTCAAGTTTAAGAAATAAATAAGCCAATGTTGTGATATTTTTTTAAATAATATAGATGCAAAGAAACAACCCCAAGTAAGACACTCCAAAATTTAATTTAAGATAATGTTCTATAGTGTTTTCATAATTAGGCTTTCTGTAATTTTTTTAAGTTTTATGCTATCCCTGAATTTGTTTAATCTAATTGCATATGTAAATTTAAAAAAATGAGAAAGATAATTTAAAAACGTAAATTTTCTACTGGAGTGTATATCTTAAGAGGACCATGGGTGAATAATAATTTGTGATATTTGATGTATAGGTTGTAAAAACTTTGCAGCGCCATGAAGCTTGGAAGTATCCTTCATTACGTAACATTTAAATGCCACAGTAATTTTTCTGTACTTTCGTTTTCACTACATTTACTCACATTAAAATGCTAAAGGATTATACAGTTTTCATGTTAGGACACTAAAGTTTCCTGAAAAAAACAGCCCTATTTTGGATGAAGTTAAATACTTTCAGAGTTAGAAAAAATTGTTAAACTATACGTATGTCGAAGATATGAGTATCATACACTTACTTTTTCTTTTTTTCTTTCTTTCTTTTCAGTCCTGCAGTTTATATTTATGGGAGAAGATACACTGACCAAATTTAAATTATTCAGAAGGTATTAAAAGTAATACCAATGGAATTTGAGAGAATTAACGCCAATAAAAATAATAATACTAATAATAACAATAGCTTATTGTACACAAAATACTAAGCCTCCAGCTTAAAAATTGCAATTTCACCCAGGTGCTCTTTGAAGGTTAATGTGTGTGTATTTGGGATTTTTGGTTATCTGAAATATGCGTTTAAATATATCATTTTGGTTTTAGAATATATTTTAAATTTTATTTACATCAATAACATTGAACTTCATCAAAATTAATAAATAAAAATGAAACAGCATTATATTTTAAATGAATTGAAAGCAAACTATATTATTTAAGCTTGTCTCATTTCTTACACCAAGAGTAGATGTCCTTTTGAGTAATTAATTTACTCATTTAAAACAGTATCTACATAATTAAGAAAAGCAATGTTTGTATATAACCGCTCAAATAATAATTTCTGATAAGCCAAATGTATTGAGGAGAAAATATTGATCACAGTCATTCTTGAATGCTACGCCATTGTGTTCCCCACGTTTATCTGTGAGACGGAAGTGTAAACAACAAAATGAGATACATATGTAAAAGTACCAGCAACTCAGTACATGATCTAATTAATGACATACCTTTACCTCTTCCTTTCCGCAATCCTCAACGCCGCGACCCTTACTGCGGCCACGCCTCCGATCTCTGTCGTCTTTCACGTAGTTAACATACACGATAAGGTGCTGCAAAACACGATGGTACATAAACAGAATGTGAACACAGCAACAAATAAACAGACAGAAAACACCAATAAAAAACACAACACACAACAATCCGCCGGGCTTAGCACAGGAGACACAAACGCTTTAGAAGTTCATCAGGCTATCTTTAAATACCAGGGTGGATCGAAAAGTAACGCACAATTATCTTTTTACAAAAAAAAAGTTTAATAGTTAAAACAACAAACAAAATCACAAATGAACTTACTTACACCTTTACCTACTTTTCAACATAGTCACCAAGTTTCTCAATACATTTCTCCCATCGTGATACCAGTTTCAATATGCCCTGTTCGTAGAAGTAAGTTTCCTTGGAGTATAGCCACCTGCGGACTGCTGATTTCACTTCCGCATCTGTCGCGCAAAGCGTTGGCCGGCCAGAAATTTCTTCATGGGACAAAACAGATGAAAGTCCGACGGTGCAAGGTCCGGACTGTATGGTGGATGCTGGAGCACCTCCCAACCTCCATCTAACGAGGCATTTGATTAAAATGTCATGTGTTTAAAATGCTTGTATGATAATAGAATACATATCTTTAATTTTCTGGGAATAACCTGTGAAGAACTCTTCATTCCTAAGAAATTTTGTACAATTTTGCATAACTGGTAAACTATAAGAGATAAAAAAAAAAGGTTACTGTTACGTCGTGTCGTGTAGAGGCCACCACTGGCAGGGATAGCATTGCCAGGATTGTTTGTTCCTCAGTATGGGTGGTCTTTGCTGGCCCTTGAGAAACGGAGGAGGGCGACTGTGAGGGTGGAATTGAGAGTCTGTTTTGTTTTTAGACGTCTGGCAGCCAAGATGTGACAAAGGAACGGCTCACATATTGCCTCTCCCTATTTCATTTGATTCCCATGTTTCTTCCCCTATCCTTTGGCCATTTGTTTCATATACCTATTTCTTAGAAGTCCTTTCTCTTTCTTTTCTTGAGAATCTTTCTGAAAAAGGTGAAATAATATAAGAGGAAATATTTCTTGAAAATCTACACCTTGTTTCTTCCGAAGTTTTTAGATTTATATATCATATTTGGTACTTATATTTTTCCATGTCTTCCCTTTTCTTTTGCAGCAGCCCCAAAACGTATATTACAAATGGTGGAATTATGATAATATAATACTTCCTCTACCCTACTGGAAGACAACATTACAGTATATATTAAGCTTATATGCAACCTACATCCGCCAAAGGCATGCACATATGATCTTATTTGTGAGTAGCCGGCCCTCGTAACCGTGGTCGCTCGCGTGTATAGCTCCGGCGCTCCACCAAGCTGAGGGTCGCGGGTTCAAGTCCTGTCACGGGCATGGGTGTTTGTGTGTGTCTATGTGTTGTGTAATTGCGGTGATAAGCGGTAACGGGGAAAAAACAGTATAAACTGGGTAAAACAACGGAACTTAAAAAAAAAAATCTGATGTGTTACACTCACATGACTTTCTCTACTCTTGTACAAGCTATTTTTACAAACGCTTATTCTCCATATGCTTCATGTTAATCGAGATATCGAGATGTGAATCTTATTGGTAATGTTCATGTGGATGCAAGGGAAATATGGTAGGTTTTAAGCGCTAGTCAAATATTTTAACGCTGGTTGCTATGTGGCGCATTCTATTCTGTTTGCATATCCAGGGCATAAAAAATTGAATAACGAATTTGAGAAAAAGTATAAGTATTGGAATATTTAAGGAAATAACAAGCAATATCTCGAAAATGGTTCACTCAACTAAAAAAATGTGTATGACATAAATTGTGTATTTTAATGCGATCTACATTTTTTGTGCAGTAAAATTTTGTCTATCTCTTATGGTTTACCAGTTATGCGAAAGTCGTTCACAATAAAGAATACTTTTGGAGACATTCCCAGGAAATTCAAGATATACATTTTATTTGTCATAAAAATACCTTAAACATATGATATTTTAATCAAAATCGTTAGAGCCATTTTTGAGAAAATTAAAATTTTCGAAAAATCTTCCATGTAAAGGGTACTCTGGGGTGGGGGGATTTTCTTGAAAACCTTCGTGTCGCATCCTTGGCAGATACTGAACCTAAATACCAAGTTTGGTGTTTATCCGATTGTTCGTTTTTGAGTTATGCTGTTCACAGACACACACACACACAGACACACACACAGACACACACACACAGACACACACACACACACACACGGACACACACACGGACATGTTTCCAAAAATGCTTTTTTTGGATTCAGGAGGTCTCAAAACATGTATTTCCGGTGAAATCTCGGTATCGAATTTTTGGGTGGAATGCAATACTTCCCCTACTTACTATACGTAGTAGAGAAAGTAAAAAAAAATCTGATGTCTTACACTCGTATAACTTTCTCTACTCTTGTACAAACTATTTTTACAAACGTTTATTCTCTATATGCTTCATGTTAATCGAAATATCGAGATGTTAATTTTATTGGTAATTGCAAGGCGAATTGGTAGGCCTTAAGAGATAGTCAAATATTTTAACAGCTGGTTGCTATGTGGAGTATTCCATTCTCATTGCATTACCAGGACAAAAAAAAAAGAATAACGAATTCCCATTTGAGAAAAAGTATACACATTGGAAAATCTAAGGGAATAACAAGCAATATCTTGAAAATGGTTCACTCAACAACAAAAATGTATATGACATAAATTGTGTATTTTAACGCGATCTACATTTTTTGTGTAGTAAAATGTTGTCTATCTCTTATGGTTTACCAGTTATGCAAACGTCGTTCACAATGAAGAACACTCTTGGAGACATTCCCAGAAAATTCAAGATGTACATTTTATTTGTCATGAAAGTATCTTAAATATATGATATTTTAATCAAAATGGTTAGATCTATTTTTGAGAAAATTAAAATTTTCGAAAACTGTGCCATGTAAAGGGTAATCTGGGGTGGGGAGATTTTCTTGAAAACCTTTGTGTCGCATCTCTGGAAGATACTGAACCTAAATACCAAGTTTGGTGTTTATCCGACTGTTCGTTTCTGAGTTATCCTGTTCACAGACAGACAGACACACACACACGACACACACACACACACACACACACACACACAGACACAAACACGGTCATGTTTACAAAAGTATTTTTTTTGGATTCAGGGGGCCTCAAAACATATATTTCCGGTGAAATCTCGGTATCGAATTTTTGGGTGGAATACAATACTTCCCCTACTTACTATACGTAGTAGAGAAAGTAAAAACACATTGCTTTCACATAATGGACGCTGTCATATTTAGAAGTAGTACAAACGTTTAGAACAAACAGTCCTCTAAAAATGAGCTGAAATCTACCCTTCTACTCCAAAGAGTGTAGGAGTTAGGTTTTTACTTTCTCTACTACGTATAGTAAGTAGGGGAAGTATTGTATTCCACCCAAAATTTCGATACCGAGATCTCACCGGAAATACATGTTTTGAGATTCACTGAATCCAAAAAAAGCATTTTTGGAAACATGTCCGTGTGTGTGTCTGTCTGTGTGTCTGTGTCTGTGAACAGCATAACTCAAAAACGAAGAGTCGGATAAACACCAAACTTGGTATTTAGGTTCAGTATCTTTCAGAGATGCGACACGAAGGTTTTCAAGAAAATCCCCCCACCCCAGACTACCCTTTACATGGAACATTTTTCGAAAATTTTAATTTTCTCAAAAACGGCTCTAACGATTTTGATTAAAATATCATATGTTTAAGATATTGTCATGGCAAATAAAATGTATATCTCGAATTTTCTGGGAATGTCTCCAAAAGTATTCTTCATTATGAACGACTTTTTCATAACTGGTAAACCATAAGAGATACACAAAGTTTTACTATACGATAAATGTAGATCGCGTTAAAATACACAATTTATGTCATATACATTTCTTTTGTTGAGTGAAGCGTTTGCGAGATATTGCTTGTTATTCCCTTAAATTTTCCAATACTTATACTTTTTCTCAAATTCGTTATTCATTTTTACTTTCTCTACTACGTATAGTAAGTAGGGGAAGTATTGCATTCCACCCAAAAATTCGATACCGAGATTTCACCGGAAATACATGTTTTGAGACCTCCTGAATCCAAAAAAAGCATTTTTGGAAACATGTCCGTGTGTGTGTCTGTGTGTGTGTCTGTGTGTCTGTGTGTGTGTGTGTGTCTGTGTGTGTGTGTGTGTCTGTGAACAGCATAACTCAAAAACGAACAGTCGGATAAGCACCAAACTTGGTATTTAGATTCAGTATCTTCCAGAGATGCGACACGAAGGTTTTCAAGAAAATCCCCCAACCCAGACTACCCTTTACATGGAAGATTTTTCGAAAATTTTAATTTTCTCAAAAATGGCTCTAACGATTTTGATGAAAATATCATATGTTTAAGATAATGTCATGAGAAATGAAATGTATATCTCGAATTTTCTGGGAATGTCTCCAAAAGTATTCTTCATTGTGAACGACTTTTGCATAACTGGTAAACCATAAGAGATAGACAAAATTTTACTACACAAAAAATGTAGATCGCGTTAAAATACACAACTTATGTCATATACATTTCTTTTGTTGAGTTAACCGTTTTCGAGATATTGCTTGTTATTCCCTTAAATTTTCCAATACTTATACTTTTTCTCACATTCGTTATTCATTTTTTTTATGTCCTGGACATGCAAAAAGAATGGAATGCGCCACATAGGAACCAGCGTTAAAATATTTGACTATCGCTTAAAGCTACCATATTTCCCTTGCATCTACAAGAAAATTACCAATAAGATTGACATCTCGATATCTCGATTAACATGAACCATATGGAGAATAAGCGTTTGTAAAATTAGATTGTACAAGAGTAGAGAAAGTCATGTGAGTGTAACACATCAGATTTTTACTTTCTCTACTACGTATAGTAAGTAGGGGAAGTATTGCATTCCACCCAAAAATTCGATACCGAGACTTCACCGGAAATACATGTTTTGAGACCTCCTGAATCCAAAAAAAGCATTTTTGGAACCATGTCCGTGTGTGTGTCTGTGTGTGTGTGTGTGTGTGTGTGTGTGTCTGTGAACAGCATAACTCAAAAACGAAGAGTCGGATAAACACCAAACTTGGTATTTAGGTTCAGTATCTTCCAGAGATGCGACACGAAGGTTTTCAAGAAACTCCCCCCACCCCAGACTACCCTTTACATGGAACATTTTTCGAAAATTTTAATTTTCTCAAAAATGGCTCTAACGATTTTGATTAAAATATCATACGTTTAAGATAATGTCATGAGAAATGAAATGTATATCTCGAATTTTCTGGGAATGTCTCCAAAAGTATTCTTCATTGTGAACGACTTTTGCATAACTGGTAAACCATAAGAGATAGACAAAATTTTACTACACAAAAAATGTAGATCTCGTTAAAATACACAATTTATGTCATATACATTTCTTTTGTTCAGTGAACCGTTTTCGAGATATTGCTTGTTATTCCCTTAAATTTTCCAATACTTATACTTTTTCTCTAATTCGTTATTCATTTTTTTATGTCCTGGACTTGCAAAGAGAATGGAATGCGCCGCATAGCAACCAGCGTTAAAATATTTGACCATCGCTTAAAAGCTACCATATTCCCCTTGCATCTACAAGAAAATTAGCAATAAGATTGACATCTCGATATCTCGATTAACATAAAGCATATGGAGAATAGGCGTTTGTAAAAATAGATTGTACAAGAGTAGAGAAAGTCATGTGAGTGTAACACATCAGATTTTTTTATGTTCTGGACATGCAAAGAGAATGGAATGCGCCACATAGCAACCAGCGTTAAAATTTTTGACTATCGCTTAAAACCTACCATAATCCCCTTGCATCTACAAGAAAATTATCAATAAGATTGACATCTCGATATCTCCATTAACATGAAGCACATGGAGAATAAGCGTTTGTAAAAATAGTTTGTACAAGAGTAGAGAAAGTCATGTGAGTGTAACACATCAGATTTTTTTCTGCAATGGTGCAGAATTCAGAATAGAAAATGGCAAATACTGTATCATTTTTAAAATACCTTTAAAATATAGTAATTATGACTACAATGATGAAATACATATGACATTAAAGAGAAAATTTTAATTTATAAGAATACACAATAGCTGGATTTTTTTTTCCAAATTTCGCCAATTAGTCTCACCATAAATTTTAGCCAGCAAACTGGTTTTCTAATTTTTACTTTCTCTACTACGTGTAGTAAGTAGGGGAAGTATTGTATTCCACCCAAAAATTCGATACCGAGATTTCACCGGAAATATATGTTTTGAGGCCCCCTGAATCCAAAAAAAAGCATTTTTGGAAACATGTCCGTGTGTGTGTCTCTGAACAGCATAACTCAGAAACGAACAGTCAGATAAACACCAAACTTGGTATTTAGATTCAGTATCTTCCAGAGATGCGACACGAAGGTTTTGAAGAAAATCCCCCCTGCCCAGATTACCCTTTACATGGAACATTTCTCGAAAATTTTAATTTTCTCAAAAATGGCTCTAACGATTTTGATTAAAATATCATATCTTTAAGATATTTCCATGACAAATGAAATGTATGTCTCGAATTTTCTGGGAATGTCTCCAAAAGTATTCTTCATTGTGAACGACTTTTGCATAACTGGTAAACCATAAGAGATAGACAAAATTTTACTACACAAAAAATGTAGATCGCGTTAAAATATACAATTTATGTCATAGACATTTTTTTTGTTGAGTGAACCATTTTGGAGATATTGTTTGTTATTCCCTTAAATTTACCAATACTTATACTTTTTACTCAAATTCGTTATTCATTTTTACTTTCTCTACTACGTATAGTAAGTAGGGGAAGTATTGTATTCCACCCAAAAATTAGATATCGAGATTTCACCGGAAATACATGTTTTGAGACTCCCTGAATCCAAAACAAGCATTTTTGGAAACATGTCCGTGTGTGCGTCTGTCTGTGTGTCTGTGAACAGCATAACTCAGAAACGAACAGTCGGATACACACCAAACTTGGTATCTAGGTTCAGTATCTTCCAGAGATGCGACACGAAAGTTTTCAAGAAAATCCCCCCACCCCAGACTACCCTTTACATGGAACATTTTTCGAAAATTTTAATTTTCTCAAAAATGGCTCTAACGATTTTGATTAAAATATCATATGTTTAAGATACTTTCATGACAAATAAAATGTATATCTTGAATTTTCTGGGAATGTCTCCAAAAGTATTCTTCATTGTGGACGACTTTTGCATAACTGGTAAACCATGAGAGACAAATTTTTTCTACACAAAAAATGTAGATCTCGTTAAAATACACAATTTATGTCATATACATTTTTTTTGTTGAGTGAACCATTTTCGAGACATTGCTTGTTATTCCCTTAAATTTTTCAGTACTTATTTTCTCAAATGGGAATTCGTTATTCATTTTTACTTTCTCTACTACGTATAGTAAGTAGGGGAAGTATTGCATTCCACCCAAAAATTCGATACCGAGATTTCACCGGAAATACATGTTTTGAGACCTCCTGAATCCAAAAAAAGCATTTTTGGAAACATGTCCGTGTGTGTGTCTGTGTGTGTGTCTGTGTGTGTGTCTGTGTGTGTGTCTGTGAACAGCATAACTCAAAAACGAACAGTCGGATAAGCACCAAACTTGGTATTTAGGTTCAGTATCTTCCAGAGATGCTACACGAAGGTTTTCAAGAAAATCCCCCTACCCCAGACTACCCTTTACATGGAACATTTTTCGAAAATGTTAATTTTCTAAAAAATGGCTCTAACGATTTTGATGAAAATATCATATGTTTAAGATAATGTCATGCGAAATGAAATGTATATCTCG
This sequence comes from Deroplatys truncata, assembly GCA_030765065.1. Classification (NCBI taxonomy): domain Eukaryota; kingdom Metazoa; phylum Arthropoda; class Insecta; order Mantodea; family Mantidae; genus Deroplatys; species Deroplatys truncata. The sequence goes on along the minus strand of CM060987.1, from coordinate 176,742,441 downwards.
AATTTTCTGGGAATGTCTCCAAAAGTATTCTTCATTGTGAACGACTTTTGCATAACTGGTAAACCATAAGAGATAGACAAAATTTTGCTACACAAAAAATGTAGATCGCGTTAAAATACACAACTTATGTCATATACATTTCTTTTGTTGAGTTAACCGTTTTCGAGATATTGCTTGTTATTTCCTTAAATTTTCCAATACTTATACTTTTTCTCAAATTCGTTATTCATTTTTTTATGTCCTGGACATGCAAAGAGAATGGAATGCGCCACATAGCAACCAGCGTTAAAATATTTGACTATCGCTTAAAAGCTACCATATTTCCCTTGCATCTACAAGAAAATTACCAATAAGATTGACATCTCGATATCTCGATTAACATGAAGCATATGGAGAATAAGCGTTTGTAAAATTAGATTGTACAAGAGTAGAGAAAGTCATGTGAGTGTAACACATCAGATTTTTACTTTCTCTACTACGTATAGTAAGTAGGGGAAGTATTGCATTCCACCCAAAAATTCGATACCGAGATTTCACCGGAAATACATGTTTTGAGACCTCCTGAATCCAAAAAAAGGATTTTTGGAAACATGTCCGTGTGTGTGTCTGTGTGTGTGTGTGTGTGTGTGTGTGTCTGTGTGTGTGTCTGTGAACAGCATAACTCAAAAACTAACAGTCGGATAAACACCAAACTTGGTATTTACGTTCAGTATCATCCAGAGATGCGACACGAAGGTTTTCAAGAAAATCCCCCCACCCCAGACTACCCTTTACATGGAACATTTTTCGAACATTTTAATTTTCTCAAAAATGGCTCTAACGATTTTGATGAAAGTATCATATGTTTAAGATAATGTCATGAGAAATGAAATGTATATCTCAAAATTTCTGGGAATGTCTCCAAAAGTATTCTTCATTAAGAACGACTTTTGCATAACTGGTAAACCATAAGAGATAGACACAATTTTACTACACAAAAAAATGTAGATCGCGTTAAAATACACAACTTATATCATATACATTTTTTTTGTTGAGTGAACCGTTTTCGAGATATTGCTTGTTATTTCCTTAAATTTTCCAATACTTATACTTTTTCTCAATTTCGTTATTCATTTTTACTTTCTCTACTACGTATAGTAAGTAGGGGAAGTATTGCATTCCACCCAAAATTTCGATACCGAGATTTCACCGGAAATGATGTTTTGAGACTCACTGAATCCAAAAAAAGCATTTTTGGAAACATGTCCGTGTGTGTGTCTGTGTGTCTGTGTGTCTGTGTGTCTGTCTGTGTGTCTGTCTGTGTGTCTGTGAACAGCATAACTCAAAAACGAAGAGTCGGATAAACACCAAACTTGGTATTTAGGTTCAGTATCTTTCAGAGATGCGACACGAAGGTTTTCAAGAAAATCCCCCCACCCCAGACTACCCTTTACATGGAACATTTTTCGAAAATTTTAATTTTCTCAAAAACGGCTCTAACGATTTTGATTAAAATATCATATGTTTAAGATATTGTCATGACAAATAAAATGTATATCTCGAATGTTCTGGGAATGTCTCCAAAAGTATTCTTTGTTATGAACGACTTTTTCATAACTGGTAAACCATAAGAGATAGACAAAATTTTACTACACGAAAAATGTAGATCGCGTTAAAATACACAATTTATGTCATATACATTTCTTTTGTTGAGTGAACCGTTTGCGAGATATTGCTTGCTATTCCCTTAAATTTTCCAATACTTATACTTTTTCTCAAATTCGTTATTCATTTTTTTTATGTCCTGGACATGCAAAGAGAATGGAATGCGCCACATAGCAACCAGCGTTAAAATATTTGACTATCGCTTAAAACCTACCATATTCCCCTGGCATCTACAAAAAAATTATCAATAAGATTGACATCTGATATCTCCATTAACATGAAGCATATGGAGAATAAGCGTTTGTAAAAATAGTTTGTACAAGAGTAGAGAAAGTCATGTGAGTGTAACACATCAGATTTTTTTATGTCCTGGACATGCAAAGAGAATGGAATGCGCCACATAGCAACCAGCGATAAAATATTTGACTATAGCTTAAAAGCTACCATATTCCCCTTGCATCTACAAGAAAATTATCAATAAGATTGACATCTCGATATCTCGATTAATATGAAGCATATGGAGAATAGGCGTTTGTAAAAATAGATTGTACAAGAGTAGAGAAAGTCATGTGAGTGTAACACATCAGATTTTTTTATCTTGGATATGCAAAGAGTATTAATCTGTGGCAAAGGGAATGGTGTTGCACCTAGCAACCAGCTATTAAGATATATGTCGATGTTTAAAGGCTACTGTATTTCTGTATTGCCCTTGCAAATATAAAACAAAGAGAACTTAGTAGGCGTTAAGTCATAGTCAAATATTCTTAGAACTAGTCACCATGTTTAAAATGTAATTTGCTTTACATGTCAAAAGATCGTTTCTGCAAATGTTTATCTCGATTAATATGAAATAGATGGAGAATAAGAATTTGTAAAAATAGTTTATATAAGAGTAGAGAAAGTCATGTGAGTGTAACACATCAGATTTTTTTTATGTTCTGGACATGCAAAGAGAATGGAATGCCTCACATAGCAACCAGCGCTTAAAACCTACCATATTCCCCTTGCATCTACAAGAAAATTACCAATAAGATTGACATCTCGATATCTCGATTAACATGAAGCATATGGAGAATAAGCATTTGTAAAAATAGTTTGTACAAGAGTAGAGAAAGTCATGTGAGTGTAACACATCAGATTTTTTTGAAAATTACACCGATTTTTCAAGTTTTATGAATTTTGTGTTTACATTACTTTACATGCACTTAAGAGACAATTTCTTATAATACCTGAAAGTGATGTAAAAATGAGTCTAATATAAGAGATGTTAAAGTCAGAAATTAATAAATATTTTACTCAACTTTATCATTAACGCCTCACTTATTATAAGTTCAAAAATAGAGTTTTGTAAGTTTAAATCATGTTGGTGATATTGTCAGGGACTATATAAAAAACCTCGTGTGTTACATTCATATAACTTTCTCTATCCTCTGTCGTTTGTTTATGGGTATACGAGCTACTCATACGTAAGCTTATTTTTCTATCTAGTTAATTTTAAACCTTTGCAGAAATAGCTACATACACATTTCGTTATAGATACAAAGGGAACAGCGACAGTCAAATGTTTAACAACTGGACGCTGTATGCTGCCTTAAAATTCCATACTGTTTCCATGACATCGCGAGAGACAACTGGAAATGAACAGATCTTTAAAAGAATGACAAAGTATTGAACAATTGGAACCATTAATAACGGATATCTCGAAAATGGCTGCGACAAAAAAGATAATGAAATAAATTGAATGTTTTTTTATTATTATTATTATTATTATTATTATTATTATTTTTTTTTTTTTTTTGTATAGTAGGTACGTTTATGTCTATCGCTTAACGTTTACGAGTTATACAAATAATACAAAATTCCTTGCGAATGAAGAGGACTTCACAGACTATTCCCATAAAATTCAAGATATGCATTTTGTCATGCAAATATCTTTAATATATGCTATTTTAATCAAAATCTTTAGTGCATTTTTCACAAAATAAAAAAATAAGGGTATTTGGGGGTTGGGTGATTTTCTTGAAAACGTTCGTGTCCATCTTTGGAAGATACTGAACTTGAATACCAAGTTTGGAATTCCTCGGACTTTTCGTTTTTGAGTTATGTTGTTCATAAGGCGAGTCCACACTGTTCAACATATCAACAGTTAACATTCGACAATTAACAAAATGTTTCATTCAACATGTTATAAGTGTGAACCTTTAACATTCCATCCACACCAGTTGACTTGTTGGGACAATAAAATCTCTCAACTAAAAGCAAAATGGACTCCAGTGATGAGGATTTGACCATTGCTATTTGTATCTGTGCTTGATATGTAATAAAAAGAAAAGTAGAAGGTGATGAGGCTCTATCTGGTTAATCGGCACAGGAGTGAAAATATTTTTAATGAGTTTAAAATTCGGAGCAGGTTTGACTTCAATTTCTTGAGAACAGTTAAAGTGACTTCAACTTAGGTCTGAGCAAGGTTTCTAACCTATAATTCATAAAAAGGACACATATTTGAGAGCAGCCATTCCAGACTTGAGCCTTTTTTTTTTCTTTTTTTTTTTGGCAATTCTCTAACAAAGTGAAGCTATCTTTCTTTTAGATATTGGCTCTGGAACAAGAATAAATTGCACACATCTTGGTAATAATTATCCATCCTTTTTATTACAAAGTTCCATAATGACAGACTCAACAAAGATTTTATTAATGAAAGTGTCTTTTCTTTCGTCCATTCCATAACTTCACATGAAGCAAACCAAATCAATGATACGAGCACAGAATGAGTCAACATCGAACTACCGAACACAATATCTTGAAGGAATCAGAAGTACGTTGTTGCTATGGTTACAGTCTGGAAACTTCTGAAGTTCATCCAATCACATACACAGAGAGCAAATTGACTTAAGTTAAAAGCTGAAAACATCCAACATGTTAAAAGTGTCAAGCACAACTCTTTCAGTTAACATGCTAAGTCAATTGTGCCATCGAAATTTGGCCAACATGCAAACTGATAACATGTTGCACTTGACAAGTTTTGTTAAATGTTAACCAGTGTGGACAGGGCTATAGACACACACATATACATACGCACCTTTTTCTAAAAATGTTTTTTATTCAAGGAGCCTCAAAACAATATTTCCGATGAAATCTCGGTATAGAATTTTTGGTTGGAATGCAATACCTTCTATAACTACTATATAATTTTGTAAACATCATAAAAAAGTGGGAAAATCGATGCAGTTTTGAAAACAAGAATACTAAACTAACGAAATGAAAAAGAACTGTTTCTGCATATTACATACAAGACTTTTTTCTATGTTGAGTTGGTTGCTATATTGTTTTTACAGTAAAAATGAATACTTTCTGAATGACTATTTATTTTATTAAACTTTCATTTGAATCGTTTATAGAAATGCAATGACTTTATTTTGTTTCTGAACACGTACATCGCCTGCTCAGGAGAAATTTAGAATAAGTACAAAGACAGTTTGTACTACTGATTCGGACCGCAAATTAATTAGAAGACCAGGAATACTGCCCCAAAACATCATCAACGATATCGGATCCCACAACCCTCGGTTCAGAGTCAGTTCCTGGACCAGAAAGCAGAAAGTATCATGTGAAATTCGTGTGTTGAACTGAGGGCCATGAGTTTCCCGCTGGCGCCAAATTTACCGGTCGGTCGACAGAGATTTGTCCTTGACAGGACCGCCAGCTGTCTACTCCGACAAGGTTATGTAGCCACCGTAACCACTCGTTTACAGGGGACGGAAAGCCTACCGTTTTACTTCTACTGTCCATTCCAAACCAGAGTGCCTCTTTGTATTGTCCGCGCGAAAGTAGATCGCAATTCCCGCCCCTAATGGCTGCTTGTTCCCCTCTCATGTGCTTGTTGAACATTGTTTTAGCCTATAAAAAGGCGCCCTGCGAGAGATTCATAGTTCAAAATGCAACCGGAGTTAACAATCAATTTTATAAGTATGCTGAAACGAAAGTTTTACTTACGTTAATCACAATCCTCGGGCAAAAGTGCAACACTCAAATCCGAATCTTCCGAAGATGACTCAGTTGCCATATTGGTATCAGAACTATTCTCCAAGTTAATGGCAAGCTTATCCACATCACTGGCGCACACAAAACAACTTCCCACATTTGATTCTCCTCTTCTATTATGTTCTATTATGTCTGTTTATATTCCCTGCGCGCTTTGGTTACACTTGTCACCGAAACGCCTGTAAAATTAGATATTAGTTTCGTAATATGCACTAATGCATGTGTCGGGTATTTTTCTAATAGTGAGTTAAATATTTTAATGTTTGTTTTTCGTCACTTTTTAACTGTTTCCTGCTTTTGTGTTTGTCGCGGTATTGTTCGTGTTATCTTTTTTTATTTGGCGCCTGTTATTGTTTTAACTACTTTGAATTTTGGGTTCTTTGTCCTCTGACTAGCTATTATTACTCAGTCGAGCAAATATCTCTTGAACAGGGTGTGTAAACGGAAAGGAGTTGTTACTAAAAGATAACACTGACAAAAGAATTTGTTTTTACACTTTTATTGCCGTCACACTTAATTAATTTCACAGATTTAATCTTGATACACGCCTGATTGAAACTGATATACTTTCAAATGTAACTACAATCACTTATTTTCCGCGCACTATTAATTCGCGTATTTCACATTTTGTAACTAACTTTACGACGCGAGAGATTCTGTAGAATTGCGTAATGTGTACTTCAGGAATGCTTCCGTGTAACTCGCGAGAGAGATTTCTTAGAACTGCGCGATGTTTGCCTTGTGAATGATTCTGTAGAACTGCGCGATACTTGCATTTGGCTCGAGAATTTATACTCCCTCGCCCCGATATGCCTAAACATTATAATAGAGCTGCTGTTGGTTAATAAATCGCCAACATTAACGTCTATTTCGTCAGCCAATAAAAATTACAAAAACATATGCTCTAGGGAAGATATTCCCTCCATTTCTAAAGAAAGGCACGCTACTCTGACGTCATTTGTTTGTCTCATTTAATTCATAAATAACTCACCCCCTCGCTTTATTGTTACCCGCTTCTATTGTCAGTTTCAGTGAGGCCGTGTAAACGTATTTCCTAACAATGCTTATAATTAACAAACATCTCAAATCATTGTCATACAATAATGTTAATTTACACTACAACCACTCTGGCATTCACAGTGTTGTGATACAAAATACTGCTTCATGTTTGAACAGTTTATTCGCACTACACGCACCTTCCTCTGCCATGAGAATTCAAATACCAACTGATTAAATCACAAGATTTGACCTGAGCTGAGCATTCAGCATACATGTGCTAGCGTATTATGAATGACTGTTCGCTAATCATATTTCCTGTGTTACGCAAAGTGCTCTGTACTCAGGTAGCACCTCTGGGAATTCATTGCTGCATTTCTCGTATGTACAAGAGAATGGCAGCCATGCACACAGTTGGTAATTAACAAGCAAGATGTTCTCAGCGTTAGCGTAATAGTAGACAAAAATCATATTTTGTAGTCTCTTAACAGTATGTATATATCCATTACCTTTAGCAACGAGTTCTTTTGATAACCGCAATAAAATGGGAAATTCTATATCTTTCCTGAGCGTAATATTTCACGATACAATACATATATTAAGGAACTATTTACGTTGGCATAAGAAGGTGTTCTTGGATACGTGACAAGCAGAAACACGTGCTTTTGTTTACATGAGAGGGAACTCTAGTTTGGAATGGACAGTAGTTACTATTAGCCATCAGAGCCCACAATTCGAAACAGTGACCTTAACAGAGAAACATGTTTTGGAGCCTCCGAATAATAATAATAATAATAATAATAATAATAATAATATCGGCTTTTAAAATAAATACCGATAATTTTTTTTAAAATAACAAAACATTATTTTCCAAATAGTTTATTATCATCCATTAGTTACACCTTACACTACTTCTCCATATAATCACCGCCGTTATTCAGGCACTTGTCGTAACGGGAAACCAGTTTTTGTATGCCTTCGTCAAACAATGATGCCGCCTGTGATAAAAGCCAAATCTGCAATTCTTGTTTCAAATCATCGGCGTTGAAATGTTTTCCATCAAAGAATTTCTTCAGAGGAAGAAACAAATGAAACTCTGTTTATAACAATGCACATACAGCCAAACAAAACTCAAGATCTGATCGCATCATTTAGTTGTGAACGATTCGACCACCCTCCCTACAGTCTGGGTTTTGCACCAAGAAACTTTCATCCATTTCTCTCAATGACCACGCTCGGTTGTGCTGCTCTGCTATTTTATCGTCAAAGAGCGGTACATTCCGAACCTCGTTTTTCGACCCCTAGGAAGACACTCAAAACATGACAGCTGATATTTCTGGAGCATTCCTTCCTGGAGTCGACTAATTGGAACTTTCATCCGCTTTCCCTTTAAGTCAGCAATGCGCATGCGCTCTAGTATCACATCATATCTGGTAAATTTATGCTGTCTACATTGCCATATCCTGTCAAATGAATCCACCAAAATACGCTTTCTTAGCGGTACACTAAATTGATAGTTTTGGAGAGAGACAAACTGACGTTTCATGTCGTCCTCCGTGGTTACCATGCTAGCCTCTAGTTCCGAGGTCGCGGATTCAAACCCGGCGGAGGTCGATGGATTTTTTTCGGGCGTAAAAATCCTTAGCATGGCTTCCTTCGGAAGGGAAAGCCGGTGGTCCCGTGTCATGGATTTACGGCACGCAAAACAACTTCAAGCCTGATAAAGAGGCCTCTGAGCAGAATTACCGGTCTTTCACGCCCAATATAGAATGGGACGCTAAGGACCACAGTAGTTAAAGGGCGTCCATAAATAAAAGTTAAAAAAAACTGATGTTCCATGTTCAATATCGGGATGATATCCCTGGTCCAATGAAGCGTAAACATTCTTCGAGGACATGAAATTTACAAAGCGAAAAAAATATTGAGAACAATGAACTGTAAACTAAAAGGGAATTTTATTTTATAGGAATCCTAAGACTGGCAGTACTAGTTCTTTCTGTCACACATGGAATTCTTCCTGGTAGTACAACAAACACGTATTAAATCAAAGAACACCGCTTACTGCACTATACACACATTTCTAGTCTATATTTTACGCTTCGTAACATGAATATAAACAAAAGCTGTAGCACACGAACTAATGTGTTACATTCACATGCGTTTCTCTACGTCTATCGCTTATTAGTGGGTATGCAAATTATTCTTATCTCTATAATATGTATGAAAGCATTCATATGTATATTAGTTCCTCTGCAATTTGAAACTTATGACTTCAGCGGTTGGGAGACGATTTTAAGGAGCAAAAAATGTTTTTTTTTAAGTTCCATTTATACCCCGCCATGCCCGTACCCCCCAAAAAAATTCGGGGAAGGTTTTCCGCAAGTAGATCTAAACTTAACAGTACCCCATACAGTTACTGTGTACCTAATCCGTAGTACAGAGAGAACCAAAAGACTACGAACCGGCTGCGCGGTGTTTTTCCCGTCCGCGTCCTCGACGCTCGTTGCCGTCTGCCGCTATCATAGAAAGGCGCGGATGAAACCATACAACATTTTTAAAACCATCTTTAAAGGCTTTATTTGCCAAACAATTGAAAGTGTGTTTGAGGACAGAATTATTAGTAGAGATTTGTGCTCCCCCTCGGTCCCCTGATCTAGCCCCCTGCGATTTCTATCTCTGGGGTAACTTAAAACATTAAGCGTACAAGACAAACCCACACACCCTGGAAGAATTAAAACAAAATATCCGCCAGGAAATTGCCAGCATTTCTCAACGTGAACTACGGCGAGTGATGTAAAGAGGTGCCAAAAATGTATGGACAACGACGGTGGCCAGTTTCAGCATCTCCTTTCATAAAGTTGGTAAGTAAAGCCTTTAAAAATAGGAAAGGTAGAATCAGATGACTGAAAAATTCAATGCCATAGCCGGGATTTTTCAGTCATCTGATTCTACCTTTCCAACCTTGTCCAACACACGGCTTGTGTGAAAGAACAATTAATTCCATTAATTGACCTAATAGTGGTTGCAACTATAAAGCCCGGGACTTAAAGTACTTAATGAATGTAAGTCGCCATTGGGGCATGGCATCTCAATACAATTTGAGATCTCCTTGTGGTTTACCCAGGAAACAATGCGAATCAGCTGGAGAATTTACTGTCGTGTCGGCATGTTGCCATGGTAGCTCAGTGGTTAGAGCAACCGGACGGAGACCGGGAGATCCGTGGTTCAAACCCCGGCTATGGCATTGAATTTTTCACTCATCTGATTCTACCTTTCCAACCTTGTCCAACACACGGCTTGTGTGAAAGAACAATTAATTCCTTTAAAAGTAGTTTTAAAAATGTTGTATGGTTTCATCCGTGCCTTTCTATGACAGCGGCAGACGGCAACGAGCGCCGAGGACGCGGACAGGAAAAACACCGCGCAGCCGGTTCGTAGTTTTTTTGGCTCTCCCTGTATATAGACGTTACATGGATAAGAAAATTGCTTGGAGACATTACATAGACAAGAAAAACTCACCAGAATGAGGATATTCCAACTTACAGCACAAAACATTGAGACTACTTCGAAAACCGGAATTTATGGTCACCTTACCTATGTAAGGCGACGATATTAAGTTTCCCTTTTTCTTGTAAATGTGCTACTAGCAATAGACCTACTGTTATCCAACGACATTTTCCCATATTGGTTTGCTATGAATTTAAATAAATAAAATTGTCATAAGTTTCGGGGGCGGTTTGAACTCTAAAAACCTCCGTCTAAATACGGCCCTGTACCCCGCCTTTAACTACATTGGTCTTATCGGCAGCCTTTCCTTTGGAACTTATTGCCTGTTGGCAATGATGTTAACTGTGTAATGCTTGTCGTTTTTTTTTTAAGTCATTAGATCATACACACTCTCATTCATACTTCCAGACTCTGGGGAGCATAGGGATTAATCTTGGCTAGGGAAACATTCCCACTCCCCCGGGACCCCTCGCACAGCAGGCAGGTGCTCTACCGTCGGAGCTACGAGCCAGCCCCCAAAAATGCTGTAATCTTCTTAATATGTAGTTTTTCTTCAGTATGAACATCCAGGCATGTGATAATTTTGAACCAATTTCCGGACTGTCCCTGATTCACGCTAATTTTGTAAATACTCCCTGAGCATTTTGCAATTCCTTGACTTTCCAGGTCGCTGGGAACCCTGTTATTGTGTATAACTGAGAAACGATAAAAATCAAATATAAACTTCCTGCAATAAAAAGGTGTATCTAAATAAAAATTACAATTAATATCGGCTTATACAAAACATTCAGAAAATAAGTGATTCTCTCTCTCTCTAGAGCTCATGAGAGCCCTTTTTTCTCGCTTACTTTCTCTACCCCTTACCTATAATAATTAAGAGAAAAAATTGCATTCGGTCCAAAAATTCAATGTATGTAGATTTCACCGGAAACAGACGTTTTGAGATCCCTGGTTAGAGATCACTTTTAGGCCCATGCTTGCGCGCGCGAGCGTGAGAGAGATAGAGACGGAGGGAAAGAGAGATGGAGAGAAAGAACAACGAAAAGTCCAACAAATATTAAACTTCGCATGTAAGGGAGATTTTTGTGACATTCCCACCACTCTAAGCAGCTTTTTACATGAAATAAAAGGTTATTTTTATTAAAGTTTCGCAAGTTTGATATATCGCCATGTGAAATTAAATGCAGAGTCTTTAAATAGCTTATGAAGTCCTTTTCATTCCTACTGTATTTTATATAACTAGGAATCATACAATGCAGATTAAGCGTTGTTGTTTAGTTGATCTTTTTCAATGTTTGAAGCAGTATATTTTAAAAGTTCAGTGTCCGTTCTTCCTTTAACTTCCCCAAACAGTACCTACGTAATATTTAAGAACTGCTTATTAAACAGTTGACTGTCTCAATTCCATAATTATTAGCAATATACATTTTATTGTACTTATATAAGAGTTTACAGAAGATTAGCTGGAAGTAGGTGGAAAAATAAGCATTTTTATCAATAATTGTAGAATATATTAAAAATACATAGTATTGTGTAAAAAACTGCTTTATCGTTACACATTTTTACTTCCCCTAGCGCCTACTTATAGAAGTTAGAGGAAGTATTTCATTCCACCCAAAAATTCGATATCGAAATTTCACCGGAAATACATGTTTTGAAGTACCTGAATAAAATAACTGAACAATGTTAGCGCGCGAGTGTGTGTCTGTGAACAACTTAACTCAAAATAAAAATTCGGATGAATACCACACTTGGTATTTAGGTTCGGCATCTTCGAGGAACATGACACGAAGATTTTTAAGGAAATCCTCCCACCCCAAGCTTCCCTTACACAGAAACATTTTCATTATTTTTGATGTTCTCGAAAATGACCAGCATTTTTAAAGACCATATGTTATAATCTACATAATTCTACGATTAATAAAATGTATATGTTGAATTTCCTGCGAATAGCCTGTAAAGCTCTCTTCACTCTAAATGATTTTTTTTATAGTTGAGTAATTGATTAATCATAAGAGACAAAAAGTGTAGATCTCGTTAAAATACACAATTTATTTCAAATAATGTTTTTAGCATCAGCCATTTCCGAAAATTTATTTTTATTGGTTTAAATTTTCAACATAGTCATTTTATAAATGGCCCCGTAGCTCAGTCGGTAGAGCACCTGCGAAGGGTTCTGGGTTCAATTCCCGGCTGGGGGGTGGGAATTTTTCTCTAGCCAGATAATTCTCTATCCTCCCCAGAGCCTGGAAGTATGAATGAGAGTGTGAATGCGTGTGTGAATCTAATGATAAAAACCCTAAGTGCAAGAAACCCAACAAATACGAGTTAACATCATTGCCTTGGACAATAAGTTCCAAAGGAAAATGCCACCGATAAGATCAATGTAGTTGAAGGCGGAGTATAAACGGAACTTAAAAAAAGAAAGAAGTTGAGAAAGGGTTTTTGCTGCTACGTATGGAAAGTCAGTTTGAAGATGATGTATTGAAGGAGTTGTATTATATTTCAACTGTTGGAGAGCCGAACTTGTAGTAGTTGCAACCGCATGTATGGTACCCGCTTTCCGGTAGCCTTCGCCTTAAATGTACTTTCAGGTGGCCTTTGCCCCAAGTTTAAAAAATATTAACTTTGTAATTTAACTGTTTCTTTAATTATTATATTTATGTTTACCTCGGCTACGTCAGTATTTATTTTAGAGACATGGATATCTTGGCAGTGTTTGGTGCGACAAGAATGTAGGCATACACAGATTATAATTTTACTTCACTCCTTTTATTAATACTTGATACGATTTAAATAACACTTCACTGATATAGAGAGCTGTGAGAATCGTTTTATTAAATACTTGCACTTTTTAATACGTAAACTATTTTCGTCTCACTTGAATACGTATTAAATCTCTCGAGGATGTGTTCCGGTTAGGAACACTGTTTGCAGGCAACTGAATTGATTTCAACCGTCTAAACTTGTAAATTTCTGTATTTCAAGTCTCTGATTGGCTAATCCTACTCCAATAGAAAACCTTCATTTAACTAAAGCTTTTTCTGGTTGTTGATTGGCTATTTTAGAAACTGTCACTAAAATTTACATTATTGTTGCTCCAATAATGACTAAAAGTACTGTTAAACTTTCTTACTCATTAATGATTCAAGGTTACCTCATTGTTAGCAACTTTTAACTTATTATTCTCACAGCTACATTATTAAATTACGTAATATATTCACATAACATTATTACAAATGGATACAATAATATAAACATATACAATGACTGTAATATACACTTTTTATATATTGTTACATACACATATTGCTTTTGGGCGGGCTGTTATTGAATTTATATATTATATAATTTGACTGAAATAATTTAAGTGTTAAAATACTGCCTCAAGGTAGCCGCCATTCAGGTGTTTCTCGCGATGTCATGAAAACAACGTGAAATTTCAAAGCTAACACATAGCGACCACCTTTTAAAACATCGCTTCGGTCTCCTGTATCCTGTAAATAGTTGTAATTAAACTATTTCTGTAAATGTTTATCTCGATTAATATGAAATAGGTATAGAAAAATGATATTTTGTAGCAATGCTTTGTAGAAGGTATATAAAATTAATCGATAGGGGCTAGAGAAAGCCATGTGAATGTAACACATAAGATTTTTGGACTGTTTGACTTAAAGTCTGGGCGTGTTACATGAGATGATAATTTGAGTAAGTTATTGGCCACCCCTGACTATCGAACCGGCTGCCTAGTGAGCTTATTGTTTTCATCTGGACCCTGAATGTATCCGGCCATGTGGCTTAACCTCGCATGCCTAAAGAAAGAGAAAGAGAGATGTTGAAAAGAGAAACAGGTACTCACCCCTCTGAGACGGGAGTTGTGTTGTTTTGGCGAAGGCGGGAGAATTTCGACTCGTGCCATCCAATCAGTGTTGCCAACTTAGCTACTTTATGGCTAAATCTAGCATTTTTACAGTAGCGTTTAGCCATATGAAATCGTAAACGGCTTATAGCCTGAAATCTAGCCTATTTAACAAACGCCTTAGCCAAAATCTAGCCTAAATAGTATAATTTCATCTACACTTTAGCTATGCAAAAGGAATAAATGGTTAGGGTGAATCCCCAGGTGTATTATGTTCCTATGAAATATCCAGAAATATCTAACAAACCACTTAACATTTTAAAACGCAAACTGTATGACTACTTAATAGAAAACCGTATTTATGGTTCAAGCGAATTCTTTGAAAATCATATTGGCTAAATATTCTAATTAGTAAAATAGATAAGGACTATATATATACTGTATTTCTGTAAATAATGATATAAAGTAATCAACAACTGTAAGTGTGGAACTGACTTTGTCTATTGCTGTACAAGCTTAATGACAATAAAATGATGATATTATTATTATTATTATTATTATTATTATTATTATTATTATTATTATTATTATCATCATCATGAGTCATGACATGTCATCAAAATGTGTACTATTCATAAGGTCGACTTTCTGGAGTATGCGCCCAAATTTTTGACACATAGAATTGGTCAGTTTTTACATATTTTACCTAAAGAATTACAGTAAACTACATATTTCAATATCAGTTACATTTAACGTACGGTGTTGGTGCTTAGTAAAAACATACCTTATTCCATTTCAATTCTATATTAAATTACTGTTTTACAATATTTAAATATTATGGAAATATCTAATCAATTTAGAATGTCTTTATGGGGCTTAACTTCTGCAAACAAATTATGGGTACTTTTGGACGCCAATTATACCTAGCTATTTTTTGTTAAATAATGCCTTTTTAAAGATACCATCTAGCCATTATTTCTGAAGAAGCGTTGGCAACACTGCATCCAATCAGTGCTGGACTACGAACAACTAGCAATCGCTCCATCTTCTGCAGTGAAGGAAGTAGAATCTTATCTTTCCTTTCATCTGAACTCATTTCTTCTAAATTAATAATGAAATTGTCCAACACTTAATGCTTATGATCATCTTTCTTCCAATAGAGCCCTTCTATCTTGCAAAGTGATCACAAGCACTTTTCCAATTTTTGGAAGTAATTTTCTCCACCACAGCTCTAAGCAGTCCCTCCGTATTGCTGGTTTTAAAGCTTATATTGAGTTTAGCAACATCGTTTTTTTATCTGCTCCCAAAACAGTTCAATTGGATTTAAGTCACAGTGGTATGGATGCAGACGCAAAATAGTGTAGCCATGTTGTGCAGGAATTTGGAATTTTCATATATTCTGAA
Organism: Deroplatys truncata; assembly: GCA_030765065.1. Lineage (NCBI taxonomy): Eukaryota > Metazoa > Arthropoda > Insecta > Mantodea > Mantidae > Deroplatys > Deroplatys truncata. Next base: position 176,726,990 of record CM060987.1, on the reverse strand, counting down.
TGTATGTTTAATAGTTTTAATAATGCCATGGATCATAACTGTAATTATGTTTACGTAACCAGTCCTGCATCGTGGCTTTTCTTGAGGAACTTACAGCTTTATTTAGTTCAACTGAATGATAAGAAGCGTTATCCATTACAATAATGGAGTTCAAAGGGAGATTTGGAAGCAATGTGTTGATGAACCAGCTCTTAAAAAGATTTCCGTCTATTTCTTCATCATTGTCTTTCGTCGACTTGGATTTGAAGATCAGCAAGCCATTTGTAACAAATCCAGTCTCAGATCCAGCGTGAAGAATAATAAACCTCTGCCCTTTACCTAAGGAAACATCAAAGGATGGCTCAAATTCTCCATCAATATGTTCATATATCCATATTTTTCCTTTGGTATAATTCAAATTGATTCATGTCTCGTCTAGATAAATGATTGGCCGATTTTAATTTCGCAAGCCTTAATATTTCTCAAGAAATTAAAACTTTTCAATAAAACATCTCTCCTTTCCATTAGAAACTTCCGTCCTTTATTGTTTTTCACATAACGAAATTTCATACCTTTTACTATTTCACAGAGAGCCCATTTGCTGCCGCCAAACAATCCCCACTTCCTTAGAGCTTCCCTGATGTCTCCAAACTTGGCGAGAATTGCATCTTATACAATCCGTAAATTGTACAGCGTATAGCAGATTTTGTGAATGTATCTACGACTGTTTTCTTTGGTGTTCTATTAGGTCTATTTTCCCAGGAGTTGTCAGAGTAGTTACATTTTCTTGCACTAGTTTTCTCTCATTTAAAACGCTAGAAGCTGTTCTTTTAGATATTCCAGTTGCAAGGGCCGTTCTTTGTAAAACGTTCTCACTAATGACACTCACTACGTTTCCGTGGGGAATTGAAATCGATTTGAGTCCAATTCCATACTGAATATGGTGGCGTGTATGTGTTTTGCTTTGGTTAATGATTGAGCTGCGACAAAGTAGTGCGATGGTTTGTTTTGCTACAAAAACTGCGCATTTGGCATCTTAATTTCCTCGTAAGGTGGAAGCCTAGTCCCGTTTCTATGGTAACAGCATCGAAAACTCTTTCTGGGCGATCGTGCTTTTTCATGAACTTATTATCCACCATGAAATATCTGGAAAGAAGGTTTTCTCACATTCGTTGCAGCCAACCTAACCTCTTTTGCTGAATTTGCAGCCTATAGGGCGCACTCATATTAAAGCCATTATATTTTATTATTATTATTATTATTATTATTATTATTATTATTATTATTATTATGGTTGTTGTAGCGTACGTGTGTGCCTTGTCGCGTCGGACACATTATTGCTGTGTATAATGATATTGTTGAACTAATTATTTCGTTTGTGAGTTAAATTCTTGTCCGGCGCGGCATATTTCCCTCTACCTTCCAAGTCAACGGGGGTGAAGGCAAGTTGAGGGAAGAGCCTCTTTGTCTGATAGCGTGGCTCAGTTTGGAAGCGTTGAGTCAGTTTAGTGTATATCTTCAGAGTGTATGGATGTATGTAGCGTGCGTGGTCCGTGTGAGTATGAGGCATCTCCCTCAGTGTTTCTAACCTTTTGGAAATTATGTAGCAGCACCAAGGTAACTTTTCAATAAACCAGAGTTAAATGTGAATTTATATGTGTTATTTATAAATATCCCACGACCGCTTTAGCTTTGTGCTGCAAGTTCCTGGTATCTCTCGTAAGCCTCTGTAGTTACGCTCCCCAATGTTTATGCCGGGGTAACTAAATTTAATATTTTAGCTGCAAAACCTTTTGGCCTCACCCCGGTGTATATTGCAGCCAACCTAACCTCTTTTACTGAACTTGCAGCCTATAGGTGCTACTCATATTACACCCAATATATTTATTATTATTATTATTATTATTATTATTATTATTATTACACATGGAATATACTCATTTTTTAAATTAAAGTTGCCATTTCAGTCTTTCATCTGTCTTATCTTTGTACTTCTTAATATGCATTTAATTTGCACATAATGCGATTTTCACTTTGGCATACCAAACAAAACTAGTCTAATGACTTTCTTGTTTAATATAGATGAGCTCTATCATATCTTGATTTGGATTTATTAGAAGCCAAAGAACCATATCCCATTTGCCATGCCTCTTCAGTTTGCAACGTAATAGCAACTACTTAAGGTTTTCCTAATGCCTGGCAAAGTAATCGACTGCAGTGAACTTTGGTGGCTCGACTTCAGTCGATGTGACGTTTATTTGAAAATCAATTTGGTGATGGAACAGACATTCATATGCGGTATTTTTAAGGTTGATAGTGGCCAGCCATTTTGATACTTCAGCCAGCGTAAATGAGCAACTACTGTCCATTCCAAATCAGAGTGCCTCTCGATGTAAACAAACTTTGTATTATCCGCGCGAAAGCAGTTCGCAATCCCCGCCCGTAATGGCTGCTTGTCCCTCTCTCACGTGCTTGCTATATATCACTTAAAATTGAACATTATTCAATCTATAAAAAGGCGCCCTGCGTGAGAATCATGGATCAAAATGCAACCTGAAATAATGGATTTTATAAGCATGCGGAAATGAACGTTTTACTTATGTTAATCACAATCCTCGAGCAAAAGTGCAACACCCAAATCCGAATCCTCCGAAGATGACTCAGCTGCCATATCAGAATCAGAACTATTTTCCAAGTTAATGACAAGCTTATCCACAGCACTGGCGCACACAAAACAAGTTCCCACATTTGATTCTCCTCTTCTATTATGTTCTATTATGTCTGTTTATATTCCATGCGCGCTTTGGTTACACTTCTCACTGAAACGCCTGTAAAATTATATATTAGTTTCGTAATAACCATTAATGCAAGCGTCGGATATTTTTCTAATAGTGAGTTGAATACATTAAGTACCTATTGTTTGTTTTGTGCCACTTTTTAATGGTTTCCCGCTTTTGTGTTTGAATAGCTTATTCGCACTTCTCCCACCTTCGTTTGCCATGAGAGCTCAAATACCAACTAACTAAATTACAAGATTTGACCTGAGCTGAGCATACATGTGTAGAGTAATACGAATGCCTGTTCGCTTATCACATTTCCTGTATTACAAAGTGTTTATTCGGTGCTCAGTTAGCACCTCTTGGAATTCATTTCTCGTATACGTAAGAGAATGGCAGTCATGCATACAGTTAGTATTAACAATCAAGTTGCTCTCGGCATTAGCGCAATAGCAGACAAAAATCCTATTTTGTAATCTTTTAACAGCTAGTATATATCCATTACCTTTAGAAACGATTTTTTATGATAACTGCAATAAAATGTGCAGTTCTATGCATTTCCTGCCCCAATGTTTCAGGAAAATACATTTTTTAAGGAACTATTTACGTTGGCGTAAGAGTGTGTTCTTAGGTTCATGACAAGCAGGAGCACGTGCTTTTGTTTACATCAGAGGGAACTCTGGTTTGGAATGGACAGTAAGTAGGTATTATAATTAATATAATTATCATCCACCGCCCAAAGAAAACAGTGGGCAACATATACATGTGTGAGTGTATAACAGGATCTCGATTTCGTCTCGTGTTTTCAAACTTTTCCTCGAGTCTGTAGTAAACCACTTACCATCCTTACAGACATCACAATAAACTACTTCAAGCCTTAATGCCTATTACTTTGCCTTCCAATAACGGTGTTGTGCGTGATATGAGACTCAAATAAGTTAATCTGTTAACAAACAAGGTGTAAATGTAAAGTGCACCCTCAACAGTCGATAAGTCAAGCATCATTCAAAGTAGGGCATGCTGAAAAGGGGAAATGTATCTATGGGGAAGTTAAAGGTTCCTCCCCTGCTGATGGCAATAGTGACGACGATGATGATCATGATATAATAATAATAATAATAATAATAATAATAATAATATAATAAAGTAACAGGGAAAACTAGAATGTCTGTCTATCGTACTGTAGGATGTAAAATGTGTATCGGAGGGGGATACCTCGCCACTGCGAGGATTTATTGTGCCTACATCCCCTGAGGAGGCAGGGATGAGGTGAAGGAGTCGTAGAAGGTGGCAGGTTCGCAGGCAACAGGCCCACAAAGACACGCAGAAGTCCCTAATATCCCCAGTTTGAACATCCTTTCACCAAAAGAGGCGAAGAATCGAGAGAGAGAGAGTGTGACGAAGCCACCCTAACGAGCGAGACAACGAACCCGGGCGTTCACGGAAGAAAATATTTCCAATGCGCAAGCAACTACGCCATCTGTCCGACTCCGCCAGCACCACAGGACCCGAAGATACATCTGAAACGTGAAAGGGAGAGATGAAATGAAAGTAAATGGGGGAAATGAGAGGAAATGGGGGAAAGGAGAAATCGTGGTAGAATATACCACCCCCCGCATTCGCCTAGGCTACCAAGGGAAAACCACGAAAAACCCCGTGGTCAGAGTGGACGGTCACCGGGAATCGAACCCGAACCTCCCGATTGCGGTCCAGAAACTTCCATCCTGCTCGGTGTCTTTCACACTGAGTCCTCGGTTTTGGTACACGATAGGTCTTCTTCTTCTTCTTCTTCGTTTCAATTTTCATATTACTGGGAAACGATGAATGACACGATATCTCACCCAGGGCAGCCTGAAATGCCATGGAGACATCAGAAGTGGCAGCAAATCTCTCGAGAACAGAAATTGCAGCTTTAACTTCAGCACGGGGTCGCGTATCTTCATGTTCCTCCGCAGAAGATGACAGTAAAGGATTATCATTCTCTTCTGCATCATCAGCAAATGAATGGTTCTTCAGCAGCACAGATGTTGTTTACCTACGTCCATTCTTCCATAATGACTGTACAAGATGGCACCAACCGGGTGTAAGCGTGTAGAAGAGCATTATCAGAATTCCAATTGTATCATATTATAAGTTCAGATGTGGATCATAGGTTTCCTGTTCATTTCAGCGGCGTAATTAGTTGCTGTCCAGGCCTTCTTAAAACAGTTAGTTATGGTGTCTGTTGTAACTTCATCCCAAGCAGCAGATATGTTGCGGATAGCTTGCAGTACATTCCAATGTGGAACTGTTTCTTGTAGTTCTATTGCACCAATTCAGCCTTCACCAATCGGCGTCTGTAATTACACTTCATTGAGGCGATTATTCCTTGATCCAATGGTTGTAGTGTTATCTAGCAAGAAGACAACTTCTGCGTTCGGAAGTTCCAGGTCATCGAGCTGATGTGTCGAGCAGTTGTCCAAAGTTAGCAAAATGTTCCTCTTTCTCGCAGCCATTTGTTGTTGAATCTTCAAGAGATTTGGTCATTCAAGCTTTATTATTATTCTCATACAGAGTTGGCAGATTGAATAGGTTGACATTTTTAAAACAACTGGATTTTTGTATTCTCCAATCACTAATGATTTGAGCTTCTCAAAACCATCTGAACTACAACACAGGACCATCGTCAGTCTCTCCTTGCTGCATTTTCCGCCCTTGGCACGTAGTGTTTTTTCAGGCTTCAAGTTGTAGAAAACGCTTGCTCCACCCATATTAAACACATTTCTTAGGTGATGATGAGAGAGCTTAGATTGAAACTCCCACGCCCACTCATTGGCATCTTCCTCGTTTACTCTATGTGCCTTCCCACAGACCTGACAGCACTGATTTTATGCCTCTTCTGAAAACGCCATAGCCATCCCTCAGAAGACACAAACCCAGAAACTCCTTCTTTCTTGGGGCCGGACAATCAAACAGAAAATTGAGAAAAATTATATGAAATGCGTAACGGAAAATATCGTAGTGCACGCCCTACATACATATTCGGTTTAAACGAAGGATACCATATGAAATATGTAATGAGGGGACCAAATTTTAGTTCGTAGTACGAATTATCCGAAATTCGGTTTAAGCGGTAGATTTTTCCATGTAATCCGGCAGGGACCGAGCAGCTACTACGGATTAACCGAGTTTTCGGTTTATCAGATTTCGAATTACCGAGGGTCTACTATACTAGGAAAACAAACGCAGATCTTGTTAAAATATACAGTTTAAGCGAAATTATTTTTCATGGCACTTATTATTTACGAAATATTTGTTGATATACTCGTACATGAAATTTTCCAATATTTTAATTAATATATTTTGAAAGGATTTCCTTCTCATCACCTCATATTGTACACCCAATACATTAACAAACCTGCCTACAACAAAACTTATCTGCAGTGTGATCAATACGAATCTGATAGAAAACATCTGCTGTGTAACATTCACAGATAGCTTACAAAAATTATTCACAAAACAAGCTCGTTCTTCCTTCCATATCAAATTAATTGTTATACAAGTCTGTTTAGAAATGCTTTCAAATTAGGCAACTCCTGTTGTGTATACTCTCCTGTTTAATTAACAGTAGATTTTTGACAGTTATGAGTTTTGTTTGAATTACAAACTCTTGGGATTTAATTGTTTGTGAGAAAAAAAGACAGTCACTCATTCTCAAACATTCGTAGATGGCGCACGATAACAGACTCCAATATGGGAAAAGTTTAAGGCCATACATTTGGTTGAAAAAGTTTTATAATTTTATGAACTCCACTCCTTTCAGTTTTACATTGCGTTTTGGTTTTTCATTTTAATTATACGAATATTTAGAGGGTGATGATCCTATTTGAATAACTTTTCCTCCAATATGTATTTTTTAGCCTCTCTGCAGTGCACTCTTCGTTTTTTACTTTCTCTACTACGTATAGTAAGTAGGGGAAGTATTGCATTCCACCCAAAAATTCGATACCGAGATTTCACCGGAAATACATGTTTTGAGACCTCCTGAATCCAAAAAAAGCATTTTTGGAAACATGTCCGTGTGTGTGTCTGTGTGTGTGTCTGTGTGTGTGTCTGTGTGTGTGTCTGTGTGTCTGTGAACAGCATAACTCAAAAACTAACAGTCGGATAAACACCAAACTTGGTATTTACGTTCAGTATCTTCCAGAGATGCGACACGAAGATTTTCAAGAAAATCCCCCCACCCCAGACTACCCTTTACATGGAACATTTTTCGAAAATTTTAATTTTCTCAAAAATGGCTCTAACGATTTTGATGAAAATATCATATGTTTAAGATAATGTCATGAGAAATGAAATGTATATCTCGAAATTTCTGGGAATGTCTCCAAAAGTATTCTTCATTATGAACGACGTTTGCATAACTGGTAAACCATAAGAGATAGACAAAATTTTACTACACACAAAATGTAGATTGCGTTAAAATACACAACTTATATCATATACATTTTTTTTGTTGAGTGAACCGTTTTCGAGATATTGCTTGTTATTTCCTTAAATTTTCCAATACTTATACTTTTTCTCAAATTCGTTATTCATTTTTTATGTCCTGGACATGCAAAAAGAATGGAATGCGCCACATAGCAACCAGCGATAAAATATTTGATTATCGCTTAAAAGCTACCATATTCCCCTTGCATCTACAAGAAAATTACAAATAAGATTGACATCTCGATATCTCGATTAATATGAAGCATATGGAGAATAGGCGTTTGTAAAAATAGATTGTACAAGAGTAGAGAAAGTCATGTGAGTGTAACACATCAGATTTTTTTACCACTAATGCATTAATACTGAATTGAGAAAAAATTCTTTTTCGTATATTTAAAAAAAATACCAAGAAAATCTATATTTCCAGTGCTACTTGATTCAAATGGGTAAGAAAGCTGCACTGGTTTTAGGGATTTGGTGTATTTTATGGACAAACACATAGGATTAAAAGTCAACAACAAATAAATCAGAGTATGTATGCTGTTAAGTTACACATTAAATTCTGACTCAGAAATGTCTATTAGTGTCTAGTGTCCACTGACTTCTACTGAATCAAATTCTCAATTTTTACTTTCTCTACTACGTATAGTAAGTAGGGGAAGTATTGCATTCCACCCAAAAATTCGATACCGAGATTTCACCGGAAATACATGTTTTGAGACCTCCTGAATCCAAAGAAAGCATTTTTGGAAACATGTCCGTGTGTGTGTCTGTGTGTGTCTGTGTGTCTGTGAACAGCATAACTCAAAAACGAACAGTCGGATAAGCACCAAACTTGGTATTTAGGTTCAGTATCTTCTAGTGATGCGACACGAAGGTTTTCAAGAAAATCCCCCCACCCCAGACTACCCTTTACATGGAAGATTTTTCGAAAATTTTTATTTTCTCAAAAATGGCTCTAACGATTTTGATGAAAATATCATATGTTTAAGATAATGTCATGAGAAATGAAATGTATATCTCGAATTTTCTGGGAATGTCTCCAAAAGTATTCTTCATTGTGAACGACTTTTGCATAACTGGTAAACCATAAGAGATAGACAAAATTTTACTACACAAAAAATGTAGATCGCGTTAAAATACACAACTTACGTCATATACATTTCTTTTGTTGAGTGAACCATTTTCGAGATATTGCTTGTTATTTCCTTAAATTTTCCAATACTTATACTTTTTATCAAATTCCTTATTCAATTTTACTTTCTCTACTACGTATAGTAAATAGGGGAAGTATTGTATTCCACCCAAAATTTCGATATCGAGATTTCACCGGAAATACATGTTTTGAGACCCCTGAATCCAAAAAAAGCATTTTTGGAAACAAGTCCGTGTGTGTGTCTGTGTGTCTGTGTGTGTGTGTCTGTGAACAGCATAACTCAGAAACGAACAGTTGGATAAACACCAAACTTGGTATTTGGGTTCAGTATCTTCCAAGGATGCGACACGAAGGTTTTCAAGAAAATCCCCCCACCCCAGAGTACCCTTTACATGGAAGATATTACGAAAATTTTAATTTTCTCAAAAATGGCTCTAACGATTTTGATTAAAATATCATATGTTTAAGATATTTTATGACAAATAAAATGTATATCTTGAATTTCCTGGGAATGTCTCCAAAAGTATTCTTTATTGTGAACGACTTATGCATAACTGGTAAACCATAAGAGATAGACAAAATTTTACTACACAAAAAATGTAGATCGCGTTAAAATACACAATTTATGTCATATACAGTTTTTTAGTTGAGTGAACCATTTTCGAGATATTGCTTGTTATTTCCTTAAATTTTCCAATACTTATACTTTTTCTCAAATTCGTTATTCAATTTTTTATGTCCTGGATATGCAAACAGAATAGAATGCGCCACATAGCAACCAGCGCTTAAAAGATTTGACTATCGCTTATAACCTACCATGTTCCCCTTGCATCTACAAGAAAATTAGCAATAAGATTGACATCTCGATATCTCGATTAACATGAAGCATATGGAGAATAAACGTTTGTAAAAATAGTCCGTACAAGAGTAGAGAAAGTCATGTGAGTGTAGCACATCACATTTTTTTACTTTCTCTACTACGTATAGTAAGTAGGGGAAGTATTGTATTCCACCCAAAATTTCGATACCGAGATTTCAGCGGAAATACATGTTTTGAGACTCACTGAATCCAAAAAAAGCATTTTTGGAAACATGTCCGTGTGTGTGTCTGTCTGTCTGTGTGTCTGTGTGTCTGTGTGTCTGTGAACAGCATAACTCAAAAACGAAGAGTCGGATAAACATCAAACTTGGTATTCAGGTTCAGTATCTTTCAGAGATGCGACACGAAGGTTTTCAAGAAAATCCCCCCACCCCAGACTACCCTTTACATGGAACATTTTTAGAAAATTTTAATTTTCTCAAAAACGGCTCTAACGATTTTGATTAAAATATCATATGTTTAAGGTATTGTCATGACAAATAAAATGTATATCTCGAATTTTCTGGGAATGTCTCCAAAAGTATTCTTCATTATGAACGACTTTTTCATAACTGGTAAACCATAAGAGATAGACAAAATTTTACTACACGAAAAATGTAGATCGCGTTAAAATACACAATTTATGTCATATACATTTCTTTTGTTGAGTGAACCGTTTGCGAGATATTGCTTGTTATTCCCTTAAATTTTCCAATACTTATACTTTTTCTCAAATTCGTTATTCATTTTTACTTTCTCTACTACGTATAGTAAGTAGGGGAAGTATTGCATTCGACCCAAAAATTCGATACCGAGATTTCACCGGAAATACATGTTTTGAGACTCCCTGAATCCAAAAAAAACATTTTTGGAAACATGTCCGTGTGTGTGTCTGTGTGTGTGTGTGTGTGTCTGTGTGTGTGAACAGCATAGCTCAGAAACGAACAGTCGGATAAACACCAAACTTGGTATTTAGGTTCAGTATCTTCCTGAGATGCGACACGAAGGTTTTCAAGAAAATCCCCCACCCCAGACTACCCTTTACATGGAACATTTTTCGAAAATTTTAATTTTCTCAAAAATGGCTCTAACGATTTTGATTAAAATATCATATGTTTAAGGTATTTTCATGACAAATGAAATGTATATCTCGAATTTTCTGGGAATGTCTCCAAAAGTGTTCTTCATTCTGAACGACTTTTGCATAACTGGTAAACCATAAGAGATAGACAACATTTTACTGCACAAATTTGTAGATCGCGTTACAATACACAATTTATGTCATATACATTTTTGTTGTTGAGTGAACCGTTTTCGAGATATTGCTTGTTATTCCCTTAAATTTTCCAATACTTATACTTTTTCTCAAATTCGTTACTCATTTTTTTATGTCCTGGACATGCAAAGAGAATGGAATGCGCCACATAGCAACCAGCGTTAAAATATTTGACTATCGCTTAAAAGCTACCATATTCCCCTTGCATCTACAAGAAAATTACCAATAAGATTGACATCTCGATATCTCGATTAACATGAAGCATATGGAGAATAGGCGTTTGTAAAAATAGATTGTACAAGAGTAGAGAAAGTCATGTGAGTGTAACACATCAGATTTTTACTTTCTCTACTACGTATAGTAAGTAGGGGAAGTATTGCATTCCACCCAAAAATTCGATACCGAGATTTCACCGGAAATACATGTTTTGAGACCTCCTGAATCCAAAAAAAGCATTTTTGGAAACATGTCCGTGTGTGTGTCTGTGTGTGTGTGTGTGTGTGTGTGTGTCTGTGAACAGCATAACTCAAAAACGAACAGTCGGATAAACACCAAACTTGGTATTTAGGTTCAGTATCTTCCAGAGATGCGACACGAAGGTTTTCAAGAAAATCCCCCCACCCCAGACTACCATTTACATAGAACATTTTTCGAAAATTTTAATTTTCTCAAAAATGGCTCTAACGATTTTGATTAAAATATATGTTTAAGATAATGTCATGAGAAATGAAATGTATATCTCGAATTTTCTGGGAATGTCTCCAAAAGTATTCTTCATTGTGAACGACTTTTGCATAACTGGTAAACCATAAGAGATAGACAAAATTTTACTACACAAAAAATGTAGATCTCGTTAAAATACACAACTTATGTCATATACATTTCTTTTGTTGAGTGAACCGTTTTCGAGATATTGCTTGTTATTCCCTTAAATTTTCCAATACTTATACTTTTTCTCAAATTCCTTATTCATTTTTTTATGTCCTGGACTTGCAAAGAGAATGGAATGCGCCACATAGCAACCAGCGTTAAAATATTTGACCATCGCTTAAAAGCTACCATATTCCCCTTGCATCTACAAGAAAATTAGCAATAAGATTGACATCTCGATATCTCGATTAACATGAAGCATATGGAGGATAGGCGTTTGTAAAATTAGATTGTACAAGAGTAGAGAAAGTCATGTGAGTGTAACACATCAGATTTTTTCATAATTTTTTCCACTAAATTCAGAAAATCTTCACCTAGCATGCTTAAGCAGTATCTGACTAAAATATGAAATTTGGTATTTATCAGAATTTCATTTTTGAGTTCAGTGACCTTCAAAAGTTGTATTTTCGGTGTAAATTGGACATAGAATTCTTGGGTGGGTCACAATATTACTTCTATCTAGATACTATAGGCAGGATGTAGGTACAGAAACTAAATTACGTATCTCTGAATATTAATGTCCCCGACTGTACACATCGCTAATCGAGGTAGGTAATATATTAGCTGTGCAGTGTGATTTGCAGCTGTCAGTTCAATACTCGAGTACTGAGTTACGATGCAAGATATGGGGAAGGGGGATTGTCGGTAGAGTGACAGCTGGGCTCGCACCAAATGTGACCCGTTTAAAGGCAGAGCCGTATTTATACGCGGTTTAGGGTTCACCCCCCAAAACAATTTCTGGCAGTTTTATCTATTTAAATTCATATCAAAGCAATATGGGAAAAATTCCTTAGATAACAGTAAATCTACTGCTATTAGTAGTAGTCCATTTACAAGGAAAAGGAAACTTAATATTATCGCCTTACATAGGTGAGGTGACCATACGTCCCAGTTTTCGAAGCAGTCTCGGCGTTTTGTGCTGTAAGGTGGAATATCTTCATTCTGAGGTTTTCCTATCTATATAATCTCTCCGAGCAATATTCTTGTTCACATAATGTCTATACACTAGAGTGGGTACATGGTAACTGTGTAGGGATTACACAGTTCAAATCTACTGTCTATTCCAAACCAGAGTGCCTTTCACCGAAAACAAACTCTTTATATTATCCGCGGGAAAGTAGTTCGCAATCCCCGCCCCTAATGGCTGCTTGTTCCCCTCCCACATGTTGTTGAACATTGTTTAAATCCATAAAAACGCGCCCTGCGTGAGAATCATAGTTCAAAATGCAACTTGAGGTAACAATAGATTTTATAAGTATGCGACAATGAACATTTTACTTACGTTAATCACAATCCTCAGGCAAAAGTGCAACACCCAAATCCGAATCCTCCGAAGATGACTCAGCTGCCGTATCAGAATCAGAACTATTCTCCAAAATAATGACAGGCTTATCTATAACTTCGCGGCACTGTCGCACACAAAACAAGTTCCCACATTTTATTCTCCTCTTCTGTGTTCTATTATGTCTGTTTATATTCCTTGCTCGCTTAGGTTACACTTCTCACTGAAACGCCTGTAACATCCGATATTAGTTTCATAATGCACTAATGTAAGTGCCGGGTATTTTTCTAATAGTGAGTTGAATATATGAAGCATTGTTTGTTTTTAGCCACTTTTTAACTGTTTCCCACTTCTGTGTTTGAACAGTTCATTCGCACTACACGCACCTTCCTCTGCTATGTGAACTCAAATACCAACTGACTAAATCACAGGACTTGACCTCAGCTGAGCATATGTGTGTTAGAGTATTATGAATGACTGTTCGCTTATCATATTTCCTCTGTTACGCAAAGTGTTTATCCGTACTCAGATAGCACCTATGGGAATTCATTGCTGCATTTCTCGTTATGCAAGAGAGTGGCAGTCATGCATACGGTTGGTATTAACAAACAAGATGTTCTCGGCGTTAGCGCAATAGCAGACGAATATCATATTTTGTAATCTCTTAACAGCTAATATATATCCATTAACTTTAACGATGAGTTCTTATGATAACCGCAGTAAAATGAGCAGTTCTATACCTTTCCTGCTCTAATATTTCATAATACATGTATTAAGGAACTATTTACGTTGGCGTAAGAGTGTGTTCTTGGGTTCGTGACAAGCAGAAGCACGTGCTTCTGTTTACATCATAGGGAACTCTGGTTTGGAATGGACAGTAGTTATGGAAAACCCCTCCCGAATTTTTCTTTGCGGATATAGGCATGTCTATAGGTCAATATTCCGCCCTGGGGAAATCGGATACTACACTCGCTGTTGCAGCTGGATTTGTGTTCCCATTTCATGGCAAGTAAACATCAGCTGACACGTGGCGAGTTCAAGGGTACCGCGTCCCCAAGCAGAAAATCCTCACCGTATACACATGCAGTCCACGTAATCAAGGCCGTCTGTGTATACACTGAGACGGCCGTGACGTATTATCTTAGCGAGGTAGGGATGGATGATGGTATGAAGTTGGGACAGCATTGCTGTGTTTACTCACGACATCACACATTTGTTTTTGTTCGTTCATCAGTTGTAACCCACATAGTTTGTTTACGAGCTCTTCAATTGTAAACATGACCGCAAATGGAAGCATAGCATAAACTTTCTGGTGCGTTCACTTGCACGCGGAAGTAATCTCTAGGTAGGTAATACATATTTATGTAATATATTGGTGTTTACTGCAGTCTCGAAAACCACTCACCCATTGAAAAGCGCTTTTCTTTCCGACGGACATAGTGTAATTTCAGTCACTAGATAAATAAAAGACTAAAAAGAGTTTTATACTCCCTATAGGTCAGTGATGATGATGATGATGATGATGATGATGATGATGATGAAGTGGAGTTTAAGGGCACAAAACCAGAAAGGTCATTAGCGCCCGACAAAGTTAAAAAGGAGGTAAAACAATAGTTAAAGACCACCATAAAATAAACGAAAAAAAGGCCATAATAAAAACAACTAGAAGAATGGAATGAGACAGTGTCAGAGGCGGCAGAACGCAGAGCTAAAACATGGGGCTAAAAACTAAAAAGTAGAAAACACACTAAAAACCAATAAAACAGCGCAAGGACAGGTCAAACGCTGTCCTGTAGATGGCCGCGTCGAAGAAAAGTTAAAACACGTTCTACAGCGAGTACATCATTCTAGTAAAATAGCAGGCAGGGTGGAGCCCATCTACAGGGATGAGCGAAGGACAGCAAAGGAGCGACACTGCTCTAAAACATTCCTAACTGTTAACGGCGCACCGCAACGACCGCAAACGGGAGCAGGCTCACGGCGCAACAAGTGACAGTGGCTAAAACGACAGTGCCCGATGCGAAGTTACATAAAATCACCTCCCGCCGTGAGGAATATAGGTCAGTGAGTCCGACCCGCTACACACTTGAGACAAAGGCATCTCCATCATTATTTTATTGTACGCCACAAACTAACACGGTAGATAACATATTTTAATGCACGTATCACAATTATTTGCACTTCTGTTCACTATAAACAAGTTACAGACACGCATCCCTCCCGAGACATTTTGGGAATATTGCTTCCGCTGCCAACATTGGCAATCCGAACATAGCGGAAGGTATGGAATACTCTGATTTAGCGACTTTTGGCGATTCTTTTAGCGACTTTTATACTACCTTCCATCTCAGAATGGCACCAGTTTCTCCTATATAATGCTGTCACCAAAAAAGGTGGGTGGGTTGGTAAATGATTTTGTTCGGGCAACATCTGGTGCTTAACTCCTTCCTTTTTCATTCCGGGTTATTGTGGATGCACTCTGTGCTAGATTTCGTTAACTGACATATGCGGGAGTGGAACCAAAAGATTTATAAAGTCTCTTTATCAGACCATGAACACGGTGGCGTCATAAAAGAACATGCTTATGTAGAAGGCTGTAGTTAATACTACACAGAAAAGACACGTAAAAATTAAAAAAGAAAGAAAGAACGAAATGAGGGGGATGCTTCATTCCAAGCATATTGTGATTTTGTCCTGTTAATTCGCTATGTGATCTAGTTCAAAGGTTTACTGTCATCTCACTAAGTTTTCACTGCCACGTGACGTACCGGCGTAATGAAGTACGCACGACGTAGCCACTTCTTCCGGACGGTTCATTCGCTGGGGAGTCGAACACAAGACGTCTCTAATCTCTCGCGGAAGCAGTTGCCACAAACTCGCTCGGAGAACAGCACTTTTTGTCGCATCAGAAACGCACTCACTTTAATTGCCGTATTATAACTTGTCCCTTGAGACAACTCAGTGACAGTTCACGTCACTGCAGCTACTCGCGTGACAGCCAATCACCGTCGATACCGCTCAACACCCCTTCGGCCCTCCGCCTATAACCTCCAGAATAACATATCACTCCTACTGTTGACGGATTTATTTATACTGCTGGCATGTAGTGATACGCATATGTTTTCGTATCGTGAACTCTGGAAGGAATGCAGGAATGCATGCAAGTATAAACAAATAGAAAAAATATCTGATGTATTACACTCACATGACTTACTCTACTCTTGTACAAACTATTTTTACAAACGCTTATTCTCCATATGCTTCATGTTAATTGAGATATCGAGATGTCAATCTTATTGCTAATTTTCTTGTAGATGCAAGGGGAATATGGTAGACTTTAAGGGATAGTCAAATCTTTTAAGCGCTGGTTGCTATGTGGCGCATTTCATTCTCTTTGCATGTCCAGGACATTAAAAAAATGAATAACGAATTTGAGAAAAAGTATAAGTATTGGAAAATTTAAGGGAATAACAAGCAATATCTCGAAAATGGTTCACGCAACACAAAAAAATGTATATGACATAAATTGTGTATTTTAACGCGATCTATATTTTTTGTGTGGTAACATTCTGTCTAACTCTTATGGTTTACCAGTTATGCAAAAGTCGTTCACAATGAAGAATGCTTTTGGAGACATTCCCAGAAAATTCGAGATATACATTTCATTTGTCATGAAAATATCTTAAACATATGATATGTTAATCAAAATTGTTATAGCCATTTTAGAGAAAATTAAAATTGCGAAAAATGTTCCATGCAAAGGGTAATCTGGGGTGGGAAATTTTCTTGAAAACCTTCGTGTCGCATCTCTGGAAGATACTAAACCTAAATACCAAGTTTGGTGTTTATCCGACCGTTCGTTTCTGAGTTATGCTGTTCACAGACACACAGACACACACACACACACACACGAACATGTTTCTAAGAATGCTTCTTTTGGATTCAAGGGGTCTCAAAACATGTATTTCCGGTGATATCTCGGTATCGAATTTTTGGGTGGAATACAATACTTCCCCTATTTACTATACGTAGTAGAGAAAGTAAAAATAGACAAGTCCTCGACGTAATATATAATAAACAGTAGTCAGGTGTTATTAGAAATAATAATAATAATAATAAAGTTAAATACGCACAAGTGTACAAGGATGAAACAAATCCTTAGTTTTCAGCACGAGTTCTGTCACTGATTTTGAGCATTTGTTAGTGCAATATAACACGTGGTATTCGTCGAACTTTAGTTCACGGCGTTTACAAATACATTTATCCGTTCAAACACGAGAATTCAATTATTATGGAGCGCATGTTATGCACGACTCAATACGACGTTTCTTGTTCATTGATTTGATTCTGTTATCAGAAATGCTACTCACAAATAACATGTAGACTTCCCTCTTCCCGCTATCTCAACCCGCAACGCTATAATTAAATATATAATTATAATAGTGGTAATTAATATGGTTTTCAGTAGTTTCGCAGTATAAACGTTAGTATAATTTCTTTTTTCGTTAACAATGTGAGAAAAACGATTTATTTAGTCATGTACATGCAGTAATGAATCAAGATTTCAACTTAGCGCACACCAGGTACCATTTCGCCCCCCCTCCCCGTGCTAAAGGTTGCAATATAGCTCTCCCACTACTTCACTCAGACACGTGGTGATGGAACTGTCTCAAAGGACAAGTTATAATTACTGACCCATGAGAATGCCGGCTTATGTAGCAGATGAATAGAGTTCCCGAACGTTCTAGAGGCGGAGAAAAAGGAAATTTCCAGAATATTATGCCTATCTGAATATAACGCTTCTAGTGTTTCCACTGGACGAGAACGCTACTTATCTCTATTTATTTCACCAACTGTCTGGTCATTCGGCATCAAACTCCCGATAAGTTTGGACCATAGCTGCTGCATCACAACATCTATTTCACATTTAGCATGCCGAAAAATAGAAGATACGGTAAAACAAACAACAATCGCATGCTGGGATACTTGCTTGTATGCGGAAATCTTTATTAAAATTTATGCATGAAAGTTTTTATGTATTTCCCCTGCATGTTGTAATTGAGTTCATCATTAGCAAAATTATATCCAGAATAACAACAGAAATTAGTAAATTGTTATTTTTTACTTTCTCTACTACGTATAGTGAGTAGGGGAAGTATTGTATTCCACCCAAAAATTCGATACCGAGATTTCACCGGAAATACATGTTTTGAGACCCCCTGAATCCAAAAAAAGCATTTTTAGAAACATGTCCGTTGTGTGTGTGTGTGTGTGTGTGTGAGAACAGCATAACTAAAAAACGAACAGTCGGATAAACACCAAACTTGGTATTTAGGTTCAGTATCTTCCAGAGATGCGACACGAAGGTTTTCAAGAAACTCCCTCACCCCAGATTACCCTTTACATGGAACATTTTTCGAAAATTTTAATTTTCTCAAAAATGGCTCTAACGATTTTGATTAAAATATATGTTTAAGATATTTTCATGACAAATGAAATGTATATCTCGAATTTTCTGGGAATGTCTCCAAAAGTATTCTTCATTGTGAACGACTTTTGCATAACTGGTAAACCATAAGAGATAGACAAAAGTTTAATACACACAAAATCTAGATCGCGTTAAAATACACAACTTATGTCAAATACATTTTTTTTGTTGAGTGAACCGTTTTCGAGATATTGCTTGTTATTCCCTTAAATTTTCCAATACTTATACTTTTTCTCAAATTCGTTATTCATTTTTTTATGTCCTGGACATGCAAAGAAAATGGAACGCGCCACATAGCAACCAGCTCTTAAAATATCTGACTATCGTTTAAAACCTACCAATTCCCCTTGCATCTACAAGAAAATTAGCAATAAGATTAACGTCTCGATTAACATGAAGCATATGGAGAATAAGTGTTTGTAAAAATGGTGTGTACAAGAGTAGAGAAAGTCATGTGAGTGTAACACATCAGAATTTTTATCAACAACTGAACATATTATTTTTCTCGATGTTTAAAGACTGTGTGTCATTTCCATACTATTTAACTTGCTGTCTTGGGAGTAGGAAATCCTCAGATTGAGTAGTTTAGCGCCTATTTCGTTGTATGTTGGTGTTAAGTATTTCTGTATTATTGTTTATGCTACTGTTACGATTATATAAGAAAACAACTCGACCATTCAGATAATTGTTTCACTGCTAAAAGATACAGAGCTCTGAACACTGTCCGGAGATAGAGAAATTAGAAATACATACAACACCTGCAATATTTCATACCCATTTGTGTGAACATCGGGATGTTTTATCCGTTATTAGAAATACCACGGGCTTTACGAAGTCGTAATTATACGAGATAAAGGGGAGGATTTGCCATAAAACTCTTCTATATCATTGCACAATTGCTTCATAAAGAATACGCAGGAGGTTGACGTAGAATGCCCGTCGTCTCCAATATCTGCTGCTCATTATCCTGCCGGCTGCTACATGGTTGGCTATGAGATCTTTCTTTCAGGGTATGCGTGGGCGTAATGTGAAAGGATAACACCAGTTTAAATTGACTAGGAATTTTAATGTGATCTAATACTTGAGCTGCTGAAGCTAGTTGCCGACCGTTTGAAGATAAAAAATGAAATTTATTACGAATAGAAGCACTCGAAACTAGAATAATTTAATTATTGCACCTGTCAACTTTTGCAGTATCAATTATACGATTTGAAATAACTGTTTTCGCAGTAAAAGAAGCTAGAAGCGTAAATTGCCGCGAGACGCTAAAATACTTACCGGCAAAGCCCCTCGCGATGGCCGCTAAATCTTACTTACACAAGCTCATCGCTGAGAGCTTAAAATAACACGCGACTAAGTGACTAATTCTCAAAAGAGAAAGTCACGAATGCATGCATGAATGTCTTTGATTAGAATGCACGCCTTTATATTAATTTTAGCTCCGCCTACTTATTACTACCCCTACCACGTTACTTCTCGCGCTAGCTAATCTTCAAAATCCTACGTGTGCACCTCTTACCTTGTTACTAAGCGGTAGCTCCACGAATCTAAGAATTTCATTCCCTTCTCTTTTACAGAAAGGGAAACGTACTGAACTTATAACCTTAACTGCATTCTTTATACCAACGCGCTCGCTCCTCAGCTATTACTAATGACTGCTCGCTAATTACCTTTTTCTCCGGACAAATCTTTTCAATTCAAGCGTATTATATTATACATTGATTTAATGTACAGAAATTTATTATTGTAATTGTTTCTTTATTTAATTATTTATGTTTTCCTGTCAATAATTACGGTATCAAACAGTAAAAGAAATTTTTCTACTCATGAAACAAAACGTAATTCATTGTATTTAGTCAATGAATAGGCATTTCTCCGGAAATGCACGCCTTGAGGGTCACTGAATCAAACTAAAAGCAAGTTTACAAAAGGTTACCGCGCGCACGTGCGTTAGTGTGGAATACCATGACTCAAAAACGAAAAGTAGGACACAAACCAAATGTTATATCTGAGTGCAGTGAGACACAATTTAAGATTACCAAATGGCGATTAAAAAGGGGGAAGAATCCTCCATCCATACTACCCATCACATAAAAAAATATTCTCAAATTTCAATGTAACGATTTTGATAAAAATATCGCATGTTTGATATATTAATGTGACAAACTAAATCTATATTTTAAATTTTCTGTGAATACTCTGTGAGGCTCTCTTAATTCTTACTGAATTTTGTGCAAATGGAAAATAATGAAGATTTTGGCTTTCGTGCCGTTGCTCTAACCAGCTGAGCTACCGTGGCAACATGCTGATACGATATTAAATTCCCCAACTTACTCGTTTGTTTTTTTCCGTAAACCACAAGGCGTTTTAATTGATCGAGCAATCCGTGGTTTATGTCTCGCCTATGGCATTGAATTTTTCAGTTTGAATTCACCTTTCAAACCTTAGCCAACATACGGCTTCTATGAAAGAATTATAGTTTTGTATGAACAATTTATATAATGATATGAAAATAATCAGTTGATTTCAATCAAACTTGAGCATCTGGAACTTAATTTTAATGGTAGTCTAAGGTGCAGAGGTAAATTACTGTGGGTGCGCCCTAAAAATATAAGTATCTGTTTGGAGTTTAATTTCTGGAATAAGAATTCACATGCCAAGAAAAAATTACGCCACAATTTTATTTAAAGGTCTGTCCCCAAGTCACAAGTACAAATTTCAGTTCATATATTGTATGTACCTTGGCAAGAGGATCTTATAGCTTTCAGTTTGTAAGAAAATTAGGAGAGAGACTAATTTTCCAGAGTGCGCTGCAGGGATTGCCCTGTTACTAGGCGACCAAATAACAATAGTTCTTCGTCCCCTATGTTACCGCGATTAACAAATTTTAATAAGGTATAAAAGCCACTAGCCTCTTCGTCATTATACAGAGAAAAGTAACGTCAATATACAGATGCCCGAATCGCTTCCAAGCGTTACCTAGGAAACGGGCCACATTATGACTCATCGCACTTTAGCGAAGCCTTCCAGTCGATTGTTAATCGATAGCACCAACCCTTCAAATTTCGACCAACAACATTCCACCGGCGCCCTGTAGAGTAGCTGGCTACTGGTGTTCTCTCTTATGGTACATGCGAGGATAGTACCTACCTATACTTAATAATAATAATAATAATAATAATAATAATAATAATAATAATAATAATAATAAACTTTATTTGTACGTTTTTATACACAATCCTTTTTACAATCTCCCATTTACTAACCTAAGCTATGTACAAATTTTCTTGCAAGCTATGCTGCTCATTTTGCCTGGCACCCTGGCCTTCTGGCTCAGCTGAGTAGCCTTTGCTACCCTTAAACACCTATGATCCATCCTCTCCCTCCTCTGTTTGCCCTTCTACCTTTTTTATCTCTCTTACTTTTCTAATCCATTTCTCCTTTACTTTGTTTAAGAACTCCCCCATATTATTATTTTCCTTTTCTTCTTTTCTTGTTAACATTTTAATTGCTACTATTTTTTCCATCCATTTTTCCTTTCATACTTTTTGTCTCCATTCTGCTAATTCTTTGCATTCTGTCATATAATGCTCTGTGCTCTCACTACCTCCACATAGTTCACAAATTCTGCTTTTTCTGCCTCTTAGCCCTCTCAGATACATTGATCCTGTTTTCATCCATCCAAACGCTTCTTTTTCAGCTCTATTACAATAATCTACATACCCTTCTCTTCCCCATTTCCTTTTTACTAATCTATAGAACCTTAGTGATTTTTATTCTCTAAGCTTCCCCAAATCTCTTGTCTTTCTAAGTCCTCCACTCTGTTTATTGCTCTTCTCCAGAAGCCGTTGCTATTTCTTTCTCCTGCTCTCCAAATATCTCCCATTCCTATCTTCTCTCTATATATCTTTTTCTACACCTGTCCACCAGTTATTTGTATACCTATACTGTAATATACGTGTTGAAAGGTACTCACTGTGCAAACGAGTGCTATTGGTTACAATCAAGTTTACCTTACAAAACATATATTAAATACTATTTTTACAGTACCATATCGTGGTATAGCTTAATTTTTATTTATTACATTTAATTGGTTTTAATTTGGAAAGTTAAAAATATCATAGCTAGAAATTTCGAATCCACTAGTATTTGTTCATATTCTTCTATAGTTACGTACTAGTTTATTGTTAGCAATTGTTGCTTTTATTTACATTTATGTAGTAGTTTGATGCTATGAAGGTTCATAGAAAATTATTATGAATCATCTACAGTTGTAGAGGAATATGTGCATCAAAGAATATTAACGTTGACATCTGCACTAGAATTATTGGAAAGGATGTCACCTGATGCAACAACCATGGAACATTCGCAGCAATGACAGATATTTTGTTTAATCCACTTCCCGTTCATGCTATCATGATAGAAATTTGAATTTCCTGCATTCGGTGCCAGTAATCTATTCTAACCTAACCTACCTGCATGTTTTGCCTATTTTACTGCACGCATGTACAAGACTATATTAAATCCACATTTATTATCACAAAATGGAATATAATCATATTTGATAGTTTAATTTTACCGTTTAAATCTTAACTGGATATTTACTTCCTTTTTGCTTATTAATATTTAGTTATGATTTAATTCATACGCCAGCTAAGTATGAGCTGTAAGTTATTCATTTTTAAGACCAGGCTTCAATAATCGATCTCCAGTTCGCCACCAAAGTTATTACTGGTGACCTTGCTACTGGAACCATCTTAGTCAATAGCTGTTAGTAATTCATTTTATTACTTTCTCTACTACGTATAGTAAGTAGGGGAAGTATTGTATTCCACCCAAAAATTCGATACCGAGATTTCACCGGAAATATATGTTTTGAGACCCCCTGAATCCAAAAAAAGCATTTTTGGAAACATGTCCGTGTGTGTGTCTGTGTGTCTGTCTGTGTGTCTGTGAACAGCATAACTCAGAAACGAACAGTCGGATAAACACCAAACTTGGTATTTACGTTCAGTATCTTCCAGAGATGCGACACGAAGGGTTTCAAGAAAATCCCCCCACCCCAGACTACCCTTTACATGGAACATTTTTCGAAAATTGTAATTTTCTCAAAAATAGCTCTAACGATTTTGATTAAAATATAATATGTTTAAGATATTGTCATGACAAATGAAATGTATATCTGGAATTTTCTGGGAATGTCTCCAAAAGTATTCTTCATTGTGAACGACTTTTGCATAACTGGTAAACCATAAGAGATAGACAAAATTTTACTACACAACAAATGTAGATCGCGTTAAAATACACAATTTATGCCATATACATTTCTTTTGTTGAGTGAACCGTTTTCGAGATATTGCTTGTATTCCCTTAAATTTTCCAATACTTATACTTTTTCCCAAATTCGTTATTCATGTTTTTTATGTCCTGGACATGCAAAGAGAATGGAATGCGCCACATAGCAACCAGCGCTTAAAATATTTGACTATCGCTTAAAACCTACCATATTCCCCTTGCATCTACAAGAAAATTACCAATAAGATTGACATCCCGATATCTCGATTAACATGAAGCATATGGAGAATAGGCGTTTGTAAAAATAGTTTGTACAAGAGTAGAGAAAGTCATGTGAGTGTAACACATCAGATTTTTTTTATTTCCTGGACATGCAAAGAGAATGGAATGCGCCACATAGCAACCAGCGCTTAAAATATTTGACTATCGCTTAAAACCTACCATATTCCCCTTGCATCTACAAGAAAATTACCAATAAGATTGACATCCCGATATCTCGATTAACATGAAGCATATGGAGAATAGGCGTTTGTAAAAATAGTTTGTACAAGAGTAGAGAAAGTCATGTGAGTGTAACACATCAGATTTTTTTCGCACAAATAATGCTTCTGTTATTCGGTATTGTTGAGAAAATAGTATGCACTACACATTCGTTAAGTACTTTGGACAATCTCGGAAACATAAAATACTTAAGCTCTTATTTTCGAACTTCTTTTTCTTCTCCTCCTCCAATATATTTATATCGCAATATACTATTATAGGAATTAAACTGCATAACAAATTATAATCCCATTTTACACCTCACTTAACTTGAAATGTTTGCTTAAGGTGGGTGTGCCAGGGTCATTGTACTCTTAGATTGTCTTCCGCAACGCAATCTACAACGACAAAACGTTAAAATAAACACATGTTAAAATAAACACATGTAAAAAATGCAAAGGCTGTATAAAACGGATATTAAGTGCAAACGTGGAGAGAATACACCGCCGACATCCTCTAGGGGTAAATTAAACCCTGTCACTCTGTATGAATAATGAACAGGCGCGTACAAAGCTCTGGTTAAACAGCAAATAGAGGTGAGTAATTCGAGTGCTTTTTCTACCACTCATTTATAGTAGGTAGAGGAAGTATTGTATTCCATCCAAAAATTCCATATCGATATTTCACCGGGAAACACGTTTTGAGGTCCTTTACATGGGAGAGTTCTCTTAGTTTTAACTCTCTCAGAAAGGGCTAGCATTTTGATTGACATACCATATGTTTAAGTTTTACTTTCTCTACTACGTATAGTAAGTAGGGGAAGTATTGTATTCCAACCAAAAATTCGATACTGAGATTTCACCGGAAATACATGTTTTGAGACCCCCTGAATCCAAAAAAAGCATTTTTAGAAACATGTCCGTGTGTGTGTGTGTCTGTGTCTGTGAACAGCATAACTCAGAAACGAACAGTCGGATAAACACCAAACTTGGTATTTAGGTTCAGTATCTTCCAGAGATGCGACACGAAGGTTTTCAACAAAATACCCCACCCCAGGTTACCCTTTACATGGAACATTTTTCGAAAATTTTAATTTTCTCAAAAATGGCTCTAACGATTTTGATTAAAATGTCATATGTTTAAGATATTTTCATGACAAATGAAATGTATATCTGGAATTTTCTGGGAAGGTATCCAAAAGTATTCTTCATTGTGAACGACTTTTGCATAACTGGTAAACCATAAGAGATAGACAAAATGTTACTACACAAAAAATGTAGATCGCGTTAAAATACACAATTTATGTCATACACATTTTTGTTGCTGAGCGAACCATTTTCGAGATATTGCTTGTTATTCCCTTAAATTTTCCAATACTTATACTTTTCCTCAAATTCATTATTCATTTTTCTATGTACTAGTAATGCAAAGAGAATGGAATACTCCACATAGCAACCACCTAAAATATTTGACTCGTTTAAAGCCTAACAATTCCCCTTGCATCTACAAGAAAATTAGCAATAAGTTTAACATCTCGATTAACATGAAGCATATGGAGAATAAGCGTTTGTAAAAATATTTGTACAAGAGTAGAGAAAGTCATGTGAGTGTAACACATCAGGAATTAATTGTTCTTCCACACAAGCCGTGTGTTGGACAGGGTTGGAAAGGTAGAAGCAGGCGACTGAAAAATTCAATGCCATAGCCGGGATTTGAACCACTGCGCTACCATGGCAACATGCCGCACGACACTAAATTCTCCAGCTAATTCGTGTTTTTCCCGGTAAATCACAAGTAGATCTCAAATTGTATTGAGATGACATACCCCAATGGCAACTTACTATATTGTAAGTACTTTAAGTCCCGGGCTTATAGTTTCAACCACTATCAGGTCAATCAATTTTTTACTAATAGAATATATATCTTGAGTTTTCTGTGAATAGCTTGTGAAATCCTCTTCGTCTGAACGAATTTTGTATCTTATGAATAACTGGTAAACCATAAGATATAGACAAAAACCCAATACATAAAAGATGCAGATCTCGTAAAAGCTCTTAACCTGTGTCAATTTTTCTTTTTCCGTTCTTTGCAATAGGCGTTTTCAAAATACTCCATGTTTCAAGTTTAGACCCTTTTTAAGCGTCAGTGCATGTAATTATGTTTGAAAGTTTGCTTTTCTTTATTTTTCTGACTTCCTTTTGCTTCCATCGCAACAGCATGTTACAACATATAAACACTTGAATGCTGTTTCCGCATGTTGTAACTAAACACTTTTTGCTTAATTTCAAATCATTCCTAAGCAAAAAGACGTATCTGAGAGTAACGTAACGTGGACAGAAATAAAGAAAGTCATGTGAATACACTATGTGATCAAAAGTATCCGGACACCCCCACAAACATACGTTTTTCATCTTAGGGGTTTGTGCTGCCTGGTACTCATTATCCGCGACCTCAGTAGTTATTTGACATCGTGAAACAGCAGAATGGGATGCTCCGTGGAACTCACGGACTTCGAACGTGGTCAGGTGATTGGGTGTCATTTGTGTCAGAAGTGTGTACGCGAGATTTCCACACTCCTAAGCATCCCTAGGTCCACTGTTTCTGATGTGATAGTGAAGTGGAAACGCGAAGGGACCTGTACAGCACAAAAGCGTACAGGCCAACCTCGTCTGTTGACTGACAGGGACCGCCGACATTTGAAGAGGGTCGTAAAGAGTAATAGACAGACATCTATCCAGACCATCACACAGGAATTCCAAACTGCATCAGGACCCACTCCAAGTACTATTACAGATAGGCGTGAGGTAAGAAACCTTGGATTCCATGGTCGAGCGGCTGCTCATAAGTCACACATCACCTCGCTTGGTGTAAGGAGCGTCAACATTACACGATTGAGCAGTGGCAAAACGTTGTGTGGAGTGACGAATCACGGTACTCAATGTGGCGATCCAATGGCATGGTGTGGATATGGCGAATGCCCGGTGAACGTCATTTGCCAGCGTGTGTAATGCCAACAGTGAAATTCGGAGGGGGTGGTGTTATGGTGTGGTCGTGTTTATCCTGGAGGAGGCTTGCACACCTTGTTGTTTTGCGTGGCACGATCACAGCGCTGACCTACATTGATATTTTAAGTACCTTCTTGCTTCCCATGTTGAAGAGCAATTCGGGGATGGCGCTTGCATCTTTCAACACGATCGAGCACCTGTTCATAGTGCACGGGCTGTGGCGGAGTGGTTACACGACAATAACATCCCTGTAATGGACTGGCCTGCACAGAGTCCTGACTTGAATCTTATAGAACACCTTTGGGATGTTTTGGAACGCCGACTTCGTGCCAGGCCTCACCGACCTACATCAATACCTCTCCTAAGTTCGGCACTCCGTGAAGAATGGGCTGCCATTCCCCAAGAAACCTTCCAGCACCTGATTGAAAGTATGCCTGCGAGAGTGAACGCTGTCATCAAGGCTAAGGGTGGGCCAACACCATATTGACTTCCAGCATTACCGATGGAGGGCGCCACGAACTTGTACGTCATTTTCAGCCAGGTGTCCGGATACTTTTGATCACGTAGTGTAGGTACATCAGATCAGATTCCTTAAACTAGGATCACTGTAGGTTTATTCGTGTTACTATGCTGCTGTGTTGGCGATTCTGAACACTGTAACTGGTAGCAATATTTCTAAAAAACGTTCTTTATTGCCCACACTGGAAAAACCAACCGCCCGCATCATATACCTCATAAAAACAACTTGGTGTATAACAAATCACTTTCCGAGAACATTTACTGGGTTCTGTAGCGGGATCGTTCGCTGGTTGTTCTGGTGGCAGGTGTCTCATTCAGGAGAAGGTTAAAATTTTGCCGGATGCTCAAGGTAGAGGATGGATTGTCGGTTGGTTATGAGACCCTTTTCTCAAGAAGGAGGACAGGAGATGAATATCACTCGGAATTCCTTCTTCACTTGCCCCTTTTAAGGGGGTACAGAATGGGTTTTCGGTCAAAAAATTCAATTTTTGGATTAGTGTCTTATATGAAAGTATGAAGTTTTTTCTTCAATATGTCGTTTGAATTACCTTAATATCTATCCTAGAAGTAGGTGAATTATTAAAACATGGTAATGGCCGCACACAATTCGTCTGCTTGGCTTGAACAATGGTTGTCTTCTGCTGTCAAGCTGTCATTCAATTCTTCCATTTCATGTTTTTCAAATCTGCCGCTGTTTTCGGGATATTTAAGACCACGTGAAAGGATATTTAGCTGCTGGCCAGCCTGTATTATTGGTTTTTGTTTCCTTGTTCAAAGTTGTTTGTTTTGTTAGTTAGTGGAAGCATGCAATGTTTGTTTGCCTGTGATCAGGCTAGTTTTTTAATGCTAAACAACTAATTTGTAATTAAGATACCTCGCTTTAGTAATACAATTACTAAAAAGAGTGTGTATTGGGAAAAACAGATGAAAAGCCATGATATAGGGGCTGTTGCCGAACATAACCACACACCATGTGACGGAACTACTGTGTGTTTTGGCAATAACAGTATTAGTTCAGCACCATACCCATCCTCGAAAAAGCTAGCAAATGTATAGGAAAGATATAAGTACATAAATAAGGGCTCTGAACAATTTTAAATTGTGGGTTTGTCTATCTTGGCACAAATATTTCCAAATAATGTGCTATGTAAGCAGCGTGCAAAAACAGGCACGGAGTTTAGTGTAAATAGACATGTTGGTGTAGCAGCAGAACTGCAATTAGTTTGCAAGTCATGTCAGTATAAAGTAGGATTTGGTAGTTCTCTGAGTGTAGATATATACAGAAAATAAAGGTGTTTTCCTGTAAATATTAAGTTTAGTGTGCAGGCTACGCTTCATTGGCAAGGGAAAGACCTCTGGAGAAATGCTTTGTGGCATAATGAATCCACTTCCGCCTCCTTTTATATTTGAAGAGGCTCAGGAGTGCAAAAAATAATCTTTATAAGCTTTAAATCAAACAAAGCAGTTCAAAAGAGGTGCCAAAAGGAAGATAGAACTGGAAAATGAAGAGGTTTTTGCTGAAACAAGTTATGGTGCAGGCCTCTACTGATGTTTCAACTTTGGAGCTCATTTCCCCTAAGTTCAAATTTTCCTCACATAAGGAACATTTTCTCAGTTGTTAATTAATATTTTGATCTGAAATTTGTAGGAGTTGTTTGTGTTGGTGTTTTACATACACTGAAATAAGAGTTTTAAAAATAATTAACATTTGAAAAAATGTTTAACAAATACGTACTCTAAAATGTGGAGAAAAATTGTCACAAGAAAGAAAAATTATTTTTAAAACCTATTGAAGTTTTTAGAAACTGTTATTTCAGCTATTATAAGGACATCGCACCTACAGATTGTAAAATCTTCAGCTTTCTGGGTTGTATAGTTACTTAGCAAATGTTCCTTACATATGATACGTTTTAACATTGTCAAGATAGGGCATTCCGTACCCCCCTAATGTGGTCATCCACACTGTTACAATCCCTTCTCGAATACCCCGTCACACAAGACTTGCCTTAACGACCCCGTCTACAATTTTGAATCTAAACTCGCATACTTCCCCCTTATCAAGATAAATGCTCAAAGTAATTGTTTTAGGCGTTGTGAATTTACACCCATTTCTGCGCACATATTCTCACCTCCCCTGACACTAGCTTGACACGAAGTAGCGATGTGATACCCGTCTGAATTTGCTCTCTCGTCCTAGATAATATTCTAGTCTACTCCCCTTTTCTATTTTCATCCAACCCTTTTTCTAGGCACGTGACTTTCATGTCTTCTAGTTGGTTATTTTTATAAATTTTTCTCCGCTTCCATTGGTTCTCAAGAATTAGAAAGTTAGTTTTCTCCGCGTCTGACATAATCAATCACATTATTTTCGCCTGATTGATTTTTCTGTGCGGATGACTGATTCTGGGATTTCCCGTCTAGTGTACCACAATCCTGCGGGTTTTTTCCTGCCTTCACCAATTCTAAGGAGCCTAAGTGCTTTCTAATGACCTCCCCTGGTTGCTCGTGAAACATTATTAATTGCAACGGTTTCAACTCGTCTCTGTCCTCTCTGAAATACACCGTTTCAAACGTTTTACGTTTATTCATTTTATTTAAGTTCCTTTATTTATTACCTTCAGTTCTTTTCTTAATCTTCCCCCTTTGCTAAACTTTCTTATTATCTTTATTATTATTATTATTAATTATTATTATTATTATTTCTTTTTGGGTGGATATTATTGCTTCAGTTCACATCTTTTCAGCCCAACTATTTTTCATCTTGCAACAAGCCAGTTTCTATAACTTATCTCGTAAACCAAACGTAAAAAAAAGTTAAAAAATCTGATGTTTTACACTCACATGACTTTCTCTACTTTTGTACAAACTATTTTTACAAACACTTATTCTCCATATGCTTCATGTTAATCGAGATGTTAATCTTATTGCTAATTTTCTTGTAGATGCAAGGGGAATTGGTAGGCTTTAAGCGATAGTCAAATATTTTAAGAGCTGGTTGTTATGTGGAGTATTCCATTCTCTTTGTATGTCCAGGACAAAAAAAAATGAATGACGAATTTGAGAAAAAAGTATAAGTATTGGAAAATTTAAGAGAATAACAAGGAATATCTCGAAAATGGCTCACTCAACAACAAAAAAATGTATATGACATAAATTGTGTATTTTAACGCTATCTATATTTTTTGTGTAGTAAAATTTTGTCTATCTCTTATGGTTTACCAGTTATGCATAAGTCGTTCACAATGAAGAATACTTTTGGAGACATTCTCAGAAAATTCAAGATATACATTTTATTTGTCATGAAAATATCTTCAACATATGATATTTTAATCCAAATCGTTAGAGCAATTTTTGAGAAAATTAAAATTTTCGAAACCTGTTCCATGTAAAGGGTAGTCTGGGGTGGAAGGATTTTCTTGAAAACCTTTGTGTCGCATCTCTGGAAGATAATGAACGTAAATACCAAGTTTGGCGTTTATCCGACTGTTATCTGAGTTATGCTGTTCACAGACACACAGACGCACACACGGACATGTTTCCAAAAATGCTTTTTTTGGATTCAGGGGGCCTCAGAACATATATTTCCGGTGAAATCTTGGTATCATATTTTTGGGTGGAATACAATACTTCCCCTACTTACTATACGTAGTAGAGAAAGTAAAAATGTCAGGTTCCTGCTTTTTTACTTTCTCTACTACGTATAGTAAGTAGGGGAAGTATTGCATTCCACCCAAAAATTCGATACCGAGGTTTCACCGGAAATACATGTTTTGAGACTCCCTGAATCCAAAAAAAGCATTTTTGGAAACATGTCCGTGTGTGTGTCTGTCTGTGTGTCTGTGTGTCTGTCTGTGTGTCTGTGTGTCTGTGTGTCTGTGTGTCTGTGTGTCTGTGAACAGCATAACTCAAAAACGAAGAGTCGGATAAACGCCAAACTTGGTATTTAGGTTCAGTATCTTTCAGAGATGCGACACGAAGGTTTTCAAGAAAATCCCCCCACCCCAGACTACCCTTTACATGGAACATTTTTCGAAAATTTTAATTTTCTCAAAAACGGTTCTAACGATTTTGATTAAAATATCATATGTTTAAGATATTGTCATGACAAATAAAATGTATATCTCGAATTTTCTGGGAATGTCTCCAAAAGTATTCTTCATTGTGAACGACTTTTCCATAACCGGTAAACCATAAGAGATAGACAAAATTTTACTACACGAAAAATGTAGATCGCGTTAAAATACACAACTTATGTCATATACATTTCTTTTGTTGAGTGAACCGTTTTCGAGATATTGCTTGTTATTTCCTTAAATTTTCCAATACTTATACTTTTTCTCAAATACGTTATTCATTTTTTTATGTCCTGACATGCAAAGAGAATGGAATGCGCCACATAGCAACCAGCGTTAAAATATTTGACTATCGCTTAAAAGCTACCATATTCCCCTTGCATCTACAAGAAAATTACCAATAAGATTGACATCTTGATATCTCGATTAACATGAAGCATATGGAGAATAAGCGTTTGTAAAATTAGATTGTACAAGAGTAGAGAAAGTCATGTGAGTGTAACACATCAGATTTTTTCATTTTTCGCCCCGACCTCGGACGCAGCCCGTGACGGATGCAGTGTTGCCAAAAGAGCTTGCGGCAATTAAATTGGACTCGCATGGGTTTAAGAATGTGCTATGAATGTTGTGGATTTCTTGTTTAATTTCTTTTCTTTCTTTCGTGATCATGTATGTTGATTTGTTTTATATACATACACTTTATGGTACCAGAACTTCAGTTTTATACACACACTCTAAGGGCCGATTTCACCAACTGATGTTAAAAATGCTCCAACATCTTGTTTGTTAACACGGTGTTCAAAGTTTAACATAAGGTTAGAACTTTTGCGTTTCATCAAGCTTTTACAGCAAATTATTAGCTAACATACTGTTAACGTCAAAGACAGCTGCAAACGCTGGCTTTCGAGAAGGCAGTGGCCGAACTACACTACTTCTGAACGTACTCCGATGCACTTTTGCCTAAGTATCGCTGCTCTCTCTGTGCCAGTAGCAGACACCTATTTACATTCATGGCAATTGCCATGATGTTCCCGATTGTTTGAGGTTAGAATCCTGATGCCACTGAGATAAATGTTTCACCGTTTGAAACTCATTAATTAACACTTGGTTAATAGGTATAGACGCATTATCAACTACGAAAAAGCTGACCGTCTTACATTAAAGGATAAGATCGCAGCCTGGGACAAAATATGCGAGTACTTTAATTGGAATGAACGCGATTCTCTTAAGAGCAGTAAGCAACTGCTGTGATTTTATGCTAAAAAAGTGCAGTATCAGAAACGTTAGGTGCGAAGAGCGGTTTAAAACCTGTGGTGGACACTGCATTGAAGCTAAAATGTACGAAAATGTGTTATCGTTGGTTAATCAAGCAGACCCGAAAATAAATAGTGTTTGATTCCTGAAGCAATTCCTTGGATACCTTCCAGATAAACCACAAACGGTAGCTTTGGAAATACCAACATTATCGCCCACCAAGTAAATGAAAAATGTTAGTAGCATAAAATCCAAGTACCTAATTAACACTTGTAGCATAGGAGAGAGAGGCATGCTTCTGTTCGTAGTATTCTAAACTCTCGTATTCCCCATAAAACCATGCTCATGACCCCTTGAACAGTCTATATCACTTTAAAATTTCCTCCTTTTGCAGGGTTTCAAATTTATTACGACGTACGACTACTCTCTTACTAGGAATGGCATTAAAAATGTCAACTGTAGCAAACTCGCATCAACAGGTTGGTTTGCGGTTGCCATTTTCCAACGCCTAACATTTGCTAAACGCCTTAACACAGGGGCACGAGAATGTTAACTTAACACCAACTTTAACACATTCTTAAAGTTAACATTGTTTGATGAAACAGAATTTTTGTTAACTTCAGTGTTAAATCAGTTTAACATTGTGTTAAAATTTAGCATCTGTTGGTGAAACCGGCCCTAAGGCTATTTAAATTTATAGCATTTTTATCTGTCTATAACTTACAACTGTAATTACTGCGAAATCCCTTCATGAACAACATTTAAGGTTGTTGTTCGGTAGCGAATTTTCTAGTATACAGCAGAGGTAATTCGAGATTCCGTGTAATTCGTGCTGATCTTAAGAAAATTAAAATTTTAGGTAAAAGTAAAATCCCGTTTTTATATGTCGTCCGCACGTACGTTTTAGGCATTTCCGAATGTGTTACATTTTGAACTTTCTTTCAATTTTCCATGGACAATACAGGTAAAAGGGTTTTAGTTCATAATGCACAGAAATAACCTTGACCTCAGACTGCTAATGCATTTCTATTACAGGTACCTAGGTTTCGAGGAATGCGTTTGCTCTTTCTTTGTTACCCTTCACTAATTGGAACCGCAAGTTCCAGGTTGGTTGTACAGTGCATACCATCCTTATCATTACCTCTATTGTTGTCCCTACTCAGCGACAATGGTCATTAAAATACGCTTAAGTAAAAATACACATTTTACAAGATAGGCTGACCATTGTTGTATGTAGATATGTAACTGTGTGTTTCTTAATGCTTTAATTCATATATAACAATGAGTGGTAGGAGTAATTGAAAATGTGTGCCGTCGACCGTGAAACTGGAGGCTTTGAAAAGACTATTATAGACAAACAAGAAACAAAAACGCTTGTGCTGAGTATGGAGTCGGTGAAGTGGCGGAGATTGGCGTAAAACAGAGACAAAATTGAGAAGTTTTCATCTAACAAGTGTTCTGTTTCGTCATTTGAACGGAAGTCAATTAAGAAACCTGAGTATGAATAACAAGTGAAGCTTTGTTCATTTGATTTACTCAATAAGACAGAAATCCAATTTCAGGGCCTATTCTGCAAGAAAAAGCTGCATTTTTTAGGAATGAGTTAAATGAAGGTGAGGACGATTTTACTGCAAGTTCCAGGTTGGTTGGATAGGTGGAAGAAGCGATACGACATAAGGCAACTTGAAATTTGCCATGAAAAACTTTTTGCGGATACTCAAACTGTTACACAATTTTGTGAGAAATTAAGAAAAAACATCTGATGTGTTACACTCACATGACTTTCTCTACTCTTGTACAAACTATTTTTACAAACGCTTATTCTCCATATGCTTCATGTTAATCGAGATATCGAGATATTAATCTTATTGCTAATTTTTACTTTCCCTACTACGTATAGTAAGTAGGGGAAGTATTTTGTAGATGCAAGGGGAATTGCTAGGCTTTAAGCTATAGTCAAATATTTTAAGAGCTGGTTGCTATGTGGAGTATTCCATTCTCTTTGCATTACCAGGACAAAAAACATGAAGAGAAAAAGTAAGTATTGGAAAATTTAAGAGAATAACAAGCAATATCTCGAAAATAGCTCACTCAACAAAAAAATGTATATGACATAAATTGTGTATTTTAACGCTATCTATATTTTTTGTGTAGTAAAAGTTTGTCTATCTCTTATGGTTTACCAGTTATGCATAAGTCGTTCACAATGAAGAATACTTTTGGAGACATTCCTAGAAAATTCAAGATATACATTTTATTTGTCATGAAAATATCTTAAACATGTGATATTTTAATCCAAATCTTAGAGTCATTTTTGAGAAAATTAAAATTTTCGAAAAATCTTCCATGTAAAGGGTAATCTGGGGTGGAGGGATTTTCTTGAAAAGCTTTGTGTCGCATCTCTGGAAGATACTGAACCTAAATACCAAGTTTGGTGTTTATCCGACTGTTCGTTTTTGAGTTATGCTGTTCACAGACACACAGACACACACGGACATGTTTCCAAAAATGCTTTTTTTGGATTCAGGGGCCTCAAAACATATATTTCCGGTGAAATCTCGGTATCGAATTTTTGGGTGGAATACAATACTTCCCCTACTTACTATACGTAGTAGAGAAAGTAATTATACAAGAAGAAAATCTTACTACTGATCAACTGTATAATTGTGATGTAACAGGACTAAATTATATTTCCGTATAATTCGAGTTAATTAGCTCGAATTACTGGGGCTCTACTGTATTAATAAATTGATTTTCAAGTGTCAGTCTTTTGTTTCTTCTGAAATAGTGCTAAGAGTACATAATATCGTACCATGCTAGACCATTACAAAATAGCTGAATGTTATGTCAGGTTCCTGTATACTCTTGTGTAAGTGCAACAAAAGGAGTATTGAAAGTATTTCTGCTGAGAATTATCATTATTAATGTGAAGCATACAGAAAAATATTCTGGTTTTACACTCACAGGATTTTCTCTACCTTTTATCGTTTATTAGTGGCTATATAAATTATTCTTATGAGGGTTTATTTTCTACTTCATTTTAATCGAGATATACCTTTGCAGAAGTAGTCACATTACACATGTTTCCCTTTACATATCAGTGAAAAATATTTACAGCATTATTATAGGGTGTTGCTTGTACACGGAGTTGGGTAACACGTGTCTACGATATCTCCGAGCAAGGAGTCGAAGCGGATGCTCAATGTAATGATGAGAAAGTGGTGCTGACTGATGATGCGGGCGTAGAGGGTAGGTCAGGGTAAAGGGAGCGACAAGAACAGTCTGACTAACTTTGTCACAGGGTGTCCCGCAACTTGGTTTGTGGCCAGGCTGAGAGTTTTAAACACACAACAGCTGGCCCACTTTGGCTTAGCAGTCTAGAACGAAACATCACGTGGAGCCACATGCGCGGGTTCGAGACCTATTACTCACTTTAAACAAATCAGTTCTTGAATGACGTCTAGATTAATATTTATGTTTGCACATGAATATAAATTAGATGGTAAAACTCTTGCGCCATCTGAATGTTTTAGTGTCTCTACCACTTATATACAGTAGGTGGACACACAGATATAAGCACGCAAGAAACTGTCTCTAAATTCGATCTTTTATTCAGAGAATCTCAAAACGTGCATTTCCAGTGAAATCTGGATATACAAGGTGATTTATGAAGAACTGACACATTTGTTTCTTTACTTGTTTCAAAACGAGTTATGCTAAAGACAGCTTTATTATACCTGAAAGGCAGAGGAATTTTGGGAGATTATTTACCTCTATAGCAAATGTTGAAAATGTCCTCCATCCTGCATAAGGCACAAATCAACACGTCGTTCCATGTTACTGGCCACTCGTTGGAGGACTCTATTGTCAATAGCTTGAATCTGTTGTGCTTCAGATTGTCCAACGTCTGGGGACGTGTGGCATAAACCCTGTCTTTTAAGTAATTCCATAGAAAGAGGTCCCGCGATGTCAAATCCGGATCTCGGTGGTCACAGGTTCTTGGAAATTATCCGGTCGTCAAAGGAACTTGCAATTAGTGCCATGAATTGATTTGATATATGGCATGTAGCGCCGTCCTGCTGAAAATATCCTTGACTCAACTCTACATCGTCTAGTTGCTCAGAAAACTCAATGAAAATCGTCGATACTCTGCAGTGTTCACATTGTTTAAAAAAAATTGGTCCCACTATTCTCCGTGCAGATATTGCGCACCAAATTACGATTTTAACCGCGTGCATAGCTGGATAAATGGAACCATGCTTCATCTGTGAACCATGTGATGGACAATATGGCAGGATTTTGCACAATGAACGTCTGAAACCAACGACAATAATTCAGTCGTCTATCCTTATCTGGTTCCTGTAACTGATGGACAACCGTAATCCTATACGGCTTTAGGACTGCACTTTTCACAGCTCTCTGACACATTGAGTAGCTGTACCCTGTCTCCTGCGACAAACGCCTTAATGCTTTTTTGGGTGACTGATCCAGTCGTGCTCTTACGTCAACAACCGTGGGAAGCCTAGATGAACGAGTTTTGCCTTTTTCACTCACCACATATCCAGTTGTTTCCAATTTGTTTACCAGTCCTAGCATTGTTTTTCTTTGGGGAGGATTCCGAACACCAAATTCTCTCCGGTATGTCCTTTGAGTAGCTGTAATCGAATTCTTAATCCAGTATTGCTTTACAAGGAAGAGTCGTTCATTTAATGTGTACTCCATTTTCACGTTGACTAGAACAAGATCTCAAAAACAGTTGCCGACAATAAAACATGAACATCTGCGCATCTAGTGACAGACAATCAAAGCTCCAGAACATTCTGCTTAATTTGTTGCTAAAATTGGGGCACTGGATGAATTTCGAACAAAATAATTAAAGAAAGAAGTGTGTCAGTTCTTCATAAATCACCCTATAGGATGTTTGGGTGCAGCACAATACTTTCTGTACCTACTATGGATAAGTGGTATAGAAAATAAAACCATTCAGATGGCGCAGGAGTTTTACCATCTAATTTATATTCATGTGCAAATATAAATATTAATTCAGACGTCATTCAAGAACTGATTTGTTTAAAGGGCGCAGTAGGACTCGAACCCGTGTGATGCTTCGTTCTCCTTCACAAGAATGCCGAGCCAAAGCGAGCCAGCTGTGGAGTGCTTAAAACTCTCAGCCTGGCCATAAATCAAGTTGCTGGACACCCTGTGACAAAGTCAGACTCTTGTCGCCTCCTTTGTCCTACACCCCAGTAACAGGATATTTCCGGCCATGAAATAGGGGCTGTATTAACGTCAGAGAACGGTTCGACTCACTCGTGAAACACCGCATGTGTTGCATTTCTTTAAGGCTGGTTCACAACCAACGAGAACGGTAACCAGAACGACAACGAGAAAGCTGAAATACATGTATTCAAATGGGAGCGTTCACAATCGACGGGAAGCCTTCCCGGGCCCCGGGAACGGAAAAGAAGACTTGCCAAACTTTCTCGTTCTTGAGTACGGCATACTAGATCCATATTGTGCATATTAGATTCTTCACTCTAGAGAATATTCTAGGCGGCCGTGACATGAAACAGCCGCTAGTGCTCTCTATAGTCGCAAGCTGGAAACATGAAACTGGAAGAAATTAGTAGCAAATATGCTTCCTAACCTCATCCCGACACCCGCAAATCCAATGAGCGTTGGTTTCTCTGGTGAAAGGGTCATTTGTAGTTTGTTTATATGCAACTCAAAACTGGCTATGGCCTAAAAAAAAACAATGCCAAAAGCTACAAAGAACAGCAAAAACCGATGGAAATTAAAAAAGAACAATAAAAACTTTAATATATGCCATTAAATAAAGGAATGAAAGCTTGGCACTTGGTCGTCAAGTAAAGCAGGCCGGCATGGCAACAAAGCAGGATGGAATTTCGGTTAGGTTTTAGGGAATATCGAAGGTGGCAGGCGGGTGGGTCACTTCTAGACAGTCGTCATCCAGTTAGTGACCAAGCCCAATACTGCTTAACTTGGGGGAACTTATGATGATAGGTGTGGTAGCCTTTAACCCCCGGGGGGGCCCAAGGCGTCCTTTGATAAGCGGTAGCTCTTTCGTCGTCTTGGTGCCCTGTGGTCATAACGACCCAGGGTGTGCACCAGCTGGTTGGTATAGTAAGTGAGTTTCGTGTGCATGGTACGGGTTCTCTCCCGCACCACGTCCACGATGTATGGGTGTGTAGGATATGTGACGGGAATCTACGCCCGGTATCACAGATCATCCGAAGCGCCCTGTTCTGGACGGTCTGCAGCTGCGGATGGTGGTCGCTGCCGCCGATCCCCAGACCTCCAGTAGAGCTGGGGATTAGAGTTGCCGATAACCTTAGTGGAGCAGGTAACCTAACGTAACGGGGGGACAGACATCATTTTTATCAGAACTGTTGTGGGCGTTCCGTCACTCTCTGTGTCAGTTCCTGACTCCCCGCGCTGCGCCCCATCATGCAAATCAGCTCTTAAAGCGCGTTCGTGACAGTATTAACATGTCAATTGTTTCATTTCAACGTGACTGATAAACTTCTTCAGTCGAAACAGAAAGATTCTGATGTGTCGCATTCACTTGACTTTCTCTAACCATTAAAGGTCATTATTTATTATAGTAATATAAAAATCTGATGCTACATTAAGCTCACTTCCCGCAGTTCTACAAACTATTCTTACTAACATGAACTTCTTGTCAATCGAGATAAACTTTTGCAGAAATAGTTCCATTACACATTTAAGTTCAAGAAGGACACAGTAGGCAGAAGTGATGATAAATATTTTAATAGCGGGCTATGTAATGGCTTTGAAACTTCATACTCTTTGCCTGACCACGAGAATAAAACGAACAACCACTTGCCATTTGAAAAAAGTATCAAGTATTTAAAAATATAAACGCATAACAATAAATATCTCGGAAAAGATCAATGTCGCAAGAAGCTTTATTTGACAATTTTTGTGTTTTAACGATAGGTACATTTTTTATAATAAGTTTTAGATCTATCGTTTAATGTTTATAAACTATACAAAATTCATTCAGAATCAAGAGGTCTTCACGGGATATTCCCAGACAATTTAAAGATAAACATGCAAATATCTTAAGTATATGGTATTTTAATCATATCATTTTTGAGAAAATAAAAAAATAGTGAATATTTTTTTTTGTTTGGTGTGGGATAACCTTTTTGACAAACTTCGTGTTGCATACTTGGAACATGCTGAACGCAAATACGAAACGTTTCGCTTTTGAGTGACGATAGAACTTTTTTATTCAGGAGATCTCAAAACGTGTATTTGCAGTGAAATCTCGACATCGAATTTTTGGATGGAATACATAACTTCCTCTTCTTACTACAAGTTAACAGTAGGGAAAGTAAAACGATTGGTCAATTAAATCCACATAAACTTCGAAAAAAAAATGTAACTAATAAAATGAGAACATCTCGAAAAATGCCAGAAAGAATAAACTGTAATTTCATTTATAATTTCTGAATTTTAAAAATAAGGCTTTTGTCTTCCGGCTGCTAGAATATTTTTAAAGTGGGGCCATCATAAATATCAAAACATAGACGTGTCGTTTGAAATTTCAAAGAGGGGGCGAAGAGTAAAATATAAAATTCAATTAATACAGGTTTTATATTTTTCTCCCTATTTTCCCCCTTCCTAAATTGAAACTAAATACATAATTATTTATGCTGGAAATTTTCGAAATAGAAAACTTGCATGTAACTGATATGTACCTTCGTTATTGCATTGTTTCTGAGTTTTCTCCCCTTTCATTGTTTTCGTGTGAACAGTCCAATAGAATAATTATGAAATGGTAATGGGTGGAAAATTGCCTATCACTGTTTTTATTAATAAATTGCTGTTTTAAAATTCAGAATATGTAGGTGGTGGTTTTAAATAGTCTGACATTTAAAAATAGCAATCTGTCAGAAAAACAGCTGAGTGTATGTTGTGAAATGGGCCACCCCAAAAGCAAAATGTGCAAGTGGCTACAGTAAAGGAGTAAGGGGGATAAACAAATGCCATTGATGCTTAACATATTAAACGGTGGGGTGGTTCACCCCAAACCGAAGTGCCAATTTATGAAAGGGTAGAAAACAAACGATTTTGGTTGTGTTTTCACTTTCTCTGCCACAGTAAGCAGAGAAAGTATTGATTCCATTAAAAAAATCTGATGTGTTACACTCACATGACTTTCTCTACTCTTGTACAAACTATTTTTACAAACGCTTATTCTCCATCTACTTCATGTTAATCGAGATAAACATTTGCAGACTCTATCTTATTGCTAATTTTCTTGTAGATGTAAGGGGAATATATATTTACAAGGGCAATATAGAAATACAGTAGCCTTTAAGCACATACATATCTCTTAATAGCTGGTTGCTAGGTGCAGCACTATTCCCTTTTCCACAGATTAATAGTCTTTGCATATCAAAGACAAAAAAATGAATAACGAATTTGAGAAAAAGTATAAGTATTGGAAAATTTAAGGAAATAACAAGCAATATCTCGAAAATGGTTCACTCAACAAATGAAATGTATATGACATAAGTTGTGTATTTTAACGCGATCTACATTTTTTGTGTAGTAAAATTTTGTCTATCTCTTATGGTTTACCAGTTATGCAAAAGTCGTTCACAATGAAGAATACTTTTGGAGACATTCCCAGAAAATTCGAGATATACATTTCATTTCTCATGACATTACCCTAAACATATGATATTTTCATCAAAATCGTTAGAGCCATTTTTGAGAAAATTAAAATTTTCGAAAAATGTTCCATGTAAAGGGTAGTCTGGGGTGGGGGGATTTTCTTGAAAACCTTCGTGTCGCATCTCTGGAAGATACTGAACCTAAATACCAAGTTTGGTGCTTATCCGATTGTTCGTTTTTGAGTTATGCTGTTCACAGACACACACACACAGACACACAGACACACACACACAGACACACACACACACAGACACACACACGGACATGTTTCCAAAAATGCTTTTTTTGGATTCAGGAGGTCTCAAAACGTGTATTTCCGGTGGAATCTCGGTATCGAATTTTTGGGTGGAATGCAATACTTCCCCTACTTACTATACGTAGTAGAGAAAGTAAAAAATCGATACCAAGATTTCACCGGAAATACATGTTTTGAGGCCTCCTCCAAATAAAGCATTTTTAGTTTCTCTACTACGTATAGTAAGTAGGAGAAGTATTGCATTCCATCCAAAAATTCGATACCGAGGTTTCACCGGCAATACATGTTTTGAGGTGCCTGAATCCAAATAAAGAACTTTTGGAAACATGCTCGTGTGTGTGTGTGTGTGTGTGTCTGTGAACAGCATAACTCAAAAACGAAAAGTTGGACTAATACCAAACTTGGTATTTGAGCTTAGTATCTTCCAAGGATGCGGTACGAAGATTTTCAAGAAAATCCCTCCACTCCAGACCACCCCTTTACATGGGAAAATTTTTATTTTCTCAAAAATGGCTCTAACGATTTTAATTAAAATATCATATATTTAAGATATTTTCATGCAAATGAGATGTATATGTTGAATTTTCTGGGAATGTCCCCAAAAGTCCTCTTCATTCTGAATGACTTTTGCATAACTGGTAAACCCTAAGAGATAGACAAAATGTTACTACACCAAAAAAATGTAGATCTCGTTAAAACACACAATTTATGTCACATAGGTACATTTTTTTGGGGGAGGGGACCAGTGAACCATTTCCGAGATATTCCTTGTTATTTGTTTGAATTTTCCAATTCCTATATTTTTCTCAAATGGGAATTCGCTATTGTTTTTTTAAAATGTCCTAGATACGCAAAGAGAATCGAATGTCCACATAGCAACCAGCTCTTAAAACATTTGA
Source organism: Deroplatys truncata (assembly GCA_030765065.1). Taxonomy (NCBI): domain Eukaryota; kingdom Metazoa; phylum Arthropoda; class Insecta; order Mantodea; family Mantidae; genus Deroplatys; species Deroplatys truncata. The sequence continues at coordinate 176,684,262 of CM060987.1, read as the reverse complement.
CTATCGCTTAAATCCTACCATATTCCCCTTGTACCTACAAGAAAATTAGGCATAAGATAATTTCTGCAAATATTTATCTCGATTAACATGAAGTAGGTGGAGAATAAGCTTTGTAAAAATAGTTTGTACAAGAGTAGAGAAAGTCATTACAGTGCAACACATCACATTTTAGGAAAAATGTCCGTGAGCGCATGGGTCTGTGAACAGCATAACTCAAAAATGAAACGTCCAATAAGTACCAAACTGATATTTAAGTTCAGTAACTTCCAAGGATATGGTACGAAGATTTTCAAGAAAATCACCACACACCAAATTACCTTTTACATGGAACCAACGCGGCCGGCCCTCGTAGCCGTGGTCGCTGGAGTGGTCGCTCCGGCGCTCCGCCAAGCTGAGGGTCGCGGGTTCGAGTCCCGCCTCGGGCATGGGTGTTTGTGTGTGTGTGTGTTACGGAAATAAGCGCTATAAAACAGAAAAACACAGTAGTATAATCTGGGAACGACAAGGGAACTTTAAAAAAAAAAAAAAAAAAAAAACGAGCTCGCTCCTCAGCTATTACTAATGACTGCTCGCTAATTACCTTTTTCTCCGGACAAATCTTTTCAATTCAAGCGTATTATATTATACATTGATTTAATGTACAGAAATTTATTATTGTAATTGTTTCTTTATTTAATTATTTATATTTTCCTGTCAATAATTACGGTATCAAAGCAACAGTAAAACAAATTTTTCTACTCATGAAACAAAAAGTAATCCATTGTATTTACTCAATAAATCGGCATTTCTCCGGAAATGCACGCCTTGAGGGTCACTGAATCAAACTAAAAGCAAGTTTACAAAAGGTTACCGCGCGCACGTGCGTTAGTGTGGAATACCATGACTCAAAAACGAAAAGTAGGACACAAACCAAATGTTATATCTGAGTGTAGTGAGACACGATTTAAGATTACCAAACGGCGATTAAAAAGGGGGAAGAATCCTCCATCCATACTACCAATCACATAAAAAAGTATTCTCAAAATTCAATGTAACGATTTTGATAAAAATATCGCATGTTTGATTTATTAATGTGACAAACTAAATCTATATTTTAAATTTACTGTGAATACCCTGTGAGGCTCTCTTAATTCTTACTGAATTTTGTGCAAATGGAAAATAATGAAGATTTTGGCTTTCGTGCCGTTGCTCTAACCAGCTGAGCTACCGTGGCAACATGCTGATACGATATTAAATTCCCCAACTTACTCGTTTGTTTTTTTCCGTAAACCACAAGGCGTTTTAATTGATCGAGCAATCCGTGGTTTATGTCTCGCCTATGGCATTGAATTTTTCAGTTTGAATTTACCTTTCAAACCTTAGCCAACATACGGCTTCTATGAAAGAATTATAGTTTTGTATGAACAATTTATAAAATGATATGAAAATAATCGGTTGATTTCAATCAAACTTGAGCATCTGGAACTTAATTTTAATGGTAGTCTAAGGTGCAGAGGTAAATTACTGTGGGTGCGCCCTAAAAATATAAGTATCTGTTTGGAGTTTAATTTCTGGAATAAGAATTCACATGCCAAGAAAAAATTACGCCACAATTTTATTTAAAGGTCTGTCCCCAAGTCACAAGTACAAATTTCAGTTCATATATTGTATGTACCTTGGCAAGAGGATCTTATAGCTTTCAGTTTGTAAGAAAATTAGGAGAGAGACTAATTTTCCAGAGTGCGCTGGAGGGATTGCCCTGTTACTAGGCGACCAAATAACAATAGTTCTTCGTCCCCTATGTTACCGCGATTAACAAATTTTAATAAGGTATAAAAGCCACTAGCCTCTTCGTCATTATACAGAGAAAAGTAACGTCAATATACAGATGCCCGAATCGCTTCCAAGCGTTACCTAGGAAACGGGCCACATTATGACTCATCGCACTTTAGCGAAGCCTTCCAGTCGATTGTTAATCGATAGCACCAACCCTTCAAATTTCGACCAACAACATTCCACCGGCGCCCTGTAGAGTAGCTGGCTACTGGTGTTCTCTCTTATGGTACATGCGAGGATAGTACCTACCTATACTTAATAATAATAATAATAATAATAATAATAATAATAATAATAATAATAATAATAATAATAAACTTTATTTGTACGCTTTTATACACAATCCTTTTTACAATCTCCCATTTACTAACCTAACCTATGTACAAATTTTCTTGCAAGCTATGCTGCTCATTTTGCCTGGCACCCTGGTCTTCTGGCTCAGCTGAGTAGCCTTTGCTACCCTTAAACACCTATGATCCATCCTCTCCCTCCTCTGTTTGCCCTTCTACCTATTTTTATCTCTCTTACTTTTCTAATCCATTTCTCCTTTACTTTGTTTAAGAACTCCCCCATATTATTATTTTCCTTTTCTTCTTTTCTTGTTAACATTTTAATTGCTACTATTTTTTCCATCCATTTTTCCTTTCATACTTTTTGTCTCCATTCTGCTAATTCTTTGCATTCTGTCATATAATGCTCTGTGCTCTCACTACCTCCACATAGTTCACAAATTCTGCTTTTTCTGCCTCTTAGCCCTCTCAGATATATTGATCCTGTTTTCATCCATGCAAACGCTTCTTTTTCAGCTCTATTACAATAATCTACATACCCTTCTCTTCCCCATTTCCTTTTTACTAATCTATAGAACCTTAGTGATTTTTATTCTCTAAGCTTCCCCAAATCTCTTGTCTTTCTATGTCCTCCACTCTGTTTATTGCTCTTCTCCAGAAGCCGTTGCTATTTCTTTCTCCTGCTCTCCAAATATCTCCCATTCCTATCTTCTCTCTATATATCTTTTTCTACACCTGTCCACCAGTTATTTGTATACCTATACTGTAATATACGTGTTGAAAGGTACTCACTGTGCAAACGAGTGCTATTGGTTACAATCAAGTTTACCTTACAAAACATATATTAAATACTATTTTTACAGTACCATATCGTGGTATAGCTTAATTTTTATTTATTACATTTAATTGGTTTTAATTTGGAAAGTTAAAAATATCATAGCTAGAAATTTCGAATCCACTAGTATTTGTTCATATTCTTCTATAGTTACGTACTAGTTTATTGTTAGCAATTGTTGCTTTTATTTACATTTATGTAGTAGTTTGATGCTATGAAGGTTCATAGAAAATTATTATGAATCATCTACAGTTGTAGAGGAATATGTGCATCAAAGAATATTAACGTTGACATCTGCACTAGAATTATTGGAAAGGATGTCACCTGATGCAACAACCATGGAACATTCGCAGCAATGACAGATATTTTGTTTAATCCACTTCCCGTTCATGCTATCATGATAGAAATTTGAATTTCCTGCATTCGGTGCCAGTAACCTATTCTAACCTAACCTACCTGCATGTTTTGCCTATTTTACTGCACGCATGTACAAGACTATATTAAATCCACATTTATTATCACAAAATGGAATATAATCATATTTGATAGTTTAATTTTACCGTTTAAATCTTAACTGGATATTTACTTCCTTTTTACTTATTAATATTTAGTTATGATTTAATTCATACGCCAGCTAAGTATGAGCTGTAAGTTATTCATTTTTAAGACCAGGCTTCAATAATCGATCTCCAGTTCGCCACCAAAGTTAATACTGGTGACCTTGCTACTGGAACCATCTTAGTCAATAGCTGTTAGTAATTCATTTTATTACTTTCTCTACTACGTATAGTAAGTAGGGGAAGTATTGTATTCCAACCAAAAATTCGATACCGAGATTTCACCGGAAATACATGTTTTGAGACCCCCTGAATCCAAAAAAAGCATTTTTGGAAACATGTCCGTGTGTGTGTCTGTGTGTCTGTCTGTGTGTCTGTGAACAGCATAACTCAGAAACGAACTGTCAGATAAACACCAAGCTTGGTATTTAGGTTCAGTATCTTCCAGAGATGCGATACGAAAGGTTTCAAGAAAATCCCCCACCCCAGACTACCCTTTACATGGAACATTTTTCGAAAATTGTAATTTTCTCAAAAATAGCTCTAACGATTTTGATTAAAATATCATATGTTTAAGATATTGTCATGACAAATGAAATGTATATCTGGAATTTTCTGGGAATGTCTCCAAAAGTATTCTTCATTGTGAACGACTTTTGAATAACTGGTAAACCATAAGAGATAGACAAAATTTTACTACACAACAAATGTAGATCGCGTTAAAATACACAATTTATGCCATATACATTTCTTTTGTTGAGTGAACCGTTTTCGAGATATTGCTTGTATTCCCTTAAATTTTCCAATACTTATACTTTTTCCCAAATTCGTTATTCATGTTTTTTATGTCCTGGACATGCAAAGAGAATGGAATGCGCCACATAGCAACCAGCACTTAAAATATTTGACTATCGCTTAAAACCTACCATATTCCCCTTGCATCTACAAGAAAATTACCAATAAGATTGACATCCCGATATCTCGATTAACATGAAGCATATGGAGAATAGGCGTTTGTAAAAATAGTTTTACAAGAGTAGAGAAAGTCATGTGAGTGTAACACATCAGATTTTTTTTCGCACAAATAATGCTTCTGTTATTCGGTATTGTTGAGAAAATAGTATGCACTACACATTCGTTAAGTACTTTGGACAATCTCGGAAACATAAAATACTTAAGCTCTTATTTTCGAACTTCTTTTTCTTCTCCTCCTCCAATATATTTATATCGCAATATACTATTATAGGAATTAAACTGCATAACAAATTATAATCCCATTTTACACCTCACTTAACTTGAAATGTTTGCTTTAGGTGGGTGTGCCAGGGTCATTGTACTCTTAGAGAGTACAACAATTGTTGTCTTCCGCAACGCAATCTACAACGACAAAACATTAAAATAAACACATGCAAAAAATGCAAAGGCTGTATAAAACGGATATTAAGTGCAAACGTGGAGAGAACACACCGCCAACATCGTCTAGGGGTAAATTAAACCCTGTCACTCTGTATGAATAATGAACAGGCGCGTACAAAGCTCTGGTTAAACAGCAAATAGAGGTGAGTAATTCGAGTGCTTTTTCTACCACTCATTTATAGTAGGTAGAGGAAGTATTGTATTCCATCCAAAAATTCCATATCGATATTTCACCGGGAAACACGTTTTGAGGTCCTTTACATGGGAGAGTTCTCTTAGTTTTAACTCTCTCAGAAAGGGCTAGCATTTTGATTGACATACCATATGTTTAAGTTTTACTTTCTCTACTACGTATAGTAAGTAGGGGAAGTATTGTATTCCAACCAAAAATTCGATACTGAGATTTCACCGGAAATACATGTTTTGAGACCCCCTGAATCCAAAAAAAGCATTTTTAGAAACATGTCCGTGTATGTGTGTGTGTGTCTGTGTCTGTGTCTGTGAACAGCATAACTCAGAAACGAACAGTCGGATAAACACCAAACTTGGTATTTAGGTTCAGTATCTTCCAGAGATGCGACACGAAGGTTTTCAACAAAATACCCCACCCCAGGTTACCCTTTACATGGAACATTTTTCGAAAATTTTAATTTTCTCAAAAATGGCTCTAACGATTTTGATTAAAATGTCATATGTTTAAGATATTTTCATGACAAATGAAATGTATATCTCGAATTTTCTGGGAATGTATCCAAAAGTATTCTTTATTGTGAACGACTTTTGCATAACTGGTAAACCATAAGAGATAGACAAAATGTTACTACACAAAAAATGTAGATCGCGTTAAAATACACAATTTATGTCATACACATTTTTGTTGCTGAGCGAACCATTTTCGAGATATTGCTTGTTATTCCCTTAAATTTTCCAATACTTATACTTTTCCTCAAATTCATTATTCATTTTTCTATGTACTGGTAATGCAAAGAGAATGGAATACTCCACATAGCAACCACCTAAAATATTTGACTCGTTTAAAGCCTAACAATTCCCCTTGCATCTACAAGAAAATTAGCAATAAGTTTAACATCTCGATTAACATGAAGCATATGGAGAATAAGCGTTTGTAAAAATATTTGTACAAGAGTAGAGAAAGTCATGTGAGTGTAACACATCAGGAATTAATTGTTCTTCCACACAAGCCGTGTGTTGGACAGGGTTGGAAAGGTAGAAGCAGGGGACTGAAAAATTCAATGCCATAGCCGGGATTTGAACCACTGCGCTACCATGGCAACATGCCGCACGACACTAAATTCTCCAGCTAATTCGTGTTTTTCCCGGTAAACCACAAGTAGATCTCAAATTGTATTGAGATGACATACCCCAATGGCAACTTACTATATTGTAAGTACTTTAAGTCCCGGGCTTATAGTTTCAACCACTATCAGGTCAATGAATTTTTTACTAATAGAATATATATCTTGAGTTTTCTGTGAATAGCTTGTGAAATCCTCTTCGTCTGAACGAATTTTGTATCTTATGAATAACTGGTAAACCATAAGATATAGACAAAAACCCAATACATAAAAGATGCAGATCTCGTAAAAGCTCTTAACCTGTGTCAATTTTTCTTTTTCCGTTCTTTGCAATAGGCGTTTTCAAAATACTCCATGTTTCAAGTTTAGACCCTTCTTAAGCGTCAGTGCATGTAATTATGTTTGAAAGTTTGCTTTTCTTTATTTTTCTGACTTCCTTTTGCTTCCATCGCAACAGCATGTTACAACATATAAACACTTGAATGCTGTTTCCGCATGTTGTAACTAAACATTTTTTGCTTAATTTCAAATCATTCCTAAGCAAAAATACGTATCTGAGAGTAACGTAACGTGGACAGAAATAAAGAAAGTCATGTGAATACACTATGTGATCAAAAGTATCCGGACACCCCCACAAACATACGTTTTTCATCTTAGGGGTTTGTGCTGCCTGGTACTCATTATCCGCGACCTCAGTAGTTATTTGACATCGTGAAACAGCAGAATGGGATGCTCCGTGGAACTCACGGACTTCGAACGTGGTCAGGTGATTGGGTGTCATTTGTGTCAGAAGTCTGTACGCGAGATTTCCACACTCCTAAACATCCCTAGGTCCACTGTTTCTGATGTGATAGTGAAGTGGAAACGCGAAGGGACCTGTACAGCACAAAAGCGTACAGGCCGACCTCGTCTGTTGACTGACAGAGACCGCCGACATTTGAAGAGGGTCGTAAAGAGTAATAGACAGACATCTATCCAGACCATCACACAGGAATTCCAAACTGCATCAGGATCCACTCCAAGTACTATTACAGATAGGCGTGAGGTAAGAAACCTTGGATTCCATGGTCGAGCGGCTGCTCATAAGTCGCACATCACGCAGGAAAATGCCAAATGACGCCTCGCTTGGTGTAAGGAGCGTCAACATTACACGATTGAGCAGTGGCAAAACGTTGTGTGGAGTGATGAATCACAGTACACAATGTGGCGATCCGATGGCAGGGTGTGGGTATGGTGAATGCCCGGTGAACGTCATTTGCCAGCGTGTGTAATGCCAACAGTGAAATTCGGAGGGGGTGGTGTTATGGTGTGGTCGTGTTTATCCTGGAGGAGGCTTGCACACCTTGTTGTTTTGCGTGGCACGATCACAGCTCTGACCTACATTGATATTTTAAGTACCTTCTTGCTTCCCATGTTGAAGAGCAATTCGGGGATGGCGCTTGCATCTTTCAACACGATCGAGCACCTGTTCATACTGCACGGGCTGTGGCGGAGTGGTTACACGACAATAACATCCCTGTAATGGACTGGCCTGCACAGAGTCCTGACTTGAATCCTATAGAACACCTTTGGCATGTTTTGGAACGCCGACTTCGTGCCAGGCCTCACCGACCTACATCAATACCTCTCCTAAGTTCGGCACTCCGTGAAGAATGGGCTGCCATTCCCCAAGAAACCTTCCAGCACCTGATTGAAAGTATGCCTGCGAGAGTGAACGCTGTCATCAAGGCTAAGGGTGGGCCAACACCATATTGACTTCCATCATTACCGATGGAGGGCGCCACGAACTTGTACGTCATTTTCAGCCAGGTATCCGGATACTTTTGATCACGTAGTGTAGGTACATCAGATCAGATTCCTTAAACTAGGATCACTGTAGGTTTATTCGTGTTACTATGCTGCTGTGTTGGCGATTCTGAACACTGTAACTGGTAGCAATATTTCTAAAAAACGTGCTTTACTGCCCACACTGGAAAAACCAACCACCCGCATCATATACCTCATAAAAACAACTTGGTGTATAACAAATCACTTTCCGAGAACATTTACTGGGTTCTGTAGCGGGATCGTTCGCTGGTTGTTCTGGTGGCGGGTGTCTCATTCAGGAGAAGGTTAAAATTTTGCCGGATGCTCAAGGTAGAGGATGAATTGTCGGTTGGTTACGAGATCCTTTTCTCAGGAAGGCGGACAGGAGATGAATAACACTCGGAATTCCTTCTTCACTTGCCCCTTTTAAGGGGGTACAGAATGGGTTTTCGGTCAAAAAATTCAATTTTTGGATTAGTGTCATATATGAAGGTATGAAGTTTTTTCTTCAATATGTCGTTTGAATTGCCTTAATATCTATCCTAGAAGTAGGTGAATTATTAAAACATGGTAATGGCCGCACACAATTCGTCTGCTTGGCTTGAACAATGGTTGTCTTCTGCTGTCAAGCTGTCATTCAATTCTTCCATTTCATGTTTTTCAAATCTGCCGCTGTTTTCGGATATTTTAAGACCACGTGAAAGGATATTTAGCTGCTGGCCAGCCTGTATTATTGGTTTTTGTTTCCTTGTTCAAAGTTGTTTGTTTTGTTTGCTAGTGGAAGCATGCAATGTTTGTTTGCCCTGTGATCAGGCTAGTTTTTTTAAGCTAAACAACTAATTTGTAATTAAGATACCTCGCTTTAGTAATAGAATTACTAAAAAGTGTGTGTATTGGGAAAAGCAGATGAAAAGCCATGATATAGGGTCTGTTGCCGAACATAACCACACACCATGTGATGGAATTCCTGTATGTTTGGGCAATAACAGCATTACGAGGTTTAGCGCCATATCCATCCTCGAAAAAGCTAGCAGATGTGAAAGAAAGATATAAGTGCGTAAATAAGGGCTCTGAACAATTTTAAATTGTGGATTTGTCTATCTTGGCACAAATATTTGCAAATAATGTGCTATGTAAGCAGCGTGCAAAAACAGGCACGGAGTTTAGTGTAAATAGACATGTTGGTGTAGCAGCAGAACTGCAATTAGTTTGCAAGTCATGTCAGTATAAAGTAGGATTTGGTAGTACTCTGAGTGTAGATATATACAGAAAAAAGGTGTTTTCCTGTAAATATTAGGTTAGTGTGCAGGCTGCGCTCCGTTGGCAAGGGAAAGACCTCTGAAGAAATGCTTTGTGGCATAATGAATCCACTTCCACCACTTTTTACATTTGAAGAGGCTCAGGAGTGCAAAAAATAAGCTTTATAAGCTCTTAAATCAAGCAAAACAGTTCAAAAGAGGTGCCAAATGGAAGATAGAACTGGAAAATGAAGAGGGTTTTGCTGAAACAAGTTATGGTGCAGGCCTCTACTGATGTTTCAACTTTGAAGCTCATTTCCCCTAAGTTCAAATTTTCCTCACATAAGGAACATTTTCTCAGTTGTTAATTAATATTTTGATCTGAAATTTGTAGGAGTTGTTTGTGTCGGTGTTTTACATACACTGAAATAAGGGTTTTAAAAATAATTAACATTTGGCAAAATTTTTAACAAATACGTACTCTAAAATGTGGGGAAAAGTTGTTACAAGAAAGAAAACTTATTTTTAAAAAACTATTGAAGTTTTTTAAAAACCGTTTTTCTGGGTTGTATAGTTACTTAGAAAATGTTCCTTGCAAATGATACATTTTAATATTGTCAAGATAGGGCATTCCGTACCCCCCTAATGTGGTCATCCATACGTTACAATCCCTTCTCTAATACCCCGTCACACAAGACTTGCCTTAACGACCCCGTCTACAATTTTGAATCTAAACTCGCATACTTCCCCCTTATCAAGATAAATGCTCAAAGCAATTGTTTTAGGCGTTGTGAATTTACACCCATTTCTGCGCACATATTCTCACCTCCCCTGACACTAGCTTGACACGAAGTAGCGATGTGATACCATCTAAATTTGCTCTCCCGTCCTAGATAATTTTCTAGTCTACTCCCCTTTTCTATTTTCATCCAACCCTTTTTCTAGGCACGTGACTTTCATATCTTCTAGTTGGTTATTTTTATAAATTTTTCTCCGCTTCCATTGGTTCTCAAGAATTAGAAAGTTAGTCTTCTCCGCGTCTGATATCATCAATCACATTATTTTCGCCTGATTGATTTTTCTGTGCGGATGACTGATTCTGGAATTTCCCGTCTATTGTACCCCAAGCAAGCGGGTTTTTCCCGCGTTCACGAATTCTAAGGGGTCTAAGTGCTTTCTAATGACCTCCCCTGGTTGCTCGTGAAACATTACTAATTGCTACGGTTTCAACTCGTCTCTGTCCTCTCTGAAATACACCGTTTCAAACGTTTTACGTTTATTCATTTTATTTAAGTTCCTTTATTTATTACCTTCAGTTCTTTTCTTAATCTTCCCCCTTTGCTAAACTTACTTATTATCTTTATTATTATTATTATTATTATTATTATTATTATTATTATTATTATTTCTTTTTGGGCGGATATTATTGCATCAGTTCACATCTTCTCAGCCCACCTATTTTTCATCTTGCAACAAGCCAGTTTCTACAACTTATCTCGTAAACCAAACGTAAAAAAATGTTAAAAATCTGATGTGTTACACTCACATAACTTTCTCTACTCTTGTACAAACTATTTTTACAAACGCTTATTCTCCATATGCTTCATGTTAATCGAGATATCGAGATATTAATCTTATTGCTAATTTTTACTTTCCCTACTACGTATAGTAAGTAGGGGAAGTATTTTGTAGATGCAAGGGGAATTGCTAGGCTTTAAGCTATAGTCAAATATTTTAAGAGCTGGTTGCTATGTGGAGTATTCCATTCTCTTTGCATTACCAGGACAAAAAACATGAAGAGAAAAAGTAAGTATTGGAAAATTTAAGAGAATAACAAGCAATATCTCGAAAATAGCTCACTCAACAAAAAAATGTATATGACATAAATTGTGTATTTTAACGCTATCTATATTTTTTGTGTAGTAAAATTTTGTCTATCTCTTATAGTTTACCAGTTATGCATAAGTCGTTCACAATGAAGAATACTTTTGGAGACATTCCTAGAAAATTCAAGATATACATTTTATTTGTCATGAAAATATCTTAAACATATGATATTTTAATCCAAATCTTAGAGTCATTTTTGAGAAAATTAAAATTTTCGAAAAATCTTCCATGTAAAGGGTAATCTGGGGTGGAGGGATTTTCTTGAAAAGCTTTGTGTTGCATCTCTGGAAGATACTGAACCTAAATACCAAGTTTGGTGTTTATCCGACTGTTCGTTTTTGAGTTATGCTGTTCACAGACACACAGACACACACGGACATGTTTCCAAAAATGCTTTTTCTGGATTCAGGGGCCTCAAAACATATATTTCCGGTGAAATCTCGGTATCGAATTTTTGGGTGGAATACAATACTTCCCCTACTTACTATACCTAGTAGAGAAAGTATTTATACAAGAAGAAAATCTTACTACTGATCAACTGTATAATTGTGATGTAACAGGACTAAATTATATTTCCGTATAATCCGAGTTAATTAACTCGAATTACTGGGGCTCTACTGTATTAATAAATTGATTTTCAAGTGTCAGTCTTTTGTTTCTTCTGAAATAATGCTAAGAGTACATAATATCGTACCATGCCAGACCATTACAAAATAGCTGACTGTTATGTCAGGTTCCTGTATACTCTTGTGTAAGTGCAACAAAAGGAGTATTGAAAGTATTTCTGCTGAGAATTATCATTATTAATGTGAACCATACAGAAAAATATTCTGGTTTTACACTCACAGGATTTTCTCTACCTTTTATCGTTTATTAGTGGCTATATAAATTATTCTTATGAGGGTTTATTTTCTACTTCATTTTAATCGAGATATACCTTTGCAGATGTAGTCACATTACACATGTTTCCCTTTACATATCAGTGAAAAATATTTACAGCATTATTATAGGGTGTTGCTTGTACACGGAGTTGGGTAACACGTGTCTACGATATCTCCGAGCAAGGAGTCGAAGCGGATGCTCAATGTAATGATGAGAAAGTGGTGCTGACTGATGATGCGGGCGTAGAGGGTGGGTCAGGGTAAAGGGAGCGACAAGAACAGTCTGACTAACTTTGTCACAGGGTGTCCCGCAACTTGGTTTGTGGCCAGGCTGAGAGTTTTAAACACACAACAGCTGGCCCACTTTGGCTTAGCAGTCTAGAACGAAACATCACGTGGAGCCACATGCGCGGGTTCGAGACCTATTACTCACTTTAAACAAATCAGTTCTTGAATGACGTCTGGATTAATATTTATGTTTGCACATGAATATAAATTAGATGGTAAAACTCTTGCGCCATCTGAATGTTTTAGTGTCTCTACCACTTATATACAGTAGGTGGACACACAGATATAAGCACGCAAGAAACTGTCTCTAAATTCGATCTTTTATTCAGAGAACCTCAAAACGTGCATTTCCAGTGAAATCTGGATATACAAGGTGATTTATGAAGAACTGCCATATTTGTTTCCTTACTTGTTTCAAAACGAGTTATGCTAGAGACAACTTTATTATACCTGAAATGCAGAGGAATTTTGGGAGATTATTTACCTCTATAGCAAATGTTGAAAATGACCTCCATCCTGCAACAGGCACAACTCAACACGTCGTTCCATGTTACTGGCTACTCGGAGGACTCCGTTGTCAATAGCTTGAATCTCCTGTGTAATGTGCTTCAGATCGTCTAATGTCTGGGGACGTGTGGCATAAACCCTGTCTTTTAAGTAATTCCATAGAAAGAGGTCCCGCGATGTCAAATCCGGATCTCGGTGGTCACAGGTTCTTGGAAATTATCCGGTCGTCAAAGAAACTTGCAATTAGTGTCATGAATTGATTTGATATATGGGATGTAGCGCCGTCCTGCTGAAAATATCCTTGACTCAACTCTACATCGTCTAGTTGCTCAGAAAACTCAATGAAAATCGTCGATACTCTGCAGTGTTCACATTGTTTAAAAAAAATTGGTCCCACTATTCTCTGTGCGGATATTGCGCACCAAATTCCGATTTTAACCGCGTGCATAGCTGGATAAATGGAACCATGCTTCATCTGTGAACCATGTGATGGACAATATGGCAGGATTTTGCACAATGAACGTCTGAAACCAACGACAATAATTCAGTCGTCTATCCTTATCTGGTTCCTGTAACTGATGGACAATCGTAATCCTATACGGCTTTAGGACTGCGCTTTTCACAGCTCTCTGACACATTGAGTAGCTGTACCCTGTCTCCTGCGACAAACGTCTTAATGCTTTTTTGGGTGACTGATCCAGTCGTGCTCTTACGTCAACAACCGTGGGAAGCCTAGATGAACGAGTTTTGCCTTTTTCACTCACCACATATCCAGTTGTTTCCAATTTGTTTACCAGTCCTAGCATTGTTTTTCTTTGGGGAGGATTCCAAACACCAAATTCTCTCCGGTATGCCCTTTAAGTAGCTGTAATCGAATTCTTAATTTAGTATTGCTTTACAAGGAAGAGTCGTTCATTTAATGTGTACTCCATTTTCACGTTGACTAGAACAAGATCTCAAAAACAGTTGCCGACAATAAAACATGAACATCTGCGCATCTAGCGACAGACAATCAAAGCTCCAGAACATTCTGCTTAATTTGGTGCTAAAATTGGGACACTGGGTGAATTTCGAACAAAATAATTAAAGAAAGAAGTGTGTCAGTTCTTCATAAATCAGCCTATAGGATGTTTGGGGCAGCACAATACTTTCTGTACCTACTATGGATAAGTGGTAGAGAAAATAAAACCATTCAGATGGCGCAGGAGTTTTACCATCTAATTTATATTCATGTGCAAATATAAATATTAATCCAGACATCATTCAAGAACTGATTTGTTTAAAGGGCGCAGTAGGACTCGAACCCGTGTGATGCTTCGTTCTCCTTCACAAGCATGCCGAGCCAAAGCGGGCCAGCTTGGAGTGCTTAAAACTCTCAGCCTGGCCATAAATCAAGTTGCTGGACACCCTGTGACAAAGTCAGACTCTTGTCGCCTTCTTTGTCCTACACCCCAGTAACAGGATATTTCCGGCCATGAAATAGGGGCTGTATTAACGTCAGAGAACGGTTCGACTCACTCGTGAAACACCGCATGTGTTGCATTTCTTTAAGGCTGGTTCACAACCAACGAGAACGGTAACCAGAACGACAACGAGAAAGCTGAAATACATGTATTCAAATGGGAGCGTTCACAATCAACGGGAAGCCTTCCCGGGCCCCGGGAACGGAAAAGAAGACTTGCCAAACTTTCTCGTTCTTGAGTACGGCATACTAGATCCATATTGTGCATATTAGATTCTTCACTCTAGAGAATATTCTAGGCGGCCGTGACATGAAACAGCCGCTAGTGCTCTCTATAGTCGCAACCTGGAAACATGAAACGGGAAGAAATTAGTAGCAAATATGCTTCCTAATCTCATCCCGACACCCGCAAATCCAATGAGCGTTGGTTTCTCTGGTGAAAGGGTCATTTGTAGTTTGTTTATATGCAACTCAAAACTGGCTATTGCCTAAAAAAACAATGCCAAAAGCTACAAAGAACAGCAAAAACCGATGGAAATTAAAAAAGAACAATAAAAACTTTAATATATGCCATTAAATAAAGGAATGAAAGCTTGGCACTTGGTCGTCAAGTTAAGCAGGCCGGCATGGCAACAAAGCAGGATGGAATTTCGGTTGGGCTTTAGGGAATATCGAAGGTGGCAGGCGGGTGGGTCACTTCTAGACAGTCGTCATCCAGTTAGTGACCAAGCCCAATACTGCTTAACTTGGGGGAACTTATGATGATAGGTGTGGTAGCCTTTAACCCCCGGGGGGGGGGGCCCAAGGCGTCCTTTGGTAAGCGGTAGCTCTTTCGTCGTCTTGGTGCCCTGTGGTCATAACGACCCAGGGTGTGCGCCAGCTGGTTGGTATAGTGAGTGAGTTTCGTGTGCATGGTACGGGTTCTCTCCCGCACCACGTCCACGATGTATGGGTGTGTAGGATATGTGACGGGAATCTACGCCCGGTATCATAGATCATCGGAAGCGCCCTGTTCTGGACGGTCTGCAGCTGCGGATGGTGGTCGCTGCCGCCGATCCCCAGACCTCCAGTAGAGCTGGGGATTAGAGTTGCCGATAACCTTAGTGGAGCAGGTGACCTAACGTAACGGGGGGACAGACATCATTTTTATCAGAACTGTTGTGGGCGTTCCGTCACTCTCTGTGTCAGTTCCTGACTCCCCGCGCTGCGCCCCATCATGCAAATCAGCTCTTAAAGCGCCTTCGTGACAGTATTAACATGTCAATTGTTTCATTTCAACGTGACTGATAAACTTCTTCAGTCGAAACAGAAAGATTCTGATGTGTCGCATTCACTTGACTTTCTCTAACCATTAAAGGTCATTATTTATTATAGTAATATAAAAATCTGATGCTACATTAAGCTCACTTCCCGCAGTTCTACAAACTATTCTTACTAACATGAACTTCTTGTCAATCGAGATAAACTTTTACAGAATTAGTTCCATTACACATTTAAATTCAAGAAGGACACAGTAGGCAGAAGTGATGATAAATCTTTTAATAGCGGGCTATATGATGGCTTTGAAACTTCATACTCTTTGCATGACCACGAGAATAAAACGAACAACCACTTACCATTTGAAAAAAGTATCAAGTATTTAAAAATATAAACGCATACCTAACAATAAATATCTCGGAAAAGATCAATGTCGCAAGAAGCTTTATTTGACAATTTTTGTGTTTTAACGATAGGTACATTTTTGTTATAATAAGTTTTAGATCTATCGTTTAATGTTTATAAACTATACAAAATTCATTCAGAATCAAGAGGTCTTCACGGGATATTCCCAGACAATTTAAAGATAAACATACAAATATCTTAAGTATATGGTATTTTAATCATATCATTTTTGAGAAAATAAAAAAATAGTGAATATTTTTTTTTGTTTGGTGTGGGATAACCTTCTTGACAAACTTCGTGTTGCATACTTGGAACATGCTGAACGCAAATACGAAACGTTTCGCTTTTGAGTGACGATAGAACTTTTTTATTCAGGAGATCTCAAAACGTGTATTTGCAGTGAAATCTCGACATCGAATTTTTGGATGGAATACATAACTTCCTCTTCTTACTACAAGTTAACAGTAGGGAAAGTAAAACGATTGGTCAATTAAATCCACATAAACTTCGAAAACAAAAATGTAACTAATAAAATGAGAACATCTCGAAAAATGCCAGAAAAAATAAACTGTAATTTCATTTATAATTTCTGAATTTTAAAAATAAGGCTTTTGTCTTCCGGCAGCTAGAATATTTTTAAAGTGGGGCCATCATAAATATCAAAACATAGACGTGTCGTTTGAAATTTCAAAGAGGGGGCGAAGAGTAAAATATAAAATTCAATTAATACAGGTTTTATATTTTTCTCCCTATTTTCCCCCTTCCTAAATTGAAACTAAATACATAATTATTTATGCTGGAAATTTTCGGAATAGAAAACTTGCATGTAACTGATATGTACCTTCGTTATTGCATTGTTTCTGAGTTTTCTCCCCTTTCATTGTTTTCCTGTGAACAGTCCAATAGAATAATTATGAAATGGTAATGGGTGGAAAATTTGCCTATCACTGTTTTTATTAATAAATTGCTGTTTTAAAATTCAGAATATGTAGGTGGTGGTTTTAAACAGGTTGACATTTAAAAATAGCAACCTGTCAGAAAAACAGCTGACTGTATGTTGTGAAATGGGCCACCCCAAAAGCAAAATGTGCAAGTGGCTACATTAAAGGAGTAAGGGGGATAAACAAATGCAATTGATGCTTAACATATTAAACGGTGGGGTGGTTCACCCCAAACCGAAGTGCCAATTTATGAAAGGGTAGAAAACAAACGATTTTGGTTGTGTTTTCACTTTCTCTGCCACAGTAAGCAGAGAAAGTATTGATTCCATTAAAAAAATCGATACCAAGATTTCACCGGAAATACATGTTTTCAGGCCTCCTCCAAATAAAGCATTTTTAGTTTCTCTACTACGTATAGTAAGTAGGAGAAGTATTGCATTCCATCCAAAAATTCGATACCGAGGTTTCACCGGCAATACATATTTTGAGGTGCCTGAATCCAAATAAAGAACTTTTGGAAACATGCTCGCGCGCGCGCGTGTGTGTGTGTGTGTGTGTGTGTGTGTCTGTGAACAGCATAACTCAAAAACGAAAAGTTGGACTAATACCAAACTTGGTATTTGAGCTTAGTATCTTCCAAGGATGCGGTACGAAGATTTTCAATCCCTCCACTCCAGACCACCCCTTTACATTGGAAAATTTTTATTTTCTCAAAAATGGCTCTAACGATTTTAATTAAAACATCATATATTTAAGATATTTTCATGCAAATGAGATGTATATCTTGAATTTTCTGGGAATGTCCCCAAAAGTCCTCTTCATTCTGAATAACTTTTGCATAACTTGCGGCGGTATTCTTTGTTTGGTTTGTTTGAAAAATGCTACTGTTTATATGCCGCACGTATAAAAGACAATTTGTTGCGGTCACTTCGTGTTATCTTTTACTGAGCGCCTGTTATGGTTTTAATTTTGGGTTCACTGTCCTCCGGCTAGCTATGATCTCTCGGTCAAGCACTTATCTTATACAGGTGTGTAAACGGAAAGGAGTTTTTATCCAAAGATAACACTGATGAAAGAATTTGTTATACACTTTTTATTGTCTTAACACCTTATTAACATTCACCTATTAATCGTGACACTCGCCAAACTGAAACTGTTATAATAACTTATTTACTGCACATTATTTATTCGCGTACTTCAACTTTTTGTGTAATTAACTTTACGACACTTGAGATTTTTCATAACTTTGCTACGCGTAACCTGCGAATCGATAAACTATGCTCTGTATTCACCATGACTGCTTTCGTTGAACTCAGCGACGTGTAATGCACAAATGTTTCCGATAGACTGGGAGGATCTACCTCTGACTTAGCTCTTTTTATACTCCCACACCCCGATATGCCTAAAGATTATAACCGAGCTGCTATTGGTTAATAAAACGCGCCAACATTAGCGTCTATTTTTATATCCAATGAAAATTACGAAAACATATGCTCTAGGGAAAATGTTCCCGCAAATTCCTAAGAAAAACGCGCCAATATTACGTCATTTGCTCGTCTCTAATAATGATAAACAGCTCACCCCCTCGCTACATTATTGCACGCTATTATTGTCAGTTTCAGTAAGGCCGTGTAAACCCACTTCTCAACAATAATTACAATCAACAAACATCTCAAATCAATGTCACACAACAATGCATATTCACACTATAATCACTCTTGACATTTACATAATTTGTGATACAAATTACTGCGTCAAACTGGTAAACCCTAAGAGATAGACAAAATGTTACTACACCAAAAAAATGTAGATCTCGTTAAAACACACAATTTATGTCACATAGGTACATTTTTTTGGGGGAGGGGACCAGTGAACCATTTCCGAGATATTCCTTGTTATTTGTTTGAATTTTCCAATTCCTATATTTTTCTCAAATGGGAATTCGTTATTGTTTTTTTAAAATGTCCTAGACACGCAAAGAGAATGGAATACCCCACATAGCAACCAGCTCTTAAAGATTTGACTATCGCTTAAAGCCTACCATATTCCCCTTGTACCTACAAGAAAATTAGGCATAAGATAATTTCTGCAAATATTTATCTCGATTAACATGAAGTAGGTGGAGAATAAGCGTTTGTAAAAATAGTTTGTACAAGAGTAGAGAAAGTCATTACAGTGCAACACATCACATTTTAGGAAAAATGTCCGTGAGCGCATGGGTCTGTGAACAGCATAACTCAAAAATGAAACGTCCAATAAGTACCAAACTGATATTTAAGTTCAGTAACTTCCAAGGATATGGTACGAAGATTTTCAAGAAAATCACCACACACCAAATTACCATTTACATGGAACATTTTTACAACATTTTTATTTTCTAAAAAATTCGCTATAATGATTTTGACTAAAATACCGTATATTAAAGATATTTACATGACAAATAAAATGTGTATCTTGAATTTTCTGGGAACAGCCTACGAAGACCTCTTGATTCCGAAGGAATTTTGTAAAGTCTTATATAACTGGTAAACGTTAAGCGATAGAAGAAAACCTACTTCACAAAAAATGTAGATCTCTTTAAAGCACACAATTTATTTCAAATAAGTTTTTTTGTGGCATAAGTCATTTCTGAGATTTGTTATTTATTGTTCGAATTGTTCATTTCTTGGTCATTCTCTTAAAATCCTGTCAACATTCAGTTGTTTCTCGCTATTGCATGGAAACAGTATGAAATTTTAAGGCCAGCATACAGCGCCCAGTTCTTAAACATTTGACCATCGCTGTTCTCTTTGTATCTATAACGAAATGTGTAATGTGGCTATTTCTGCAAAGGTTTATTTGAATTAAAATGTAGTAGATAGAAAAATAAGCTTTAATACGGGCAGTTTGTGTACCCACTAATAAAGATATAGGGTAAAGAAATACATGTGAATGTATCACATCAGACTTTCTGTAATGGAATGGCTCCTTGAAGCTTACAGAGATCCTGAACCTGCACAACCCTCATCGTGTTCTCCCCTTGTGTAGCAGTACGCATGCGTCAGAGGCACCCCTGTACTTCTGATCAAATATGTATGTAGCTAGAGGGAGGGGGGATCAACATACCAGCAGGCGCTATTACATGGTTACACCGTTAACATCGGCTTGCAGAGAGACAACCACGGCGCAGTCTAGCCAACATAGCTATGCTTGCAATCGCCGAGCTCCAAAACCACAAGAACAAACACATTAAGAACAAATTCACTCAGATTTCTTCATTCATGAGGCAGTATTTTTAACACTTAAATGATAACAGTCTAATTATATAATATAAAATATAATAATAGCCCGCCTTAAAGCAATATGTGTATAATATAAAATATAAAGTGTATGTAACAGTCATTGTATTATGTTTATATTACTATGTACATGTATAATAATGTTATGTGAATGTATTACGTAATTTAACAATGTAGGGGCTGTGAGAATAGAAGCAAGCTGCTTTTCGTAGCAAACAGAATTATAAAGTAGAAGCCGAAAGTTGCTAACAATGAGGTAACTTTGAGACAACAATAAATTAGAAAGTTTAAAAAGGCTACTAATTGTTCTTGGAACAATAATAATGTAATATTTAAAACAGTTTATAAACAGCCAATCAAAAACTAGAAACTAAAAGTTGAATGAAAGTATTCTATTGGAATAGGCTTAGTCAATCAGAGACTTGAAATAGAGAAAAAGTACAAATTCAAGCGGGAGACGCTATAAGGAAGCGTAACCAACCAGATCGGTCCGGTACAGGTTCAATGTGAGACATAAAAATTTCATTGCGGTGAGAATAATATAAAGTTTACCTGTTAAAAGTGCAAATAATAATAATAATAATAACAATAATAATAATAATAATCTCACAGCTCTATAGTAGGATATATCAGTGAAGTTTATTTAATCGTGTGAAGGATTAATAAACAAAGTACAATACAATTATAATTTGTGTAAGCCTTGTTCTTTAGGCGCACCAGCCCTGCTAAGAGATACGTGCTCTAAAAATACTAATAACGCAGCCGAGGCATACATATATAATATTTAAATAAAATTAAATTACGAAGTTGATTTTTAAACATGGGGCGAAGGCCACCGGAAAACTGAAGTGGGGCGAAGACCACCGGAAAAGTAAACGTGGGGCGAAGGCCACTGGAAAGTTTTAACGTACGTGGGGCGAACACTCCTAGAAACATATCTCCCGCAATACGTGGTGCAACCACAACAATTAAACCCCTTCAAGTTTGGCTACCATACTTGGGGCTACAACTCCTTCATCCATTACAACTGATTATCATACATATCCCAAAATCTACAAATATAAAAACTTATTTTACTATATAATTCCTGTTAATTATATTTTAGCTGAAAAGGTTTCAGTTTGGAAACGTACGGTGTTTTAGGTCGATAATTATATGTTAGCCATGATATTATTAGCACCCCGCTGCTCTGTCAGCAGTCAAAAGGATATTTAATGGCCGCGAATCGAGATCACAGGCGTCTTACTCTCACTCCCGTCTGGTTGACAGACTCGATGGCGAAGCTCTGAGCAACAAGGGATGCTTCACATCGTAATTAAATTAATTTTCAATCAGTGGATACATCCAGACCTCACTAACGTACAGGTAAGTTCTAGCTCGTCCTGGCTGCCAGGCTATCCAACACCCTACTAACTGCAACTATACATTAAGTATAAATACAACACTTAGTTGTTATACACCCGCTGGGTCTTTTATTAGACGCCTCTCCATATAACTCATCCGCCTACGCCCTACCTACCAACCCGCAATACCGATCCGTTCTTCCCCATCTGAGTCTACAGCCCTCCTGTCTACACCATCCCTCGGGGCTAGCCACCCTAGATAGGGGTGCTACAATATTACATTCTCTTTGCCTGAGCTTATAAGAAATAATAAAAAAAATTCTGGGTTACATTCACACTATTTTCTTATACCCGCTCTTTCATAAACCATTCTTACAGTAGCATATTTTGCTCTCTATTGTATGTTAATCCAGATAAACCTTTGTAGAATTAGTTTTATTACACATTTCGTTGTAGCCAGAAGGGGAACAGAGAAAGCCGAATTGATAGACAGTTGTTTAAAAGCGTGTGGCCATATGCTGGCCTAAAAATTTCACATTCTTACCATGACATCGCGAGAAACAGTTGAATAGTGACAGCGTTTTAAAAACTAACAAAAGTATTGACAAATTCAAACTAATAATAACAAAAAAATTAAATTGGGTCTTATTTATGGACGCTCTTTAACTGCTGTGGTCCTTAGCGTCCCATTATATATTGGGTGTGAAAGACCGGCCTCTTTATCAGGCTTGAAGTTCTTATACGTGCCGTAAATCTACGACACGGGACACCGGCTTTACTTCCCTTCCGAAGTAAGCCATGCTAAGGATTTTTACGCCCGAAAAAATTATCGCACTCCGCCAGGTTTGAACCCGCGACCTCGGAAACTAGGGGCTAGTATGGTAACCACTACACACGGAGAACGACTAACTAATAATAAGGAATACATACCTCGGATATGGCTAATTCCAGGAAAAATGTTAGATATTTAAAACAAATTATGTTTTAAAGGTATCAGCATTTTCTTGTGTAGTGCGTTTTTCTCCTACCTCTTAACGTTTACCAGTTACATAAAATTACACAAAATTCTTTCCGAATGCAGCGGATTTCACAGCCTATAAAGATGTACGTTTTATTGGTCATGTAAATATCTTAAATTTGTGCTTTAATCAAAATCGTTAGTCATTTTTGAGAAATAAGAAAACTCCATTTTTTTTTTTGCATGTAAAGGGTAGTTTAGAGGCTGGAGATTTTGTTTGTTTGTTTTAATCTTCTAATCGCATCCTTGGAAGATACTGAACTTAAACACAAAGTTTGGAAGACATTTATCCGAGGTTTCATTTTTGAGTTACGCTATTCCCACGCGCGCGCGCGGAAATTTTTCTAAAAATGTTTTTCTTTCTATTCAGGAAACCTCAAAACATGTATTTTCACCGAAACTTGGATAGAATACAACACCTTCTCTCTTATTATACGTAGGTGCTATAAAAAGTAAAACGAGCACTTGCCGTTAAAAAGTGTACTCCTTAAAGTATTAGAATAGATAAACGAAAATAGCAAAAACTACAGAAATATCTAAAAAATGTCATAGCAATGCAAATATTTTAAACAACTAAATGGTGTAAAGCGAGATTGTTCAAAATATCACCTTTTAGCATTTTTCTGCTTATTATTTGCTAGAATTCTTTGAAAACACTTTGATATAAGTACTTTTATCATACTATGTGCGAATTTGAACTCGTCACATGACAACTTAAATATCTACATCTTGTCATAAGTAAGCATTCTCTCCTCTAATTTTAAACTTCAGTTGTTTCGGTTATAAATTTTTAAGATATCTGATCACACTTAAAATGAACCTTAGGTTTCAATTTTTAAGCTTTGTTTTTTAAACTTTGCAGAGAATCTCCCAAGCGAAGCGACTATGTAACATTACTTTGTTCTAAAATGTATGCCATGTTTTGCTGAATTGGTAAGTTCAAACAAATGCAAAGGAATTTTATAAAATTAAGAGTACACGTAAAAAAAAAGTAACACATTTTCTCCGTGGCAATTATTTTAATACATTTTTGGTCACGTAATCATGACTCTCAATTTAAAATTCATTGCAATAAATCGAAAACTGCTCGTAAGAATCATTTTTGACAAATCCTTGAAATTTTGTTTAAAATAATTTGAAAACTGCTTCACTTAAAACTTTAAATTTTACAACAGCAGTAAAATAAAATATACGTTCAACATAATAAACCAAATAATATGTTACGGATTGTATATTTGTTAAAGATTAACGATCGGTCGCCAACCTTGACGTTCTATTGATTTATTTTTATTGTTTAAATCCGTTTTAAATTCTTGGTTATATCGCAAGTGTAGGTTTCACTAGAGTCAAGTGTACATCAGACAGATGGCCTTAGTTGAGTAGTCTCCTTCCTGTATTACCTGCATGAGGAACCTGCAGATAGGTTGCGTTAGTTGCATAGTCCCCTTCCTGTTGCATCTATTTTTATTTATTTTGTTGTTTAGATTGAACATTGCGTAATGGTGTGGAATATCTAATCTGTATTTACCTGCTAACAGAGGAAAACCATGAGAAAACCCGGGTCAGATTGGCTAGTATACCGGATTAGAACTCCGACCTTTGTAATGCAAGTTACAGATAAAACCGCCTGAGCCTTGTCTCTCTCCGTCTCGATATTTACGTTTTTCCTGCCGCATTCCTGTCCATTGCTTAAGTTTTCTTAATTATGCAAAATTATATCACAATGCAGCGACTTCAAACATTATTCTACATTCAATATGCATATTAAACGTATATTAATAAAAATCGTTAAAGCAATCGTTTAAAAAAAACTTAAAAATAACTAATATTCTGTAGCGATATCTCCGCCTGTACACCTGCACAAAAAAGAAATGTTAACTAATAATGGTTTATGAATTATCAGTGATTCATTAACACGCAACTTGATAATTTTCTACAATTTTAAAGTAATTGGATTAAAAACTATATCAATGAAGAGCCCTTCAAAATATATAAATATGTTCTAAGTTTCATAAATATTGTTAAATAAATAAAGGCATAATTGCCTAAGAAAATCTGCAAGATTTAGGCGAAATAGAGTAGCTCCGCTTCAAAATGTTCATTGTATTTTTCCTAACGTGGAGCCATAAAAATCAAACGTTTATTTGTACTTTGAGGGAATGAACCGTTGCCCGTAGCAGACAGTTAGCACCAATGAGAAGATAAAAAGACGTGGTTTCATGTACAGAAATCCGGAGGCGAGTAGTAACTTTATATATTGAAACTAAGCGTGGATGTTACACAGTTTGTCATGATTTTGCCAGGGGAACACGTAATACTCCAATTCAGAAAAGGACGCTAAGTTCCTAAGTTTGTGAAGTGCCGCGCAATGTGACTACAAAGTGATTTGTGAGGAATATCTGTCTATTGCGCTAATAGTATTCGTCGATATAATTTTTATTCAAACTTATAAATAATTTAATATTTGTCAAGTGACTAATTCAAGTTATTTTTTGAATATTATTTTTATAAAGCCGTGTTAATAAATAATTAGCCGGAGCAGATGTTAGTGAATAGAGTGATAAGCGTGGGAGTAGAGCGTTAAAGAATTGCAAGAGAGAATCTTGCAGGATTTCTGGTATAAACATCATATAGTTCATATTTACACGTCTTTCTCTACTCACTCTTCTTGTGTAAACCATGGGAATGTGAAAAGAACGTGTAGAGGGATGCATGAACACAATAAGGCGAAATTTCTAAAGGTAATGTTTGTGAATAGAATGGATTTTTTTGTTGTTGTTGAAAAAGATCGTATGGAGTCGTGCAAAACAGAGAATTGAATACAGATGGGGAAGGGGAAGGGGAACACAAGTGTCTTGGGTAATGACAATGGATGCAGCTGTGAATAGAATCGCATTTCTCTTTGTCCGAGAGGATAACAAAGGAAGGGAAGGCGTCTTTTGTCGTGAAACACCCATTGTTCAACAAACAACAAAAGATTGGCTGACCCCGTAACTCAGGCGGTAGAACACCTGCCTGCTGCGTGCGGGGTCCCGGGTTCGATACCCGGCTGGGGTGGGAAGTTTTCTCCAGCCAAGATTATTCCCTATCCTCCCCAGAGTCTGGAAGTGTGAATGAGAGTGTGAATGTGTGTATGATCTAATGATTAATCCCTATCCTCCCCAGAGTCTGGAAGTGTGAATGAGAGTGTGAATGTGTGTATGATCTAATGATTAATCCCTATCCTCCCCAGAGTCTGGAAGTATGAATGAGAGTGTGGAGGTATGTATGTGTGATCTAATGATTAATCCCTATCCTCCCCAGAGTCTGGAAGTATGAATGAGAGTGTGAATGTGTGTATGATCTAATGATTAATCCCTATCCTCCCCAGAGTCTGGAAGTATGAATGAGAGTGTGAATGTGTGTATGATCTAATGATTAATCCCTATCCTCCCCAGAGTCTGGAAGTATGAATGAGAGTGTGAATGTGTGTATGATCTAATGATTAATCCCTATCCTCCCCAGAGTCTGGAAGTATGAATGAGAGTGTGAATGTGTGTATGATCTAATGATTAATCCCTATCCTCCCCAGAGTCTGGAAGTGTGAATGAGAGTGTGAATGTGTGTATGATCTAATGATAAAACACCCAAACCGCAAGAAACCCAAGGACAAACGAACATGAGTTAACACCATTGCCTTAGGCAATAAGTTCCAAAGTAAAGACTGCCGATAAGACCAATGCAGTATAAATGGAACTAAAAAATAAAACATTGATGACGGTCATCTCTATTGCCAGCAAGAGAGTCAAGGGTGGGGTGGAGAGAGGAATTTTGCCAGGTGTTTTTCTTTGGGTAAACGACAGGAAATGCGGAATAAGGTATTAATTAACATACACAATGTGCCAAAACGCCCATGCTAACATTTTAAATGGGAACGAAAACATACCACACCTCCCCAATATAAAAAATACCAACCACGAATGAATAGACCATTCAGGGGGACTCAAAACAAGATTAATTACACTCATAGCAAACAGGGGAGCAGAATAATACCTGCATTGTCAGCCGCCACCTTTTGTTCAACAAACAATAGAAAACGTATGACCTCCATTGTCAACACAAAGGTACAGACCGCTCCAAACGCTCTCCCTTCCACCAGAAGGGGTAAGCGGGGTGTCTTATCCAGAGGTTATGCCAGGGCCTTAGCTCATACCTGCTCTACAAGGTTAGGGAATGTAATGGTGCTAAAGCAAATATCACACCAACACATTTCCCTTAGACTTAGCTGTAAGAAAGTAATAACTTGAAAAGAAAGTACATTACAGCACGGCAGTATACAAACTATTTTTTAGGAGTTAGAGGCATCATATTATTGCATAATAAGCAAGTGTTAAAACAAAATGCTTTGGTTTTCAATATCTAATGCTTCCTCCACCCATTCTCAACTAACATATGTTCTTTACTTATCACAATGTCCTATAAAGTAAGGTTTTTTCGTGCGATTTACCTTAATCGTGACAACAATTTAGGCCAGAAATTATTTCAAGTTACAGTTTATTTCCCTATTTGGTTGCATGCAAATGCCGCAACGACAAACAACGTTTATCTATACCACAACTCTTCTTTTTACACACACTCTCTCTCTCTCTCTCTCTACGGCTTACCTATAATAAGTAGGGAAAGTATTGTATTCCACCCAAAAATTCAATAATGAGATTCACTGGAAATACACGTTTTGAGACCCTCTGAATACGAAGAAAGATTTTTAATTTCTCTACTACGTAGCTACAGGACGCAAAGAAAGTATTGTATCCCGCACATAAATTGAATAACGAAATTCACCGGAAATACACGTTTCGAGACTCCCTGAATCCAAAGAAAGCATTTTTACTTTCTACTACATATCTATAGGAGGTAGAGAAAATATTGTATTCCATGCAAAAATTCAATAGAGATTCACCGGAAATCTTGTTTTGACATTCCCTAAAACCAAAGAAAACGTGCTTACTTTCTCTACTACGTAGCTACAGGAGGTAGAGGAAGTATTGTATTCCAACCAAAAATTCAATAGAGTCACCGGGAATACATGTTTTGAGACCTCCTGAAGCCAATGAAAGCGTTTTACTTTCTCTACTACGTAGCTACAGTAAGTAGAGAAAGTATTGTGTTCCTCCCAAAAATTTAACGAGATTCACCGGAAATACACGTTTTGAGATCTCCTGAAGCCAATGAAACCATTTTTACCTGATCTATTATGTAGCTACAGTAAGTAGAGAAAATCTTGTGTTCCACCTAAAAATTTAATGTCGTTGTGACTCCCTAAATCCAATGAACTTATATTTAGTGAAAAGTCCAAATGTGTGCGCGTTCGTGCGCGAACAGCATAACTCAAAAATAAAAAGTTGGTAAAAAACCAAACTTAGTGTTTAAGTTCAACTTCTTCCAAGAATGCGACACGGAGATTTTAAAGAGAATCCCCGACTCCAAACTGCCTTTAACATTTGAAATTTTTCGACATTTTTTATTCTTTCAAAAATGGCTCTTAGGATTTTGATTAAAATAAATATGTTTAAGCCATTTTCATGATAAATAAAATGTATATCCTAAATTTTCTAGGAATAGTCTGTAAATTCATCTTTATTGTGAATTACTTTTGATAATTTAGTAAATCGTGATGGACAAAATCTTACTGCACATCAAATGTAGATCTTGTTAAAGCATTAAATTTATATTTTTATGTCAATAACATTTTTATATTTTAGCTATTCTGAAATATTCTTTGTTATTAATTTGAATTTTCAAATGCTTTATACCTATCTCAACTACAAATAGCTATTGTTTTGTTTCTTTCTTTCCTCCTTTCACGTGTTCATACAAAGAGAAGAGAATTTCAAAGCTATCACGTCTGTGGCTCGCATTCACGAGGTCGTGGGTTCGATTCCTGTTTCCGACCTTCCTGACCCATGATTTTTTTCAGGGCTTTTCTGGGTCGCCAGACAAATGCTAGGAAGGATCTCATATCCCCGAATTTCTTGTCCCTCCATTTCATCTCCATTCTCATTTCCCCTCATCTTTCATCCGTGGTTTCTTTCAGAGTTGGAAGTGTCGGTGATGGTATTTTGGTACAGTGTGGCAGGGGAAAAGGCTGCTCTTTGTGACTCTCCGTCCCTCGGCTTTCGGCTGGCTGGCTGTGGGGAATATCCTAACCTCTTTGAGGGGCGTTTGACCCCCTCTGTGCGGAGTGGGTTCCCCGTCTGCCCGTCCGTCTGAGGGGAGTCTCTATCTGAAAACTTAGGGACCCTGCCATTCCTATGCCGTCACTCCCGGTAACGGCCGCCCGGTGTCTCCTCTCGCCTCATCCTTCCTCCCGGAGACGCCCCCTTGTGGGGCGTAGGCACTATATCCGCCATGTGCATCAGTGCCGAGTCCCCTCCGTAGCCAACCAATCCAAAGCTATCACATAGCGATCAGCTTTGAGGGGTTTGGCTATCGCTTTAGCTTAATATGCTCTGCTTATACCTGCAACGAATTGCGTAAATAATCAATAAAAATTTATCTGCATTAACATTAAATATGCAAGAATAACCTTTGTAAGAATAGTTTGTAAAAGAGTGAGTAGAGAAAGTCATGTGAATGCAACACATATTTTATAGCAAAAACTCCATATGCCTGTGTGTCTGTGAACAACATAACTCCAAAACGAAAAGTCCGTTAAATACCAAACTTGATATTTAAATACAGCATCTTTCAAAGACGTGACATAAAGAATTTCAAGAAAATCTCTCCCACCACGTACAACCCCTTAAATGGAAAAATTTTCGAAATTTGTTATTTTCTCAAAAATGGCTGTAACGAGCTTGATTAAAATACTCTCTGTTTAAGATATTTTCATGGCAAACGAAATATATATTTTGAATTTACTGAGAAGAGCCTCTCTAGTCTTCTTCATTGTGAATGACTTTTGTATAACTGGTAAACTGTAAAAGTTGGACAAAGTTTTGCTACACAAGAAATGCAGACCCCGTTAAGGCACTCAGTTTGTCATACATATATTTTATGAGGTTAACTATTTCCCAGATATCTTTTATATTGGTTTCTATACTTTTTGTAACGGAGAAGTCGTTATTCGTTTTTTTTTGTCGCGGTCATACAAACAGCATAGAATTTCAACGCGTCGCGTAGTGACATGCTTTTTGGAAAATGTCTATCGCTTTATCTACATATACTACAACGAAATGTGTAAATGTGAACCCTTTCTTTTGACATTTAATTAAAGTCCTTTAACCGGGAAGGCCATTACGGACGGTGAATGAACGAAATGGTTAAAAATGATGCTCAAATGGGTCGAGGTTCCTAGAACTTAAGAGTTATCTGACATTCATCTTCTCAGGATAAGAGGAAACCCTGGGAAAAACTTTATCCAGGTAGCTCACTCTAACTGATTCGAACTCGGGACCTCTTGAATGTGAGGCAGACCCCTTACACCACACAATGGGTTAAATGTGAATTGGAAGTTTATCTGGATTATAAGAAGTAGACAGAAAAATAAGAGTTAGTAAAAAGAATTTGTAGAATGGTGAAAAGAGAAAGTTATGTGAATGTAACGCTAGATTTTTCTCGATGTAATGTAAAGAGCGTGCAATTTCAAAGGCACCTCATAAAAATCTGACTATCGTTTTAGCTACTGCATTCTTCTTATACTTATAACGAAGTTTGTAATGGCAGTTCATCTCGGTTAACAAGAAAACATTTTCACTCAAGCCGTGTGTAGGGCAAGGTTGGAAAGATAGAATCAGATTGAAAAATTCAATGTCATAGCCGAGATTTGAACTACGGATCTTCCAGTTTACGTCCAGGTGGCGCCGAGGTAACGCGTGCGACTCACATTCGGAGATCCCTAGTTCGCTTCCCGGCGACCGCCCATTCTAACCATAGGGGTTTTTCGGGAGTGTTCCCGGGTCGTCATGCGAATGCATATGTGGTTTCTCTCAGCCCCCGAATATCGTTCCATTCCTCATTTCATTCATCCTTAGCCCCGTTAGGTCTGTTTCAGGGTTGGAAGTGTCGAAAATGGTGTTGCGTGTGGCGTAACAGGAAAAAAGGATCCTCTCTGTGGAACCTTATCCATCTCGGTCTTCGGCTGGTTGCCGGGGTATACGGACCGCCTCTTGGGGGGCGTTGGACCCTCTGTGGGAGTTGGAGTACCCGATTTGCCTGCCCGACTGTTGGGGCGTCTCAATCTGGAAACTTTAGAGACCCTGTCATTGCTGTGCCGTCACTCCTGGTTCCTGTCGCCCGGTGTCTCTGTGTCTCTAATCTCGTCCTTCCCTCCCGAGGGCGCTCCCTCGAGGGGCGCAAGCACAATATCCTCATTCACTGGTTCGGGGTCGAGACCCCTCCGTTACACATTCCAGTCCAGGGAAGAGAAGTATCTTAAGAATTCAGAACGTGAATCATAATACAAAGTATCTAAGTTTTTCTTTCTTTCTTTCTTTCTTCAGATTTGTAATTTGAAAGCAAGTTTACTTTTGAAACAATTTAATTTTCAACAAAAGCACATCAACCGTTCTGCATTAACACTTTCGGGTCACTATTTTGAAAAGTTAGCTTATATGTAATCCAAACCGAATAAAACAGCTATAATAGAAACTGCATATTTTGCGCTAAACGTTGTTTCCTCGTATCTATTAGCATTTTCTCCTTTTAGATACAATAAGTATTTTCACTCTATGTCCACTACACTGTTGACACGGTTTTTCTTCCTTTGTCTTGTGAGAGTGTGAAGGGGGATTATGTTTCAAATAAAACAATCTATATTTGTTTTTGAGTAACAAACACAAAATATACTGAATGTTGCACTTACTTGTGCTCAAACTGCTTCAACAGATTGACATTAATATTACTTTTGCTTCCGTAATTTTAAAACGTTGCTTGAATATTATTAGAACTGAACATGCCAACTGTATGGAACTATACACTTAGTGTTAAAGATTGTGATCAATCTCTATGAAAATTAAAAAGAAAAAACAAACGTATATTCAAGATAATAAATACCCTCCGTTTCGAAGTGCGCGTACAACAGTCAATTGTGGTAATTATGAAACGATTATTATTATTATTATTATTATTATTATTAACAAACAAGATGCGCATTAAACCAAGATGCGCATTATGTGAATCTTGTTTCTCAACAAAATCACTAAATAATGCATCTTAAACTTCTGTAGCACTCGCATAAACAGTGCAATATTTAATTTTTAAACCACATATTATGTAAAGAAAATGTTAATTCATTTCGCTTGGATAGAACTAGTAAGGAGAAAAGTATTTAGTTTTGTCTTCTTTCCTCTTAGAGTCAGGTCGCTGAATTATAAGAGCATACTCAGAAATAAACGTGACCTTTGAGACGATACCGGCACTTACTGTTGCTATAGCCAGGCACGACTAGTCGAGAAGCCATTTCTTCTCCCCTCTTCCTCTACACCCGCTGGTCCACTGGAAAACTTTTGTAGCCTTCTGTACCAGGGGGCATGGCAGGCGGAAGGGGGTATTAACGCATTAATTACAAATTTCTACATATATAAGTGAGCTTGAACTCTAATTTTATGCCTACTGACTTAGGGGGGTTTTCCACTAATGGCCCCTCCCCGGAATAGCGTACAAACTGTCTATACATAGGTCTTTTTTGCTGTTAAAATTCTTGAATAAAGCTGTTTTTGTATCGAAGTTGTTAACTATAATAGCATACGAGTTAAGGATGCTCGCTTTAGATTCCCCCTCTTGTCAGTAACACAATAAAAACTTCCCTTCGGTTTTAACAATGGGTATCTATGTGTATCATTCTAGCAGAAATGTATGACTTATTCAAAAATTATCTATAATTGAACGAAAAACAATAATGATAAAACGTTCTTAAAACGTTGCTGACTGCCGGTTGAACAATCAAAACGTTGGAAAGTAGGCTATATAAAGGATTGAATGCATGCGTTGTTTGGAGTAGAACAAATTATGCTTAAATATAGCCCATGGAAAGCATGAAAAGGAGAGAGAGAGAGAGAGATAACATAACTCGCGTTGTATACCGACAGAATAGCCTGTGTGTAGTGAATGGTTGAGTCAAATTCCTTATACAGTGTTATTCAAAAAGAAGGAACAGACTTTAAATATTTATTTCTAATGAACAACAATAGATGGCAACACATGCGATACATCACTGAATAGAGAAAAGTTCAAAAGTTTATTTTGTGTGTTCAAAATGAGCACCGTTCGTTATGCGAGGACGACCAGTTCCTTTCCGTTTGCATACGTAACCATCTTCTACGAATTTATTGTATCAATTGTAAACGTTTTATGACGAGGCGGCTCATTTTTAACTTACAACGAAATGCACGCTACAATGAAACAATGGATTCACTCTTTGCATAATGCAGCACACAAATCTACTTTTTCTGTGGCGTCGCCTAAATAAACAGAGCCGCTGTAGGCACTGAATGGAACTAATAGGTGAGGCTTAAAACTTTGAACTTTCCTCTATTCAATGATGTGTCGTATGTGTCGATATCTATTGTCGTTAATTAGAAATAAATATTTAAATTCTGTTCCTTCTTTTTGAATAACCCTATATTACAATAGGGACCTTGTGAACGGAAAAACCTGTCTTTCAGTCCTTCCCCTTAAAACTCTGGGCTGTCGCATTATTACTTGCGCATTTGAAATCCTTATAGAATATTGATTATAATTCTTAAAATTAATATTGTAAAACATACCTTGTTTTCTATCTGGTACATGTTAATTCTGATAAAACCTTTGCAGAAATAAAATTAAGAGACATATTCGAGTAGGGCAAGTCAAAATAATTTTATAGCATTACGAGGCTTAATGAAATGCGTTCTCAGGTATCCAGAGGTCCGACTTCGAGTCTTAGTGTCGCACAACTTTAATGTTTAGTAATTATTAAACTAAGTCACTTAGACGGGTGGATTAAAATGCATTTAACATATGTCATCTATATTAAACCCTTGCTCACTTAGGTATCCCGTTGTTCCTGTTCGACTCCCGGAGCGGTAAAACTTAAATGTTTAATTGCTAATGAAGTACGATACTTAGAAGGGTACGGTAAAAACAATATTATAGCATTACGTGGATTAATGAAAGGCGTTCTGGTATTCAGAGGCCCGAGTTCGAACCTTGGTGTAGCAAAACTTTAATGTTTAATAACTATTATACTGATTGACTTAGATGGATGGATTAAAATGCATTTTACTAATGTGAATATGCAGATTAAATTCTGGTGTGTACTTAGGTATCCTGAGGTCCATGTTTGAATCTTACTGCAACAAAAGTTTAATGATTAATAAACATTAAACTAAGGTAAATTAAAATGTATTTAACAAATATTCATTATCTATATTAAACCCTTGGTGTATACTTAGGTATCCCAAGGTCTAGGTTCGATTCTTTGTTTTCTTTCTTCTTTCTGTTACTTTCTTTTTCTCTTTTTCCTTTCACCTTTCTTTCCTTTCTATCTCTCTTTGTTCTTTCTCCCTTATTTTCTTTTCTTTCTTCTTGATCCACAGACACCCAAACATGCATATATATACATATATACACATTCACGCAATACATACATACACAAAGCACACGCTCACACATTAGGCACATACACATACATAAGCAGAGGCACGCACACATACACACAATCACACACATACAATCTCATTCACACAATCACACACACAAAGCACGAGCACACACATCCGCGCACGTACACATACATAAGCACAGGTATACACATGCACAATACACGCATGCATGCATACATTCACACACACGCATAAACACACATAGAAAACAGTCAAGCATGGATACATACACTCTTTCTTTCTTGTTTGCTTTCTGTCTTTCTTTCTTGCTTTCTTTCTTTATATTTGCATTGCTTTGTGGTGAAGCTTTACATTGGTAAAATCAAAACCTACTTTTTATTTTTATCCTATTTACTTAAAACTCTAATAGCATTCAGTTTGATCAGTATTAGTGAGTACATTTATCTTTGCGATGAACTACATCACAAAAATGTTTGAATAACTCGGAAGAAAAAGAAACAAATAGCTTCACGCGAATATGCTTTACACTTGTTAATGAATAACTTGCGAATAAGAATTATGTTCTGAAACAATAGTATCAAGAACTTAAAGTGTGATCAACCTAATTGCTTATTGCTCGTAATAGTACAGACATGTGGTGTAAATGCGAGTGACGGTTGTGATGATGATGATGGAGATGATAGGGGCGAATGGTGTTGGTTGTAATGTTTGGATTAGAGCGTTATGGTGTTAATGAGATTGATGTTGGTGGTCGTAGTGCAGAGTTATGGTGTGAATGCAAGTAATGGTGTTTATGATGTGAATGCATGTAATGCAGGTTGTGATAGTGACGTATGGTTTGAGTGTTGATGGTTATCTTAGGGAGTTATGATGTTAATGTGAGTTATGCTGGTAGTGGTGGTGGTGATGGTTATAATAGTGCAGAGTTATGCTGTAAATGCGAGTGACGGTAGTAACAATGCTGGTGATAATGAGGGGCTTAGGTGTTATGGTGTTAATGAGAGTGATGGTGGCGTAGGGGTTATGGAGTTATGCTGTTAATGTGAGTGATGGTCGTAGTGACTGGTGATGGATGTAATGCTGCTGGTGCTAATGATGGGCTGAGGCAGTTATGGTGTTAATGGAAGTATGTTGGTTATGGTGTTAATTAAAACATGGTGGTGCTTGCTGTATAGACTTGAAGTTGATGGTGATCACAGTGTAGAGTTACGGTGTAAATGCAAGTAATGGTGTTTGTGATGATGACGATGATAGCACAGAATGGTGATGGTGGTAATGTTTGTGTTATTGAGTTATTGTGTGAATGCAAGTGATGCAGGTTGTGATAGCGATGAATGGTGCGGGTGTTGATGGTCGTCTTAGGGATTTATGGTGTTAATGTGAGTGATAGTGGTGATTGTGGTGCTGTTTATGCCGTTAATGTGAGTGACGGTGGTTGCGATGACGGCGACAGTAGTTACGATGCTGGTGTTAATGAGGAACTTAGAGGAAATGGTGTTAATCAGAGTGGTGGTGGTAGTGACTGTGGTGACGGTTGTAATGCTGCTGGTGCTAATGGCGGGCTTAGGGAGTTATGGCGTTAATGGAAGTATGTTAGTTATGGTGATAATGGTAGTAGCGAATGGTGCTGGTGGTAATGTTTGGATTAGAGAGTTACGGTGTTAATTGAAGTGATACTGGCGGTCATAGTGTAGAGTTATGTGTAATTGTAAGTGATGTTGATGTCTATAGTAATTTTAAGGGGCCATGGTTATAGTGCTGGTGATACTAGAAATGGTGGTGATATCAGTGCTGATGGCTATTGCTTAGATGTTTTTATTTGTATATAAAAGGATATGCAATGATTATGTAGAAATACACAGCACACTGTAAAACATGGTTATTTGCTATAAAGCAGTAAAAGGTGTCATAAACAGTGTACAAATACCGAAAATAATGAGTGTAAAGGATGCAAAAAAGTATCAAAGATTGCTGCGTGCGCACAACGGATCATCGTACAAATGCTTCTTTTTTTAATTCCGGGAAAGTCAAATTGCATTTCAATGAAATGTTGATAACGTCTCTTTGGGTAGAGCACAATACTTCCTCTAATTATAATAGATAAGAAAGTAAAAATATAGCAAGAAAATGAGGGAAATGCTTTACTAGTTATACAAAATTACACAAAATACCTTCCCAATGAAGAGGACTTCACGGGCTTTTCCTAAAATTCAAGATAATTATACATATTATTTCTCATGTAAACACCTTAGGTATTATAACTCAAATTCGTTAGGCATTTTTTTTAAAACAAAGAAAAGAAATTATAACTAATATGATTTTCCGGGCTGTTATGCCGTGGTCTGCTGAAGAAAGATTTCCCAGACGTTTCGTCCACAACTGCGGTGGACATCTTCAGTGGCGCGGACGAAGTCTTCTCGGTGAAAGTATCGCAGCGTCTGATGATACTTTCACCGAGAAGACTTCGTCCGCGCCACTGAAGATGTCCACCGCAGTTGTGGACGAAACGTCTGGAAAATCTTTCTTCAGCAGACCACGGCATAACAGCCCGGAAAATCATATTAGTTATAATTGTGACACCGGCCGTGAAAACCTACGTTCTTAAAAGAAAAGAAATATCGAAAATGTCTTAGGGTAGTTCGGGGTGGGAGAAAATGTTCTTGAAAACCTTCGTGTTGCATCTTTGGAAGCCACTGAACTTAAACGCCAAGTCTGGGATTTATTTCGATTTTTCGTTTATGAGTTAAGCTGTTAACACACGCAGGCTTTTTCTAAGAATGTATTTTTTTAGATTAAGGAGGCCTCAAAACATGTATTTCCGGTGAATTTTGAAATCTAATTTTTGATGCAATGTAACAGTTAATCTAGCTACTAGATACGTGGAGGAGATACAAGCGGTGTACCTGGAACTACAACCCGAAGCCTATCGCTGAGTCTGGGCCGCTGCTACCGGAAATGCCTGATGATGGAAGGGAAGTTCGCCCAATTGATCGAGACTCCCCGTGCACAGTCGAGGCCTGTAATACATCGGTATAAAATGCGACACAATTTTCAAGCAAATCCCCAACCCCAAACTACCCTTTACATGGAACATTTTTAGAAAATTGTTATTTTCTAAAATATAGCTTTAACGATTTTGATTAAAATACTGTACATTAAAGATATTTACATCATAAATAAAACGCACAACTAATTCTTTAATTTTCTGGGAATAGCTTCTGGTGAAGTTCTCTTCATTTGGAATGAATTTTATATAATCTCGTATAACCGGTAAACGATAGACGAAAACGTACTCACGAAAAATGTACAGATCTTTAAAACATACAATTTATTTCAAATAACGTTTTCGTGGCATAAACCATTTCCGAAATATCCATTACTAGTGATTTGAATTGTTCATTAAGTCCTGTCAACATTCAGTTGTTTCTCGCGATTGCATGGAAAGACATGATATTTTAAGGCCAACATATAGCGTCCAATTCTTAAACATTTGACTGTCACTATTCCCTTTGTATCTATAACGAAATGTGTAATGTAGCTATTTCTCCAAAGATTTATTTGGATTAAAATGTAGCAGATAGGAAAATAAGCTTTAGTAAAACAGTTGCCTACTAATAAACGATAGAGGGTAGAAAAACTCATGTGAATATATCACATCAGAGTTGTGTTTAGTTACTTCCTTTATTCGTATTAAACGTTTGATTTTTCAGTTCCACAGTAGCATCGAAATACAGATTTTGTAGACAGGGACTAGCCACCTGTTTAAAAAAAACACTTCTGAAAAACCATAATTTTTAAATAATTCAAATTAAATAGAAACATTAAATGATAACAATAAACCCTGAGTGATATAATTTAAATTGCGATGAAATGTTTACCACGCCGAAATGATGAAACAAAAGCTGATTACGCCATGTTCAGAATAGAGTGTTCCTTTGACAACTTTGAGATATTAACTAATCTGCATTATTATTTCTCAGCTTGAGGCAGTATTTTATATCAAAACACTGTGAATGCCAGAGTGATTGTAGTGTACATTAGCATTGTTGTATGACAATGATTTTGTATGTTTGTTAGCTATAAGCAGTGTTAGGAAATATGTTTACACGGCCTCACTGAAACTGACAATAGGAATGGGTAACAATGAAGCTATGGGGTGAGTTGTTTATCAATTAGAAGAGACAAACAAATGACGTCAGGGTAGCGTGCCTTTCTTTAGAAATGGAGGGAATATTTTCTTGTAATTCTGATTGGCTGACGAAATAGACGCTAATGTTGGCGCGATTTATTAACAAATAGCAGCTCTGTTATAATGTTTAGGCATATCGGGGTGAGGGAGTATAAATTCTGGAGCCAAAGACAAGTATCGCGCAGTTCTACAGAATCATTCACAAGGCAAACGTCGCGCAGTTCTAAGAAATCTCTCTCGCGAGTTACACGTCAAGTAGATCTAAGGAAGTTTTCACGAAGTACACATTACGCAATTCTACAGAATCTCTCGCGTCGTAAAGTTAGTTACAAAAAGTGAAATACGCGAATTAATAGTGCACGGCAAATAAGTGATTATAGTTACATTCGAAAATATAACAGTTTCAGTCAGGGTGTATCAAGATTAAATACGTGAAATTAATTAAGTGTAACGGCAATAAAAGTGTAAAAACAAATTCTTTTATCAGTGTTATCTTTTAGTAACAACTCCTTTCCGTTTACACACCCTGTTCAAGAGATATTTGCTTGACTGAGTAATAATGGCTAGCCGGAGGACAAAGAACCCAAAATTCAAAATAGTAAAACAATAACAGGCGCTCAGCAAATAAGATAACACGAGAAGATTACCGCGACAAGCTATACAACATTCAATTAGTATTAAGAACACTTGACAGGCTATTTGCAGAAATTGTAAGGTATTCATTTATTCGCCATGCCTTTACCTTCAATTATATTTGTTTGATGCATAAGTTCGTACTGTTTTGAACATTCCCATGATAATTCAAATGCCACACAATAGTTAACTGGTCACAGTTGATCACATCTGGAATTCTGTCATGGGAAATATTTTAATTGTAAATGAAATACTTTACATATTATTTTAATAATTGCATCAAATGTTAGCTGCTTAATATCTGAAGTTCTGCTGGAAATTTGAAGGGTGTAAATTAAAAAAATTCGTGGATTAAAGGCTTTTATGAGACGGTAGAATCTTTTTCTCGCCAAGTGCATTCTTCATGTAGACAGGACAAATGTTACGAACCGTCTCCGTTGCATTTACTCTTCTATTAAACTCAAATAGAAAAGTATATGGGAAGTGTTTGCTTTTCCGCTTGGTTCTCCATACTCCTTAGTTCACATTTAGAAAAATCTGCAAAATTCAAGGCGTATTTACATGCTCAACACTCCAATTCATAAAGTATGACAGACGAATGGTAAACTGTCACAGCAAAGCCGTGCTGTGTGACGAACAAAACCGCTACGAACTTACACATCAACCTAGTAACACAGATAGTTGTAAAAAAAACAGCTACACGTAGCTTTCAGCAGAAAAAAGTTTATCATGTTAAATTACACGATTTATGCACGATAAAAGGATTAGAATATTGGATATTCTGTATATATTATAACTTGAAACATTAAGCATCTATTATGTCGCTTGTCAAGAGCTTGCGACTAACGTATATACGTATATCGTTGTCAAGTATTAACGGGAGTGTAAATCATGTAACTTGTATACAAATTCTTACTTTCTACACTGCTTATCAGAAGGCAAAGGAAATATTGTGTTCAACCTAAACATTTGGTATCGAGATTTCGCCAGAAATACTTGTTTTAATGCTCCTAAAAGCCGCTCGCAAAAAAATAGACAAAGATCAGTGCACACGCGTTTGTGAATAGCATAACTCAAAAATGAAGTCTGATAAATATCAAGCTTCGTATTTAAGTTCATCGTACTCAAAGGACGCGCTACGAAGACTTTCACGAACCCACACCCCCAAAATACCTATTGCATGATAAAAGTTTCGTAATTTGTCATTTTCTCGAAAACACGTATAATAATTTTGGTACAATACTGTGTGTGACATACCGACGTAGACAATGAACTGTGAATTTTGTGTGAATATTCTGTGAAATCCTACTCATTCTGTTTGATTTTTTTGTTAATAATTTTAAACAACTCGTAAAGCTTAAGAGATAGAGAATAGTTTGCTTCAGGAAAATCTCGAGCACGTTAAAATATCGATACAGTTTGTATTGAATGATTTTTTCGCAGCGTTGGCCACTTTCGAAATATTGTGAGTATTCTTTATTCTTCGGAAGAGTCCGTTACTATAACTTCTGAATGCATTCCTCCATACTTCTGATAAACATTTGAACGTTGTTTCTGTTTGCTGTATGTAAATACGTGCTTATTGCTTAATCATTTCTAGGCAAATATGTAGGTATAACGTAACATGGATAGAAGCATCACACTTTTTGTATGAATACTCTTAAAGCTATATACGTGAATTTAAATTGAGTAGAGAAATTCGTGTGAGTGTGATCAGACTTCAATTTATGCTACAAGGGGGATTGAACTACCAAACATCAAGCACCCACCGCTGATTTTTTGAAGTGTGGGAAGATAAATTCGGTTTAAAACCGACGTGACAACGAACAACGATTTCTTTGAGAAAGGTTCAACCTATGACCTGCTGCCACACTGGGAAACTTGCAACGACCATCATGATGATGAGCTGCAGAGGCTGGGCTTGTTCTACCCCCTTCTGCAGCTGCTGCTTGGGAATCGTCTGCCCTTTGTTAACACGATGATGCTAAGGTCACCTGGGAAACACATTTTTCTCAAATTAACCACATATTTATCCCCCCCCCAGTTTTTTGCTCCTCTAAGCCAAACCTCATATTTAACAGAAACGTTTTTGTATCTGTAAACAGCATAATCGAAAGAAACACCAAATTATACGAGTTTTTCGGCACTCAGTGGGTTAAGTTTAAACAAAATCTAAACAATCAAACTTGAATTGTACCTATTTATTTATAGGTAATTTCATTATTATATGATATCTTTATTGAGTGTTGAGCTAATACAATACATTTGGGCATGATCAGCGTCGAGCCCTGGCTCATTGTTATATATTATATGACAATTAATGATTATATTATAGACAGACGTAGATTATATGACAGTTTCGACCTCATACAGGATAGTTAAGAAAACATCTGGTTTACGGGCCAGTAATCCTGCGTATACACATAAAGCAACTCGTGAACCTAGGAAAAACTCTATGTAATTTCAAACTTGTTGAAATCGCTACATAATTAAACAGTTTATTTACAAGCGAACCGCTGTAAAGATGGAATTGAAAAGTTAATACACACTTATATGCGATTCATAATAAATTTAGTTGAAATTAAATACAAGGGAAGTTTATACAGAAAGTTTCATACAATTTTGTCATTTTAGATCTATTTCTCGAAATTCCTCTAGTAAGTTTTACCAACTCTATAGAGTACGAAACGAATCCAAATAGAATTTAGCCTGTGCGCACATCTATGGTTTTGTTCAAATTAAATTTTAAAACAGTTCATTAACAATTCTGCTTACTTTGTATTTGAATTTTGCATAATTCCTTTTATTTGAGAAGCTTTGAATTTTTACTTTCTCTACTATGTATAGCAAATAGGGGAAGTATTTGATTCTACAAAAAAAATCGATATCGAGATCTCACCGGAAATACATGTTGTGAGCCCCCTGAATAAATACATAAAAAGCATTTTTAGAAAAAGGTCCATGTGTGTATCTGTGAACAGCATAACTCAAAAACGAAAAGTCTGGTATTTATCCGACTTAGTATTTAGAATCAGTATCTTCCAGAGATGCGACACGAAATTTTTCAAGGAATCCCCCCCAGACTACCCTTTACATGGACAATTTTCGAAAATTTTTATTTTCTCTAAAATGGCTCTAACAATTTTGATTAAAATATCATGTTTAACATACTTTCATGGCAAAAGAAATGTATAGCTTCAATTTTCTGGGAATGTCCACGAAAGTCCTCTTCATTCTGAATGAATTTTGCATTTTTTCTCAAATGGGAACTCATTTTTTTTTATGTCCTGGACATGCAAAGGGAATGGAATACGCCACATAGCAACCAGCGCTTAAAATATTTGACTATCGCTTAAAGCCTACCATATTCCCCTTGCACCTATAATAAGATTAGCAATACAATATTTCATTCATTCATTATCTGTTTACCCTCCTCTTATGTAGGACTTACAGGCGGGCGCCTGGGGTCAGGGGCCCGTCGAGGAGCAGACACTCATGGATCAGATAGAACATCCAGGATGGGTGATCAGCCCGATGCCTGGTATGGGATGAAGGAAGTAGATGAAACGAAATGTTGGTGAAATGGATGAAAGGAAAGGTGATGGTGGTGGTGGAATGAATGGCGGGGGAAACCGGAGAACCCGGAGAAAACCCGCCCAGACGCCGCTTCGTCCACCACATATCCCACATGCAGGTCCCTGGGATTGAACCCGGGCCGCCCATTAGCAATACAATAGCTTCTGCAAATGTTTATCTCGATTAACATGAAGTAGATGGAGAATAAGCGTTTGTAAAAATAGTTTGTGCAAGAGTAGAGAAAGTCATGTGAGTGTTACAAATCAGATTTTTTAGTTAAATTAAATGCAAACTCCCTAAACTTTTAATTGAAGGTTTTTAAAATCTTAATAACAACAGCTTTACCATGATTCATTCATATTTGGTCGGTAAAATACATACATCTCATATTACAATGCTGTGAATCATGGATTTTTTTTTCTTCTTCTTGACACCGTACAACCTTAGAAAATAGTTCCAAAAACATCTGTTTTTTTAACTCCAAAATGGGTAAATAGACGTTTCAGAAATTTTAAATTCCACAGATTTCTATTTCTATTTAAAATAAATGAAATTGCATAGATGGTGCTTCGGTGCGCCTAAGACATTGGTACAGATGATCACAGTTCTATCTTTTCTTATTTTATTTATTTGTGGTCAATGACCACAACAATTCATGCATCAATGTTAAACAATTGTACGAAAGGTGATTTATATAAGTAGATTAATACTTCTATGTAACTTGAAGTTTGATATTAGTACAAAACAGTCTAAGTCGGTTTGAAAGCCACTAACAAATAATGAATGAAACTGTATGATTATAAACGAATTTAACTGTCATAATTCCAATATATATAAATATATATATATAATCTTTCTACAGTGTTTTCGTTTTATGCCAAGGCCATGGATTGCGTGAATGTGTGCTCCGTGCACATTGTACTACACTGCGGGGTTTTCCGTTCCGCAACTCCCGCGTTACTCACGAGCGTTAGTAACATTTATGTAATAAGTACTAACCTTGTTATACGTGTTATCCATCTGCGTCAAGACATTCTTGACATCGTCGGATGAAATTACCATTCACATGCATAAGTCCTTCTTGCGTAATGTTCACAATTTCTGCTTTTATATTGTCCTTAAGTTCGTCTATGGTGTGGGGATGGTTCCTATAAACTTTATTTTTAGCGTTTAGCGAATGCCGTTGTTATAAATGTATTGACCAAACGTCTCACAGTGTCTCTCTACTCGGAACTGGATACCCAGGAAATTTCTG
The DNA here is from genome assembly GCA_030765065.1 of Deroplatys truncata. Taxonomy (NCBI): domain Eukaryota; kingdom Metazoa; phylum Arthropoda; class Insecta; order Mantodea; family Mantidae; genus Deroplatys; species Deroplatys truncata. The sequence continues at coordinate 176,640,487 of CM060987.1, read as the reverse complement.
TTGAAATTATCTACACACCTGTCTATATGATTCAGTTTTCACGTAGGTATCCTACATAAAAATACGCTGTTCAAGCGTGAATTTGTTGGCAGGCATTTCCGTGGACTAATAAGAGAATAACATTCCTAAAGAAATAATACACAACACACGTATTGTCGAAACACTTCACAACACGAAGACAAAGCAACGAATGAGACAGCTCAAAGCTGATAAACGTACTCTTGACACATCCTGTGCCGCCTCTGCGTAGTGGCATAATACAGAGGTCACTGCCGTCTCGGGGAATACGCATATAAGGCGGTTGTGGCCTTAGCATAACCCGAAGGCACTGTACATACTTCGAAATTTTTAAATGCGTTATATGTCACCCTTGATATTCACATGCGCATTTGATTTAATAAATCAGGATATATAAGAACAAGGTGAGAGGTATAGTTTGTTCAGAGTCTTTTGAGACAGTGCAGAGGGGAAGGTAAAAACCGGTTGCACGCGCCCAGTTCGGCTTCGTGTGGCAGCTGTTTGTGCTAGCTGCCGCACCAGCCGCGCGAATTCCTTGTCTGCTCTCTGCACTTCGGGCAAGGATCCTTGATTGGCAGTTTTATCTTTATAATTATGTAAGTAGGGCAAAATCTTCGTGACTATGAATCCTGACCGCTTTTCCGCAGTAAAGCTTTCCACCACAGTTCGACCTGACATGGGCTACAAGTTATTAGCACCCTGACACGACGATGTAGAGCATCATATGTCTGGCTGACAGCTGTTGGACTGGCCCCGGCTATTTTTATAAACACGTAACACAGGTATTCCTCTGGAGCTGGGACATCAACTGACTGTTCCATTCTGTCTAGGGCATCGCAGGATATGTCTGTTATGATGAATTTCACATACATGCCCGTTTCTCCGACTGGACCACCCTCAGTAATTAATAGGCTCGGAATACATTAAAGTTGGAGTAGTCTAGTTTAAACTACACTTGTCTCTATCTGGAAACTACTTTCAAGGAGGTATATGACCATTAGATGTTCAAAACAATATGGGAACATTTTAAGCCGACAATAACGAGGGAAACTTCTTGATTTTCTCTTCTGTTATAAACTAACTTTCTCTTCTATTAGCTACTAGTTGGTATTAAAACAATAATTAAACTAGATTTTGTTCAACATAGGAGCACAAAAATATCCAAGAATGTGCACTCGAGTTAAAAATCTGATATGTTACACTCACATGACTTTCTCTACTATTGTACAAACTATTTTTGCAAACGCTTATTCTCCATCTACTTCATGTTAATTGAGATAAACATTTGCAGACTCTATCTTATTGCTAATTTTCTTGTAGATGTAAGGGGAATATATATTTACAAGGGCAATATGAAATTCAGTAGCCTTTAAGCATAGACATTACTCTTAATAGCTGGTTGCTATGTGCAGCACCATTCTTTTTGCCACAGATTAATACTCTTTGCATATCCAAGACAACAGAATGAATAACGAATTCCCATTTGAGAAAATAGGTATTGAAAAATTTAAGGAAATAACAAGCAATATCTCGAAAATGGTTTAATTAAAAAAAATGTATATGACATAAGTTGTGTATTTTAACGCGATCTACATTTTTTGTGTAGTAAAATTTTGTCTATCTCTTATGGTTTACCAGTTATGCAAAAGTCGTTCACAATGAAGAACACTTTTGGAGACATTCCCAGAAAATTCAAGATATGTATTTTATTTGTCATGAAAATATCTTAAACATTTGATATTTTAATCAAAATCGTTAGAGCCATTTTTGAGAAAATTAAAATTTTCGAAAAATGATCCATGTAAAAGGTAATCTGTGGTGGGGGGATTTTCTTGAAAACCTTCGTGTCGCATCTCTGGAAGATATTGAACCTAAATACCAAGTTTGGTGTTTATCCGACTGTTCGTTTGAGTTATGCTGTTCACACACACACACACACACACACACACACACACGGATATGTTTCCAAAAATGCTTTTTTGGATTCAGGGGGTCTCAAAACATATATTTCCGGTGAAATCTGGGTATCGAATTTTTGTTGGAATACAATACTTTCCCTAGTTACTATACGTAGTAGAGAAAGTAAAAACAAAAACCAATAACGAATTCCCATCTGGGAAAAAGTATAAGTATTGGAAAATTCAAACAAATAACAAGGAATGTCTCGAAAATGGTTCACTCTAGAAAAAAATGTAAATGACATAAATTATGTGTTTTAACGAGATCTAAATTTTTTATGTAGTAACATTTTGTCTAGCTCTTACGGTTTACCAGTTGTGCAAAATTCATTCAGAATGAAGACAACTTTTGGAGACATTATCAGAAAATTCAAGATATACATTTTATTTGCCATGAAAATATCTTAAACTTAATGCATTTTAATCAAAATCGTTGGAGCCATGTTTGAGAAATACAAATTTTTCGAAAAATGTTCCATGTAAAGGGTAGTCTGGGGTGGGGGATTTTCTTTAAAATCTTCGTGTCGCATCTTTGAAAGCTAATGAACCTAAATACCAAGTTTGGTATTTATCTGACTTTTCATTTTTAAGTTATGCTGTTCCCAAGCACACGTCCACACGGACCTTTTTCTAAAAAACTTTTTGTTTTATTCAGGGGGCCTGAAAACACGTATTTCCAGTGAATTCTCGATATCGAATTCTTGATGGAATACAATATTTCCCCTGCTTACTATATGTAGTAGAGAAAGTAAACATTTAAAACTACGATTTCTCCACGAGCATGTCTTATTTTACCTGGGTAAAAATAGTTTTCACCTATTAAATGTACGTTCTATATCCCCATGCTCTTTTCTAACCATTCTTCCACAAGCCATTCATACAAAAGATTATTACTATCTCTACTACTTAGGTATAGTAAGTAGGGAAGGTAGGTAGGTATTTTTTGTCTCTATTTATTTTGCTTTGCTTTTAACTACGTGGCCATATCGCGACGGATCTGCTAAGAGATACCTCTTGGATCGGTGTGTGGCGGATAGTTGGCCTTCTAGGTCTCATCCCTGTATCATACCATCTTGCTTCGTCACTGGTCAGAGGCCTTAGTGCTAGGCAACTGTAGATAGTCTGTTTTTGTAAGGGGCAGGTGGTAACTTCGACACGTGTCCACAGGGACCTTAGTGCTAGGCAACTGTATCTCTGCTTCTAGACGGGCCTGGCAGATGACATTACGGTGTCATCCAGTCTACCGCTTTCATTATCTGTGGATAGATGGCAGAGCATTCGCTATTACCATCTACTTTTATTTTTATCATTGTTTCAGACATAACATAGAACTTTGGGTCGTGATATTAAATATCCAATCCGGTATTTTACCTTGACGACTGAGGGGAAACCACGAAAAAGCCCCAGTCAGATTGGTCGGACCACGGAATTTGAACCCGGGACCTCCCGTTACCGCCTAAGCCATTCCACTTGGTTAAGGTAGGTATTGTATTTCACCCAAAAGTTCGACATCGAGATTTCACCGGAAATACACGTTATGACAACCCCTAAATTCAGAAAAAACCTTTTTAGGAAAATTTTTCGCCCGACTGTATGAGCAGCACATCTCAAAAACGAAATGCCAGATAAATATAAAAACTGGTATTTAAGTTTAGCATTTTCTCAGAACGCAACATGACATTTTTTAAGAAAATACCTCCACCGTAAACTACTCTTTAGATGGAAAATATTTCGTTAATTTTGATTTTCCCAAAAATAGCTCTAACGATTTTAATTAAAATACCAAATTAAGATATTTACATGGTGAATAAAATTTATGCCTTGAATTTTCTGAGAATAGCCTGTGAAGTCCTCTGAATGAAGTTTTTGGAGCGGGATCGTCCTCGCGGAGAGAAGGAGAGGGAGAGAGGAGGTGCGTGGATGTCATGTTGGATCTCTTAATCTCGGGTCGTATCCGATGTTTAGCACAAATGTCATTATGATTAAGTAACTTTATTTACGCGCACTTTTTTCCGCTCCTTTTAGTTCCACTCCGGCGTTCGATCCTGCCACACATTTATATATTCGCGTCAGAAGCTGATTTTGCGAATTGTACGCTATACACTTATTTTGTCACCACTCACGAAGACTGCACGCATGCAGCATTACATACCGACGCGTAGTTTCATTTTATTACGTTGCATTTCCTGTTTTGTGCATCCCCAGTTTATAAGTTTAACGTGTTTGCCCACGCATAATTTACAATATAGGTGGTTCACAAAATTTCAAATCCTTGCACGACCCCTAATTGCAAGTGATCTTAACTCTCGCCATGCAATTTTCGTGTTGTCTTCCCAATCACGTGACCACTTCCTTCAATATTACTTATCGACAGCATTTTCTTAAAATAAATGTCATTTTTCTATTGGTGCATAAATATTATACTATCTCCCCCACTTAGCGTTCTCACACGTTTCTGAAACACAAACATTCTGACCGTTCCCAAGAGAACTGATGCGATTTCGAGATAAAACACGCTTCCAACAACTTTGCTTTAACTTAAAATCTGAGGGTCTTCGTTCTGTTCACGTTTGCCTAGTTACAAACAAGCATACTGTCTGACATACCTGCGCCGCTTTCGTAAAGTAATCTTTTGTATTTCCAAACAGGAATTTGGGAAATATCACCGTAAAAATTCTTATGAAGAGCTGTCCCAAACACTTTTGCATAAATCTTTAAACTCTGCATACGGCATGTCACTGTCTAAGTAATATATATACTGGGGTGAGCGCCAAAAGGTTTCCAGCAAAAGTATTAAATATTAATCACCCCAACATGCACATGGGGGAAGCGTAGCTACAGATACAGCGAGGGGACCAGGACCTTGATGTTCACATTCCGATGCAGACGTGGGTTTTTACAAAAAATTACACGAATTTCACTTCATTCACATTGCCTGTGGTTTATTTAATAAAATAAATGGTGTCCCTACATCACACACAAAGGAATAAAGAATTGAGGGGAGATGCCTCACACACAACCTACATCTACACTTTTTCACACACACTCACAGACTCGACTCTCAGACCAGACTGACGCTCAACACACACAAAGAAAAGTAACGCTAAACTATTCCCCCCTCTCCAAACCTCGCTAGGCACGCTAGTTAGAGCTGGTGAGTTGCCATGCCAGACGGAACTTCAAACAGAAAGACGAAAAATACTGAATTACCCCAACAATGCTGTTGCCAATACGGCGCAATAATGTGTCTGGCATTGCAATAGCTACTAATACGCTACAATATATATGATTTATGTTTAAATTGACTTCTCTGAAGAGTATAATAATGTTCGCATTAGCACGAAATAAATGCTTTAGTATAGGAATATGCTAAATATTAGAGACCACGTTTCAATGGCTACCGCGCTGTAAAATGAATCGAGGAGCCGCAAATCACCCTAAGGGAGGATAGAAAGAGTATAAAAGGACAAAGCAATGATAAAAATCAATTCGTATACCATGAGAGCTAAGAAGGTTATCCTCGCAAGAGGTCCCGGAGTTAATTAACTCTCTCATTAATCGACTGCCGCTTCAAGCACATTTGCCTGGTTACAGAAACTAAGTAACGAAACTAGAAAAACGACTAAAGAAAGGGGACCCCCGGAATCAATCCCTTAGACGAAGCCTGCAAACTTCACGACATTGCCTATGCCCAGCATAAGGACTCTGCTTCAAGAAACATTACCGATAAGATCTTGGCGAAAAGGGCGTGGAAAAGAGTGCAATTGTCTGATGCTACATTAGTCGAAAAGTTGGCAACGAGAATAGTAACATCAATTATGAAGGGAAAGGCGGCTCTTGGTGCTGGATCCAGGAAGAAGAAACGCGCGGGATTTCTGCCTCTCATACCAATTATTGCAGTTCTAGTTGCTACTGCTTAATTGCCACAGCAGTGAATAAGAAACAGACTGCAGATAAACAGCTTGCAGAAATGAGATATAAGAGGGAGATTGAAGCAAGAGGAAAAGATCTTCGAATGAAAAGGACTAAGGCGAATTCAAAATCTGAGGCAGAGGGCTACACCTGTCCCGAAAAAGCCTTGTGCAAAATGGATCTCACCTTGTATGCTCAACGTTTAAAGATTCTTCATTTTTAGAGGTGTGTACATGCTTGAACAGCTACCTTCAAAGCCCCATTACAGAGAGAATTATCGCCAACCTCGACACTTCAGGGAATGAAGTCACACATTGGGTTGCTGTAAAGAAGGACGGTGACATAACATTTTAGCTGTGGAAACTTGAAGCCCTCGAAAGAGACAGAAAGATACCTCAGCGGTGTTAAGTTGTTGTATAACGCCAAGAGATTTCAGAGTTTCAGATTGGTTATCTGCGGGCGCTTGTGCTTGCAATTTCTATTGCAATGAGTTACACTATTGCAATCAGCGACAATGAATCTGTTAGTACTACATACCTGATTACTCCTCTGAATATAGGGCATTATGTGATTTCTCTGTTGAATTTTGAAACCTTCTATTCCATTTCCAATGTTGATCGGAGTAGTAATCAATTTCAGTACTTTTATAATGATGAGTCATCGATATACCCTGTGAAACTCATGAGTTTGCATATATCGATGAATACATCAGAGATAGGCTGGGGTGGATGAGAATATCCTCTTTATTCGACTTAATAATAATAATAATAATAATAATAATAATAATAATATAGTGAAGGATGAAATTAAATGCCCTTTCACAGCTGATTTTTTCCAATGAGTACCCCATAGGACCACTCTTGGGCTTCAGTGACAATAAAGTTATCCCGGCTAATCAGCTGCCTGAATATGATTTCCTGTAAACACATTTAAGGTGAGCATCATACGAACCGGGTGCAATATTGCAACAGGCATTGATGGTAAAGGCGGGCATCAATCTACGAGTTTTCCCCTTCTTTCCTGCCAAGATATCATATTTCTCAATAACCATCAAATCCAATTTACCTGCCTATCATAGACACCAACATTATAGACCAAATCAGTCTTCGTGTAGTGGACCAGAACGGGAATATCATCAACTTTAGAAACGAGGATATAAGCGTGAGACTTCGCATCCGCCGAAATGGCAATAGATTTTAGAAGAAGCCAACGTTGCCAAGGATATAAAAATGGGGTGATTCAACGCACACATCATGCTCCACCTTTGACACCCAGAGGTTAACATCTGCAATCTCAAGTTCCTCCAGACATTGGGCGTCATAATCCTGTAATCATGGACATCTTCAATGTTACCGAAACACCCAGATTCAACGACAAGATCACTAAAGAAGAGGAACATGTGTTTCTGCCATATAATACATCAGCTCTGGAAGCTAATGACGAGATTAAAATCCGTTACCAGGCTGAGGATTTATACACTTTACCTAACTGGAGTTATCTATACTCGAGGGAAGTGTTACTGAACGTAATGGAGCAGCTACTTCTGCAAAGCTTGCCAATAACGCTATTGCATTCATGTTTGAGGATATTCGATTGGACATGAACGGATCAACTATTGATCGAACCAGAAACCCCGGGTTCGCATCAACTCTGCGCAACTATGCTGCACTCAACCCTATGGAATCTACTCGCCTGCTGAACGCTGGATGGTGCTACCCTGGAGAAGACGTGGACATTGTGTATGCAGCAAATGGAGCCTTCAATACTATAATGCCGCTGTCGCTGCTTCTAAGATTTTTCGACGACCGCAAGGAGCTCATACTCAATAGCAAGTTTGAGTTGGTGCTGATTCGATCCAAGGACTTTAAAAACTGCACTATAGCACCTCAGAGGGAAGAGAATGCTAGTGTTAAGTTTGAGCGAATCGAGTGGAGAATGCCTGTGATTCGCGTTTCGGATGCTGTAAAGGTTGAAATCCTTAACATTGTCAAGTCGGACAAAGCTCTGTTTCTACCCTTTAGGACCATGGATCTGCATACTCAACCGGCTGTACCACAAACTAAATCATTCACCTAGAATGTCGTAACCACATCGAAAATGGAGAAGCCGAGATTTGTTATTTTGGGTGCTTAGACTTCAAGATCGAGTAATGTATCTAAAGACTGTTCCCTGTTTGATCATTGCAACATAACTAATTTGAGGCTTTATCTCAATAATGAATGCTATGCTTACCACATGAACTTAGACCTTGGAAACTCGAGATTTGCATCATTGTATGAAATGTATTCAACGTTTCAAAACTCGTTATGAAAAAGAGAATTACCCATTATTGAAGAGAAAGGATTTTCTTAAATACGCACCTATGTTTGTTATAGACTGCTCACATTAGCTCGAGGAGGTTGTAAATGGGGCTGTCAACATTAGACTCAAAATTCAAGCTAGTACAGATATCCTTGCACAGACCTCATTGTATTGCCTGATAATTCACGATAAAGTATTTACTTACAAGCCTCTGACTTATGTGATGCAACCTTTGTTTTAAATGAATCATTGTAATGTAAGGATTTTTTAATGAACAAAACAATTTGTAAAAAGCGTATATTTATTTATTTTTATTATTTTCTTTGTCATACAATTCCCGCACTTTCCCCCTCCAGCACATTACTACATTTGGTATTACACTTACAATGGATAGGTTACCTAGATGGTAATGTATACGAGATTATAAGTATTTTACAATTATTTAAATGATTGTTTATAAATCTTATTTTGTTGTTTTCTCTATAAGCAATGACATTATACGAGAAAACAATATTTTCACTACATTCCACTCGCGGGCACTTTCTCGATTGGGGGAATGCTGGAATATAGGGAGACTCTCTCGAATTATCTTCCAGTCATGCATTGTCATGTATACAAAATTGCCTGTGTTTTTCATCAAAAGCACTGGAATATCATAGAAGATCCCGATCTTAACGCTGCGGCTTAAGAGATGCAGACGTCTCGGGGCACGCTTCTTGCTTGCATGTTTCTCGAGGGTGTCGATCCTGGTTATTCTATCCAAGAGCTTCAGCCTTCTTTGTAGATCGGCAAAACTGTGCTTATTATTTTCATGGCTGATACATTACACAATAAAAGTCTTATTGAAACATGCTTTTGGAATTGGGATAGCCTGAAAAAAAATTATATTTTGTCAAGTGACGAGAAATGAAAACGCAAAGATTACTTTTCTTCTAGTTATGGAAATACTCACATCAATGTTTTCCGGATTTCTGGTTGCTTGCGGGAGGAAGACTCTGGAGTCGTCTGTATTATATCCCCATCTACCTGGGAATTGGACTCCTGACCGCCGTCTGTATGATTAGTAGCCTGCGTTAGTGCTGCTAGAGCGTACTGTATCCTCTACTTCTCTGTTCTCCGGGTCTATCTCGTTTTTAAGTTCAGGTGTCGTCATTTGATTCTGTAAAGACATAATGATTTCCAGGGTTCGTTATACAGTGATACCGATGTACGATAGTATTGCATGTGCAATTGATTTTACGTTGCTACTTACTTTAAATGTCTCTGTCTGAACAGCTATACGCTGCAGTTCTCCTTGCACGGGAAATGTGAGGTCATCTGATCGTGCACCTCCGGCTTGCCACATAGGACTGCATGGGTATACCCAATGCAGTACTCTGAATGGCACGGGAGGCGTGGCTTGAAACGATGCTGTCACCTCGTCGTCACTTTCGGAATCAGCCAGCCTGAAAAGAAGAAAATACAATGCAATGAGTCATTTTATTTTCACATTGTAAACCTTTTTAGACATTCCATTCAAGAAAATCTGTACTTACTTCATACCTTTTGTAGACGGGGCAGTTGTCCGTGCATATGCCGGGAGAAGACACCTGGTCATGATATGAAGGCATGTTTCACACTATGAAGTGCATGATGACGTTGCACGACTCTTTATGGCAATAAGTGTAATGGTGTACCTCTTCTCCGCACTCGCTCCAAAAATCATCCATCGTATCATCGCCTCAATTACACTCAAATAATATTTCAGACGGGGGCGAATGGACTCCTTATATTCGAGAAATAGAAAACCGCATTACGTCACATGTGACAGTGGGGCGTGTGGCCCGTGGGGAGCGAAGGGGAACGTTGTGCAGGCTGGACTGTGTTTTGTATTGTGATACAAGATAACTGAGAGGCGGCTGGGACATGGAATGCACAGGGGAAATGATGCAGGGATGTTAGCGTACACACAAGGGAATACACAGCAAGTTTTTTTAAACCGCTGTTTGGAAGAGTCGCGCGGGCCAGGTGCAAAGCAGAGAATGAAACGTAGAGGGAAATGACGCAAGTGCGCATTTCATGTCACGCAGATGTTTTGGGCAATGCCGAGGGATACAACGTTTGAATAGAATCCAGTCCCCTATTGTTGGAGAGGATAACAAAAGAAGGGGCGTCTTTTGTCTGGGAAGGCATACATTGTTCAGACAATTCATTGTTCAAATGACTTGCAGGTATAGCAGTGAATAGAACCCAATCTCCCGTTGCTGGAGAGGATAACAAAAGAAGGGGCGTCTTTTGTCTGAGAGGGAGCGGGGACAGCCGATATATACGTGCTTCTAAATTCAATCTTAAAGTGATATGCGGGTACATATTATTTATCAAATTATTTGCTTCTGCACAAAATGTGCAGTTTCACTTTGTATAATTTTGCATAACTGGTAAACCATTATGGATGAACAAAAGCTTACTTCACAAAACAATGTAGATCTCGTTAAAGATCTGACTATCGCTACGGCCTCGTTTATCCCTCTCGTACCTACACGGAAATGTGAAACCAATTCTGCAAACCTTTATCTCGATTAATATGAAGTGGATCGATCATATTAATCTACTAGAGTTTAAATACAAAGCCCGAAAATTTGAAGTCTTGAAAATCAGCTTTAAGTATATCTCTTAATATTTGAGATCTTGAAATGGTTTTCAGGGAGGCCTGAGTCAGGTGTGAAGATTTAATGCGCTTACGGATAGCCACGTAGCTCAAGTGGCAAGTGTCTCAGCACGCAGAGCCGAAAGTCCGTGGTTAGAGTCCCGGCAGTGGCATTGAGGTTTTCAAATCTGTTTCAACTTTCCATGTACAAATACGTTTGAGTTATTCGTAACCAAATGAAAGGTTTTTCCTGAGTTATCCGTAAAATACCTACGTGTTCTTCATATTATTAAATTTTGTATATCTAACGTTAACTTAGCGATTACAAAAATAGTCTTTTTATTTGTTCTATTATCCCTGTTCTTGGAGAAAGGTCGTTTCTCTTCCTCTTTAAGCTCCTGTGCTGCTTTTGTTTCTGGAGATGATATTGCATTGTTCATATCCATAGGTGCTTATGTTTACAAGCCTCAGACCTGCACCCCGCGGCAGATGGCTGAAAAATGATGAATGAGGAGGGGGGTGATCGATCGATTGAAACAGGGCAGACACTCACTCTCGCCTTCCTTAGCTCGCATCATTCAGGAAGGCGATGATGATGGTTCCCCGTCAAAACTATAATATTTCCGGTCAAAACGTGATTGCAGGCTATGCTATTTGCAAAACCGTAATCCTGGCAGAGTAGGCAAGCCCGCCACACACGGCTGCGTCTACAAATCTATCGTAGTGGAGAGGTTTCAACAACGTGGGCAGTTTTAACAGAAAACAGTTTAACATATACTATTCCAGTTTTTACGCCGCATATTTGATAAACACCAATAACATTTAGCAAGGACTTGCACATCGACTAATCACGGTTACTTTATAATACGCTTGAAAGGATGGGATTTTATCGGGTAAAACCAGCTCGTTACTGAAGCGTAATATTTTTCTGATGTGTTGCACTCACACGAGCTCTCTACTCAATCTTTACAAACTATTCTTATAAATGCTTATTCTTCTATCTACTTCGTGTTTATTGAGATAAACATTTGCACAAATTGTGTTATTGCATATTTCCTTGTAGTGCAAGGGAATAGGGGAATACGATAGGCTTACGCGATTCTCAAATCTTTTATGTAATCACTTTGAAATTCCGTTCTCTTTGCATGGCTGAGGGAGACAAAGAGAGCCAGAAACGAATAACGACTTTACATTTGACAGTTCAAACCAATAACAAAAAATATCTCGGAAATTTTTTATTCCAGAAAATAAGTTTAATTGACACAATGAGATCTACTTTTCTCTTTAGTAAGATTTTGTCTGTCTGATACGATTTACCAGTAATGCAAAAGCCATTCAGAACGAAGACATACATTTCATTTGTTCTGCAAATATCATAAACATCTGATATTTAAAGCAAAATCGTTAAGAGGCATTTTTCAGAAAATCGAAATTTTAGGAAAATGTTAATGAAAAGATGCTTTGGAGAGGAAGGATTTTCTTGAAAATCTTCGTGTCGCGTCTTTGGAAGGTACTGAATCTAAATATCAAGTTTAGTATTTATCTGACTTTTCGTTTTTGAGTCATGCTGTTCATAGACACACACACACACACACACACACACACACACACACATGGACCTTTTACTAAAAATCCCCCTGTTTACTTTCTCTACCACGTACATAATAAGTGGAGAAGGCATTGCATTCCATCCAAAAATTTGATACCGAGATTTCATCGTAAATACACGTTTTGAGGCCCCACCCCACCCAAGACTGCCCTTCACATGGAATAGTTTTTGAAATTTTTAATTTTCTAAAAGTTGGATTTAATGCCTTTGATTAAAATAACGTATATTAAATATATTTACATGAAAAAAACGTACGCCTTGATTTTCTGGAAATAGCCTGTGAAGTCCTCTTAATTCGGAAGGAATTTTGTGTAATCTTGTATAACTAGTAAACATTAAGCGATAGATGAAAACTCACTACACAAAAAAATGTAGATCTGTTTAAAACACAGCATTTATTTCAAACAAGTCTTTTTGTGGCATAAGTCATTTCTGAGATATTCGTTATTAAAGGCAAAATTTCCTTTCTTTGTCATTCTCTTTAAGTCCTGTCAACATTCAGCTGTTTCTCGCGATTGCATGGAAAGAGGGTGGATTTTTTAGGCCAGCGTATAGCATCCAGTTCCCAAACACTTGACTATCGCTCTTCTCTTTGTATCTATAATGAAATGTGTAATGTAGCTATTTGTGTAAAGATTTATTTTGATTAATATGTAGTAGGTAGAAAGATTAGCTTTAGTTAGCATAGTTTGCACTTATACCTACCAATAAACGATATAGGGTAGAGAAAGTCAAGTGAATTGTATCACATGAGAATGGTTTGTTTTCCTATAGCCTTCCACAAACTATTCCTACAAAAACTTATTACTTTCTCTACAACGTGCATAAGCAGGTAGAGAAGGTATTTATTGCATTCCACTCAAAAATTCGATATCGAGATTTCAGCGGAAATATGTGATTGAAATTGAAGTGGAATAATTTTTAGGTAGTTGGAAGATGCTTCATGTTTATCTGCACCACGTATGGGAGCCAATTTGTCGCGGTCACTTCGTGTTATCTTATTTCTGAGCGCCTGTTATTGTTTTACTACTTTGAATGTTGGGTTCATTGTCCTCCGGCTAGCTATTATTTCTCGGTCGAGCAAATCTCTTGAACAGGGTGTGTAAACGGAAAGGAGTTGTTACTCAAAGATAACACTGATAAAAGAATTTGTTTTTACACTTTTATTGTCGTCACACATTATTCAATTTCACATATTGATTCTTGATACACGCCACTGAAACTGTTATATTTTCTGATATCACTATAATCACTTATTTGCTGCACATTATTAATTGGCGTATTTCACATTTATAACTAACTTTACGACGCGAGAGATTCTGTAGAATTGCGTAACGTGTACTTTAAGTATGCTTCCGTTGAACTACGCGACGTGTAACCCGCGAACGATTCTGATGAACTGAGCGACGTTTAACTTCTGAAAGATTCTGTTGGACTCAGCGACGTGTAATGCGTGGATGATTCTGTTGAACTGGGCAATACTTGCCTCTGGCTTTAGCTTTTTATACTCCCACACCCTAATATGCCTAAAGATTATAACCGAGCTGCTATTGGTTAATAAAACGCGCCAACATTAGCGTCTATTTTTATATCCAATCAAAATTACGAACACATATGCTCTAAGGAAGAAATTCTCTCCATTTCTAAGAAAAGCGCTCCAATCTGACGTCATTTGCTTGTCTCTAATAATTGATAAATAACTCACCCCCTCGCTCATTGTTACCCGCTCTTATTGTCAGTTTCAGTGAGGCCGTGTAAACTTATTTCCTAACAATGCTTATAATTAACAAACATCTCAAATCAATGTCATACAATAATGCTTATTTACACTACAATCACTCTGGCATTTACATTATTATGATATAAATTACTGCCACAAAATCTAAAAGAAAAGCATTTTTAGGGAAAGGTCTGTGTGTGTGTGTGTGTGTGTGTGTGTGTGTGTGTGTGTGTGTGTGTGTGTGTGTATGTGTGTCTGTAAACAGGTTAACTCAAGAATGGGAAGTAGTGTAAATTCCAAACTGGCATTTAGGTTCAGTATCTTTCAGAGATGCCACACAAAGGTTTTCAAGAAAATCCCCCCAACCCAAGCTATCCTTTACATGTAACATTTTTCAACGTTTTATATTTTCTAAACAATGTCTCCGACACTTTTGATTAAAATACTATAATACATTAAAAGCATTTACATGACAAAAAAAATGTATATCTTCAATTTTCTGGGAATAGCCTATGAAGTCCTCTTCATTCGAAGGCATTTTATATAATTTTGTATAACTGAAAAACATTAAGTGGTAGACGAAAACGCACTACACAAAAAATGTAGATCTCTTTAAAACACACAATTTATTTCAAATAATTTTTGCGGTATCAGCCATTTCGAAATATCCATTATTAATGGTTGGCACTGTTTTAACACTTTTATTTTTTGAAGTCCTGTCAACATTCAGTGTTTCTCGCGATGTCATGGAAACAGTATGGAATATTAAGGCCAGCGTATAGCGTCCAGTTCTTAAACATTTGACTATCGCTGTTCTCTTTGTATCTATAACGAAATGTATAATTAAACTGTTTCTGCAAAGGTTTATGTCGATTAAAATGAAATAATTTGCTAGTGTTGAAAATGTTTTCGATAACGTAATCAACTGTTGCTCCATATAAAAAATTGCATATTAAAATGATTATGACAGTGCAATACTGTGTTGAAACGTATGCATTTATAATCGATTCCATTCCAATTCCCTTTTAATTCACAAAATTCTAAAGCTTTCGTCCTTTTGATTTCTTTTAAGTTGGCAATGGAAATGATTACCTTTTGTCTCAAAAACCAAACATTTGGTTTCTATTGTATCAAATGCACATAAAAGTATCACATTGTATCAAAAGTAGCAATCGAAACTTTTATTAATCGATACGTCAACATGACTACTATAAATGTAACACCCATCCCGGTTATTAATATATGTTACTCATAGTTCTCTCTTAAACGAACTTTACTGACAGGTTGGTCAGTTTAAGACGTAGATAAAATGTGAACGGGAGGTCTCGTCAGGACGGTCCTCCCTGACTGAAGTTTTTCCCAGGTTTCCTAAACTTAGGCCTGGGACTTTTCCTTCCCAAATTCCCTTTCCCAATTGTCATTTCATTTCATGTATCATCAGTGTCCACCGCCTGTGGTGCCATACGTAGTAAGAACGAGCGTTAAACACTACAAATATGATTAAATGAACCTTTCGTTTCTGGCGAATCAATAAAACGTAGTGAAAAAATCTGATGTGTTACACTCACATGACTTTCTCTACTCTTGTACAAACTAGTTTTACAAACGCTTATTCTCCATATGCTTCATGTTAATCGAGATGTTGATCTTTTGCTAATTTTCTTCTATGTGTCGCATTCCATTCTCTTTGCATGTCCAGGACATAAAAAAAAATGAATAACGAATTCCCATTTGAGAAAAAGTATAAGTATTTGAAAATTTAAGGGAATAACAAGCAATATCTTGAAAATGGTTCACTCAACAAAAAACATGTACATGACATAAATTGTGTATTTTAACGCGATCTACATTTTTTGTGTAGTAACACTTCGTCTATCTCTTATGGTTTACCAGTTATGCAAAAGTCGTTCACAATGAAGAATACTTTTGGAGACATTCCTAGAAAATTCGAGATATGCATTTCATTTGTCATGAAAATATCTTAAAACATATGATATTTTAATCAAAATCTTTAGAACCATTTTTGAGAAAATTAAAATTTTCGAAAAATGTACCATGTAAAGGGTAATCTGGGGTGGGAGGATTTTGTTGAAAACCTTCGTGTTGCATCTCTGGAAGATACTGAACCTAAATACCAAGTTTGGTGTTTATCCGACTGTTCGTTTCTGAGTTATGCTGTTCACGGACAGACAGACAGACAGACACGCGCGCGCGCGCGCGGATATGTTTCCAAAAATGCTTTTTTTGGATTCACGGGGTCTCAAAACATATATTTCCGGTGAAATCTCGGTATCGAGTTTTTGGGTGGAATACAATACTTCCCCTACTTACTATACGTAGTAGAGAAAGTAAAAACTGCTATCTTTAAGTACAAACATTACAGATTGATTAACAGCCCTTGAATGCATGCATATTTACGTAATCAGTAAACAATTTGTTATAATCACACATGTTTTGCTCTTCTCACAAATTCTCTCTCATCTATGATTGTTTAGATAACTTATTATCATTCATTACCTTACACTACTTCTAAACGTAGTCACCGCCGTTATTCAGGGAATTGTAACGGGAAACTAGTTTTTATATGCCTTCGTCAAAGAATGATGCCGCCTGTGATGAAAGCCAAGTCTGCACTTCTTGTTTCACATCATCGTCGTTGAAATGTTTTCCAAGGAATTTCTTCAGACGAAGATACACATGAAAATCGCTTGGTGCCAAATCCGGACTGTAGGGAGAATGGTCGAATTGTTCCCAACCAAATGATGCGACCAGATATTGAGTTTATTTTGCTGTGTGTGGCCGGGCATTGTTACTCGTTATTGTTTCCCCATAAACCTCATACAGCTGGCGTAACATTTCTCGCATTTAAAAAACCAATCACTGATCTGACTTTACAGTTGACGGGTCGTTCAACTGAACATTTCGAAACGCTCTAACAACAGGAAAACACAAAGTGGCGATCGCTCACAGCTGAGTCGGCTTCCTAATGGATGATAGAAGCGATCGCCCATGTTCAAAATCGCGACTGCAGTGCTGCAGCTGCAAAATATTAAAATGACGCTCATATACTATATTTTTTTACAATTCAGTGTTGAACTTTCGGCAGCTTCCAGAATTCCGCCCGGCTCCTGGAATTCAATTTTGTCCATATTCGTACCTGTTTTTACCGATTATTGAGGTCACAGATAAAAGAACAAAGATTCAGACCAAAGGCTGCCAACAAAAGGAACAGGTTAATTGACAACGCATTATGATAAATTGAAGTATGATGATTTGAATTGTAAACAGATAATGTGAAATTAATCGTGTAAAAAGACATAATGAAGGTAAAAGCTAAAGGAGTTAAGTCGATTTATTAAACATGTGCAAATACAAAGGGTAATTGGCATGTAAGTGGACTTGAATCCAAAGTTGGTAACAATGGAATGACACAAAAATTTTATCACATTAATGCAATAAAGTACAACTTTTAGTTCGTATGTCTTATGTTAAAAGTTGCAGTTTTAGTTCCAACTGTTTAAAATACAACTCGTATCTATCTCTTTTATGTCACTCGTGAAAATTAATGCAGAGTGACAGCGAACATGAGAATGTGTGCGCTTAAACAGTTGACTGTTGTCTCAGCCCCCAGCTGGTAAACTGTGTTATCTAACGGAAGCTATTTCCAAACTGATATTTATCATGGCTAATACTAGATTGATAAACATGAAACTCTGGCACATAATGATTCCCGAATTTAGAGTAGACAAGTAGACATTGCGATCCAAACGCAGTAATAGGCAATCACGGAACGTGAGTCAGGCAAAGGCCTAATGGCATCTCCTTGTGCTATACCGGAGGATTCAGCCACTAAATTATTGTGAGAACAAAATGAATTAAAATGTGTAATAAGGTATTTCCTCATTTTCTTTTCACATTACTAGCACCACAAGCAGCGCGCATGCGCTCGAGGAGCCCAGTAACAAAGCTTCCCCGTTAGGCGGCCATCTCAGTGCGATCGATGTTCGCTTGTTCTCATGCACCTATGAGGGCTGTCCTAGAAGTACCCGACCTAACAAAGAAAGCACAAAAATTTCCGGAAAAAAACATCTTTATTTCTCTATATAGTCTCCTTTCAGCTTGATACACTTTTCCCAGCGATGTTCAACAGCTTCGATACCATGCTTATAGTGAGAACCGACGAGTTCAGCAAAATAGCCAATCAACTGCAAACTCCACCTCTTTACTGTTGGCAAATATGTTACCACCAAGCCATTTCTTCAACTTTGGAAACAGAAAATAATCAGAGGGGGCTAAATCTGCGAATAGGGTGCATGAGAAAGCCATTCGAACTTTAATTCATTGATTTTGGCCATGGGATAATGGATGTGTGAACTGGTGCATTGTCTTGATAAAAGAGAACTTTCTTATTTGCTAAATGTGGCCATTTTTGCTGATTTCATCATTCAAACGCTACAATAAGTTTGCATAATACTCACCATTGATTCCTTTTTGAAGATAATCGATGAAAATTTCCCAAGCGCATCCCAAAAAACTAACGCCATGACCTTGCCTGCAGATGGAACTGTCTTTGCCCTCTTTGGAGCCGATTCCCCCCTTTCAGTCCACTGTTTTGACTGTTCCTTCGTCTCAGGTGTAAAGTGATGGACCCATGTTTCATCCATGGTTATGCTTCGACGCAAAAACTCGGTTTTATTGCAGCGAAACTTCGCCAAACACTCGATTGAAACATTCTCACAATGCTGCTTTTGTTCTATTGTGAGTAAACGCGGCGCCCATCTTGCGCACAGCTTTCTCGCGTCTAAATTTTCAGTCAGTGTGCGATGTCCAGCACTTTTTGAACTGCCTACGATGTCTGCTAGATCGCGCACTTTCATTCGACGCTCATCCAATACTATTTTATGGATTTTCCTCACAATTTCTGGCGGGTCACCTCATTTGGTCGAGCACTGCGATGTTCGTCTTGGCAGCTCGTATGACCTCGCTTAAACTCTGCCACCCAATATTTTATGTTGTAAACGAAGGAGCAGACTCCCCCAGAGTAGAATCTAGCTCAGCTTTAATATTAGTTGGATTAAGGCCTTTTAAATGAAAGTACTGTATCAAATAACGATGGGCAGTTTTATCCATGTTTACAAATTCGCTGAGAGCGTTCACTATTAATGGCTGCCAAACAATTACTAAACAACGTAGTATCGTCAAACTTCAAACTTAAGCTTTATAAGGGTGGTACTTTCTACCGTGACATTTGTTTGAAACAACACCGCTATATATACGTCAGGTGGATACTTCTGGGTGAGGCAGTATTTTTAACACTTAAATGATTTCAGTCAAATTATATAATATATAAATAACAGCCCGCCTTAAAGCAATATGTGTACGTAACAATATATAAAAAGTGTATATTACAGTCATTGTATATGTTTATATTATTGTATACATGTAATAATGTTATGTGAATGTATTACGTAATTTAGTAATGTAGGAGCTGTGAGAATAATAGGTTAAAAGTTGCTAACGATGAGGTAACCTTGAGGCAATAATGAGTAAGAAAGTGTAATATGCTACTAGTCATTCTTGGAGCAACAATAATTTAATTTTTTAGACAGTTTATAAATAGCCAATCAACAACCAGAAAAAGCTTTAGTTAAATGAAAGTATTCTATTGGATTAGGAATAGCCAATCAGAGACTTGAAATACAGAAGTTTACAAATTTAGGCGGTAGAAATCAAGTCGGTTGTAGACAGTGTTCCTAACCGGACGCGAGATGCGTCCTTGAGAAATTTAATACGTATTCGTGTGAGACGAAAATAGTTTACGTGTTAAAAAGTGCGAGTAATTAATAAAAGAATCTCACAGCTCTCTATATCAGTGAAGTGTTATTTAAATCGTATCAATCATCAATAAAATGTAGTGAAGTAAAAATTATAATCTGTGTAAGCCTACATTCTTAGCCGCACTACTCCCTGCAAAGAAATCCATGTCTCTAACAATAATACTGACGCAGGCGAGGCAAACATAAATATATAATATTTAAAGGAACAGTGAAATTACAAAGTTAATATTTTTAAACTTGGGGCAAAGGCCACCGGAAAGTACATTTAGGGCGAAGGCTACCGGACACCTTTTACCATACGTGCGGTTGCTACGACTTCAAGTTCGGCTCCCCAACAGTTGAAGCAACAAAATTACTACTTCATGGGACTGCCCTCGTACATCGAGTAGACTGCTTACACCCTTGTCCTCAAGACGCCATCCAGCCTCTCTTTAAGGGCGCACGCCACAAAAAAGAGAAAGCGACGTACAATAACACGCTGCACTCTGTTTAAACATCGCTTCGTTTACTGCGGAGTCGTACTCTTCTTCCTACTAAACGCAGATCGTATGAAACTGTTACATCGAAATATTTTCTTAAGAATTCCTGAATTCAACATAAAAGAAAACTCCGATCTGTTGGGTTTACTTGACTTTCTCAAGCCACTGTCGTTTAGTTGTATTTCTCTTCTACCAACTATTCTTATAAAGGCTGTTTTCTATCTAATGAAATAGTTGTGTTACACATTTCGTTGTAGCTACAAAAGGGAACACAGGAGAATGTGATAGATCCTTATAAAGTGGGCCGCTGTATGCTGGCTTAGAAATTCCATTCTCTTGGTATGACATCACGAAACAAAGGAATGGTGATTTAGTACCTCAATAAATCTGATCGAGGATTTTTCTATATATTAAATTCACTAAAATAATTTATATAATATAGTAGTCATAGAACATATGAGTCTGAAATCCTCATTGGGAATTGTAGGAAGCTTAACGAAATGTTACTCCTACCCCCCCCCCAAAAAGAGGCAGCCATACACATTTTATGTCATACTTTCTATAATGCCCCATGCAATCCACTTTATAAGCTACAGAAAATCTTGTTATTACGTATTATTAAACATTATTATTTTTGTATGTCCACAGAATCAGTTTACACTGAACAGGCGTGTTCATACCAAATACTAGAAATCTTGACAAATTACGCTGGTCATCCACTAGACGGAAGAACATTAGTTCGTAACAAACATTACACAGGGAGAGCCAAAAGATTACAAACCGGCTGTGTGGTATTTTCCTGTCCGTGTCCTCGGCGCTCGTTGCCGTCTACCGCTATCATAGAAAGGCAAGGATGAAACCAAACAACATTTTTAAAACTACTCTTAAAGGCTTTACTTAACAACTTTATAAAAGTGTGTTTGAGGACAGAATTATTAGTAGAGATTTGTGGCCCCCCTCGGTCCCCCGACCTAACCCCCTGCGATTTCTATCTCTGGAGTAACTTAAAACAAAACCCACACACTCTGGAAGAATTAAAACAAAATATCCGCCAGGAAATGGCCAGCATTTCTCAATGTGAACTACGGCGAGTGATGGATAGCTCCCTAAAGAGGTGCCAAAAATGTATGGACAACGACGGTGGCGAGTTTCAGCATTTCCTTTCATAAAGTTGGTAAGTAAAGCCTGTAAAATTAGTTTTAAAAGTGTTGTATGGTTTCATCTACGCCTTTCTGTGATAGCGCCGAGGACGCAGACAGGAAAAACACCGTGGAGCCGGTTCGTAGTTTTCTGGCTCTCTCTGTACTTAGGTTTGGTGAACAGTTTATTGTACACAGTGAACAAACATATTCAAATTTTCCCATGAGCCCATTTGAATCAATAACATCACTATTTAGTAGCAAGTTTCTGTAAATATTTGACAAAAATGATCTTATTACGCATTTCCTGGGCGTCACAAAACATTGAATTTGACATAATGATCTTATAGAGATCTACATTTTGTGTAGGGTAAGCTCTAGGCTAGCTGTTATGGTCTTGCAGTTATATAAAATTCAATTAGAATGAAGAGGACTTCCAGATATTAGCAAATATTTTCAGAGATTTTAATACCATCAATATTTCAAGCATATATTTTAATTGAAAACATTTTAGAATTCTTTAGAAGATAAACATGAAATGTTTTTCCTTGGGAAGTGTGATTTGTATTGGAGCGTAACTTCCCATAAATCTAAGAGATAACTGAAAAATAATACATTTTTTTGTTTAAATAGCTTATGTTTTTAAGTCACACTGTGCACAGGCAGATTCGTGGTTTCATCTTAGGTTTCCAGACTACAACAATAATAATAAGTGAAAATAACGTATTCTCTAGGAACATAGAAATGGGTTCAGCAGTGCACGAACAGCATCCAGATTCATAATGTGGACTGGAACAGAACTAATCTCCAACACATTCTTGATATTGCTTTGCATTCGGTCCAATAAAAAAATTGGAAAACATGCAATCCTTTACTAGCATGTCGGTTTGGGATTTGACAATAGAGTAACACCTTATGATTTTGTACTCTGCTCAGAATAAATTTTGGAATTTGGTACGCTACCCCAAGATAAATTCGCAGTCCACTGATTAAAAATTAGTGCACTGAAAACAAACCTAGTCGTTTTCTTGTTAATCGCAGCTGTAAAATTATACAAAAAAATCTCACTGCTGTTGCATTATTCTATGAGAGTGTAGTAAAACCGAGATTTGAAACAGATCTTTAGCACTCACTGTAAATGGCGTTGGCAATCCAGTATTTTATGCACTACTTCCTGGAGAGTTTAGATAATATGACGGATGAGAAAATATGATAGATTTTGTAAGGATAAGATGGTGATTCTGATTATTAACATTGGTCCTTTTGTGTATGGAATAGAGTATCAACTAAAACACCTACAACATTAAATAGTTTTTCTGCGTTTGACGAGCAAGCTCATTGTTGGAGAGCAACCCCAAACTACAAAATTTCCACTGAGGACAGTAATGATAGTTCTTGAACTAGATGCTTCGTTGAATTCTTACCCACACAGTCTTGTAAAGGGAGTGAGAACAGAGATAATGTAATTCATTCAAATTGGTTCGCAGGAAGGCCAGAATAAATTTCATCACCTTGTACACATATCTACAATGTTTACTTAAAAGTTTCAACTTGCAAATAAAATGGAGATGAACATTATGAACATAGGAATGTATGTTCAAAGTGCCCATCATTTCATTAACTCTGCAACTGCAAAGAAAGAAGCATGCATAGTGGGGTATGTCCTACCTTCCTGTGTGTAAGTTCCTCGCAGCTTCGCTTTTTGCAGACCTGATGACACCTGTCATTTCTGCAGGGTGGACAGTTCCCACAGTTCTTCTTACGTCGACATCCTGTGCACTCTCCACATCTCTTGCGCTTCTTCTTCACAGGTTTGTCACCCTCCCCGTCAGACACGTCGGGCTGAACCCCAGGTTGTAACGGGGACTTGAACCCCGCAGTGCTGCTGACTGCTGCAACCTGTCCAGAACTTTCTACCGAACTACTGCCGACACTATCGCTTTCCGTAGAGCTCTCAAGTGAAGAAGCTCTAACTTTCCGACTCTCCTTCTTGCGGGAGTCTCGAGGGGGGCTGTCTCCCTGTTGGAAGTGGTGCAACTGCTGCTGCTGCGGTGCGACAAGCATTACAGGCTTAGTCTTCACCACGGTGAGATCAATCGTGGCCGGCACTTCGTGTTCATGGTGAAGAGGATCGGCCCGAGCTGTCTGCTGGTGACGATGATGGAACTGCGGTTGGAACAGTTGCGCCGCGTGGGCAAACAACTGGATATGTCGCTCGTCCAGGAACTGTTGCTGAATGGCCGGGATCTCGTGGGCCTGGACAGATGCGGGGACAAAAGGGTACCCTGGCCGCGGGTTCACGGCCGGCAGCGTGTGAAAGTTGGACAGGCCGGACGAAGAACTCGACAGAGAGTGCGAAGCCATCAATAGTTTCCTTCTAAGGCCCTCGTAGTACTCCCAGGAGGAGACGTCCAGGAGTCGATTCGATGTCAGTTCACACTCCGAGACGTCGGTGGCCGAGAACGAGCAGAAGGGCGACAGCTCCGAGGAAAATGACGTCGTGGAGGACTTCACGTCCTCGCCCGTCGAGAAGGCACCGCCACCCCCCGCATCCTGGACGGTAAAAGAAGGGGTTGGGGGTTCAGACGGCGTATAACCCCTCATCCCAGGATAGCCAGAGGCCAGAGAACCTGTGCCCTTACTGTCACCCTTAATCATCTCCAGTTCATGATGTCACATGCACCTTGTCTCACAACTGCACTACCACTACTCTGCTGCTTCTTGCAAATCCTGCAACAGAAAATAGACACGATACTGTCTGGCGTCTTCCATTTTGCTTACACCTTAAACCCATGTTCTCCCCAATCTATCTTAGGCGCGTAATTGCACTGGCCTCTCGAAACTAACAACAGTCTAAAACCAGGGGATTTTCTTACACTTAACATACTACATGAGTCATTTTAAGATATAGGTCCATTTGAACGTGTTTTTAAAATAACCCTACCCGTGATTTTAACCGCATAAACGGGTAACATTCCAGTTTACTTGGAAAATTATATGCGAGCTCTATGAAAAGTTTATAGTCGAGAACAAAGACTAATGTTTTATACGTTAAAAAATGAATAAAGAAAGAAAGAAAGAGAATGATACATGTTACAACAACACGACATTCTCTACCCACTATAATTCACCTGTATACCTATTCTGCAAATTTTAGATGATGAAATGGTTTCATAACACATTTTCTTGTAGCTGCATACCAGGCGCAAGTACGACAGTCAAATGTTTAAAAAGAAGCTTGTTGGACTGTTATTTTGTATATTCTTTGCATGACCTGATGATAAACAAATACAGACATAGCTCGAAATCTTGGAAAAACCTAGCACATATCTAGTAAATGGCTAGAGCTACAAAACAAGTGATGTAACAACAATTGTATATTTTAATAAGCCCTAAAATTTTCTCAGGAATTTGTCTCTCTTATAGACTCATAGTTGCACAAAATTCAATCCGAATTAGAAGTCTTAACAGGCTATTCACAGACAATTTAATATATACATTTTATTCAAGCCAATTTGTCAAATATACGCACTTCAATCAATGTTGAATTTAAAGACCAAGTTTGGTATTTATCCGACTTCTCTCTCTCTCTCCTTCTCATGCACACATTTTTTCAAAAAAGCTTCTGGGCTTCAAAAAATTATGACTCGATATCGATTTTTTTAACAGAACGCAGTGTTAGAGAAAGTAACAGAAAAGGAAGCCTTCTATGATGCATAACCAAATGGAGAAATTTATGTTTATAATTTATATTATCTCCAAATATCAAGCTCTGAAAAACCAATCAGATGATAGATATGGGAAAATATGTCTCAGAGGGTAAAAGAATAGGTCTAGAGGACAACAGAGATGCATTCCATCCACTCTTTCTGAAATATACTTGAAGAATTTTGTGAATAATTACTTCTAGAACAAGGAGAACGAAGAATAAAAGAGAATGGAATAATTATCAGAAGAAAAACACAATTCAAGAGCTAACGGACAGCTTCGGATACTTGAGATGTAGATACCATAAGAATTAACATGAGATTTTGTCAATAAACATCTTTTGTGGCCCCTTGAATAACTATGGAGGCTATTAGCGAAGTAAGACTCTTAACACTGAACAATGCTGAAACCTTTACACTGCAACAGAGTAACAACTCGAAACATTTGAAGTGTGGCTATCAAGAAGAAATCACTGTGTGAAATGCAGATACAAAATAAGCAATAGCACTTTTTAGAAACACTGAACGAAGGGAGAACATCCGGAAATATTTGGGGCAATAAATGAAAAAGAACTTCTTGCTCAGAAATGCACTGGAAGGAAATGATGACTACGCAAAATAGTTTGTGGAGGGAGAAAACGCCAAGTGTTAAATGGTTTTAATGGAGAGATGAAGATAAAATCAGTAACTAGTGAAGAATTTAGGAAGCTAGTTACCTGTCCTTAAGCTGAATGATATTACTGGTATGATTTCATCTTCTTCTCGAATTATCTTCCTATAGAAGTATCCAGATTTCAATTTTAAAAAAATATCCAGTTTCTTTGTTTAGATAATTAAAGGTTGAACATTGCTGATCGTATTCGTTGGTCCACCACTGTGAACTTATTCTGAAAACTGCTAGTAGTGTTTAAACCTTCCCTCTATATAAAAATCAAAGTCACCAGTCCTTTAAGGACAAGAACAGCATAACTACATTTTATTTCTATATGAATGTCATGCAGACACTGAGGGTAAGAGCGGCATAAGTGACACCTTGCTTCTGTATCACTTTCAAGGACAAGGGGGATGGGAGGTAATTCATTTATGGAATGTTTGTTTTATGAAGGCAAGGATGGTCATGTGATCTTTTTAGAGCAAGGGTGCCTAAGTGACACCTTCCTTCTATGTTATTACCAAGGACAAGGGGGTGTGAAGTAATTAATTTATGGAATGTTTGTTTAAAAGGGCTAGGATGTTCACGTGATCTTTTTAGATCAAGGGGAACCTAAGTGACACCTTCCTTCTATATCATTTTCAAGAACAAGAGGGTGGGAGGTAATTAATTTAAGGAATGATTGTTAAAAAGGCCAGGATGAAACATTCCCAGACTTCCTGACAGCTGGAAAACAGATGTGACCAAATGATGTGATCAGAGGATACATAAGTTTCTCACAAAAGCAGCTAGTGACCCTGCAAAAAATTAATGCAACATGTCCAGTCTTATTCGAAAAAATATGCCCTCTTCTAAGTCTACATGAAACAACTCAGACGTCCTACTACTACGAAAAAACAGCTGTGACCAAGTGATGTGAGCAGGGAGTATTATCTTAGATGGAGGAAAAGCCTTTCGAGGAGGATCTACGGTTGTAGTGATACAGCCCTTTCTTAAGTTGCTATATCTGTCTGCACGTGGGAGAGTTAAAGGTTTCCTCAGCCAGTGTACAGTTAAATCGAAATAATATGCCAAACGGTTACAGATTTTCACATGGAATAAAATGTATATTTCTATTTTTTCTGGGAATAGCTGGTGAAGTCCTCTTTATTTTGAATGTCTTTTGTATAACTGGTAAACGGGAAGAGATAGACAGAACCTTGTCATATACCCACACCTACACGTACGCACCCCAAAATGCAAATCTTGTGTGCAAGATAAAAAGAAAATTAATTCGTATGTCGGTGCAAGCCAGCGGAATGGCGGTCTACTATGGTTTTGAGCGTACTGTAGACAGCGGGGTGGCTCCCTCCTTCAGAACAGTTAAGAGTCTGCATTTACCCTCTGTGTTTTTTTTAAGGTAGAGATGCAGAGACGCAGTCTGACTTCTTATTTCCCTCAGCTGTCAAGAGATGGGCACTAACCGCAGCCAGATAGTGACAGCTAATGCTTCCAATGAAAAATAACCCTTCAAAATAATGATTAAATTAAACATCTTTAAAAGCTCGACGCGTGCTTAGATTCAATGATGTGAAAGTATTCTATTTGAATCCTGGATGAATGTTTAACCCGTTCCAACCCAAAATTCAATTTCATCATCATCGTTGTCATTATTATTATTATTATTATTATTATTATTATTATTATTATTATTATTATTATTATTATTATTATTATTTGTGGACTAAGGCACGTCAGCAAATGCTCCGGTTACACTGCAGCCTAAAGGTTTATTGTGCTAACTGTGTAATGATTGCTACCCCTTCATACTGGTCCTGTATCCCTCACCAGATTACACAGATCCAATAAGGTGCTCAGGTGGTAGTCCTCTAGTTCCATAAAAAGTTTCCCTAAGATCTGGCATCTCCTTGATGCTAACGCTTCACAGGTGCATAATACGAGGGCGGATTGATAAGTCCATAACATTGACGAGAGATAGCGTTCTAATCACAGGTTTCTTGTTTCCACCCAAGTCCTGCATCTATTCTGGGTATAATCGCAGAAATTCGTCGTCATTTGTTTCTTAAAACATTGTTGAGAGTGTCTAAAATAAGCAGATGTGTGTTGCTTTGTAGAAAATGGAAAAAAGTGAACTTCGTGTTCTGATAAAGCACTACTTTTTGCGTGGTAAGACGGTGAAAGAAACAGAAGAAAAGCTAAACAAGTATTATGGGGACTGCTCCATCACGTGGCATAATCACAAGTGGTTCACAGAATTTCGATGTGGGCGTTCGACCACAAGAGATGCTGTGTGCACAGGACGGCCGGTTGAGGTCACAACAGAAGAAATGGTGAACAAACTTCACGATATTGTATTGGAAGACCGCAAAATGAAAATTCGTGAGATAGCCAAGATTTAAAACATCTCGAGTGAATGGGTGTATAACATTCTGCACGAATTTTTGGGCATGAGAAAACTGTCAGCAAGATGGGTGCCGCGGTTGCTCACAGTTGAGAACAAGCGGAATCGTGTGACCACTTCACAGGATGTTTGAACATGTTCCAGCGCAACAAAATGAGTTTTTGCGGCGTTATATCACGGTCGATGAAACTAGGATCCATTACTATCAACCTGAAACCAAACCACAATCAAAGCAGTGGATTTCCTTCGGCGAACCTGCTCCAAAGAAAGCGAAAGCCATTCCGTCGGCAGGAAAAATCATGGCAGCTCTCTTTTGGGATTCACAAGGGGTGATAGACATCCACTACCTGCAAAAGGGTGCAGATGCCATACTGAGATTTTGCAAGAAATTTTAAGCCTTAAAACTATCGATTGCAATATAATTTACTAAATTCAAAACATTTTTGTCTACAGAGAAACTGCGAACATTAAAGTAAAGGTTAAGTATCACTGAAAAAGACACCTGGTTGATGATTGAAGTTAGTCTAATGTCATTAAACCTAGGACTTCATTAGCGGTGGGTATAAGCTGTGATCATTCCTGAAAATCTCTTCAACATGGGTTCCACAAACAAATGAGCAAAATATTAGATCGTTTTTGGACATCCTCATCCAGCTCAAATGTCCTCTTTTGACTACCTTGAGATTGAGGAAGAACTGTTCAGAACTTTTGGGCAAGTGAATGCCGATAATTCGTGTTCTTTCTGGAATAATGATTACAAACTTCCCTAAGCGAGCTCAAAAATTATTTCTGCAGCAAGAAACTATTTGGAAGGCATTTGGACAGTGATGAGCTAGTCGTTAACATATAACCATGCCCTCTACTTTGCAAGACTGTTGCCTCTGCCTGTATGGACATTTTATCTGAAACTATAGCCTCGTCAATATTTCTCTGGAGCAATTTCAGAATTACTTCTGCAATCAAAACGTGTGGTAGGAACCAAGAAATTATTACATAATCTGGCCCAAATTTAACATAAGCATATTAAATATGTACTAAAACAAAGCAGAAAGTCTAGTAATTTTATTCTATGCTACATTTCCCAAAAAACGTTTTATTCATTCATATAAGGATTATTTTAAACGCTAAAAATGGTATAAGCAAGAAAATTAAAAAAAAAGTCGATTGTTCATGACATTACTAAATTGCTTCTCCATTAGTCTAAATTATATTTCAATTACATTTTCAGGTACTGTTACATACTGGGGTGAGCTCAAAAGGGTTCCAGCAAAATTATTAAATTTTAATCACCCCAACATGCACATGGGGAAACTTAGCTACAGATACTCCGAGAGGACCAGCAGCTTGGTGTTCACATTCGGGTGCTGGTGTAGGTTTTTATAACAAATTTACACAAAATTCACATCATTCACATTACCTGTGGTTTATTTAATAAAAGAAATGGTGTCCCTACATCACACACAAAGGAATCAAGAATTGAGGGGAGATGCCTGACACACAACCTACATCTACACTCTTTCACACACAAACTCATAGACTCGACTCTCAGACCAGACTGACGCTCAACACACACAAAGAAAAGTAATGCTAAACTATTCCCCCCTATTCAACCCTCGCTAGAGCTGGCGAGTTGCAATGTCAGACGGTACTTCAAACACAAAGCCGAAAAAATAGTGAATTACCCCCAACAATGCTGTCGCCAATGCGACGCAATGAGTCTGGCATGACGATACCTACTAATACACCACATCTCCCCCCCACTTACAATAGTGAGGTGTCCCCGCCGAAAGGAAAAGCAGAAAAAAGAGAAAACATGGAAATGCAAAGTGGTTGAATATAAACAAATTCTAAAAACCCCTAATGAATCCCCACATAGATAGCAATACTGGATTGAAAGATAAGGTAGTCCCATAGGAACCCCCCCCTAGTACGCCACAGTATTACACTGTGCTTTTGAAAATATTCCATAAAGTTTGTGAACTTTCCAAACAACATAAAACCCACAAAATGAAAACAAAATATTGAAAATCATCAATACATCTAAATGGTTGTTTTTTTTTGTTCATATTAAAGATAATACTGTTTGCTCTCCATTAATTTGGTACTTAGATGCACTGGTATCCAAACACATTTCGTTCTGACTGTGAGAAAATTATTTAAACACATTCACTAGGTAGATCAATATGAGTACATTTAGCAATTCCTCCTTGTTTTAAGGGTTGATGCTTTGCGATCTTTGGTTCGTATGCTCAACTTTCACCGCATCAGTTTGCAATGTACAATTTTTCCGAGTTGTTAGAAGTTACTGCCATTATTCCCCTGATCGTAGACTAATGTTTTACACACCTAACACTCCTGGAGATACACTGTATACAGATGTGATGACTACATACACCTGCGTCCAGCGACACTCGAGAATAGCGTTCTTATAGACTTGAATTGTCAAGATTTATCAACTCTTGGATGCAAGCCAGGTTATGTACAACACGAAGCAGTTTTATTCAAGTGTGGGCTGTTTGTTGTAAATTGACACTTATATGCTCCCTGTAATTATATGTTTGATATTCGTATGTAATGTAACAATATTATACAGGTATGCATTTTTGCTTTCTCTACCACGTACACGATAGGCAGAGAAAGTACTGCATTCCATCCAAAAATCTGATACCGAGATTTCAACGGAAATACATGTTTTCAGGCACCCCGAATAAAAAAAAATATTTTTAGATAAAGGTCCGTGTGTGTGTCTCCTCTCTGGTATAGTGTTTACCATGCTAGCCTCTAAGCTCCCGATGTCGCGGTATTTTCGGGCGTAAAAATCCTTAGCATGGCTTCCTTCGTAAGGGAAGTAAAGCCGGTGGTCCTGTGTCGTAGATTTACGGCACGTAAAATAACCTCAAACCCGATAAAGAGGCCTCTGAGCAAAATTTCCAGTCTTTCACGCCCAATATAGAATAGGACGTTAAGGACCACGCAGTTAAAGAGCGTCCATAAATAAAACTCAATTTAATTTAATTTTGTCTGTGAACAGCATAACTCAAAAACAAAAATTCGGATAAATACTAAATTTGGTATTTAGGTTCAGTATTTTCCAAGGATGCGACACGAAGATTTTCAAGAAAATCACTTCACCCCAAACTACCCTTTACACGGAACATTTTTCGAAATTTTTTATTTTCTAAAATAAATTGTATTTGATTAAAATACCATATATTAAAGATATTTACATGACAAATAAAATGTATATCTTGAATTTTCTGGGAATAGCCTATGAAGTCCACTTCATTCGGAAGAAATTTTTTATGATCTTGTATAACTAGTAAACCTTAAGCGACAGACGAAAACGTACTACACAAGATATGTAGATCTCTTTAAAACACACGATTTACTTTAAATAAGTTTTTTGTGGCATAAGCCATTTCTGAGATATCCGCTATTAAAGATTCCAATTGTGCAATTCTTAGTAATTCTCTTAAAGTCCTGCCAACATTCAGTTTATCTTAAACATTTCACTATCGCTGTTCTCTTTGCATCTATAACGATATGTTATGCAGCTATTTCTGAAAAGGTTTGTTTGGATTAATATGTAGTAGATAGAAAAAAAATCTGATGTGTTACACTCACATGACTTTCTCTACTCTTGTACAATCTAATTTTACAAACGCCTATTCTCCATATGCTTCATGTTAATCGAGATATCGAGATGTCAATCTTATTGGTAATTTTCTTGTAGATGCAAGGGGAATATGGTAGCTTTTAAGCGATAGTCAAATATTTTAACGCTGGTTGCTATGTGGCGCATTCCATTCTCTTTGTATGTCCAGGACATAAAAAACTGAATAACGAATTTGAGAAAAAGTTTAAGTATTGGAAAATTTAAGGAAATAACAAGCAATATCTAGAAAACGGTTCACTCAAAAAAAGAAATGTATATGACATAAGTTGTGTATTTTAACGCGATCTACATTTTTTGTGTAGTAAAATTTTGTCTATCTCTTATGGTTTACCAGTTATGCAAAAGTCGTTCACAATGAAGAATACTTTTGGAGACATTCCCAGAAAATTCGAGATATACATTTCATTTCTCATGACATTATCTTAAACATATAATATTTTCATCAAAATCGTTAGAGCCATTTTTGAGAAAATTAAAATTTTCGAAAAATCTTCCATGTAAAGGGTAGTCTGGGGTGGGGGTATTTTCTTGAAAACCTTCGTGTCGCATCTCTGGAAGATACTGAACCCAAATACCAAGTTTGGTGTTTATCCGACTGTTCGTTTTTTAGTTATACTGTTCACAGACACACAGACACACAGACACACACACGGACATGTTTCCAAAAATGCTTTTTACTTTCTCTACTACGTATAGTAAGTAGGGGAAGTATTGCATTCCACCCAAAAATTCGATACCGAGATTTCACCGGAAATACATGTTTTGAGAATCACTGAATCCAAAAAAAGCATTTTTGGAAACATGTCCGTGTGTGTGTCTGTCTGTGTGTCTGTCTGTGTGTCTGTGTGTCTGTGTGTCTGTGAACAGCATAACTCAAAAACGAACAGTCGGATAAACACCAAACTTGGTATTTAGGTTCAGTATCTTCCAGAGATGCGACACGAAGGTTTTCAAGAAAATCCCCCCACCCCAGACTACCCTTTACATGGAACATTTTTCGAAAATTTTAATTTTCTCAAAAACGGCTCTAACGATTTTGATTAAAATATCATATGTTTAAGATATCGTCATGACAAATAAAATGTATATCTCGAATTTTCTGGGAATGTCTCCAAAAATATTCTTCATTGTGAACGACTTTTGCATAACTGGTAAACCATAAGAGATAGACAAAATTTTACTACACAAAAAATGTAGATCGCGTTAAAATACACAACTTATGTCATATACGTTTCTTTTGTTGAGTGAACCGTTTTCGAGATATTGCTTGTTATTTCCTTAAATTTTCCAATACTTATACTTTTTCTCAAATTCGTTATTCATTTTTTTATGTCCTGAACATGCAAAGAGAATGGAATTCGCCACATAGCAACCAGCGTTAAAATATTTGACTATCGCTTAAAAGCTACCATATTCCCCTTGCATCTACAAGAAAATTACCAATAAGATTGACATCTCGATATCTCGATTAACATGAAGCATATGGAGAATAGGCGTTTGTAAAATTAGATTGTACAAGAGTAGAGAAAGTTATGTGAGTGTAACACATCAGATTTTTTTGGATTCAGGAGGTCTCAAAACATGTATTTCCGGTGAAATCTCGGTATCGAATTTTTGGGTGGAATACAATACTTCCCCTACTTACTATACGTAGTAGAGAAAGTAAAAACAATAATATTTAGTAAGAATAGTTTGTATTCCCACTAATAAATGATAGAGGACACAGAAAGTCATGTGAGTGTATCACATGAGTGTAGAAATCCTTATGTAAGAAGCAACTGTGTTTATGCATAGATTATTTGATTCAAACAATAAACAAATTTGAATTAGTGCATTCAGGTAAACGCTGTGCACTGACATCGATGATGATCTAAATAGCAGAATAACACCATTTGTCGACGTGAAGAAATGATTATAATAAAAAATTGCAGTCTCGTGTGAAATTTATTCAAAGATTTTCGAATAGTCAGAAGAATGTTGTTGACAATCAGTGGGTATTTTCTTACGTACAACAATGTAAATGATAGTCATACAATTTTCTCCACCCATTACAAGTTCATGAAAATGTAATTCCTTTATACGCGTTACGTTAGTTACGATCATTTTTGCTTTCTAATTAAACTATGAGACCTTATTATATAAAATAGACAGAAACAGAATTTAAATGTTTAACCGGAAGCATGGAGGAACAAATTCTGAAGCTGTTTAAGACTCTTGCGAAGGAAAGGAAAGCACGTTCTGTCAGACGACACACTTACATTTGGAACCCACAATATGGAATATTTGAAAACGGCTAACACTACAACAAAAGAAATATTTCATATAAATTGTATATTTAAATGAGCTAGTTAGTTTATGTAACACGTTTCTGTCTGTCTCTTATGGCTTACATATTATATAAAATTATAAAAATTCATTCAGAATGAAGAAATTAAAAAAATTAAAGACAAACATGCAAGCATCTTAAACATACAGTATTGTAATCAACATCGTTTGAGCGACTTTTGAGAAAATAATAACGAAAGGGATAGTTTGGGATGGGAAGAATTTCGTGAAAATCTTGAAAGATGCTGGACTTCAATACCAAGTTTGGTATTCCGGCTTTTTGTTTTTCAGTTATGCTGTTCACACTCGCGAGTGCCCGCCTTTAACTAATTTGTTTTGGTTCATGGACCGGAAAACGTGCATTTCGGTGGTTTATAGAATTTTTGTTGGAATACAATAATTTATCTGATTACAATAGGTAAGCGGTAGAGAAGGTAAAAATAAAATGTGCGTAACACCACCTATTTTTTACCTATTTACTCAGTAGGAAGACTTTAATTACTACATTGCTAAATATTTATCACACCTTACATCAGTAAATAAAATAACACCTGATGCTGTAATGTACCGGCCAGTTGCCTGATCAACATAGTCATATAACCTATTATATACTCGTATGCTATTTAACTAAGTATACCTACTAAGAAGTACTGGACGAAAGTGACATTATTGCATGTTGGATTTATGGGTCCAGGGTGCCTTTCAGTTTATTTGCAAACATGTTTCTTGATATGAGCAGTAGGCTGTAAATATTTAAGATGCCAATTTTAAATTCCCTCACAAATTTTAATGCTTCCATATGTAGTCTACATAGCTGTCTTCTTTGATGGTTAAAAAATGACTGCTAAAATTGTATCCAATAAATAAATTTCTATGAAATAAAGACAGTGTCTGAATTTACGCAACCAGATTTATGTGCAGAAATTTACTCTCGAGTTTCGAGAGCCTTCATCCCCTTCAGGTTGACGTTTCTCCGTATCCTTTATTCAATGCCGGCTGAGCGAGCTCAGTCAAATGGCGAATAATTTATTGAACGAAATCACATTCGGTCTAAGACTGGAATTATATTCAAGCTTCTAATAAGTTCGAAAAGAAGAAAATATGTAGCAAGTATAACCTGTCGTGGTATAAAAAATACCTTATCTTTTTAAGCAGTTAACCTAAAATAATGACAATAGAATATTTTACTATGTCTAAAATATATTTCAGTGAACATTTATGGGACTGAAATTGACATGCTTATAATTAAGGCTCGGAAGTACGGACTTTGTGTACCTAAGTGGCTGGTATTCAATGTCAACGAACCCTCCTAACACCATAAAGGCACTGTTATCTATACCTGTTTCACTTTAAGTTCAAAGTAGGAGTAAACAAACCTTAATGTATCACTCCGCCGAGCACATGGCAGCACCACGTGGAGGGATGACGGGAACTAAGCACTCGCGAAAAGAAATTGCGAATACGGCAGATTCTGCAGTTTGGGGATTATTAGCTTTTAAACATTTTGTATGTCTTATCCCTATATTTTGCCTTATATCCTAAACCTCTGACACAACACTAAAAGCAAATGAAAGTGGTACCTGAATAGTTCAACAGCTCTATCTACTATTCCACTGTGTTTAAAGATACTGATTAAACTGTTCTTAACTTTAGGTTTTCGAGATCATTTATTTAATGACTAATGCCACTTATGCTTTAAACTTTTATGAGTAAACGGATTAAAAAAATGATGAGCACTATAAGTTAAAAATCAGATGTGTTACACTCACATGACTTTCTCTACTCTTGTACAAACTATTTTTACAAACTCTTATTCTCCATCTATTTCATATTAATCGAGATAAACATTTGCAGAAACGATCTTTTGACATTCAAAGAGAATTACATTTTACACATAGCGACCAGTTCTAAAAGTATTTGACTATCGCTTAAGGCCTACTATGTTCACTTTGTTTTGTATTTGCAAGGGCAATATAGAAATACAGTAGCCTTTAAGCATAGACATACCCCTTAATAGCTGGTTACTATGTGCAGCACCATTCTCTTTGCTATAGATTAATACTCTGCATATCCAAGACAAAAAAATGAATAACGAATTCCCATTTGAGAAAATTATAGAAACATTTAAGGGAATAACAAGCAATACCTCGAAAATGGTTCACTCGACAAAAAAAATGTATATGACATAAATTGTGTATTTTAACGCGATCTACATTTTTGTGCAGTAAAATTGTGTCTATCGCTTATGGTTTACTAGTTATGCAAAAGTCGTTCACAATGAAGAATATTTTTGGAGACATTTCCAGAAAATTCGAAATATACATTTCATTTGTCATAAAAATATCTTAAACATATGATATTTTAATCAAAATCGTTAGGGCCCTTTTTGAGAAAATTAAAATTTTCGAAAAATGTTCCATGTAAAGGGTAATCTGGGGTGGGGGGATTTTTTTGACAACCTTCCTGTCGCATCTCTGGAAGATACTGAACCTAAATACCCAGTTTGGTGTTTATCCGACTGTTCACAGACACACACATGGACATGTTTCCAAAAATGCTTTTCTTTGGATTCAGGGGGTCTCAAAACATATATTTCCGGTGAAATCTCGGTATCAAATTTTTTGGTGGAATACAATACTTCCCCTACTTACTATACGTAGTAGAGAAATTAAAATACAACAGAAAGCAAAACGCGACGCAAACAACCAAGTAATAATTCTGTATCACTAACAACGAAGTTCAATAATTATTGCTAAACAACCAACCATATTCATGTCGATTAAAGATGGAAACTTTTCACAGAATTTGTTAAAAACATTCAACACATTTGTCTTCTATCCACTTTTCGCGCTTATGTTTTTCCATAGTGGCCGAGAATTATCAGCCATAATACTATGGAAAGATATATCTCAACACATACACCACGTGGTGCACTGGCGACTCGTGGTGGAAACCGGAGACGAACTACAGCGCCTGCGCATAGCCTCCTAAACCCTTTGCTATAACGGTCCAGTTAGTTATAAGGGACTCTGAATGAACACATTTGGTTCATAAAATGGACCTTGGGTTTTTTTAAATTTCTCTGCATAAGATTAACCACAAAATGTTACATCTGAACCGAATTGTTTTATGTAGTGGAAGAGACGGCATGCTAAGCGGGAAAAGTTGTAGTTCGCCCACTAGCCAATGAGGCGCTGCCTTGTCACGTGGTTTAGTCACGTGGTTTAGTGTATAGCTCCTTTGAACTTGGGTGCGAAGTTCCGTGCCTTACTTATAATATTGCATAACATATCAATGATATTCAGGCAAAAACTATTAACCGAAGATTTATTAGTCATACCAAGACTTGAACAATCACTGAAAACTAAATTTACACTTTCTCAAATGAGTTTATAACAGTAAAAACGAGGTTAACGGTCGTCGATATTACCCATTATTTATTATTGTTATTATTGGCTTACAATAAACAATTTCGAATGTCTACGTTTTCAGAAATTTTATTTTAAACAATGGATTTAAATCCATGATACTTTAAATAAATCACAAAATCCTTCACGAAGGATCTCAAGAAAAAAAATAATGAAAATCTCGTAACACTCAGTTCAAAACACGTTGATGCACACTTCTTATATTCTATTCTGAGAATATATACTTTAACTGTTATTGCACGCTGAATTTAATCTACTTCTACGTAGAATTATGCAAATGCTGTCTAATAATTAAATTAATTAAAACATACCAGCGACGAATTAATATCTATTCATATTGAGTTAACGCGCACATCTTAAAGAGTAAATCGTGTGTTAATTTTTTCCCAAAGGCATTCAATTTGCGTTTTGTTTGGTTGCCATAGCAACTATAAAACTCATTGTATGAGTGCGATACCAACATTGGCCATTTCAGAATATCCAATCAGAAATAACACTAATAAATTGTACAAATTAGTTTTACCCGGGCCTATTAAATTATCAAATCTTTTAACTGTCTCCACCCAAAAGTATTTGGAATATTTTTACATTTTAAAAACTGCAAAACCAAAATTTAGTTAAAGAAAAGAGTACTTATCTAGACATTCGTCCTAACCTAAAATTAAACCAATAGATTAATATATGGAAGCTACAAGGACACCAATGGAGTCCAAAGGCGTCTTAAAGAAGAATAAATAACATAGTACATGCACTAAATGAATATCAAAATACCTTTTATATGCTCGTAAATGCAGGCAATATCACGTCACAGCCGTGTTTGCAAACACCACACAAATGAAATCGAGAGTGGCATCACACTCGCTTGTTTTCGGTTTCACTGACCTTTCTCTACGGATCCCCTAGTAGGGCCTTCATTATCGTCACAAGAAAACATGGACACGCAGAAAACATAAAACACAAACGGAATATACAAAGCTTACTTTTTTATTTCAACTATTTCGTTCGTCGAGTAGTACTATATCACGCTGGCGCACAAACAAAATATTGTGGTCCATTCGCAAGCAGCGCGTAAAACCGACTGGCCGAGCCACTGGCTGAGTCAGCGTGCTTCCCTCCCACTTCCCCCACTACCTCAACATCATGGCCAGCACACTGAAAACCCATGCCGGCCAACGTAACCGTGGTCGTTGGAGTGTCTAGCAGAGGGTCGCGGGTTCGGGTCCCGCCATGGTGTTTCTGTTGTGTAATTGCGGTGATAAGCGGTAACGAAAACAGTATAAAAAACGTTATAAGCGTTTATACCATATGCCATTCACTCAAGCCGCCGGAGATGCGTGCTTGCCAAATCGCACCACGCGGTATTTGTTGGTCCCAAATGTGGAAAAATATAAATTCGTCTTCGCTCCCTGTAGTGGTGCGTTCTAATTGGTTTAATGTAGCCCATGATTTGTCAGCTACAAAGGAACGCCTTCTCGATGCCTACATTTATGTTTAGAGAAGGATACCACGCTCAATCGTTTGTTTTCTTGCAATATTATGGCTCCGACACGTGCCAAACTATTGGCTATTCTGAATAACCTGAGATTGACCCTCAAGTTCGCACTTGGTTTCGACCACATCATTTACTGTGGCCAGATTTTCGTGTTGCGTTGGCTGGTAAGCACTTTGCCATACTCTAGACTGTAGCTCATACTGTTCATTACGCTGTTACGAGTGAAGTAGATGTTATTTTAGGAGTTGTATTTTTATTTGCCCCACGCTTTGGGAGCCAATTTGAAGAAGGTTTGTTTGTTGCTGCTACGTATGGAAAGCAGTTTGAAGATTATGTATTGTATTTCGACTGTTGGGGAGCCGAACTTGAAGTAGTTGCAACCGCACGTATGATACCCGCTTTCCGGTAGCCTTCGCCCCAAATTTAAAAATATTAACTT
Source organism: Deroplatys truncata (assembly GCA_030765065.1). Taxonomy (NCBI): domain Eukaryota; kingdom Metazoa; phylum Arthropoda; class Insecta; order Mantodea; family Mantidae; genus Deroplatys; species Deroplatys truncata. The sequence continues at coordinate 176,600,768 of CM060987.1, read as the reverse complement.
TGTAATTTTACTGTTTCTTTAAATATTGTATATTTATGTTTGCCTCGGCTGCGTCAGTATGTTTGTTAGAGACATGGATGTGGTAGCAGAGCGTGATGCGACTGAAGAATGTAGGCTTACCAGATTATAATTTTTAATTCACTCCTTTTTATTAATTCTTGATAGGATTTTAATAACACTTCACTGATATAGAGAAAGCTGTGAGATTTTTTTTAATTAATTGCTTGCACTTTTTTAACACGTAAACTATTTTCATCTCACACTAAATAAATATTAAATTTCTCGAGGACAACCAACGCGTCCAGTTATGAGCGCTGTCTACAAGCAACTGACTTCTAGATTTGTAAATTTTGCTATATTTCAGTTTCTGATTGGCTAATCGTACTCCAATTGAATACCTTCATTTAACTAATGTTTTTCTGGTTGTTGATTGGCTATTTTATAAACTGTCACAAAAATTACATTCTTGTTGCTCCAAGAATGACTAGTAGCATTATTACACATTCTTACTCATTATTGCCTCAAAGTAACCTCATTGTTAGCAACTTTTAACCTATTATTCTCACAGCTCCTATATTATTAAATTATGTAATACATTCAGATAACATTATTGAACATGTATACAATAATATAAACATTTACAATGACTGTAATATACACTTTTTATATATTGTTACATACACATATTGCTTTAAGGCGGGCTGTTATTGAATTTTTTTATTATATAATTAGACTGAAATCATTTAAGCGTTAAAAATACTGCCTCACGAGCTACGGCCATCTCCATTTACACATCTATGTTGAGTATCTCCGTTGTGAGAGAGACCGTTTTCTTGCCCATGGGATTCACACCATTCCTATCCTTTCGGCTGTAGACTACACAGGTGTATATCTGATGTAAACTACTAAACTAATAAACTCATACAGAAGAACGACAAAAGCAAGAGGAACAAAAGGGAAACTAAATATCCTTCCTTACCTAATCAATATTAGTGGCACTATTATCTTATGTTAGTGCACACTTTTGTTTAACAAACAATTTGTATGTGTAAATCCAGTGTTAAACTAAACCAGAAAATGTAAATTGTCGCGGTATCGTTCGTGTTATCTTATTTGATGAGCGCCTGTTATTGTTTTACTATTTTGAATTTTGGGTTCTTTGTCCTCCGGCTAGCTATTATTACTCAGTCGAGCAAATCTCTTGAACAGGGTGTGTAAACGGAAAGGAGTTGTTACTAAAAGATAACACTGATAAAAGAATTTGTTTTTACACTTTTATTGCCGTCACACGTTATTAATTTCGCATATTTACTCTTGATACACGCTAGACTGAAACTGTTATATTTTCGAATGTAACTATAATCACTTATATGCCGCACATTATTAATTCGAGTATTTCACATTTTGTAACTAGCTTCACGACGCGAGAGATTCTGTAGAATTGCGCGACGTTTAACCCGTGGATGATTCTGTTGAACTGCGCGACGTGTAACCCGTGAATGATTCTGTTGAACTGTGCAATACTTGTCTCTGGCTTTAGAATTTATACTCCCTCACCCCGATATGCCTAAACATAACAGAACTGCTATTGGTTAATAAAGCGCGCCAACATTAGCGTCTATTTTTTTATCCAATCAAAATTACGAACACATATGCTCTAGGGAAGATATTCCCTCCATTTCTAAAGAAAGCCACGCTACTCTGACGTCATCTGTTTGCCTCTTCTAATTGATAAACAACTCACCCCCTCGCTACATTGTTACCCGCTCCTATTGTCAGTTTCAGTGAGGCCGTGTAAACTTATTTCCTAACAATGCTTATAATTAACAAACATCTCAAATCATTGTCATACAATAATGTTAATTTACACTACAATCACTCTGGCATTTACAGTGTTGTGATATAAAATACTGCCACAAAATAACGTAAATAAATAAATACATTAAAAAACCAAAATGACACTCCCTGGAATAGAAAAACTATAAATACAGTAACGTGGTTTCTTGAGAAGAATCGCACCGGCAACATTGGAAAATACCTGCGATGGCTGCCCCACTGTTTACACGGAGAACCCCGTCATATTTCTCCCCATTTTAAATGAAAACTTGCAAGATTCGAACTGTAATATCCTGTTTGCCACACGTTCTTGCCCTTCATTACGCTTGAACAAGGCTATATCACCCATAATATGCGAAAATATTACCTTTTCCACAGATCCTGATTCCTGCTCCATCACAACTTTATTATTCACCACCAACTCATTACTTAACATTACAACTTTGCGCCAAACTTCAGTTTGTGGATCACATTATTTTATTATGAATCACTTTCACGGATGCAATTTGAAAATCGGTGTTGATGTAACGTTGTAACATTTATAAAAATGTCTTAAGTATTCAAGTGTTAACAGATTACCAGGTTCCCTAGTAGGAATATTTAACCAATAAGGAAGAACTGGGATGCTGTGAAAATGTGACGAAAGCTGTTAAACATGTGTCAGTAGTAACCGGAGTACATAAGGAAACATTAATATTCTCCCAAACAACACCCTTTCTTCAGCATCGGAATTACTATACAACAGGTCGTTTCGAGGTGACTAACACCCAAAATGTTTACTCGCGAGGTACAACTATTTTTAATTTTACAGATGAACATATTTTTTTTTACATTTGTCGCTAGATGATTTACGCTACATTAAATACAGCAACCTCTGGGGGCATCCATTATTTTATTAGCGGTTTGCTGTTAAATACCCACAGGCCAGATTACAATTTAAGTGAAGCACCTCTAGCAATAAGACCTCAAGAAACAAAGTTGTTAGAGATAAGTAACCATATTGTTCCCATTGCATTATTGTCTTAGAATTGTAGGCTAATTTAACATTGGCATAGCAACATATGGACTGTGTGAATAATATAAAATTTTCTCAAAATTTTGTTAAAATGAAGGGAGCAAAAAAGAAAGGGAAAGAATCAGACCTGTGATCAGACCATACCTAACCGGGGAACGCTCCAGAGAAGGGACCTACTTGTTCCTATCGGCAAGGCACTCGTTAGTGGTTAAGCGTGTTCTTCAGAGATGGCGCCTGAAGTGCAATCAATAGCGAAATTATATTTTATTTAAAAATTTGGTGTTTAATTGAATATTATGGATGAACTGCACGAATTATTACCTAATTTTGATGTATTTACAGTTTATGTAGAGAAACGTTACATTACTGCTTATTAAATCAAACGGCACAGCACTTAATATGTTATCATGTGGCCCTATTTGTCTGCGATCAAACGTAGTGTATACTTTGTTCATAAAAGGAAATTATGGGCCAGAAGACCGATTCTCAAGAACATTTTCAAGAACAGAGGGTAGTGCATTGCACCTCCCTCTAAATAATAGTATCATCAATTTTCGTAATATTTCTTATCGTGTATTATACTAGATATAATCATGATAGTTTCACCGAAACAGCCGAATGGCTTTATTCGTTTGATCCCACGTTGATCCTGTGGGTTCGCTTAGGCATTGGTGTAACAGTTGATTGGTTCGACATGTTTATACGGATGCTAAACCAAATGGAAACATTCGGTTGTGGCTCGGTACTGCGGCAACTGACACACGACCGGGGCAAAGTCCCCGATCGTCCTGACATTCCTCTGGCCTCCTCCTCCTCTACAGGGCAACCGAATTATTCGGTAACTTCGTCAGCATTCCGTGGTGATTCCGTGTTTCATTCGGTTTACTGATTATACTTGCCGCGCTTCAAAACGATAATAGTTTTCATTCGGTTTAATCAACCAATAAGATTGGAGGAATATATTCCCCTGCCATCTACATTACTGCATATAGAATAATGAATAACATACTTTCCCATGCCAGTAATTTTAATACCATTCGCTTACAGATAATGCTGCCAACTGCTGAAAGATTTTCAAACCATTAACCTCTGCATCTCATAATCGCAATCCGTTGAGTTCATTAATCTGTGGTCGAGTGTATCGTGGAATATTCATCGATGACCATGGAATTATAGCTATGAAGGAATTAGCAAATAATGTATTAACTAAAATTATAGGCGGGGGGAGAAAATTAAGAATAGGAAATTGCTTAACTTATCTTAAGGCTGCCGTAATGACGATGATTTCGGTGCAAATTACAATATACAAATTTGTTCATAAAATTTCGCTTTCCACCGTGTTAATTACATTTCAAAATAAATGTCAATAAAATCAATCACTGCATAAGTAAGGTAACAAAGTGAAAATTAATCGGTAAATAAATCAAAATAAAAGTGGTTAATTAATTTAGGTTATAATAGCATATGCTGAATTTTACAGATTAAATTGCGCTGACTTGGATTCGTGCCAGCAACAATAAATGCAATTACTTAACTTTAACTCTAAAGGTATACAAGTGTTTCGAATAAATGCCACAAATAATGTGATGTGGTGTAATACTGAGCATATAAATACAGAAATACTGTTTTGATAATTTTGTGTGTATTGGCGCTGCTGTTGAAGTTCTAATACTCCACAAAATGCATGAATGGTATCTGAGCTTTATTTCAAATGTTATTCATTTGATTACTGTAGAGTTCCGGTATAAAAAAAAAACACTCCTCTAGCATTGCACCATTTAGTAAAAAATTTTTCATATTGGCAGAGCACTGTTAATGTTGCAAAAAATTGGTATTACAGTTTATAAATAATTAACTATAATTTTAGTTAAATAGCAACCAGAGAAAAATGTGCGACAAACACGACTAAAAGAGGGTTAAAAATTTTTATACCAATGGCAAATCAACTAAGTGAATATAGCATTCGGCTGCTTCCGAAAAACTATCATTATTATTCCTCGTAGAAAATACAGTAATGACTACTACCACCCAACTATAGTATTAATTAGAGGGAGGTGCAATGCACTACCCTCTGTACTTGAAAAAGTTCTTGAGAATAGTAGGTCCTTCGGCCGATACCTTTCTTTTATGAACAAAGAATACACTACGTTTGATCGCGGACAAATAGGGCTACATGATAACACATTAAGTGCTGTGGCGTTTGATCTAATAAGCAGTAATGTAACGTTTCTCTACAGAAACTGTAAATACATCAAAATTCGTTAATCGTTCGTGCAGTTCATATATAATAATCCATTAAACACCGAATTTTCAAATAAAATATAATTTCGCTGTTAATTACACTTCAGGCGCCATCTCGGAATAACACGCTCAACCACTGACGAGTCTTGCCGATAAGAACAAGTAGGTCTCTTCTCTGGAGCGTGATTCTCTCCCTTTCTTTTTTTCTCCCTTCAATTTAACAAAATTTTGAGAAAAGTTTATATTATTCACACAGTCCATATGTTGCTATGCCAATGTTAAATAAACCTACAATTCTAATACAATAACACAATGGGAACAATATAATTAGCTACTTATCTGTAACAATTTTATTTCTTGAGGTCTTCTTGTTAGAGGTCCTTCAGTTAAATTGCAATTTGACCTGTGGTATTTAACAGCAAACCGCTAATAAAATAATGCAAGCCCCTAGAGGTCGCTTTATTTACTGTGAGGTAATTCATCTAGCGACAAGTGTTCAAAAACGAAATATGTTCATCTGTTTTACGCTCATCTGTAAAATTAAAAATAGTTGTACCTCGCGAGTAAACATTTTTAGCTGTTAGTCACCTCGAAACGACCTGTTATATAGTAACTGCTGAAGAAAGGGGATTCCTTATGAGAATATTAAAGGTTTCCTTATGTACTCCGGTTAGTACTGACACATGTTTAATAGCTTTCGTCATCTTTTCACAGCGTCACAGTTCTTCTTTAATGGTGAAATTTTGCTACTAAGGTCACTAGTTATCTGTTGGCACTTGAATACATGAGACATTTTTGTTAATCTTACAGCGTTCGATCAACAATGATTTTCAAATTGCATCTCTTAAAGTGATTCATAATAAAATAACTTGCAATGTTTCGTATTGCACTCACCGCACTACAACAAAAGGCAAATGGATGATAAAAAAAGTCAAAAAAGCTTTCACAAGAATAGTGTGTAGAAGTTATATAAAAATAAGTAACAGTGGGTAGAGCACGTCATGCGAATGCAACACTAATACTTTCTTGTTGTACATTTTCTGCATGTCGTTTTTAAGAAGATTAAAGAAACAATAAGAATTGGTAATAAACGTAGTATAAATGATTGCTCAAAATTTTCAAAATCGTGGTTACATTCATAATTAGAGCAAAATGAAAAGTACGCTGTAATCAGAGAGATAATATGGGGAAGGATTTTTCGTGTAGCACTTAGAAACGTTTCTCTGTGGTTTCTTAGCTGATCCCTAAGGCTCTATAGTTGAAAATCTATAAATTACCTAAAAATACCTATGAAAGACCTAAATATGTTCCCTAATAACTGTTCCCAGTAAGTAAAAATGTAATGCAACTATTAATATTTTTAATATTTTCAATTTTAATTACATATTTAAACAATAAATATAATACTTGACATTAGGTATTAGTATATTACTACAGCTCGACATTTTCCTATTTCGCTCACTTGTTAAGTATCTGGATCCCGAGCTCATGGGTTCAAACCCGGGGTAGTACAACTGTTTGCTCAAATATTTCAAATCTTTTAATACAATGCTTCCTTAGAGCAACCTCAAAAGTATACTGCAGCCAGAGAGATAATTTGGAAAAGGATTTTTCTTGTAGCAATTAGGAACGTTTCTCTATGGTTTCATAGCTCATGACTAGGGCTCCAGAGTTGAAGCTCAATAAATTTCCTAAAAATACCTATAAAAGACCTATAGATCCTAAAAAAGACCTAATAGCTGGTTCTTGTAAGCAAAATGTAGTGTAAATTAATTATCATTCTTAATAATTTCAGTTTTAATGTATATTTAAACAATAAATATAATACTTGACTTTAGGCATCAATATAATTACTACACCACGAAATTTGCCTATTTTGTTCATTTGCTAAGAATTTGGTTTCCGACGTCGCGGGTTCAGGCTCGGCGAATGGCGATGGCTTTCTTCGGGCGTAAAGCTGCTTAGCATGACTTCCCTCGGGAGGGAAGCAAAACCGGTGGTTCCGTGTCGTATACTTATGACACGTAAAAGAACTTCAAGCCTGATAAAGAGGCTTCTGAGCAAAATTTCCGATCTTTCACACCCAATATAAAATAGGAAGATAACGAACATAGTAGTTAGAGACGGGTCCATAAATAAAAGACAATTTAAAAATAAATATGTTTCATACTTACTGGAGTAAAATATACTAATTTTATAGTGCCCATAATTGCCTATTTTCATAGTGGTACCGTTTCGTAGCTAAAAAGCTTATTGTGGCTGTTTTGTACTGAGAACTGTTATCACGGTTTTGCCTATGTAGTTTCATTGATTTTGTTACTGGCAGTTATTTATTAATGTGATGTTAATCTTAGTATTGCAATTAATATTTCCCGCTGTGAGCCAATGAGCCGTTGTGAACAACATGTCTGAGGAATTTTGTAATGGCGGCATTCCTTTGCTGAGGTCAGCAGTAGCATTGCTTTGTGTAAGGCTCACTACGTTTCAATGGAGAATTGAAATCGATTTAATTAAACTTCCCGTATTGAATACTGCATGAAAACGCGGATCTGCATCGTATTGAGATGGTTTCGAACCTTAGATCTAAACCCTCTTTGAAAGTAGGAACGGATCGAAATTTGTAGCACGGAAACACCTACCGTATTCAAATTGTTTTGAGTACATCAGAAGTACTATGTCCTATTGTACTGGTAACACGCTGCGCGCTTTTTTTTTTGTTTGTTCTGTTTGTTTGTTTTTTGTTTCAGCGGAAATCGTTAATCGCACGTGTAGTCCGCTATGATCGGCGGTAGCTTTACCCCCCTTTTGGATGGGGGTTAGTTGGTTTTGGAACCCGGGGGTGCCCTTTTGTTTCCCCCGACAAAGTGAAGCCGTCGAGGTCGGACTCCTCCCCCTCCGAATGAGGCAGAGGGGCGAGGGAGGGGAGAGAGCGGATAGCTGGTGCTACACCGGTGGCGATCCTCTTAGGGGTCGAAGCCTTGCTCTTGGATCCCTTGGCCTTCCCCTTAGCTGGATCTACCAGTATGGGAGAGAAGAAGGTGCTGGGTCCTGGTACTTGCCCGTTATTTGGGGTCAAGGGTCGGCGCGGTTGCCCTCTGCGGCTGTTCGTAGAGGACCGGGCTTCCTCGAGGAAGGCGTCTACACGAGCCATGTCGGCTCTGGGTGCCGGAGCGGAGGCCCTGACCCTTGGCTGTGGTCTTGCGAATCCGCTGTCTCGTGGTCTTTCAGTCAGTATGTCCAAGTTTTGGAAAAAAAGATGATAGAGAGGAGTATGACAGGGTGGGGTGAACCTGCTCTCGATTGAACCGCTGGACCTTAGCGAGAGACCGGAGACAAGCTATCAGGGGAGGCTAAGTCCACTGCTTGCCCGGCTCCGCTCGACGGTTAACCTGGCCGAGCCTTTTTCTGTCGAACTAGAAGGGGAAACTAGTCCACTGCCCGCCAGTGGGGCTGGTGATGTCGGCTCGCACTCTCGCGGCCGAGTGGAAAGCTAGAAGAGGGTGCTGCGCCCCCTGCTTGCCGCTATGATGAAGGCTGCCGGTGTAATGGATACTTGCAGAGTTTGCGCTGAGGTGTCCCAAGCTGTGGCGAGTGAAGGCGCGGACCTCTCCCAAGATGGTGCTGTGATGCACAAGGAGACCGATGAATGCTCAGAATACGATATTCACCCTTCGGCTCCACGATGCTGAATGCGTCCATATTGAATCATTATAAACAAGGACTACACTATGTTTGTTCGTGGAGAAACTGTGCCACATGATAAGCGCTATACCGTTTCATCTCATAAGCAATAATGTAAAGCTTTGTTACACAACCTTTCCAAAGACTTTGCTGATGGCCGGGAGGAGATTGATCGGGCGGTAACCTTCTGGAGAGGAAGCGTCCTTCCCGGGCTTCGGCAGTACGATGATTTTAGCGTGCTTCTAATTGTTGGGAAGTACACCAATTGTAGCAGTACATTAAACAGATGTTTCGACCTGGTGGATGCGGTCGACATTGCAGGTTTCCGCCGGTTGGATCGTTCCTTCTAAGAACTCAGCCATAAGTTCCACCTTCTCCTTAGCTTACTGTACTAGGCGGTTGCCCAGACAGAAGGGTTTATCCTGCGAGGGAATACGCAGAAAGGCTTTGGACATGCGCCAGAGGGATTGGTTCTCCGTGTCGAGAGACGAGACGCGACGCTCCCACTCCTCGTTGGCGTGGACCACCAAGCTCCATTTTGAGGGACCGTTGCAGTCTGTTGTATTCCCTCCTGTCCTGGGGAGAACCAGTGTGCTGGGCACGACGGCGTGCCCTATTCTTCGCTGTAATGAGTTCACGAAGATGACAAGGTAATCTCCGTGCGAACTGGGCTGGCCGTCATGCAGAAGGTGAAGCCTGGTGTATTGCAGAGGCTATGGAGGTGATGATGTTTGAGGCCAACGCGTCTGCTTTCTGCTCCGTGGAGCAGGGCTCCAAGGCTGCTGGCGTCGTTGCCATGATTCTCGTGAACTCTCGCCAGGGCACGTGCCGAGGACTGGAAAGGAGGCGTTGTGTTTTGAGGGAGGGACGGGAGGCAAACAGCAGGAGCATGGGGTAGTGGTCCGAGGAGAGTTCGGGAAGGGAGAACACCTGAGAATGGCACCAGACATTTTCACTAGAGCGATATCTAGCCAGTCCAAGGAGCGGCGATCCCGGTGAGTGATGATAGGAGAGGATGGCGAGAGTACCGCTAAGCTGTTGTTGTGCACGTAGCGTTCCAGGATTGCTCCGCGAGGGTTGAGCACAGTGGAGTTCCAAACTGGGCTCTTGGCGTTGTAATCCTCCATGGCGATGGTGGCGAGGCTAGAGGTGAACAGCTCGTCCAGCTCTCGGTCGACGATTGGTCTGCCAGGAGGGATGTACACTCAGTAGAGCCTAAGGAGACCCTTGTTGGTCTTCAACTATACTCCGGTGGCCTCCAAGTTGGGGGTAGCAGCGATGAGTAGCTGGTGGTGTGGAACGCTACGGCTGACATAGATGGCAGTTTCTCCATAGCCGTCATCCCAGGTATTGTGGCTTTGATAGTTTGTAAAAGGTGCGTCTCCTGGGCCAAGAGTACGTGGACGCTCTTGGTAGCCACGAAGTTTGCTGTCTCCTGGAGTTTGCGGCGGAGTCAATTGGCGTTCCAGCAGCAGACCTCGAGGGAGAGGAGATCTGTAACACCGCCGGTTCTAGCAGCCATGATGGATCATGAAGTTGAGCACGGCGTGTTTGAAGATGGTGTAAGGATGTGTGTGAGAAGGGCGGGTTCGCAGGGCCTCAGCCGGAAAGCTGCGAACTCGGGTTGGAGGGGGACGGGTATTAGACTCATGGTGTTCAGGAACGCCTGGTCCGGGATGGGGGTTAGAGGGGCTGAGTTAACGGATAGGAGGGGAGGTGGCGGTTGTTGCCTAGGAGATGGAAGTGGCTGAGGTCAAGGAGGTTCCTGCTGGCGAGGAGGATGCTGCTGGCGAGATTCCCGTCTCTGAGTGGCGCCCTTAAGAGGAACCTACTGCTGTGGCTGTAACCTGGGCTCTCTAAGTGCAGGAAGTGCGTTGGGTGGCGCTGCGGCTGTGATACCTCGGCGTTGGGGACATCTGGTTGCAGCTCTAGCTGAGGTGTTGTGGCTGCTGCGGCCGCCGCGTAGCTGGGATGTTGTATTGGCTGATGCGGGGGCAGGCCAGGGTACCTCATCCCGGAGAAGGCCTCACTTGGAAGGTCCACGTTGTGCGGAACCCGAGGTCTGGCATTGTAGCGGGGCATTTGCCCGTTTCTGCAGCTGAGCAGCTCAAGCCGCGCCTCCTGCCACACCGGGCACTTGGTGTAGCGGCGAGAATTAGGGTCGCCGTATATAGCAGCGGGGGGTCGCACCGTTGATGGCGAGCCTCTGGCAGCCCGCACGCTTGTGGCCTGCTTCGCTACACAAGGTACAGACTGGCTGGAGCAGGCAGCCAGCAGCGTTGTGTGTGAACTGCTGGCAGTTGGTACACTGTTGTGGCCTTGGTGGCGGTTTGTAATATTTCACGCGCACCATGGCGTGGAACATCCGTGTCTCTTGATAGATGTTCCTGATGTTGTCGGACTTCTTCAAGGCCACACGGAAGTGTGGCAGTGGCTGAGGGTGTGGGCTCTAGTGGCGAGCTGTGTAACTCGCTCCAACTGGTAACCTTTCTGAAGGAGTACCTCTGAACTTCGTCCTCAGTGACGAAGACAGGGACGTCCTTCAGGGTGACGTGGGGGTAGCGCTCCTCTGGGCGGAGAGTGGTGACGCCTTCAATGCGGTCTTCCTCCATGCGTTTTCTGGGGAGGCGGTGGTCGTCCGGGGTGACCGGTAAGAGCGCCTCGGTGCCCCGGAGATTCTTTAGGGTGTAGTTTTCCTGAGCGCCCGCTGGAACACAGGAGAGTAACTTTCGAGCATCTGAAGAGATTTTTTAGGAAGATGGGAGTAGGGCGTCGTGCTCGGGGTGGTGGAGGTTGTGCCGGAGCGGGAGGAGCCTCTTCTTCATCCGTTGATTGGGAACGGGAGGAGGTGGGGTGTTGGAGCATTTCAATCTCTTCTGACTGGTAGAAGCGAGGGCAGGAAAGTCCTCCACCGATACAGCTTTCTCTAGCATCTGGAAGCGATTGTCCGTGGTGGTAGGGCAAACAGTCGGTGAGGGTTGAAACACCCTGGCGGTGTGTCTGGGTGGCGGTTGTTGCCACGCAGTGGAGGCAGCCAAGTATCGTTCATGCTTGGACAGTTAACCAGTTATCCCCTCAACTCGAACACGGTGAGCAGAATACATGCGGAACTCCTAAATGGCGGTGCTGTAGCCTGCGCTATTGCTTTCAACCATGAGGAGTTTGGTTATATTATCCTATGCTGAGTTCATGGACATTAGTCTTGCTTGCTTCTCCAATTGTAGGTATAGTGCCACTTCATTGGTAAGCGGGATGGCGGGATCTACTATAGAAGAGTGGAGGTCACCGCCATTGAGATAGTAAATGGTAACATTATCCGGACTAGAGGCGCTGGTTGCTGCTGTGCTGTTATTTACCATGGAATGAGTTACTATGGAATGAGTATCATGCCGTGCTGAGCGGCGAGGGCAAAAGTTGGTTGGGAAGCGGAGGGGATGGCAAATGTTAGTTGGAATTGGTTCCCTGCACTAGCGTTACGGCTGACGGCCATGCTGTAGTGGGGGGTGGTGGCAAAACTTGGTTCCAAGCTCTCGGTGCTGGGTTCCGGTGTGTTTGCCAAGCTGATTCTTCCTGCTATCTTACTGCTCAAGTTGCATTTAACGGTCATGTTGCACACTCTTAACTGAGTGCGTGCAACAGGGGCTTGGAGCCACTTGCTGCGCGCAGAAAAGGTGTGTGTGTGAAGTTATTTAGGCGAACGGCACTAAACACAACACATAGCACACGGCACTAGAGGTTCACAAAAGTATGTCACAGGAGATGCTATTTCTGGGACGGGGCACTGTTTTTGTCTCCACACGCACTCAAACTAAAACACATGTGCGGTAATCAACGGTCCATAATAATACTGGTGGAAACAAAAGCTCGACCACCAACAACATGGAAGACGCAGTTCGTCCCGCTAACGTTAAAAACAGAGAAACGACAAAAACAATCTCGCATGCGTAGCGATAGCAACAAGTTCGTGCTCCCGCTACCACTACCACTGTTCGCCACCCTGTGTTCATACTGAAACATTATAAACAAGGAATACACTAAGCTTGTTCGTGGAGAAACTGTGCCACATGACATATGAGTGCTGTACCGTTTCATCTGATAAGCAGTAATGTAAAGTTTATTTAAATAAATTGTAAATAAACCAAAATCCGTTAATCGTCCATGCAGTACACTTATTATATTTCATCAAACACTGAATTTTCCAAATAAAATATACTTTCATTATCAATTATGCTTCAGGCGCTATCTCCGTAAAACATATTCAACCACTAACGAGCGGCTTGCCGACAAGAACAATGTGGTCCCTTCTCCGGAGCGTTCACCGGTTAGGTCTGCTCTGATTCTCCCCCTTTTTTGTTTCCCCGCCAATTTAGCAAAATTCTGAGAACATTCTCCATCATTCATACAGTCCATATGTTGTTATGCCAATGTTAGATTAACCTACAATTCTAAGGCAATAATACAACAGGAAAAATATAGTTCCTTATTTGTTACAATTTTGTTTCTTGACGTCTTCTTGTTAGAGGTGCTTCACTTAAATTGTAATTTGGCCTGTAGGTATTCAACAGCAAACCGCTAATGAAATAATGCAAGCCCCCAGAGGTCGCGTTATTTACTGTGAGGTAAATCATTTAGGGACAGTGTTGAAAATCGAAACATGTTTATCTGTAAAATTAAAAATAGCTGTACCTCGCCAGTAAGTATTTTGCCTGCTAATCACCTCGAAAAATGTAATAACGATCTTATGTATAGTAATTCCGACGCAGATGAAAGCAGGTTGTTTGTGAGAATATTAATGGTTTCCTTATGTACTCCGGTTAGTACCGACACATGTTTAACAGCTTTCGTCACCTTTTCACAGCGTCCCAGTTCTTCCTTAATGGTTAAATTTTCCTACTAGGGAACTTGGTAATCTGTTGACACTTGAATACTTAAGACATTTTTTAAATCTTAAAACGTTACATCAACAGCGATTTTAAAATTGCATCTGTGAAAGTGATTCATAATAAAATAAATTACACTGCTTCCAATTACAGTCACTGCACTACTACAAAAGGCAAGTGGATGACAAAAAAAACGAGAAAAAACAAAAGAGATTTCACCAGAATAGTGTGTACAACTTATATTAAAATAAATAACAGTGGGCAGAGAACGTCACGTGAATGCAACATGTAATACTTTTTTGTTGTTACATTTTCCGCACATCATTTTTAAGCATGGGAAACAAACCATTATATTTGGTAATATACGTAGTATAACGGTTTGCTCAAATATTTCAAAATTTTAATACATGCTTCCTTAGAGCAACCTCAAAAGTATGCTGCAGCCAGAGAGATAATTTGGAAAAGGATTCTTCGTGTAGCAATTAGGAACGTTTCTCTGTGGTTTCTTAGCTTATGACTAGGGCTCTATAGTTAAAGTTCTATAAATTTCCTAAAAATACCTATAAAAGACCTAAATAGATCCTAAAACGACCTAATAACTGGATCTGGTAAGTAAAATGTAGTGTAAATTAATTAATATATATATAATAATTATTTCAGTTTTAATATATATTTAAACAATAAGTATAATACTTAACTTTAGGCATCAATATAATTACTACAGCTCAAAATTTGCCTATTTTGTTCATTTGCTATGAATTTGGTTTTCCCGAGGTCGCGGGTTCAAACTCCGCGGAGGGCGATGGCTTTCTTCGCGCGTAAAAGTGCTTAGCATTACCTCTCTCGGGAGGGAAGCAAAGTCGGTGGTTCCGTGTCGTAGACTTATGACACGTAAAGAACCTGAAGCCTGATAAAGAGGCCTCTGAGCAAAATTTCTGATCTTTCACGCCCAGTATAAAATAGGAAGATAAGGAACATAGTAGTTAAAGAAGGTCCGTAAATAAAACACAATTTAATTTTATAATAGGTTTTGTGTTAATAAATGTAACACACCAGGAATATTCTGTGATCTATCAAAAGCATTTGACGGTGTAAATCATTACATACTTTTATCAAAATTATCACATTATGGCATTAAGAGTAAAACATATCAATGGATTGCATCTTACCTATCAAACAGACATCAAAAGGTCATAATAAATTCTGCAGGTAATTCCAAAATATATTCCAAATGTTCAGAAATAAAGCATGGTGTTCCATAGGGTTCGATTTTGGCTCCATTATTGTTTCTAGTATATATCAACGACCCCCCAGAGTAATAAATGAACATGCTCACGTAGTTCTCTTTGCAGATGATACAAGTATTATAATTAAAGAACGCAACATTAGTCGCCTATCAGAGTTATCCAACTGTATTTTCAGTGTGCTAAATAATTGGTTCGATAATTACAACATTTATACAAACTTTGAAAAACTAGGTATGTCAATTTTCGCACAAAAAATAAAAGTATTGCAGACATAAGAATTCAACATGAAGGCAATGAAATTACTGAATCTTCCTTGGTCTTATTATAGATCATAATATGAATTGGAAAGACCATATTGACTACGTCCTACCGAAACTCAGCTCTGCATGTTTTGCAATTATATCATAATTCATTTTACAAATAAAAGCGTCCTAAAACACTATATTATGCTTATTTTCATTCAATTATGACTTATGGAATAACATTTTGGGGAAATTCAGTAGACGCAAATTTTCTTTTGCAAAAAAAGGTAATAAGAATAATGACAGGTGTAAAGCAACCAACTCATTGTAAACCACTATTCCAAATATTTGGAATACTATCATTAGTGTGTGAGTATATTTTAACTGTACTTTTAACCGTGGTTGACCACCCAGAAATGTTCATAAAAAATTCAGACATACACAGCAAACAAACCAGAAACGGGCAGGACTTACACAAGCCAAGCAATAACCTACAAGTATTCCAAAAGGGCTTATTACAATGGTATAGTATTGTTTAATTCACTTCCATCATATATTTAGGAACTGAAAACTAATAAAAATAAATTTAAGATAGCACTGAAAAGATATCTCATCACTCACATCTTCTATACAGAGGAGGATTTCTTTCATTCAAAAAATAACTGACTATCAAATGTTCCTGAGTTTTATAAATACATTAAGTATAATTAACACTGTTTTAAAAAGTTTTTAGCTCTAACGTACTCTACATAAGAACTACAATTTATTAACATACAAGTACACAATGTAATTATGTATTTATGGCGTAACCTACATCCTATAATAGACTAGCTTCTTTAAGCTGGTCTAGCTCACTATAGGGTCTACAGATTGAGATGTTATGTTATGTATGCATAAATATGTTTCATACTTACTGGTTTAAAATATACTGATTTTATAGTGCCCATAATTGCCTATTTTCATAGTGTGTGCCGTTTTGTAGCTAAAAAGCCTATTGTGGCTATTTTGTAATGAGAACTGTTATCACGATTTTGCCTATGTAGTTTCATTGATTTTGTTACTGGCAGCTATTTATTAATGTGATGTTAATCTTAGTATTGCAATTAATATTTCCCGCTGTGAGCCAATGAGCCGTTGTTAACAACATGACTGAGGATGTTTGTAATTGCGGCATTCCTTTGCTGAGGTCAACAGTTGCATTGTTTTGTGTAAGGCTCACTACGTTTCAATGGAGAATTGAAATCGATTTAATTAAACTTCCCGTATTGAATACTGCATGAAAACGAGGATCTGCATCGTATTGAGATGGTTTCGAACCATAGATCCGGTCATCTTTGAAAGTAGGAACGGATCGAAATTTGTGTCACGGAAACAGCTACCTATTCAAATTGTTTTGAGTACATCAGAAGTACTATCTTCTATTGTACTCGTAACACGCTGCACGCTGTCAATTTCTTTTGAGCGGAAATCGTTAATAGCATGTGTAATAAAACACCTGCAAAGCCACTTTATCGCTTCCATAATTTGGAATTTATTCTTCTCAAAAACATTCGGTAACCTCAAAACCTACTTAAAATAGCAGAACAACAGTTTTAAAATGTATTTAACTGGTTCGGCAACCTAAATCTGAGTTTGTCAAGATATAAGCTTTAATTTAGAAACAACGAACAACCGAATACTATCGCGCAATCTACCGTGCAACTATCCAATGAAAAGTCAGTTTTCAAGTATTCACTGACTACAGCTAAAACATGCTAATACCAATGCCAACCCGATTAACCGAACAGCATTCGACTGTTACAGTAAAACTATCCTTAATTATAGATAGTATAACACATAATTTGAAGCATTACTAAAGTTTATACCGTAATACAATTATTTAGGAGATACAATACACTGCTCTCTGTACTTGTAAAAGGTCTTGAGAAGAGTAGGTCCTGCGGTTATATTGAAGCTTCTTTTTTACCGTGGGGGGAAAAATGCATTATTGCATTCGACCCCCAGCCGGTGTGCAATGGCTCGGGGGATATGTGGGGCTCGCCGCTCAAAGCGCGGAATACCCACTAAAAACCCTACCACGTGTTAATTGCGTATTGCTGTGTAAGAACGTGCATTCATGCTTGCATGCTTTAGTCGGGTCCCGCATAGCACCCCAGTTAGTATGTGAATAGCTACTTGGCTGGCATGCATTGCATGCGAGCGCGTGAAATGTTACTTGCTGGTATTGCCCATGAAACCTGAACAATACCAGTGGGCTATGTACGTATTTTCTGATGTTGTTAATATATGCTTAATTTCATGCTTAAGGTCTAATTTGTGTGTTGTTTGCAGGGAGTACCTGCGTGTCATATGACTTAACGTTGACTTACTGCTAAGTTAGATATGCATTGTAGAACTAATTCTATGCATAATTGAAAAATTTGTGAGCTTGCGTCCTGTGCTGTTCTTCCCAGGGGTTCCTGTTTGTCAAGAGGGCACAGGCGTCTGTCGTAGCATCCGGCCTTCTAGGTCCTTCGTTGTACTCGTTGTCCTGATGGCCGCCATTGTCGTCTGTGTGAACGACTCAATAATGCAGTGGCCCGTCTTTCACTACCCACGTCGTTCACGGTGGGAGGCCCTTTCTACCGGTCCGCCTCAGCAGATGCTGAGGACTTGAGGGCACTGCAACGGGCTGGTCTGAAACAAGGAAGAAGAAGAAAAATATTAATGTTGGGTATTTAGTGGGGAGTAGTCCTTTGTCAGTGTCTTTGTCATGTTTGAATGAGATTGTTGAGGAAGTGTTGTATTTCAGCAGTGTAATCAATGGATAATGTTCTATGGAATAGTGATAGGGGTCTGTTGCGTTTGTTGTTTTCTGTATCGTAGGTTCCTAATGTTGTTATTAGTGGGTTGTGATGCTGGTGTAATTTATCGTACATATCGTATGTTAGTTTCTCAATGAACTCTTTCGACTGTGTGCATTTTAAGCTCTTCGTGAAGTAGATCGGCTGGTGCTATGTAAGGTACTTTGGCTATCAGGCGCAGGATATTGTTTTGGAAACCTTGTAATCCTTTGATGTAGGTTATGGCGGCATACCCCCATACTGGTGCAGCATAAGTGAATATTGGACGTAATAATGTTTTGTACAGCGTATGTCCCATATTTAGATTTAATTGGGAATCAAAGCTGATGAGTGGGTAGAGCCTGCCCAGTTGGGCGTTGGCTTTCCCCCGAATCTGCTGAATGTGCTTTTTCCAAGTTAGCCTTGGTTTATTTTTAGTCCTAACCAGGTTACCGTGTCTTTCCACTCAATGTTGTCTCCGAATATGGTGAACGGCAGTAGCTGGTGTTTGGGAAATCTGTGGTTAATGCGTTTTGTGAATATGATGGCTTGTGTTTTTGGTGCATTTACCTTAATGCGCCATTTTGTAAGCCAATACTCAAGATTATTGAGGGCGCTTTGTAGTCTTCGGTGTATGAATTCGGTTTTGCCGGATTGTGTCATTATTGCTGTGTCGTCAGCATAAATATATAAGTTTGTGTTCGCGGTTTTTGTTATGTCGTTTATGTATATTAAATAGCGTCGGCCCAAGCAGACTTCCTTGTGGGACTCCTGCTTTGATTGGCCGCTCAGTTGAGAGGTGATTGTTTACTCTGTATTGGAATTTTCTGTTGTTTAAGTAGTTCGCTATAAGTTTGATTAGCGAGTAGTGTATGTTTATATTTTGAGCTTCTTTAGTAGACCCGCGTGCCACACTCGGTCGAATGCTCGTTCAAC
Organism: Deroplatys truncata; assembly: GCA_030765065.1. Classification (NCBI taxonomy): domain Eukaryota; kingdom Metazoa; phylum Arthropoda; class Insecta; order Mantodea; family Mantidae; genus Deroplatys; species Deroplatys truncata. The sequence continues at coordinate 176,581,868 of CM060987.1, read as the reverse complement.
GTCAAGCATTAGTGGACCTGTTGATTTGTTTATGTTAAAACCATAGATGATGCTTTCGGTTGCTCTGATTAATTGTAGGGTTGTCGAATGTTTGGCTCTGAACCAAACTGTTCCCGAATTAGGATATTTTGCTTCATTACCTGTGTGTTGAGTCGTTTGAGAATTACTTTTTCGAGAAGTTTGCCTAATGTGCTCAGTAGAATAATTGGTCTGTAATTGTGCGGATGGATAGTTTCTCACCTGTCCAGGAAGCGACCGCTTGTTAGCACATGATTGAATATTTTTGACAGTAATTTTATGGCATCTTCCGGCAGATGCATGAGGACTGCTGTTGGGATGCTGTCCGGCCCTGGGGCCTTTCGTCTCGGGAGGTGACTAATTGGCCATTTGATTTCGCTTGGGCAGGTTTTTCGCAGTTGGTTGTGAGTAACCTGTTCTTTGTAGTTGACGGTTTCAGTTTCCGTTTCTGCCGTGAAGTGTAGGCACCAGGGGGTGGGATTCGGTGTTAGCGTTTGCTGTAGCGTATCGGCTAGTGTGTCAGCTTTTTGCTGGTCGGTTGAGGCAATCGTTTGTTTGTAGTGTAGGGGTGGAATTTGAGTTTTGTCGCGTGTTAGGCAACGAGCTATTCTCCACACAGAGTCTCGTCGTTCGTAGTTGAGGTTCTCTAGTGTGTGTTGCCATTGCTGGGAGATGAAATTTGTTGTTCTTTCTCTTACTAAGGCGTTTAGATATCTAACGTATCCTTGGTCTGCGATGTGTCGTGATTTCTGCCATTTTCGTCTAGCTCTGTTTCTTTCTTCTGCTAGCATGTGTATGTCATGTGACAGTGGTGGTTGGGTTGGTTGCGGTTTACTTAACGGTATCGCCGCGGTGGTTGCGGTCTTAATGGCTTGTTCGAATTCAATTACAGCCGTATTTACGTTTTCGGTGGTGTTTAGTTGGATTGTGGGTAGGTTTTGGTTTACTGTTGTCGAACATTTTTCCCAGTCCGCTTTGTTGTAGTTGCGGCGCTGAACTGGTGGTTCTTGTGCCGCTGAACCTTGAGGCAGTATTTTTAACTCTTGAATAATTTCAATTAAATTTTATAATATGTAAATTCAATAACAGCCCGCCTTGAAGCAATATGTATGCAATAATTTGTAAAAATGTATGTAACAGTCATTGCAGATACTTATATTATTGTAAACATGTTTAATAATGTTATGTGAATACATTACCTAATACTTTAATAATGTAAGAGCTGTGAGGATAATAAGTTTAGCGTTTCTAACAATGAGGTAACAATGAGGTAACCTTGTGGCAATAATGAGTTTAAGAGTTTGAATACTACTAGTCATTATTAGAGCAATGATAACGTAAATTCTGTGGCAGTTTAAAAATTAGCCAATCAACAGCCAGAAAAAGCTTTAATTAAATGCATGTATCCTATTGGACTAGGATTAGCCAATCAGAGACTTGAAATACAGAAGCTTACGGGTTTTTACGGTTGAAATATGTTCAGTTGCCTGCAGACCTTGGTAGTGACCAGATGGAAGATGTGTTCTCTAAAGAAATACTATGTATTCGTGTAAATCGTAAATTATGTATACACAATAACAAAGTGCAAGTATTAAATTAAAAGAATCTCACAGCTCTTAATATCAGTGTAGTGCTATTTAATTTGTGTCAAGGATTAATAAAAAGAAGTGAATTTAAACTTAAAATCTGTGTAAGCATACATTCTTGTCGCACCACGCCTTGATTAAGAGAAACGTGTCTCTACAAACATTATGAAGCAGCCGAGGCAAATACAAACATAAATACTATCTATAGAAGAAGTTTAATAACAAAGTTAAAATATATTTCTTTAAACTTGGGATGTAACAACAAAAATACATCTTCAAATAGGCTTTACATACGTAGTAGCATATTACGTAACAATCCACTTCAAATTGGCTTACCAAAACGTGTGGTGCAAAAACTCCAACAACAGTAAAACCTTCAACAACAATAAACTACAACAGTTGAAGAACAATACTTCTTCAAGTTGGCTTCCCAAGCGTGAGGCTTATAAATACGTAAACAAAACACCTTCTTCAAACTTCGAGGGTTATTAATACAGGTACATTATCAGAGGACAGCTCATTTTTAAGCTGTAGGCTAATCCTGCGAGTCAGGTTGAGTGTAATTGCTATGTCCAGTATTTCTGGTCGTTGATTTCTGCTGAAAGGGATATATGTGTGTTCCGTTGGAGCGTGAATTATGTAATGTGTGTTGTTTTCAAGATTTATCAGGGCCCTACCTTCGGGATTGGTTTCATTGCAGTCCTAAATTTGGTGTTTTGCATTTAGATCGCCAGTTATTATTGCTCTCTGGTTTAATTGTATGAGTGCGTTTAGGTCCGCTGTAATTAGTACACCTGGGGGCGGCAGAGGCGCCGTAACTATACGCGATTATTATCTAATGTGATGTAGATACTAGTTGCTTATAATGTTCGAAGTTGAGGTTGTGATGCTAGGTCATGAGTTATGCCTTGTTTTATTATGATAGCGGTTCCGCCTCCGCGTCTGTTTCTATCGTTGCGGTGTGTAGTGTAACCTTGAATGTTAAATCTATCTTTGTCGCTTAAATGGGTTTCGGTTATTAGGGCTATATGAGTGTTATTTAGAACAATAAAGTCTTTAAGTTCAGGCTTGCGTCTTTGCAGTCCGCGTGCGTTCCAGGTTATGAGGTTTAGGATTGATGGTGTAACTTTCATAGGAAGCCTGGAGTGGTAAGGAGTTGGAAAAAGTCGCGGTATGTGGCCAAGATGCTTCGGGTCCCCGACTCCTCCGAAAAGGCGAGCAGCTCGACGATATGTGCGCAGGTGTTCCTGATGTGCGCGTCGGACCATCTGGTAGCCATGGATCTGTGGTACACCTGTCGTTTGTGTTCCAGCCGTGGGTCATCGATGGGGTTAGGTATTGAAGGTCGTGATGTACGTTGACGTGGCCTACCTGGTGGTTGGATAGGCCTCTGATCCCGGGTCTCACTCTCCCGTACAGGCGCCTCTGCCGGCGTCCCAGCCACAACAGAGGCAGGCTGCACGCGCGCCGGAGCATCTCCTTGGGCACGGCGTCCACTCGCCCGCACGTCCACCGTTCCCCATGAGCAACTTACCTCTTGTACTCAAGACAAGCCCGGTACCTGGCCCCGTGGCCGACACAGAGGCAAAGGGCGCACTTCCTCTGGGGTGGGGGAACATTGCAGGTTCGCGAGTCGTGCGAGCCCGTGCTCTTAGAGCATACTACCGCGATCGCTGTTCACCTGTCCTTGGTGTGTCTGATCTGTTGGCATTTGCTACACTGTACAGGGCTGACCGGCCGTCGGTACAGCTCCACTTTCACACGAAAATGGAGCACATACTCGATCAGCCGTAGCGGATCCAAGACATACGCCGTTGCCAGGTCTACCAGATAAAACGGGAGAGGTGTTCGGGCCTGGTTATAACGCCGGAGCTGCGAGACACGCAGTACTGAAAAGTGCGCGGCCTGCAGTTCAGTCTTAATTGTCTCCTCCGCGCCGTCATAATACACGTGCTTCACCACGGCACGGAAGGTCTGGGTCTGGTTGGTCCTCGTGAGCTGGAACTGGACTCTGCGATCCCGCAGAAAGCCAGTCAGAGCGCGTAGTCCCCAACGGACCTAGTGCACACCAGGAAGTCTTGCGACAGGAGGGCCCTGGACACGACATACCCTCGTTGGGATGCAGGGCGTCGAAATCTATGAGCGTCAGAAACAAAGTAACATGGTGCTTGGATACGTAGATGGAGCCTGGAGTCGGGAGGATAGGGCTTGGGCGTAAGAGGATGGAGGGAGGGTGGGGGCTGGGTTGGGGGTCGGAGCGGGATGGGAAGAAGGGAGCAGAATAGGATATAAACCAGGAGGAGGGTCGATGGAATGGGCAAGAAGGGCAGGAATAGGAGAAGACGGATCGGGGATAGGGTACAGGACGAGGGGGTGAGTTGGAGAGAAGGACGCAGCAGCGGACGGAAGAGGATGAACAGGAAGCAGGGAGTGGGTATCAAGGGCAGCTGGGATGACGGACAGGCATGGAATCACAGTAGGGCTGCTATCCATACCAGCGGGGTTAGGGGTAGAGCGAGGTGTGGGTGCAGAGAAGCGAGGAGTGGGTGCAGAGGAGCAAGGAGTAGGAGCAGAGGAGCGAGGAGTGGGTGCAGAGGAGCAAGGAGTAGGAGCAGAGGAGTGGGTGCAGAGGAACGAGGAGTGGGTGCAGAGGAGCGAGGAGTGGGTGCAGAGGAGCAAGGAGTAGGAGCAGAGGAGTGGGTGCAGAGGAACAATGAGTGGGTGCAGAGGAGCGAGGAGTGGGTGCAGAGGAGCAAGGAGTAGGAGCAGAGGAGTGGGTGCAGAGGAACGAGGAGTAGGTGCAAAGGAGCGAGGCGTGGGAGCAGAGGAGCGAGGAGTAGGTGCAGAGGAGTGGGTGCAGAGGAACGAGGAGTAGGTGCAGAGGAGCGAGGGGTGGGTGCAGAGAAGTGGGTGCAGAGGAACGAGGAGTATGTGTAGAGGAGCGAGGAGTAGGTGCAGAGGAGTGGGTCCAGAGGAACGAGGAGTAGGTGCAGAGGAGTGGGTGCAGAGGAGCGAGGAGTAGGTGCAGAGGAGTGGGTGCAGAGGACCGAGGAGTGGGTGCAGAGGAACGAGTAGTAGGTGCAAAGGAGTGAGGAGCGGGTGCAGAGGACCGAGGAGTAGGTGCAGAGGAGTGTGTGCAGAGGAACGAGGAGTAGGAGCAGAGGAGTGAGGAGTGAGTGCAGAGGAGCGAGGAGTAGGTGCAGAGGAGTGGGTGCAAAGGAACGAGGATTAGGTGCAGAGGAGCGAGGAGTGGGAGCAGAGGAGCGAGGAATAGGTGCAGAGGAACGAGGAGTAGGTGCAGAGGAGCGAGGAGTGGGTGCAGAGGAACGAGGAGTAGGTGCAAAGGAGTGAGGAGCGGGTGCAGAGGACCGAGGAGTAGGTGCATATGAGTGTGTGCAGAGGAACGGGGAGTAGGTGCAGAGGAGTGAGGAGTGGGTGCAGAGGAGCGAGGAGTAGGTGCAGAGGAGCGAGGTGTAGGTGCAGAGTAGTGGCTGCAGAGGAACGAGGAGTAGGTGCAGAGGAGTGAGGAGTGGGTCCAGAGGAACGAGGAGTAGGTGCAGAGGAACGAGGAGTAGGTGCAGAGGAACGAGGAATAGGTGCAGAGGAGCGAGGTGTAGGTGCAGAGGAGTGAGGAGTGGGTCCAGAGGAACGAGGTGTAGGTGCAGAGGAACGAGGAGTAGGTGCAGAGTAGTGGGTGCAGAGGAACGAGGTGTAGGTGCAGAGGAGTGAGGAGTGGGTCCAGAGGAACGAGGAGTAGGTGCAGAGGAACGAGGAGTAGGTGCAGAGGAACGAGGAGTAGGTGCAGAGGAACCAGGAGTAGGTGCAGAGGAGCGAGGAGCGAGGTGTAGGTGCAGAGGAGTGAGGAGTGGGTCCAGAGGAACGAGGTGTAGGTGCAGAGGAGCGAGGAGTAGGTGCGGAGTAGTGGGTGCAGAGGAACGAGTTTAGGTGCAGAGGAGTGAGGAGTGGGTCCAGAGGAACGAGGAGTAGGTCCAGAGGAACGAGGAGCAGGTGCAGAGGAACGAGGAGTAGGTGCAGAGGAGCGAGGAGCGAGGTGTAGGTGCAGAGGAGTGAGGAGTGGGTCCAGAGGAACGAGGAGTAGGTGCAGAGGAGCGAGGAGTAGGTGCAGAGGAGTGTGTGCAGAGGAGCGAGGAGTAGGAGCAGAAGGAACAGCAGAAGAACTAAACTGATGCTGGGTCTTGACAACCGTTTGCCTGGTGACCCGCATCCCCGACGGGGAGCCCTTTATGGTCTTGCGCTGCTTGGTCATGGTAAGGAAGGGTTACAAGAAAACAAGTATATAAATGAACCTAGGAAATTGGTAGAGTAGAGAAAGCTTAAGCAACCTCACTTGAGGCTTAAAACTATGAAAAGAGGAAAAGATTGTAAAGTCGAAGAGAAAAACAGCTAGATGGTGCTAAAAAGCCCGAAAAGCAGAGGTCCTACCCGTGAGGAAGGTTTATGGTTCCAGCCAGAGACTGTTAACTGCGGACGTGCTTCTCTACCCTAATAGTCTGTTGAAGTAACAGGAAGACCCGCTTGTCTTTGGCCTAAGCCTCGGCAATAACGAGGCGGTAATTGCTTCTTCGAAAGTGCCGCAAGAGCGGTGGCTACTGCCCGGGTCTTGTAGTTACTCTGGAAGTTCTCCGGCGAACTACCTAAACTGAAGCATTGTAAACAAGGCATACACTCTGTTTGTTCGTGGAGAAACTGTGCCACATGATAATATATAAGAGCTGTACCGCCTCATCTTGTAAGCAATAACATTAAGCTGATATAAATAATTCGTAAATAAATAAAAACTAGGTAATTATCCATGCAGTACATCTATCATATTTCATTAAACACCGAATTTTCAAAATAAAATATAATTTCATTATTAACTGTGCTTCAGGCGCCATCTCTCTAAAAACCACTAACGAGCGGCTAACCGACAAAAACAAGGTGGCCCCTTCTTTTGTCTGGAGTGTTCGCTGGCGGTGTTGTTGCATTGCGCCGAATGTCATTAGGATGCGCCTAATTAGGGGGGTACATCGAAAGAGAGTGTTAGGAAGGACCTGTCAATCACCGTGGTTTAAGGAAAAACTGGTTACTCAAATGGGAGCACAGGTAGCCTCTAGTTTCTGAAGTCGCGGATTGAAACCCAGCGGAACGCGTTCGATTTTTTCGGGCGTAAAAATCCTTAGCATTGATTCCTTCGGAAGGGAAATAAAGACTGTGGTACCATGTCGTAAATTTACTGCTCGTAGAAGATGCACAAGCCCGATAATGAGTAAAATAACCGGCCTTTCACGCCCAATTTTGAATTTCGTGCTAAGGACCATATTAGTAACAGAGCGTCCATAAATAAACACCCAGTATGGAGCCGTTTTTACAGCTTCCATAATACGGAATTTATTTCTCTCAAAAACATTCACCACAAACCTACGTAAATTACAAAGGCAGGCAATTATAGAATATGTTTAACAGGTTCGGCCTCATAAATCTGACTTGGCCAATATGAAAGCTGGAACCTTTACACCAACGCACAACCGAATACTATCGCACAATCCGCCGTGGCTCTCTGGAATAAGGAGTGCTTTTCAACTGTTCACAGACTACAACTCAACATTTTGTACCAATCAAAAACAGGATTCGGCTGTAACAGTACAACACATTCAACCACAAACGAGCGACTTGCCGATAACAAGGTGGTTCATTTCGTAGAGCGTTCGCCGGTTAGATCTCCTGTGATTCTCCCCCTTTTTTGTTTCTCCCTTCAGTTGAACAAAATTATGAGAAAATTCTACATCATTCATACAGTTGTTATGCCAATGTTAAATTAATCTACAGTTCTAAGGATATAATTCAACGGCAGCAATGTAGTTCGTTATCTGTTACAATTTTGTTTCTTGACGTCTTCTTGTTAGAGCTGCTTCAGTTAAATTGTAATCTGGCCTGTCGGTATTTAACAGCAAACCACTAATAAAATAATGGAAGCCCCCAGAGGTCGCTCTATTTACTGTGAGGTAAATCATTTAGGGACAGTGTTGAAAAACGGAACATGTTTATCTGTAAAATTAAATACATCTGTACCTCGCCAGTAAGCATTTTGCTAGTCACCTCGAAAAATGTATTAACGATCTGTTGTATAGAGATTTCGATGCTAATAAAAGGGTTTGTTTGGGAGAATATTAAAGGTTTCCTAATGTACTCCGGTTAGTAATGACACATATTTAATAGCTTTCGTCACCTTTTCACACCCTCCCAGTTCTTCTTTAATGGTTAAATATTCCTACTATGGAACCTGGTTATCTGTTAACACTTGAATACTTAAGACATTTTTATAAATGTTACAGCGTTACATCAACACCGATTTTCAAATTGCATCTGTGAAAGGGATTCATAATAAAGTAAATTGCAATGTTTCCAATTATAGCCAACAAAGGGCAAGTGGATGACAAAAAACGTGCTTAATTTGTTCATTTGCTAATAAGTTTGTTCCCAAGATCGCGGGTTCAAACTCCGCGAATCGCGATGGCTTTCATCGGGCATAAAAGTATTTAGCATGAGTTTCCTCGGGAGACTAGAATAACCGGTTGTCCCGTGTCGTAGACTTATGACACGCGAAAACACCTCAAACCTATTGAAGAGGTCTATGAGCAAAATATCCCATCTTTCACGCCCAATATAAAACAGACAGGTAAGGAGGAACATAGCAGTTGAAGACGGGTCAATAAATAAAACAAATTTAATTTAATATTATGTTTTTTATGCATAATTATATTTCATACTTACTGGTGTAAAACATACTGTTTTATAGTGGCCATAATTGCCTATTTTCACAGTTGTTCCGTTTCGTAGCTTTAAATCTTATTGTGGCTATTTTGTAATGAGAACTATTATCGCGGTTTTGTCTATCGTTATTTCATTATTTTTGTTATTCGCATTTATTTACTAATGTGATGTTATCCCATAGTAGTTAAAGAGCGTCCATAAACAAAACTCAATTATTTATAGCATTGCAATTAATATTTCGTGTTGTGGGGCAATGAGCCGTTGTTAACAATATGCATGAGGAAGTTTTTAATGTCGGTTTTTCTTCCCTAATGTCAGCAGTAGTATTGCTTTTTTTAAGGCTCAGTATTTTCCTTGGGAAATCGAAATCGATTTGATTACACTTTTCATGTTGTATACTCCATGGAAACGCGCAACTGGATCATATTGAGATCCTTTTGAGGCTTAGATCCGATCCTATTAGAAAGGAAGATCTAAAGTACTCATAACAGGATGCACGCTGCTGCCATTTTTTTTAGCGGAATTCGTTAATCGCATGTGTAATAAAACATTCAAAGGCTGGCACCGATCTTCAGTTTAACTGTCTGCTGTGCGAGAGGTCCCAAGTTTGATTCCCGGCTGGAAGGTGAGAATTTATCTATAGCCAAGATTAATCCCAATCCTCCCCACTGTCTGGAAATATGAATTAGAGTGTGGATATTTGTATGATCTAATTAACAAAAACCAAAACAAAGTGCAAGACCCCGAATGAAAGACTTACACGAGTTAACACCATTGCCGATAGCCAATAAGTTCCAAAGTAAAGGCCGCCGATAAGACCAATGTAGTTAAAGGCGGGGAATGAATGGAACAGAAAAAAATACGGCAAAACCACTTTTCTTTTTGCATTTTCTCGTCCTCCATGGTGTAGCGGTTATTATTCTAGCCTCTAGTTTCTGAAGTCGCGGATGAAACCCAGCGGAGGGCGTTGGATTTTTTCGGGCGTAAAAATCCTTAGCATTGCTTCCTTCGGAAGGGAAATAAAGACGGTGGTACCATGTCGTAGATTTACTGCTCGTAGAAGATCCACAAGCCTGATAATTAGGAAAATAACCGGCCTTTCACGCCCAATATTGAATTTCGCGCTAAGGACGATATTAGTAACAGAGCGTCTATAAATAAACACTCTGTTTGGAGCCGTTTTTACTGCATACATAATTAGGAATTTATACCTCTCAAAAACATTCACCACAAACCTACCTACAATACGAAGGTAGACAATTTTAAAATATGTTGAACATGTTCGGCAACATAAATCTTGTCTTTTTTCAACTGTTCACTGAACACATCTCAACATTTTGTAGCAATCGTAAACAGCATTCCGCTATAGCAATACAGCACATGCTTGAAAGGATTGCTAAAGTTTATAATAGAATTATTTAGAGAGACGTGCAATGCACTTCTCTCTGTACTTGAAAAAGTTCTTGAGAACAATAGGTCCTGCGGTTGTATTGATTCATTGTAAACAAGGCATACACTCTGTCTGTTCGTGGAGAAACTGTGCCACATGATGCTATATATATGTGCCGTACCGTGTCATCTGATACGCAATAATGGAAAGCTTAACCAAATAATTCGTAAATAAATCAAAATCTGTTAATAATAAATGCAGTACAGCTATCATATTTCATTAAACACCGAATTTACAAAATAAAATGCAGTTTCATTATTAATTGTGCTTGAGGCGCCATCTCTGCTGAAAACATTCAACCACAAACGAGCGACTTGCCGATAAGAACAAGGTGGTCCCTTCTGTGTAACGTACGCCGGTTAGATCTCCTGTGATTCTCCCCCTTATTTGTTTCTACCTTCAGTTCATCAACATTCTCAGAAAATTCTACATCATTCATACAGTTGTTATGCCAATGTTAAATTAATCTACAGTTCTAAGGCAATAATTCAACGGCAGCAATGTAGTTCCTTATCTGTTACAATTTTGTTTCCTGACGTCTTCTTGTTAGAGGGGCTTCACTAAAATTGTAATTTGGCCTGTCGGTATTTAACAGCAAACCGCTAATATAATAATGGAAGCCGCCAGAGGTCGCTTTATTTACTGTGAGGTAAATCATTTAGGGACAGTGTTGAAAAACGAAACATGCTTATCTGTAAAATTAAGAATAGTTGTACCTCGCCTGTAAGCATTTTGCCTGCTAGTCACCTCGAAAAATGTATTAACGATCTGTTGTATAGAGATTTCGATGCTGACAAAAGGGGGTTGTTTGGGAGAATATTAAAGGTTTCCTTATGTACTCCGGTTAGTACTGACGTATATTTAACCGCTTTCGTCACCTTTTCACAGCATCCCAGTTCTTCCCTATTGGTTAAATATGCCTACTGTGGAACCTGGTAATCTGCTAACACTTGAATACTTAAGACATTTTTAGAAATGTTGCAGCGTTACATCAACACCGATTTTCAAATTGCATCTGTGAAGGTGATTCATAATAAAATAAACTGCAATGTTTCCAATTATAGTCAACATAGGGCAAGTGGATGACAAAAACTTGCCTAATTTGTTTATTTGCTAATAAGTTTGTTCCCAAGGTCGCGGGTTCAAACTCCGCGAATCGCGATGGCTTTCATCGGGCATAAAAGTATTTAGCATGAGTTTCCTCGGGAGACTAGAATAACCGGTAGTCCCGTGTCGGAGACTTATGACACGCGAAAGAACCTCAAACCTATTGAAGAGGTCTCTGAGCAAAATATCCGATCTTTCACGCCCAATATAAAACAGACAGGTAAGGAACATAGCAGTTGAAGACAGGTCAATAAATAAAACAAATTTAATTTAATATTATGTTTTTTATGCATAATTATATTTCATACTTACTGGTGTAAATCATACTGTTTTATAGTGGCCATAATTGCCTATTTTCACAGTTGTGCCGTTTCGTAGCTTTAAATATTATTGTGGCTATTTTGTAATGAGAACTATTATCGCGGTTTTGTCTCTCGTGATTTCATTATTTTTGTTATTGGCATTTATTTACTAATGTGATGTTATCCCATAGTAGTTAAAGAGCGTCCATAAACAAAACTCAATTATTTATAGCATTGCAATTAATATGTCGTGTTGTGAGGCAATGAGCCGTTGTTAACAATATGCATGAGGAAGTTTTTAATGTCGGTTTTCTTCCCTAATGTCAGCAGTTGTATTGCTTTTTTTAAGGCTCAGTATTTTCCTTGGGAAATCGAAATCGATTTGATTACACTTTGCATGTTGTATACTCCATGGAAACGCACAACTGGATCAAATTGAGATCCTTTTGAGGCTTAGATCCGATCCTCTTAGAAAGTAAGATCTAAAGTACTCATAACAGGACGCACGCTGCTGTCATTTTTTTTAGCGGAAATCGTTAATCGCATGTGTAATAAAACATTCAAAGGCTGGCACCGATCTTCAGTTTAACTGTCTGCTGTGCGAGAGGTCCCAGGTTTGATTCCCGGCTGGAAGGTGAGAATTTATCTATAGCCAAGATTAATCCCAATCCTCCCCACTGTCTGGAAATATGAATTAGAGTGTGGATATTTGTATGATCTAATTAACAAAAACCAAAACAAAGTGCAAGACCCCGAATGAAAGACTTACACGAGTTAACACCATTGCCGATAGCCAATAAGTTCCAAAGTAAAGGCCGCCGATAAGACCAATGTAGTTAAAGGCGGGGAATGAATGGAACAGAAAAAAATACAGCAAAACCACTTTTCTTTTTGCATTTTCTCGTCCTCCATGGTGTAGCGGTTATTATTCTAGCCTCTAGTTTCTGAAGTCGCGGATGAAACCCAGCGGAAGGCGTTGGATTTTTTTTCGGGCGTAAAAATCCTTAGCATTGCTTCCTTCGGAAGGGAAATAAAGACGGTGGTACCATGTCGTAGATTTACTGCTCGTAGAAGATCCACAAGCCTGATAATTAGGAAAATAACCGGCCTTTCACGCCCAATATTGAATTTCGCGCTAAGGACGATATTAGTAACAGAGCGTCTATAAATAAACACCCTGTTGGAGCCGTTTCTACTGCTTACATAATTAGGAATTTATACCTCTCAAAAACATTCACCACAAACCTACCTACAATACGAAGGTAGACAATTTTAAAATATGTTGAACAAGTTCGGCAACATAAATCTGTCTTTATTAAACTCTTCACTGAAAACAACTCAACATTTTGTAAAAATCGTAAACAGCATTCCGCTATAGCAATAAAACACATACTTGAAAGGATTGCTAAAGTATATAATAGAATTATTTAGAGAGACGTGCAATGCACTACTCTCTGTACTTGAAAAAGTTCTTGAGAACAGTAGGTCCTGCGGTTGAATTGATTCCAGCAATCCAGCAATCGAGAACAGGTCGCCCAGATTCACCTGGGCGGAATGTAATCGCCACAGTACCTAGCCGCGTATGCGGCTTTACCTGTGCGATATAGAAGGATAAAAAGAATGTACACAAGCTTTTGATTTATGTGTCTTGGGCGGAGTTTAGCTTGCTGCGCTACCTTTGGCTGGGTCTCGGTGTCCCCTCATGGGCGGACTAGCGACCACGTGGTGACCAAGCCCAATGCTGCTTAACTTGGGCGACCGCTTGTGTGGTCGTCAAGTTAAGCAGGCCGGCATGGCAGCAAAGCATGATGGGAATGTAGGTAATGGGATGGGGGTACTCAAGTTGGCGGCAGGGCGGGTCGTTGCTAAATGGTCACTCATCCAGCTAGCGACCGGGCCCAATGCTGCTTAACTTGGGGAAGTTTGTGAAGTGAGGGATTGGCAGACCTCAGCCTCGGGGGCCCAAGCCGTCTTTCGGCAACCGGTAGCTCTTCCTCCGCCGCGGCGCCTTATGGTCATAGCGGCCCAAAGAGTTAACCAGCTGGTTGGTATGGTAGGTGAGTTTCGTGTACATGGTGCGGGTTCTCTCCCGCACCACGTCCACGACGTATGGGAGACCGGAATGGGTATGTAGGATATGTGATGGGAATCTACGCCCAGTATCATAGATCATCCGAAGCGCCCTGTTCTGGGCGGTTTGCAGTCTGCGGATGGTGGTCGCTGCCGCCGATCCCCAGACCTCGCAGCCGTAAAGAATCAGGGGCGGGATAATCGCCTGATATAGGCGTAGTTTTAGGCGTATGGGCATTGTGGAGCGGAATACAGGGTACAGCTGCCTCAGCGCGGAGTGGCCGAGGCCGACCTTTGCCATGACATGTGGCGCGAAAGTGAGGCCGCGGTCGAGCGTGACTCCGAGGTATTTGGCTGAGGTAACCCAGGGGATTCTCCTCCGCCGCAACCTCAGAGGCCGCTCGGGCCGCCACCGACGGACCTTTGCCAGGAGAAGCGCAGAGCTCTTCCCCGGGCTAATGGCCATCCTCCACTTTTCGCTCCACCTGCCAATGGCTCGGAGCTGTCGCTGTAGTGGAGGGAAACAGAATCGGGCATTCTTGTTCTGTGCCATTATGAGGACATCGTCGGCATATTGGCACGTAACAGTCCTGGGTTCCGTGGGGAAGTCCGACATGTAGGCCGCGAAGAGAAGTGGGGACAGTACACTGCCTTCCGGGACTCCAGCGGCTATGGGTCGGACTGAGGAAACCTTCCCCTCCACTCTCACCCTGAATGTGCGATCCCGAAGGAAACTGCTTATCAGGGCAAGATAGGCGGGAGGGATGTCTGACTCTTTGAATTTGTATAAAAGGCCTTGGTGCCACGTCGTGGCAAAGGCCTTCTCTACGTCCAGCAGCACTGCTATGGTCTTGAAGTTCTCCTGGAAGCCCAGGGAGGCCTTCTCGGCCAGTCGCAGCAGCTGCAGGGTGGTGGAGTGCCCATGGCGAAAACCAAACTGATGGTCCGGTAGGAGTTGCCTTTCCTCAAATAGAGGTGTGAGGCGGGCTAGGAGCAACCGCTCAAAGACTTTTGAGACGGTTGGGAGCAAGCTGATGGAGCGGTAACTGCATGGAAAGACCGGATCCTTGCCGGGCTTTAAAATGCATACCACCCGCGCCTCTTTCCAACTAGTTGGAAAGTGACGGAGGTGAAGGCATGCATTGAAAATCCGCGTCAAATGGATGACGGCCTTCTTGGGTAGGTGCTGGAGCATGGGCGTGAAACGGCAACTCTAGGCCGAGCCCAAGAACTGTAATTACAGATAATTTATTAATTAACTTTTATTGATGTTAAATCGTACTATGTAAATATCTTTTTCTCATACTGCTTGTATATTTTAAGAAGGGTGATTTAACGTTATGTATCTATCTAGGTTACTAATATTAGTAGAGTTATAAATGGTTTAATGTAAATAATTTAAGCGCTATGTTAAAATACTGTCCACGAGGGAATGTTTTAGCTACAGGAATAGTGCTTTCGAAGGCAGAAAACCTAGTTTTATTACCTCTCTTCAGTCGCAGTGCTATTATTCCTACAGCGAGGGTGTAGAGCCTTTGTCCCATTATTGGATAATTCGCCGTGACCAAGTGAGCGAGAAAGACAACCTAACGGTAAACGTAGGAAAAGCCGCGATTTATATTAAACTTGGACCAATGAGATCCCTGAAAGTTTATTCGAAATAGTTAGACGCGTCGAGTCGCGCTAAAAATGGACCAATAGGAAAGGAAGCAGCCTCAGAAGCCTGAGACTATAAATGGATCTGTTTGGGGAAAATTCGGGGCAGTTTATGTCAGGTGTGGTCAGGGAGAGATGCTGCAGGATGTGTGAAATATCGCGCCAAAACAGGGAATCAAGATAGTTTTAGCAACACACCTAAGATCCGCTACTCTTAAAGCGACAATAAGAATATTTAAACTTCATGTCATATCCGCGCCATAGATTAACAGTGGTGGACAGTATTTTACAGCGGCAATACTAGTTTTGTATACTACGAGTGTTAATTAAATAAAAAGAAACGGCAGTGTCATCTTTTCATAAACAAAGCAAGTCTATGTCTTCCTATATCACCACCCGAGATCTACGTTTTCCTTTACCGAGGATAAGTCCATGCTCCCATATAGTTTAAGGAAAATTACTGCAGCTAGCCGAGGATAAATTGAAGAGAACCAACACGCTGAGAACTTCTGGAAGCAACGGGAGAAGCATCAAGGTAAGCCTAACAGCAACGGATGAGGAGGTGATCGCCGCAAACTGGCTCCCAAACGTGGGGCTAACAAACGTTAAGATCGTCGCAAACTGGCGCCATAACGTGGAGCTCGAAGGGAAGAACGACACAAACGGAGAACTAGGAAACAACGAACAGACGAAGAATCTTCAGAGGAAAGGGGCACAACAGAACAAAATTACAACGCGAACTTCTAGTCTACCTACGTGGGACAACAAAACAGCTGAGAACATCGCTTCTAGAACTTCACCAGGATTCGAACCCGGAACGCATCAGTTATCATTGAAAAAAATACAGGTTAGAACATTTATTCAAAAACAAACAAAAAGGCATGCAGAGTAGTGACTCAGTTTTGTGAACACATGTTATTGAGAGGGGGTAAAGTCATTACTAGGGAGGTAGAACTTGCTAACGGAACCATGAGTAGGTCAAGGGAAGATTTGGAAGAACTGAATGGGGAGGCTATTGTCAGCATAACAACAGATGGAGAAAATATGGGTGCAGCAGAAGTAGAAGTTAGGCTAGAAAGGCAATCACCGATTGAGCAGGTCATTGACGCAGGTCAAAACCAGCTGCTAATATTGCTTCAACATTTGAGTGAACAAAATAAAAATTTGAGTGAACATTTAGAAGGGAAATTAAATGAGCTGAGTAAGGAGTCAAAAAGAAATTTGAGTGAACAAATTAAAAATTTAGAAGGGAAATTAAATGAGCTGAGTAAGGAGTCAAAAATAAATTTGAATGAACAAAGTAACAATTTAGAAGGGAAATTAAATGAGCTGAGTAAGGAGTCAAAAAGAAATTTGAGTGAACAAAATAAAAATTTAGAAGGGAAATTAAATGAGCAGAGTATACAGATAGGTGAATATGTCAGAGAGGAAAACAGGAAGATGAGAGGGGAATTAGCTCAGGAGATGAGGGAATATTTAGGTGAACAGGTCACCCGATTACAAAGTCAATTGGACTCCAAATTCAGTCAGCAAGGGAAGGTAGTGCAAGAAATTCAGGCAGGACAACTATGTCTAAGAAACGATGTAGAAAAACTAAGGAAGGATGTAGAAACAGAATTAAGTGTTACCAGCTTAGCCATAAAGGAACAATTGGATGATGACTTAAGAGCTGTAAATGTTTCTTTAGAAAAAAAACAAAGTACCTTAGAATCTAACATTCAAAGGGAGTTCAAAGAATTTAGAATAGTGTTAGAAAAGGATCAGGGAAAGATGAATGAACTTTCGTCAAAAATGACTGAACAGCTCTCAAATCATCATGAAATTGTGAAGAGGGTGGAAGAGCATGAAAATTGTGTAAAGGAGTTAAAACGCTCTATTGGTAGACTAGGGATAAGTGTGAGACAGAGTGATGATAGCTCACCCAGTGAAACTAGCACCACTTTTAGGGAGGCAAATGGAGGCCAAAGTCCAGCTGCCGACCCATATAATTTCAATTCAGGGCACCAATGTACATCTAACCATGCAAGTAATGCAAACTACCATTTATTAAATGAGATAGGGGTACCTACTTTCGAGGAAAATTCGGCTGATAATCCTAAACAATACCTAAATGACCTTGAGGAGTATTTCCGTTTGAAGCAGATTCCGGACGAGCTAAAGATGTTAATCGTTCGTAAAGGTTTACGTCAAAGGGTTCTCCAATGGGTAAGATTGACTTTGGGGGAGAATAATAATTTTGAATATTTCAGAAGGGCATTTTTGAATAAGTATTGGAGTACTAATACTCAGAACCAGGTGAGATCTATCCTAGTTAATGGCAAGTACGATGAACGCGGAAACCTAAGCATGGTAGATTATTTGCTAACTAAAGCACAGAGTAGTAGACTAATCGAGCCACCCATAAGCGAGAGGGATTTCATTAATATGATTGTACCACATTATCCAGAACGTATACACCATTACCTACTCATTGCGAAGCCAAATTCTATTCCCGAATTGATTGAGTTGGTATCATCATTCGAGACAAGTAGTAGGAACCACGTACAAAACTATACATTTCGACCATTACCGGATAATTCAAGGAATGCGAATTGGAGAGGAAACGCGAGAGGGAACTATAACCCCAGAGAGAGATACTGGAACGACGTGCCTCAATCCGGGAACAGGAACTGTCAAAATAACCGTTTCAGGAGGGAAGGTGATAACCAATATCACATAAATGCTATACAAACCAGACCAAGATACAGGGGCCGTTTTAGCTATAGGAGAGGCAGAAACAATGAAAACAGATCCAGGGAACATTATTTTTCTGACCGAGGGGAAAGCGATATAGGAGAGAGGTATGACGAAAATTACCCAGAAAGAAACGAAAGGAGAGAGAGACCTTCCCGGGGACATTTTAGAGGAAACAGAGGAAACTATAGGCAAATTCAGAGAGCGGGAAATGTGGAAGAGACTAGCGGAGCACCAAATAGTGTCGATAACCCGGAAAACTAAGACAGGATCCAATCAGGAGCTCGGAGCGGATTCTAAGCGCGCAAAATTCTCAAATAAACAGAAAATGTGAAACAGGGCTCAAAAATGACTTTATACTGGGAGAACTGATAACTACTATTCAAAATCACTCGGAAAAGGATCTGACAGATTCCCCTAGCATAAAAGTAGTATTGTTGGATGAAGAATATAACGCTTTAATAGACTCTGGAGCCAATGTGAGTGTATGCAGCCTGAGGTTATATCAGAACCTGGTAAATAAAGGAATTAAGCTAATGACATTACCCATAAGGAACACGGTATGCCGGGTAGCAGTTAACAAAGAGGTTACCCGAATAAAAATGCAAGTAATGTTGAACATAAAAATAGGAGAAGACAAATTTGAGTTTATTTTTCTGGTAATCAATAATTTGATTTGTGACATTTTGATTGGGTGTGACGTTTTGTTTGAATTAAGAGCTAGGGTTGATTTTGCTGATAAAGTTTTGAAAATAGAGAAAAACAGAAAACCATTAGAAATCCCTTTTGTAGAGGGTATGAAGCAGGATACTTATAACAAAACCCAAGGAGAAGAAGATATCGCCGAAGAAAGATTTTTCGTACAATTAGTACAAACAGGTAGGAGTGAGAAATTAATTGCTATAGTACAAGGGGAAGAAACCGATGAGATGTATGCGTTCGCTGACAGGTTTTACAACGGGTATACGGAGCACAATGAGAAAGATTATGGTTACGCCCGAAATAAAGAATTCCAAGATACCGGCAGCCAGGTAGAAGAAGTGGAAGAGAAAGTGACCCTTGCCGAGAACCTCACAGACACACAAAGGCATCTATTAAGGCGAATGTTACAAGAAAACAAAACGGTATTTTCGGATGTCCCAGGCAAATGCAAAGCATACAAACACCACTTTACAGTACAAAATATTGCACCTTTCACACATAAGTATCGGGATATTCCGATTGCATTAAGGGAGAGAGCCAAACAAGTGATCGATAAAATGTTGAGAGACCAAATAATACAAAAGTCAAATTCTCCATACAGCAGTCCATTATGTTGGGTGACGAAACGCAATGGCGAACTTAGGATGACGATAGATGGTCGAAAGATAAATAAACACACTCAACCAGACAGATTTCAGAGCGAAAGTGTAGAAAAATTGCTGTCAAAAATAACCAAAGGCAAGTATTTCTCCACCATTGATTTAACTGCGTCATACTGGCAGATTGAGCTTCACGAGGATGTTAGAAAGTATACTTCTTTTTTATTTTTTGGGAAACAGTTCGAATTTTTGAGAATGCCTTTTGGTATGCTTACGTCATGTAGTGGACTATTAAGAGCCATCGATAAAATATTTGGCGACTCAGCCGACGAATTTTTGATCCAATATATCGACGATTTTCTAATAGTTGATGAAAATTTTGATGAGCATATTAAACATGTGGATTATGTGCTTAGAAAGCTGAGAGAAAACGGTATGACGGTGAACATTAATAAATCCAAATTTTGCATCCGTGAGGTGGAATTTCTAGGTTATGTAATTAATGATAGAGGAATAAAGCCAAACGAAGAAAGAGTAGCGGCTGTGAGAAGAATACCAGCGCCCAAGAGTGTTAAGCAGGTTAGGTCGTTTCTTGGAGTGCTAAATTATCAAAGCAAATTTATCCTGAGGTACGCCGCAGAAATAGCACCTTTGCGCGAATTACTTAAAAAGAAAGTGCGATGGAAATGGGACGAGGTACACCAGAAAGCTTTTGAAAAGATAAAAGAACTATTTGCAAAATCAATTCTACTAGAGAGACCCAAGGACAACCTACCATATGTAATTTACGTGGATGCTTCAGGTCACGGATATGGGTGTGTCCTAGCCCAATCAGATGAGGAAAATCAACTGCACGTGATAAGTACCGCTTCAAGAGGTCTAAGTCAAATAGAGAAAAATGCTTCGGTCACCGAATTAGAGATCTGTGCTGTGTATTACGCACTACAGAAATTTAGATCATATATATATCTACAGAAGGTTATTATATACACAGATCATGTGAGTCTTTCATTTATGAAACGTTGTCGGCTTACGAGTACTAAATTATCTAGGTACATCCATGAGATTCTTTCGTATGATGTTGAGGTGAAACACATTCCAGGAAAAACAAATGTTTTTAGCGATTTGCTGTCTAGGTTACATAACAACAGTGAAATACCGGAGAGAATAGAACGCCCTAAAAATGAAGTAACATTAATGAGTATTGAAATACCCTTGAGTAAAGGATTGATAAAAGAATTAAAAGGAATAGGGGACCAGCAGCGACGAGATGAGAAGTTAAATAAATTAATAAAAAAGGCCCCAGAAATAGATGAAAATATCAAGGGAAACATAGGGTTAAAAGGGGGCGTGTTATATAAACTACATGGCAGTGAAATACAGAAATGGAAGACATATATACCTAAGAACATGGAGAATGAACTCATAAGCACGTTCCATCAAGCTCTAGCACATTCTGGCTCAGAACGCACAGCTTTAATGATCCAAGAAAATATGTATATTCCAAAATTACACCATAAAGTAAGGAGAATAATTTCGACATGCTTACAATGTCAAAAAGCAAAGCCATTGAATATACAATACGAATACGAGACAAACTCCATACTAAGAGAAAAACCAGGCATGTTAGTGACCTTGGACTGTCATGGTGAGATGCCTCGTAGTAAATTTGGATTTAGGTATGTAGTAGTGTTAATAGATGTATTTTCAAAATTTGTGAAAATTTACCCAGTCCGGAAGATTACAAGTGAAACATGCCTAAGGAAGATAATGAAGTCGTATGTTCCACAATTTGGAAAGATGAAGGCAATTTTATGTGATAATGCTTCAATATTTACCAGCAGAAAATTTGTAGACACCTTAAAAGAAAACGAAATCACGTTGTATCATTGCTCAAAATACCACCCACAAAGCAATCCCTGCGAAAGAATAATACGGGACATTTCGGTTTATTTGAGAATTTTGGCCAATAAAAAACACAGTGATTGGGCAAATCACTATCAGCGCATCGAAAGTATTTTAAATGAAAGTGTGAGCCCTACTACCGGTTATAAGCCCATCGAGCTGATGAAGGGGAAATTAATGGAAACACTTGAAGGGGAATTACCACAGACACTAGAAGCTAAAGATCCGAAAGCACTAACGGAAGAAGAGATGTTTAAGAAAGCTTTTGAAAGAATGGCCAATAAGGCGCAGAAAAGAAAAGAAAAGTTTAAGAAGAAGAAACGAAAACACTGGTTGATCAAATTGGGAGACTTAGTATTGGTACGGGACAAGAAAAAGTCTAGCATTCTGAACAAAAGGTATCATAGAATGGAAAATTTATTTAAAGGTCCATACCGGGTGATTAACATTTTTGGCTCGGATACATTTGAGTTACAAGAAATAAAGAATTCCAAGATCGTAGGGAGATATCATAAACAGTTGCTCAAACCATACAAATGTTTAGAGAATGAGAAGGGTGAAGAATGTAATGAAAAGAATCAGTTTAGTTTTACTCGAAATGAGGTAGCAACCCTATGAACAAATAGTAAAGGTAATACACCCGATAAATAAGGATGTAAAGAAATAAATAAATGCATAATAATTATGTACCAATATGTATGTAAATAGATTTAATTTTAGAACTTAAATTGGGTATTAGAGTATTTGTTTGCGTTACAAGTTATTCGTGTGCGGGAAATGTATTGTGTATAAGAATGTCTCTCGGAAACCTGTTTTTAAAAGGGAGAGTGTAGAGTGAATGACCCAAATGTAAACACCACTGGTTTGGCAGAACCCTTGTGAAGGAACAGGTATAGCGAAGGGTCTCTGTCAACAAAACAAACGAACAAAGGCCATAATCAGAGGAATTATTCTGGAAAAGAAAATTGTATCAAGTGCTGAAAAATTTATTCTTTTCCAAAACAGGGCAATTTGAAACGGCAACTCTAGGCCGAGCCCAAGAACTGTAATTACAGATAATTTATTAATTAACTTTTATTGATGTTAAATCGTACTATGTAAATATCTTTTTCTCATACTGCTTGTATATTTTAAGAAGGGTGATTTAACGTTATGTATCTATCTAGGTTACTAATATTAGTAGAGTTATAAATGGTTTAATGTAAATAATTTAAGCGCTATGTTAAAATACTGTCCACGAGGGAATGTTTTAGCTACAGGAATAGTGCTTTCGAAGGCAGAAAACCTAGTTTTATTACCTCTCTTCAGTCGCAGTGCTATTATTCCTACAGCGAGGGTGTAGAGCCTTTGTCCCATTATTGGATAATTCGCCGTGACCAAGTGAGCGAGAAAGACAACCTAACGGTAAACTTTTTTTTTTTCTCGAGTGGAGGAGAAAATGATTTAATCACTTACCCCAGCCCCGATGGGAGTCGAGACTGAGAGTGTGGGACTCACCAATAGTCGGCATACCCACTAAAAACTCCTCCACCGGACGGAAAATGGAAGAAGGAAAAAGAAGGAAGTAAGGTGTGAAACTGTGGCTGTACCGCATATTGCACCAGCGCAGTCAAAGGTACGGATATATTGGCCGGCCACTAGGGCCTAAGCCAGGTGAAGGTATGGTGCCAGGACGCAAGCATGACCGAGGCCCTACTTGCGCCCTTGGGAATTTAGGGCGAGTGGTAAAGGAAAGTAAGGAGAGATAGTGTTTTGGCTGGCAAGTTCCCAGGATGCCGCCGCTGTAGTTGAGTGCGATGCTGTTTTAGTACCGTCTGGGGTGCCTAACGCGACCTCTGGGAGATGCGTCAGGCCAGTCTGGTGGGTCGGCGTCTGCTTGCTGAAGCTTCCTAAAGAAGCGGAGTTCATCTTTGACGATGTCTCGTATAGCCCCGGTGAGAGTGAGCATGTGCCTATTGAATTCTCGTCTTGACAGGGCGTCCTGAACCTCTGGTTTGGGGTAGTGGTTGGCTTCTGTCTGGAGCTCTCGAAGCCCAGCTATTGAAGCCTGAATGGCTCCAAGTCGCGTGGGTCGGTCGTCGCTTCCATACTCGGCGTCGTCGTCCGGTTCGACGAGATGTTCCTCGATACGCTCCAGCTTACGGTGGGCCGATGCGAGCATCCCGTCGTCTTGATGTAGTTGTGTGATCTGCCTTGAGAGGGCGCTGGTCGAGGTCCGCTGCTTGGCCTCCACGGCCGCAAGGCGCGTGAAGGTTGCACGGCGTAACTCAGTCAGGCGATTGGTGATGTCCTGTAGTGTTGCCTGCATGGCAGACAACGTGTCTTGAAGTTCTTCTGTTGCTTGGTGTTTTGCCCATACACGGGGTGTCGTCGGCGGGGGCAGTTCGGTGGTCGTCCGTAACGTAGTAGTCTCAGTCGGTTGGCTGCTCCGGGGGTACAGGGGGCACTGGGCCTGCCCTGTGAAGTGCGTATGCCCGGAGCAGGTGGCGCAGAATCGGCGACGTCGGCGAAGGTCGTGAAAGGTGCAGTTCGCTGTGAGGCAAGCTGCCCCGCAGTAATGGCACCGAGGTGCAGCGACGCATGCCTCCGCTGTGTGCCCGAAGACACAACAGCGTCGGCAGGGTACCGGGCGTTGGCTCCTGCTGGCCTCGATGCGCAAGCGCTGCCCCAGCAGAGGCAGGCTTGACACCAAGGCCGCCTGAGCTTCCGAGGCGGAACCCAGGTGGAGGCGAACCAGCGGTGTTGGCCCTCGTTTTGAGGAAATTCGGGATGCCCGAATTGCCGAGCGCCAGTGGTGTCTTGCGGCATCCAGCACGAAGTGTACTGGCAGGTCCCTCGGTACTCCACAGATGACCACACTGTGGCGGCCATCTGCCGGAGGGTGCGTCGGCGGTGACATCGGGCTCACCAAGGGTGGTAAGCCGGCGGTAGTCGGTGGCGTCGTGCAGCCCTGGGAAACAGAGCCGGAGGCAACGGGTTCCGGCGTTGCAATGCTGCGACCGGGCGAAGCAGCAGCAGAAGCGTAGCTGCGCCCGGTCAGCGGTGTCGGCGAAGCAGCTTTCCCGGCGGATGCCGGTGGAGCTGCCGGCGAGTCGGCGGGGTCTGCGGCTGGAGTCGGCTGTTGAGCGCTGGGCTCCTCAGCGGTGGCCGGAGAAGCAGCAGCGGAAGCTTCAGCGGCGAGGCGTTTCCTTCTCTTCCCCATTTCGGCGTTCTCGTTGAGTGTAGAGATGTTGCCTCGGCGGAGTCTCGAAGCGAAGTGACCACGGTAAACGTAGGAAAAGCCGCGATTTATATTAAACTTGGACCAATGAGATCCCTGAAAGTTTATTCGAAATAGTTAGACGCGTCGAGTCGCGCTAAAAATGGACCAATAGGAAAGGAAGCAGCCTCAGAAGCCTGAGACTATAAATGGATCTGTTTGGGGAAAATTCGGGGCAGTTTATGTCAGGTGTGGTCAGGGAGAGATGCTGCAGGATGTGTGAAATATCGCGCCAAAACAGGGAATCAAGATAGTTTTAGCAACACACCTAAGATCCGCTACTCTTAAAGCGACAATAAGAATATTTAAACTTCATGTCATATCCGCGCCATAGTTTAACAGTGGTGGACAGTATTTTACAGCGGCAATACTAGTTTTGTATACTACGAGTGTTAATTAAATAAAAAGAAACGGCAGTGTCATCTTTTCATAAACAAAGCAAGTCTATGTCTTCCTATATCACCACCCGAGATCTACGTTTTCCTTTACCGAGGATAAGTCCATGCTCCCATATAGTTTAAGGAAAATTACTGCAGCTAGCCGAGGATAAATTGAAGAGAACCAACACGCTGAGAACTTCTGGAAGCAACGGGAGAAGCATCAAGGTAAGCCTAACAGCAACGGATGAGGAGGTGATCGCCGCAAACTGGCTCCCAAACGTGGGGCTAACAAACGTTAAGATCGTCGCAGGCGCCGTGACGCCGTCATGTCCAGGGGATTTATTCGGATTGAGTTTTCGGATTTCGGAAGCCACCTGTTTAGGGGTGACTATGGGAAGATGGACCTCCTCGTGGCGCGGTTGTGGTTCCTCATAGAGGTAGTCCACAGTCGCTTCCACGAGCTCAGTAAAGTCTTCGTCCTGGGGGTCCTCCCGCGGTTCGAATTGGAGTTCTAAATGGTCTGCAAACACTGTGGCTTTCTCGCGGGGCTCGAAAGCGAGTCTCCCGCGAGTGCCGTGCAGGGGATGCTGGTACTGCGTCTTATCCTTCCTCAAGGATTTGATTATCCGCCATGGTTTCTTTTCCTGTAGGTTTACAGTCTCCATTATTCTTTCCCAGACCTCCTTTCTGTGCACACGGAGCAGTCGCCTTGTCAGGGTTTTGAACCGCTGGTATACTGCCCCTATCCTGGGATGGCGGAAACGCTGCCATAGCTTCCGTACAGTTGCCTTGGCTTTTAGCAGCTGCCGGAGTTCATTAGGTATGGTTCTCGGGTTGGGTATGTCAGACGGGATGCGGTGAGTGTGTGCACGTACCGCAGTCAGGATCTGTTGGGAGAAGTCTGCCGCCGCCGCTTCCAGCGCATCGATGGAGTCGATACGTGGCCGCGGGTCGACAGACCGGTTCAATTCTTGGACGGCTGCGTCCCAGTCGACCTCGTTTATCCAGTCTGGGCTGACCAGAGCTGGCATTGAAACGTTGGAATCCACCAGGACAGGGTCATGGTCGGAATCCAGCTCGTTTACCGCCGAGAGCTCTAGATGGAATGGAACGTTTTTGGTGAGCATGATGTCGAGAATATCCGGCCTGCCGCGGGCCGGATAAAACGTAGGCCCTCTCGGTCCGTGCGCGATTAGGCTTGGGTCTCCGCTGATGAGGCGGTAGAGTCCGCGGCCTTTCTGGTTAGCCGTGCGGCTGTGCCAGAGCCCGTGCTTCGCGTTGAGGTCTCCTGCAATGCATACCACTGGGTGTAGGTTGAGTAGGGTCCGGTAATCTGCTTCATAGAAGCGATGGTCTGGGGGATCATAAACCGCTATCAGCAAAGTGTCTAGCCCGCCAATGGCAAGCCGAATGGCACAGGCTTCCACATGCTGTAGTGGAGGGAGAGGGAAGGGTGTATGCGTGATATGATTTTTTATGAATATAGCTGTACCGCCCCCCGGTCGGCCGACCCGATCTTGCCGATGGGTGACGTAACTTGGCAGCGAAAAGTTAGTACCAGCAATCAAGTGTGTTTCACAGACCATTAGAATATCAATTCCGTAGGAGTTGACAAACTCAAGTACGCTGGGATAATGCCCCCTTAATCCGTTTGCGTTCCAGAACGCAGCTCGTAATGGCCTCCGGACGAGTCTGGCAGCCATTACGAAGCGGAATTAGGGAACAAATGCTCCAGCGTTTCGAGCATGACTTGGTGCTTTTGAATGGGGCTTAACTGCGGGTTAGCGAGTTGCAGCTTGCAGTGTCGTAGCGCAGGTAGGGCCTTTTTGATGAGGTCACCAAACCACAGGGATAGGGCCCGGAATTCTTCCAAATCTGTTTGGGAGATGGTGTCCCCAAAACCTGCCATGGAGGCCGGTGTTGTTGCCGAGAGCGCCGGCGTATCTGGCACGGCAGCGGCCGGTGTCTTGGGCACTGCCGCGGTCGCTGGTGGTTTAGGTGCCGCCACTGTGGGCGGGGCTTGGGGTTGCTCAGTAGCCGGGGCCTGTGATTGGCCCGGCATGGTGTTAGGTGCAGGACCTTTGTTCTGTCTCTTCTTCTTCTTGTTCTTCTTCTGACGCTTTGTGCGTTTTTCTGTTGGCTGTTCCTGCTGTGGCACTTCGTCGGGCGATGTTGTCGCCGTCGTCGCCGCAGTGGTAATCGGCGTCTCTGTTGGACCCTCCTTAGAAGCCAAAGCTCCTCCCGCTCCTTGGAGCGTCGTCTCGGCCTTCTTGAGAGCGGCCGCAAAGGAAACTCCCGGTCGGACTGTAGCCGGTGCCGGTGCTCCTTGTCGGCGGCTCTCAATGATCCACTGCCTCGCCACGCAGCCCTTGTAGACACTGACGTGGTCCTGGCGGCAGTTAGCACATGTCTTCTCCTCGGGTGCCTTTTCGCAATCCCGCAGAAGATGGGGTCCAGCACAGCGCAGGCATGCAAGCTTGCGCTCACACGCCAGGCTTGACTGATGGAAGCCCATGCATCTGTGGCACTGCTGCACTGGTCCACCTTGGCCGTAAAAACGTTCAACCTTTACGACCGTGTGGAACAGCGCCAATGGGCTGGTTCTCCTCGCCAGGGACCTTGTCCACAACGACGAGGTAGAGAGGCATCGGAACCTTGACCGGACCTTCCTCGGTAATGATGTTCTTTCTTAGCTGTGCCACAGCCGAGACCGAAATGTTGTGCTCCTCTAAGAGCGCTGCCCTGACGTCGTCCGGCTGGCACTCCGAGTCTAGGCCCCTGATCACCCGGCGCTCCACATGTGGGCGTTGCGGCGAGTAGGAATAGAAGGGAATGTGCAGGTCCCTCAGTACCTGCTTGGCTGCCTTGAAATGAATTGATTCATTGTAAACAAGGCATACACTCTGTCTGTTCGTGGAGAAACTGTGCCACATGATGTTATATATGTGCCGTACCGTGTCATCTGATACACAATAATGTAAAGCTTAACCAAGTAATTCGTAAATAAATCAAAATCTGTTAATAATAAATGCAGAACAGCTATCATATTTCATTAAACACCGAATTTACAAAATAAAATGCAGTTTCATTATTAATTGTGCTTGAGGCGCCATCTCTGCTGAAAACATTCAACCATAAACGAGCGACTTTCCGATATGAAAAAGGTGGTCTCTTCTGTGGAGCGTTCGCCGGTTAGATCTTCCATGATTCTCCCCCTTTTGTGTTTCTCCCTTCAGTTCAACTAAATTCTGAGAAAATTCTACATCATTCATACAGTTGTTATGCCAATGTTAAATTAACCTACGGTTCTAAGGTAATAATTCAAAGGCAGCAATGTAGTTCCTTATCTGTTACAATTTTGTTTCTTGACGTCTTCTTGTTAGAGGTACTTCAGTTAAATTGTAACCTGGCCTGTGGATATTTAACAGCAAACCGCTAATAAAATAATGGAAGCCCCAGAGGTCGCTTTATTTACTGTGAGGTAAATCATTTAGGGACAGTTTTGAAAAACGAAACATGTTTATCTGTAAAATTAAAAATAGTTGTACCACGCCAGTAAGCATTTTGCCTGCTAATCACCTCGAAAACGTAATAACGATCTGTTGTATAGTAATTTCGATGCTGATGAAAGGGTGTTGTTTGTGAGAATATTAATGGTTTTCTTATGTACTCCGGTTAGTACTGACATATGTTTAACAGCTTTCGTCACCTTTTCACAGCATCCTAGTTCTTCCTTAATGGTTAAAGTGTTGTACGTGGGAACCTGTTACCTGTTCAGTCTTGGATACTTAAGACATTTCTATAAATGTTACAGCCTTACATCAACACCAATTTTCAAATTGCATCTGTGAAAGTGATTCATAATAAAATAAATTGCAATGTTTCCAATTATAATCAACAAAGGGCAAGTGGATGACAAAAGACGTGAAAAAACAAAAATTATTGCACAAGAATAGTGTCTACAATTTATATTAAAATGAATAAAAGTGGGTAGAGAGCGTCATGAGAAGGCAACATATAATACTGATTTGTTGTTCCTTATAATCCGCAAATCATTTTAAGCAGAAGAAACAAACCATAACATTTGCTAATAAACGACCGTGTGTTCAAATATTTCGATTTTTTTAATACATGCATCCTGAGAGCTACCTCAAATGTATGCTGGAGCCAGAGAGGTTTGTTTCGGAAAGGAGTGTTCGTGTAGGAATTAGAAACTTTTCTAATAGTTTCTTAGCTCATGAATGAGGCTCTATAGTTGAAGCTCTATAAATTTCCTAGAAATACCTATAAAAGACCTAAACAGATCCTAAAAATACCGAATAAGTGTTTCTGGTAAGTAGAATGTAGTGTAAATTAATTAATACTGTTAATAACGTCAGCTTTAAGACACATTTAAACCATCTGTATAATACTTGACTTTAGACATCAATATAATTGCTATAGTTCGAAATTTGCCTATTTTGTTCATTAGCTAATACGTTTGTTCCCAAAGTATCTGGATCAAACTCCAAGAAAGGCGATGACTTTCTTCTGGCGTAAAAGTGCTTAGCACGACATCCCTCGGGAGGCGAGAAAAGCCGGTAGTCCCGTGTCGTAGACTTATGACACGTAAAGAACCTAATAAAGACGCCTCTGAGCAAAATATCCGATCTTTCACGCTCAATATATAACAGACAGGTAGGAAACATAGTAGTTAAAGACGGGTCCATAAATAAAACAAATGTAATTTAATACGATGTTTTTTATGCATAAATATGTTTCATACATACTGGTGTAAAACATACTGTTTTATAGTGCCCATAATTGCGTATTATAATAGTGTATGCCGTTAAGTAGCTTTAAATCGTATTGTGGCTATTTTGTAATGAGAACTGTTATCGCGATTTTGTCTATTTCATTATTTTTGTTATTGGCACTTATTTACTAATCTGATATTATCCTATAGTAGTTAAAGAGCGTCCATAAACAAAACTCAATTTATTTATTGTATTGCAATTAAATATTTCGTGTTGTGAGGCAATGAGCCGTTGTTAACAATATACCTGAGGAAGTTTTTAATGTCGGGTTTCTTTCCCTCATGTCAGCAGTTGTATTGCTTTTTTTAAGGCTCAGTACTTTCCATGGGAAATCGAAATCGATTTGATTACACTTTTCATGTTGAAAACTCCACTGAAGCGCGCAACTAGATCATATTGAGATCCTTTTGAGCCTTAGATCCGATCCTCTTAGAAAGTAAGATCGCATCGAAATATGTTCACGGAAACACCTACCGCATTCAAATCGTTTTGAGTAAGTCAGAGATTAATGTCTTCTAAAGTACTAGTAACACGATGAACGCTACTGTCGTTTTTTTTAGCGGAAATCGTTAATCACATGTGTAATAAAACATTCAGAGGCTGGCACCCAACCTCAGAGTAACTGTCTGCTGTGCGAGAGGTCCCAAGTTTGATTCCCGGCTGGAAGGTGAGAATTTTTCTATAGCCAAGATTAATCCCAATCCTCCCCAGTGTCTGGAAATATGAATTAGATTGAGAATATTTGTATGATATAATTAATAAAATCCAAAACAAAGTACAAGAACTCCGAATGAAAGAGTTACACGATTTAACACCATTGTCAATAACCAATTAGTTCCAAAGTAAAGGCCGCCGATAAGACCAATGTAGTTAAAGGCGGGGTATAAATGGAACAGAAAAAAAATACAGCAAAGCCACTTTCCTTTTTCCATGTTGTCGTCCTCAATGGTGTAGCGGTTTCCATTCTAACTTCCAGTTTCTGAAGTCGCGGATTGAAAACCAGCGGAGGGCGTTGGATTTTTTCGGGCGAAAAATCCTTAGCATGACTTCATTGAAGGGAAATAAAGACGGTGGTACCATGTCGTACATTTACTGCTCGTAGAAGATCCACAAGCCGATAATGAGTAAAATAACCGGCTTTCACGCCCAATATTGAATTTCGCGCTGGACCATATTAGTATCAGAGCGTCCATAAATATACACGCAGTTTGGAGTCGTTTTTACTGCTTCCATGATACGGAATTTATACCTGTCAAAAATATTCACCACAAACCTACGTAAAATACAAAGGTAGACAGTTTTAAAAGATGTTTAACAGAACCTGGCCTCATAAATCTGGCTTGGCCAATATGAAAGCTGGAGCCTTTACACCAACGCACAATCTGCCGAGGCACTCTGGAATAAGGAGTACAGTTCAATATTTAGTACCAACGCAAACAGCATTCTTCTATAACAGAATAACACATAAATTCAAAGTGTATAATAGAATTATTTAGAGGGAGGTGGAACGCACTACCCTCTGTACTTGAAAAAGCTCTTGAGACAATAAGTCCGGCGGTAATATTGAATCGTAAACAAGCCATACACTCTGTCTGTTCGTGGAGGAACTGTGCCACATGAAGTTATATAAGTGCTGCTCCGTTTCATCTGATATGCAATAATGTAAAGATTAACTAAATAGTTAGTAAAGAAACCAAAATCCGTTAATTATACATGCAGTACAGCTATCATATTTCATTAATCACTGAATTTATAACATAAAATGCAGTTTCATTATTAATTGTGCTTTATGCGCCATCTCTGTGGGACACATTCAACCACAAACGAGCGACTTGCCGATAAGAACAAGGTGTTCCCTTCTTGGAGCGTTCGCCGGTTAGATCTCCTGTGATTCTCCCCCTTATTTGTTTCTCTCTTCAGTTCATCAACATTCTGAGAAAATTCTACATCATTCATTATGATGTTACGCCAATGTTAAATTAATCTACAGTTCTAAGGTAGTAATTTAACGGCAGCAATGTAGTTCCTTATCTGTTACAATTTTGCTTCTTGACGTCTTCTTGTTAGAGGGGCTTCAGTTATATTGTAATTTGGCCTGTGGGTATTTAACAGCAAACCGCTAATAAAGTAATGGAAGTCCCCAGAGGTCACTTAATTTACTGTGAGGTAAATCATTTAGGGACAGTGTTGAAAAACGAAACATGTTTATCTTTAAAATTAAAAATAGTTGTACCTCGCCTGTAAGCATTTTGCCTGCTAGTCACCTCGAAAAATGTAATAACGATCTGTTGTATAGTAATTTCGATGCTGAAGAAAGGGGGTTGTTTGTAAGAATTTTAATGGTTTCCTTATGTACTCCGGTTAGTAGTGACATATGTTTAACAGCTTTCGTCACGTTTACACAGCGTCCCATTTCTTCCTTAATGGTTAAATTTTCCTCCTAGTGAACCTGGTAATCTGTTGACACTTGAATACTTAAGACATTTTTATAAATATTACAGCGTTACATCAACACCGATTTTCAAATTGCATATGTGAAACTGATTCATTATAAAAAAAATTGCAATGTTTCCAATTAGTGGAATTGGATGACAAAAAACGAAGAAAAACCAAGGATATTTCACAAGAGTAGTTCTACAATTTATATTAAAATAAATAACAGTGGGTAGAGAACGTCATGTGAATGCAACATATAATACTGTTTTGTTGTTACATATAATCCGCATATCATTAATAAGCAGAAGAAACAAACCATAACATTTGCTAATAAACGTAGTATAACTGTTTGCTCAAATATGTTGAAATTTTTAATACATGCTTCCTGAGAGAAACCTGAAATGTATGCTGCAGTCAGAGAGATAATTCGGGAAAGGGTTTCTCGTGTATCAATTAGGAACTTTTTTCTATAGTTTCTAAGCTCATGACTAGGTCTCTATAATTGAAGCTCTATAAATTTCCTAGAAATAGCTATAAAATACCTAAATAGATCCTAAAAAATACCTAATAATTGTTACTGGTAAGTAAAATGTGGTGTAAATTAATTATAACCCTTAATAATTTCAGCTTTAATACACATTTAAACAAGCAATATAATGCTTGACTTTAGACATCAATATAATTACTATAGCTCGAAATTTGCCTATTTCGTTCATTTGCTAATGAATTCTTTCCCAAGGTCGCGGGTTCAAACTCCGCGAAAGGCGATGGCTTTCTTCTGGCGTAAAAGTCCTTAGCATGACATCCTTCGGGAGGCTAGAAAAGCCGGTAGTCCCGTGTCGTAGACTTATGACACGTAAAAGAACCTAATAAAGACGCCTCTGAGCAAAATATCCGATCTTTCACGCTCAATATATAACAGACAGGTAGGGAACATAGTAGTTAAAGACGGGTCCATAAATAAAACAAATGTAATTTAATATGATGTTTTTTATGCATAAATATGTTTCATACATACTGGTGTAAAACATAATGTTTTATGGTGCCCATAATTGCCTATTTTCATAGTGTGTGCCGTTAAGTAGCTTTAAATCGTATTGTGGCCATGTTGTAATGAGAACTGATATCGCGGTTTTGTCTATTTCATTATTTTTGTTATTGGCATCTATTTACTAATCTGATGTTATCCCATAGTAGTTAAATAGTGTCATAAACAAAACTCAAATTATTTATTGTATTGCAATTAATATTTCGTGTTGGGAGCCAATGAGCCGTTGTTAACAATATACCTGAGGAAGTTTTTAACGTCGGGTTTCTTTCCCTCATGTCAGCTGTTGTATTGCTTTTTTTAAGGCTCAGCACTTTCCATGGAAAATCGAAATCGATTTGATTACACTTTTCATGTTGAACACTCCACTGAAGCGCGCAACTGGATCATACTGAGATCCTTAGATGCGATTCTCTTAGAAAGTAAGATCGCATCGAAATATGTTCACGGAAACACCCACCGCTTTCAAATCGTTTCGAGTAAGTCAGAGATTAATGTCTTCTAAAGTACTCGTAACACGATGCTAATAAACGACTATGTGCTCAAATATTCCGATTTCTTTAATACATGCATCCTGAGAGCTACCTCAAATGTATGCTGCAGTCAGAGAGGTTTGTTTGGGAAAGGAGTGTTCGTGTAGCAATTAGAAACTTTCCTCGATAGTTTCTTAGCTCATGACTGAGGCTCTATAGTTGAAGCTCTATAAATTTCCTAGAAATACCTATAAAAGACCTAAACAGATTCTAAAAATACCTAATAAGTGTTTCTGGTAAGTAAAGGGTAGTGTAAATTAATTAATACTGTTAATAATGTCAGCTTCAAAACTCATTTAGACCATCAGTATAATACTTGACTTTAGACATCAATATCATTTACTATAGTTTGAAATTTGCCTATTTTGTTCATTAGCTAAAACGTTTGTTCCCAAGGTATCGGAATCAAACTCCGCGAAAGGCGATGGCTTTCTGCGGGCGTAAAGGTGCTTAGCACGACATCCCTCGGGAGGCTAGAAAAGTCGGTAGTCCCGTTTCGTAGACTTATGACACGTAAAAGAATCTAATAAAGACGCCTCTGAGCAAAATATCCGATCTTTCACGCTCAATATATAACAGACAGGTAGGAAACATAGTAGTTAAAGACGGGTCCATAAATAAAACAAATGTAATTTAATACGATGTTTTTTATGCATAAATATGTTTCATACATACTGGTGTAAAACATACTGTTTTATAGTGCCCATAATTGCCTATTATAATAGTGTGTGCCGTTTCGTAGCTAAAAATCCTATTGTGGCTATTTTGTAATGAGAACTGTTATCGCGGTTTTGCCTATTTCATTATTTTTTTTATTGGCACTTATTTACTAATCTGATGTTATCCCATAGTAGTTAAAGAGCGTCCATAAACAAAACTCAATTTATTTATTGTATTGTAATTAATCTTTCGTGTTGTGAGGCAATGAGCCGTTGTTAACAATATACCTGAGGAAGTTTTTAACGTTGAATTTCTTTCCCTCATG
Organism: Deroplatys truncata; assembly: GCA_030765065.1. Classification (NCBI taxonomy): domain Eukaryota; kingdom Metazoa; phylum Arthropoda; class Insecta; order Mantodea; family Mantidae; genus Deroplatys; species Deroplatys truncata. Next base: position 176,547,529 of record CM060987.1, on the reverse strand, counting down.
TCAGCAGTTGTATTGCTTTTTTTAAGGCTCATGGGAAATCGAATGCCATGGGAAATCGAAATCGATTTGATTACACTTTTCATGTTGAAAACTCCACGGAAGCGCGCAACTAGATCATACTGAGATCCTTTTGAGCCTTAGATCCGATTCTCTTAAAAAGTAAGATCGGATCGAAATATGTTCACGGAAACACCTACCGCATTCAAATCGTTTTGAGTAAGTCAGAGATTATTGTCTTCTAAAGTACTAGTAACACGATTAACGCTGCTGTCGTTTTTTGTTTTTTAGCGGAAATCGTTATTTACATGTGTAATAAAACATTCAGACGCTGGCACCGAACCACAGAGTAACTGTCTGCTGCGCGAGAGGTCCCAAGTTTGATTCCCGGCTGGAAGGTGAGAATTTTTCTATAGCCGAGATTAATCCCAATCCTCCCCAGTGTCTGGAAATATGAATTAGAGTGAGAATATTTGTATGGTATAATTAATAAAAACCAAAAGAAGGTGCAAGAACCCGGATGAAAGAGTTACACGATTTAACACCATTGTCAATAACCAATTAGTTCCAAAGTAAGGGCCGCCGATAAGACCAATGTAGTTAAAGGCGGGGTCTAATGGAACAGAAAAAAAATACAGCAAAGCCACTTTCCTTTTTCCATGTTGTCGTCCTCCATGGTGTAGTGGTTTCCATTCTAACCTCCAGTTTCTGATGTCGCGGATTGAAAACCAGCGGAGGGCGTTGGATTTTATCGGGCGAAAAATCCTTAGCATGACTTCATTGAAGGGAAATAAAGACGGTGGTACCATGTCGTACATTTACTGCTCGTCGAAGATCCACAAGCCCGATAATGAGTATAATAACCGGCCTTTCACACCCAATATTGAATTTCGCGCTAAGGACCATATTAGTATCAGAGCGTCCATAAATAAACACCCAGTTTGGAGTCGTTTTTACTGCTTCCATAATACGGAATTTATACCTCTCAAAAACATTCACCACAAACCTACGTAAAATACAAAGGTAGACAGTTTTAAAATATGTTTAACAGAACCTGGCCTCATAAATCTGGCTTGGCCAATATGAAAGCTGGAGCCTTTACACCAACGCACAATCTGCCGAGGCACTCTGGAATAAGGAGTACAGTTCAATATTTTGTACCAACGCAAACAGCATTCTTCTATAACAGAATAACACATAAATTTTAGGATTACTAAAGTTTATAATAGAATTATTTAGAGGGAGGTACAACGCACTACCCTCTGTACTTGAAAAAGTTCTTGAGACAATAAGTCCGGCGGTAATATTGATTTTTTTCGAGTGGAGGAGAAAATGATTTAATCACTTACCCCAGCCCCGATGGGAGTCGGGACTGAGAGTGTGGGACTCACCGAGGCGTCGGCATACCCACTAAAAGCTCCTCCACCGGATTGAAAGGAAAGGCTTGCTGCGGTACCGCCTAAAGCACCCGCGCAGTCCGAGGTGATGGTTAAAACTGGGCCGCAGTGCGGTCGCCAGTGGAGTAAGGATGTTTGCTAGGAGATAGGCTTGACCAAGGCCCAGCCTGCCCCCTAGCGAAGTGAAGGAGAAAATGTTTGGTATTCCTGGTCATAGTGTGTTAATGGTGTTTGGGTTTACGGTGAGGATGAGGTTGGGAAGAGGATTGGGAGGGGTGTGGCATCACATTGGATTCAAGGAAGTTCCGGATCAGGATGTATCCTTCTTGCAGCTTGTCGTAGTTGGCGCTGAGCGCCTTGAAGTTCTCGGTGATGGAGTTGCTGGTGCTGGTATGGAGCTCTCGAATCCCTTCGACTGAGGCGCCAAGGGCGCCCAGTCTCGTGGATCGGTCGTCGCCGCCGTCGGTGTAGGGCTCGACAAGGTGACACTCGATTCTTCCCAGCTTGCGCTGGGCCGACGCGAGAACCCCATCTTCGTCCTGAAGCTTGTGGATCTTGTTGGTGAGAGCAGTGATCACCCTGGCCGAAGTTCGCTGCTTGGCCTCCACGGCCTAAAGGCGCGTGAAGGTTGCACGGCTCAGCTCAGCCAGTTGTGAGGTGAGGTCCTGTATGCCTGGCTGTATGGCTGACAGGAGGCGTTGAAGTCCATGCTGCACTTCGTCAGTGATGCCGCTAGTCAGGTGCTGAGCCCTCCCTAAAGGCTGCGTCAGGTGGTCGTCTGTAGCTGCTGCTGTCACTGAAGTTGCAGGCGTCGTTGCTGGTGTTGTCTTCGGTCTTGTAGGTTGTCTGCTCCGGGGATACAGGGGGCAATGTGCCTGCCCTGTAAAGTGTGTCTTCCCGGAGCAGGTGGCGCAGAAGCGTCGGCGTCGTCTGAGGTCGTGATGGGTGCAGGTTGACGTAAGGGAGCTTGATCCACAGTAGTGGCATCTGGGCGCAGCGTTGCAAGCTTCTGCTGTGTGCCCAAAGGCACAGCAGCGTGGGCAGGGCACCGGACGATCACCCCTTGAGGCCTCTGCACGCAGGGTCCTCCCAAGTAGGGGCAGACCTGTGGCTTTGGCCGCTTCCACGTCCGATGCGGCTCCCAGATGCAGGCGGACCAGCAATGTTGAGCCTCTTGCAGAAGAGATGCGTGAGGCCCGTACTGCTTAGTGGCCGGGTCAGCTACCTTCGGCGTCTGCGTGCTCGATTCCCGAGGAACCGAGGCGGCGGCGGAGGCGGTCTGAGTTGCAGTACAGGCCATCTTCGGCCTAGGCCGAGAGGTCTGCGTCGCAGTTGATGTCAGTTTCTGCTTTGGAGGCCGAGGCGATCCTGATTGGACCGGCTCGGGAAAGAGGGCAGAGCCTGCTGTGGCGGCGGAGGTTCGCCGGTTGCCGGAGAGTCTGCAATGAACCCCGTGGCCCTCGGTTGTGTCCAGTTGTTCATGCCGGCGTTGCGGTGCTTCCACCGTGCCGTTATGAACAGAAGGTTCCGTACTGGCGGTGCTGACATCTCGATGTGAAGTCAGCAATATTGAATCGTAAAAAGGGCATACACTCTGTCTGTTCGTAGAAAAACTGTGCCACATGATGTTATATATGTCCTGTTCCGTTTCATCTGATATACAATAATGTAAAACTTAACTAAATAGCTTGTAAATAAACCAAAATCCGTTAATTATACATGCAGTACAGCTATCATATTTCATTAGTCACTGAATTTACAAAATAAAATGCAGTTTCATTCTTAATTTGCTTGAGCCGCCATCTCTGTGGAACACATTCAACCACAAACGAGCGACTTGTCGATAAGGACAAGGTGGTCCCTTCTGTGGAGCGTTCGCCGGTTAGATCTCCTGTGATTCTCCCCCTTTTTTGTTTCTCCCTTCAGTTCAACTAAATTCTGAGAAAATTCTACATCATTCATACAGTTGTTATGCCAATGTTAAATTAACCTACAGTTCTAAGGCAATAATTCAACGGCAGCAATGTAGTTCCTTATCTGTTACAATTTTGTTTCCTGACGTCTTCTTGTTAGAGGGGCTTCACTTAAATTGTAATTTGGCCTGTCGGTATTTAACAGCAAACCGCTAATACAATAATGGAAGCCCCCAAAGGTCGCTTTATTTACTGTGAGGTAAATCATTTAGGGACAGTGTTGAAAAACGAAACATGCTTATCTGTAAAATTAAGAATAGTTGTACCTCGCCTGTAAGCATTTTGCCTGCTAGTGAACTCGGAAAATGTATTAACGATCTGTTGTATAGAGATTTCGATGCTGATGAAAGGGGCTTGTTTGGGAGAATATTAAAGGTTTCCTTAGATACTCCGGTTAGTACTGACATATATTTAACCGCTTTCGTCACCTTTTCACAGCATCCCAGTTCTTCCTTATTGGTTAAATATTCCTACTATGGAACCTGGTAATCTGCTAACACTTGAATACTTAAGACATTTTTATAAATGTTACAGCGTTACATCAACACCGATTTTCAAATTGCATCTGTGAAAGTGATTCATAATAAAATAAACTGCAATGTTTCCAATTATAGTCAAAAAAGGGCAAGTGGATGACAAAAAACGTGCCTAATTTGTTCATTTGCTAATAAGTTTGTTCCCAAGGTCGCGGGTTCAAACTCCGCGAATCCCGATGTCTTTCTTCGGGCATAAAAGTATTTAGCATGAGTTTCATCGGGAGACTAGAACAACCGTCCCGTGTCGTAGACTTATGACACGCGAAAGAACTTCAAACCTATTGAAGAGGTCTCTGAGCAAAATATCCCATCTTTCATGCCCAATATAAAACAGACAGGTAAGGAACATAGCAGTTGAAGACGGGTCAATAAATAAAACAAATTTAATTTAACATTATGTTTTTTATGCATAATTATATTTCATACTTACTGGTGTAAAACATACTGTTTTATAATGGCCATAATTGCCTATTTTCACAGTTGTGCCGTTTCGTAGCTTTAAATCTTATTGTGGCTATTTTGTAATGAGAACTATTATCGCGGTTTTGTCTATCGTTATTTCATTATTTTTGTTATTGGCATTTATTTACTAATGTGATGTTATCCCATAGTAGTTAAAGAGCGTCCATAAACAAAACTCAATTATTTATAGCATTGCAATTAATATTTCGTGTTGTGAGGCAATGAGCCGTTGTGAACAATATGCATGAGTAAGTTTTTAATGTCGGTTTTCTTCCCTAATGTCAGCAGTTGTATTGCTTTTTTTAAGGCTCAGTATTTTCCTTGGGAAATCGAAATCGATTTGATTACACTTTTCATGTTGTATACTCCATGGAAACGCGCAACTGGATCATATTGAGATCCTTTTGAGGCTTAGATCCGATCCTATTAGAAAGGAAGATCTAAAGTACGCGTAACAGGATGCACGCTGCTGTCATTTTTTTTTAGCGGAATTCGTTAATCGCATGTGTAATAAAACATTCAAAGGCTGGCACCGATCTTCAGTTTAACTGTCTGCTGTGCGAGAGGTCCCAGGTTTGATTCCCGGCTGGAACGTTAGAATTTTTCTATAGCCAAGATTAATCCCAATCCTCCCCACTGTCTGGAAATATGAATTAGAGTGTGGATATTTGTATGATCTAATTAACAAAAACCAAAACAAAGTGCAAGACCCCGAATGAAAGACTTACACGAGTTAACACCATTGCCGATAGCCAATAAGTTCCAAAGTAAAGGCCGCCGATAAGACCAATGTAGTTAAAGCCGGGGAATGAATGCAACAGAAAAAAATACAGCAAAACCACTTTTCTTTTTGCATTTTCTCGTCCTCCATGGTGTAGCGGTTATTATTCTAGCCTCTAGTTTCTGAAGTCGCGGATGAAACCCAGCGGAGGGCGTTGGATTTTTTCGGGCGTAAAAATCCTTAGCATTGCTTCCTTCGGAAGGGAAATAAAGACGGTGGTACCATGTTGTAGATTTACTGCTCGGAGAAGATCCACATGCCTGACAATTAGGAAAATAACCGGCCTTTCACGCCCAATATTGAATTTCGGGCTAAGGACGATATTAGTAACAGAGCGTCTAAATAAACACCGTGTTTGGAGCAGTTTTTACTGCTTACATAATTAGGAATTTATACCTCTCAAAAACATTCACCACAAACCTACCTACAATACGAAGGTAGACAATTTTAAAATATGTTGAACGAGTTCGGCAGCATAAATCTTGTCTTTTTTCAACTGTTCACTGAATACAACTCAACATTTTGTAGCAATCGTAAACAGAATTCCGCTATAGCAATACAACACATACTTGAAAGGATTGCTAAAGTTTATAAAAGAATTATTTAGAGAGACGTGCAATGCACTACTCTCTGTACTTGAAAAAGTTCTTGAGAACAGTAGGTCCTGCGGTTGTATTGATTCATTGTAAACAGGCATACACTCTGTCTGTTCGTGGAGAAACTGTGCCACATGATGCTATATATATGTGCCGTACCGTGTCATCTGATACGCAATAATGTAACGCTTAACCAAATAATTCGTAAATAAATCAAAATCTGTTAATAATAAATGCAGTACAGCTATCATATTTCATTAAACACCGAATTTACAAAATAAAATGCAGTTTCATTATTAATTGTGCTTGAGGCGCCATCTCTGCTGAAAACATTCAACCACAAACGAGCGACTTGCCGATAAGAACAAGGTGGTCCCTTCTGTGGAACGTACGCCGGTTAGATCTCCTGGGATTATCCCCCTTATTTGTTTCTACCTTCATTCATCAACATTCTCAGAAAATTCTACATCATTCATACAGTTGTTATGCCAATGTTAAATTAATGTACAGTTCTAAGGCAATAATTCAACGGCAGCAATGTAGTTCCTTATCTGTTACAATTTTGTTTCCTGACGTCTTCTTGTTAGAGGGGCTTCACATAAATTGTAATTTGGCCTTTCGGTATTTAACAGCAAACCGCTAATATAATAATGGAAGCCCCCAGAGGTCGCTTTATTTACTGTGAGGTAAATCATTAAGGGACAGTGTTGAAAAACGAAACATGCTTATCTATAAAATTAAGAATAGTTGTACCTCGCCTGTAAGCATTTTGCCTGCTAGTCACCTCGAAAAATGTATTAACGATCTGTTGTATAGTAATTTCGATGCTGATGAAAGGGGCTTGTTTGGGAGAATATTAAAGGTTTCCTTATGTACTCCGGTTAGTACTGACGTATATTTAACCGCTTTCGTCACCTTTTCACAGCATCCCAGTTCTTCCTTATTGGTTAAATATTCCTACTATGGAACCTGGTAATCTGCTAACACTTGAATACTTAAGACATTTTTATAAATGTTACAGCGTTACATCAACACCGATTTTCAAATTGCATCTGTGAAAGTGATTCATAATAAAATAAACTGCAATGTTTCCAATTATAGTTAATAAAGGGCAAGTGGATGACAAAAAACTTGCCTAATTTGTTCATTTGCTAATAAGTTTGTTCCCCTAGGTCGCGGGTTCAAACTCCGCGAATCGCGATGGCTTTCATCGGGCATAAAAGTATTTAGCATGAGTTTCCTCGGGAGACTAGAATAACCGGTAGTCCCGTGTCGTAGACTTATGACACGCGAAAGAACCTCAAACCTATTGAAGAGGTCTCTGAGCAAAATATTCCATCTTTCATGCCCAATATAAAACAGACAGGTAAGGAACATAGCAGTTGAAGACGGGTCAATAAATAAAACAAATTTAATTTAACATTATGTTTTTTATGCATAATTATATTTCATACTTACTGGTGTAAAACATACTGTTTTATAGTGACCATAATTGCCTATTTTCACAGTTGTGCCGTTTCGTAGCTTTAAATCTTATTGTGGCTATTTTGTAATGAGAACTATTATCGCGGTTTTGTCTATCGTTATTTCATTATTTTTGTTATTGGCATTTATTTACTAATGTGATGTTATCCCATAGTAGTTAAAGAGCGTCCATAAACAAAACTCAATTATTTATAGCATTGCAATTAATATTTCGTGTTGTGAGGCAATGAGCCGTTGTGAACGATATGCATGAGTAAGTTTTTAATGTCGGTTTTCTTCCCTAATGTCAGCAGTTGTATTGCTTTTTTTAAGGCTCAGTATTTTCCTTGGGAAATCGAAATCGATTTGATTACACTTTTCATGTTGTATACTCCATGGAAACGCGACACTGGATCATATTGAGATCCTTTTGAGGCTTAGATCCAATCCTCTTAGAAAGCAAGATCTAAAGTACTCATAACAGGATGCACGCTGCTGCCATTTTTTTTAGCGGAATTCGTTAATCGCATGTGTAATAAAACATTCAAAGGCTGGCACCGATCTTCAGTTTAACTGTCTGCTGTGCGAGAGGTCCCAGGTTTGATTCCCGGCTGGAAGGTGAGAATTTTTCTATAGCCAAGATTAATCCCAATCCTCCCCACTGTCTGGAAATATGAATTAGAGCGTGGATATTTGTATGATCTAATTAACAAAAACCAAAACAAAGTGCAAGACCCCGAATGAAAGACTTACACGAGTTAACACCATTGCCGATAGCCAATAAGTTCCAAAGTAAAGGCCGCCGATAAGACCAATGTAGTTAAAGCCGGGAAATGAATGCAACAGAAAAAAATACAGCAAAACCACTTTTCTTTTTGCATTTTCTCGTCCTCCATGGTGTAGCGGTTATTATTCTAGCCTCTAGTTTCTGAAGTCGCGGATGATACCCAGCGGAGGGCGTTGGATTTTTTCGGGCGTAAAAATCCTTAGCATTGCTTCCTTCGGAAGGGAAATAAAGACGGTGGTACCATGTCGTAGATTTACTGCTCGGAGAAGATCCACATGCCTGACAATTAGGAAAATAATCGGCCTTTCACGCCTAATATTGAATTTCGCGCTAAGGACGATATTAGTAACAGAGCGTCTATAAATGAACACTCTGTTTGGAGCAGTTTTTACTGCTTACATAATTAGGAATTTATACCTCTCAAAAACATTCACCACAAACCTACCTACAATACGAAGGTAGACAATTTTAAAATATGTTGAACATGTTCGGCAACATAAATCTTGTCTTTTTTCAACTGTTCACTGAATACAACTCAACATTTTGTAGCAATCGTAAACAGCATTCCGCTATAGCAATACAGCACATACTTGAAAGGATTGCTAAAGTTTATAATAGAGTTATTTAGAGAAACGTGCAATGCACTACTCTCTGTACTTGAAAAAGTTCTTGAGAACAGTAGGTCCTGCGGATGTATTGATTCATTGTAAACAAGGCATACACTCTGTCTGTTCGTGGAGAAACTGTGCCACATGATGCTATATATATGTGCCGTACCGTGTCATCTGATACGCAATAATGTAAAGCTTAACCAAATAATTCGTAAATAAATCAAAATCTGTTAATAATAAATGCAGTACAGCTAGCATATTTCATTAAACACCGAATTTACAAAATAAAATGCAGTTTCATTATTAATTGTGCTTGAGGCGCCATCTCTGCTGAAAACATTCAACCACAAACGAGCGACTTGCCGATAAGAACAAGGTGGTCCCTTCTGTGGAACGTACGCCGGTTAGATCTGTGATTATCCCCCTTATTTGTTTCTACCTTCAGTTCATCAACATTCTCAGAAAATTCTACATCATTCATACAGTTGTTATGCCAATGTTAAATTAATCTACAGTTCTAAGGCAATAATTCAACGGCAGCAATGTAGTTCCTTATCTGTTACAATTTTGTTTCCTGACGTCTTCTTTTTAGAGTGGCTTCACTTAAATTGTAATTTGGCCTGTCGGTATTTAACAGCAAACCGCTAATATAATAATGGAAGCCCCCAGAGGTCGCTTTATTTACTGTGAGGTAAATCATTTAGGGACAGTGTTGAAAAACGAAACATGCTTATCTGTAAAATTAAGAATAGTTGTACCTCGCCTGTAAGCATTTTGCCTGCTAGTCACCTCGAAAAATGTATTAACGATCTGTTGTATAGGGATTTCGATGCTGATAAAAGGGGGTTGTTTGGGAGAATATTAAAGGTTTCCTTATGTACTCCGGTTAGTACTGACGTACATTTAACCGCTTTCGTCACCTTTTCACAGCATCCCAGTTCTTCCTTATTGGTTAAATATTCCTACTATGGAACCTGGTAATCTGCTAACACTTGAATACTTAAGACATTTTTATAAATGTTACAGCGTTACATCAACACCGATTTTCAAATTGCATCTGTGAAAGTGATTCATAATAAAATAAACTGCAATGTTTCCAATTATAGTTAATAAAGGGCAAGTGGATGACAGAAAACTTGCCTAATTTGTTCATTTGCTAATAAGTTTGTTCCCCTAGGTCGCGGGTTCAAACTCCGCGAATCGCGATGGCTTTCATCGGGCATAAAAGTATTTAGCATGAGCTTCCTCGGGAGACTAGAATAACCGGTAGTCCCGTGTCGTAGACTTATGACACGCGAAAGAACCTCAAACCTATTCAAGAGGTCTCTGAGCAAAATATCCCATCTTTCATGCCCAATATAAAACAGACAGGTAAGGAACATAGCAGTTGAAGACGGGTCAATAAATAAAACAAATTTAATTTAACGTTATGTTTTTTATGCATAATTATATTTCATACTTACTGGTGTAAAACATACTGTTTTATAGTGACCATAATTGCCTATTTTCACAGTTGTGCCGTTTCGTAGCTTTAAATCTTATTGTGGCTATTTTGTAATGAGAACTATTATCGCGGTTTTGTCTATCGTTATTTCATTATTTTTGTTATTGGCATTTATTTACTAATGTGATGTTATCCCATAGTAGTTAAAGAGCGTCCATAAACAAAACTCAATTATTTATAGCATTGCAATTAATATTTCGTGTTGTGAGGCAATGAGCCGTTGTGAACAATATGCATGAGGACGTTTTTAATGGGGGGGTTTTCTTCCCTAATGTCAGCAGTAGTATTGCGTTTTTTAAGGCTCAGTATTTTCCTTGGGAAATCGAAATCGATTTGATTACACTTTTCATGTTGTATACTCCATGGAAACGCGCAACTGGATCATATTGAGATCCTTTTGAGGCTTAGATCCGATCCTATTAGAAAGGAAGATCTAAAGTACTCATAACAGGATGCACGCTGCTGCCATTTTTTTTAGCGGAATTCGTTAATCGCATGTGTAATAAAACATTCAAAGGCTGGCACCGATCTTCAGTTTAACTGTCTGCTGTGCGAGAGGTCCCAAGTTTGATTCCCGGCTGGAAGGTGAGAATTTATCTATAGCCAAGATTAATCCCAATCCTCCCCACTGTCTGGAAATATGAATTAGAGTGTGGATATTTGTATGATCTAATTAACAAAAACCAAAACAAAGTGCAAGACCCCGAATGAAAGACTTACACGAGTTAACACCATTGCCGATAGCCAATAAGTTCCAAAGTAAAGGCCGCCGATAAGACCAATGTAGTTAAAGGCGGGGAATGAATGGAACAGAAAAAAATACAGCAAAACCACTTTTCTTTTTGCATTTTCTCGTCCTCCATGGTGTAGCGGTTATTATTCTAGCCTTTAGCTTCTGAAGTCGCGGATGAAACCCAGCGGAGGGCGTTGGATTTTTTTGGGGCGTAAAAATCCTTTGCATTGCTTCCTTCGGAAGGGAAATAAAGACGGTGGTACCATGTCGTAGATTTACTGCTCGGAGAAGATCCACATGCCTGACAATTAGGAAAATAACCGGCCTTTCACGCCCAATATTGAATTTCGCGCTAAGGACGATATTAGTAACAGAGCGTCTATAAATGAACACTCTGTTTGGAGCAGTTTTTACTGCTTACATAATTAGGAATTTACACCTCTCAAAAACATTCACCACAAACCTACCTACAATACGAAGGTAGACAATTTTAAAATATGTTGAACATGTTCGGCAACATAAATCTTGTCTTTTTTCAACTGTTCACTGAATACAACTCAACATTTTGTAGCAATCGTAAACAGCATTCCGCTATAGCAATACAGCACATACTTGAAAGGATTGCTAAAGTTTATAATAGAGTTATTTAGAGAGACGTGCAATGCACTACTCTCTGTACTTGAAAAAGTTCTTGAGAACAATAGGTCCTGCGGTTGTATTGATTCATTGTAAACAAGGCATACACTCTGTCTGTTCGTGGAGAAACTGTGCCACATGATGCTATATATATGTGCCGTACCGTGTCATCTGATACGCAATAATGTAAAGCTTAACCAAATAATTCGTAAATAAATCAAAATCTGTTAATAATAAATGCAGTACAGCTATCATATTTCATTAAACACCGAATTTACAAAATAAAATGCAGTTTCATTATTAATTGTGCTTGAGGCGCCATCTCTGCTGAAAACATTCAACCACAAACGAGCGACTTGCCGATAAGAACAAGGTGGTCCCTTCTGTGGAACGTACGCCGGTTAGATCTCCTGGGATTATCCCCCTTATTTGTTTCTACCTTCATTCATCAACATTCTCAGAAAATTCTACATCATTCTTACAGTTGTTATGCCAATGTTAAATTAATGTACAGTTCTAAGGCAATAATTCAACGGCAGCAATGTAGTTCCTTATCTGTTACAATTTTGTTTCCTGACGTCTTCTTGTTAGAGGGGCTTCACTTAAATTGTAATTTGGCCTTTCGGTATTTAACAGCAAACCGCTAATATAATAATGGAAGCCCCCAGAGGTCGCTTTATTTACTGTGAGGTAAATCATTAAGGGACAGTATTGAAAAACGAAACATGCTTATCTGTAAAATTAAGAATAGTTGTACCTCGCCTGTAAGCATTTTGCCTGCTAGTCACCTCGAAAAATGTATTAACGATCTGTTGTATAGTAATTTCGATGCTGATGAAAGGGGCTTGTTTGGGAGAATATTAAAGGTTTCCTTATGTACTCCGGTTAGTACTGACGTATATTTAACCGCTTTCGTCACCTTTTCACAGCATCCCAGTTCTTCCTTATTGGTTAAATATTCCTACTATGGAACCTGGTAATCTGCTAACACTTGAATACTTAAGACATTTTTATAAATGTTACAGCGTTACATCAACACCGATTTTCAAATTGCATCTGTGAAAGTGATTCATAATAAAATAAACTGCAATGTTTCCAATTATAGTTAATAAAGGGCAAGTGGATGACAGAAAACTTGCCTAATTTGTTCATTTGCTAATAAGTTTGTTCCCCTAGGTCGCGGGTTCAAACTCCGCGAATCGCGATGGCTTTCATCGGGCATAAAAGTATTTAGCATGAGCTTCCTCGGGAGACTAGAATAACCGGTAGTCCCGTGTCGTAGACTTATGACACGCGAAAGAACCTCAAACCTATTGAAGAGGTCTCTGAGCAAAATATCCCATCTTTCATGCCCAATATAAAACAGACAGGTAAGGAACATAGCAGTTGAAGACGGGTCAATAAATAAAACAAATTTAATTTAACATTATGTTTTTTATGCATAATTATATTTCATACTTACTGGTGTAAAACATACTGTTTTATAGTGACTATAATTGCCTATTTTCACAGTTGTGCCGTTTCGTAGCTTTAAATCTTATTGTGGCTATTTTGTAATGAGAACTATTATCGCGGTTTTGTCTATCGTTATTTCATTATTTTTGTTATTGGCATTTATTTACTAATGTGATGTTATCCCATAGTAGTTAAAGAGCGTCCATAAACAAAACTCAATTATTTATAGCATTGCAATTAATATTTCGTGTTGTGAGGCAATGAGCCGTTGTGAACAATATGCATGAGGACGTTTTTAATGGGGGGGTTTTCTTCCCTAATGTCAGCAGTAGTATTGCGTTTTTTAAGGCTCAGTATTTTCCTTGGGAAATCGAAATCGATTTGATTACACTTTTCATGTTGTATACTCCATGGAAACGCGCAACTGGATCATATTGAGATCCTTTTGAGGCTTAGATCCGATCCTATTAGAAAGGAAGATCTAAAGTACTCATAACAGGATGCACGCTGCTGCCATTTTTTTTTTAGCGGAATTCGTTAATCGCATGTGTAATAAAACATTCAAAGGCTGGCACCGATCTTCAGTTTAACTGTCTGCTGTGCGAGAGGTCCCAAGTTTGATTCCCGGCTGGAAGGTGAGAATTTATCTATAGCGAAGATTAATCCCAATCCTCCCCACTGTCTGGAAATATGAATTAGAGTGTGGATATTTGTATGATCTAATTAACAAAAACCAAAACAAAGTGCAAGACCCCGAATGAAAGACTTACACGAGTTAACACCATTGCCGATAGCCAATAAGTTCCAAAGTAAAGGCCGCCGATAAGACCAATGTAGTTAAAGGCGGGGAATGAATGGAACAGAAAAAAATACAGCAAAACCACTTTTCTTTTTGCATTTTCTCGTCCTCCATGGTGTAGCGGTTATTATTCTAGCCTTTAGCTTCTGAAGTCGCGGATGAAACCCAGCGGAGGGCGTTGGATTTTTTTGGGGCGTAAAAATCCTTAGCATTGCTTCCTTCGGAAGGGAAATAAAGACGGTGGTACCATGTCGTAGATTTACTGCTCGGAGAAGATCCACATGCCTGACAATTAGGAAAATAACCGGCCTTTCACGCCCAATATTGAATTTCGCGCTAAGGACGATATTAGTAACAGAGCGTCTATAAATGAACACTCTGTTTGGAGCAGTTTTTACTGCTTACATAATTAGGAATTTACACCTCTCAAAAACATTCACCACAAACCTACCTACAATACGAAGGTAGACAATTTTAAAATATGTTGAACATGTTCGGCAACATAAATCTTGTCTTTTTTCAACTGTTCACTGAATACAACTCAACATTTTGTAGCAATCGTAAACAGCATTCCGCTATAGCAATACAGCACATACTTGAAAGGATTGCTAAAGTTTATAATAGAGTTATTTAGAGAGACGTGCAATGCACTACTCTCTGTACTTGAAAAAGTTCTTGAGAACAATAGGTCCTGCGGTTGTATTGATTCATTGTAAACAAGGCATACACTCTGTCTGTTCGTGGAGAAACTGTGCCACATGATGCTATATATATGTGCCGTACCGTGTCATCTGATACGCAATAATGTAAAGCTTAACCAAATAATTCGTAAATAAATCAAAATCTGTTAATAATAAATGCAGTACAGCTATCATATTTCGTTAAACACCGAATTTACAAAATAAAATGCAGTTTCATTATTAATTGTGCTTGAGGCGCCATCTCTGCTGAAAACATTCAACCACAAACGAGCGACTTGCCGATAAGAACAAGGTGGTCCCTTCTGTGGAACGTACGCCGGTTAGATCTGTGATTATCCCCCTTATTTGTTTCTACCTTCAGTTCATCAACATTCTCAGAAAATTCTACATCATTCATACAGTTGTTATGCCAATGTTAAATTAATCTACAGTTCTAAGGCAATAATTCAACGGCAGCAATGTAGTTCCTTATCTGTTACAATTTTGTTTCCTGACGTCTTCTTGTTAGAGGGGCTTCACTTAAATTGTAATTTGGCCTGTCGGTATTTAACAGCAAACCGCTAATATAATAATGGAAGCCCCCAGAGGTCGCTTTATTTACTGTGAGGTAAATCATTTAGGGACAGTGTTGAAAAACGAAACATGCTTATCTGTAAAATTAAGAATAGTTGTACTTCGCCTGTAAGCATTTTGCCTGCTAGTCACCTCGAAAAATGTATTAACGATCTGTTGTATAGAGATTTCGATGCTGATAAAAGGGGGTTGTTTGGGAGAATATTAAAGGTTTCCTTATGTACTCCGGTTAGTACTGACGTATATTTAGCCACTTTCGTCACCTTTTCACAGCATCCCAGTTCTTCCTTATTGGTTAAATATTCCTACTATGGAACCTGGTAATCTGCTAACACTTGAATACTTAAGACATTTTTATAAATGTTACAGCGTTACATCAACACCGATTTTCAAATTGCATCTGTGAAAGTGATTCATAATAAAATAAACCGCAATGTTTCCAATTATAGTCAACAAAGGGCAAGTGGATGACAAAAAACGTGCCTAATTTGTTCATTTGCTAATAAGTTTGTTCCCCTAGGTCGCGGGTTCAAACTCCGCGAATCGCGATGGCTTTCATCGGGCATAAAAGTATTTAGCATGAGTTTCCTCGGGAGACTAGAATAACCGGTAGTCCCGTGTCGTAGACTTATGACACGCGAAAGAACTTCAAACCTATTGAAGAGGTCTCTGAGCAAAATATCCCATCTTTCATGCCCAATATAAAACAGACAGGTAAGGAACATAGCAGTTGAAGACGGGTCAATAAATAAAACAAATTTAATTTAACATTATGTTTTTTATGCATAATTATATTTCATACTTACTGGTGTAAAACATACTGTTTTATAATGGCCATAATTGCCTATTTTCACAGTTGTGCCGTTTCGTAGCTTTAAATCTTATTGTGGCTATTTTGTAAGGAGAACTGTTATCGCGGTTTTGTCTATCGTTATTTCATTATTTTTGTTATTGGCATTTATTTACTAATGTGATGTTATCCCATAGTAGTTAAAGAGCGTCCATAAACAAAACTCAACTATTTATAGCATTGCAATTAATATTTCGTGTTGTGAGGCAATGAGCCGTTGTGAACAATATGCATGAGGACGTTTTTAATGGGGGGGTTTTCTTCCCTAATGTCAGCAGTAGTATTGCGTTTTTTAAGGCTCAGTATTTTCCTTGGGAAATCGAAATCGATTTGATTACACTTTTCATGTTGTATACTCCATGGAAACGCGCAACTGGATCATATTGAGATCCTTTTGAGGCTTAGATCCGATCCTATTAGAAAGGAAGATCTAAAGTACTCATAACAGGATGCACGCTGCTGCCATTTTTTTAGCGGAATTCGTTAATCGCATGTGTAATAAAACATTCAAAGGCTGGCACCGATCTTCAGTTTAACTGTCTGCTGTGCGAGAGGTCCCAAGTTTGATTCCCGGCTGGAAGGTGAGAATTTATCTATAGCCAAGATTAATCCCAATCCTCCCCACTGTCTGGAAATATGAATTAGAGTGTGGATATTTGTATGATCTAATTAACAAAAACCAAAACAAAGTGCAAGACCCCGAATGAAAGACTTACACGGGTTAACACCATTGCCGATAGCCAATAAGTTCCAAAGTAAAGGCCGCCGATAAGACCAATGTAGTTAAAGGCGGGGAATGAATGGAACAGAAAAAAATACAGCAAAACCACTTTTCTTTTTGCATTTTCTCGTCCTCCATGGTGTAGCGGTTATTATTCTAGCCTTTAGCTTCTGAAGTCGCGGATGAAACCCAGCGGAGGGCGTTGGATTTTTTTGGGGCGTAAAAATCCTTAGCATTGCTTCCTTCGGAAGGGAAATAAAGACGGTGGTACCATGTCGTAGATTTACTGCTCGGAGAAGATCCACATGCCTGACAATTAGGAAAATAACCGGCCTTTCACGCCCAATATTGAATTTCGCGCGCTAAGGACGATATTAGTAACAGAGCGTCTATAAATGAACACTCTGTTTGGAGCAGTTTTTACTGCTTACATAATTAGGAATTTACACCTCTCAAAAACATTCACCACAAACCTACCTACAATACGAAGGTAGACAATTTTAAAATATGTTGAACATGTTCGGCAACATAAATCTTGTCTTTTTTCAACTGTTCACTGAATACAACTCAACATTTTGTAGCAATCGTAAACAGCATTCCGCTATAGCAATACAGCACATACTTGAAAGGATTGCTAAAGTTTATAATAGAGTTATTTAGAGAGACGTGCAATGCACTACTCTCTGTACTTAAAAAATTCTTGAGAACAATAGGTCCTGCGGTTGTATTGATTCATTGTAAACAAGGCATACACTCTGTCTGTTCGTGGAGAAACTGTGCCACATGATGCTATATATATATGTGCCGTACCGTGTCATCTGATACGCAATAATGTAAAGCTTAACCAAATAATTCGTAAATAAATCAAAATCTGTTAATAATAAATGCAGTACAGCTATCATATTTCAATAAACACCGAATTTACAAAATAAAATGCAGTTTCATTATTAATTGTGCTTGAGGCGCCATCTCTGCTGAAAACATTCAACCACAAACGAGCGACTTGCCGATAAGAACAAGGTGGTCCCTTCTGTGGAACGTACGCCGGTTAGATCTGTGATTATCCCCCTTATTTGTTTCTACCTTCAGTTCATCAACATTCTCAGAAAATTCTACATCATTCATACAGTTGTTATGCCAATGTTAAATTAATCTACAGTTCTAAGGCAATAATTCAACGGCAGCAATGTAGTTCCTTATCTGTTACAATTTTGTTTCCTGACGTCTTCTTGTTAGAGGGGCTTCACTTAAATTGTAATTTGGCCTGTCGGTATTTAACAGCAAACCGCTAATATAATAATGGAAGCCCCCAGAGGTCGCTTTATTTACTGTGAGGTAAATCATTTAGGGACAGTGTTGAAAAACGAAACATGCTTATCTGTAAAATTAAGAATAGTTGTACCTCGCCTGTAAGCATTTTGCCTGCTAGTCACCTCGAAAAATGTATTAACGATCTGTTGTATAGAGATTTCGATGCTGATAAAAGGGGGTTGTTTGGGAGAATATTAAAGGTTTCCTTATGTACTCCGGTTAGTACTGACGTATATTTAACCGCTTTCGTCACCTTTTCACAGCATCCCAGTTCTTCCTTATTGGTTAAATATTCCTACTATGGAACCTGGTAATCTGCTAACACTTGAATACTTAAGACATTTTTATAAATGTTACAGCGTTACATCAACACCGATTTTCAAATTGCATCTGTGAAAGTGATTCATAATAAAATAAACCGCAATGTTTCCAATTATAGTCAACAAAGGGCAAGTGGATGACAAAAAACGTGCCTAATTTGTTCATTTGCTAATAAGTTTGTTCCCCTAGGTCGCGGGTTCAAACTCCGCGAATCGCGATGGCTTTCATCGGGCATAAAAGTATTTAGCATGAGTTTCCTCGGGAGACTAGAATAACCGGTAGTCCCGTGTCGTAGACTTATGACACGCGAAAGAACTTCAAACCTATTGAAGAGGTCTCTGAGCAAAATATCCCATCTTTCATGCCCAATATAAAACAGACAGGTAAGGAACATAGCAGTTGAAGACGGGTCAATAAATAAAACAAATTTAATTTAACATTATGTTTTTTATGCATAATTATATTTCATACTTACTGGTGTAAAACATACTGTTTTATAATGGCCATAATTGCCTATTTTCACAGTTGTGCCGTTTCGTAGCTTTAAATCTTATTGTGGCTATTTTGTAATGAGAACTGTTATCGCGGTTTTGTCTATCGTTATTTCATTATTTTTGTTATTGGCATTTATTTACTAATGTGATGTTATCCCATAGTAGTTAAAGAGCGTCCATAAACAAAACTCAACTATTTATAGCATTGCAATTAATATTTCGTGTTGTGAGGCAATGAGCCGTTGTGAACAATATGCATGAGGACGTTTTTAATGGGGGGTTTTTCTTCCCTAATGTCAGCAGTTGTATTGCGTTTTTTAAGGCTCAGTATTTTCCTTGGGAAATCGAAATCGATTTGATTACACTTTTCATGTTGTATACTCCATGGAAACGCGCAACTGGATCATATTGAGATCCTTTTGAGGCTTAGATCCGATCCTATTAGAAAGGAAGATCTAAAGTACTCATAACAGGATGCACGCTGCTGCCATTTTTTTTAGCGGAATTCGTTAATCGCATGTGTAATAAAACATTCAAAGGCTGGCACCGATCTTCAGTTTAACTGTCTGCTGTGCGAGAGGTCCCAAGTTTGATTCCCGGCTGGAAGGTGAGAATTTATCTATAGCCAAGATTAATCCCAATCCTCCCCACTGTCTGGAAATATGAATTAGAGTGTGGATATTTGTATGATCTAATTAACAAAAACCAAAACAAAGTGCAAGACCCCGAATGAAAGACTTACACGAGTTAACACCATTGCCGATAGCCAATAAGTTCCAAAGTAAAGGCCGCCGATAAGACCAATGTAGTTAAAGGCGGGGAATGAATGGAACAGAAAAAAATACAGCAAAACCACTTTTCTTTTTGCATTTTCTCGTCCTCCATGGTGTAGCGGTTATTATTCTAGCCTTTAGCTTCTGAAGTCGCGGATGAAACCCAGCGGAGGGCGTTGGATTTTTTTGGGGCGTAAAAATCCTTAGCATTGCTTCCTTCGGAAGGGAAATAAAGACGGTGGTACCATGTCGTAGATTTACTGCTCGGAGAAGATCCACATGCCTGACAATTAGGAAAATAACCGGCCTTTCACGCCCAATATTGAATTTCGCGCTAAGGACGATATTAGTAACAGAGCGTCTATAAATGAACACTGTTTGGAGCAGTTTTTACTGCTTACATAATTAGGAATTTACACCTCTCAAAAACATTCACCACAAACCTACCTACAATACGAAGGTAGACAATTTTAGAATATGTTGAACATGTTCGGCAACATAAATCTTGTCTTTTTTCAACTGTTCACTGAATACAACTCAACATTTTGTAGCAATCGTAAACAGCATTCCGCTATAGCAATACAACACATACTTAAAAGGATTGCTAAAGTTTATAATAGAGTTATTTAGAGAGACGTGCAATGCACTACTCTCTGTACTTGAAAAAGTTCTTGAGAACAATAGGTCCTGCGGTTGTATTGATTCATTGTAAACAAGGCATACACTCTGTCTGTTCGTGGAGAAACTGTGCCACATGATGCTATATATATGTGCCGTACCGTGTCATCTGATACGCAATAATGTAAAGCTTAACCAAATAATTCGTAAATAAATCAAAATCTGTTAATAATAAATGCAGTACAGCTATCATATTTCATTAAACACCGAATTTACAAAATAAAATGCAGTTTCATTATTAATTGTGCTTGAGGCGCCATCTCTGCTGAAAACATTCAACCACAAACGAGCGACTTGCCGATAAGAACAAGGTGGTCCCTTCTGTGGAACGTACGCCGGTTAGATCTCCTGGGATTATCCCCCTTATTTGTTTCTACCTTCATTGATCAACATTCTCAGAAAATTCTACATCATTCATACAGTTGTTATGCCAATGTTAAATTAATGTACAGTTCTAAGGCAATAATTCAACGGCAGCAATGTAGTTCCTTATCTGTTACAATTTTGTTTCCTGACGTCTTCTTGTTAGAGGGGCTTCACTTAAATTGTAATTTGGCCTTTCGGTATTTAACAGCAAACCGCTAATATAATAATGGAAGCCCCCAGAGGTCGCTTTATTTACTGTGAGGTAAATCATTAAGGGACAGTATTGAAAAACGAAACATGCTTATCTGTAAAATTAAGAATAGTTGTACCTCGCCTGTAAGCATTTTGCCTGCTAGTCACCTCGAAAAATGTATTAACGATCTGTTGTATAGTAATTTCGATGCTGATGAAAGGGGCTTGTTTGGGAGAATATTAAAGGTTTCCTTATGTACTCCGGTTAGTACTGACGTATATTTAACCGCTTTCGTCACCTTTTCACAGCATCCCAGTTCTTCCTTATTGGTTAAATATTCCTACTATGGAACCTGGTAATCTGCTAACACTTGAATACTTAAGACATTTTTATAAATGTTACAGCGTTACATCAACACCGATTTTCAAATTGCATCTGTGAAAGTGATTCATAATAAAATAAACTGCAATGTTTCCAATTATAGTTAATAAAGGGCAAGTGGATGACAGAAAACTTGCCTAATTTGTTCATTTGCTAATAAGTTTGTTCCCCTAGGTCGCGGGTTCAAACTCCGCGAATCGCGATGGCTTTCATCGGGCATAAAAGTATTTAGCATGAGCTTCCTCGGGAGACTAGAATAACCGGTAGTCCCGTGTCGTAGACTTATGACACGCGAAAGAACCTCAAACCTATTGAAGAGGTCTCTGAGCAAAATATCCCATCTTTCATGCCCAATATAAAACAGACAGGTAAGGAACATAGCAGTTGAAGACGGGTCAATAAATAAAACAAATTTAATTTAACATTATGTTTTTTATGCATAATTATATTTCATACTTACTGGTGTAAAACATACTGTTTTATAGTGACCATAATTGCCTATTTTCACAGTTGTGCCGTTTCGTAGCTTTAAATCTTATTGTGGCTATTTTGTAATGAGAACTATTATCGCGGTTTTGTCTATCGTTATTTCATTATTTTTGTTATTGGCATTTATTTACTAATGTGATGTTATCCCATAGTAGTTAAAGAGCGTCCATAAACAAAACTCAATTATTTATAGCATTGCAATTAATATTTCGTGTTGTGAGGCAATGAGCCGTTGTGAACAATATGCATGAGGACGTTTTTAATGGGGGGGGGGGGTTTTCTTCCCTAATGTCAGCAGTAGTATTGCGTTTTTTAAGGCTCAGTATTTTCCTTGGGAAATCGAAATCGATTTGATTACACTTTTCATGTTGTATACTCCATGGAAACGCGCAACTGGATCATATTGAGATCCTTTTGAGGCTTAGATCCGATCCTATTAGAAAGGAAGATCTAAAGTACTCATAACAGGATGCACGCTGCTGCCATTTTTTTTAGCGGAATTCGTTAATCGCATGTGTAATAAAACATTCAAAGGCTGGCACCGATCTTCAGTTTAACTGTCTGCTGTGCGAGAGGTCCCAAGTTTGATTCCCGGCTGGAAGGTGAGAATTTATCTATAGCCAAGATTAATCCCAATCCTCCCCACTGTCTGGAAATATGAATTAGAGTGTGGATATTTGTATGATCTAATTAACAAAAACCAAAACAAAGTGCAAGACCCCGAATGAAAGACTTACACGAGTTAACACCATTGCCGATAGCCAATAAGTTCCAAAGTAAAGGCCGCCGATAAGACCAATGTAGTTAAAGGCGGGGAATGAATGGAACAGAAAAAAATACAGCAAAACCACTTTTCTTTTTGCATTTTCTCGTCCTCCATGGTGTAGCGGTTATTATTCTAGCCTTTAGCTTCTGAAGTCGCGGATGAAACCCAGCGGAGGGCGTTGGATTTTTTTGGGGCGTAAAAATCCTTAGCATTGCTTCCTTCGGAAGGGAAATAAAGACGGTGGTACCATGTCGTAGATTTACTGCTCGGAGAAGATCCACATGCCTGACAATTAGGAAAATAACCGGCCTTTCACGCCCAATATTGAATTTCGCGCTAAGGACGATATTAGTAACAGAGCGTCTATAAATGAACACTCTGTTTGGAGCAGTTTTTACTGCTTACATAATTAGGAATTTACACCTCTCAAAAACATTCACCACAAACCTACCTACAATACGAAGGTAGACAATTTTAAAATATGTTGAACATGTTCGGCAACATAAATCTTGTCTTTTTTCAACTGTTCACTGAATACAACTCAACATTTTGTAGCAATCGTAAACAGCATTCCGCTATAGCAATACAGCACATACTTGAAAGGATTGCTAAAGTTTATAATAGAGTTATTTAGAGAGACGTGCAATGCACTACTCTCTGTACTTGAAAAAGTTCTTGAGAACAATAGGTCCTGCGGTTGTATTGATTCATTGTAAACAAGGCATACACTCTGTCTGTTCGTGGAGAAACTGTGCCACATGATGCTATATATATATATGTGCCGTACCGTGTCATCTGATACGCAATAATGTAAAGCTTAACCAAATAATTCGTAAATAAATCAAAATCTGTTAATAATAAATGCAGTACAGCTATCATATTTCAATAAACACCGAATTTACAAAATAAAATGCAGTTTCATTATTAATTGTGCTTGAGGCGCCATCTCTGCTGAAAACATTCAACCACAAACGAGCGACTTGCCGATAAGAACAAGGTGGTCCCTTCTGTGGAACGTACGCCGGTTAGATCTGTGATTATCCCCCTTATTTGTTTCTACCTTCAGTTCATCAACATTCTCAGAAAATTCTACATCATTCATACAGTTGTTATGCCAATGTTAAATTAATCTACAGTTCTAAGGCAATAATTCAACGGCAGCAATGTAGTTCCTTATCTGTTACAATTTTGTTTCCTGACGTCTTCTTGTTAGAGGGGCTTCACTTAAATTGTAATTTGGCCTGTCGGTATTTAACAGCAAACCGCTAATATAATAATGGAAGCCCC
Source organism: Deroplatys truncata (assembly GCA_030765065.1). Classification (NCBI taxonomy): domain Eukaryota; kingdom Metazoa; phylum Arthropoda; class Insecta; order Mantodea; family Mantidae; genus Deroplatys; species Deroplatys truncata. The sequence goes on along the minus strand of CM060987.1, from coordinate 176,523,894 downwards.
CAGAGGTCGCTTTATTTACTGTGAGGTAAATCATTTAGGGACAGTGTTGAAAAACGAAACATGCTTATCTGTAAAATTAAGAATAGTTGTACCTCGCCTGTAAGCATTTTGCCTGCTAGTCACCTCGAAAAATGTATTAACGATCTGTTGTATAGAGATTTCGATGCTGATAAAAGGGGGTTGTTTGGGAGAATATTAAAGGTTTCCTTATGTACTCCGGTTAGTACTGACGTATATTTAACCGCTTTCGTCACCTTTTCACAGCATCCCAGTTCTTCCTTATTGGTTAAATATTCCTACTATGGAACCTGGTAATCTGCTAACACTTGAATACTTAAGACATTTTTATAAATGTTACAGCGTTACATCAACACCGATTTTCAAATTGCATCTGTGAAAGTGATTCATAATAAAATAAACCGCAATGTTTCCAATTATAGTCAACAAAGGGCAAGTGGATGACAAAAAACGTGCCTAATTTGTTCATTTGCTAATAAGTTTGTTCCCCTAGGTCGCGGGTTCAAACTCCGCGAATCGTGATGGCTTTCATCGGGCATAAAAGTATTTAGCATGAGTTTCCTCGGGAGACTAGAATAACCGGTAGTCCCGTGTCGTAGACTTATGACACGCGAAAGAACTTCAAACCTATTGAAGAGGTCTCTGAGCAAAATATCCCATCTTTCATGCCCAATATAAAACAGACAGGTAAGGAACATAGCAGTTGAAGACGGGTCAATAAATAAAACAAATTTAATTTAACATTATGTTTTTTATGCATAATTATATTTCATACTTACTGGTGTAAAACATACTGTTTTATAATGGCCATAATTGCCTATTTTCACAGTTGTGCCGTTTCGTAGCTTTAAATCTTATTGTGGCTATTTTGTAATGAGAACTGTTATCGCGGTTTTGTCTATCGTTATTTCATTATTTTTGTTATTGGCATTTATTTACTAATGTGATGTTATCCCATAGTAGTTAAAGAGCGTCCATAAACAAAACTCAACTATTTATAGCATTGCAATTAATATTTCGTGTTGTGAGGCAATGAGCCGTTGTGAACAATATGCATGAGGACGTTTTTAATGGGGGGGTTTTCTTCCCTAATGTCAGCAGTAGTATTGCGTTTTTTAAGGCTCAGTATTTTCCTTGGGAAATCGAAATCGATTTGATTACACTTTTCATGTTGTATACTCCATGGAAACGCGCAACTGGATCATATTGAGATCCTTTTGAGGCTTAGATCCGATCCTATTAGAAAGGAAGATCTAAAGTACTCATAACAGGATGCACGCTGCTGCCATTTTTTTTAGCGGAATTCGTTAATCGCATGTGTAATAAAACATTCAAAGGCTGGCACCGATCTTCAGTTTAACTGTCTGCTGTGCGAGAGGTCCCAAGTTTGATTCCCGGCTGGAAGGTGAGAATTTATCTATAGCCAAGATTAATCCCAATCCTCCCCACTGTCTGGAAATATGAATTAGAGTGTGGATATTTGTATGATCTAATTAACAAAAACCAAAACAAAGTGCAAGACGCCGAATGAAAGACTTACACGAGTTAACACCATTGCCGATAGCCAATAAGTTCCAAAGTAAAGGCCGCCGATAAGACCAATGTAGTTAAAGGCGGGGAATGAATGGAACAGAAAAAAATACAGCAAAACCACTTTTCTTTTTGCATTTTCTCGTCCTCCATGGTGTAGCGGTTATTATTCTAGCATTTAGCTTCTGAAGTCGCGGATGAAACCCAGCGGAGGGCGTTGGATTTTTTTGGGGCGTAAAAATCCTTAGCATTGCTTCCTTCGGAAGGGAAATAAAGACGGTGGTACCATGTCGTAGATTTACTGCTCGGAGAAGATCCACATGCCTGACAATTAGGAAAATAACCGGCCTTTCACGCCCAATATTGAATTTCGCGCGCTAAGGACGATATTAGTAACAGAGCGTCTATAAATGAACACTCTGTTTGGAGCAGTTTTTACTGCTTACATAATTAGGAATTTACACCTCTCAAAAACATTCACCACAAACCTACCTACAATACGAAGGTAGACAATTTTAGAATATGTTGAACATGTTCGGCAACATAAATCTTGTCTTTTTTCAACTGTTCACTGAATACAACTCAACATTTTGTAGCAATCGTAAACAGCATTCCGCTATAGCAATACAACACATACTTGAAAGGATTGCTAAAGTTTATAATAGAGTTATTTAGAGAGACGTGCAATGCACTACTCTCTGTACTTGAAAAAGTTCTTGAGAACAATAGGTCCTGCGGTTGTATTGATTCATTGTAAACAAGGCATACACTCTGTCTGTTCGTGGAGAAACTGTGCCACATGATGCTATATATATGTGCCGTACCGTGTCATCTGATACGCAATAATGTAAAGCTTAACCAAATAATTCGTAAATAAATCAAAATCTGTTAATAATAAATGCAGTACAGCTATCATATTTCATTAAACACCGAATTTACAAAATAAAATGCAGTTTCATTATTAATTGTGCTTGAGGCGCCATCTCTGCTGAAAACATTCAACCACAAACGAGCGACTTGCCGATAAGAACAAGGTGGTCCCTTCTGTGGAACGTACGCCGGTTAGATCTCCTGGGATTATCCCCCTTATTTGTTTCTACCTTCATTGATCAACATTCTCAGAAAATTCAACATCATTCATACAGTTGTTATGCCAATGTTAAATTAATGTACAGTTCTAAGGCAATAATTCAACGGCAGCAATGTAGTTCCTTATCTGTTACAATTTTGTTTCCTGACGTCTTCTTGTTAGAGGGGCTTCACTTAAATTGTAATTTGGCCTTTCGGTATTTAACAGCAAACCGCTAATATAATAATGGAAGCCCCCAGAGGTCGCTTTATTTACTGTGAGGTAAATCATTAAGGGACAGTATTGAAAAACGAAACATGCTTATCTGTAAAATTAAGAATAGTTGTACCTCGCCTGTAAGCATTTTGCCTGCTAGTCACCTCGAAAAATGTATTAACGATCTGTTGTATAGTAATTTCGATGCTGATGAAAGGGGCTTGTTTGGGAGAATATTAAAGGTTTCCTTATGTACTCCGGTTAGTACTGACGTATATTTAACCGCTTTCGTCACCTTTTCACAGCATCCCAGTTCTTCCTTATTGGTTAAATATTCCTACTATGGAACCTGGTAATCTGCTAACACTTGAATACTTAAGACATTTTTATAAATGTTACAGCGTTACATCAACACCGATTTTCAAATTGCATCTGTGAAAGTGATTCATAATAAAATAAACTGCAATGTTTCCAATTATAGTTAATAAAGGGCAAGTGGATGACAGAAAACTTGCCTAATTTGTTCATTTGCTAATAAGTTTGTTCCCCTAGGTCGCGGGTTCAAACTCCGCGAATCGCGATGGCTTTCATCGGGCATAAAAGTATTTAGCATGAGCTTCCTCGGGAGACTAGAATAACCGGTAGTCCCGTGTCGTAGACTTATGACACGCGAAAGAACCTCAAACCTATTGAAGAGGTCTCTGAGCAAAATATCCCATCTTTCATGCCCAATATAAAACAGACAGGTAAGGAACATAGCAGTTGAAGACGGGTCAATAAATAAAACAAATTTAATTTAACATTATGTTTTTTATGCATAATTATATTTCATACTTACTGGTGTAAAACATACTGTTTTATAGTGACCATAATTGCCTATTTTCACAGTTGTGCCGTTTCGTAGCTTTAAATCTTATTGTGGCTATTTTGTAATGAGAACTATTATCGCGGTTTTGTCTATCGTTATTTCATTATTTTTGTTATTGGCATTTATTTAGTAATGTGATGTTATCCCATAGTAGTTAAAGAGCGTCCATAAACAAAACTCAATTATTTATAGCATTGCAATTAATATTTCGTGTTGTGAGGCAATGAGCCGTTGTGAACAATATGCATGAGGACGTTTTTAATGTCGGTTTTTCTTCCCTAATGTCAGCAGTAGTATTGCGTTTTTTAAGGCTCAGTATTTTCCTTGGGAAATCGAAATCGATTTGATTACACTTTTCATGTTGTATACTCCATGGAAACGCGCAACTGGATCATATTGAGATCCTTTTGAGGCTTAGATCCGATCCTATTAGAAAGGAAGATCTAAAGTACTCATAACAGGATGCACGCTGCTGCCATTTTTTTTAGCGGAATTCGTTAATCGCATGTGTAATAAAACATTCAAAGGCTGGCACCGATCTTCAGTTTAACTGTCTGCTGTGCGAGAGGTCCCAAGTTTGATTCCCGGCTGGAAGGTGAGAATTTATCTATAGCCAAGATTAATCCCAATCCTCCCCACTGTCTGGAAATATGAATTAGAGTGTGGATATTTGTATGATTTAATTAACAAAAACCAAAACAAAGTGCAAGACCCCGAATGAAAGACTTACACGAGTTAACACCATTGCCGATAGCCAATAAGTTCCAAAGTAAAGGCCGCCGATAAGACCAATGTAGTTAAAGGCGGGGAATGAATGGAACAGAAAAAAATACAGCAAAACCACTTTTCTTTTTGCATTTTCTCGTCCTCCATGGTGTAGCGGTTATTATTCTAGCCTTTAGCTTCTGAAGTCGCGGATGAAACACAGCGGAGGGCGTTGGATTTTTTTGGGGCGTAAAAATCCTTAGCATTGCTTCCTTCGGAAGGGAAATAAAGACGGTGGTACCATGTCGTAGATTTACTGCTCGGAGAAGATCCACATGCCTGACAATTAGGAAAATAACCGGCCTTTCACGCCCAATATTGAATTTCGCGCTAAGGACGATATTAGTAACAGAGCGTCTATAAATGAACACTCTGGAGCAGTTTTTACTGCTTACATAATTAGGAATTTACACCTCTCAAAAACATTCACCACAAACCTACCTACAATACGAAGGTAGACAATTTTAAAATATGTTGAACATGTTCGGCAACATAAATCTTGTCTTTTTTCAACTGTTCACTGAATACAACTCAACATTTTGTAGCAATCGTAAACAGCATTCCGCTATAGCAATACAGCACATACTTGAAAGGATTGCTAAAGTTTATAATAGAGTTATTTAGAGAGACGTGCAATGCACTACTCTCTGTACTTGAAAAAGTTCTTGAGAACAATAGGTCCTGCGGTTGTATTGATTCATTGTAAACAAGGCATACACTCTGTCTGTTCGTGGAGAAACTGTGCCACATGATGCTATATATATGTGCCGTACCGTGTCATCTGATACGCAATAATGTAAAGCTTAACCAAATAATTCGTAAATAAATCAAAATCTGTTAATAATAAATGCAGTACAGCTATCATATTTCAATAAACACCGAATTTACAAAATAAAATGCAGTTTCATTATTAATTGTGCTTGAGGCGCCATCTCTGCTGAAAACATTCAACCACAAACGAGCGACTTGCCGATAAGAACAAGGTGGTCCCTTCTGTGGAACGTACGCCGGTTAGATCTGTGATTATCCCCCTTATTTGTTTCTACCTTCAGTTCATCAACATTCTCAGAAAATTCTACATCATTCATACAGTTGTTATGCCAATGTTAAATTAATCTACAGTTCTAAGGCAATAATTCAACGGCAGCAATGTAGTTCCTTATCTGTTACAATTTTGTTTCCTGACGTCTTCTTGTTAGAGGGGCTTCACTTAAATTGTAATTTGGCCTGTCGGTATTTAACAGCAAACCGCTAATATAATAATGGAAGCCCCCAGAGGTCGCTTTATTTACTGTGAGGTAAATCATTTAGGGACAGTGTTGAAAAACGAAACATGCTTATCTGTAAAATTAAGAATAGTTGTACCTCGCCTGTAAGCATTTTGCCTGCTAGTCACCTCGAAAAATGTATTAACGATCTGTTGTATAGAGATTTCGATGCTGATAAAAGGGGGTTGTTTGGGAGAATATTAAAGGTTTCCTTATGTACTCCGGTTAGTACTGACGTATATTTAACCGCTTTCGTCACCTTTTCACAGCATCCCAGTTCTTCCTTATTGGTTAAATATTCCTACTATGGAACCTGGTAATCTGCTAACACTTGAATACTTAAGACATTTTTATAAATGTTACAGCGTTACATCAACACCGATTTTCAAATTGCATCTGTGAAAGTGATTCATAATAAAATAAACCGCAATGTTTCCAATTATAGTCAACAAAGGGCAAGTGGATGACAAAAAACGTGCCTAATTTGTTCATTTGCTAATAAGTTTGTTCCCCTAGGTCGCGGGTTCAAACTCCGCGAATCGCGATGGCTTTCATCGGGCATAAAAGTATTTAGCATGAGTTTCCTCGGGAGACTAGAATAACCGGTAGTCCCGTGTCGTAGACTTATGACACGCGAAAGAACTTCAAACCTATTGAAGAGGTCTCTGAGCAAAATATCCCATCTTTCATGCCCAATATAAAACAGACAGGTAAGGAACATAGCAGTTGAAGACGGGTCAATAAATAAAACAAATTTAATTTAACATTATGTTTTTTATGCATAATTATATTTCATACTTACTGGTGTAAAACATACTGTTTTATAATGGCCATAATTGCCTATTTTCACAGTTGTGCCGTTTCGTAGCTTTAAATCTTATTGTGGCTATTTTGTAATGAGAACTGTTATCGCGGTTTTGTCTATCGTTATTTCATTATTTTTGTTATTGGCATTTATTTACTAATGTGATGTTATCCCATAGTAGTTAAAGAGCGTCCATAAACAAAACTCAACTATTTATAGCATTGCAATTAATATTTCGTGTTGTGAGGCAATGAGCCGTTGTGAACAATATGCATGAGGACGTTTTTAATGGGGGGTTTTTCTTCCCTAATGTCAGCAGTTGTATTGCGTTTTTTAAGGCTCAGTATTTTCCTTGGGAAATCGAAATCGATTTGATTACACTTTTCATGTTGTATACTCCATGGAAACGCGCAACTGGATCATATTGAGATCCTTTTGAGGCTTAGATCCGATCCTATTAGAAAGGAAGATCTAAAGTACTCATAACAGGATGCACGCTGCTGCCATTTTTTTTAGCGGAATTCGTTAATCGCATGTGTAATAAAACATTCAAAGGCTGGCACCGATCTTCAGTTTAACTGTCTGCTGTGCGAGAGGTCCCAAGTTTGATTCCCGGCTGGAAGGTGAGAATTTATCTATAGCCAAGATTAATCCCAATCCTCCCCACTGTCTGGAAATATGAATTAGAGTGTGGATATTTGTATGATCTAATTAACAAAAACCAAAACAAAGTGCAAGACCCCGAATGAAAGACTTACACGAGTTAACACCATTGCCGATAGCCAATAAGTTCCAAAGTAAAGGCCGCCGATAAGACCAATGTAGTTAAAGGCGGGGAATGAATGGAACAGAAAAAAATACAGCAAAACCACTTTTCTTTTTGCATTTTCTCGTCCTCCATGGTGTAGCGGTTATTATTCTAGCCTTTAGCTTCTGAAGTCGCGGATGAAACCCAGCGGAGGGCGTTGGATTTTTTTGGGGCGTAAAAATCCTTAGCATTGCTTCCTTCGGAAGGGAAATAAAGACGGTGGTACCATGTCGTAGATTTACTGCTCGGAGAAGATCCACATGCCTGACAATTAGGAAAATAACCGGCCTTTCACGCCCAATATTGAATTTCGCGCTAAGGACGATATTAGTAACAGAGCGTCTATAAATGAACACTGTTTGGAGCAGTTTTTACTGCTTACATAATTAGGAATTTACACCTGTCAAAAACATTCACCACAAACCTACCTACAATACGAAGGTAGACAATTTTAGAATATGTTGAACATGTTCGGCAACATAAATCTTGTCTTTTTTCAACTGTTCACTGAATACAACTCAACATTTTGTAGCAATCGTAAACAGCATTCCGCTATAGCAATACAACACATACTTAAAAGGATTGCTAAAGTTTATAATAGAGTTATTTAGAGAGACGTGCAATGCACTACTCTCTGTACTTGAAAAAGTTCTTGAGAACAATAGGTCCTGCGGTTGTATTGATTCATTGTAAACAAGGCATACACTCTGTCTGTTCGTGGAGAAACTGTGCCACATGATGCTATATATATGTGCCGTACCGTGTCATCTGATACGCAATAATGTAAAGCTTAACCAAATAATTCGTAAATAAATCAAAATCTGTTAATAATAAATGCAGTACAGCTATCATATTTCATTAAACACCGAATTTACAAAATAAAATGCAGTTTCATTATTAATTGTGCTTGAGGCGCCATCTCTGCTGAAAACATTCAACCACAAACGAGCGACTTGCCGATAAGAACAAGGTGGTCCCTTCTGTGGAACGTACGCCGGTTAGATCTCCTGGGATTATCCCCCTTATTTGTTTCTACCTTCATTGATCAACATTCTCAGAAAATTCTACATCATTCATACAGTTGTTATGCCAATGTTAAATTAATGTACAGTTCTAAGGCAATAATTCAACGGCAGCAATGTAGTTCCTTATCTGTTACAATTTTGTTTCCTGACGTCTTCTTGTTAGAGGGGCTTCACTTAAATTGTAATTTGGCCTTTCGGTATTTAACAGCAAACCGCTAATATAATAATGGAAGCCCCCAGAGGTCGCTTTATTTACTGTGAGGTAAATCATTAAGGGACAGTATTGAAAAACGAAACATGCTTATCTGTAAAATTAAGAATAGTTGTACCTCGCCTGTAAGCATTTTGCCTGCTAGTCACCTCGAAAAATGTATTAACGATCTGTTGTATAGTAATTTCGATGCTGATGAAAGGGGCTTGTTTGGGAGAATATTAAAGGTTTCCTTATGTACTCCGGTTAGTACTGACGTATATTTAACCGCTTTCGTCACCTTTTCACAGCATCCCAGTTCTTCCTTATTGGTTAAATATTCCTACTATGGAACCTGGTAATCTGCTAACACTTGAATACTTAAGACATTTTTATAAATGTTACAGCGTTACATCAACACCGATTTTCAAATTGCATCTGTGAAAGTGATTCATAATAAAATAAACTGCAATGTTTCCAATTATAGTTAATAAAGGGCAAGTGGATGACAGAAAACTTGCCTAATTTGTTCATTTGCTAATAAGTTTGTTCCCCTAGGTCGCGGGTTCAAACTCCGCGAATCGCGATGGCTTTCATCGGGCATAAAAGTATTTAGCATGAGCTTCCTCGGGAGACTAGAATAACCGGTAGTCCCGTGTCGTAGACTTATGACACGCGAAAGAACCTCAAACCTATTGAAGAGGTCTCTGAGCAAAATATCCCATCTTTCATGCCCAATATAAAACAGACAGGTAAGGAACATAGCAGTTGAAGACGGGTCAATAAATAAAACAAATTTAATTTAACATTATGTTTTTTATGCATAATTATATTTCATACTTACTGGTGTAAAACATACTGTTTTATAGTGACCATAATTGCCTATTTTCACAGTTGTGCCGTTTCGTAGCTTTAAATCTTATTGTGGCTATTTTGTAATGAGAACTATTATCGCGGTTTTGTCTATCGTTATTTCATTATTTTTGTTATTGGCATTTATTTACTAATGTGATGTTATCCCATAGTAGTTAAAGAGCGTCCATAAACAAAACTCAATTATTTATAGCATTGCAATTAATATTTCGTGTTGTGAGGCAATGAGCCGTTGTGAACAATATGCATGAGGACGTTTTTAATGGGGGGGGGGGTTTTCTTCCCTAATGTCAGCAGTAGTATTGCGTTTTTTAAGGCTCAGTATTTTCCTTGGGAAATCGAAATCGATTTGATTACACTTTTCATGTTGTATACTCCATGGAAACGCGCAACTGGATCATATTGAGATCCTTTTGAGGCTTAGATCCGATCCTATTAGAAAGGAAGATCTAAAGTACTCATAACAGGATGCACGCTGCTGCCATTTTTTTTAGCGGAATTCGTTAATCGCATGTGTAATAAAACATTCAAAGGCTGGCACCGATCTTCAGTTTAACTGTCTGCTGTGCGAGAGGTCCCAAGTTTGATTCCCGGCTGGAAGGTGAGAATTTATCTATAGCGAAGATTAATCCCAATCCTCCCCACTGTCTGGAAATATGAATTAGAGTGTGGATATTTGTATGATCTAATTAACAAAAACCAAAACAAAGTGCAAGACCCCGAATGAAAGACTTACACGAGTTAACACCATTGCCGATAGCCAATAAGTTCCAAAGTAAAGGCCGCCGATAAGACCAATGTAGTTAAAGGCGGGGAATGAATGGAACAGAAAAAAATACAGCAAAACCACTTTTCTTTTTGCATTTTCTCGTCCTCCATGGTGTAGCGGTTATTATTCTAGCCTTTAGCTTCTGAAGTCGCGGATGAAACCCAGCGGAGGGCGTTGGATTTTTTTGGGGCGTAAAAATCCTTAGCATTGCTTCCTTCGGAAGGGAAATAAAGACGGTGGTACCATGTCGTAGATTTACTGCTCGGAGAAGATCCACATGCCTGACAATTAGGAAAATAACCGGCCTTTCACGCCCAATATTGAATTTCGCGCTAAGGACGATATTAGTAACAGAGCGTCTATAAATGAACACTCTGTTTGGAGCAGTTTTTACTGCTTACATAATTAGGAATTTACACCTCTCAAAAACATTCACCACAAACCTACCTACAATACGAAGGTAGACAATTTTAAAATATGTTGAACATGTTCGGCAACATAAATCTTGTCTTTTTTCAACTGTTCACTGAATACAACTCAACATTTTGTAGCAATCGTAAACAGCATTCCGCTATAGCAATACAGCACATACTTGAAAGGATTGCTAAAGTTTATAATAGAGTTATTTAGAGAGACGTGCAATGCACTACTCTCTGTACTTGAAAAAGTTCTTGAGAACAATAGGTCCTGCGGTTGTATTGATTCATTGTAAACAAGGCATACACTCTGTCTGTTCGTGGAGAAACTGTGCCACATGATGCTATATATATATATGTGCCGTACCGTGTCATCTGATACGCAATAATGTAAAGCTTAACCAAATAATTCGTAAATAAATCAAAATCTGTTAATAATAAATGCAGTACAGCTATCATATTTCAATAAACACCGAATTTACAAAATAAAATGCAGTTTCATTATTAATTGTGCTTGAGGCGCCATCTCTGCTGAAAACATTCAACCACAAACGAGCGACTTGCCGATAAGAACAAGGTGGTCCCTTCTGTGGAACGTACGCCGGTTAGATCTGTGATTATCCCCCTTATTTGTTTCTACCTTCAGTTCATCAACATTCTCAGAAAATTCTACATCATTCATACAGTTGTTATGCCAATGTTAAATTAATCTACAGTTCTAAGGCAATAATTCAACGGCAGCAATGTAGTTCCTTATCTGTTACAATTTTGTTTCCTGACGTCTTCTTGTTAGAGGGGCTTCACTTAAATTGTAATTTGGCCTGTCGGTATTTAACAGCAAACCGCTAATATAATAATGGAAGCCCCCAGAGGTCGCTTTATTTACTGTGAGGTAAATCATTTAGGGACAGTGTTGAAAAACGAAACATGCTTATCTGTAAAATTAAGAATAGTTGTACCTCGCCTGTAAGCATTTTGCCTGCTAGTCACCTCGAAAAATGTATTAACGATCTGTTGTATAGAGATTTCGATGCTGATAAAAGGGGGTTGTTTGGGAGAATATTAAAGGTTTCCTTATGTACTCCGGTTAGTACTGACGTATATTTAACCGCTTTCGTCACCTTTTCACAGCATCCCAGTTCTTCCTTATTGGTTAAATATTCCTACTATGGAACCTGGTAATCTGCTAACACTTGAATACTTAAGACATTTTTATAAATGTTACAGCGTTACATCAACACCGATTTTCAAATTGCATCTGTGAAAGTGATTCATAATAAAATAAACCGCAATGTTTCCAATTATAGTCAACAAAGGGCAAGTGGATGACAAAAAACGTGCCTAATTTGTTCATTTGCTAATAAGTTTGTTCCCCTAGGTCGCGGGTTCAAACTCCGCGAATCGCGATGGCTTTCATCGGGCATAAAAGTATTTAGCATGAGTTTCCTCGGGAGACTAGAATAACCGGTAGTCCCGTGTCGTAGACTTATGACACGCGAAAGAACTTCAAACCTATTGAAGAGGTCTCTGAGCAAAATATCCCATCTTTCATGCCCAATATAAAACAGACAGGTAAGGAACATAGCAGTTGAAGACGGGTCAATAAATAAAACAAATTTAATTTAACATTATGTTTTTTATGCATAATTATATTTCATACTTACTGGTGTAAAACATACTGTTTTATAATGGCCATAATTGCCTATTTTCACAGTTGTGCCGTTTCGTAGCTTTAAATCTTATTGTGGCTATTTTGTAATGAGAACTGTTATCGCGGTTTTGTCTATCGTTATTTCATTATTTTTGTTATTGGCATTTATTTACTAATGTGATGTTATCCCATAGTAGTTAAAGAGCGTCCATAAACAAAACTCAACTATTTATAGCATTGCAATTAATATTTCGTGTTGTGAGGCAATGAGCCGTTGTGAACAATATGCATGAGGACGTTTTTAATGGGGGGGTTTTCTTCCCTAATGTCAGCAGTTGTATTGCGTTTTTTAAGGCTCAGTATTTTCCTTGGGAAATCGAAATCGATTTGATTACACTTTTCATGTTGTATACTCCATGGAAACGCGCAACTGGATCATATTGAGATCCTTTTGAGGCTTAGATCCGATCCTATTAGAAAGGAAGATCTAAAGTACTCATAACAGGATGCACGCTGCTGCCATTTTTTTTAGCGGAATTCGTTAATCGCATGTGTAATAAAACATTCAAAGGCTGGCACCGATCTTCAGTTTAACTGTCTGCTGTGCGAGAGGTCCCAAGTTTGATTCCCGGCTGGAAGGTGAGAATTTATCTATAGCCAAGATTAATCCCAATCCTCCCCACTGTCTGGAAATATGAATTAGAGTGTGGATATTTGTATGATCTAATTAACAAAAACCAAAACAAAGTGCAAGACGCCGAATGAAAGACTTACACGAGTTAACACCATTGCCGATAGCCAATAAGTTCCAAAGTAAAGGCCGCCGATAAGACCAATGTAGTTAAAGGCGGGGAATGAATGGAACAGAAAAAAATACAGCAAAACCACTTTTCTTTTTGCATTTTCTCGTCCTCCATGGTGTAGCGGTTATTATTCTAGCATTTAGCTTCTGAAGTCGCGGATGAAACCCAGCGGAGGGCGTTGGATTTTTTTGGGGCGTAAAAATCCTTAGCATTGCTTCCTTCGGAAGGGAAATAAAGACGGTGGTACCATGTCGTAGATTTACTGCTCGGAGAAGATCCACATGCCTGACAATTAGGAAAATAACCGGCCTTTCACGCCCAATATTGAATTTCGCGCGCTAAGGACGATATTAGTAACAGAGCGTCTATAAATGAACACTCTGTTTGGAGCAGTTTTTACTGCTTACATAATTAGGAATTTACACCTCTCAAAAACATTCACCACAAACCTACCTACAATACGAAGGTAGACAATTTTAGAATATGTTGAACATGTTCGGCAACATAAATCTTGTCTTTTTTCAACTGTTCACTGAATACAACTCAACATTTTGTAGCAATCGTAAACAGCATTCCGCTATAGCAATACAACACATACTTGAAAGGATTGCTAAAGTTTATAATAGAGTTATTTAGAGAGACGTGCAATGCACTACTCTCTGTACTTGAAAAAGTTCTTGAGAACAATAGGTCCTGCGGTTGTATTGATTCATTGTAAACAAGGCATACACTCTGTCTGTTCGTGGAGAAACTGTGCCACATGATGCTATATATATGTGCCGTACCGTGTCATCTGATACGCAATAATGTAAAGCTTAACCAAATAATTCGTAAATAAATCAAAATCTGTTAATAATAAATGCAGTACAGCTATCATATTTCATTAAACACCGAATTTACAAAATAAAATGCAGTTTCATTATTAATTGTGCTTGAGGCGCCATCTCTGCTGAAAACATTCAACCACAAACGAGCGACTTGCCGATAAGAACAAGGTGGTCCCTTCTGTGGAACGTACGCCGGTTAGATCTCCTGGGATTATCCCCCTTATTTGTTTCTACCTTCATTGATCAACATTCTCAGAAAATTCAACATCATTCATACAGTTGTTATGCCAATGTTAAATTAATGTACAGTTCTAAGGCAATAATTCAACGGCAGCAATGTAGTTCCTTATCTGTTACAATTTTGTTTCCTGACGTCTTCTTGTTAGAGGGGCTTCACTTAAATTGTAATTTGGCCTTTCGGTATTTAACAGCAAACCGCTAATATAATAATGGAAGCCCCCAGAGGTCGCTTTATTTACTGTGAGGTAAATCATTAAGGGACAGTATTGAAAAACGAAACATGCTTATCTGTAAAATTAAGAATAGTTGTACCTCGCCTGTAAGCATTTTGCCTGCTAGTCACCTCGAAAAATGTATTAACGATCTGTTGTATAGTAATTTCGATGCTGATGAAAGGGGCTTGTTTGGGAGAATATTAAAGGTTTCCTTATGTACTCCGGTTAGTACTGACGTATATTTAACCGCTTTCGTCACCTTTTCACAGCATCCCAGTTCTTCCTTATTGGTTAAATATTCCTACTATGGAACCTGGTAATCTGCTAACACTTGAATACTTAAGACATTTTTATAAATGTTACAGCGTTACATCAACACCGATTTTCAAATTGCATCTGTGAAAGTGATTCATAATAAAATAAACTGCAATGTTTCCAATTATAGTTAATAAAGGGCAAGTGGATGACAGAAAACTTGCCTAATTTGTTCATTTGCTAATAAGTTTGTTCCCCTAGGTCGCGGGTTCAAACTCCGCGAATCGCGATGGCTTTCATCGGGCATAAAAGTATTTAGCATGAGCTTCCTCGGGAGACTAGAATAACCGGTAGTCCCGTGTCGTAGACTTATGACACGCGAAAGAACCTCAAACCTATTGAAGAGGTCTCTGAGCAAAATATCCCATCTTTCATGCCCAATATAAAACAGACAGGTAAGGAACATAGCAGTTGAAGACGGGTCAATAAATAAAACAAATTTAATTTAACATTATGTTTTTTATGCATAATTATATTTCATACTTACTGGTGTAAAACATACTGTTTTATAGTGACCATAATTGCCTATTTTCACAGTTGTGCCGTTTCGTAGCTTTAAATCTTATTGTGGCTATTTTGTAATGAGAACTATTATCGCGGTTTTGTCTATCGTTATTTCATTATTTTTGTTATTGGCATTTATTTAGTAATGTGATGTTATCCCATAGTAGTTAAAGAGCGTCCATAAACAAAACTCAATTATTTATAGCATTGCAATTAATATTTCGTGTTGTGAGGCAATGAGCCGTTGTGAACAATATGCATGAGGACGTTTTTAATGGGGGGGTTTTCTTCCCTAATGTCAGCAGTAGTATTGCGTTTTTTAAGGCTCAGTATTTTCCTTGGGAAATCGAAATCGATTTGATTACACTTTTCATGTTGTATACTCCATGGAAACGCGCAACTGGATCATATTGAGATCCTTTTGAGGCTTAGATCCGATCCTATTAGAAAGGAAGATCTAAAGTACTCATAACAGGATGCACGCTGCTGCCATTTTTTTTAGCGGAATTCGTTAATCGCATGTGTAATAAAACATTCAAAGGCTGGCACCGATCTTCAGTTTAACTGTCTGCTGTGCGAGAGGTCCCAAGTTTGATTCCCGGCTGGAAGGTGAGAATTTATCTATAGCCAAGATTAATCCCAATCCTCCCCACTGTCTGGAAATATGAATTAGAGTGTGGATATTTGTATGATTTAATTAACAAAAACCAAAACAAAGTGCAAGACCCCGAATGAAAGACTTACACGAGTTAACACCATTGCCGATAGCCAATAAGTTCCAAAGTAAAGGCCGCCGATAAGACCAATGTAGTTAAAGGCGGGGAATGAATGGAACAGAAAAAAATACAGCAAAACCACTTTTCTTTTTGCATTTTCTCGTCCTCCATGGTGTAGCGGTTATTATTCTAGCCTTTAGCTTCTGAAGTCGCGGATGAAACCCAGCGGAGGGCGTTGGATTTTTTTGGGGCGTAAAAATCCTTAGCATTGCTTCCTTCGGAAGGGAAATAAAGACGGTGGTACCATGTCGTAGATTTACTGCTCGGAGAAGATCCACATGCCTGACAATTAGGAAAATAACCGGCCTTTCACGCCCAATATTGAATTTCGCGCTAAGGACGATATTAGTAACAGAGCGTCTATAAATGAACACTCTGTTTGGAGCAGTTTTTACTGCTTACATAATTAGGAATTTACACCTCTCAAAAACATTCACCACAAACCTACCTACAATACGAAGGTAGACAATTTTAAAATATGTTGAACATGTTCGGCAACATAAATCTTGTCTTTTTTCAACTGTTCACTGAATACAACTCAACATTTTGTAGCAATCGTAAACAGCATTCCGCTATAGCAATACAGCACATACTTGAAAGGATTGCTAAAGTTTATAATAGAGTTATTTAGAGAGACGTGCAATGCACTACTCTCTGTACTTGAAAAAGTTCTTGAGAACAATAGGTCCTGCGGTTGTATTGATTCATTGTAAACAAGGCATACACTCTGTCTGTTCGTGGAGAAACTGTGCCACATGATGCTATATATATGTGCCGTACCGTGTCATCTGATACGCAATAATGTAAAGCTTAACCAAATAATTCGTAAATAAATCAAAATCTGTTAATAATAAATGCAGTACAGCTATCATATTTCAATAAACACCGAATTTACAAAATAAAATGCAGTTTCATTATTAATTGTGCTTGAGGCGCCATCTCTGCTGAAAACATTCAACCACAAACGAGCGACTTGCCGATAAGAACAAGGTGGTCCCTTCTGTGGAACGTACGCCGGTTAGATCTGTGATTATCCCCCTTATTTGTTTCTACCTTCAGTTCATCAACATTCTCAGAAAATTCTACATCATTCATACAGTTGTTATGCCAATGTTAAATTAATCTACAGTTCTAAGGCAATAATTCAACGGCAGCAATGTAGTTCCTTATCTGTTACAATTTTGTTTCCTGACGTCTTCTTGTTAGAGGGGCTTCACTTAAATTGTAATTTGGCCTGTCGGTATTTAACAGCAAACCGCTAATATAATAATGGAAGCCCCCAGAGGTCGCTTTATTTACTGTGAGGTAAATCATTTAGGGACAGTGTTGAAAAACGAAACATGCTTATCTGTAAAATTAAGAATAGTTGTACCTCGCCTGTAAGCATTTTGCCTGCTAGTCACCTCGAAAAATGTATTAACGATCTGTTGTATAGAGATTTCGATGCTGATAAAAGGGGGTTGTTTGGGAGAATATTAAAGGTTTCCTTATGTACTCCGGTTAGTACTGACGTATATTTAGCCACTTTCGTCACCTTTTCACAGCATCCCAGTTCTTCCTTATTGGTTAAATATTCCTACTATGGAACCTGGTAATCTGCTAACACTTGAATACTTAAGACATTTTTATAAATGTTACAGCGTTACATCAACACCGATTTTCAAATTGCATCTGTGAAAGTGATTCATAATAAAATAAACCGCAATGTTTCCAATTATAGTCAACAAAGGGCAAGTGGATGACAAAAAACGTGCCTAATTTGTTCATTTGCTAATAAGTTTGTTCCCCTAGGTCGCGGGTTCAAACTCCGCGAATCGCGATGGCTTTCATCGGGCATAAAAGTATTTAGCATGAGTTTCCTCGGGAGACTAGAATAACCGGTAGTCCCGTGTCGTAGACTTATGACACGCGAAAGAACTTCAAACCTATTGAAGAGGTCTCTGAGCAAAATATCCCATCTTTCATGCCCAATATAAAACAGACAGGTAAGGAACATAGCAGTTGAAGACGGGTCAATAAATAAAACAAATTTAATTTAACATTATGTTTTTTATGCATAATTATATTTCATACTTACTGGTGTAAAACATACTGTTTTATAATGGCCATAATTGCCTATTTTCACAGTTGTGCCGTTTCGTAGCTTTAAATCTTATTGTGGCTATTTTGTAATGAGAACTGTTATCGCGGTTTTGTCTATCGTTATTTCATTATTTTTGTTATTGGCATTTATTTACTAATGTGATGTTATCCCATAGTAGTTAAAGAGCGTCCATAAACAAAACTCAACTATTTATAGCATTGCAATTAATATTTCGTGTTGTGAGGCAATGAGCCGTTGTGAACAATATGCATGAGGGCGTTTTTAATGGGGGGGTTTTCTTCCCTAATGTCAGCAGTAGTATTGCGTTTTTTAAGGCTCAGTATTTTCCTTGGGAAATCGAAATCGATTTGATTACACTTTTCATGTTGTATACTCCATGGAAACGCGCAACTGGATCATATTGAGATCCTTTTGAGGCTTAGATCCGATCCTATTAGAAAGGAAGATCTAAAGTACTCATAACAGGATGCACGCTGCTGCCATTTTTTTTAGCGGAATTCGTTAATCGCATGTGTAATAAAACATTCAAAGGCTGGCACCGATCTTCAGTTTAACTGTCTGCTGTGCGAGAGGTCCCAAGTTTGATTCCCGGCTGGAAGGTGAGAATTTATCTATAGCCAAGATTAATCCCAATCCTCCCCACTGTCTGGAAATATGAATTAGAGTGTGGATATTTGTATGATCTAATTAACAAAAACCAAAACAAAGTGCAAGACCCCGAATGAAAGACTTACACGAGTTAACACCATTGCCGATAGCCAATAAGTTCCAAAGTAAAGGCCGCCGATAAGACCAATGTAGTTAAAGGCGGGGAATGAATGGAACAGAAAAAAATACAGCAAAACCACTTTTCTTTTTGCATTTTCTCGTCCTCCATGGTGTAGCGGTTATTATTCTAGCCTCTAGCTTCTGAAGTCGCGGATGAAACCCAGCGGAAGGCGTTGGATTTTTTTCGGGCGTAAAAATCCTTATCATTGCTTCCTTCGGAAGGGAAATAAAGACGGTGGTACCATGTCGTAGATTTACTGCTCGTAGAAGATCCACAAGCCTGATAATTAGGAAAATAACCGGCCTTTCACGCCCAATATTGAATTTCGCGCTAAGGACGATATTAGTAACAGAGCGTCTATAAATAAACACTCTGTTTGGAGCCGTTTTTACTGCTTACATAATTAGGAATTTATACCTCTCAAAAACATTCACCACAAACCTACCTACAATACGAAGGTAGACAATTTTAAAATATGTTGAATATGTTCGGCAACATAAATCTTGTCTTTTTTCAACTGTTCACTGAATACAACTCAACATTTTGTAGCAATCGTAAACAGCATTCCGCTATAGCAATACAGCACATACTTGAAAGGATTGCTAAAGTTTATAATAGAGTTATTTAGAGAGACGTGCAATGCACTACTCTCTGTACTTGAAAAAGTTCTTGAGAACAATAGGTCCTGCGGTTGTATTGATTCATTGTAAACAAGGCATACACTCTGTCTGTTCGTGGAGAAACTGTGCCACATGATGCTATATATATGTGCCGTACCGTGTCATCTGATACGCAATAATGTAAAGCTTAACCAAACAATTCGTAAATAAATCAAAATCTGTTAATAATAAATGCAGTACAGCTATCATATTTCATTAAACACCGAATTTACAAAATAAAATGCAGTTTCATTATTAATTGTGCTTGAGGCGCCATCTCTGCTGAAAACATTCAACCACAAACGAGCGACTTGCCGATAAGAACAAGGTGGTCCCTTCTGTGGAACGTACGCCGGTTAGATCTGTGATTATCCCCCTTATTTGTTTCTACCTTCAGTTCATCAACATTCTCAGAAAATTCTACATCATTCATACAGTTGTTATGCCAATGTTAAATTAATCTACAGTTCTAAGGCAATAATTCAACGGCAGCAATGTAGTTCCTTATCTGTTACAATTTTGTTTCCTGACGTCTTCTTGTTAGAGGGGCTTCACTTAAATTGTAATTTGGCCTGTCGGTATTTAACAGCAAACCGCTAATATAATAATGGAAGCCCCCAGAGGTCGCTTTATTTACTGTGAGGTAAATCATTTAGGGACAGTGTTGAAAAACGAAACATGCTTATCTGTAAAATTAAGAATAGTTGTACCTCGCCTGTAAGCATTTTGCCTGCTAGTCACCTCGAAAAATGTATTAACGATCTGTTGTATAGAGATTTCGATGCTGATAAAAGGGGGTTGTTTGGGAGAATATTAAAGGTTTCCTTATGTACTCCGGTTAGTACTGACGTATATTTAGCCACTTTCGTCACCTTTTCACAGCATCCCAGTTCTTCCTTATTGGTTAAATATTCCTACTATGGAACCTGGTAATCTGCTAACACTTGAATACTTAAGACATTTTTATAAATGTTACAGCGTTACATCAACACCGATTTTCAAATTGCATCTGTGAAAGTGATTCATAATAAAATAAACCGCAATGTTTCCAATTATAGTCAACAAAGGGCAAGTGGATGACAAAAAATGTGCCTAATTTGTTCATTTGCTAATAAGTTTGTTCCCCTAGGTCGCGGGTTCAAACTCCGCGAATCGCGATGGCTTTCATCGGGCATAAAAGTATTTAGCATGAGTTTCCTCGGGAGACTAGAATAACCGGTAGTCCCGTGTCGTAGACTTATGACACGCGAAAGAGCTTCAAACCTATTGAAGAGGTCTCTGAGCAAAATATCCCATCTTTCATGCCCAATATAAAACAGACAGGTAAGGAACATAGCAGTTGAACACGGGTCAATAAATAAAACAAATTTAATTTAACATTATGTTTTTTATGCATAATTATATTTCATACTTACTGGTGTAAAACATACTGTTTTATAATGGCCATAATTGCCTATTTTCACAGTTGTGCCGTTTCGTAGCTTTAAATCTTATTGTGGCTATTTTGTAATGAGAACTGTTATCGCGGTTTTGTCTATCGTTATTTCATTATTTTTGTTATTGGCATTTATTTACTAATGTGATGTTATCCCATAGTAGTTAAAGAGCGTCCATAAACAAAACTCAATTATTTATAGCATTGCAATTAATATTTCGTGTTGTGAGGCAATGAGCCGTTGTGAACAATATGCATGAGGAAGTTTTTAATGTCGGGTTTTTCTTCCCTAATGTCAGCAGTTGTATTGCTTTTTTTAAGGCTCAGTATTTTCCTTGGGAAATCGAAATCGATTTGATTACACTTTTCATGTTGTATACTCCATGGAAACGCGCAACTGGATCATATTGAGATCCTTTTGAGGCTTAGATCCGATCCTCTTAAAAAGTAAGATCTAAAGTACTTATAACAGGATGCACGCTGCTGTCATTTTTTTTAGCGGAATTCGTTAATCGCATGTGTAATAAAACATTCAAAGGCTGGCACCGATCTTCAGTTTAACTGTCTGCTGTGCGAGAGGTCCCAAGTTTGATTCCCGGCTGGAAGGTGAGAATTTATCTATAGCCAAGATTAATCTCAATCCTACCCACTGTCTGGAAATATGAATTAGAGTGTGGATATTTGTATGATCTAATTAACAAAAACCAAAACAAAGTGCAAGACCCCGAATGAAAGACTTACACGAGTTAACACCATTGCCGATAGCCAATAAGTTCCAAAGTAAAGGCCGCCGATAAGACCAATGTAGTTAAAGGCGGGGAATGAATGGAACAGAAAAAAATACAGCAAAACCACTTTTCTTTTTGCATTTTCTCGTCCTCCATGGTGTAGCGGTTATTATTCTAGCCACTAGTTTCTGAAGTCGCGGATGAAACCCAGCGGAGGGCGTTGGATTTTTTCGGGCGTAAAAATCCTTATCATTGCTTCCTTCGGAAGGGAAATAAAGACGGTGGTACCATGTCGTAGATTTACTGCTCGTAGAAGATCCACAAGCCTGAGAATTAGGAAAATATCCGGCCTTACACGCCCAATATTGAATTTCGCGCTAAGCACGATATTAGTAACAGAGCGTCTATAAATAAACACCCTGTTTGGAGCCGTTTCTACTGCTTACATACTTAGGAATTTATACCTCTCAAAGTCAAAAACATTCACCACAAACCTACCTACAATACGAAGGTAGACAGTTTTAAAATATGTTGAACATGTTCGGCAACATAAATCTTGTCTTTTTTCAACTGTTCACTGAATACAACTCAACATTCTGTAGCAATCGTAAACAGCATTCCGCTTTAGCAATACAGCAGGATTGCTAAAGTTTATAATAGAGTTATTTAGAGAGACGTGCAATGCACTACTCTCTGTACTTGAAAAAGTTCTTGAGAACAGTAGGTCCTGCGGTTGTATTGATTAATTGTAAACAAGGCATACACTCTGTCTGTTCGTGGAGAAACTGTGCCACATGATGTTATATATGTGCCGTACCGTGTCATCTGTTACGCAATAATGTAAAGCTTAACCAAATAATTCGTAAATAAATCAAAATCTGTTAATAATAAATGCACTACAGCTATCATATTTCATTAAACATCGAATTTACAAAATAAAATGCAGTTTCATTATTAATTGTGCTTGAGGCGCCATCTCTGCTGAAAACATTCAACCACAAACGAGCGACTTGCCGATAAGAACAAGGTGGTCCCTTCTGTGGAACGTATGCCGGTTAGATCTGTGATTATCCCCCTTATTTGTTTCTACCTTCAGTTCATCAACATTCTCAGAAAATTCTACATCATTCATACAGTTGTTATGCCAATGTTAAATTAATCTACAGTTCTAAGGCAATAATTCAACGGCAGCAATGTAGTTCCTTATCTGTTACAATTTTGTTTCCTGACGTCTTCTTGTTAGAGGGGCTTCACTTAAATTGTAATTTGGCCTGTCGGTATTTAACAGCAAACCGCTAATATAATAATGGAAGCCCCCAGAGGTCGCTTTATTTACTGTGAGGTAAATCATTTAGGGACAGTGTTGAAAAACGAAACATGCTTATCTGTAAAATTAAGAATAGTTGTACCTCGCCTGTAAGCATTTTGCCTGCTAGTCACCTCGAAAAATATATTAACGATCTGTTGTATAGAGATTTCGATGCTGATAAAAGGGGGTTGTTTGGGAGAATATTAAAGGTTTCCTTATGTACTCCGGTTAGTACTGACGTATATTTAACCGCTTTCGTCACCTTTTCACAGCATCCCAGTTCTTCCTTATTGGTTAAATATTCCTACTATGGAACCTGGTAATCTGCTAACACTTGAATACTTAAGACATTTTTATAAATGTTACAGCGTTACATCAACACCGATTTTCAAATTGCATCTGTGAAAGTGATTCATAATAAAATAAACTGCAATGTTTCCAATTATAGTCAACATAGGGCAAGTGGATGACAAAAAACGTGCCTAATTTGTTCATTTGCTAATAAGTTTGTTTCCAAGGTCGCGGGTTCAAACTCCGCGAATCCCGATGTCTTTCTTCGGGCATAAAAGTATTTAGCATGAGTTTCCTCGGGAGACTAGAATAACCGGTAGTCCCGTGTCGTAGACTTATGACACGCGAAAGAACCTCAAACCTATTGAAGAGGTCTCTGAGCAAAATATCCGATCTTTCACGCCCAATATAAAACAGACAGGTAAGGAACATAGCAGTTGAAGACGGGTCAATAAATAAAACAAATTTAATTTAATATTATGTTTTTTATGCATAATTATATTTCATACTTACTGGTGTAAAACATACTGTTTTATAGTGGCCATAATTGCCTATTTTCACAGTTGTGCCGTTTCGTAGCTTTAAATCTTATTGTGGCTATTTTGTAATGAGAACTGTTATCGCGGTTTTGTCTATTTCATTATTTTTGTTATTGGCACTTATTTACTAATCTGATGTTATCCTATAGTAGTTAAAGAGCGTCCATAAACAAAACTCAATTTATTTATTGTATTGCAATTAAATATTTCGTGTTGTGAGGCAATGAGCCGTTGTTAACAATATACCTGAGGAAGTTTTTAACGTCGGGTTTCATTCCCTCATGTCAGCAGTTGTATTGCTTTCTTTAAGGCTTACTACCTGCCATGGGAAATCGAAATCGATTTGATTACACTTTTCATGTTGCAAACTCCACTGAAGCGCGCAACTGGATCATATTGAGATCCTTTTGAGCCTTAGATCCGATTCTCTTAAAAAGTAAGATCGGATCGAAATATGGTCACGGAAACACCTACCGCATTCAAATCGTTTTGAGTAAGTCAGAGATTAATGTCTTCTAAAGTACTCGTAACACAATGAACGCTGCTGTCGTTTTTTAGCGGAAATCGTTATTTACATGTGTAATAAAACATTCAGACGCTGGCACCGAACCTCAGAGTAACTGTCTGCTGTGCGAGAGGTCCCAAGTTTTATTCCCGGCTGGAAGGTGAGAATTTTTCTATAGCCAAGATTAATCCCAATCCTCCCCAGTGTCTGGAAATATGAATTAGAGTGAGAATATTTGTATTATATAATTAATAAAAACCAAAAGAAGGTGCAAGAACCCGGATGAAAGAGTTACACGATTTAACACCATTGTCAATAACCAATTAGTTCCAAAGTAAAGGCCGCCGATAAGACCAATGTAGTTAAAGGCGGGGTATAAATGGAACAGAACAAAATGCAGCAAAACCACTTTCCTTTTTCCATGTTGTCGTCCTCCATGGTGTAGTGGTTTCCATTCTAACTTCCAGTTTCTGAAGTCGCGGATTGAAAACCAGCGGAGGGCGTTGGATTTTTTCGGGCGAAAAATCCTTAGCATGACTTCATTGAAGGGAAATAAAGACGGTGGTACCATGTCGTAGATTTACTGCTCGTAGAAGATCCACAAGCCCGATAATGAGTATAATAACCGGCCTTTCACACCCAATATTGAATTTCGCGCTAAGGACCATATTAGTATCAGAGGGTCCATAAATAAACACCCAGTTTGGAGTCGTGTGATGATGATATTTGGTTTAAGGGCGCTAAACTGCCAGGGTCATCAGCGCCCTTACAATGTGTAAAATATAAGGTCAAAATATAAAAGGTAAAAAAACCGCATAATTAAAAAACGGGACACAAACCCGCGATGTCCAAAAAGTTAAAACTAACAATAGCATAACAATAACAATAACAATAACAACAAGAATAAAAATAACAACAAGAATAACAATATAAAATCAATAACAACAATAAAATCAATAACAACAATAACAATACAAATATCTGAAAAAACCAACACACTAAAAGCATAGGCAATAAACGATTAAAACGTGTCAAGAACTATGGAATGCGAGGGACATGAGCGCCATATGTCCACTGGGGAATAGAGTCCCCATAAAAACTGACAGAATAAAAGTAATAAGCTAAAAGACGCTCAACGCATTAAATGCGCAGATTAAAATCACTGTCATGAATAAAACGTAAAACACATTCCACAGCATGCGTGTCGTCTGCCAAAACGTTGGCTAAGCCAACAGGCAGACCTACACGAGCACGCAATGCAGCTAAAACCTGACACTCTGTTAAAATGTGACGCACCGTTAAGGGCACGTCACACTGCCCACAGAGTGGTGCGGGGTCACCACTGAGCAAATACCTATGACTAAAAACACAATGTCCAATTCGTAAGCGGGCTAAAAGTACCTCCTCCCGACGTGAAGAACGAGAAGAGGTACCCCAGATTAACGGGAGAGCCTTAACCTCCCGCAACTTGTTCCCCCGGAGGGCCGTCCACTCATCGCGCCAGCGCGAGAGGATGCGGCGACGTAAAAGAGCACACGAATCTGACGAGGGAACTACAGAGGTAAAAAATCTGGGTAATAAAATCGCCGATTTCGCAGCGGCGTCGGCAGACTCGTTACCTGAGATGCCCACATGACCTGGAATCCACATGAATGAGACGCTGATGCCAGAGACACCGAGCGAGTGGAGCAGGTCATGTTTGCGCTGTACGAGTGGGTGGTAATTGTACAGCGCATGAATAGCCTGAAGGGCACTCAGAGAGTCCGTACAAATAAAACAGTGCCGTAAGTCGTGCCGCTGAATGAATAAAACAGATTGATAAATGCTAAAAAGTTCGGCGGTAAAAATTGAACATTGTTGAGGTAAACGAAAAGTAAAACTCCGTACACCAAAAACAAAGGCACATCCTACACCAACATCAGTCTTAGACCCATCAGTATATATAAAATGACAGTCCCCGAACTGCGCCTGTAGTTCTAAAAAGGCCGATCTAAGAACAGAAGCTGGGGTCGCATTTTTCGGCATCGACGTTAGCCCAAGGTGGATGTGGACCTCAGCGCGCGACCATGGAGGAAAACGCGTTTCCCCTCGGGTAAGGGCCGGCGCTGGCGTAACGTCCAAATGCCGAAGTAGCAGTCGAAATCGAACCCCTGGGGGGAGCAATGCAGAGGAGCTAACGAAATATTGTCGATCTAGCGAATCCTCGTAAAATACATCGAAGGACGGGTGGTTAGGCAAGCTTGAGAGCCGACAAGCATAGCTACATAAGAGCATCTCACGCCTGAAAGACAGAGGAGGCTCTGCAGCCTCAGCGTAAAGACTGGGCACGGGGCTAGTTGGAAAGGCCCCTGTAGCGACTCTAATACCACGATGATGAATGGGATTCAAACGACGTAACACAGATGGACGTGCCGACGAATAAACTATACACCCGTAATCAAGTTTGGATCGGACCAAAGAGCGATAAAGGCGAAGAAGGACGGTCCGATCAGCTCCCCAGGATGTGCCACTTAAAACACGTAAAAGATTAAGAGAACGGTCACACTTTGCTTTTAAAAAGGAAACGTGCGAGGTCCAACACAACTTCCTGTCAAAAATCAACCCCAAAAATTTCGCCTCGTCTGCAAACGGAAGTATCCCTGGCCCAAGATGGAGAGAGGGCGGAGGGAAATACTTCCGGCGCCAGAAGTTGATGCAGACGGATTTCTCGGCGGAGAAATTAAAGCCGTTGGCGTTACTCCAGGCGTAGAGACGGTCGATACAGCTCTGGAGACGGCGTTCGAGTAGACAGGTCCGCCGTGAACTGCAATAAATAGCGAAATCGTCAACAAAAAGGGACGATGAAATGCCAGGTGGAATACAATCAACAATGGGGTTGATAGCAATCGCAAAAAGTGTGACACTGAGTACAGAGCCCTGCGGTACTCCGTTCTCTTGAATAAAACGACGAGATAAAACCGAGCCCACACGTACACGAAAGACGCGGTCCGTCATAAACTCCCGAAGAAATATGGGAAGACGACCGCGGATATTCCAATCGTGAAGTGTACGTAAAATGCCGCCCCTCAACAAGTGTCATAAGCTTTCTCCAGGTCAAAAAATACAGCCACGGTTTGACACTTTCTCAGAAATCCATTCATAATATGCGTCGACAAGGACACCAGATGGTCGACGGTAGAGCGATAACGACGAAACCCGCACTGAGCGTTCGCTAGAAGTTTCTGAGACTCAAGCCACCATGTCAACCGCCCGTTGATCATGCGCTCCATCACCTTACAAATGCAACTGGTGAGGGAGATAGGGCGGTAGCTGGAAGGTAGTTGGCGATCCTTCCCAGGCTTAAGTATAGGGACAATGGTGGCTTCGCGCCAAACGGAAGGAAAAATGCCGTCTTGCCAAATACGGTTATAGACCTGTAAGAGAAATAGTTTACTGTCGGCTGAAAGGTTCTTTAACATCAGGACATGAATGCCGTCCGGCCCGGGAGCGGAGTGCCGAGAGCAATGAAGAGCGAGCACCAGCTCCCTCATTGTGAATAGTTCGTTATAGCATTCATCATTAACAGACCGAAAAGTATATGATGCGGAATCCTGCCGGTCTTTAATAGAGCGAAAGCCGGCGGAATAATGGTCTGAACTGGAAACCGCCTCAAAGGCAGAACCCAGAGTGTTAGCGATGGCAGCCGGATCCACTATGGTGGCATTAGAAACCTGAAGGCCAGAAACAGTACAATGTGACACTTTACCTGAGAAGCGACGAAGTTTATCCCAAACAACGGATGAAGGCGTAAAACGATTAAAAGACTCGACGAAACGAGCCCAAGATGCCTTCTTGCTATCCTGAATAATGCGACGAGCCCTGGCGCGCGATTGTTTAAAAGTCACCAAATTATCAAGTGTAGGGTGTCGCCGAAACACCCTAAGTGCAGTCCTACGGGCACGAACGGCGTCCCGACAATCCTCGTTCCACCACGGAACAGGTGGCCGCCGAGGTTGGGAGGATGAACGGGGTATTGCACGTTCGGCGGCTGAGAAAATAATAGACGCAAGGTGCTGCACTAGTTGATTAATGTCGGAGAAGGGCTGGTCGTCAAAATGCACGAGGCTGGAATACAAGCTCCAGTCGGCTTTTGCGAATATCCAGGTAGGTACTCTGGAATGCTGTACGTGGTGCGACAGAAGAGAAACGATGCAGGGGAAATGGTCGCTGGAGTAGGTGTCAGCGACGACGTTCCACTGAAGGCGGCGTGCAAGTTGGATTGAGCAAAGGGCAAGGTCCAGGTGAGAGAAAGTACCAGAAGAATCAGAAATAAAAGTAGGTGCACCTGTATTGAGGATGGAAAGATTGAACTGATAAAAAATGTCGGAAAGAAGAGTTCCCCTCGCACAAGCCCTTGGCGAACCCCATAGTGGGTGATGGGCATTAAAATCTCCCAACAGAAGAAATGGTGTTGGGAGAGCGGACAGGAGAGCTCGAATGTCCGCGGGAGCGAGGGGAGACGATGGAGGTGAATATACAGAGCAAACAGAAAACAAAAAGCCGGGTAAGTGAAGGCGAACGGCAACAGCTTGCAAGTTGGATGTAAGTGTGACAGGTGTAAAATGAACGTCGTTACACACTAAGAACATGACACCTCCATGAGCAGGAGTACCCTCCTCCGGTTCAAGGTCGTAGCGAACCGGAGTATATCCTCGGAGATCAAAAGGATCGTGAGGGCGAAGCTTAGTCTCCTGCAAACATACGACCATAGGCGAATGGGAACGCAATAAAAGTTGCAGTTCCGCCCTATGCGATCGTACACCACGTACATTCCAGGTCAGGATAGCCATTAAGAATAAGGGGATAAACTTTCTATTTAGAAGGGCGGCTTAAAATTACCTTTTGTTTAACCTTTGGGCTCGGGCTTTTGGTATGGAGTTGGTCAGACTCCATAGCTTCCTCGGAGGGAGGGCCCACGCGCTCAGTGCCAGAAACCGATTCAAGCGCCGTGAATCGGTTCTGGGTGGCGATGGGTGAAGGGTGCCGCTGAGCGCGGCTTGTCCCAGGACCATCCTGGGACAGCGACCTCCGAGGAGGAGAAGGTGAACTTTTGTTACCGCGCGCACGCGGAGGGTCTTTCAAAAAATCTTCCCTACGAAGTTTCTGCTTGGGCTTCTTTTCAACGGCTTGCGACTTCATTGACTTGGGACCAGGTTTATACGGCTTGGTAACTGTAGCCTTAATAGACGGCCGGATGGTAGTGGCGGTTAATCCAGTCAAGGTCCAGGTCTGAGTTTCGGCATCTACTCGTGGTACTGGCGAGGCAACAACAGAACTAAATGTGCCAGATCGCAGGAGTGAAGGTTGGCGCGCATGGTAACGCCTCCGGGCTTCAGCGAAGGAGAGTTTTTCCTTTACCCGGATCTCCTGGATCGCCTTCTCGTCCAAATACCGCGGACAGTCGGCAAACGAAGCAGAATGTGACCCTTTACAATTAACGCAGACGGGGGCTGTTGAACAGGTACCTTCGTGTGAGGGCTGGCTACATGTTGCACAGATGTTAACGACACTCTTACAGGAGACTTGCGTATGCCCAAAACGTTGGCATTTAAAACAACGCAGAGGTCTAGGAATATAAGGCCTCACAGAAATCCGTTCGTACCCTGCGGAAATGCTCGTGGGCAGATCGACGCCATCAAATGTAATAAACAGGGTACGAGTGGGTACCAACACGCCGTCCCGTTTGGCCTGCACTCGATGAACCGCTGTCACCCTCTGGTCTGCAAGATATTCCACCAGGTCTTCTTCAGAGATACCATCGAGGCTATGCGTGGTGACAACGCCTCTACAAGAATTCAAGGTGCGGTGCTTCTCAACACGGATAGGATAACCGTGGAGAAGCGTGGCGCTCAACAAGGACTTACTTTGTGCCTCGGATTTGCTTTGAACTAGCAACGAACCATTACGAAGCCGAGTGCAGGAAAGAACCGGACCAGCAATTGAGTCAATGCCCTTCTGGATAATAAAAGGGTTCACCTTCTCGAACGATTGTCCCTCCTCTGTACGGGTAATCACTAAGTAACAACCAGCTGTTGGCGGTGCTACTTCTGTTACTAAAACTTTGCGGCGCTTGTTGTTAACAATGGAGAAAGGGTGCTCCATAGCGAAAAAAAAATCCTCCACCATTGCAACCGTCTCCGACCTCGGGCTCTGACTTCCCGGGCGTTACCCCGGCTTGGGTGAGTGGCCTATCTATACCTAGCTCACCCCAGGGTCACACCTCCCAGAACATAGACAGAGGGACCCAATCGCCGTCGGAAGCCAGCAGCTCATACAATGGCCCCCCCCGCGGGACTGCAGTTGAACAGCGGATACGAACAACAACCCTACATGACGACCCCGGGTGGTGGGGATGACGCCATTACCCACTCACCCAGCTGCGCACGCGGTGCGCGGGTATCCGTCAGGCTGTGTCCACGGAGGATTTAAATAAAAAGATAAAAGAAACTAAAACTGTGTGGGCGTTTCGCACGCAAGGTAGGCCGGCGGGGAAGAAAAAGAGAGATATGCGAATGTCGTGGTGCGAAATGGCCGGAAAGTGATAAGGGAAGAAAGAAACGATGGTGAGGTGCGGTATGGATGGAATGCAAAGAACGCACGAGAGCCTACCTTGGGTCCACCGGTCACGAGAAGAACCCACGTCGACCGGATGGGGGTGAGGGGATGAATGTGGCGATGATTGGCTCGGGAACCCCCGGGTGCGCCAAAAACCCGTACTCACATAAGGTGAGCCCCTGAGGGGAGTTTGGAGTCGTTTTTACTGCTTCCATAATACGGAATTTATACCTCTCAAAAATATTCACCACAAACCTACGTAAAATACAAAGGTAGACAATTTTAGAATATGTTTAACAGGTTCGGCCTCATAAATCTGACTTGGCCAATATGAATGCTGGAACCTTTACACCAACGCACAATCTGCCGTGGCACTCTGGAATAAGGAGTGCAGTTCAATATTTTGTACCAATCGCAAACAGCACTCTTCTGTAGCAGTATAACACATAATTTTTAGCATTACTAAAGTTTATAATGGAATTATTTAGAGGGAGGTGGAACGCACTATCCTCTGTACTTGAAAAAGTTCTTGAGACAGTCCGGCGGTAATAGTGAATCGTAAACAAGGCATACACTCTGTCTGTTCGTGGAGAAACTGTGCCACACGATGTTATATAAGTGCTTTTCCGTTTCATGTGATATGCAGTTATGTAAAACTTAACTAAATTATTTGTATATAAATGAAAATCCGTTAATTATAGATGCAGTACATCCAGCATATTTCACAAAACACTGAATTTACAAAATAAAATGCAGTTGCATTATTAATTGTGCTTGAGGTTCCATCTCTGTGGAACACATTCAACCACAAACGAGGGACTTGCCGATAAGTTCAAGGTGGTCCCTTCTGTGGAGCGTTCGCCGGTTAGATCTCCTGTGATCTCCCCCTTTTTTGTTCCTGCCTTCAGTTCAACAAAATTCTGAGAAAATTCTACATCATTCATACAGTTGTTATGCCAATGTTAAATTAATCTACAGTTCTAAGGCAATAATTCAACGGCAGCAATGTAGTTCCTTATCTGTTACAATTTTGTTTCCTGACGTCTTCTTGTGAGGTGCTTCATTGAAATTGTAATTTGGCCTGTGGGTATTTTACAGCAAGCTGCTAATAAAATAATGGAAGCCCCCAGAGGTCGCTTTATTTAGTGGGAGGTAAATCATTTAGGGACAGTGTTGAAAAACGAAACATGTTTATGTGTAAAATTAAAAATAATTGTACCTCGTCAGTAAGCATTTTGCCTGCTAGTCACCTCGAAAAATTTAATAACGATCTGTTGTATAGTAATTCTTGTGATGCTGATGAAAGGGAGTTCCTAGCGTCAACAGTTGTATTGGTTTTAGCATATTATAGCGCACTCCGCAGCTACAAAAACGTACTGTTTTACGACTGGGAACTCGGTCGTTTTAATATCAACTAATCGCTTTGATCATTGATACGATGTTTTTGTTGTTTTCTACTTCCCACGTGGCGAAAATGCCGTACCTAACCTAAAAGGATTAGATATACATATCTACCTATTTCATTGCGAACGCAAAAATAGCCTTTTAGCAATAATACTCAACTGACTCAATCATAATTACAAACCAGCGTGGGAGTAAAATACGTATTCAGAGAGAAACTACATTAAACTGCATTAGGAGCTAAAAAGTTAAAAATAGCCGGTAAATTAGGTAAAATAGGTATTACAAAAAATTCAAAATGGGCACTAATATAGGAACTATCAGTAATGATAAGCATTGAAGTATCATTAATTTATTTACCACTTAAAAACCCATTTTGACATGATAAAATAGTATAGAAATACCAGGTAGCATAATCTCGTATGCCTGTATTTTATTTACTAAATTCCACTTCTGTCTTAATGGAGTATAAATTCTAAATATTATTTAGAAGAAGTTTCTCTCTCGAATACGTCCTACACTCCACGTTGGTTTGTAATTGCTGTTGAGTCTGTTATATACTATCGTTAAACAGGCTACTGTTGTGTTTACTGTGAAATAAGGACATTTAGTCTTTTTAGGTCATTACCTGTTTTGGCACGTGGGAAGTAGAAATCAATAAAGGAAGCGGTTCAGTGACGGCCTCTGATATTGGCGGCGCCAAAAAATACTGAATACAAATTCCTCAAATAGTATATGTTTACCAACTTCGTGCAGTAGCATCCAACGTATTAAACAATTGACAAGAATTGAATGTACTTTCATTTTAGGTCATAAATGCCGATGTCAGTTATTCCGGTCTTATACAATGGACATCCCAAAATAACAGGAATGGGAAAAAATAGCACTGTTTTCCTCACATCCACAAATTCATTTGTTCTACTAAATTTCCGGATTGAACTTGTATCGATTTTCGTTTGTTGCTGCAGAACCGGACTCGGGAGTGGCCTACCCAATGTTTTCATCAGAATTTTTTCACTGAAAGTCCTGTTGCTAAATGGAGTTTTTAATACTCCATTTACTTTGTTCATGCTTGTAACTTTCACACACAACTAAATAATCAATTAAAGATAACACTCTGCATGTGTTAATCACCTGACCACAGTGAACTACGACTTTGGACGTAACTCTTACTGTAGGAACGTAGAAATACTTGACAATTGTTTTGAAAACAGGTGCTCAACACATGGTGAATACATTAGTTTTTTGTTCTGTGGTGGATAAGGTACTACATATTCAATCATAACCAATAGACTTCATTAGTGATGACGTCAGCCGTTGCTAGGAAGCTATCTTTCTTTCCAAACAACTGGTTGCTATGCAGTTTGTGCTGTATATTTGTCTACTGCTTTGGGAGAGTGTGATTTAGAAAAGTCTACATTAATTATTTATCAATCCTAGATAAATACCATTGCCAGGAATGCAGTTATACTTACACCGTGTAAAGGTTATTATTAGTGTTAATAGTTATTAAATAATTATAGTGCTAAGTACAGCCGCCATAAGTGAGCATTACGCTATAACATGGTTGTGAAACTGAGTGAAATAATAGCATATTTTGAAGACGAATTGAGACTGGTAAAAAAAAGGTGAAGATGCTGTTGAGTCTAATCACGTCTTAGCCATAACATATGATGGAGAAATTTCCTATTTGCGAGGCCAGGTTCAAGCCAGCATGAAAAATAAATCTTACAATGTTCATGTAAGCACAATTAAGGAATACTTTTATATATTTTGTCCTACAAATGAAAATGAGTAATACTATGTAAATGTTTTAGTACCCATAGACAACATAAAAGCGTAGAGCCCATAGCAAACTAACCTCACATTGCATATGTTTGGAATAAATGTCCATAGGGTAAAACTTTTATATTGTGGCCCGTTGAGGAATTTTGCTTAAGGTATTTAAATATATTAAAACCATAACAATTTGAGCTGTTTTTGTAGAGTACATGCCAAATAATAAAATAATAAAAATGGTTTTCTTGTGTGTATGCGTATTGTTTGCCAGCTGTAATGAACACAACCAAGGGTGTTAGATGACATAATAAAGTATAAAAGTGTAATGTAATACAATCAAGGGTGGTACATAATGTAACAAAGTATAAAGAGAGCATCTGTGAAACCAGGTGGTTCTTCACAAGTGATTATTTTCGTTATATTATTACTAAAGCACGCCTAACTTAACCTCAATAATTGAAATGTAAGTTCAGCAATGCACACTTGCTTAATAATGTAATTACTGAATAGAAATAATTGCAGCTGTAAGCAAATGTGGTGTAATTAAATTCTATTGGAGGTATAAAGACTTAAGTCAGGTTGAATTATCAGTTTATTAAAACAAAAGGAGGATTCATCTAGGGAGTTTTTAGACCGAAGTTCTCTATAGTGTTTGCATTCAGAAACAAAACACAACCAATGCGAGAGAAACGCTCTTGGCCCTGCTTCAGCTATTCGAAACAGCTTGCCTCTGCCCAAAGTAATTGAAACTAATATATTACAGCGCAATTACACTAAATATTATTAGTTATATGAAAGACTTCCAAAACCTCGCTGTAGGAATCAATGTTGTTTGGAAAGCAAGATGGCGATCTCTATGGCAACGGCTAGCTCTGACATCAGACTGACGGAGTCTATAGCCCTACTGCTATGAAATATATAAATATTGAAATAATGCCTCTTAGTTTCAAAACCTAACGACACATTTATATTCAAAAGCATACATTTTTATTTATAAGGATATTTTGGTGTATTATTTCTGCATTCGATTTAATTAAACGTTAATCTGCGCTTCAAAACTCATTAACATTAACTTGTAGAGGATGTTAACGCTGCATTAAGGACGGTAGAACGCGGAATATGTATTCTATCATTCTCGCTGGGATCTGTGCTTTACTGCGCTCTAGCGGATGGAACGTAAGCTCTGAGTCAGAGCAATCTTGGCTCCACCTCTCCCATAAGAACCGTGTATAAATGTATACCCTCGTCTTATACATAGTGCTTATGAGCATAGACAGTGTCAATCTGGAATTGGCTCTAAGCTTCAGAAAGCTACCGGCAGAGCGTGCGCCGCTTAAAGTGCCCTTTCAAATTACAGAATACATAATCGAAAACAGCGCTTTATGTGTAATTTCTATACACTTCTCTTTCTTTCCTTATGGCATAAGTAGTGTCACGGCACTACCCCAGAAGCCGTCCCTGCATTGTATTAATGAACAAAGCGATGAGTTTATACTAAAACATCGATTTTCAAGTCATAAATCAATAGCTTTTTGTAGCTATTTACCGTACACGATATTCTGCTAAGTAGCCGCAATTTTAATAATTACACGAAACAATGCAACTGCTGACGTTCGGAAAGCAATGCTAGTATTACATACTTCCCCAGGCATGTTGTCAATAATGGTACATTGGCCCAGGGCGCGAAATATTAATTGCAATACTAAGGTTAACGCTATATTAATACACAATATTAATAATAATATTAATAAATAACAGCAAACAACAAAAATAATGAAATTACGATAGGCAAAGGCTTGAAAAAACTTCTCATTACAAAAAAAGAAGACATGATAGATGCTTAAGCAAAGAACAGGCACACACTATGAAAATATGCAATTATAAACCAATTGAAGCTATGCATTAAAAATTTCAGTCGTCTGGTTCTACCTTTCCAACCCCGTTCTACACACGGCTTATGTTGAACAATTATTATCTAGCTTAGACACTATGAAATGAGTGTATTTTACTCCAATAAACATGAAACATACACTACGTGATCAAAAGTATCCGGACATCTAGCTGAAAATGACGTACAAGTACGTGGCGCTCTTCATCGGTAATGCTGGAAGTCAATATGGTATTGGCCCACGCTTAGCCTTGATGACAGCGTTCACTCTCACAGGCATACTTTCAATCAGGTGCTGGAAGGTTTCTTGGGGAATGACAGCCCATTCTTCACGGAGTGCGGAATTGACGAAAGGTATCGATGTATGTCGGTGAAGCCTGGCACGAAGTCGGCGTTCCAAAACATCCCAAAGGTGTTTTATAGGATTCAAGTCAGGACTCTGTGCAGGCCCGTCCATTACAGGGATGTTATTGTCGTGTAACCCACTTCGCCACAGCCTGTGCAGTATGAACAGGTGCTCGATCGTGTTGAAAGATGCAATCGCCATCCCCGAATAGCTCTTCAACAGTGGGAAGCAATAAGGTGCTTAAAATATCAATGTAGGTCTACGCTGTGATCATGCCACGCAAAACAACAAGGCGTGCAAGCCCCCTCCAGGAAAAACACGACCACACCATAACACCACCACCTCCGAATTTCACTGTTGGCACTACACACGCTGGCAGATGACGTTCACCGGACATTCGCCATACCCATGCCCTGCCATCGGATCGCCACATTGTGTACCGTGATTTATCACTCCACACAACGTTTTGCCACTGTTCAATAGTGTAAGGTTGACGCTGCTTACACCAAGCGAGGCGTCGTTTAGCATTTTCCTGCGTGATGTGTGCTTATGTGCAGCCGCTCGACCATGGAATCCAAGGTTTCTCACCTCACGCCTAACTGTCATAGTACTTGGAGTGGATCCTGATGCAGTTTGGAATTCCTGTGTGATGGTCTGGATAGACATCTGCCTATTACTCTTTACGACCCTCTTCAAATGTCGGCGGTCTCTGTCAGTCAACAGACGAGGTCTGCCTGTACGCTTTTGTGCTGTACATGTCCCTTCACGTTTCCACTTCACTATCACATCAGAAACAGTGGACCTAAGGATGTTTAGGAGTGTGGAAATCTCGCGTACAGACTACTGACACAAGTGACACCCAATTACCTGACCACGTTCGAAGTTCGTGAGTTCCACGGAGCGTTCCATTGTGCTGTTTCACGATGTCTAATGACTACTGAGCTCGCGGATAATAAGAACCAGGCAGTAGGTCGCAGCACAATGCATCTAAGATGAAAAACGTATGTTTTTGGGGATGTCCGGATACTTTTGATCACATAGTGTATATATACAAAGCCTACGATTCTAAAGGACGGAATAAAATAGGCAAACAGACAAATGCCGAGCTCTTCTAACGACTGTTGAAATATTCTCAGCTACCTGGATTGATAGCCTTAAGACTTAGTTTGTTAAGGATACTCGTTGGTAAGGAGTCGAACTAGGTCGTACTTAAGGAGAGCAGGAGGTGCTTCGGTGGTTTCAGAGACTAAGTCCAGTGAAGAAGAAAGAAGAAAAAGATTTGTTAAGTAAACTGACGTAGTGTCCTGTAGACCTCTCTTGATGTAGTCCCCCGCACTTATCGTTTTTAGGGCTATTTACACAAATCTGAAGGCAAGTGCTGAGGGTGTTGGCTCTTGGCAACAGATGGTTACATAAGTACATACATTTTAGAATCTTTTAGAATAATATCACGTAGTATTTCCTTATAATGACATACACACATGTGGACACACACGACATTCAGGCGTGTACAGCTCCAACTCTCGACCTCTTGACCTGTGATATGACAATTCCTTAGCAAGAGGACAGATTTCTTAACACTGGTTCTTTTTATACAGAATTACTAAATATCTCTTTTAATTACAAATTAGTGACATACATTGCATACTCTTATTAGAATTGTATTCACACATGAATCACACATACATGCTACAATTGTATTCATACACAAATCATACATACATGTTACAATGTTAGTATTAGTCGAAATAGGGGAATATGTTGCAGAACTGTATTACTGCAACTTCCTTTATGGGATGAGGCGGAAGTCTTTTCTTAATTTAGAACTCATCTCGTGATCCTTGTCGAATGTATTTTAAAGGGATTTTACTGACGACGTCATCGCGACATTAGTCTTGTTGCCACTTAGGCGCAACCCCGTCACTACGTCACCCGTTGGTGGAGACATGAACCACACAAAGTGACGTCAGGGGGAAATGAGGTATTTACGGCATATTTTTAGCCTCAACTTATTTACCCGCATTTCAAAGCTGATGAAGGAGGAGGAGGAGGTTGACGATTCTATCGCGCGTCTTCATCAGCAGAAGAACTTTTGTGTTCTAAAAGTAGCAAAGCGCCCATTCTCAGAAGAGGGAAGCAATTTACGTGCTTCATAGCTTGCGGCTATTTATACGATTAACAACAAATCGCAGAGCGCAATGCGGTTACTAGAGTGTTATTGGACACGCGTATATCAAGCTGTTATTACATTTCGTGTGGGAGCGATAAGTGAAGAGATCCTTACGTTTGGCAAAACAGTAAACACCAGTTTACCGCGGCCGTTCATGTTTACAAACACACGTCACATACTCTTGTTACAAGAAAACTATAGCGCGGCTCACGCTTAAAAGACAGATGGGACCCATTGTTGCCACATG
This sequence comes from Deroplatys truncata, assembly GCA_030765065.1. Classification (NCBI taxonomy): domain Eukaryota; kingdom Metazoa; phylum Arthropoda; class Insecta; order Mantodea; family Mantidae; genus Deroplatys; species Deroplatys truncata. The sequence goes on along the minus strand of CM060987.1, from coordinate 176,485,179 downwards.
CACCTAGCAACTTTAGCGCTCAGCTGATCGGTCTGCAATTTAGTGATATCTTGTGAATGATACATCACCAGATAGTGAAATAGCTGCACTGCTATTTAAGGCTACGTAAGATATCGTAACAAACGAGAACACCAGTTACTGGAAAACACACTTTATTTATCACAAAGCATCAGTGTAAATCCCTAACCACACTGGTTAACATTTAACAAAACTTGTCAAGTGCAACATGTTAACAGTTTGCATGTTGGCCAAATTTTTATGGCAGAATTGACTTAATATGTTAACCAAAAGAGTTGTGCTTGAGACTTTTAACATGTTGGGTGTTTTCCGCTTTTAATGGAAAACTTGTTAAGTTAATTTGCTCTCTGTGTATGTGATTGGGTGAACTTCAGAAGTTTCCAGACTGTAACCATGGCAACGGGTACTTCTGATTCCTTCAAATTATTGTGTTCAGTAGTTCCATGTTAACTCTTTCTGTACTGGTATCATTGATTTGGTTTGCTTCATGTGAAGTATGGAATGGAAGAAAGAAAAGACACTTTCATAAATAAAATGTTTGTTGATCCTATCATTATGGAACATTATAATATATATAATATAAGGGATGGACAATTATACTAACTATGGACAATTTATGTGCAGTTTATTGTACCAGAGGTAATATCAGAAAAGAAAAATAGCTTCACTTTGTTAGAGAATTGCCAAAAAAAAAGGCTCAAGTCTGACAGCTGGAATGGCTGCTCTCAAATGGGTTCCTTTATGTGAATTATAGGTTAGAAACCTTGCAAATAGCTAAGTTGAAGTCACTTTGACTGTTCTCAAGAAATTGAAGACAAACCTGCTCCGAATTTTAAACTCATTAAAAATATTTTTACATCTGTGCAGATTAACCAGATAGAGCCTCATAACCGTCGACTTTTCTTTTTGTTACATATCAAGCACAGATACAAATAGCAAATGGTTAAATCCTCATCAATGGAGTCCATTTTGCTTTTAGTTGAGAGATATTGTTGTCCCAACAAGTTAACTGGTTTGGATGGAATCTTAAAGGTTCACCGTAATAACATGTTGAAGGCATTTAACATGTTGAATGAAACATTTTCTTAATTGTTGAATGTTAATTGTTGATATGTTGAACAGTGTGGACTCACCTTTACACAAACATTACACTCGAGTCACTTTGGCACACACTCGAATACAACACAACTGATCAGTTGAATGAAATCACAACTGACTGCTGAATCACAACTTACACTTAAACTACTCTGTCCACTTCACACTTCTATCAGCACACAACTCAACTGAACTCAATACTGCACTAGTCCTGGTGTCAAGCAGTCCCTTATATAGGCCTCGCATACAAAGCGAAAATTTCGAAAACGAGAACCTACCGGAAAGGGCCAAAAGGAATCCTCTGGAGCGTTTAAGTGTGCCACAATGACTATTGCTCCAAGCGCCCATTGTTCTATTGTTTCCGCGGGAAATCGTTGGTCAGTTACATCTGGAAAGCGTCGTTCCTCTGGTTGATGCTATCTGCTGCAGTGTTCTTTTCCTCGGCTATGGATGCTCGTCGGCTGCACTGTGTTTTCCATTCCTAATCTTTCCCTATATAGCTAATTCTTGGTTCTCAGGGTTATCGTGAGTGCGGCATATTAAAAAATATACATTTCCCTTAATAAATGTGGTTTATTATCAATTTAAATATTTATGGGCGGCTAGCTTTTCCCATTATACCAATCCCACCATTTGGATAAATCAGGAGCCTAAACTAATTGTACACGTCTTCCCTACCCATATGCACACATGTGCATCTGTCGTCAAGAGCGTAGCACTTTGTGTCGCCCAAATTCTGAAAGAGAGTGCAGATCTGGGGCTTTCTTCGCCTTTATATACCTGTGCCTAGCGACGCTTACCTCTGCGCTTTAAAATGTAACGACGTTTCTAATTGGTCCTCAGACCGTGTTAGCTTAACATGTATGAGAATATTTTACTTCAAAGTTTTGCGCTTACGCGTCCCCATGACGCGTTGGGAAGCGTCTTTTTCTATTTCTCCTTACCGCTACCGGCTCCCTGTTCATTAGCTTGGTGAAAGGTGGACTCTACTTAGAATTATGTTTTAGTTGGAATTTACTAGCTCGCCCGTTTCTTACAATATGCTTTGTACAATTCTTGGTTGTTAAATATTTTAACATGTTTCTTGGTGAATTATATTATTACTATGTACAATTCTTATATATGTATGGCATATCCCCTTACACACGCTCGCTATTGTTTCGACGACCGGCCGCAGGCGGGCACTTACTTCCTCTACCTACCATAAATAAGTCTAGAGAAAGTAAAAATTTAATATCTCGCTTGTTATCGAGTTTTTGGAAAAAAATATTACACAATGAAGGTCTATAAGCATAGCATATCTGACAGGTTTTGTTATCTATAAAATTTTGATAGATGGATACTGAGAAGTTATGCCAATTTTTCATTGTTATTTGCATGCAAGCCAGTTATTACAGAAAGCTGTTCTGATCACATTCAAGTATAAGGAAGAGTCACAAGTTCACGCATTATCAAACCTTTTACTTCCTCTACCACGTACATAGGTGAGTTCGATACCGAGAGTTCAGTAGAAATGCATGTTTTAAGGCCCCGGAATACAAACACATCATCCTTAGAAAAAGGTCCGGTTTGGTAGGACGAATACCAAACTTGGCATTTAGTTTCAGTACCTTACATAGATGCAACATGAAGATTTTCAAGAAAATAACCCTACCCCAACTACCCTTTACATGGAACACTTTTCGAAATTTTTTATTTTCTAAAGACTGGCTCTAACGATTTTGATTAAAACACCATATATTTAAGATATTTATATGACAAATAAAGAGCTATATAGGACAGGAAGGGAGGCAGTGGGTATGGTAGAGGGAGAGAGTGACAAGAGGAAGAACCCACAGTTGGGAGTAGTATACTATATAATAAAATGTAACAAAATGTTCTGGCAATTTCGAATGAATAATTGATAGGCTACCTTGAAGCAAAAAATGGCATTTAAAAACTGTTTCCTTGTATATGTATTTTGCCGTTTTGTGCAATAATGGTCAAATTTATATACAACTTATCTCAGGCACTACTTAGAAAAGGGGCTATTTTGTATATTAATTTATTTTCCCCAACGGTAGAGGTTCTGTTGAGGAGCAGAATACAAATTTCGAAACGATTTAAACGTAATGGAGTCAATACACACACAAGTGCTTACAAAAATTGTAACTTACAGAGTCTGTATCGTAGAACCTTTCCTACATCACGAGCTGTTCCCAACTTGATCGACTTATTTTGCCTTTATTAAAACCTTTGCCTTTGTTAGACAACAAAAGTACCTACATAAAGATAATGTGTATAAGAAGTTGTATTACTTAATTTCAATTGGACGAATGTTTAAGAAGTTAACGCAATTTTTGGTTACCATTATTTGTGTTTGTAAATCGAATACCACGAGAAACAGGATTGTTTTTATTACATTGCAAGCACAAGGAAAGGGCATACGTTTGAGCACTGTAAAATTTTTTTTTACGTTTTAATTTATTATTAATGCCCAGAAAAAGAATTTCATTATCGGTTTTCAAAACATCGCACGTAAGTTGCACACAGAGAGAGGGAGATGGAGAGTGGAAAGGGATATTTGTTATTATTTACTATTGTTGTTATTATTATTATTATTATTATTATTAGTAGTAGTAGTAGTAGTAGTAGTAGTAGTAGTAGTAGTAGTAGTAGTAGTAGTAGTAGTAGTAGTAGTAGTAGTAGTAGTAGTAGTAGTAGTAGTATTTAAGACTAGGGCTCTTGTAACTGGCCATATACCTCTTACCAATACTTAATACAGCAGAATGTCTGAGAACTGCTTAATTTAATTAACCTAACCTTTTAATTTCAAACAATAAGTTTACACGAAAATGAATTCCATGGACAACGTGCAGCAATGCACACACAGAATTTATCCATTTCTACTTTTGTTAGCTGTTGACCATGGGATGGCCAATTTCTATATAGCAGATTAATAATCAAATTAAATTTCCGGTACAATTGTTCAATGGATGTGTTACACAGAGTTTGCCATCAAATGTAATATCCTGTAGACGTGTGATTTAAAATAAAAAAGTTATATTCATTATACATAGATGTCAGTATTAAAGTTTATATATGGTGAATACCCAATACTGATCATAGTTTAACGGTATTAAATAATACAAAAAGATAAGTTATCAAACATCCTGCTGTATTAATTATCCATAAGAGCAAAAGAGTCTTACTCCTACATTCATTGCAAGTTGCGAGCTGTTTTTCTTGTTCTATTCATACTTTTGTTCACTGTCCTATTGAAAAAGCTTTTAACTTTATTAAGTAGAGTTATACTTCGATTTAGTTGTGCTTCACGGAAACGTGTAAAAAATTTATTTTCTCAATTATCAATTGTTTTCGCATACAGTTCCTATTGATCGGTTGAGCGATTGGCACACATGCGTAGTAGCAGCATGTAATTTATACAATCGTCACTAGGTAGCACCACTAAGCATTTAACATTTGGTCTGTCTCCAAACACCTGTTGACGTGATCAGTCCGCGCTTCCTTCGCAAGTTCAGAAAATAAACCTGTACCCGAATCATTTATAAATATTTCTACAGAGAATGCATTGAAAAAAATATTAGTACACTAAAAACAACACGGAGATATACACGGTAATTACCAAATTAAAAAATGAATAGATATGCGTAGTCTTCATGTGTTGTTGAGTTCTTGAAACCCATCGCCCCCCACGCCCCAAAAATTGCCTACCACGCAACTGGAGTGATTACCAACGTGGACCTACATTTGAATGATTCATTGTGGGTGATCTTTCGCCAGTCTTATCGAAATATCAAAGTCATATACCATTCACTAAATTCTACTATGATTATGGGCGTCGGCAAGGGGGGTCAAGCGGGACAAGTGCCCCTCCCTGGAATTATCAACCACTTCTTATTTTGTTTATTATTAATTATTATTATTATTATTTCCTTACTGTCGTCTTCAGCATTGCCATGTTTAGACTATTTTATAATCTGTAACAGCAGCTATTTTCTTAGATCTGTGATTCGTTGAAGAATGACTGTATTTTGCAGTATAGTGATTGAAGGTAATCCCTTTCATGGGTTTCGTTTAACCAAGTCTGGCATAGAATTCTGCGTACTAGTTTCATGTTGTTTACTGTAAACAGTTTGAAACAAAAACCTAAAAATCAAGGTTAGTATATATACTAATCTTGCGTAAAATCGGGGAATAAGATATTGCGTGTTTTGAACTATGTTCAGTTTTGCCTTCTCTTGGGAAAAATACTGGTGACGCCCATGACAATGATGAAATACGATATCTGGGTCCGGGTAACATTCACTCTTAAGTTCTCCCATCACATGCAACTCACCCGAAGCATTATGGGAGCACTGCCAATACTGAGGAACCAAAGCCGCAAGGCATAGCCCAGCATTGAGGGTCCTAAGCAGCAAAGCGTAGCCGAGGGATGCTTTTTAGGTTCTGTGAGGCTAAACCCCAATGATCCAATCGCTTAGCAACATTTTGTGATCAGTTGGCAACCTTTCACCACAAAATGGATGTCATAAATACTTCAAGTGCGTTTCACATAATCCAATACCGTACTGGAACCCCATAAATTATTCTCTTAATGAAGTAAACAGAAAACATTTCTTACAATTTGTGCTCTGCAGTTATTACTTAATATGTATTTTCTTTTATGGCAAAACCTATTATAAGTCTTTAAGAATTCCTATCTTGGATATGTTTTACATACCCACGCTGCTTTGTAAATTATTGTTATTGAGTCTGCTTTGTATTATAATACAATTCTATTGTTATGTTTGCAATGAAATAAGTTTAGTCTGTTTAAGTCAGCACTGTGTTTTTGTCCACGTGGGAGGTAGAAAACAAGCTATGATTTTTTTTTGGTAATTGGTCATTTGCTGTACGTTGTATTATACTAAGCAGCAGGGACGGCTTGTTAATATGGCAGCACGTTTGCGCTACAACCAAAATCCTGGCTCTCCATTTAATATAAATAACGTATACGATTCATGCATTCATTCATTCTGACATGATCTTGTGGAGTGGACTTTGGCAAGCGTTGTGTTGTTTGCAGGTGCCAAGTAGTGCACTCCCGGCTGCAACCCACATTGGTATAATGGTGAAGTATAGGGAATGACGAACCAAGGGAGCACAGTGGTGCATGGGGAGGAGTGCGGGGCATAATCTGCATATTGTTGGTTAACCTAGCAGCCAGAGAGCATGGAATAGGATGATCAACAGGAACAATACTTTTCGTTTCGTCCCATATACAGAGCCATATATTGAATTCACAGTAATTGTTTACCTCACTTCCGATCTTCTATCTATTGAACTGCAACTCTGATCATTACGTTGCCTGTATGCCACGTGGTTTGTGCCGTGTTGTGTGTATCGGGTTTTAATTTATGAATCAAAGTGGTTTATTTAGCTAAATACAGGTAAACGCTGCTTTAAGGAGAAACAATGAATTCCGTTCAGTCTCTTTTAACGAAACAGTTTTCAACGCTAAACTTGGAGGTAAAGAATGAACTTAAACGCATTGGCAGGCCCACACCATACCTAAAAATCACTCAGGTAGTTCAAACAAAAACAAGAAGTTTTAACAGGAATCTTAACAGCGATGTATATGAAAAATATGATTGGATGTGTGGTTGTGGTATTAAAAACGCCCTGTTTTCCTTTCCTTGCGTTTTGTTTGGTGGTGAAGACACATGGACAAAGCATGGCGTGAATGATTTGCAGCATCTTCATGACCGCGCCAAAAAACATGTAGCGTCAAAGTTGCACATGAAAAATATTGTCAGTCTTCTTATGTTTGGCAATGTAAATATAGAAAAACAGATGGACAGTGCATATCGGAGAGCAATTGAAGAACACAACTAGAAAGTGGCTCAAAATAGATGTGTTTTAAACATTATTATTAACTGCATAAGGTTTTATGAGGCCTTCGAGTTGGCTCTTCGAAGACATGATGAGTCAGCGACTTCAAGTAACCCTGGTATTTTTCGTGGACTGATAAATTTCAGTGCAGAGCTAGACTGTGTTCTGAAAAACCATTTGGAAAATGCAAGTGTTTAAGGGAACGTCAAAAATGATTCAAAATGAGATTTTGCAATGCATGCTTGAAGTCTGTCATGAGGAGATATCGAAAGAAATAAAAGACTCGCCATTTTTATTGTCATAGCAAATGAAACCAACGTCGTAGCATCCAAGTATCAAATGGTAATTGTCTATAGATATCTGGTAAACCATAAGCCAGTGAAAAGGTACTGGAGTTTTGTGAATCCTATTGGGCACAAAGCAAATAACTTAGCTGCATGCAAATTGCCAGAACTGATCGACATCTGCTAGACTGTGAACATAAATTGATTGCTCAAACATACGATGGGGCTAATGTTATGTCTGGGTCGAAAAATGGCGCTCAATCCATCATAAAACAAAAGTACAGGTCTGGAGAATACATTCATTGCCATGCGCATTAACTAAACTTAGTTATGTTAAATGCAGCATCAGCGAATAGTAGTGTAAGAATTTTCTTCATAAATGTTCAAGGAATTTTTCTCTAACTCTCCTCAGAGAAAACCAATTTTAGAATAAGTAGTGCAGGAGCGGCTGCCAAGATCAGTGCAAACGAGATGGAACTTTCAATCTAGATCTGTCAACACAGTTTTCGAATACAGGGAGGAGTTAATAGAATGTATGAAAGTCATAAGGAGAGGCGAAAGAATCACCAATTCAAGTTCTGTTCTTCAAGCATCTGGTTTTATTGGAATTTTGAGTGATGCAGATTTCATATTTTGGTTGTTCTTCTTCCATAAAATTATGCCCCACGTCGATATTTTCTACAACCAACTTCAGAGGAGCGACTGTACTCCTGTAATGGTCCAGGATAGACTTAATTATTTTGAGGTGGAAATTCTCAAAATTAGAAGCACCATAAGTTCCACTGCAGTTGATGAGAATGTGACGAAGAAAAGAAAAATTGCGGAACACACTAAAAGAAAACGAGAGGCCATTGAAGTGTGTGCTGTAATCATTACTGAAATGAAAGACAGGTTCAGATTTGTTGCTCATATGGGAGCAGCAGTTCTCTTTCAACCTGACAGATTTTCAGAATATAACACTTTGTTCCCGTTACACATATTAAAGTTGCCCTTCAGACATATTCTTTATTGAAGAAAAGAAACTGATTACAGAACTGTCCACAATGTATAGTACTGAAGAATTTAAAAACATAACTGGGGTTGTTACACTAATGGAGTTTTTCAGGGACAATAATTTATGTTCCACTTTTAGTGAATCTGTTAAGCTACTAAGTGTCATTCTAACAATCCCCATGACAACATGTGAGGCAGAAAGATGCTTCTCTACTCTGAAAAGGATTAAAACATTTCTGCCTAACACAATGTCTGAGGAGAGGTTATCTGCGTTGGCCATGCTTTCCATTGAAAAGGATTTCACATGCAGATCAAGAACTTTAATGAGCTGGTCATCGATAAGTTTGTTGGCAGGAAGGAGAGAAGGGCTGATTTTCTCTATAAATAAAACAGGTGAAATGTGCATGTGTTATATATTGTGAGTTCTCATTTCCTGTTTATTTGCGTAAATTAATCAGCCTATAGTGAGAAACTTGTTCCGTATTTATTACTTAAAACATTTCAAAATTGCAAGGATAATTTCGTGAACCACCATAGTTCAGAGTCACCAGCCGCCCCTGCTAAGCAGCAACTATTTTATTTGTTACACAAAACAATTCAACTGTTGACGTAAGGAAAGCAATGCTAGGGTTACCAACTTCCTCAGGTATGCCGTCAACAATGGCTCATTTTCTCAGAGACGAAATATTAATGACAACACTAAGGTTAACATAATACTAATGAATAACCGCAAACATAATAATAATGAAATAATCATCAACAAAGACCTTGATAAAGGTTCTCATTACAAAAAATCCCATAATAGGTCCTTAAGCTACGAAAAGGCACACTATGAAAATAGACACCTGAGTAAGCACGAAACTATTTATATATTATAAAATCTACATTTCTAAACAAAGAAACAAAATAGGCAAATGCCGAGGTCTAGTTTTCACGGTCTTATAAAAAAACTTTTTGGTCCAAAAGTAAATTAAGGGGTGCAAATTTATTGGGAATTAAAGCATTCATAGGCTTGCTGTATATTTATATTTCTATATCATGCAGTTCATTGTGACGAGAGACAGCTCTTGACCATGTCTTTCAATGTTCTCAGGTGCACAGCGTCAGCACATAGCAATGCCTACTCATATTAATTGAGCCGGGAAGTTTATTAGTGTACGAAGTTAATTACTGAAGACACTATTTATTGTACTACAACTATCAATGTGACAGGAAAGCTAGGATTATCCTGGATTTTTAAATGCATTTGCACTAACAATTATATAAATTGCATTTTTAAAAATCGCGACAGCTGTAATGCTGATGCTTTTAGTGTGAGAAAGTAAACAAGTAAAATCATACGAAGCTGCTCTGCAGTAAAAATAAAAATACTATTGCTTAGAGCAGCTGGGATTAAAAGCAAATAGAACTAAAGTCGATATAGAAACTATATGCAGAATATTTCGGTTTAGATATATGGTTGTTTTGTTTATATACCTCTTTTTAGTAAATTGTAGAATAAAACCTGTTGTGTAAAGGTGCTTAATATGAAAACATCACGAGCCGCCACTGATATCCATGTAAAGGCATATTTACACACGTGGTGAGGAGGTCGTATTTCTCTCCTTTAAACCGGGTCCAGAAAAATGACGAAAGAGCGCGTGCGTGAAAGTGCTGCATAGGTTCGAGAAAACACGACCATTAATCAACATGGAGTCTTGAAGAAGGTGTTGCTATTGTGACTGCGTTGTTTTGTAAAACTGTAAGGAACTGTGTTCAGTTCTAAAGAATCGTAAGAGGAGAAGAAAAGTGTGGATAAGGAGTCGGATATAACGACGTAACATATTGGAGCCTCTAGTACTCCTTGCAAAGAGCTAAAAGCAGAAGATCCAGCGGCATATCATTTCTTTAACTAAGTGAAACACAGATAACTAACTTGCTTCGAAAAATTGTAACACAATATTAAAAAGTATGTCACAAATATAAGAGAAGCCCTTCCAAGAAAAATAAAATTGGAAACGACACTTAGATTCCTGGCAAATGGGGATTTTTATGGAATCCTGGAACACGTTTCGTGCACCAAGGAGTATTATTTGTCGTTTTATGCCTGCAGTATGTGATGTTATTTATGGTGCTTTGATAGACGTGTGCGCAACACATCACTGTCTCGTCGTTCCATCGAGATGACATGTTTACGACCGCTCAGATGTAACACTGCTGGATTTTATGAACCGATTTGAGAAGCGACTGAGTGTTATACCGACTTATACATTCTTTTGGCAGGCATTTTTGTATTCGGAAACACCAAATTTGAAAGAAGAGGTGACGACTCAGTTGTGTTACGTCTGTCATATTGTGTCAAGTTGAAAAAACCTTTTTGAAAAACTAGGAGAATATATGGAGCTAGTTAGAGTGGTTCCCAGCATCGCATGTGTCAAACACAGCCTGAGGTCCAAGGAGATAAATAAATCAATGTTATCTATTATCACTAATGACTTCGTCCTATGTTTCAGGACAGCAAACCAATGCAAAGTGAATTCAGATCAGTGGACGAGGTCTCCATCGGGAGACGCATTGCTTCAATTCCTCGCTTCGAATTCCCTAGGGCGCAAGTAGCGCCTAGGCCATGCTTGCGTCCTGGCTCATTTCTTCACCTGGCTTAGGTCCTTGTGGCCGGCCAATATATCGTCACCACTACTGCGCTGGTGCAATAGTGGTACAGCCGACTATCACTCCTGAATGCATCTTTATCCTTCTTCCTTATTTCTTCCGGTGGAGGAGTTTTTAGTGGGTATAGCCATCTATTATGGCGAGTCCTACACTCCCTGCCCGACTCCCGTCGGGGCAGAAGTGCAGAACTGCATTTTCTCCTCCACTTGAAAAAAAGAGGTTCTTGTCAGTCCGCACCTTTCAGGAGAGCAGTCCAAGAGAGTTTTGGAGTTGATCGCCAAACGTCGTGTGTATCCAACCGCTTCTGCAGAAAGACACCAAACTGGCAGCAGTAACACCCACTACAGCCCCGGGCACGGCGAGACGTATGCAGAAGGAGACATCAGAGGATTCCGACTCGGCACAGCAAAAAGGTTTAAAACTTTCAAATCATTTGATAAATAAATATCGTGCAACGTCGTATACGGCGTTACTCTGTCGATGTACACCCTCGGAGTGGGATTCTGTGTTAAATAAATACCAGAATAATTCTTTGTTGACTAATTATATAAATATATCTATATCTAGCTATATAAAACATAGACTATAAATAGAAACCAAGGATAGATTTGGGCATTTATTAGATAGTGCCGAAAATGGGACCAGCAACAGCAGAAATGCAATAAGTGAATTGTTTAATACGACGGAAATCAAATTTTCTGTTAATATAAGATACATACAGCCAACTAAACATGTAGATATTATTCCTTGTATCTTTTACTATTTTTCCACATAGTCCCCGTGCCGGTTCAGGCATTGTTCCATCGCAGCACTAATTTTGCGATGCCGCTGCGGTAGAAGTCGGCCGTCTGACTACGGAACCACTGTCGCACTGTTGTCTTGACTTCGTCGTTGCAAGTGAATCGTTGTCCTGCCAGGAACTTCTTCAGCGGACTAAAAAGACGGAAATCACTAGGGGCAAGATCCGGGCTGTATGGTGGATGCTCTAGAAACTCCCAGTGAAAGTTCCTTAGCTTGCCGCCGGTCTTCTTTGCAACATGTGGTCTCACGTGGAGGATGATCACGTCAACATCGAGAAACCCGCGGCGCTTCTTTCTGATCGCAGCCCACAGAAGTGACAGTGTGGAACAATATCTGTCGGCATTGTTGGTGGCACCTCGCGGCATGAAATCCAACACGAGCGGTCCACGGCAATCCTAGAATACCGTTAACATCACTTTATGAACAGAAGGCACAGTACAGAATTTCTTTTTCACAGGAGACTGCCGATGTTTCCACGCCATACTCTGCTGTTTTGATTCCGGTGTGTAATGCAGTACGCACGTTTCATCGCCAGTAACAATGCGATCCAGGAAATTGTCACCCTCTTCGGGGTATCGTTGCAGATGATTCGAAGAAGCAATCATTCGCTTGCCTTTCATCACGTCATCCAACTGCTTAGAGCCCCATCGACATGAAACCTTCCTGTACTCTAAGCACTCGTGAATGATGTCGAAAGCACTCCCAAAAGAAATGTCGAGCTGCTATGTGCAGGCGCCGCTCTGCTTTCACTGCCGCATCCACGCGGGCAATATTGTCATCAGTCACCGATACACGCAATCTCCCCGCACGCTCATTGTCATGCAGATTTGCACGGCCATTTTGCGAACTCAGAACACCACCATCTCACACTTCTCAAGTCAAGGCATTCCCATATGATGGCTTCATTTCCCTGTGGATCTCGATGGGCGTTCGTCCCTTACTCCATAGAAAACGGATCACACTTCATTGCTCGTAAGCCGTGGACGTGTTAAGCACACCTGCCATTTTGAATGCACTGACAGCAGCGCTGCCGCCGGCAGCAGCTGGAAATTCTATGAGGACCGGCCCATGAAAAGTCCACTATTTCGAATGTATGTTGGTTTTGTTTTACATTCGTAATTTGGCCGAAAAAATAGGGGCAAAGACTTTTTGATTTGCCCTCGTAGAAATCATATTGTTCCTGCTCGTTTTGTTAATGACCTTGAGAAAGTTCTTAATGGTAAGAAAACGAAGATCAACTGCGCTTTCCTCCTCCGGTCCTCAAATGCAGGAAACAGTTTTATAGCTCAATCAATTGCATCGAACTTCGTGACAAGATATGCTTCGTGTGTAAACAGCATGTCCGAATTTACTTACGAAAACTTTTTGAATAAATCTGTGATACTCTTAGAAGAACCGTTTGTAACGGATGCAACTTGCGATGACATTAAAAATATTGTCTGGTGCCGCGATACAAGTAGGCAAAAAATATATGAATAAACAAGACTTGTGTCGCACACCTGTAATTATGACCGACAATGACGAAAAACTAGGTAAAGGATACTTGAATCCCAAGGATTAGGAGGCGTTACGTAACATACTTATTATACACGAGTTATGCTAGCCCTTTACCCCTCCTATGTACATATCCCCAGAACAATTTGCTGCTTGGGTATTATTTATCTACAGGAGTTTGTAATGTTACGTTCCGATGGCACCATGTCTCGTAAAATGGCGCGAAGTTGAGCAATCCTTATGATACACCACTTACTACATGCAGAACCAAGGAGGAAGAGGACGTCGTGGAGGGTGCCAGAGCAATACGGTAGGCAGCAGGAAGCGTGGTGGAACGGAATTCCGGCCAGCATGGAATACCTGCAAGGGAAAGCGTGTCGCCCGTACCTGGGCCATTGCCATATAAACATGTAACGTTTACACTTATACAACGTTCTTGCGAGGAAATAGATACCTCTCTTAGTACATTGTCCATCACCGTAGCTCTGTTGCCAATGCCGGATGATGAAATGTTGACGGTAATTAAACAGGTATTGCCATGTTGTTTGGGTTACCATATACATGAGCCGCAGCTTAAAATTAATAATTTTATTATATTCACAGACGAACTGCAAATACGAGCAAATACTCCTACGGAAATGTCTTTTTTTGGTGCAGCAAAGTAAAATAATTCACTACATGCCTAAGAATTTTGTAACAACCGGTTATACTTTATTTAATAAAAATGCTGTATCGAGAATCAAGTACAGAAGTTTGATAGGAACAATTAAGATGGTTAAACTGCCAAATACTGACGATTTGTAAGTAATTGGAGTATAGAAAACAGGGCTATTTCCAAGTGTAAAAATTTGGATAAATTGGAAATTGTTGGAGCTTCCGACGTTATAGAATATGATGTCGAAACCAATATAGATGACGTCTTATATCCCGATTCAGTGGATGGTTTCACGGCCTCTCCTTTTACATATTTTACATTAAAGGGCACAGAAAAGCATACACTGTGGAAGGTTGGCTTCACACCATGGTCGAGTTCGTTTAATCCTAAGATGTATAGAAAATAATCTTATGTGTTACACTCACATGTCTTTCTCTCCTCTTGTACAAACTATTTTTACAAACGCTTATTCTCCATATGCTTCATGTTAATCCAGATGTTAATCTTATTGCTAATTTTCTTGTAGATGCAAGGGGAATTGCTAGGCTTTAAGCGATAGTCAAATGTTTTAAGAGCTGGTTGCTAAGTGGCGCATTCCATTCTCTTTGCATGTCCAGGACATAAAAAAGTGAATAACGAATCCCCATTTGAGAAAAGTATAAGTATTGCAAAATTTAAGGGAATAACAAGCAATATCTTGAAAATGGTTCACTCAACAAAAGAAATGTTGTGTATTTTAACGCGATCTACATTTTTTGTGTATAAAATTTTTTCTATCTCTTATGGTTTACCAGTTATGCAAAAGTCATTCACAATGAAGAATACTTTTGGAGACATTCCCAGAAAATTCGAGATATTCATTTCATTTGTCATGAAAATATCTTAAACATATGATATTTTAATCAAAATCATTAGAGCCATTTTTGAGAAAATTAAATTTTTCGAAAAATGTTCCATGTAAAGGGTAATCTACGGGTGGGGGGATTTTCTTGAAAACCTTCGTGTCGCATTTCTGGAAGATACTGAACCTAAATACCAAGTTTGGTGTTTATCCGACTGTTCGTTTCTGAGTTATGCTGTTCACAGACAGACAGAGACACACACGGGCATGTTTCCAAAAATGCTTTTTTGGATTCAGGGGGTCTCAAAACATATATTTACGGTGCAATCTTGGTATCGAATTTTTGGGTGGAATGCAATACTTCCCCATCTTACTATACGTAGTAGAGAAAGTAAAAATACTGCTTTAGATCAATGACTCCAAGTACAATATAATCCCATACAACACCACTTATTACTTTCTCTACTACGTATAGTAAGTAGGGAAAGTATTGCATTCCACCCAAAAATTCGATACCAAGATTTCACCGGAAATATATGTTTTGAGACCCCTGAATCCAAAAAAAAAAGCATTTTTGGAAACATGTCCGTGTGTGTCTCTGTCTGTCTGTGAACAGCATAACTCAGAAACGAACAGTCGGATAAACACCAAACTTGGTATTTAGGTTCAGTATCTTCCAGAAATGCGACACGAAGGTTTTCAAGAAAATCCCCCCACCCGTAGATTACCCTTTACATGGAACATTTTTCGAAAAATTTAATTTGAAGTGTGAACAGCATAACTCAGAAACGAACAGTCGGATAAACACCAAACTTGGTATTTAGGTTCAGTATCTTCCAGAGATGCGACACGAAGGTTTTCAAGAAAATCCCCCACCCAAGATTACCCTTTACATGGAACATTTCTCGAAAATTTTAATTTTCTAAAAATGGCTAACGATTTTGATTAAAATGTCATATGTTTAAGATATTTTCATGACAAATAAAATGTATATCTTGAATTTTCTGGGAATGTCTCCAAAAGTATTCTTCATTGTGAACGACTTTTGCATAAATGGTAAACCATAAGAGATAGACAAACTTTTACTACACAAAAAATGTAGGTTGCGTTAAAACACACAATTTATGTTATATACAATTTTTTCGTTGAGTGAACCATTTTCGAGATATTGCTTGTTATTCCCTTAAATTTTTCAATACTTATTTGCTCAAATGGGAATTCGTTATTCATTTTTTTGTCTTGGATATGCAAAGAGTATTAATCTGTGGCAAAGGGAATGGTGCTGCACCTAGCAACCAGCTATTAAGAGATATGTATATGCTTAAAGGCTACTGTATTTCTACATTGTCCTTGTAAATATATATTCCCCTTACATTTACAAGAAAATTAGCAATAAGATAGAGTCTGCAAAGGTATATCTGGAATAACATGAAGTAGATGGAGAATAAGCGTTTGTAAAAATAGTTTGTACAAGAGTAGAGAAAGTCATTTGAGTGTAACACATCAGATTTTTTCATCATGGTTCCCATTCATAAATCAAATGGAACCTTGGTGAAAGAACGGGCATCATGTATGGTAGAACAAAGTTTTCAGGTTTATTTTTTATTTCGGGATGAGAAAATATCTGTTATGTCTCCCGTGGACATGGCGCATTTACGCGCGCGAGGTTCTCTAAGGTCAGGAGTATAGGATTACAATGATGCAAAAAACACCACTGCCATCTTTAACATAAAATGTATTTTATTTGTAACACTTTCATAAATAAATAATTAGGTATAAAGCAATCTGTAGTTGATGTTATTTGTATTTAACACACTTGTATCCATGAGGTAATGTTCTTATCCTATATTCCAATACTTTTCGCTTTTTGTCCTCCGGAACGAGTGTGAACTTCCGTTGACGCATACTATACAGGGTGTGAGCGGATGAGATACGTTTGTACATATAACGACTGGTTTATGAACAAACAACAATTGTAATCCTCAAAAGTCACACGTTCTCGTCTAGTATGGACAGTAGCGCTTTCTGTAACTCCCTTGTTTCTCATTAAGGAATCTCTATCTCCAAACCTTAAAACATATGTTTTTGCTCTAAGTCCCACAAACTGTAAGATTTGACGATAACCCGTCTCATTCGCCCATAAACCTGGCACCTTATCTGCATCCTCTTTGTGAATAATATGATTTTCTGGAGCCTTTTCAAAGTCCAGGTAACGCAATAATTGTGGGTCTGATGCCATAACCTTGAGCGCGTGGACCCTGCAATTTTCAAAGTGCATTATTAAAGAGTCTGTATCTTGATATAATAAATTTAGCTTATCACCAAATTTTGATTTTAAATCTTAGAAAAACCCATATACCTCTAATTTCGCCAATTCTAAAATGGTAAACCTAATTTGAACCGGTTTGTTCACAGCACCCTGTTCTGGGAATATGCCTCGTACATTCTTTCTGTCCATTTAGTCGGCATTTCTAGTTTGTATTTGCACATCCTTACTCCTGTCATTGTCGCCTTTCCTTTAGCCATAACCTTCCTGCTGTGCGCCCCCATTCACCATTGCTGCTCATCCTTACCCCAAAATAATCAAACTCCTTGACAACTTCTAACTTTAATCCCCCCATCTGCCATTTCTCTTCTTTATTTAGTTTATTTCCTCTTTTAAATTCCATAATTTTTTATTTATTTATATTTACTTTGATTACCTATTCTTTGCAGAATTAATTAATTCCGTTGATTGCTTTCTGTAGCCGAATTACCATTATAGCCCCGACCACAAGATCGTCTGCATATAGTAAACCTGGTATCTCTCTATTTGCTATTATGGGACAGTGCAGATTTTTTCTTTCACTCATTCTAATATGTCATCTATGAATACATTAAATAATATAGGGCTCAATTTGCACCCTTGTCTTAATCCTAGTTTTTGCTGAGTCATTTCTGTAATTCCATTACTTTTACATCTTATACAAAATGTTATATCCTTATAAATCTTCTTAATTTATTCTATAAAATTTTCACTTACCCTTTTCTTTCTTAATTTATGAGCTAATGCTTCTCTATTTATTGTATCAAATGCTTTTTCAAAATCTGCAAAAAAACCTGTGTATTCTTATTCTTTTCCTGTTCATATAGTCTTTATTATAAGTATATTATCTATTGTTTGTTTAACTTTCCTAAATTTTGCTTGATATTCTGACGGTTTTCCTTCCTCTTCTACCCATTTTCTTAATCTACCGGCCAATATACCTGTGTATATTTTCCCTAATATTGATGGTTAACTTATTCCCCTTAGTTCTCTGGCGCATTTGCTCCTCCCTTCCCTTTGTAGATTGATACCATCATACTTATTTTATAACATTCTGGCAAATCATTCTTTTCTTTAATTTTATTTGATAATTTTGTCATCACTTTTACACCATTTTGCACTTCCCCATACATTTTCCAAAATTCCCCTGGTATTCTATCTATTGCTATTGCCTTTCCTTTTTTTGGATTCCTTATTTGCTGGTGAACTTCCAGCTCCATGATTTTACCATTTAATTTTTCATTGAATATTCCTCCTTTGGATCTAACTTTACTCTCTTCCCTTCTGTAATTAGCCTTCTAAAATATCCTATCCATTCACTTGGTATAATTTCATGTTTCTCCCATCTATTCTTGTTCATCATCCTCACTATTTCCCAGAATTTTTACTATCCTTTCCATCTATTGTTGGCTTTAGTTTCCTTTCTATATTCCCTGCATTCTTTCCTCTTAGCCTCAAGCAAACCTTTATATTCTCCCTTAAGTTTCATCAGGTTTTGCCTATCCCTTTCCTTCTCTGTTCTCCATTTAATAAACTCTTTAAATACCTCCCTTTTTCTTGCTCTGCACTCATCAAACCACCCCTTAATTTCTTGGCCTTTTCCTGCCTTCTTTCCATCCCTGCTCTTGTTAGTAATAATTCAGTAGCTTTAATACTTTTTCTGCTTTTCCCTCATTCATAGCCATTTTTATTCCATGCTCCACAATCTGACTTACCTTTGAATTCATTTATTTTAAAAAGTCCTCTTTTAGTTCCTCCCTCCATTTATACACTTTTATTGCTTTTATTTGAGCTATTTCCTTTATTCTTTACCTTTTGCTCCAAAACGTTTACGTCCATCATTAATGGAAAATGATTACTACTTACTACTCTGTTCATTATTTTAAATGTAATGATTCTGTACTCCAGTTCCTCACTACATAATATTTAGTTCTACTACATTTTGCCCGTATGCGTTTACAAATGTAAACTCTCCCTCGTCATCTCCTTCCATTCCAAATTAACATGTTGTTTACCTCACAAAATCCTAGTAATTTTTTTCCCTCCCTATTACTCACTCCAGCCCTGCTTTTCCTTGGTCTTATCACATCCCTATCCTCTTCTACCTGCTCTTTGCCTAATAACCCTCCATTCTCCTCCCCTATTCTCTCATTCAAATCTCCCATCACAATAAATTCTGTCTCTGCCATCTTTTCCCGTATTTCTTCCACGTCTTCTTCTAACTTACTATAAAAATTATTGTCGTAAAAGTATGATGCTTCTGGAGGGTTATATGTCACCCCTATTCCTAATCTTACTCCACTATTCTGTTTAATTGAGCACATACATAAAGACAAAGCTATACAAGGAAATCTCTTCTAATGTTAATGAATGTTGCTGGAAACTCTCAGGGTACAAGAACATTTGGAGTCCCTACATCTATGGCCATAAGGTGATGGAGGTTATCCTGGTAAGGGATTGTTTGTCGTCGACCTGATTCAGGTCGAAAACATTTGCCACTGCACTTCTAGAAGAGGAAGCCAACAAGCCCTTCCAGCATGTATTCTACAATTATAAGTAATGTTAATTTCCCTCATGGAACTGCACAGCCTTTCCTTTGCTTGAATGGCAGCTAAGAAGCAGGGTCTCAGACGATCACAGATTGTCATCTTGTATTTGCAGAAGAAAATGTCAATCATAACTGGAATAGGTTATATTCACAGATGAGGTAACATTTTCATCTATTAATGAGGGGAAAGTAATGATTATGTTTTCAGAAAAACAGTTTTTGAAAGAAACTGTATCTTCAGCATGTTTACATCCAGTAAACATTACGTTTGAAATACTTCTGGAAATTGGTGTAATACAAATTGATAAGTGAAGCGCAATACCTCCAGCAACTGTGTTCTCAAACTTTAATGGCTTTTTCTCCAAATAGCAATTTTTGTTCTTTGAGGTATACTTTTTTTGAAGTAAATATTGACGAATCAGGCTGAAGTTTACAGAACAAGTAGAATATACCTTGTTAAAGAAAGCTGAGCATTGCTTTATTGATTACTCTCATATATACAGGTATATTCATGGTTTTTCTTTATTTTCATTGTAATTATTGGTTTTATATATTTTTGTTCTCTTAAATACAACAAAAAAATCGTATTACTAATAAATATTAATATTTTGGGGAAAAATGCACAAGTTCATTGTATAGGAATGGAACAACTAGCACACAGAATTTCAGGCCTGTATTTAATTTCAAATTGGTACTTGCTATTATAATTGCAAAAAGGTACCTTTTATTACTATCCAATTTGCAAATAAAAAATAATAAATAATTTGTAATTACAAAACTATCCATTCTAGAGCAATGAAACAAACCAACAATATATCACAGCAGGTGCTATTTAATCCAACAATTTCATCAAAATTGGTTGCTTATGGAGGAAAGTCCATTTAGTACTAGAGTGTCTCCTTAACACATTGTTATCTTATTTAAATACCCTCATTGCTACCTCAGAAATCTGATTGAAATCCCTATACAACTAGTTGCATGAATGAATTTTAAAAATTAATATAAAATCAATCATTATAATTACTTTACTGAAATGTTGCATGCTTGATTCTGGAAGTATGGACTTTAAAATTTTGGTGGCCTAATATGATTGTTGGGTAACAGTTCTCCAAGTGAAGGGTGACCTAACACCTTTTGCATTGCCAACCACTTTTCTATTTTTTCTGTACTTTAGCATACAACATATTTTTGTTCTTTCTTGTCTGTGGATGGAATGCACATTGGAAAAGGGGTGCATGTTGTAGTCTGCAGCCTCAATGGGGTGAAAGTCAACCTGGTATTTTACACTTTGAAGCAGCTGATAAATGATGTTAGTTCTAAACTACATGTAGTTAGTCTTTTTCTTAGCAGTTATATGGAGAAATACAATGAAACAATTGAATACACACATGTCTGGCAGATAGAAAAATATTTTCCTGGGACCTTTCTTTTGCAGTTTGCTATTATGTCAATAGTTTCATAAATAGATAGTTTGCTATCCTTCCATTGCACACACAGTATATAATTATAACAGGTGCAACAATGTACACAACCTCTCCTCTCCTTCAGTCAAATGCCAGATGTTAGATTGGTACAAAGTCTGGAAAGAGAGGGACTGTGCTGCTTGTTTGTAATGCTCTAATACATTACTTCTCTCTCTCTCATACCGATGGTGCATACTGATTTTATACCTTATATAAACATTCCTAAAGGGAGTTTAAAATAAAGATTTCACATACCTAAAAGTTCAAGAATTTCCGAAATTGAAAACTAACACAGTTGAAAACACAACTTTTGAGTGGAAAATTTTAACTGTAATCAAAATTAAATAATACATTTTAATTACCTTCTGCATGAGCCAACTGCAAAGCAAATTGGAGATAATTTTCAAGGACACAATATTTTTTCATTGCCTGAAATACAATATAACTCCACCAGGTTTCAACCCGCAACCTTGGGAATTAAAGGTACCCCTTGGTCATGGAGGATGACACACAAAGGGTAGAATGAACACTATCGGTCTCCTTCTGGTGTGGCCTTTCTCAAGAAAAACTTCTCCAACTACAATGCCTTTTGTCTTTATTGTATCACTTAGTGCTGTGGCCAAAATTTCATTTGTTTTGGTAAGCATATCCATCTGATATTAGCACAAAGTGTTTGTAGTTTTCTAAAGTATTATCTACATAATGGAAAATGCAGAGAATTCATTTGATGAGACACCTCCATTATTTTCATGCCAAACACACAGTGTAATGTCATGGTTATTGAGTCTGTATATTGTGAAACTATGCATCTGCAATAATATACCTCAGAGGCAGCAAGTCTAGGACATAAGAGCACATTACAGATTCATGGTTACGACAAGTTTCTCTTCTGAGGCACTGCCTTTCATTACATTTTTCTTACTTCGATATGATCCTGGTAATTAACTTCACTGACAGTTTTGAATTAATAGTCACAGCATGTTACACTGATCTTTTCTCGGTGCATATATAGCTATCATTTCTCTTTTCATAATTTCTGTGAAGGATCTTCTATCCACTTGTTGCTCACCATTATCTTTGCACCATGTCACATATATTTCATACATATGTAGAACTGAACGAAAAGAGATTCTACACAGATCTTCTTAGAACTGGCCCTGCAGTAGTGGATTGGAACTTTTGGTAGCAGATCAAGCCACTTCTCCACATTGCTGCTTTCATAAAAAAATTTGAGTTCTACTTTAGATGCTCTTTAGCTACTATGGTTCTTAGTGTCCCATTGTATATTGTGCATGAAAGACTGGAAATTTTGCTCAGAGGCCTCTTTATCAGGCTTGAGGTTCATTTACGTGCCATAAACCTATGACACGGACCACCAGCTTGACTTCCCTTCCAAGGAAGCCATGTTAAGGATTTTTACCTTTTTATCAGGCTTGAGGTTCTTTTACGTGCCATGAATCTACGACAGAAGACCACCAGCTTTACTTCCCTTCCAAAGGAAGCCATGCTAAAGATCCTTACACCCGAGAAAATCCATCGCCTTCCGCTGGGTTTGAAACAGCAACCTCAGGCACCAGAGGCTAGCATGGTACCCCTATAATACTCATGAATGCGTCTTTTCTTTTTAGGAGGTTTATTTACAGCATCATTTTCAGTATCAACAACTTGCTGCTTTTCATTAGATTGAGAGAGGCATATATCATCCTTTGTCCATTGCTTGAAGATGGTCTTCACCAATGCCCAAAGTATTGATAAACATCGTTTGGCATACCCAAACTTTTTACCTGTTGGCTTGTTTAAAAATATGGCATGGCCCATGTTCTTCCTTGTTTCTTCACAAGTTGACTGCCTCCTCTGTAGAATGTTTCTTGTAGTTACCCGATCATGAACAAATGTCCTCTTTTCACTCCATGATCCTAAATTCCAGAATGTATTGAACAGATTAATCCTCACCTCTTCTGTAATTTCTGCACATGAAGTATTGTTGCTGTTACTGTCATGGATTTTGCATGTTGGCATTAGTTTCTTAGCTTCTCTGGCACAATTTTGAACCACTTTATTTCCAGCTGTTTGAAATCCCACATATCTTTGCCCCTCTAACCTTATATTTTTCTTATTTCTCTTTTTTTAAACCATGTTCCACAATATCTGGACAAAACCTTTCCTTGCCATCCTTTGAACAATTTACCTTCTCTTTCATCTTCATCTTTCTGATCCTCCTCTTATCCTTTTTTCTCTCCTTCAATCTTCCCTTCCACTTCCTTCTTTTCATTTTTTTTTCTTAATTGCCCTTAACAATTCTGTATGTTGCATTCTTCAGCTAATTCAGGCATTGTGTAGACTCTAGATCAAGAACTTGTTTAGCAATTATTTGATTTTCTGAAGCTATATCTGAGAGACAAATAGTATTGTTTTCTACTGGAACTAAGGATACATTAATTTCACATTTTTATGTGTGTCATGAACTTCACTTGCAGCTGCAGTCCCAAATCCACCTTCATTGACATCTTCATCATTTAAGCTGTTTAAAGACATTATGAGTTTGTTTCAGCTGGCATGCCATATCTTAAAAATTTTAAAAGTTAAGGTCCTAGTTAAAATAATCACAGTATTGATCTGAGCAGTAAACTCACTTGGTTTACATTGTGTTGAAGTTATTTATTAAATCAATATAAGCATTTTTTGGTTAGATTATTGTTCTTCAACCATCTTCACATCAAACTTCCTCTCAAAAATATTGTAAGTGAAGAAACAAAGACACAATATAGACTGGCTTTTGCACTGATTGTATATTACTAGGATAAGGATTTCTAGCATTTTAAAATTGAAATTTGTCACTTTGAGTTTAATGTTTTGTGCTATTTTTAAATTTTAATTTAGCATTTTGAAGGGAAACAGGAGATTCAACTTATTCTGATGAAAAGATGCTTTTGATAACCTGCACACAGCCATAAGAAAAGAAAGAATTGTTTGGAAAAATTTTTGATTTCCCATTTACGTCACATTTTAACATACATTTTAAAACATATTTGACATTCATTAAAAAGGCTAAGAGGTACAAACATTTATGAAAATCCAAAGATAAAGCCTTTATAAATGTTTCCAGTATTGTCATTCTTGTGAAAAATCATCATCCCTGTAATATCACATCTAATAATTAGATGTACTGTAATTTGTAAGTAAACACACTTTAAGGTGTTTCTTAATGATGATACATAATTAAATTAAAACTTTGGAGAAATCTTTATAAATGCTTCAAGTATTGTCACTGTTGTGGACTATGATGTGTCCATGGTTGTGTGCTGTGTCTACCAGAGGATGTTTTACTCCACCGGGCAGAGAAGGCACCATCTGCTTGCACAGAGTACTTTCTCAAGTAAGGTGTCTCAAAGCAATCAAGCTGGGAGCATCATCCCCATACAAACTAGCATAAGTGGCCTGCTAGGGTGGTCAAGGTTCCCCAAGCTGAACACTGCCCGGGATTAAGTCGCTGAAGCGAGGCCCCTAGGGAAGGTTTGGAGTCGGCAGATGGTTAGTCTGAGTAGGAAGGTTCTTCTTTGATTAATGAATAGATTGTATTCCTGACTAATTTTGAAGATTTAGAAGCTAGTAACAGTGATGTGTCATAATTTAAAATAAAGAGAGTTGAAGGTTGACTGGCAAAATCAGTTGAGGACATGCTGACGATGGGAACAAACCGTCTCCCGAAACGCGTTCAAGTAAGAACATTTTAGTGATGGAGTGTAACAACCTTAAACTCTCTCTATTTTAGATTGTATTCCTTTTCAACAGCCCGCCCTGGTAGTTTGTAACAGTGGCCGTACAGTAGTGCAGATCAGCTCTGACTGCTGATTTGGTGCACTCTTGGGCCTATTCATTTCACATCCGTGGTCATTAAGGCATAGTTATCTGCGTCAACTAACAGTGGTGCCATCTGGTTTATTGAGCATGAACTACTTAACCCTTAGCGCTGTTGTGGTGCATACCTTAACTGCTACTTACATTGTGTGCAGGTTACTTATAGCACCTTTGTGGCGTGTGTCAAAAAGTTTATTACTATGTACAATCTGTGGCGAACTTGGTTGTTTTGTGGTGGGTTGCCACTACAGTCACTATTGCTAAAATTCACCATCCCTGTAGTATCACATTGTCTAATGTCTAGATGCATTGTACGTACGATAATATGCAAGTGAATGCTTAGCTTTAAGCTGTTTCTTAATGATGATGCATAATTAAATTAAAACCACGGAGGGTACAATAAAGCACTGAAACAATGACTGTGAACTCGACAAAATAGCAAAAGAACTGCAAAAAAGTAGGCTAATACAACTGCTATCAAGATCACAAACTCGGTAATGGAGTGCAACAAAATCAACTATGTGTAATTAAATGCAAATAGGGGTGTATAAAATAGCTCCTATGTGTTCTCATATCCACATAAGAGGTTTTGATGATTCACTCTATGCCACTGGCACATAGAAGATTGTAAATCCTTTCCTTTCCAAAGGGAAGATGTATATGTACACAGGAGGTTTTCTGCATGTTGCACTACTATGTACCCTAGGTAATAGTGCAAAAATCTGTCACATAGGAGGTATTATTGCAGGAACAACAGTGGTACTACATTTAAATTCTTTGTTTAGCTAGAAAACCTTTAGAAATTCACATTTTCAGAAGAAATACTACACAATTGAGGTGCACCATATTCCTCTGTGCTTGAGCAGTTTAATATTATGTTTACTTGTCTCACAAGGAACATAATAAAGTGTCAGTCGTTAAAACACATCTTAGTTAATATGTATTTATATAAGTCTTTAAAATCATCATAGTTTGACATTCCTGCTGTTATTGTTTGAGGGTGAGTCAAAATTTATCTACACTTTCACTATAGTGCAGGCATAAGTCTGGTTTACTGCCTTCTGCATGTGATGTTTTAAGTGGTACAAAATATGTGGCTAAATATGCACAATTTGAGCTGGCTCATGTTATTTTCCTTCTGGTCATTACAGTGTCAACATGGACACTCCTCTAGCTGTTTGCACCAAGGATAAACATCAAGTAGACATACAATTTCTCTGGTTGGAGGGAGGGAACGGCAGTGAAATGCATTTTAGACTTAGCTTTATCATGTAAAAGTCTTAACCACAAAGATGGACACCCAGTAACCTTTATCACACAGGTCAGGATTCTTCAAGCTCAAGAGATGTGCTGGTGTGGATAGGCACATTACCATCAATGAGGTAGTGTCCTCTCTTAATATTAGTCATGGTTCTGCCCATCAAATCATGCACAAGCTTTGTTTGTCTATGGATGATAGGTACCAAGACTGCTTACTGCATCACACAACCTCTACATATTACATTAGCCAAAGCTTAACTACTGCCCATTCCAAACCAGAGTTCCATCTGATGTAAACAGAAGCACATGCTTCGGCTTGCCACGAACCCAAGAATACACTCTTATGCCAACGTAAATAGTTCCTTAATACATGTATTGTATTATGAAATATTAGAGCAGCAAAGGTATAGAACTGCACATTTTATTGTGGTTATCATAAGAACTCATCGTTAAAGGTAATGGATATATACTAGCTGTTAAGAGATTACAAAATATTATTTTCGCCTGCTATTGCGCTAACGCCCAGATTCTCTTGCTTGTTAATACCAACCAAATGCATGACTGCCACTCTCTTACATACACAAGAAATGCAGCAATGAATTCCCAGAGGTGCTATCTGAGTACCAAATAAACACTTTGCATAACACAGGATATATGATAAGTGAACAGTCATTCATAATACACTAACACACATATGCTCAGCTCAGGTCAAATCTTGTGATTTAGTCAGTTGGTATTTCAGCTCACATGACAGAGGAAGGTGCGTGTAGTGCGAATAAACTGTTCAAACACAGAAGTGGGAAAGTTAAAAACTGGCTAAAAACAAACAATACTTCATAATATTCAACTCGCTATTACAAAAATACCCGACACTTGCATTATTGCATATTATGAAACTAATATCAGATTTCATAGGCATTTCAGTGAGAAGTGTAATGAAAGCGAGCAGGGAATATAAACAGACATAATACAACATAGAAGAGGATAAAATGTGGGAACTTGTTTTAAATGTGACAGTGCTGTGGAATTGTGGATAAGCTTGTCATTGTTTTGGAGAGTAGTTCTGATTCTGATATGGCAGCTGAGTCATCTTCGGAGGATTCGGATTTGGGTGTTGCACTCTTGCCCAAGGATTGTGATTAACGTAAGTAAAATGTTCATTGCCGCATACTTATAAAATCTATTGTTACATCAGGTTGCATTTTGAACTATGATTCTCACGCAGGGTGCCTTTTTATAGATTAAATAGTGTTCAACAAGCACGCGAGAGGGGAACAAGCAGCAATTAGGGGTGGGGATTGCGAACTACTTTCGCACGGATAATACAATGAGTTTGTTTTCAGTGAAAGGCACTCTGGTTTGGAATGGACAGTAGTTGCTCAACAAGGAAGACAACACAGTTTTCAGCAATACTGTTACTGATTGTGAAACATGGGTTCATCACTATGAGTCATCAAAATCAAGAAAAATAAAATAAACATTTTCTTTGTTAACAATGGTGTCAATTGCCAGGAACGTATCAGTGCAACCTGTGAGCCAGAATTTCATCCCATAGTTCTTTAACATGCCAGTAAACCTATTGACATGGGGCTGTCACTTTTAAGTGCATCTAACCCATTGGACTGGGCTGGGTTTGAGTCCGCAAACCAAGAGTATGAAATACAAACACCCAGGATTTCCAACAAAGAAAAAATTCTAGATTGAATCTTTGTTGGAAAAGGATATGCTAACTGTTTTGGGATGCACAAGTATGTATTCCATGGAGGATTACATGAAAAAAGGAACTACCATTACAGTGAATTGTTGGATACAAAATGAAGATAGCAATTTGCAAAAAATGTCAAGGTTTATTTTGCATGACAACGCTTGCCCACACATGGCTCACAACATTGTTCTAAGCCATGTAAAAGTGGCTTTGCTACCAACCAAAAACCTTCTTCTAGGAAGAAATACAAAATCTTTTAGACTGCTGAGTCAAAAGCATTGCAAAGTGTTGAGACTATACAGAAATATTGTATACACACTGAACACTTTCACTTTGTGTAAATCTAGTGAAGAACAAACAGTCTAGATCATTTTTTACCCCCTCTTGTAGAGATGTACAATTTCTGAAATTCTATTTATAAACATTCAAACAAAATATAAACTTGTATGCAAGAGAGCCATGTTATACTCAGATAAAAATAACATATACATTTGATGTATTACCTACGAAAATCTAGAATTTACAATTTGAAAAGCTAGTTTGATATTTTCCAATTTATAGGAAGTATAAGACATCATAGGACAGGTTTACATAACTTAGTGCATAAAGGATCAACAGCAGAAGTATTATAAAAACAAAATACCTCAAAATGCCACCAAATAACTTGCAAACTTACATACCTAAAACTAAGTGCATAACATAATATTTAAAGCTAATATACAGAAATTTATTTAAAATACAACTTTCCATTAACCTTTAATTTTATTCTTATTTACACATATTAATAAACATGTGCAGAAGACTTCTTTAAAGTTGACTAATTTTGAAGATTTAGAAGCTAGTAACAGTGATGTGTCATAATTTAAAATAGAAATAAAATCTCTATTTTAAATTCTTTAAAGTTGCCACTTTTAGAATGGTTTCTAAAATTAAATGAAGTTAACTCGTTTTTCTTGCCCAGATAAATTTGTTAATGTACTTTGAACACAACATATCCACACTAATTTCACTACTGCTATCTCATATTTGCAGAATGCAGCTGAATATAACTCCTCTTGCAAACATTACGTTTGTGGGCTTTATACCCTCATGAATCAAAATGTGTGATTTCAAATATGATTACTGTGCAAAGCTCTTATTGCAAACGTTACACTGATGTGACTTTTTGCCCTCAAGAATCAAATTGTGTAACACTCTTCTTGCAAACATTTAATTCATGTCGCCTTTTGCCCTTACGAATTAACTCATGTTTTCAGATCTGATAACTGAGTACAGGCTTTACTGCAAACATTACATTCATGCAGTTTTTTGCCTTCAAGAATTAATTTCTGTGTTTTCAAAGAAGGCAGCCAAGTATAACTTTTCTTGCAAACATTACATTTGTGTGGCCTTTATGCGCTCATGAATCAAACTGTGATTTTTCAAATGTGATAGTCGAATAAAGCTCTTCTTGCAAATCTTACACTCATGAGGCCTTTTGCCCTCATGAATGAAAATGTGTGTTTTCAAATTTGATTGTGCAGTAAAGCTCACGTTGCAAACCTTACATGCATGTGGCTTTTTGCCCTCGTGAATCAAACTGTGTTGTTTCAAATGTGACAGCCGAGTAAAACTCTTCTTGCAAACTCCACATTCATGTGGCTTTTTGCCCTCATGAATCAAACTGTGCTTTTTAAGATCTCCTAATCGAGTAAAATTCTTTTTGCAAACATTACACTTGTGTGGTTTTATACCCTTATGAGTCAAATTGTGTTCTTTTAAATTTGATAACGCAGTATAGCTCTTGCTGCAAAAATTACATTCATATGGCTTCTTGACCCCATGAATCAAATTGTGTCTTTTCAAACCTGATGATTGAGTAAACTTCATCTTGCAAACATTACATTCATGTGGCTTTTTGCCCTCATGAATCAAAATGTGTGCTTTCAAATTTGATAGCCAGGTAAAGCTCCTCTTGCAAACATTACATTCATGTGGTATTTTGTCCTCATGAATAATATTGTGTGCTTTTAAACTTGATAAATATCTAAAACTCTTCTTGCAAACATTACATTTATGTGGGTTTGGTTTACCCTCATGAATCAGGTTGTGGGCTTTCAGAGATGATCTCCGAGTAAAGACCTTGTTGCAAACATTACATTTAAGTGGCTCATGGATCAAATTATGCATTTTTAAATTTGATAGCTGAGTAAAGCTCTTGTTGCAAACTTTACAATTATGGTCTTTGTGAATCAAACTATGTGTTTTCAGACTTGATAATTGAGTAAAACGCTTCTTGCAAACATTACATTCATGTGGCTTTTTACCCTCATGACTCAAAATGTGCAATTTCAAATTTGTTAGCCGAGTAACATGTTTGTTGCAAATATTACATTCATATAGCTTTCTACCCTCGTGAATCAACTTGTGTCTTTTCAATGATTGTAGCAGAGTAAAGCTCTTGTTGCAAATTTTACAACTATGGGATCTTTTGTGCTCATGAACCAACTTGTGTCTTTTCAAAGTTTTTAACAGAGTAAAACTCTTCTGGCAAATATCACATATGTGCACCTTTTGGTCTCCATGAGAAACATTATTCAGTTTCATTGCCTTTCCACAAATTTCATGCCGTAATCCTGTATCACTATTCAGTACCTGTTTTTTTGAGTATAAGGCTGAAATGAAGCTTTTGTCACTATCATACCTTTTAAATCTGAGTGAATAAGGATTTTTATCCATCTGAGATGATTCTGTAACTTCAGCACCAGGAGTTTCTGGCCAAACTGCATCTACAGATAATCTGAAAATTTTAAAGAAATGTCACTATTAATCTGAAAAGCGAGGTGGACAGGATATGTGAGAGAATATTAGTATTCTGTTAATAAATGGAAAAATACTGTACCCTGAAAATTATCCCCAATTTATTTTGAAAACTGTATAAATAAGCAGTTTGCTTATAAGGAAAGTACATCAAATGCATTATTTAATTTTGATTAAGATTTAAATTTTAAAGTCAAAAGTGTCTTCAACAATGTATTAATTTGAGAAATACTTATATTTTTAGAAATTGTGAAATCTTTATTTTACACTTCTTTTATGGATGTTTACACAAGGTATAAAATCAGTGGCATTGTTGGTACGAGCAATAGAAGTAATTTATCACAGCACTGCAAGCAGCACAGTCACCTTCTGCCCAGACTTAGCTTGTGTTGCATTTGCTTGAAGAAGAGGAGAGTTTGTATACATTGTTTATGGACTGATTATGGAAAGAGCTTTGAAATACACATAGGATTATGAATTTGGATAACCTGTTACAGCAATGTTTAGAAAACCAAGAAACAAGCTTACTAAGTACAGGTTGAATAAGCAATTTAATAAATAACTTAGAAAATAATGGCTTGGAGGATATTTGGGAAAAAAGACAAAAACAAATAAACGTTTTTGGAAAGACATCACAACAAGGTGTGAAAATACGGAGATACAAAAATTGTTCAGTCAACTAACAGAGAAGAGGTCATTGGTATTCTATGTTTCAATGAAAAACAGGTTAGAGAGATAAATTAAACTGAGTTTTATTTATGGACACTCTTTAACTGCTGTGGTTCTTAGCGTCCCATTCTATATTGGGCATGAAAGACCAGTAATTTTGCTCAGAGGCCTCTCTATCAGGCATGAGATTCTTTTACGTGCTGTAAATCTACACAACACGGGACCACTGGCTTTACTTCCCTTCTGAAGGAAGCCATGCTAAGCATTTTTACACCTGAAAAAATCCATCACTCTAAGCTGCGGATAGAGGCATTCAGACAATGCCAATAAAGAAACAAGGGGTATAGAGGTCTATGGAGGTTAAAATGTCAAACAAATAGCTACCCACAAGGTGAATACCTATTATGTGGGGGAAAAGAAGATGAACACACTATCTAAATGCAGGGAAACTGAGAGTTGAAGAAAAGAAAGTTATAGTTAACAGCAAGTAGGAAAATTGACATAATTTTAAACAAAAGCTGCAAGAAAATAGGGCAATATTTAGAAAAAGCAAAGAATAAATAACTGTTAAAAGAGGAAACATAAATTGAGTTTTATTTATGGACACTCTTTAATTGCTACAGTTCTTAGTGTCTCATTCTGTATTGGGCAAGAAAGACCAGAAATTTTATCCAAGAGGCCTCTTTATCAGGCTCAAGATTCTTTTACATGTCACAAATCTATGACATGGAATCATCAGCTTTACTTCCCTTTTGAGTGAAGCCATACTAAGGATTTTTACACCCCAAAAAAAAAATCCATCGCCCTCTGCTGGATTTGAACCCACAACCTCTGGAACTAGAGGCTGGCATGGTACCCCTAGACCACAGAGGATGACAAAAGAGGAAAGGAACAATAATTTAATGAATAATGTAGATTATAACATATGATGGGTTGCCTACTTGAGCAGTGGCCAATTTCAGGTGGGCAGTCCAATATATGTAATATCTTAGTACTTCAATAATAAGGTAATTAGTAATAATAATAACACGGTAATTATCTTGAAAGAGTGAAGTTAGTGTGTGTTGCCACTAGAATTTTATTAATACTTCAAATAAATTATTATTATTGTTATTATTATTTCATCCTTTATGTGATATCAGGTTCTTAAGTCCAACCTAGAACAGTTTTGGGATCCACACCTGCACTTTCCCCAGAAACACCTTGATAAACTAAATCCTATAAAACATTTGATATCTTGAGAGTATTAAATAATCCAGTAAATGGCAATTTCTCTTTGAAATGGGTGCTGTCAAAAGAATCATTTGCTGTATGAGCTTATTTGAATTAACACTCTCTGGTTCTTCCAAAACATGCCTTTAGTGACATTCTCTCCTTGAAGAATTAAGTGGAAATTGCCAAATTCTTCTGAATTATCATTTTGCCTATACAGAAACCCTTCCATTACTAAAGTATTAGCAAGCTCACGTGCCCTCCTTGCTGAGTTATTTTAACTACACCTTAATTAACAATTCAAGGGTATCCAAAATTTAAATATAAAGAATTCTTTCTATGAATATAAAGCAGATATGGCTATAAATTATACACAATAAGAAATTACAACCTCTACATAATACTTTCAAAATATGCCTTGCATATGGTACATTTAAAAGCAGGGGTAAAAACATAAACTCACTTTGTCTCTTTTCTTTTTTTTTTCTGGTCAAGGACAGTGTTGGAGCATATGCAACATCTTCTGGTAAGCTTTCTTTTATTTGGTGTTGCTGGTATAAGAGGTAAAATGACTTTCAGTCAGTCTTAGGGGTTGGTCACCAGATAAACACCTCTCAGGCTTACTGATTAGTACTAGTATATGGAATTCTTGGAAAGGTTCTGTAATTAGAATAAGTTGAGAGTCAGCCAATGTGACATTCTTACCAGTTTTGACATTGTATAGTGAGTGTGAATTTAAAGAAGTCATATCTAATAGATGGAAGAATTTTCTGTACCACTTCAAAGTCTTACTTACACACTCAAGGGAGTCTATCATCATATCTGTCCTGCCCACAGCACCCATATTCTTATTGGAGTTCAAACGCAGTCAGATTTCATTATTTGTACGTTTGTCTTTTTGTCAACTTTGCCTATCTGTTGTTCCACTTTAGTGTCAAAATATTTGTCTGAATGTGCAGATTCTACTTGTCCCTTGTCTAATTTTGCTGGTATTTCTTTACTCTTCCTTCTAACAGTGCCACAATTATTTGTTCCATTTGCATGTAACCACTTATAAAGAAGAGAAATGCAGTAACAATTATCTAACCACAAGCTGTGCTCTTTATGCAGGTAGTTTTTAGTAATGGAATGTATTGTTTGAAAAAAGGTGACCTTTGAATAGCATGTCTTTTGTCAATGTACAGATTTTGAAAAGGTGTGAATAACTCATGAAAGTATGCCTGAAATGTTTAATAACAGGTCTCTATTTATGCAGTTCTATAGCCTGTGTTTTATCGTCACTGAAGTACAAAAGTCTTAGAAGTAAAATATATTGACATGTAGTCTGAAAATTGCAGAGTGGCAATGAGGATCTTTTGTCCATCATTCTGCTATTGTATGTTTCCTTACTTTGGTTACAAGTATTGTCAAAACAAAGAAAATGTAAAGTTCTTGGAGAAGTATCTGTCCAAGTTTGTCATCCTCTGTGGTGTTTTGGTTACCTCTAGTTTCCGAGGTCGCAGGTTCAAACCTGGTGGAGGGTAATAGATTTTTTTCGGGCATAAAAATCCTTACGTAGCTTTCTTCAAAAGGGAAGTAAAACCAGTGATCCTGTGTCGTAGATTTATGGCATGTAAAAGAACCTCAAACCTGATAAAGAGGCTTCTGAACAAAATTACCAGTCTTTCATGCCCAATATGGAATGGGATGCTAAGGACCACAGCAGTTAGAGCACTCATAAATAAAACTTAATTTAGTTTCTGTAGACAAGAATGGGGCTTGGTGGTAATTTCTCATACAAGAAAGTAAACACTTGTTACTCTGATTTGCAATATAATGCATAATATGCAACGGAAAGAACAATTTGAAAATATCAGCCACTGTGAGATCTTCATTCATATCTGCTTGCATTCCTGAATTATGATCATCAAAAGTATGAATTACTGGCCTGAATAAAGCCTGTTGTTACTGGATGGAAAAATCAATGCGTTTTCTTTTAACATGTTGCATAGGTTCTGATTGTACACCACTGTCATCACTTTCACTATGTATAATATTATCTTCAATACAACTTCCACTCTCACTCACTCTTATCAGATGATAACGATCCAAATTCTGCCAGTAAATCCACATCCTGAACAATATGCATCTGCTGCTGGAAGAAGCCATCATTTTATACACCCATCATTCCCAGAGTCATATGATGGGCTTCTGTGCCATGCAAATATAGGAAAGAAAGTTACTGTGAAGAGCTTTAGATTTTCTGCTATAGATTGTATCACATGATGAATTGCAGCATGAGTAAATACAACCCTAATAGATGGTAGGCCAACACTGTTTAGTGAAGACTGTGTTAAATCTCTTCCTCTTTATGTATAACAAGTTGTTTTGTCATGACCAATGCATTGGCAATGCTACATTATTTGCAAGGAGAGCAGTGATTAGCACTGATGGAATGTTTCGACATTTGCAGTGAAAGGGTTAAAGTACGCTTGATGCCATTAGCAAATATTGTATAAAAGAATATGTACACTAAACTAGCTACAATACAATGCCACTGATTGAAAGCTTCAACTACAGGCAGACACAAACATGCATTCACAAGCAAACAACACTGCATCAGATGTACATAGTGATACCCCACTGGTTATGAAAAGCCTGTTTTCTTAAATGTTGTTACATTCTATTTAAGGCTGAATTTCAATGTACAATAGCCCACCAAAAGTTCATGTAATGTAGAAGAAAATGTTGAAGTTCAAAATATAATTTTTTCTTTTGAGTTTGCAAAATGGAAACTTCAGCATGCAAACAGAACTGGTTGCAGATCTTGCAAGCGCACAACAATTATTTCTACATAAAGCTTCTGGAAGAAAGTAACTGCTTTCTTTGAAAAGCAATTCTCTGTTTGCTATTGAAACATTAAAAACTTTGTTTCTCTCTTTGATAACAATAGGAGTTATTGAGATTGCAAGTCCAAACCCGGCAGAGGGCGATAGTTACTTTTGGGTGTAAAAATCCTTAGTATGGCTTCCTTTGGAAGGAAGTAAAGCAATGATCCCGTGTCATAGATTTACAGCCCATAAAAGAATCTCAAGCCTGATAGAGGCCTCTGAGCAAAATTTCCGGTCTTTCACACCCAATATCGAATGGGACGCTAAGATCCATAGTAGTTAAAGAGCGTCCATAAATAAAACTTAATTTAATTTAGTGTCTTGTCTTGGTTCACCTTTAAGGCTGGTTCACAACCAACGAGAATGGTAACCAGAATGAGAATGAGAAAGTTGAAATACATGTATTCAAACGGGAGTGTTCACAATCGATGGGAAGCCTTCCCGGGCCCCGGGAATGGGAAAGAAGAGTTGCCCAACTTTTAACTTTTTCGTTCTCGTTCCCAGTCACGGCATATTAGATTCATACTGTGCATATTCGACCCTTGATTCTAGAGGTTATTCTACGTGGCCGTGACATGAAACAGCCACCAGTGCTCTCTATAGTTGCAAGCTGGAAACATGAAACTGGTAGTAGTAAATGGGCTTCCTAACCTCATCCCGACACCTGCAAATCTAATCAGCATTGGTTCCTCTCTACATTTATAGTTTACTTATATGCAACTCAAAATTGGTTATTACCTAAAAACAATGGCAAAAGCTACAAAGAACAGCTAAAACTGGTGGAAATGAAAAAAGAACAACAAACAATTTTAATGTATGCCATTAAATAAAGCAATGAAAGCTTGGCATAAGTAGAGGGTTCAGAAATGTAATGGATATGTATTTAGATAATGTTTACTCTATCGAATTTTGACGTTGGCTTGGCTAAATTGGAAGTAGGTGAAAAAATATCATTGGTCAGTTAAAAACAAATGAAATCCCAATGCGCAAAATCGACTTTCACTTTGTGATCGATATGCATTCCCGTTCTCGTTACCGGGCTGTTGTGAACCAACCTTTAGACTCCATTGTGAGCAATAATTATCAGTTTCCTGCTAGACAACATTCTAGTCTCTTGAGTGTTAAGTGAGCAGTGGTGGAAGAAGGATGTGTTACAGTGAGCTTCTGCAGTGAAAGTGGAAGAGTGAACCGAGTAATAATGGGTATAGAACTTGCAGCATATTGAATGAGGATGGTATTCAGAAGGAACAAATTCAGCTGTAATGGCAACAGAACAACTAGTCCTGGAGACAACATAGTAATGACCATTGTACTAGTTAAAAGTGTAATTTTAACCCTGCTGGTGATAGGAGGTATAGAATTAAACCCAGGACCAGTACAACAGAACAACTAGTTCTGGAGACAACATAATAGTGACCATTGTACTAGTTAAAAGTGTAATTTTAACCCTGCTGGTGATAGGAGGTATAGAATTAAACCCAGGACCAGTACAACAGAACAACTAGTTCTGGAGACAACATAGTAATGACCATTGTACTAGTTAAAAGTGTAATTTTAACCCTGCTGGTGATAGGAGGTATAGAATTAAACCCAAGACCAGTAGAAATACAAACCATGCTTTTCCCACATATAAATTCAGTATCTGACAATATAAGCTTCAAAGCGTCCAATTATTCTTCTTCACTTTTGCTGTTACCATTCCAGAGTTATTTCATCTTCTGTGGTTAGGGTAAACTATTGTACTATGTCTGTATTCACATTTTGTATCTAAGAATTTATTCCTTAATTT
Organism: Deroplatys truncata; assembly: GCA_030765065.1. Classification (NCBI taxonomy): domain Eukaryota; kingdom Metazoa; phylum Arthropoda; class Insecta; order Mantodea; family Mantidae; genus Deroplatys; species Deroplatys truncata. The sequence continues at coordinate 176,447,997 of CM060987.1, read as the reverse complement.
GAAAACAATTCTATGCCAAAACATATTCTGAATAGAAGAGTCAGTTCTTAATGGATGCTTTAACAATTAAGATACGTAGATGGACAAGTACTACAAAGGTGGAACCCTCACATGTTGTATGCTACACAACAGGTAGATAACATTTCTCAAAGCTGTCTACCAGAGCTTGAACTAATATTCAAGCCCTTGCACATTTTTATTATAATGCCCATTGTCATCACAATATAATAACAGAACAGTCATTTTGTAACTATCGCATGTATGTATGATTTACTTGCATTGCAGTGACTTTGGTATTGTTGTGCTAGCTCACTAGTGGTAAATGATCCACTCAAGGCTGTGTTTATCAGTTATGAATATCAACTTCAGTCCCTGCCTTCTGTTTGTGCTGTAAAGACTAGAGTTTGCTCATCGTGCATCTCAAAAGTGAAAGGTTATTCAAATGTCTAAATTGTGTGTGTGAATTAATTTAGAGCGCTCTTGTTATGTTACCATTCTTGACTTATTAGTCCACTGAAATGTCTACCAAAAATTTCATGCTTGAACAAGAATTTTTATGCACAATACATACATAAAAACCGAATTATGTAGACAGGCTCATCCTCCGTGATCTAGGGGTACCATGCTGTGGGTTCAAACCCAGCAGAGGGCAATGGATTTTTTTCAGGCGTAAAAATCCTTAGCATGGCTTCCTTCAGAAGGGAAGTAAAGTTGGTGGTCCCATGTCATATATTTATGGCACATAAAAAAAGCTCAAGTCTGATAAAGAGGCCTCCGAGGAAAATTTCCAGTCTTTCATACCCATAGAATGAAATGCTAAGAACATACTAGTTGCCACAAATACAACTCAGTGTGTAGACAATTTAAGGCATTTCCTGGTATTCCAGTTCCAAAAGAGTGACTGTCAGATACCTAGATAATAAGTTTGGGATAACAGGATCACTAAATGCTAAAGCTAAGAAGCAAAATAGACCTCCTCTAATGGAAGAAGAAATTAACAAAATTAGTGCATCATTCGAATGCTCTCCAAAGAAGTCTCTAAGACATGTCACACAGCAAGTGGGTGTTTCAAAAGCTTCTGTTCATATAGCTGCTAAAGTTTTAAAACTGAAACTCTACAGAGTGACTGTTGTTCATGAATTACAATCTTGTGATGATGAGCAATGCCAGGAATATTGAAATGCAGATGGACACCTCTTTCAACACCACCTTTAACAAGGTTAATCCTCATTATAGTACATGCTATTGTTATTCATGAGTATGTAACATGGAAATTTTAGAATGAAAAACACTCTGATGTAGTGGACAGTGCATGGAGCAGGTTTACACACTATCTTGGCGGGCCATTAAATTGCTCTGTATTATTTATCCTTCTGACTGTAAGTAGTGGTAGCAGCAGAGGTGGTTTTAATATTGAAATTAATATCTGCTACCCTCAATAAAGCAGTGTCTGTAACTGGTAGTGAGATATTAACTTTAGGTCACTTGAGTATAAGTATTCCATATGGAATGACTGTGGATATATCACTTTTGGTGAACATTACAGTCATGTCTGATATTTTTAAAATACAATTAGTAAATATTGTGAACAAAAACATACATCAACACTAACACAATTTTTCATTATAAAAGCTCTGTTATCACCTATTTCTCATAAGAAAATTTAAACTTTTTGTAATGAATTATAATCTAGTCACTTGGAAAGATTTTAAGATGCAAAAGAAGAAGAAATAAATCTATAAAGTAACCTGTAATATTTCTGATAAAAAATACTTACCTAGATAACTCTGTTGATTCCAAGTCTTCTGTGTTCCCATCCTGTAACAAAATAACTTTTATTTTTTTAAATTTTACTTGGATGATCATGCAGAATTTTTTCTGGTTGTTTTCCACAATACACAATTAAATACTCTTTTAAAGAAGTATCCAGTATACTGAAACTACTCTTAATAAACTTTACAACATTTTTTTTTTCAAAAGAAAACTGAATATCGACTCCGATGCAGTTTTATTTGAATTCATGTAATCAGAATTTTCCCATCAGGTCTAGATGTTTTTTGTGAATCATTTTTGTATAATATGCTTCTCTATATTAGGCTTTCTTGGTTATAACTTTCGTAAATGATAGAAGTAATAATTTTATTCAGAATAAGTTGGCAACACAGCAGACTGATTCACAATGAAACTCTCTGCAGACTTATCCATGTTCAAACAAGCCCTAACATTTCATGTAGAGTCAACTGAAAAATTCAATGTCATAGCCAGGATTTCAACATGCTTCTCCTGCATTCCATGTGATTTTGGGAGATCCCTGTTCAAATCTAGCTACAACATTCAATTTTTCAGCTGACTCTATATCTAAAGCAAAGCCAGACTGGTTAGCTCTTTAAGTAGTATAATTACATTAATTACATATATTAATATATGAATAAAATGTTCTAAATATTGTGTTGTTATAGTAAGCAGAAGGCAAGTATTGAAACTATAGTGAGCTCGTCAACACATATAGTGTCCCCTGCTGTATTATTGTTTTTATCGTTATGTTTTATTAGTTATATAAAGGATCCAAAGAGTGTTAAATTATGTTACCAATTTTTGTTACATGTGTGGTGAACTATCAAGTCTCAGAGGCAACATCTCTTGTCAACTTTATTTTGGGAGATAAACTAGTGATTTTGATAGTGAACTCCAAACATAAGCTGTGTATCAAGTGCTAGGATCCTCACTGGATGAAAAAATGGTACACTTTATATGTCATTTGCATTCCTAAGATTGTGAGGGAACAGAAGAATCATTTAGCCGATTGCTATTTCTGTTTAACTAACATGAAAGTAATCACATCCAAATGAAATATACAGTTATTATCCCAATTTGGCATTTGCAAAGAGACATGTCCTACACAGTGAAGAGTATCCCATACCAGTGTCCAGAACTTGTGACCTTAAGTGACAACTGTGATTCAATTCATACTGAAAAACAAAGAAACAAGAGAAGTGATCCTATGAAGGCCACTTGATTGGTTTTAAGAAAGAAGTATTAACATTTTAAAAATTTAGATCTGATCATTGCATCTTTTCAAAGTATTCTCCATTGCATTCTATACAATGTCTCATCCTTTCAAACCATGTTTCTGCCAAATGCCATTCTTCTTTGAAGAAAGTGCAAATGCATTCTTTGTAAGCAAGAGCTTCAGGCAATTCAAATCACTGATCTTAAATTTTGTTACTTTATTTTAGGGATAGAAAAAAGGTCACATGGGGACAGATCTGGATTGTATCAATATCAATTTATTGTCATTAAACAGTTATACAACTGCAATAGACATTGTCAGTATATACAAAAATACAAATTAATAATACAACATAAACCACACCTTGTGCAACTTTTACAGCAAAAAAGTAACAATTAAATATTAATATCAGATGCATTAAAACAATAAATTCATTAATAGAATAAAATGGATTATCCACAAGCCAACAATGCAATCGCTTACAAAATATTTTAGAAGGCAAATCTTTTACAGCTTGAGGCAGGATGGGACAAATAATTGACTCCTGTAGAAATTGGGTTGTTTGTAGTGCAGTGTGGGCACAGGTGTTGTCATGGCGCTTCAAAATTCCAGGCAGATCAGTCTTGTGACATTTTGTCTCACTTCTCAAAGACTTGTGGCAGACATTTTGTGGTGCACCATTTGGCAGTGAGTCTTTTGTCCCTCAAACGAAATTGTCACAATATGGCACTAGCCGAGAAGAACAAACAGATCATCCTTTTGCCAACATTTCTTGCTCGTGCCACTTTTGTTAAGGGATCCTCTCCAGGGAAGACTTAGATTGACTGTCACTTAGTTTCTGGATATATATCTGATATATCTAGCTCCCCTATCTAATCTTTCTATTATTTCACATCTGCTGTGCTGTTTCTATCCATTTATGAGGTGAAGGGGCATCCAATGACTGCAGAGCTTCTTGACATTAAGTTGTTTAATGGTGCTGTTCACTGTGCTAGTCCAATATTTAGGACTTTTTGAATGTGATATATGCAATAATGATCTTCCAACAAGTGCTTGCTCTTAATATATTTTCAGCCATTTTTGCTGTTGCCGACTGTCCTGCATGGTCTTCACCTTCAAGAAAATTCCTTCCTCTTGTAATCCTCTGCAAACCATTAATGTATCATGGATTGTGAAGCGAAAAGATCCCTAAATGCTTGATGCAGTCTTTTCAAGGCATTCTCGCTCCCCTAAACTGACTTTAAAGTCATAGAAAATCATAGCACGAAAATGCTCTCGTTTTTGAGATCCATCCTAGCTTATGGCATAGCAACAACTGTGTGCACATACACAAAAGTACTAACACTGCACATTGTTGGAGTGCATCTAGGTTTGCACATGTTCTTTGCTGAACTTAAATCCTAAGCCAGAAAGACCTGCTTTGGCTTACCAGAACTCATTGTTTCCCCATTCTCAAAACCTTCAGAGTGACACTTGTACATTTGAAGCAAATTGTTCAGCAGAACCTCTTTTTAACTCAAGATCTTAATGATCTTACGAAGGTGGTATGATAATTCTGGTAAAAAAGCAAGAAAAATTCATTTTTCATAATCAACTCACCTTATTTCTGACATAGTCTCCTATACACTTGGTCCAGTGATCCTACAGCTTTTTTATCCCATTGGAAAACTAGGTTCTGACAAACTCTGCAAAATACTCATTGACGGTAACGATCACTTCCTCATTTGATGAAAATTTCTTCACACCAGCCAAAGTTTCAAGGTAAGGAACAGTAAGTCACTTGGGCCTAGGTATGGTGAACAGAGTGGATTAGGAACAAGTTCAAAGGCCAATTTATGCACTTTCACCACTGTGATTGCTGATGTGTGGGACAATGTATTATCCTTGGACTTTTTTCATTCAATGCAAGTTTCAAACAGTCCAACAATAAAGCATAGTAGGTTCCAATTATGGTTCTGCCCTTTTCTAAGTAATCTATGATGATTCCTTGGAATTCCAAAACACAGTAGTCATCACTTTACCAGCTGACATAAAGGTCTTTGCTTTCTTTGGCGCAATTTTACCAGCCTCTGTCCCTAGTTTTGACTGCTGCATCGATTCTGGTGGTAATAATGGATCCAAGTTCCATCAATGGTCACAAATTGGTGCAAAAAGTCTCATGGATTGTGATTATATATTGCCAGATACTGTGCTGAAATGTTTTTCTAGATGCGCTTTTGATTGTGGACAATCGTGGCACCCACCTCGCACACAGCTTCGCCATTGCCAATTCCCTGTGCACTCATTCATTTGAGATGCCTATAGTCTCAGCAATCTCACAAATTTTTATTCTGTGATCTTGCATTACCATATCATGGATTTTATCAATGGTTTCCTGTGTGGCGACTTCAAATTGGACAGCTGGACGACGCTTCATCTTTAGTGCTTATCCAAACACGTTTAAATTCATTAATTCAAAAGTAAATAGTAAATGTGTGAGCTTCATTCAGTTCTGTTTTGATTTGTGCGGCAATCCAACCCTTCATATGAAAATGTTTAATAATAGCGCAAGACTTGGTTTTTTCCATTTTGTATCACACCTGACACACTGACCAATTCAGATGGCTGTCAACAATGAGCTGTATGCTGTAGATTGTTGGAACTTTTTACATGATCCCTTGAATAATCATGCTTGCCAACCATGAAGCCACAGCAAACAAAAATGTTCCATTCTTGGAAATTTACCAGGCTTATCAAACTACACAAATTTAAATCCTATAAAGGAATTAAATTTGTGTAAATAAATGGCTGAGCATTTTAAAGTGCTAGCACAAAGATTGAAATCCACTTCAGAAAGATAAAAGAATATGCTTTTATCAAAGTTTTCAAAGACTACACCACTAAAGAGAACTGCATAGTTTTTTTTGTAATGATGTTTGTTCCATAATAAGAGGCTCTTCAACATCCACAACAGCCAGATAAGTGGTAGTTCTTTATAGACATATCAAAAAGCAGTTAGAGGGGTGTATTCCTGCAAAATGGCAATTAATTACCATTAATATCTGTGGTATATGCCACTTACATGAAAGAGACAAATGAAAATGCAAAATTTCCATTACAAAAAACATCAGCTACTACATATAACTCGAATATCTGCAGAAAATTTAAATTATAGCTCTATTGCCAGGAGTGCAAATTGGATACACTATGCCTACTATTTCTTGAGTAAATGGACAGCAGGATTAGGAACTCTCTCTATATTCAGAAGGCTCATCTCCATGGTGTGGTGGTAGCTTGACTGCCTCACTTTCAAGAGGTCCAAACTTCAAATCTTGTTTAGTATGTGCTACATGGTTAAGATATTTTTCTGTTATCCTGAGAAGATGACCCTGGGCTTTGCTCTTTCTGTTTCCCTCTCTCTTTTTTATGAACCCCCTATTTTGGGGCATAAAAATTGTCAATGCCATTAGTGCATCCTGAAAAAGTATATTTACCTTTCCTACATATAAAACTGGGCTAATGAAAAATGCTGTCAAAGGAATAGATAACAGTTCTCTAGCATTTACCTATATGAAATGAAATTTCCCAAAATTGGCTAATGCATTAGTAATTAGTGCGGAATTAAAGGAAGGAATCGTTTTATGACCATGAATAATGAACATTTTGAGAAACTATTACATCCACCCAGGAAGGAAAAGAAAAACAATGTAGAGATCATTAAAATATGTCTTTTGTGGTTTTCTTGGCAATAATAGTAGTAAGACAGGGATCTTGAGAGTCCATACACAGCTATGGGATGCAACATATTGGGAACACATGTGCAGCACTACTTGTGGGCTGTCTTCCAGCTGGGACCTGGGTGGGGGCTGCAATGGGCTGTTGGAACAATAGAACAATAGCAAGTGTGGAATAAAAAGCTCCTTTATGTGCTGCTTAACTATCTGGAGTATTCATTTTGGCATGTTCTTGTGATTTCCTCTTCTAGAAGATTCCGCTTTGTATGCAGGACCTATATTAAGGGGCACTCTGCCTGGACAGGCAGTTAAGGTTGAATTGAGTCAAGTGTTGAGTTCTGTCAGAAGTGATAGTGCAAGTGGACAGTGCAGTTTAATCGTGAGTTGTAATTTAGTAGGCAGTTGTGAGTTGGGCATTTTGATTTGATTCAACGGATCAGTTGCATTGTAAAATGACTCAAGTGTAATGTTTGCCTTATGTTGAGTGCCTTGTGATACATGAAGTGTGTTTTTGCAGTAACTGGTGTTCTTATTTGTTACAATATCCTTAAAAATTCACTTCTTGGATTCCAAACTAGACTTCTTCCTAAATAATCTAGAGACTATCTCTAATGAGCATGGTGAGTGTTTCCAAAAGCAGATTTCTATGGAAAAGAGATACCAAGGCAAATGGTATCCTAGTATACTGACCTGAAGAGAGATATTTCGGAAGCAATACATGACTTAAAATCATCATATTCAGCTCTTTAGCTTAGTCAAAATTTGGAGTATATTTATCACTTTAAAATTTTGAAATTACTAATTCTTTTAAAATTTTAAATGTGTGCCATGAAAACACCCTTCTTATGGAAAAACAAAATCTGAAAGTGTATTTCAATTTAGCATGATAAAGACACTTAGATTTTGTTAATTTAATTCTTATGAAAGTAAAAAGTTTCTCTTTGTACACCAGTGATATTTTAAAAACACTTTACCAAGTTCAAGATAATTGGGATTAAACCATTTGAGTGATATAATGAGCTTACTCCCACATCATAGTAATGCTGTTTAACTCATGACAAGCGCAGCTCGCAAGTGTGCACTGAACAATAAAACTACATGTATTTACATTTCAACCCATTGGTGGCATTCAAAATATCTCCATATCTCTTTACAGGATTGATGGACAGAAAAACTAATACTGACTAAAGAAATTTTAATTTTCGTTTTGTAACATTCCTCAATACAAATAACATTGCTTTCTCTATATCTGGCCTTCAGGTGCAATATCTTTTCATATGATTTTCTCCTTGAAAGAGTATGAATTCATAAATTTGTTTCCTAAGGAACTTGTTTGTTTAGAAAGGCTGTAAATAATGGTTTTTTATTTGTTCACCACTCCCATTTTGAATTTTGAAGTGATGTGGCACTGATGCCACTTCCTATTATCACTGATAAATGAAATCAAGTGAAAGTAAAAGTTAACATAAACCTTCAGTAATAAATATTTTTGTTTCCATAACTTTAATGCATATTTTAAAAAATAAATGTAACATTGTCTGATACATCCTATATGCATGTCTGTGTAGCCCAGATATGATTGTTTTGCACCACACTATGGTGGTGGATGAACATTTGTCTTGCATGGCATTTCCAATTTAAAAATTTGGTGGTGATTGTAATTCCATTAATGCATGAATGAATGTAAATTATAAAATAAAAATGAAAAAACAGCAAATGATAAAATAAAAATAAAGAAATATAAAAATAGTAATATATTTGCTATTTGACATCTTCAAAATCCCAAAGCGTTGCTGATTGTGCGGTTGCATGAACATTAAAAACAAGCTTTAGCAACAAATTGCTCTTAGCAATTAAGACAAACTTTAAGAATCTGAATTCTGGGTTTTTTTGGTTTTTTTCCATCTTGATGGCAAATTTGAGAATCCGTTCCATTTTAACATGTTAAGTGCCAGTAGATATTTGATGGAATTTTCCCACGGTTCGTCATGACTTTTCCCTAAAAGTCAATAAATATTAACTTACTGCAAAGATCAGTTTTGTAGAGGATTTTATAGGCAATTATTATAAAAAATAATTCTGGTAGTCCCACACAAGAAATTTAATTGTGTGACCAGCAGTCCTGCATAGCAGTCCACACTAATTTTTAGTAAATGTATGGATTAATTGAAGTAGATATGATTTTTTTCACTCAAGGAGCATCTGTTGCCTTGAATGAATTAATGTCTGTATTGTAGGTTGGTGGCCCTTATCTGTAATGTAGAAAGTGCACTTTTCGATGTTTACCATTACAATGCTAGCCTCTAGTTCCCGAGGTCACGGGTTCATACCCGGTGGAGGGTGACAGATTTTTTCGGGTGTAAAAATCCTTAGTATGGCTTCCTTCGGAAGGGAAGTAAAGCCGATGGTCCCATGTCTTAGATTTACAGCACGTAAAAGAACGTCAAGCCTGATAAAGAGGCCTCTGAGCAAAATTAACGGTCTTTCACGCCCAATATAGAATGGGATGCTAAAGACCACAGCAGTTAAGGAGCATCCATAAATAAAAGTTAGTTTAATTCAATTTTAACTCTGGTGCTTAATGTATTAAAAACCTGAGGTTTTTTTTCTTTTTTAAAAATCATATCATTTTCCTCAAAATAAGAATTTTCTGCCAAACAAATATGGTAAGCACACTACTGTTAGTAAAAACTGTATTAACAAGGCAGTATTTTACTTTATCTTTAAGGGGGCTCCACTTTTTAAGACTACCATTATTTGTATCTATGGAAAGTTAAGCAGGTAATGAAGGAACAAGTCAGCATACCATTTTCTGCTTATTCCCTTTTTAATTTGAAATAATAATGTTGGAAGAAGTGGTTATCTGTAGGAACTAAAAGACTCTATTTATAAAACTATGAGTGATTCTCAAAGGTATTACATTTTTCATTACAGTAATATTCGCCCCTGAATTTTTAACTTTTCCCTTCATTTTAAATAATCCCTCTCATTGTTTTGAGTTTTTTTATGGACGCCCTTTAACTACTATGGTCCTTTGCGCCCCATTTTATATTGGGCTTGAAACAGGTAATTTTGCTCAGAGGCCTCTTTATCAGGCTTGAGATTCTTTTACGTGCCATAAATCTACGACACAGGACCACCGGCTTTACTTCCCTTCCGAAGGAAGCCGTGCTAAGGATTTTTACAGGCATAAAAATCCATCGCCCTCCGTCGGGTTTGAACCCATGGCCTTGGGAACTAGAGCCTAGCACACTACCACTAGTCCATGGAGGACGAAATAATCTGTCACATGTACAATCTATTATGTTTATGTACTTTTTTAAGGCAAATATTTACCTTAGCTACATTCAGCTTAATTTCTCAGTGCACTAATTTTGGATAAAGATTAGAGTTACAAATGGCTAAAATAATTACAACAAAATAAGGAAGCAAAAATGTTACAAGTGAATAAACTAACACACCATCCTTTGAATTAATACATTTTATGAATTTAAAGAATAGCGAGCGGTTTTTTTGAGAGAAACTGTTACCAAAAACTACATTCTCAATCCCATAAGTATTAACATTTTTATGCATATACCGTAGTTTATATATTAAACTTTGTTCTTATTTCTCCTTGGTACTGATATCTTCCATTGAGAGATCAACTATTTTGTCAAATAATTTAAATTTCTTGCTTTCACGGTATAAAGTTATTACTCAACAGTTGTGTTAAGCAAACTGCACAGGGTGTTTCAGAAACACTTTTACAAACTTCAGATATGGGTTCCTTACACCACAAGAAGGAAAAAAGTTCATATGAACATATGTCCCATAATCCTTTTTCTCGTTAGGAGGTGTTCAACACAGTGGTACACTTATAACACATAAAACTCATAATAAATGCTCGAATGTCCTCTTGCTTCTATGCATGCCTGTACTTGTCGAATCATGGAATGTCACACCCTGTCAAAACCTCTGGGATGGTGTCGAATGGTTTCACAGGCTTTCATGACACGTCAATGTCAATGAAGCGTTTCTGCATCCGGGATGGCTGCTCCATAAACCAATGATTTAAGATGCCCCCAAAGGTAAAAATCCACAGGATTGAAGTCGGGAGAATATGCAGGCCATGGAACTGGTCCTCCTCTGCCTATCCATCGGTCATGGTAGATACCATTCAGTGCATCTCGAACAATGCGACTAAAATGTGCCGGAGCCCCATCATGCACAAACCACATGTTTTTTTCTTATTTGCAGGGGCACATTTTCGTGAAGTAGGTCGGAAAGAGTGCGCTGGATAAAGTCCCTGTAGACAGCACCGTAAGACGTGCTGGTAAAACATATGGACCTACCAGACAGTCACCTACAATGCCAGCCCACACATTCAGACTCAACTGTTGCTGCTGTCTAGCCTGAAGTACAAAATGAGGATTACGATCTGCCCATACGTTGTGGAAATTAGTAACTCCATCTCTCCCAAACGTTGGAGACAAACAATGGATTGGCTATTTGTGCTACAAACCATCGGCAAAAGTTATCCCGTGGTGGATAATCGGCAGGCGAAAGACCCTGCACACGTTGAATATGATATGGACACAGGAGCTGCTCGTGAAGTACCCTCCATGCTGCCACGTGTGATGTACCACAGCCAATTGTCTTGTACTGATACCTGGATCGTCTTCGACACACTTTAACATCTGTTCTTCGCGTTCCGGCGTTCGAACAACTCTCGGTCCTCCTCGATCAATAGTCCATGGTGCAACGGTTCCTGTCTCAGCAAGGCGATGATAAACAGCAACAAAGGTTGGATGACTCGGTTGTCTTCTGTCTGGAAACTCCATCTGATAGAGCCGTGCAGCCTTGTGTCCATTACCATTCGCGCGACCATACTTAAAAATTATGTCTGCCTGTTCACGAAATGAATATCCAGCCATGGTGGAACAAAACACGTGGAGTTAACTCACTACATGTACACAATTGAAACGTTGAAGACAGACAAATGGCAAACGTAAACAAGTCTCCATGGCAACACTTCGCCATCTACTCTATGTAGTAAAATGGGTCAACGCCTTCTATGAATGCATAGAGATATGAAGTTTTGAGGTTGGACCCCAAAGGCCATTGAACTCACACTTTCATTGTGACAGGAATAACGTGAAAACCAAGGATTATGGGACATATGTTCATATAAACTTTTTTTCCTTCTTTTGGTGTGAGGAACCCATACCCGAAGTTTGTAAAAGTAATTCTGAAACATTTTGTACACAGAAGGAATACTAAATACCATCTTCAAAGACCAAAACATCAAAACATGTACAATTTAGACTGTAACAATACTCTGTATTCCAATTCCTCCCAAATGTCCAATAGGGTAAGTATCACTTGGGTAACACCAGGGCCATCCTCTGTGAACTAGGGGTACCATGCTAGCCTATACTTTCATACCTCAGGAAGAAGATGGAACTTTTTGGGCATAAAAATCCTTAGCATGGATTCAGAAGGGAAGTATAGCGAGTGGTCCCATGTCATAGATTTACAGCAAATAAAAGAAACTCAAGCCTGATAAAGAGGCCTCTAAGGAAAATTCCGTCTTTCATGCCTAGTATAAAATGGAATGCTAAGGACATAAGAGTTAAAGAGTATCCATAAATAAAACTCAATTTAATTTTAATTTGGTAACACCAGGGTGACCAGACTCAAAAATCAGAAAAGCAGGACACCGTACCAGAACTAACATTTTAAAATCTATTAGCGCATATTTTATTTCAACATGTTTTCCTTTATGAAAAGCACTGTAATTTGTTACAATAGGCCAATAATAAAATATATGTACTTGAAGATGAAATAAATACAGGTTCAATTGACAGTTTTTCCTATTTGTACTTTTCGGAGTTATACATTTGCTTTAGGAGCTTTTGGTTTTTTGTGATAGTCATAAAATTCTTGACATATCTGACAGAAGCGTGTTTTAACTATAAGAACAGCTTTTAAAGTTTTTACATTAAGATGACTTTTTTCATTAGACTAATACATATTCATGAGACAGACGATGTGCTCAACAGATGCAGTTGTTCCAGGAACACACAACATAAACTCTTACCATGTTTTTTAAATATTCTTAACATTGATATGAAAGTTCTTACACGGCTTGAATATTGTCTCATCCAGCACTCTGAGACAAAAGTTTCCAATCATCTAGGTTCTTCTGTATAATATTTCTTACATGGGCAAATTCATCGAATAATACATTATCATCTAAACCCATCACGGATTCATAGCTGGAAAACAGACCAATAATTGAACCCTCTATTTCACTCCACTCTGCCAATTTTTTCAAACAGATGCAGGACAGCTTTTTGATGACATCATTATGGCAACACCAGTTTTTAATATATTAAATATAATTGTCAAAAAAAAAAAGACTCAGTTGTGGTAATGAACTTTTCCTTGGAGATCAGGCCTTCTTCTACTTCTTGAAGAATTTTCCTTATACTTGAAGTGATAAATCCATTTGTCTTCCTGCTGATTAGAGTTTCACAGAGGTTCTCAATCAAAGTGGAAACTTGAACCAATGAAAGTTTCTCTGATTTCATTTGTCTTATAATCCTATCATATACATCTAGTTGGTCAATCAGGAATTTCAGCCACAATAAAGAAGTTGCATTATAGAAAAAATCAGTAAGAATGCATGGATGCTTACTGACATAAAATATGACTTGAAACCATCAAACATAGCTACAACTATTTTAAGAGCAGGAAGCAAAGACATTCATGTCGTTTTTGTGAGACTTAGCAACGATTTACACTCCAACTCTGCAAATTTACAGAATTCTTTCAAAGACTCAGCCCAGCAGTATAGATATCGAAGTACTTGCCGATTTTGTAAAGTATAACTTTGACATCAATCGGAAGGCAATCTGCAGCTGTCTGGATACTATTATGCAGTATAAAAATTAAATTGAGTTTTATTTATGAACACACTATAACTACTATGGTCCTTAGTGTCCCATTCTATATTGGGCGTGAAAGATCAGAAATTTTGCTCAGAGGCCTCTTTATAAGGCTTAAAGTTCTTTTACATGCCATAAATCCATGACATGGGAGGACCACCAACTTTACTTCGCTTCCGAAGGAAGCCATGCTAAGGATTTTTATGCCAAAAAAAATCCATTGCCCTCCGCCAGGTTTGAACCTACGACCTTGGGAACTAGAGGCTAGCATGGTACCCCTAGACCATGGAGGATGACGTGCAGTATATGAGCACCACATCCAATTTCTAATATCTTTCTTCAAGTTTGTTTTGCAACTTTACAAATACATTGTTATTTGCTTTTCGGTCAATCCCATCAAAATTAGTATTTAATTTGTCTGTTCCAAAACCTTTTTCACTTAGATTGTACCCAGTCAATATTTTTTCTATGTATGCAATTTGAGTTTCTGATTACTCATTTGGAAAGTTTGTGAACTCTAATAATTTAGTGTTAATACCTTCTGTAGGATTGAAATAAAGCACTAACACTGGAACTAATTTAGTGGCTTTGTAGTTGGAGACATCTATTAATGAAATGTACTTTGCAGAATTTAACTTCACTGCAAAGCATTCCAAGGCATGTGAAGACAGGACATTTACAACAACTCTTCCCATTTTGTTCTTGCACACGAGAATTTTTGCCTCTTAGTTTGCAAACAACAGATGAGGTACAATCCATAGATTGAAAACTACAATTATGGAACACAGAATGAATGCAAAAATGCCTTCCACAGCAGCTAAATTAAGTTCTGATGTTCCTACTGATTCATTCTTGAAAAAAGTTGTGACTTTACTGCTCGAAATTGAGGCAGATGGTGCATCTTTATGTTTCCTTTTATTCATATGGTCTTTGATATCGGAGCAACCTCCATGTATAATTGAAATCATGCCATATTGGTAAATTGTGCATTCTACTTTATCACTAGAATTAGTTTCCCTTAGAAATGGAAAACCTAATTTCAATGCATCGCTGAGTATGCATTTTCTCTTCGGGCATTATTCACTCAATGCCTAAATTGCAACCTAACAAACTGCACTAGAAAAAGTAAAAATGACAGACAATAAAGTGGAATAAAGCTAGAAAAAGCAACTTGCCATGAACGATACTACTTCTGCTACTTCCTGTGAGTTGCCAATCTCATGGTAAATAATTTACTTTAAGAATCATGGAGGCTACGATCAAGTATCTCTGACAAACAATTGACTCTCAAATTGCACACAACGATATAAAGTGTCATTGCTATCCTGCAGCAGAACTTCAAGTTCAGCACGAAAATATTTTATTATAAACTTTTAACCAAAGTAAGCATTCCCAAGACATTTAGACCTCCTGAAAAACTTTTCGGGACAATCTACTGAAAACCAGGACATCTGGTTACCCTGGGTAACACCTGTGTATGTACAGGTTTAAGTTCAAATTATAACTCCCTCATGTCTTCATCAAGCATTCCACATTTCCTCAATCTTAACACAGCACTATAGGTTCACATTTTAACACTGGAACTGCTGAGCTGCACAGCATAGTTTGAAAATTAGCACTTTAAAATTTCTGAAATGACATTGTTTGTGGGAAGATTAGTCTATCTAGTAAGCTATTTTCCCTCTATTGCTTATTTCCATTATTTCAAAATCATCAAGACTGTAGCAGTCTGCAGGGATGAACAAATCTAATGCATTTATTCTCCTCATATAAATTGACTATGGCAAAAAATTCTGATATTCTATGGGAGGTACCCCAGACTCATCACCTAACTGTTGAGTTCTTGGCCTAAAATGGCAACAATTATTACCTGTTACAGATAAAGATAATTATTTCAGTTAACTTCTGAGAGTAAATGTTTCTCTCTTGAAAACTACTCATAATAGCATAAATATGCCTGCTGCACTGGCTTGATTAATTATTATTATTATTATTATTATTATTATTATTATTATTATTATTATTATTATTAACTAATATTTGATAACAGCTATTACAAACGTTTTAAATTGTAGCAGTAGTTTATTCTAATTGACTTACCCTGTTTTCATTCTGCTGCAAAATGTTTGAAACCAATGCTTCTGAATGGCCTTCTGTTCCAGTTAACATTCTTTGAGCACACACTTCACCATTCTCTTTGTATGTGATAAACTCTTTCTTTACCTTTTTTACAAGTTCTAAAGTAAAGCATTTCTTCTTGTTCTGAAAATCAACATTGGCCACAAAATCCCGTTCTGTACTATTATTCAAATCAAAATCACTACATGTGAGAGCATCATTCCCAAGCCTATTTTCAAAATCTGTGGGAAAACACATACTCTCATTTGGTAAATCTGTATCTAAGATGTCAACTTCTTCTTTGATATTTATTTTGTTGTCTATTTCAAAATCATTACTTTTTTTAACACATCCATAATTTCTCTCACAATCTATGGAGCAAAGTCCTCTCTCAGTTGGTAAGTCTGTATCTGAAATTACAACTTCTTCTTTCATATTTATTTTGTTATCCATTTCAAAATAATGCCGACTTGTGGTAGTATCATTCCCAAATAATCTTGCAGGATCTGAGGATGAAAAATCCTTCTCATTTGATGTGTCTTCTTCTAGAACTTTGACTTCTTCTCTAAGATTTGTTTTGCTACCCATTTCATAGTCTGTAGGAAAAAAAAGACAATGTTATCATGATTTATACTACATTATTAACATACTAAGAACCACTGTTGTACTAATAAATAAGAAATTAAGCTCATGATGATCATGAAGGATGAATCAATAACTAAACATTATAATTGTTCCTAAAAGGTCCTAAGTACCAGTCTTTTCAGAACTTGGATTTATCCCTGAGGTTTATAACATTTTTCAATAGAGGTCACTGGTGGTGACCACAGCGAGAAAATATTCTTGTTAATTAAGGATGAATATCTGCATTTAAATCTTTCAAAAATGTACACTGAATAATAATAATGATGATTATAAAGATAATTCCCTAAATTGAACTGAACATGCTGAGATTCCTGGAAAATCCATCACCCCCAAAAAATTATTTTCATAAAACTATGTTTTGAGTGTGAACAACTATAAAAAATTAAAAGTTGAATTACAGAAATAATTATTCTGACATTGTTGAGAGTGTCAAGCAAAAATTTTCAAGAGAACTCCCCCATTTCAAACATGTTCAATCAATATATGCTTGTTGCATTTCATTTTCTCAACAATGGCTTGTAATTTTGATTAAAACTATATTGTTTAAACTCCTCAAGAATTACTTTGTTTAAGGTACTATTCAATTGTGATAATCACATGAATAATAAAATATATTCCTCAAATTGGCTAAAGTCTACTTTAATATATCACTGAATTACCCTTTACTTGGATAAATTCTAAATGGCATTATTATAGTAAAAGCCTTTTGAATAATGTGGATTAAAGTACATATTTGCATGTTGAATAAAATGGCTAAATTGTTTTGTTTTTTTTCCTCTGTGAATAGCCTGTTGCTCTTCATTTCCACTGATTTTGGTACATTTTGAAACCATAAGAGATAGTTTCACAAATGTTCACCTTTACACCTGTAAAAGGTTCAAAAGTTATGTTATATGGTTAAGAATTTTTGAAAACATACCATTTTCCTGGTTTTCCACATGCTATTAATCTTAATTAAAACTGATCTCTTATATAAACTGTTGTGGTTTGTTTTCCTTATAATCAAGTCCAAATTTCATAATTTGAAATGCAAACACTTATCCTGAATAAAATAACACACATAGAAGGATCACCTTTAACCCTTTCCCCGATGGCCATTTAAAACCTGCATGGGCTGCGAATGGATGCTAAATAAACAGTGCAAGACATTTAAATGGTTAAATCACTAATGATGCTTTGTAAATACACATTTGTATCTTCTGTATTTATTAAGATATTTTAACGAAGCTAAAACTGGTTTAAAGTTCAGTATAGGGAGTGTATACCCATGGTATCAACAAAGTAAAAAATTTATTTAAAGGTGAGTCGTAATTGTTACACTAACATCATTTAAGTTTACTCACTTAACATGTTTCGGGAAACAGTTGTTCCCATCCTCAGAAGCTTTTTACTAAACCTACAGAACCAATCAATAAAATTCACCATTGAAATAGAAAAAGAAGGCATGCTACCATTTTTAGACCTAAAAATCATCAGGGAACAAAAGAACCTAACCTTTGGCATATACAGGAAGCCAACACACACTACTAATTACATAAAAAATAAGAGTTTCAATCCAACCACACACAAACATGCAGTACTAAACAGCCTAACACATAGACTGGTATATACCCCCTTAAATAAACAAGAATACCAGTTAGAATACCAGCATATAGTAGACACAGCAATACATAATGGGTACAACAAAACTATTGACAAAAGAATTGCAAAATTCAAACGACAGATGCACATCAGAAACACAACAAATCTCAGCCAGCAAGATAAAGAGCTAAAGTTCAAGAAATTCACATACCACCCAGGAACATTTCACAAATTTAAGAAGATTTTCATGAAACACAACATCAGCCTAGCTCCACAGAACAAATTTAACATAGAGAAATTACTTTGTAACAAGTTAAAAGACCCCATCCCACAAGACAAAAAAGCTGGAATCTATAAAATCAATTGTTCAGATTGCAATAAAGTATACATAGGTAAGACAAAAAGAAAGCTAGAAACTAGGCTAAAGGAGCATATGAGATGTATCAAATACAAACAAATGGACAAATCTGCAGTTTCACACCATTTTTGGATCACTAATCACAACATCAAACCCAATATTACATTAGTCAAACCAGCCAAATTTGCAGCCGAATTAGATGCATGGGGGAAGATCACCATTCTAAAACACAACACACATCTAATGAATTTTGATTTGCCGCCACCAAATCCTCTCTGGAAGTACATTTCTCCACCACAAGATGCCACCACAGTATCCAGTCCAAAAAAATGGAAACACCAACAACACGAGCCAGTCGGAGTAGCTTCTGAGGATGGGAACAACCGTTTCCCGAAACATGTTAAGTGAGTAAACTTAAGTGATGTTAGTGTAACAATTCGGACTCACCTTTAAATAAATTCAACACACATCACTGTTTCTAGCTTCTTTTCATTACAATATCAACGTAAAGTAAAAAATATTTTGAAAATTCACTATTTTGTTTTCCTGAAACAATCCAAGTCATTCTGTGTGACGAACGCACCTCATATTGTGCATACGAACAATATGGCTACCTCAGTCAAAACATTTCTTGTGGTTCAGTTTTTGCTAACATGCAATATGCCTTGTATGCCATATTGTGCAACACACCGGGCTGTAAAGAAACCAAACCTCTCTGTCAGCATTTGCACGCATGTTATAATATTTTTTCAAGCAAAGTTTATACATTAACTGTATTTTATTTTGGCTGCCCTATAAGTTATTTGCAAATGCTGTTTTCACTCAGTGAAGTTGAATATTTATTTTGTTGTGTTGTGGCTCAGAGAAATTTCTTTAGTTAATTGTAAAACGCATTTGAAATGTTTATACCTCACTGCTAATCATGACTTCAATATAGTTGCTTACACGAGTTCTAGTTCCCGAGGTCGTAGGTTCAAACCCGGCGGAAGGCGATAGATTTTTTTCGGGCGTACAAATCCTTAGCATGGCTTCCTTCGGAAGGGAAGTAAAGCCGGTGATCCCGTGTCGTAGATTTACGGCACGCAAAAGAATCTCAAGCCTTATAAAGAGGCCTCTGAGCAAAATTTCCGGTGTTTCACGCCCAATATAGAATGGGACGCTAAGGATCATAGTAAAAAAACGTCCATAAATAAAATTGATTTTTGTTTATTGTTACGTCATAGGTGGTGTCTAACTTCCACGTTTGTTTTATCGACAATAGAATCTAGACACTCGACAAAACAAAATAATGGATATATTTGGTTCATAATTTTTTGAACACGTGTAATTGTTTTTGTCATTTTTAATGCATTTTTGGCGTACTTACATTTATATTGGTTGATTCTGGCGAGAGATACAGGACTGTGTGTGCTACTGCTTTCAAACCTACGAGCAGCTTATAGCAGAAGACGAAAAGCTTTGGTGTTCTGTGGAAAAGCTATCTTATTAAATGCCAGTACCAGTAGAATGCTCACTCATTGCTTACTAGATATTACAAGCGATCGGATCCCCAAACGTATTTGACACAAGTATTTCAGCTTGCCGCTAGGGTCGCTCGATCATACCTTAAAGCCGGGAAAGCGTCAAGGTATTTTATTGCCAGAGTGAGTGATTAATTATGATTTGTAATTACGTTGTAAAACTTAAAAACAGATCGAGAGTATATTTAATTGTTTTACCTATATAGGCAAATCGCGTGAGGAACACAACATACGTAGCCATTTTTCCGATAAATCACATGCAAAGTGGGTACTGCCAACCTAAATAAAAAGTGAAATGCACTAAATATGCGATGTGCTGTTGTTTCTGCGAACGTGAATCATTCGAGTTTTAGACGCGCAGGTCCCTCGGCTACGTCCTGTCGTCGCTTCGCAGTTGCGGACTATCATTTCCTTCTAAAAAACATCCCTCGGTTACGCTTAGAGGCTGAGTATCTTACGGGCTTCGGTGGCATTATTCATATATTGGCAGCATTACGTTAGAGCAAGCGTAAGACCACTACAGTCGCAAATGCGGGCAAAAGTAACGCAATTTACCCTTTTCTTTTTCTAGGATTACTAATCGTGTTAAGACAGAATATCTTCGAATGCTTGCTTGCTCTCTCTCTCTCTCTCTCTCTCTCTCTCTCTCTCGTGATATATAAAGAGCCCACCATCGACATATTTTGAGGTTAAAGCAGCTTTTAAACATTGCTAAAGAATTGTATGCAGAACATGCAAGTTATGAATGACATATTATATCGGTTTTATTTTATTATGGAGTTAGTGATAATAGTGGTAGTATTAATGGTTTCATATAAGTCACATTTTAGATGTTAAAGCTTATAAAGTTTTCTTACAACTCATTTTAGCACGATTTACAGCAATAAAATCTCCACTTACGATAAAAATTAAATATACTATAGGTTTTAAAATTCAGTTCCTCTTTTGGATTCTTACATACTAAATATATAAACTGGAAGTAGATGCATGAATGAGCTGCATTGTAAGTGATCTAAAAAAAAAACAAGAGAGTTTTATTTATGGACCTCTTTAACTGTTATGGTCCTTAGAGTTTAAAACGTTAGCAGCTATATGAACAGAAGTTTTTGAAACACCCACTTCCTGTGTAATGTCTTAAGAGACTTCTTTGGAGAGCATTTGAATGATGCATTAATTTTGTCACTTTCTTCTTCCATTAGAACTTTATTTTGCTTCTTAGCTTTACCGTTCCCATCATCCTAAACTTATTATCCAGACATATGACAGTCTCTCTGTTTGGAACTGGAATATCAGGAAATGCCTTAAATTGTCTATAAAAACTGAATTGTATTTATGGAGGATTTTTAACTATTATCGTTCTTAGCGTCCCATTTTATTTTGGGCATGAAATATATTGTCAGAGCATGCTAGTATTTGGACTGAATTTCAGCTAAAAGAAAACAAATAAAGCACTAAATCTTTAAATGAAATAGTACACTATACAAAGCGCTTATTGTCACCAGATAGGTTAGGTTCATTTATACTTAGCTTAATGGAAAATGATGGTCAGAAATGTACAGCATTGGTGACAAAGAATATTTACAAATTTTAACCAAATGATTACATTTTGCTTTAATATAAGTTGCCCAGAAAAGATTTTGTGCATAAAGTCAGAAACTCAGACAAGGGCACAAATTGGTTTACACCAGAATTGATCAAAATGCACAACGTGCTATTATAGTACAGCAACTTTGAAAACACCCTTGGGAGGGGTAACTCACCTGGTCATGTATTCCCCCTATTTAACTGCTTTGTACAGGCACGCTTCTCCTACTCTACCTCTGAATTGCTGCTTAAGCACCACATGCTATTCTTGTCCTCACTGTTGCTGTCAGATAACCCTTCTCCAATACTAATGATTATCCTGTCAATTTCATTTTCTGTACACCAGTATTGCTGACGTATTGTTATTCAACAATTAAAACATAGTCTACACAACACTTCCATTTGACTTTCCTGTATTCTTGAAAAAAACAATGGCACAATTGTTCTTTTACATTCAGTGACAGGCCAATTTCATATGTTAGCAAACTTTTCCGTTATTTCTGGCCAGACCATTTCTACGAAATTTAGATCTAGGTGATATGGAGGTAAATGAAGTGGTATATGGATGTGATCATATATAATATCATCCATTTTAAACTGTTTTTCATGAGGGAATCTTCTTACTATTTCCAAAAGTTGTGCCTTTGTAAGGGTTGGGTTATATTATGTTGTATTGACATCCTCTGTGGTGTAGTGGTTACCATGCTAGCCTCTAGTTCCCGAGGTCGCAGGTTCAAACCTGGCACAGGGCAATGGATTTTTGTGGGCGTAAAAATCCTTAGCACAGCTTCCTTCGGAAGGGAAGTAAAGCTGGTACTACTGTATTGTAGATTTACAGTATGTAAAAAGAACCTCAGCCTGATAAAGAGGCCTCTGAGCAAAATTACCGGTCCTTCACACCCAATATAGAATGGGATGCTACAGACCACAACAGTTAAAGAGAATCCATAAATAAAACTCAATTTAATTTCCAGTCAGGATAGAATATCATTTCTGAAGGAAATGGAACTTAGTTTCTTGTTTTTCTCAACAGAGTGATATTTAGTATCAACTGGACAATCCCACTTTGGTAAGAAATCAACTGTTAGCTACTTAGAGAAAGCTTCAAAATTCATGGATCCAAGGTAGTCACCCATTTTCTTTGTAGGTTTGAACATCTAAAGAGCTCCTTTAACAGTTGTTGTGTGTGAAGGTCTACCCGGGGCAAAGCCTCCCTTCTCTGCCCAGGGTTAGTGCCATCCGAGTGGCTATCTAACCAGGGTTTCCCCATAAGGCCAATACCTGGTTTCCTAAAAAAGCCTCCCCCCCCTGCTTATGCAGGGGCGACTACCGATAACCTTGGTAGGGCTGACAGCTTTCTAGCAAGCCGTCTACCGGCTATCCAGGGCGGTACCGGAGGACATTGAGGTGTCTCACAACCCTGCCGGTTTGGAAACCCATAGAGATGCACCCGATCTCCCATGGGTATCGGGAACCACTGCCCCATCGAGACCAACTCAATCCGAACAGCTCCCCAATGGGAGGGGCTCGAATGTTCGGCCCGACATACTTCTAGTAACGTCAGAAGTACCCCATTTTCTCCAAGTGCATGAATAATGATAAGGTGATCACCTTTGCCAGTCTCAGACAGCACTCCCATTTCTTGCCAGCATGTTTTCACTGAATGTACGTTTTGTCCATATAAACAATATTCCAATTCTCTTGTCTATATTTAAGAATATCATTTATATACTTAATTCTCCAAGCTACTATTTCAGGATTCTCAATTAAAAGTCTTTTTTTTTTAACCATATTTCTTTGTTACAAATCTCAAGTTTTTTGTGCTTTCTTAAAATTTCACTGCTACAACTGATATGTTCATATTCTATCAGAATTGCCAGAAGCTTTTTAATAGTAGACACCTATTTCCTGACAGTATAAAATGAGTAAATTTGTTGGTGGATAGTCCACTTCTATGCATCCCCCCCACCCTCAGATTATTTCCCCGTGTTGTAGAAAACTTGAACTGCCCACATGTGATAGAGTCTCTTCCTTCTTTCTCAATTTTTAACTAAGAAGTATGAAACACCCATGGTTTCACTGGTTTAATTACAGTAACTTTATCAGCTTTAAAAATGTACCTTTGTTTCTTAAAAAGCTCTGCCACATTACACTTAACTTTCCTATCCTGCCCTCTAAGAGTCCTGTCCACTTACAGAGCTAGAAGTAGACTCCATAGTTTTACTTAGCCTGTGTTTTATTCTATTTTATTCTTACAAAATCGTTTTATCACTTCCATACATCACTGCTGTAACTGTCCAACTGTAGAACTAGAGACACAAGAGCATTGCAACTAAAATGTTGACTTTGTAGATTGTTATGACAGTCCATGCAAAAAGCAAGGTGCAGTAGGTGTGAATGCAGGTGTTTGCATACAACTAGCGATAGCATTTCACATATTTTCCAAAAGTTAATTCACACTTTTTAGGCTATTTCAGTCTTCACTCTATTTCTTCAAGGAGGAAAGTTCCTTGCTGTTGATTTTCATAATACAAATTACACTGGTCAACAATTGATTCTGCTGTATAAAGAAAAATATGAGACTTTCATGGAAATCAGTGCCTTGATTTAAAAAATGAAGTCCGTTTTTGGCTAATACATCTAGTTTTTATGATATGTGTTTATGGTGCTAAATTCATTCAGCTTACTGCTATGTTTCATTATGTTATTCTAAATCCAGTGTTGATTTTCTTCCTAATCAGCTCACTTCCGTCCTCCCATATCACCCAGATGTTTATGTTTATACTCCCAGCACTTATCAGTTTTGTTCTGTGACAGGTCTGTCTTCTTGTAAGGTATTCATGTTTACATTTACAACTATCATAGATCTCACCTTCAGTTGAGCTGAAAACTTGTGTTAATACACATGTTCATCTTCTATAGGTGTAGTGCGAAAATAAAAGTTCAAGTATGATTTCTACATCAGGATTACCAAAGAGACAGTGTCTACAAAGTCCTCAGAAGTTTCATTACATTTGTGGGTGTTATGTGTTTGATAGGAAGGTACGTAAAATAGACTCACAAACAAAGAAGCTATATTACTTATATTTCAAAGAAAAAGTTGGTGATCAGAAAATTAAATTGAGTTTTATTTATGAACACTCTTTAACTGCTGTGGTCCTTAACGTCCCATTCTACATTAGGCGTGAAAGACCGTAA
This sequence comes from Deroplatys truncata, assembly GCA_030765065.1. Taxonomy (NCBI): domain Eukaryota; kingdom Metazoa; phylum Arthropoda; class Insecta; order Mantodea; family Mantidae; genus Deroplatys; species Deroplatys truncata. The sequence goes on along the minus strand of CM060987.1, from coordinate 176,423,338 downwards.
TTTTGCTCAGAGGCCTCTTTATCAGGTTGAGGTTCTTGTATGTGCCGTAAATCTTTGACACAGGACCACCTGCTTTACATCCCTTCTGAAGGAAGCCATGCTAAGGATTTTTATGCCCGAAAAAATCAATCGCCTTCTGCCAGGTTTGAACCCGCAACCTCGGGAACTAGAGGCTAGCTACACCACGGAGGGTGACTTGGTGATCAGGATAAATCGTTCACGCCTCATATTGCATGTAACAGTTGTTTGGTATGAAGGAAAACAGAAGGCAATGTTGTTTGCCAAACCAATTATATGAAGAGAGCAGCAGAATCACCATGATGATTATTACTTTTGACTGTCAAAGTTGCTCGCTACTACAGGGCAGGAATTAAATATCCTAATAGCTTATTCCTCATGGACCCAAAGTACCCATACCTACGCCACTAGCAGACCTCAATTTTAGTGAATCTGAAAGCAGCTCTGTGACTTCAGACAATCAGTTGGTTTCTGATCTAGAAGAATTTGACAATTCACTACAATATTTTAATCAATTTTAGTTAAGTGATTTAGTGATGGATTTAGGCCTTACAAAACAAAAAAGTAAATTATTGAGCTCAAGACTACAGAAGAAGAATTTATTATAACCTGCATTATATTTTCATGGTATAGGAATTGCAAAATACGGATCCACAAGTAGTATGCAGAAGATCAATTTGTGTTTTGTGTGGAAATGTGTAATGTGCAGGGAAGCATATGAGCCAAGTACTGGCATTGTTTTATTGATTCTACCAAACAAAGTCTTAAGGCAGTGTTACTTCATAATGGCAACAAGTTAGCTTCAATATTGCTTGTACATTCTATGAACCTAAGAGTCTTATGAAACTGAAGCATGTTCTTGAGAAAATTAAGTACCGTGACCATGAGTGGAAAATGTGGTGACTTTGAACGTCATTGGTCTGTTAGTAGAACAGGGAGGATGCGCAAAATTCCCTTTTTTCTTTGCAAATGGGATAACAGGGCAAGGGACAAACATTGGGAAACTGGCCAATGGCCTGAGAGGCAGCAACTGGAATCTGGATCAAAAATTGTTACTAATGTGCCTCTTGATCATCAAAAAATTCTATTCCCTCCATTACACATAAAACTTGGCATAATGAAATAATTTGTGAAAGTGCTTGACAAAAGTTGCTGTTGTTTCCAGTATTTATGCACATAGATTCCAGCATTGTCACAGGCTAAAATCAGAGAGGGTATATTTGATGGACCACAGATAAGGAAATTGGTGAAAGATGTTAATTTTACCAACTCTATGAATGAAATTGAAAAAGATATATAGAACGGGTTCAGAGAGGTTGTTAAGAAATTTCTGGACAATGTGAAAGACCCTCAATACAAAAAAGTTGTCAGAAATACGTTGGAAAATTTCAGACTGTTCAGCTGTAATATGAGTTTGAAGCTTCATTTCCTGAAGTCACATCTTGACTACTTCCCATCGAATTTAGGAGCTGTCAGTGAAGAGCAAGGTGAAAGTTTTTACCAGGACTTGAGAGATGTTGAACAGCACTATCATGGATGTTAGGACGTACATATGATGGCAGATTGCTGTGGTGTCTTGCAAACGGCGAATCTACCAGAGTACACTTGAGAAAATCACGTATTTGAAGTTCCATGGAAAAAGAAAAAGGGGTACACAAGATAACTAACATACATTCTCAAATTCAGGTATGCTTTCATATTATTGTTCTTTGTTTTCTTTAAAAGTTGAATATGAGTGTATAATATTTTTGCAAATTTTACAATTATAATTTCATTGAACAATGTCATATTGCCAAAACAATATGCCACAGAAAAATAAATTCATTTTTAAATTCTGCACACCGAAATTAGTAAAAGTCACCAATTTTTAATCATACCACAAGAAAAAAGTTTTCATTTGTAACTAGTGTTTTTTTTTTTCTTTCTTTCTTTTTACGGGGAGACCAGTCACACATCTCATCATCTTGAAACTGTGCGTTTTAAAATACCTCTTACAAAACTGGAATAAGGATTTTAGTTTTTGAGCTATTACAATGTAAACCAGGTCCTATTAAATTCTTCTACACAATAAAATTGTTGTGCCCACAACAGTGACATGGCATTTGTTTCTCACTTACCAGCTTACTTCCTCTTTAAGACGCCTCATTGGATAACTCAATAGCTAAAGGCAAAAGACAAGAAGAGTGGGGGTGATTTATCCCTCCTGAATACTGGTACAATCCGTTGGCCCAGGGAATTTGCTACGTTGATATACTATAATTCTTTGTGATAAATCCAGACTTAGTATGGAAATCAGAAAATAGAGCTAGATACCAAAACTTCAAGAAAGTATATAAAAAAATACATTGTAAAAGCAAAAATCGCTGCAAATGACAGCTTCATTTTATCTGCAATAAATAAATGTAAAACAGCATGGTTCATTATTAAGGGTGCTATTAACACCCCCAAACCTATGTGTGCACTACTTTATAAAATCTAATCAGTTTAACAAATATTTCAGAAATGTCTCCAGAAATGCATGTAACAAAGACTTAATGACTACTAATATTATTAATAACCATCAAAATTTTTATTTATCACAATTTTCTAGTAACAATTTTAAAGGTCAGCAAGTTTCACCAGACAGTTATTAATAATGTAAAAGGATTAAGTACATATACCCAGGACATATATGGTTTTTCTAATCAAATATTAAAGAAAATAATAGACAAAATAGCTTTACCATTGATCTTCCTGATTAATCAGATATTTGTTCAGGGATATATCCCATTTAGCTCAAGCTTTCAGAAGTCATAACTATCTTTAAGAAAGGTGTCCAACCAATTGTCGTTCCATTACAATTGTACCTATACTAAGTAAAGTTGTTGAATCTTGATCCAACTTTACAGCTATTTTTCAATAAATAATCTTTAAGATGACAAGCAGTTTGGATTCAGAAAGGAACCATCAACTGAAAAAGCAGTAGATGCTAAAACTTTGAAAACAAAGAGACAACTTGGGGCCACCTTGATAAATTTAACCAAAGCTTCCAATGCATCTCACATATTCTATTCAATAACCTTACCTATTATGAAATAGGAGGGAATGAATTAAAATTATTAGTATACTATTTAGCGCAAAGAAAGCAAATGGTTCTTGTTAACAATGAGAAATCTAATTTAGAAACTGTAATAGCAAGAGTACCACAGGCTGTGTTGGGATCCTTTCTAGTCTTAATATATGTAAATGATTTTAAACCTAAACATTTCTTGTCTATTCTATATGCAGATGATACCACACTACTGAACAGCGGCCAAGATGTGGATAATCTAAAGCAGCAAATTAACTCATCTGTGGAAAGTGAAAAATTCTTCTCCCTAAGTAACTTAACTATGAATGTAGCAAAATCTAACAACATTCTGTTTACATTACAACACAATGAGGTTAAGAATTCAGTAAAACTGTTAGGATTGCATTTAGAAACAGATTAACTTTGGATACACACACATCCTACCTTTGCAAAAGGCTTGCACAAATGTGGTACCTTTTATGCAAATTGAAATGTGTAAGTCAAAATATGCTATTCACAACCTACTAAGCTTTCTTTCATGCTTACTTATTATATGAGGTCAGGCTCTGGGGAAACTGTGCTACCTAAAAGATTATATTCATCTGGCAAAAGAAAACTATTAGATTAATAGTAGAAGTAGGAACCACAGGAAACATGTTTGCCTAGCTATGTAAATCTTAAGATAATGGCATTACCTTGATTATTTGTATATATATTTTTAGTAATACTATGCATATCAAAGAAAATATGAATAAATTTGTAAATTGTCCCCCTGTACACAGTTATAACACTAGGCATAAATTTAATTCAGTTACTTCATTACCAATTAAGCAAGCGCATCAATAACCATTGTTACCAACTGCTAAACTTTTTAATAAATTTTCGCTACATGTAAGAGAACTACCACAAAACAGATTTACCTTGAAGTAAGGGGGGGAACTTAAACAAACAGCATTTTACTTTGTAGGAGAATAAATGAAGTGTAATATTCATACCTCAGAATTTATGTGATTTTACTGTGTATATATATTTTAAGTGTTTGGTAAATGCTATTAAGAATTTTGATCCTAGGTAATGTATGTATTCCTTATGTTCATTATTATAAGACTTCTGTACCATACATACACTTCCTCTGTGTGTGTGTGTGTGCGCGCGCGCGCCTTTTGGCCCTAAGTAATATCTGTATTCCTTATATCAGTTATTATAAAACTTCTGTACCACACTTACACTTCCTGTATACATATTTGCACATTGCCTTTGACGTAGCCTACTGCTTTTTTTAATAAAAGTTTTATGGTCAATAAAAGTATTATTATTATTATTATTATTATTATTATTATTATTATTATTATTATTATTATATTGTTATTACTATGTCTTTGATCTTTACCTTCATTCTCTTACCTTTATATTTTAATTAATTAAACTGATTGTTTAAGGTATCATTAGATGAAGCTACAAAAATTTACAAATTAAAATAAACCTGACTTAAGTATGTATTTGTACACTGCTTGGAAAGTATGGTGTTAGAAAAGCTTGGTAACAGGAGGGTTAACTAAGATTTTTTGCTTTATATACACCATGCAACATTTAGCTTATATGTTCATGAACCAAATTTTGCATTTTAATATCTCATAGAAGAGTAAAGCTCTGCTAGCCAGTATCACATTCACGTCAGATTTTGTCATTATGAGTCACTTTATGCATTTTCAATGTTCTTGGATGAGTAAACCTCTTCTCACAAACATCACATTTATATCGTTTAATGCCCTCATGAATTAATTTATGCACATTCAGATTTCCTTGCTTAGTAAAGTTCTTGTTGCAAACATCACATTTGTGTAGTTCTCTGTCTTCATGAATCACTTTATGCTGTTTTAAATATTCTGCGAATGCAAAGCTCCTCCTGCAAACATCACACTTGTGCACTTTTTTGGCCCCATGAGTCAAATTATGCCGTTTCAAATTACTTTGCAGATTAAAGCTCTTTTTGCATACATCACATGTGTAAGGTTTAATGCCCTTGTGAATCACATGATGCCTATTCAAACCTGATATATTGATAAAACTTTTATTGCAAATATCACATGTGTGTGCCTTTTTTTCCTCATGAACCAAACTATGCTTTTTTAGAAGTGATGGCAGAGTAAAGCTCTGGTTGCAAATACCACATGTGTGTGCTTTTTGGCCCCCATGAATCAAAATATGACGTTTCAAATCTGATTGTTTAATATAGCTTCTTTGGCAAACATCACATATGTGTGCTCTTTTGCCCTCATGTATTCGTTTATGCAATTTCAAGGTACCGATATAAGTAAATCTCTTTTCACAAGTATCACATTTGTATTGTTTTATTCCTTCATGCATCAAACTATGCCTTTTCAAATCTGATCTTGTATAAAAGGTCTTATTGCAAACAATGCATCTAAAAAGCCTTATGCCTTCATGAATTAAATTATGCCTTTTCAGATCTGACAGTACAGTAAAGCTCTTCTTGCACTTATCACATTTGTGTGGCTTTTTGCCCTTGTGAACCAAATTATGTCTTCTGAAGCTGCTAAAGTGTGTAAAGCTCTTCTGGCAAACATCGCATTTGTGAGGTCTTCTGCCTTCATGACTTAATTTATGTGCTTTAAAGCTTACAAGGTGAAAAAAACTCTTTTCACAAGTATTACATTTGTATGGTCTTATGCCCTCATGAAATAATCTATGTCTCTTCAACGTCTGCATGAGTGTAAAACTCCTCTCACAAATATCACATTTATGTTTTCTGCTTTCGTGAATCAAACTATGTTTTTTCAAATCTCCATGCTGAGTAAACCTCTTCTTGCAAATAACACATTTGTGCGGCCTTTTACCCTCATGAATCAATTTATGTCGCCGCAAGTGTCCATTCCGAGTAAATCTCTTCTCACAAATTTCACATTTGTATGGTTTTTTATCTTCATGATTCAATTTATGTATTTTCAAGTGTCCTGCTTGAGTAAATCTCTTTTCACAAACATCAAATTGGTGAGGCATCTTAACCCTATGAATCAAAGGCATTTTATTTTCATTACGCCGAACTTGTTGTTTTGAGTGTAAAGCTGAACTAAAAATTTTGCCACTCTCACAACCTTTATCAAACTTTTTTGATCTAAGCAAGTAAACATTTCTTCCTGTGTGATGTGCTTCCATGTCTTCACTTCCTTGAGCTGCAGGCAGTGTTTTTACACATAATCTGAAAAATTGGAGGAAATATTGTTAATGAGAAGAGTTAGAGTCGAATTAATTTTAAGATCTTGAAAAGCATTAGTGTTAATTACAATAACTACATGATCTGAGAAATACATCAGAGATAGCTGTATCTCAAACTTTCACAAAATCAAGGAAGCATCACAGAAAGAATGTATTTGCACACAGTAGAGATCCAGAGCTTAGTTATGAGAATCCATAACACATGAGAAAAGTATAGCAAGCAATTCCTCTTAATGAATATATACTACCATAGACATTGTCTTCCTTTGGAAGGGAAGTAAAGCTGGTGGTCCCGCATCGTAGATTTACGGCACGTAAAAGAACCACAAGCCTGATTAAGAGGCCTCTGAGCAAAATTACCTATCTTCCACACCCAATATAGAATGGGACACTAAGGACCACAGCAGTTAAAGAGCGTCCATAAATAAAACTCAATTTAATTAAATAGACACTTTCAAGCCTGCTTGTTCTTGTAATTCTGTTTTTTATGGATTTGTTCTTTAACAATATCACATCTTTTAGAGCTTAAAGACACGCTTCAAAAAAATATATCTTCAAAATATGATTTACTAAAAGAGGCATTGTTTTCCAGTGTAAAAGTGAAAACTATGCATAATTATTATAGACAAAGTTACAGCTGTTTGCAATGTTAAATGCACCCACTTGACATAAAGCCCGCACAGTAACATTTCTGTTGAAGATATTGGTGTGTGCTGTATTCTTCAGTTCATGCAAATCACATGCCATTTTTGCATTCTAGGAATAAACCATACAAGTTTTAAACCTCTGAGAAGAAAAGTTCACAAACTATAGTAAAAACTTCAATTGTGTAGATTCAAAAGTAACACAACTAACAGGCATTCAATTTACAACCAGGACACAGATTGCTTATATGCATAATTCACTTTTGCTGCAGTGACCTCTATATTTTCTTGCAGTGAACTAGCTGTGAATGACCCACACAAGGCTATGTTATCAACTGTGTTATACTACATCAGTTCCTGTATTCATTTTGAGCTGCAAAGACTTGCATTTATTCATTTTGTATCCCAAGGTTGAAAGTTTATTCAAAACTTTGTGTTACGTATGAGTTACTTTTAGAGTATTATTATTATTATTATTATTGAAGTTGTTGCTGCTGTTCTTGTCTTGTTATTAGTCCACTGAAATGCCTACTAAAAAATTCATGCTTGATCAAAGAATTTTTATGTATGATACATAAATAAAGGCCAAATCATGTACACAGGTGTGTAGACAAGTTCAGGAAAAAATTTCTGGTATTCCAGTTCAAGGTAGAGAAACTGTTAGATGACTGATTAATAAGTTTAGAAAACAGGGATCGCTAAACCTAAGAAGCAAAAAAGACATGTTCTAATTCAGGAAAATACTGACAAAATTTGTGCATCCATTGAACGCTTCCCAAAGAAGTCACTAAGGCATGTTATACAGCAAGTGGATATTTAAAAAACCTCTGTTTATACAGCTGCTAAACTTTTAAAATTGAAAGCCTACAGATTGACTATACTCAATGAATTACAACCTTGAATTGATGAAAACCAATTCCATTTCTGTAACCGGATTTTACAAAATATTTACAGTACTGTTGACTTTGATTTATTAATTTTTCTCAGATGAGGTGTGGTTTCATTTAATCGGTCATGTTGCCTCACAGAACAATAGGTATTGAAGCAAAGAGTCCTCATTTAATTCATGAAGTTCCATTGTACGATGTAAAAACCGGTGTGTAGTGTGCAGTAACAGCAAAGCACATAATACAGCCCAGTTTTACAAATGTCAGATAATGGTAGAGAAAACCAATATTTCTTCCAGCTTCTGCCACAGCCCACACTGCTCATAACTCTTTGGAAGACGTAAAGGCAGTTTTTGATAACAGGACAATCCCTGAAGGATTATCCCCTGCATTCCCCAGATCTTACTGTGTGCAAATACTACTTGAGGGTAGCCCTAAAAAATAAAGTTTACAGGAACAATCACCATACCATAAACAAACTTAAGGACAACAGAAATCATGAAAATTACGCAAGAATTTATGCATGTGAATGGAAATTTCATTCAAAGATGTCAGGAATGTCTCAATGTAGATGGACACCATTTTCTGCATAACTTATAACAAGATTAGTACTTATTATAGTGCATATTACTATCCTCCGTGAGTAATAAAGTGGGAGTTTTAGAACAGAAAACCCCCCAATGTAAAAGGTGCAATCCATGGTCATATAATATAAGGAATGCACTGCAAAAATGCAAGAGAAAAATATTCTTCACAATATGCCAATTTTAATTGGAAACATAAGAGAAAAAAGTCTGATGTGTTACATTCACATGAGTTTCTCTACCCCTATTGCTTATTAGTGGGCATACAAATTCTTTTTAGAAAAGGTTATTTTCCTATCTACTGCATTTTAATTGAAATAATCCTTTCTGGAAATAGCTGCATTACACATTTTGTAATAGATACAAAGAGGACAAGCGATAGTCAAATGTTTAGAACTAGACGTTGTACGCTGGCTTAAAACTCTATACTCTTTCCAAGACATTATGAGAAATAACTGAAATGGAACAGGACTTCGAAACACTGACGAAGTATTGAACAACTCGAACCATTAATAACATTATAACTCAAAAATGGCTGATTGCCCAAAAAGGTTATTTAAAATAAATTGTGTTTTAAAGAGATATACATTTTTTGTGTAGCACGGTTCAGTCGTTTAACGTTTACCATTGATAAGACTATACAAAATTCCTTCCAAATGAAGAGGACTTCACAGGCTATTCCCAGAAAATTCGAGATATGCATTTTATTTGTCATGTAAATATCTTTAATATATGGTATTTTAGTCAAAATTTTTACATTCTTTTTTTAGAAAATCAAACATTTTGAAAAATGTTCCATGTAAAGGTAGTTTGGGGTGGGGGGATTTTTTTTGAAAAATCTTTGTCGCATCTTTGGAAGGCATTGAACCTAAATACACAGTTATCCGATTTCTTTTTTGAGTTATGCTGTTCACAGACATACACACATGGACCTCTTTCTGAAAATGCTTTATTTGAATTCAAGGAGTCTCAAAACATGTATCTCCAGTGATATCTTGGTATCAAATTAGATATCAATACCTTATCTGTATGTGGCAGAGAAAGTAATAATCTTCACAAGGTGCCACAACTGACAATGTACAAAGAGACAATAAATCTCATTCATTTAATTTACAGGAGTTTCTCTATCCCTATTGTTTACTTTTATCTCTTCTAAAATTATTGTTACAAAACTTTGTATTTCTGCTTCATGTTATTTGAGATAAGTATTTGCAGAAATGGTTTAATTGCAAATTTGATTCCATGTAGAAGGAGGATACATTGAAGCAGCTGTCAAACGTTCGAAAGCGTTATGCTGATGTTTCAATCTATACTCTTTACATGACATCAAGAGATACAAAATAGTGGTTACACATAGAGACTACTTAACAAACAGACTATGCAGAAAGTCCAGATTTATTTTAATTCATTAATGTACTACTCTCGTTCAAAAACACAACGCATTAAAATACATCAGAGAAGGCCTTTAACGTATTACTGCAAAACAAATAAATACTTTAGGATTATATAATTATATTTGATTACAAAAATTAGTTTTGTGATATAAAAGGAACTTTCAATGGGAGCAGAACTGTGTATCTAGCCATTTCAGAATAAATACGATGACAAACATTCCATTTGCTTTAAACTGGGATTTCATGGGTAGCTGATGAGGTAGCACACTTCTCTGAAATTAAAATGATTTTGGCCCAAAGTGATTTTTCCTGAAGTTTTTGAGAACTGAAGCTTAGAGCAGTAGTTTTTGTGTTAAGAAATGGAGCCATATACTAAAGCATATATTTCAGTTTCTGAGATGTATAACACTTCAGCATGAAATCTTAATTTTTAATGAGTAGAGTTTTCTTTAAGAGGATCAAAGTAAAATATGGCCAAATTCATTTCAAACTTGATTTCGCTTTCCAAATGATTCTATCATAATTACATTTCTATTGATAAACACATTTACTTCCTCTGAATGTTTTATCTTTTAACATTTCATTACAATTTCACCAAGTTAAGGTGCTACAAACTGCTTTCATGCTTAAGCAAGATGACATCATAGTTTGTTAAAAGATCTTTTTATAGTTAGTACCTACAAATGCGTATTCTGTAAGTTGTGCAAAACTAGTGCAAGCATTTATCACCACCTGTTTTCATAGCTTAAGTGTTTATTTATACACAAAATAGAGAATCTATACAGGCAAAATATCCATGTCATAATTTAATTAAAAAGAAGTGTTAAAAAGATAAAGTTGCACTAGAAACACATGTAGAACCAAACCTGTTCCTTATGAAACTTTACTTATTCAGCTATATTTAAGAGAGATGGGGTATCAGTTTAAATATTACACATCTGATTTAGAAATATTTATCATTTTGTACTTTATTCAAATAAATTCACACAACCTCTATGCCTGTTGCTCAAAGACATATTGCACTTTTATTGTATAGAATTGTGTACTTCCTGCTTAATCCATTGGCACCATATTCAAATATTTTCATGACTATCTCAGAAATCTGATTTAAGGCTGCTTCAAAATAACCCAAGAATGGAAACCAAAACAGCATACAACATTTTGGTTGACATTCTGGAGAATGGAGATGCATATTGATTAACATATCAATAGCAAAGTGAAAAGTTAATTTTATGTATTAGGATGTCATTTGTTTGCAACTGACCAATAATATATTTTCACCTACTTCCAATTCTAACATCAAAATTTGATAAGGTTAACATTTTACAAATGCAGATCTATTATATTTCTGATTCCTTTAGTCGTACCAGACTTTATTCCTTTATCAATAACATACATTTAAATGATATGTTGTCCTTAGTTACTTTATACTGATTTTTTGCTGTACTTTGTAGTTTTTGTTATTGTTTTTGAAGTGATAGCCAGTTTTGAGCTGCATATAAACAAACTACAGTTGATGAAGCTTTCGTTAGAAGAGACAATGCTCAATAGATTTCTGTTGTTTTTTTTTTTGTTTGTTTTTTGTTTTTAGTAGTGTTTAATGCCTGTTCTTACTACATATGGCACCACAGGTGGTGGACATTGGTGACACATGCAATGAAATGATATTTGGGAAGGAAATGTCGCACTTTAGGGTACCTCCCTGGCATTTACCAGTTATGAGGATTGAGAAAAACACCCAAATCAGGAGGACAGTTCTGGCAGGACTTAAACCATGTAACGAGTCTATGTCTTAACAACTTCAGCCACTCATGTCAGTGCTTAATGGATCTGAGTTGGATCTGTGGTCAGGATGCACATTTACTGGAATTCCTTCCAGTTTCATTTTCCCAGCTTGTAACTAGAGAGAGCTACTGTTTCAAATTTGGCCGCCTTGAATAATTTCTAGTTAAGAGTCTAATATGCAAAATATGGATCTAGTATGTCTTGCTCAGGAACAAGAATGACAAAGTTAAAACTTGAGCAAGTCTTCTTTTCCATCCCTGGGACCCAGGAAAGCTTCCCATTAATTGGATGCTCACATTATAATGCACATATTTTAACTTTGTCGCTCTCATTCCATTTACCATTCTCAGTTATTGTACAAGTGTGTGGGTGTGCTTTAAAGTTTAAAAATCCATATAAAACCAACCAATATAATTTTGCATGCATGCTCCATGAAGCATTGACTCAGTAATTTTAATGGCCTAATATGATTATTGGGTGTGGTATATCTCAAAACACTTCTCCAAACGTAGGGTAACACAACACTTTCACTAATTTTTCCCCATTTGCAGCATACAACACAGCTCTCTGCTGCAATTGCCCCCCTCCCCAATCTGTAGGTGTAATATGCATCAGGAAGTGAGACCATCCTTTAAACTTGCAGTCTCAATGAGGTGTCCCCAGCTAGCAGTTCTAAAGTTCATGCAGTTGATCTTTTCTTACCAGTCATCTGATGAAACACAATGAAACAATTGAAAATGCAGATGTCTAGAAACCAGAAAAATATTTTCCTTAGCTGTGCATTGCATTTTAGGAAGCGATGCTCCTGATCTTACATGCTCCCATCCCTTTTGGTACTCAAACACACATTTAGTTTCTTTAGCCCCGCTCTGGGTGTCTGACCTTTCTTACTTTTCAGCTTGTCTGTTGTTGTAATGTCAGCAGCTCTGTGTTTCATTAATAGGAAATACACATCTCTGTTATGCTTTCACTTTACATGTGACACATTCTTTGTAGACCATAATTCAAACTTGCTATGTTTCAGTTTATTATGAGAGGTATTGGGCAGCACATCCTCCCGATTTTCTCTAACAGTACCAACTGCATTAGTTTTTCTGTCCACTTACCTTCTAAGAGATCTGAATATTACCTGCAAGTTAAAACTGCAGATACATGTACTTTTATTGGCCCAGGCATACTTATGAGTTGTTTGTCATGCAATTACTACCTTGTCCAAGTGTCATATGTTATAAGACTTAAATGGATCAATACAAGTTGCATATGGTCAACTTCCTACTGCTATATTGATATGAATGAGAACAAATCTCTTCTTAGTGAGTAACTAATCTCAAGAACACAGAGTAGATTGTCTTATAAAGAATTTGGATAAGCTGTGTTACACTTCTTTTAATAGGCAGGAAGTCTGCTGCACATGTATGTCTCTGCACTTTACACCATATCAACTGAATCAAATGGAAGATCTACAACTGAATGCCTTCTTCACAATGATGTCCAGGGTAAATCAGAACTGAATTTTGTTGATAGGATTAGATCTCATCACTTAGAAAACACAATTTTGCAAAAAATTATGAACAAGAAACTTTAGTCAAAGATGCATGATTGAGCTGCTGTGTAAATGATCTAGTGGTCTTACCTAGATGACTCAACTGGTCCAAAGTCCTCAGCCATCACATCCTGCAAGAAAATAGTTCAAATGTTTTATCATGTAAAAATATTCATTGTTGACATTTGAATATCCATGCACACATCCTACACATGGGTGGGAATTTTAACTGGCTCACTCACCACTAAGAGGAACCCACAATGAGGAAGTCTGGGTGGCTAGGGCCACTGGCTGTGCTGAACCCACCCTACAAACATAGATCCTGTGTGACTTTGCTTAACATACCTTCAAAGCTTAGCTGTTGCATCCACATATTTTACATGCTTTTTCCTGAGAAGTAACAGTTTACAAAGTCAAAGCTATCCTAGAAAGCATCTTCTATTATGACTCGAATATGCTTGTATTCTATATCGAGGCCTTGTTACTGTGTTATTCATTTAGGATTTTCAAATTACAGTCTGTTTTTCAGCCTATGTGCATTGAAAAAAACACAGCTTTTCAACGCTGATGCAATTATCAAAATCAGTTGAGTGTTTAGGTTGACTCCACTTTCATCAAGTGTATTTTACACACAAGTTATTTATAAAGCATAGATAATATGAACATACAGCCGAAATATATTTATACTGCAAATATATAAATATGGCACTTAAGATATGAAAGTTGTTCGCTTATGCTTAGCATGATGCTGCAAGAACAGCACATATTACTTGTTGCTAAGGTACAGGTTTACTTTTACTTTTTAATGAGATGAAAGATGTACAGCTGTTGCTGAAGTTACAAATTCTGCTAGGACCTACATAAGCAATTCTAAAAACTTATCATTTACTTCCACATTTATGGCATCTGTGACTATTGTTTGATTTTAGGAACCACATTCCACCTTCAAAGGAATTAAAGTGATATTTGTTAGATGGTATTTTTTTTACAAGTTGCGTAACTTTTAGAGAACAGGAAACATTGTGCAGAATTCACATCTCCAATCCCTTTTTGTGCTTTTATGTAAGTATATTAAAATAAGAGAGTATCCGCCTATATTATTAAAAAGGGGAAGGTGAAGTAAAAAATAACACGTCACTTTTTTCATGACTGAAACATTGATTTTGATCCTTCTCCTCTTTCAAGAATTAATCTTCTTTATTATGCATCTAGTGTAAGAAGGTAGTTGAAGAGAGGCACACAAACAGATAAGCAAAGGAATAGATTTGTAAGGAAGTGCGAACATTTTCAGTTTTTTAAATTGTGCTCTATTATTATTGGTGACATAATTTGGATGACTTTTCTTCTGCACCAGAAAGCATCGTTCACATTTAACAGATTTGCCCCAGATTATTAGACAATGTTGCATATTGAGAAAAACTAATCATATCATCATATTTATTGCCAACTTTGAGCAAAAAGGCCCACTCTAAGTATAAACATTACCAATTTAGTTTTGGAATAATTAATTCTATATGTGATTTCCAACTATAATGCTTATCAACACAGGGATCAAAAAGTTTTATATATAATGACTGGTCTAACAAAGCATTATCCGCGACTACTTGCACCTTAAGATTTTTAAAATTATATGTTGTGAATTTTATGACCTCAAATACTTAAAAGACCATTTACAAGCCCAAAACCAACTGCATAAAGTGTTAAATAAATGATTCAACTCTTAGCATTAGTTTATTCTGCCTAACTTACCTTGGTTTCATTCTGCTGTGAAACAATTGAAACATTGTCATCACAGATGGCACTTTCTTTTTTAATCTTCTTTACAAGATCTAATGTAAAAAATGTCTTCTCTTCCTTTAAATTTATATCACAATCGAAAGTCCTGGCTTTGGATTCTATATTATTATAAATTTCAGAATCTTCACTGCGTGTTTTCATTTTTCTTACAAATTCTGTGATAAAAAGCTGTCCCTCATTTGGTAAGCCTGTGTCTGCTTCTTTTTTAATATTTAGAAAGGGTTCATCTTGAGCATCCATTTCCTTCTTTATATTTATTTTGCCATCCATTTCATAGGCTGTACAAAAGAAAGATTAATGGTATCAAGATCTATGATAACACTAGTAATTAGATGAAAGGATAACTCATTTAAACATTGTGGTAAACTATTACCCAAAATTACTTTAAAGGAATCACATTAAAAATTAGGTTCACAATCACTGTAAAGAAAGAATGTGTGTAATTGCTGAGCAGTCTCCAAGCAAAAGATGAATACATTGTATGTTGTCAAGAAACTCATTTGCATTATACATGCAAAGAGGAACGCTTTGTTGAATATCTGTAACAGATTTATAAATATTGTACCTGAAAATATTAGAAGTCAAAATTCTGTTATAATTGTAGAATTCTTTGCCCTGCCCTGTTATAACAGAGTATGCAGCTTTGCATTTGTTCCTATAGCTGTTTATAAAATATTCATTACAAGAAAATTTAGCACTCTTTAACTGAAATTTATATTTTTTCTTAGATTTCAAGTATTTAACCAAAGAATAATTGTTGTCAGTATTGAATTTGCCACACCATTTGATGTAAGAATGGCGCTTCTAAATACTTTCTTTATATGTTATTAAGTCAGCATTGTACCAGGACAGACATTGTTTATGATTAGATTTTGTTTCACTGTTGCCCGTGCATTGAACAGGTGCTCGATCATGTTGAAAGATGCAATCGCCATCTCCAAATTGCTCTTCAACAGTGGGAAGCAAGAAGGTGCTTAAAATATCAATGTAGATCTGCGCTGTGATCCTGCAATGCAAAACAATAAGGGGTGCAAGCCCCCTCCAGGAAAAACATGACCACCTCCAAATTTCACTGTTGGCACTACACATGTGGCAGATGACGTTCACCGGGCACTTGCCATACCCACACCCTGCCATCGGATCGCCACATTGTGTACCATGATTCGTCACTCCACACAATGTTTTTCCACTGTTCAATCGTGTAATGTTGACGCTCCTTACACCAAGCAAGGTGTCGTTTGGCATTTTCCTGCGTGATGTGTGGCTTATGAGTAGCCGCTCGACCATGGAATCCAAGGTTTCTGACCTCACGGCTAACTGTCATAGTACTTGGAGTGGATCCTAATGCAGTTTGGAATTTCTCTGTGTCTGGATAGATGTCTGCCTATTACTCTTTATGACCCTCTTCAAATGTCGGCGATCTCTGTCAGTCAACAGACCAGATTGGCCTGTATGCTTTTGTGCTGTACATGTCCTTCACGTTTCTACTTCACTATCACATCAGAAACAGTGGACCTAGGGATGTTTAGGAGTGTGGAAATCTTGCATACAGACTTCTGACACAAGTGACACCCAATCACCTGACCATGTTCGAAGTCCTTGAGTTCCACAGAGCATCCCATTCTGCTGTTTCACAATGTCTAATGACTAATGCGGTCGCGGATAGTTAGTACCAGGCAGTAGGTGGCAGCACAATGCACCTAAGATGAAAAAGTATGTTTGTGGGGTGTCCAGATACTTTTGATCACATAGCGTATCTAAGGACATTTAAAAATTCTCTGATAGGTTATTAAAAAACTTTTATATCAATAGTTATATCACTACAGATAATTATTGGTAAGCTAAAAGGATATAAATATATAGGTAGCCTTATTCATTAGATCTATAAAGACTTTCATATTGCCACTTGGTGAACAATTTATCTTTTTCAGTACAAAATTTGTGCGCATTCAGACTCCTAAAATCAATGTATTTGTTTAAGAAAATAGAGAGACTTCCACAAGAGCAAACATTGCAATAAAAAATATTAGCTAGTACATACGTAACCTTCAAATTTGGCAGGGTCACTATTCTTTACTTTACAGCTGAGACGGAAACTTCACTCAAGCTTATAATTAATTATGGTTAACAACTAATTAAATTATGATATGTTACTTTTTATATGTGCTAGCTTAAAATTTCAATATTATATTTTTGTATATGTGCTGCTGTGAGCAAAGAAGGGAGTGTTAGGATGTATAAGGTATCAAGCCGGCAGTGTATGGTAGCCAAAGGACAGTTCTGTTCTATTGTATTTTAGCGAAGGGAAAAAGTTTGGAAAAATTTTACTCACCCCATTGTTCGAGTCAAAAGTTATTGTAGAAGGAACTGCAATTAATTCTAGTATGAGGTCAGTCACTTGAGTAAAGAAAGATTTTAGTACAAATGAGGAGAGCAGAAAATTGAAGATAGCTCTGTCATATGTGCCATCTCAAGGGTAGAAATAGCCAATGGAGCAGAAGGTAAATTTGTTAACAGGTAACTGTTAATTATATTTGAATATAGGCCTATGGGAGTCAATAAGTTCAGAAGTGGTAGAAAAGCCAGAGATTTTAAATAGGCCAGACACACCCATTTTTGTTCCGTCATAATGCTGGCCAGTGGTTTTTTATTTTTCTACTATGTATAGTAAATAGGGGAAGTATTGCATTCCACCCAAAAATTCAATACCGAGATTCACAGTAAATACATGTTTTAAGGTGCACTGAATGCATATAAAGCATTTTTGGAAACATGTCCGTGTCTGTGTCTGTCTGTGAACAGCATAACTCAGAAACGAACAGTCAGATAAACACCAAACTTGGTATTTAGCTTCAGTATCTTCCAGAGATGCGACACAAAGGTTTTCAAGAAAATCCCCCCACCCCAGATTACCCTTTACATGGAAAATTTTTCGAAAATTTTAATTTTCTCAAAAATGGCTCTAACGATTCTGATTAAAATATCATATGTTTAAGATATTTTCATGACAAATGAAATGTATATCTTGAATTTTCTGGGAATGTCTCCAAAAGTATTCTTCATTGTGAATGACTTTTGCATAACTGGTAAACCATAAGAGATAGACAAAATTTTACTACAAAAAATATGTAGATCGCGTTAAAATATACAATTTATGTCATGCACATTTTTTTTTGTTGAGTGAACCATTTTTGAGATATTGCTTGTTATTCCCTTAAACTTTCCAATACTTATACTTTTTCTCAAATGGGAATTCGTTATTCATTTTTTATGTCCTGGACAAGCAAATAGAATGGAATGCTCCACATAGCAACCAGCTCTTAAAACATTTGAATATCCCTTAAAACCTACCATATTCCCCTTGCACCTACAAGAAAATTAGTAACAAGATTAACATCTCAATTAACATGAAGTAGATGGAGAATAAGCCTTTGTATAAATAGTTTGTACAAGTGTAGAGAAAGTCATGTGAGTGCGACACATCAGATTTTTTTTATGTAACACGCCATGAGTTGCAATGAGGGACATAGATAAAAGTTCACTGGTAGCTTTAATACATAAATCTTAAATCCTCGCTATCCTCGTATAGTGTTGTAATGTGAAAGGTCATTATAATAATCAGCAAAGAATGGAACTCTTTATTTTCCCTCAATAACGTCCAAGACTGGATACATTTCCCAACACAGGTAGAAATCTTTACCATGCTCCAAAACTGCAGAAGAATACCAGCAAAACCAAACCAGGTTATCAGCAACCCTGTATCTGTCACCTATACTCATGTAGGTCACACACCTTACTATGCCACCTTGAACTAGGAGTGGAGATTTCACAATAAAGTGACTTAGAAGGTTGCAGTCTGACAACATTGCTCAGACATACAAAACCATGCTACATTTGCAGTGTTAAAAAAGTTTAAGTTCAATGAATTTATCAATTATGAACTGGACGTTCAAAAGAAATAACTGTAAGAACACCATTTGAATTTCTATAATTCTTAATTATCAGCAAATATATCAGTAGAAACAATGCTAATCATTGAGCTTTGATTTGAAACTGTGAAAAAACTTGTGTACACAAACATCCTTATACCAATGTCAAAACAGAAAGCAGTATCACGATCATGTTCCAAAATATTCAATTTGAATAATGAATTTAGCCTATCTGGAAGATAGTTTGTCACAAGAAACAACTGTTAGATTGGGTTTCAAATAGTCTATTACCATTTCAGGTTACATGGGAGGGGGAAAACAGACATGTAAACAAACATTTCTTAGGCATCCTTTGCAACTTTGTCTTACTACCTACAAATTGTGTAAAGTAGTACTACCTACTACTTGTTTTACTAACTACAGCTTGTGTAAAGCATCATGACACCCATATATGCAAAAGAGGAGAAGTGAGAGTGATGGGGAGCACGAGACTAAAAGTGATATCAAAACTTTGAGATAGTTACATATACAACGCACTATAAACTTACAATATCACATTCACAGCAGGTGAAATACTGACCCCCACCTTTTTTATTATGCAAGTGAGCTGGTCAGTGCTATTGCACATCTATGCTGCAGGAGTGAGGGACTGTCAACGTTTTCCACAAGCTGTACAACTACTATCAGTAAATTTGCATGATGGCTCTATTATGGCGACCGCATGAAGCACATAAATGAACTATCAACATCATAACTGTGTATTTGCTGGATGTCAAGTGCCTACCAGCATAATTTGTAACATTGCTAGATGTTCCATGCTATGAATAAACCATGCAAAAAATAAATTATGTTTATTTATACAGGGAGAAATAAAAGCGAAATGTGCATTTATATAGAACTTAAAAGTGAATGCCTAAAGCAAAACAAGTGTAGTGCACACATAAATATGGTGAAATATGGGTTTTATATTAGGAAAGCAGAAAGAGAAATGAACATTTTATATCAGAATACGTGAAGCCAAAGAAGCACAGAACCCACAAAGATATGTGTGGATTATATATTTTTGGTTTTGTTTAAGGGCACTCAACATCTAGGTCATTAGCGGTGGATTATATTGAAAACACAAAACTAAAATGCAATAACAACACAATATAAAAAAAACACTCAAAATAAATTGATGCCACATACATAAAATAAATCATGTACATCTTCTGTAAGAGGAAACATGCATAAATATGCACAGATTATGTGCAAAACCACAAAATGAAAAGCATTAATACTGTAAAATAAAACCAACTGAAACAACAGTAGCCATACATGATAAATATTTTTGAAAACATAAGAAGAATGCTGAAAAACAAAGCAAACCTAAAGTACCTAACAGAACAGTAGCCAAGTATCTCAACAACAACAACAACAATAATAATAATAATAATAATAATAATAATAATAATAATAATAATAATAATAACTTATTGATCCAGTAAATCATTTGTACAGCATGCAGTCAACATTGGACAAGTCAATCAATTTCATAAATGATAATTGAATATGACATACAGGATACAAAGTAACAAAATTTAAGATAGTTAAAATATGAAATACAAGAAATGAAAGAATAGAATTTAATAGTAACAGATGCACACGCCTATACATCACAAATGGCTGTTTACCCTCAGTTTAATAATTGAAGGGTCAAGGTGAAAAACGATTTAAATTCATTCATTAAAAAGTTTCAGGAGACTAAAAACAAAAAGCTTCTCTTTATAAATATTGTTTAATTATACTCTTATAAACCTGATTTTAATATTATATTGTACTAAACGTGTATAGAACCAAGCACAACTATTTTGTATAAGTAATAATAAGATGGGTGTGAAAAAACTTTCTCTTGGCCTCCACCTTGTCACTTGAGCAGGATTCTAAAGCAAAATCCACAATTCTATTGTATAAGTTGTTGTGTATAAAATAAAACATGAATTTTTATTTTTTGTGAACTGAAAGCATTTTACCCCCTGACCCTTAAATTGCTTACAGATCATCTATATTATACAGGCACTTGTTAATATATACTCTTTTAGTTTATGTTTAAAATGCATTTTTGTGGTTTTGGCTAAATTTTTCAGTGTCATTGGCAATCTGTTAAATAAAATTACTATTAACATCCTTCTCAGATACTTTTACTGTATCTAAAAAAATTGCAGTTATTTCATGTACTGTTGTCACATATTTGATTGTTATACTGTGGCAGTTGGAAGAACTAAAAAGAAAAAGCATCAGGAGAGAAATTCACTCAGTTTTGGATGTTGAACTCTCTAATGTGAATAAAAATTTCCTGAGAGATGTCAGAAATATGCAGATAAGAAAGACAACATTTTCAATGATGGGATACATGCTTATTATTATGTAATTGTAATTATGAGAACTTGAGATGGTTTGGGGGATACAAGCTGTGGCAACCAGCGCCTGAGCAGCGGTGCGGTGCAGGAAAAACACTGTATTATAGTTCTGTAAATATACAAAAAATAAATAGTGAAAAGCTTTTTTGTTAATGAAGGTACTTGTTTAGCTTTAGGCATTAACTTTTTAATTCACCTGTAAAACGCAAATCACTTGGCGTGGGGTATTCATTGTGCACAAAGTCTAGCGATGTTAAAAATTATGTTGGCAGGCACTTCGGATAGACTTCGATATTGGATTATAGTCAGTATCACCTGACATACACATATACTGCACAACTTTTATTGATCTCAGAACATCATTGCATGCATTAAATAACATGCTTTAGTTATTTTCATGAACATATGGCATATTTTGTCACTTTCGCTCCATTTACTAACTCCCAGAAGTCGATTTGCATGTATCTCACACGTGGCATCATAGGAACGTTGGTTGCGTTGTCTTTCTGCTGTCAACATTTGAAAACCCAACATAGCTGAAAACACAACTGAGGGCCCTCAAGCCTCAAAGCATAGCCGAGGGATGTTTTTTAGAAGGAGAGGAGTAAAACAGTTGCGGCTGAAGGCCAGACAGGGCGTAGCCGAGGAATGTGCGCATCTAAAACTCGAATGATTCACGTTGGCAGCAATTCATTCCAAAAGTCGCCAAAAACAAGTATATAAGAACGGCCGCATAAAAGGGAGGATGGATGGGCAACATTACCCCCGGAGCAACATTTACTACACCAAAACGTGCCTGATTAACCAAGAATTACTGTGGATAGAAAAAAAACCGATTTCGTAAGTTAAAGGCTTCTATTTTTACCATAATCCAATATCGAAATAGTACTGACACTTGGAAACCATCGAATTCAGTTGTGTTGGTAGTACATTTACGCGCGGTCGCCATAATATTTAGAGCCATTGCGCAAACTTATTTTATATACAGAGGCAATTTGCTTGAGAAAATAAAATTGTCCTTGAGTGGGTATGGAATGACCACACTAAGATAAGAATATGCATCGGAAACCTTGAGGTTAAGTTTTAACTATGATGGTTTAGTAAAAAGCAGAGCCAGATGTCACACTCGTTTTTACTTTACCTTCCGCTGATGTACCATTCAAAGCAACCAACCAAAACGTTTAATCGGCGGTAGAGCACCAGGAATGCCAACGAAATATGTTTATTGTTCATATATACAAACATTAGGAATCATAATCCAGTCTCGTGGTAGGTACTAGGTAATACCGGTAATCGTTTGTGCCGTGGTAGCTGTAACCACGGAACACCAAAGTAGTGATGGGTCGAAGGAGTCGGAACCGTTTCAATGGAACGCTTCCTCCTTGGAAGTGTGAATTAACCATTCCACTAGTGATGGGTCGAGTGCGTTACTTTACCGGAACTACTTCCAACACTTCCACTCCGCAGTCGGAGTCGTTTCAAGGAAGTAGTTCCAGTTCCTCTCCGAGGAAGTAGTTCCGGCCTCTGGTGGAACTAGTTCCATTGGAAGTACTTTCACTTCCTCATTCCGGAGTATTGGTGAAAATACTTCCACTGTTTTACTCCGGAATGACTTCCCCTAGTCTATGAAGAGGGAGCTTTTCAAATATATTCAACGGGATACCACACATGTCTTTAACAATTAATGTCTCCTGTCACATGAGCAATTGTTTGTGATTTAATGGCTTATAGTTCTACGCTAGTATGTTGTGTTTTTATCCCCGTTGTATAATGAACTACAAAGTAATATTGGTAATATCATATGTAGTGATGTAGACCCAACGTACTTGAATAATTTGTAATTCCATTTGCTGTAAAGCAAATATAATTAACGGAACGCTACACTGGCTTTAAGACTGAAACTTATGCCTAGATACTTAGTAAAATATTGTTGTATTGCGTGTTAAACATTTAGGTTATGAACCGTGTGGAGGTAAATTCTTTTGCAATAAATGTAGTTTCAGCAAATATAAAACATTACTTTTGGGAAATTAATTTAAATATACTCATAATCTTTAGGGGCTGCTTTTTATGTTATTGTGAAGCGGAACATTTTGAGAATTTAATAAAAAGTGGTATGCTCCGATTTACATTTATTTTATTTATCCTTCTGAACCGTAAGTCTGCGGGACAAAGTTTACTGCCTTAAGGCAGTTTAATAGTTTAAATTCTTAAGGTATTACTCTAACTTTGTGATGAAAAAAACTAGGTTATCAAATACAGAATAATGCAAATGACAAATTGGAATTAATTGTTCTTTCACACAAGCCGTGTGTTGGACAGGGTTGGAAAGGTAGAATCAGATGACTGAAACATTCAATGCCAAGCCGGGATTTGAACCACGGATCTCCCGGTCTCCGTCCGGTTAAATTAAAAATTGTTCGTCTTAGCTACAGCTGTATATGCAGAATTATCAGCTATTTTGCTGTTTGCGACTACTAACTACGTCATGGCACACAGCCAACAACGAAGCGGATAAGGAAAATGCGCAATGTAGAGTACCAACATTTTCAACAGAAATGAGGTTGGCGAAACTGGAAGTAATTTATCAGCTGATTTAAAATGAGGTTATGTGACGTATGGCAATTCATAATTAAATACTATTGTAGCTTTGTCCTAATTATGGTGCTTTCAAGTTTTTTCTTGTTTCAAAAAGTTATTTTGCTCACAGCGACAATGTAACAAATGAAAAATATGTTTTAAATGGCTAATTAAGCATAATTCGTGCTGTTCACGTAAAGGGCTCACTATTAATTTTAAGGCTAAAACTAGCAATCAACATAAAATGTTGCTTTAGGGAGTTAAAATGCAATATTTGACTACAGACATACTGCAAAATTTTATTATAACTGCTACATACGTGCGAAGTAGTAAGCGCACATGTAACTAGAAATTGGAATTCTCTCATAGAAGCATAATCGGAATTAAATGATTACACCAGAAAAAAAAACAGGCTTCTGCGTGCTTTTGAAATTCTGTACATAACGTTCAACTTACTGCAATATTCCCTTATTAAAATCACGACTACATGACGTGGAAAGTACGAGCAGATGAAATATAACTAAAAAAAATGTTTTTTCTCGTGGAAGCATAATTGGTATTGAACCATACATCGGGGGAGGGGAGAAAGTTTATGCGTATTTTATAGAAGTCTGTATTAACGTTCAACTAAAGAGGTTCATTGCATTTGTCATATTCAATAGGGCATTTAACATCAATTTTGCATAAATGACACAAACCCGAATTCATCAATACTTGAGTCAGAATTGACTTAATTTACTTAAACATTTTTTCTCAAATTGCAACGTGACGCAGGCTGCATTAATACCATCTCATTTACCATAAAGGAAATGCTATCCAATGTCATGGCGACTTCTAAATAATACCTACGCATAACGCAATACTGGTTAGGTATTGTACTGCCAATGGAATTGATGGAATGATGCAATTGGAAGTGGAAGTAACTCCGACGGAGTTGGAAGTAAATGTCTTGGAAGTACTCCGGCGGAATGGAAGTAAAACTGTTGTGGAAGTAACTCCGACGGAGATGGAAGTAAATGCCTTGGAAGTACTCTGGCGGAGTGGAAGTAAAACTGTTCTGGAAGTAACTCCGACGGAGTTGGAAGTGATTGGAAGTAAGGAAGTGCCAGTTCCGAATAGTGGAATGGTTACTTCACACTTCCAAAGGAGGAACCGTTCCTTTGAAACGACTCCGACTCCTTCGACCCATCACTACATTCCACTATTCGGAACTGGCACTTCCTTACCACAGAACACTTTCCTTACTTCCAATCACTTCCAATTCTACCGGAGTACTTCCACAACGTGTTTACTTCCATTCCGCCGGAGTACTTCCAAGGCATTTACTTCCAACTCTGTCGCAGTTACTTCCACGTCCACACTTCCAATTTCATCATTCCGTCAATTCCATTGCCATTCCAATACCTAACCAGTATTGCATTATGCGTATTATTTATAAGTCATTGGATATAATTTCCTTTGTGATAAATGAGATAACATTAATGCAGCCTGCGTCACGTTGCAATTCGAGAAAAATAAGCTTAAGTAAATGAAGTCAATTTTGACTCAAGTACTGATGAATTCAGGTTTGTGTCATTTATGCAAAATTGAGGTTAAATGTCCTATTGAATGTGACAAATGCAACGAACGCCTTTAGTTCAACGTTAATACAGACTACCAAAAAATACGCATAAACTGCCTATTTTTTTTTCCTGATGTATGGTTCAATACCAATTATGCTTCCATGAGAAAAGCCATTTTTAGTTATATTTCATCTACTCGTACTTCCCATGTCATTTAGTGATTTTAATAAGTGAATATTGCAGTAAGTTGAACGTTTTGTACAGGATTCCAAAAGCAAGCAGAAGATTGGTTTTTTTTTCTGTTGTAATCATTTAATTCCGATTATGTTTATATGAGAAAGTGCCAATTTCTAGTTACATGCCCACGTGCTACTTCCCACATTATGTAGCAGTTATAAGAATATAATATGACAGTATTCTGTAGGCAGATATTGCATGTTAACTCCCTAAAGCAACATTTTATGTTGATTGTGAGTTTTAGCATTAAAATTAGTGGATGATTCCTTAACGTGAACAGCACGACTGTTATTAAATTATGCATTTAAAATATATTTTTCTTTTGTGACATTGTCACTGAGCAAAATAACTTTTTGAACCAGAAAACTCTTAAAGCACCATAGTTAGCGATACGAAGCTACAATAGTATTTAATTATGAATTGTGTGGCAGTAATTTGTATCACAACAATGTAAATGCCAGAGTGATTGTAGTGTAAATAAGCATTATTGTATGACATTGATTTGAGATGTTTGTTAATTATAAACATTGTTAGGAAATAAGTTTACACGACCTCACTGAAACTGACAATAAGAGCGGGTAACAATGAGCGAGGGGGTGAGTTGTTTATCAATTATTAGAGACAAGCAAATGACGTCAGATTGGCGCGCTTTTCTTAGAAATGGCGGGAATTTCTTCCCTAGAGCACATGTTTTCATAATTTTTGATTGGATATAAAAATAGACGCTAAAGTTGGCGCGTTTTATTAACCAATAGCAGCTCGGTTATAATCTTTAGGCATATCGGGTGAGGGAGTATAAATTCCGTGCTCGGGTTACACGTCGCGTAGTTCAACGGAAGCATACTTAAAGTACACGTTACGCAATCTTACAGAATCTCTCGCGTCGTAAAGTTAGTTATAAATGTGAAATACGCGAATTAATAATGTGCAGCAAATAAGTGATTATAGTGATATTAGAAAATATAACAGTTTCAGTCTGGCGTGTATCAAAAGATAATGTGAAATGAATAAAGTGTGACAGTAATAAAAGTGTAAAAACAAATTCTTTTATCAGTGTTATCTTTTAGTAAAAATTCCTTTCCGTTTACACACCCTGATTAAGAGATATGCTTGACTGAGTAATAATAATAGCTAGCCGGAGGGCAATGAACCCAACATCCAAAGTAGTAAAACAATAACAGGCGCTCAGAAATAAGATAACACGAAGTGACCGCGACAAATTGGCTCCCATACGTGGTGCAGATAAACATGAAGCATCTTCCAACTACCTACAAATATTCTACTTCAATTGCCATACGTCATTAACCTCATTTTAAATCAGCTCAAGCTGATAAATGTTACTTCCAGTTTCGCCAATCTCATTTCTGTTGAAAATGTTGGTACTCTACATTGCTCATTTTCCTTATCCGCTTCGTTGTTGACCATCTGCCATAACGTAGATTAGTAGTCGTCAACAGCAAAACAGCTAATAATTCTGTATATACAGGTGTAGCTAAGACGAGCAATTTGTAATTTGCATTATTCTGTATTTGCTAACCTAATTTTTTCACAAAGTTTGAGTAATGCCTTAAGAATTTAAACCATTAAACTGCCTTATGGCAGTAAATTTTGTCCCGTAGACTTGCGGTTCAGAAGGGTAAATAAATGTAAATGGGAGCATACCACTTTTTATTAAATTCTCGAAAAGTTCCGCTTCACAATAACATAAAAATCAACTACTAGAGATTATGAATATATTTAAATTAATTTCCCAAAAATGTTTTATATTTGCTGAAACCACATTTATTGCAAAAGAATTTACCTCCACACTGTTCATAACCTAAACGTTTAGCAGGCAATGCAGCAATATTTTACGAAATATCTAGACATAAGTTTCAATCTTAAACCCAGTGTTGAGTTCCGTTAATTATATTTGCTTTACAGCAAATGGAATTACAAAATCTTCATTTTCTCAGGGTCTACATTACTACATATATTACCAATATTACTTTGTAGTTTATTATACAACTGCATAAAAGCTCAACGTACTAGCGTAGAGCTACAAGCCATTAAATCACAAACATTTGTTTATATGACAGGAGACAATTGTTAGCACATGTGTGACATCCCGTTGGATATCATTTGTAACGGAGCGTTACATGTTCATGGACTAGAGGAAGTCATTTCGGAGTAAAACATTGAAAGTATTTTAACCAATACTCCGGAATGAGGAAGTGGACGTATTAGTTCCACCAAAGGTTAGAAGTACTTCCAATGAAACTAGTTCCACCAATGGCCGTTGAGTGGAACTGAAACTACTTCCTTGAAACGACTTCGACTGCGGAGTGGAAGTGTTGGAAGTAGTTCCGGTAAAACAACGCGCTCGACCCACCAAAGTGTTAGAGGTGCAACCCTAGTGTTAAAACGGTGGAAACACGGAGGCGATCGCAGCGTGAGTTGATCGGGGTGGAATTATACTATGAAAAATCGCGCTTTCGGATGCTGACATCACTCGTAGCTACTAAAGCTGTATTTTTCATACCTACCTAGCCGTCTGCCTCAACTGATCATATGCTCTAATACTGTATCGCTACTGACGACGTACAAAGTTAATTGCGTGAGCTTTAGTAATCGCGATTGCACATTGAGTTATTCAAATTTCTTTATAAAGGAATTGATTAAAGCTCACACAAAATAACTTGTCATTGTCATCTGTAGCAATACAATATCAGAACATAATTATAATCAGCTGAACACATGACAGCTAGGCTAGTATGAAAAACACAACTGTTTATTACTGTGCAACTCTTTTTATTTAAATTATCCAATAGTCGGTACATACATTGCTTTTATATAACGTTTTTGGGGTTAATCGTGGTTGCTGAATGTTTCTATGCCATAATACATAATGCTCACATTTAAATTTTTGAGGCTGAATGAGAAGATCAACTAACTTGCAATAATTTCTTCTCCATGCTTCATAGTAAAATATTTTGCACTTGAAACTGACTCCATGTTTTGTTTGAACTTGCAACCAATTAACAGTAGGATGAGGAATCTGACAGAAAAATTGGAAGAACAACACATGTTTGACACTTGTTATTTTATTCTACTCTCTAGATAGCGCAACACAATTTGACATATTTGCGTAACATAAACATCATTCCATTTCCTACAAAAAAACTTCTGCATACATTATATGCAATAGTGTAGCTATTGTTTGTCATTCACTAAATCGCTATTAGCAGTGCAATAAATGTCTTTAGCAACAGTTTCACCACACCATTTAACTCTATTAATGTCATTGTCACTCTCTGTGCTCTGACTTGAAGCACCATCACTGGACACAAATAGGCACAATTAAACTCCAACTTTCCATTGTGTATATCCTAGAAGTAAATAGAAACACGTGTTTAAACTACCCTTAAAAGTAGGCATACTGGCCATTGTAAACCAGGGTTCTCTCTTATGTAAACCAAAGCATATGCTTTTGCTTGTCATGAAACTAAGCACTACGCTTACGCCAATGTAAATAGTTCCTCAATAAACCTATTGTATCATGAAATATTGGAGTAGGAAAGGTATAGAATTACTTTTTATTGCGGTTATCGTAAGAACTCATTCTTAAAGGTAATGTATATATAGTAACTGTTAAGAGATTACAAAATGTGATTTTCTTAATTCTACCTGCTATTGCACTTGCACTCAAGAGTATCTGTTTGTTAATTACCAACTCTATGGATGACTGCTATTCTCTTGCCTATATGAGAAATGCAGCGTTTGGTACTCATAGGTGCTATCTGAGTGCCAAATAAACTCTTTGCATAACACAGGAAATATGATAAGCGAAGTCATACGCCAGCACTCATATGCTCAGCTCGGGTCAAATCTTGTGATTTTATCAGTTAGTGTTTGAGTTGCCATGACAAAGGAAGAAGCCCGTAATGCGAATAAACTGTTCAGACACAAAAGTGGGAAACCGTTAAAAAGTGGCGAAAAAGAAATAATACTTAATATGTTCAACTCACTGTAACAAAAACACCTGACACTTGCAATAGTAGATATTACAGCACTAATATCCGAGTTTACAGGCTTTCAGCAAAAAGTGTAGCCAAAGCACACAGGGAATATAAACAGACGTAATAGGAGTATAAAATGTGAGAACTTGTTTTGTGTACAAGTGTTGTGGATAAGCTTTTCATTGACTTCGAGGATAGTTCTAATTCCAATATAGCATCTGAGTCATCTTTGGAGGATTTGGATTAGGGTACTGCTCCTTTGTCTGAGGATTTCGATTAATGTAAGCAAAATGTTCATCTTGCACATGCTTAAAAAACAAATTGTTACTTCAGATTGAATTTTTAATTGTGATTTTCACGCAGGGCACCTTTTTATAGACTTAAACAATGTTCAGCTGTAATTGATATGCAGCAAGCGTGTGTGAGAGGAAGAAGCAGCCGTAAGGGGTAGGGATTACAAAATATTTTCGTGCGAATAATACAAAGAGTTTGTTTATAGCGAGAGGCATTCTAGTTTGGAATGGAAAGTAGGTCCACTATTGCTACTACACGTAGAGGAATTTTAATATGCCAGTTAGTAATTGCTAATATCTAGCAGCATTTTTATGCAACCAGCAGCTTAAGTAATGAGAGTGCTTTGGGGTGAAGAGGCTATGCCATTTCCTGCTTACATTTAAAAAACACATACAGATTTTAATGTGTAAATATTGATATGAGTGAATTAACTAGTCAGCTAATGAAGTGAAACACACTAGAAATACATGAAGTGTAAACAAACAGGAATTAAATGAGAAAATTGGAATTCTGAGCTCAAGTTTGGTTGATAAAGTGTTAAATGAGAAGAAAATAACACTTTTATTGTAAAACCACCACTACTGTGTAACCTGAACAAAATCCAATATATGCAAAGGATCCATGAATATTTTCATCGAAGGTTCAATGAATCCGATCTTGTGAATGGTCCTTCGATCTGTTATTTATAGTGAACTTTTTAAATCCTTTTCATTAAAAAAAATAAATAAATAGAAAAAACCTAATGCTAACCTTCCGTGAATTCAGAAAACTAAGCTTACATAGAAAAAACCTAAACAACCATAGTACATCGGGTGCAATGCGTTGTGTATGAAAATATTTTAAAATGCTTAAAGTGTGTTAAAATATTCACTATTAATAACAGATCTAAAGGTCATTCAAAATATCCAATTCATTAAAAAGATCCATGGACTGTTTGCATATACATAATAGTGGAAGAGTATATATAATCAGACAAAAAATTCAATGCCATGCCTGGGATTCAAACCTCCAATCTTTGACTTGCCATACCACTGCTCTGCCATCTAAGCCTTTCTCTACTCATAGTAAGTTATTTTCATAACTATTCTACAAATGATTCATCATATATCGTGATTAACTTCGTGTTTATCATGATGTGTGTTAACTTAAAAGGCTTCAATACATTTAAAGAATATTACATGCCTATTACTTCAAAACCTTTGGTTTTTACACAAACACCAACACATTTAAATGCCTATGCATTTCATATAATATCCTGCAACTTAATTACTATTGCACAATGTATCTCCTAAGGGAGGACATTTTGTATCATCAAAATTGCTACAAATTTTAAATGGTAGAAAACAAGACACGAAAGATTGCAACCACTTTGGAATTTCAAGGTCTCATAACATACTGAAGCTGCTAATTTCTCTAAAAACAAACACCAGGTTTTTCTTGGAAACAAATGCTTTTGAGCACTTGTACTAACAGATTACAAGGACACTAATTGTCAAAAAATCTACCAGAATCTATTTTCATACACCATGCCCAGTACGAAAAAGGGCATATAGTGGCAGAAAAAATGCCCAAAAGCAAGTAAATTACTGACATATATGTGAATGATATCCAATATCTTTCTTCCTTCTGTATTAGAAAATTTCAGTTGGGCACTGCCTTAAAACAATTACAGTATCATTGGCATGCTATCCTTGACAGTTAATATGTCAAATAGTCCACCAATAGTCCTGCATTTTTAAATTATACACAAGTATCACTCGCTCGATCTGCATCTACGTGTTTGAATATTGGTACTGTAACATGCTATTTAATTTGAATTAAAGGTTGATTTTTACCTTACCCACTTTGGCTGTGATCTCCACGCATCCATTATGAAGTGCAAACAAGAAAATTAATGGTATATTCTACTGTCTGGATTACTCACTATATCTGAAAAGTAAATCAGGACAATATAAAATTCAGCAACACTAAGAAGCCCTTATAAACTTAACCTTTCATCCAGCACTATCATTTTATGTTGCTCAAAGCTTAATAACATACCTTCAGATTTTAAGTCACCATTCGGGACTCGAACCACAACTCTGGAAGGAATGTAAATCGTAGGCATATTCCACTCTGTCTGGACGGCTCCATGTGTCTGAAAATTAAAATTAATTCGTTATAATATAGAATGTTGTAACGCCCAATAACCTATTGAATCTTCTACCTCATTCTACGAATTTCACCGAAGTTAATAGAAAATACCAATATTACAAAAAAATATGCATTCAATCAGAAGTTCAAATAACGTAAATGTATGATTACCGTCTCTGCTTTGTTCCTGGTGAAAAAACATTGGACGAAAACTTTCTGCTATAAAAATCCAAGATGGACCATTTCATTCTGCCTCTGCCTGCCATTTAGGTCGTTATGAACTTCAAAGCATGAAACAGCCAATCAGAAATATTGTCTTTCCCGCAAAAGTACAACTAGTGACATACTGTGTTCATGTGAGGAGTTAGTGCCCTGTGTTTCCCGTTTCCATATCTAACCTTCACCCCTGTTGCTGAAACCTCCTTGTTTTGTTGATGATTTAGAAACTCGACAATACACGAGAATGCGCAGATTCATGTATTATTTTTATCTTTGATAGCCACGTATACATTCCCGTATTTATTTTCAGTGTTTTTAGATGGACCGCTCGTCTCTCACCGAGGCGGCCTGGGTTGAATCCCAGGGAGCCGCATGTGGGATTTGTGGTGGACAAAGCGATGTCCGGGCGAGTTTTCTCCGAGTTCTCCGGTTTCCCCGCCATTCATTCCACCGACTGCTCCATCTTCACCTTTCCTTTCATCCATTTCGCCATCATTTTGATTCAACTACTTTCCTTCATCCCATTCCAGGCATCGGACTGATCACCCATCCTGGGCATTCTGTCTGCTCCATGAGTGTGTCTGCTCCTCGACGGGCCTCTGACCCCAGGCACCCGCCTGTAAGTCCTAGGGGGTGTAAGTCCTACATAGGATGAGGTTAAACAGTGAATGAATGAATGAATTTACATGGATCTTCTGAGCAAGTATAAATGATCGAGTAAAGGTTAATTTTCTGAATTTTCAAGGATAATAAAATTAAAATTTACACTCTACAGACATCACTTGCAGCCCGCCAGCTGTGAGTTTGCGTGCGTAATTCAAGCGGAACCGTATGTTGAGCTTTCGACAGTGTCATTATTGTGTATGCTTACGCTCTATTACAATACCTCAATTAAAGTGCACTGTATATTGCAAACCCTTTAAAAGGCGTCTCATCTTGAAACGCATTTCTCTAAGTTCCACTGGATTTTTGTTTGTTAACGAGCGGTCAATTGCCAGGATCATATAAAAGCCGCCGGTGTATCGAAATTTCGTCCTGCAGTTCTTTTACATGGTAGTAAATCTACAGATATGGGGCTGCCGCTTTCAAACACACTTAAAAACTATCGGTCTGGGCCGCGTTTGAACCCACGACCTTGGGATCAGAAGGCCAGCGCCTAACCAATTGAGCCTCCCAGACCGACCACCGGAACTTGTGTTTGAGGAACATTCGGAAAACGCAAATCAATAAAACCTGAAAGCATTTTTAAAAACATTGTTTTAACTCTTAGCTTCCCTAAAAAATAATATTTTAATCTTTACAGCAGCGCAGCTCCTTAATGAAATTTTTCATACTAAACCTTTTTTGGATCTCATCATTACAACTTTTGCGAACTATTCGTTTTTTAAAATATATTTATATATATTTTAGGCAAATTTAGTTTTAAAACATCAGGCTAATCCTGGTTTTGATGTCATATTCATTGTTAAAATCTTCCAAGTCAATAAAATTTTAAATCTTTTTAAAAATGATTTTTTAACGCTCAGCTTCCTCCAAAAATATATCTATTTTTACCGCATCGCAGCTCATATAATCTTATTTGTTTATTTTTAACACTAAAAGGTTTTAGATCTCATTGTTACAGCTTTCGTGAAATATATATTTTTAAGTATTTAGGTATATGTTAATATAAATTTATTTTTAACGTCACACTAATCCAAGTTTAGATGTCATATTGATAGTTATTGTAATAGTCTATTTTTTAAGCCTCAGCGTTTCTAAACAATAGTATTTTTTATTTCTGCTGCAGGGCAGCTCTGTATGATTTTATTCTTTCACACTAAAAACGTTTTTATGTCGTCTTCACAACTGTTGTGCTTTTTTAAAAAATGCAGTTTATGTAATTTTCAGTGAAAATTTATTTAAAAACTCGGGGTAATCCTAGATTTCCTGTCACATTGATACTTGTAGTACAAGAAATAGCGTCTTCTTTAAGTTTTAAGTTCATACACTAACAAACTTCCCGGCTGAATTAATGAGTAGGCACTGCTGCGGAAGGAAAATAAAGCCAGTGGTCCCGTGTCGTAGATTTAAGACACGTAAAGGATCCTCACGTCTGATAGAGGCCTTCGAGCAGAATTATCGGTCCTTCACGCCCAATATAGAATGAGACCTAAGACCACAGCAGTTAAAGAATGTCCATAAATAAAACTCAAGTCATTTTTTTCCAGATTACTGAAAGATGAAATTCGCAAAATCCTGAATAACTCCAAGCCATAAAATTCTTTGTTTTAATTGGACACAATACTGTTAATATAAGGATGGTTTTTGGAATAGTTCAAGGGAAACATTTCTATTTGGTAATTTTTGGATGTGCAGCCAATCTGTAATATTTACTTTGCAGTGATATTCTTCAATGGAAGGGTTCAAACACGGCGGAGAGCACTGGAATTTTTTCGGGCGTAAAAATCTTTATCATGGCTTCCTTCAGAAGGTAAGTAATGCCGGTGGTCCTGTGTCATAGATTTACGGCGCGTAAAATAACCTCAAGCCTGATAATTAGGCCTCTGAGCAAAATTTCCGGTCTTTCACGTTCAATATGGAATGGGACACTAAGAACCATATCAGTTAAAGTGCGTCCATAAATAAAACTCAATTGAATTTTAATTCTTAAATGAAGTGCTATGAATTTGTTCAAAATGTGAATGACTCAGCTAAAATGATATACGTACAACTTTATTCACAAGAATTAGCAAAGAAAAAAGTTGCAATGCATTGTTACTATTGTCACGCTAAACAAGGTGGGAATGTTAGCTATTTCGTTTCAAAAACATAATTACTTCTAAGGGAACACTGTATACTTGCAGTGTGTAAAGACACATGTAGTGTACATCACAAGTGTATCTCCTGGACGACATATTTTGGAAGAATGTTCATGGCTTGATAAACCTATTGCATCCAGTAGTTTCCTGGATTCAGAAATTAGAGTGACGAGCCCATGATGCTTATGATAATTTAAGAAATCGAGAATAACATTAAAATCTCTCCAAGTTCCCCACTACCAGAGACTGGAGGAACCAGTGTATTGAAAGATACAATGTCCACAGTTTGTTCTAGGACCTATTCGCTGCATTGCTGGCTCAACACCCAATAGAAGCAACTGGACACATTGTTTTTGGACAAATCACTTCCAATATTGGGGGTCACCAATTTGACAGAAATTGCAGTCTACAGATTCAAAACAGCTAGAATTTGGGTATTTCCTAAATGTCTCCCTTTATCTGGTGGAAAGGGATGTGTAGAAATTCTGATTACTCAAGAGGGTTCTTTTTGCTCCTGTTACCTCAGCCGGTACAGAGAGAATATTAAGCACATTTAGTTGGATTCACAATAAAACGAATAATTTGGCCTCTGATAGCACTGAAAACTTTACATTGTTTTCCTCAATTAGAAATTGATTAACCATTCTGAAGAAAGGGAATTGATGGAAACCTCAAAACTTACATTTGAGCCACCTCCATCCTCATTGCATTATACAGAGACTTAGATCGAAGATGGAGATGATCCTGGTAAAGTGGCGGCGTAGGCGCAAAGTGAGATCTCTTCATTATCAGGTTGAAATACTTAAAACGTAGTTATTTAATCAACTATATAATTGAGAAAATACCTAAGCAAAGCTTTTCCTGATTTTGTTAACAATAAATTTTATTACTCATTTAAGTTAGTATGTTACAATTTAATAACTTTTATTCAAGCTTTGTCCTAATGACAATGTTAATCAAAGAAAAGAAACTGAATAAAAAAATTATTTTTCTGTATTTCAGATGTGATGAAAAATTTATAGCTTCCACAGTTTCTACTAATTCTAAAAAGCGATTTAATTCTAACGCATTTCACTGGTGGGAATATCCCCAAAAGCAAAGTTCCAGGGAAATTACCCGTCACTTATTTCATATATTCAAATAATTAATGCAATCTGCAATTTACACACTAAATAGGATTAATTGAGAATTATAGGACTATTCAAACAGGAATTTGATTTAAACCACCAACGCATAAAATTCAATTAACTCTGAATTATCCCCCATTTTCATAAAACATCAACAGCAAAATATTAAATAAAAAATACATATTAATGTTAACCACAGCATAAAAATCATGGCAAAAAGATTAAAGCATCAACTCTATGCTTAAATCAGTGTTTAATTTAAGAAGTTAAATTTGTGCAGGGACAATTATAATTTCCGAATTTAAAATTAATCTTGACGAGACTAATTGTATGCTGATGGTACTAATTTTATACTCAAGGTAAAATATGTGCAGACCTGCAAAATCAAGCTGATACTGGATAACAAACATGATGCAATGGTTGCCCTTAAATACAGAATGTCAAAAAATGTTAACACTTTAACAAACACAAATTCCTTATTGTGTGTTAGTACTGAGCTCGATTATGTATACAAGCTCCCCGTACTGTTAAATTACTTTTGGTTCTCAAAATGGTTGTCATTAGCAGCCAGGCACATTTCACAATGGTGAATGGCTGCTTGAACATTGGCCACTGTGTCTGCAGGATTTCTGCGCATCCTGCTGTAACTTCTTAAAGAAGGGCCTCCAGCGTAAGTATGATACACAGCATCCTTTAAGGTCCCCCATAAGTAAAAGCCTGAAGGTGTTAAATTGAGTAAATGTGCTAGCAACTCAAATTAGGGATGTGACAAACAGTTATTTTTGGGTATAACTGTTGCAGTTACAATACATTAACGGTTACATGCAACAGCTACCAGTAACGATTGAGTTATTTGTTTTTATGGCTATCACATTCGTTGTTCCATCACATTAATGGTTAGTAGTAACGATTAGCTGTAATTACGTTTTGATACGAACAATATGGATACAGACAAAGTTCTAAAACCATGTATTTCTAGCTGTAATTGCGTTTTGATACGAACAATATGGATACAGACAGACTAAGTTCTGAAACCATGGTTTTCTAGCTGTAATTACGTTTTGATACGAACAATATGGATACAGACAGACCAAGTTCTAAAACCACGTTTTTCTAGCTGTGTCAATACTTTGATTACTACGGTGGTTTATAATTTGCATTTGCGACGGTATTATTAATGTTTTTGTGTATTTGTGTTTACTCCACGTGGTGAAGCCATCTTGTGACGTGATTCTTTGTTAGGTTTGTTAGCTCCATCTGGTGTTAGCAATTTGCGGCAGTATTAGGGTTCGTTTGAAAGAATGCTACTGTTATTTTATTTAATTTTGGTTCTCTGTCCTCCGGCTTGCTATGGTCTTTTTGGTCAAGCACTTCTCTTTATACAGGTTGTGTAAACGGAAAGGAGAGTAGTAATAGTCCCGGATGAGCCAATTGTTTTAACGATAATCCTGCCGCTAGGGGCGCTAGTGTCGCTAGTGTCGCTGCGTGCGACGGCGGCGGCGGTAAGTTTGAAAAGCGCCCTGAGCGGTAGGATTATCGTTAAATCGATTGGCTCATCCGGGACGAGTTGAAAGAATTGAGGAAGTGACGTGGAGTGTTTTGATTGGTTCGTTAATTTGGGGTGGAAGATGGAGGAAGGGAGATGGAGGAGTATGGAGGTCGCGTGATGGAGAGGAGCTGGGTGGCGAGGTGTTGTCTGTGCGGAGGTCGGTACTGAAATGGGGGAAAAGATGGGGAGCGAGGGATAAAAAGTGTAACAGAAAGTGACGTGTGAAGTTGTGATTGGTGGGAATAAGAAGTGATGTTATTGGTGGAAAGGAGCAAATGAAGGATGTTGATTGGTAAGAATAAGAGAGATTATGATTGGTGGAAAGAAAAAGGAGTGGGGTATGTTGGAGGTGATGGGAAAGGTAAGTTTTGCTAGCAACAGGATTTGCAAAAGCCTGTCGTGAACTGATCAGAAATTTTTTGAACGTTGGATGGTAGTTTTCTTGAGTGGATAGAGAGATGTGGCGATATGAGATGCGGTGGCGAAAATGGGAACTAAACAAGGTAGTTGAGACAAGAGGTTTAAGGACGAGGAAATTTGGAGGTTAGTGGTGAACATGGCGGTCGCAAGAGGTGGGGGGGGGGGGTAAGGAGACGCGGTGGTGAGAATGGGAACTAAAAGAAGATGGCGGTAGCAAGAGGTTAGAAGAGTAGATTTTGAGGTTAAAATAGCGGGAACTAAAAATGGCGGAGGGTCTGCGACAAGGAGATGCGGTGAGAACTAAACAAGATGGCGGACGCAAGAGGAGGGTAAGGAGATTTGAGGTTACAGTACCAAAACACGAAAGGATATATTCCTACGTCAAGAATGTCCGAAAAATAATTATGCGTGTGGTACTTACCTGTTACCGGTGTGGATGCGTCACCAAAAGCGCGGCACGCGAGGCGGAAAAATAAAAGCAAACTGTTTTTGAAAAT
Source organism: Deroplatys truncata (assembly GCA_030765065.1). Taxonomy (NCBI): domain Eukaryota; kingdom Metazoa; phylum Arthropoda; class Insecta; order Mantodea; family Mantidae; genus Deroplatys; species Deroplatys truncata. Next base: position 176,384,655 of record CM060987.1, on the reverse strand, counting down.
GCTTAACCAGCTTTAAGATCAACCAACATCACTACGCACTGATATACCTAGGTTTTTAAACGGTACAGACACCCTTTGCAGAGGCGTAATTTAACTATACCAAAACCTGGTACTGGACCATCGTGATGGTCGCTAGCGTACGTAGGAGCAGGGTTCTCATAGCCGGTCGAAAGCGGTCAAAAACGTGTACGACGTAGGTGTTGACAGTAGCTGCCGTCGAGTCAACCGTCGAGGTGTGAATAAACAAGATCTGTTCTCGCCGGCAATTTGGTTCGGAGATGTGAGCAGCGGCGAGGTGTTGCCTGTGCGGAGGTCGGGACTGAAAGAGGGAAAAGATGGGGAGCGAGGGATAAAAAGTGTAACAGAAAGTGACGTGTGAAGTTGTGATTGGTGGGAATAAGAAGTGATTTTATTGGTGGAAAGGAGCAAATGAAAGTTGTTGATTGGTAAGAATAAGAGAGGTTATGATTGGTGGAAAGAAAAAGGAGTGGGGTATGTTGGAGGTGATGGGAAAGGTAAGTTTTGCTAGCAACAGGATTTGCAAAAGCCTGTCGTGAACTGATCAGCAATTTTTTGCACGTTGGATGGTAGTTTTCTTGAGTGGATAGAGAGATGGGGCGATATGAGATGCGGTGGCGAAAATGGGAACTAAACAAGGTGGTTGAGACAAGAGGTTTAAGGACGAGGAAATTTGGAGGTTAGTGGTGAATATGGCGGTTGCAAGAGGTGGGGCAAGGAGACGCGGTGGTGAGAATGGGAACTAAAAGAAGATGGCGGTAGCAAGAGGTTAGAAGAGTAGATTTTCAGGTTAAAATAGCGGGAACTAAAAATGGCGGAGGGTCTGCGACAAGGAGATGCGGTGAGAACTAAACAAGATGGCGGACGCAAGAGGAGGGTAAGGAGATTTGAGGTTACAGTACCAAAACACGAAAGGATATATTCCTACGCCAAGCAGGTCCGAAAAATAATTATGCGTGTGGTACTTACCTGTTACCGGTGTGAATGCGTCACCAAAAGCGCGGCACGCGACGCGAAAAAATAAAAGCAAACTGTTTTTGAAAATGCTTAACCAGCTTTAAGATCAACCAACATCACTACGCACTGATATACCTAGGTTTTTAAAGCGGTACAGGCACCCTTTGCAGAGGCGTAATTTAACTATACCAAAAACCTGGTACTGGACCATCGTGATGGTCGCTAGCGTACGTAGGAGCAGGGTTCTCATAGCCGGTCGAAAGCGGTCAAAAACGTGTACGACGTAGGTGTTCGCAGTAGCTGCTGTCGAGTCAACCGTCGAGGTGTGAATAAACGAGATCTGTTCTCGCCGGCAATCTGGTTCGGAGATGTGAGCAGCGGCGAGGTGTTGTCTGTGCGGAGGTCGGGACTGAAAGAGGGAAAAGATGGCGAACGAGGGATAAAAAGTATAACAGAAAGTGACGTGTGAAGTTGTGATTGGTGGGAATAAGAAGTGATGTTATTGGTGGAAAGGAACAACTGAAAGTTGTTGATTGGTAAGAATAAGAGAGATTGTGATTGGTGGAAACAAAAAGGTGTGGGAGTGGGGTATGTTGGAGGTGATGGGGAAGGTAAGTTTTGCTACCAACAAGATTTGCAAAAGCCTCTCCAGAACTCATCAGCAATTTCAGCAGACGATGTGCGTGGCGATAGGCCCGCTGCGATGAAAGAGCTGCAAACTGCGCGATAACTTGAAAAATATTGCCCGCCGTGACGCATTGCGCGCGCGCGTTTACCGTAAACCGTTACAGTTGCCATACTTATATTATCCGTCTTTCTTTTTTCTTTTTCTTTTTTTTACGTTTGTTTTTTTAAAAAACATAATTAGTTTTTCGGGGGGTTTTCTCTGGTTGGTAGACGAATGCAAGCTCTTTCTGCTTTTTCACAGGTTTTCCCTGGTTGGTAGGCGTTTGCTGTAGTGGTTGACGAAGCCCTTTCTAATTTTCGAGGTTTTTTCTGTTTTTTCGAGGTTGTCCCTGCCCGGTAGGCAAATGATGAAGTTTTTGCTTGTCAGCGCACGAATACTAGGCACATACTCGCACACACACACACGTTGCAGTTGTCATACTTATATTATTCGTCTTTTCCTTTTTTTCTTTTTGTTTTTTCGTTTTTTTTAAAAAATAACGTGATGTGATAGGCGAAAATAAAATCGATGGTGATTGGATGAAAAATGAGGAGAAGGAATTAGCGGCGAATTTGTGAACTAAGATGGCGAAGATAATTTTTTAAAAAAAAAAGACGGATAATATAAGTATGGCACTGAAGGACGCAAAACATGCACGACCGAGGGTTAAAAAGTAGAACAAGTAGTGACGTGGAACGTTGTGATTGGTGAAACTAAGACGATCTCTAATAGGAGGACAAACTAAAATAACGTGATGTGATAGGCGAAAATAAAATCGATGGTGATTGGACGAAAAATGGCGAGAAGCAATTAGCGGCGAATTTATGAACTAAGATGGCGAAGATTTTTTTTTAAAAAAAAATACGGATAATATAAGTATGGCACTGAAGGACGCAAAACATGCACGACCGAGGGTTAAAAAGTAGAACAAGTAGTGACGTGGAACGTTGTGATTGATGAAAATAAGACGATCTCTGATAGGAGGACAAATTGAAATAACGTGATGTGCTAGGCGTTGGAGGTTTTCTGCGGTTGGTAAACGAATGCAAGCTCTTTCTGCTTTTTCATAGGTTTTCCCTGGTTGGTAGGCGTTTTCTGTACTGGTTGACGAAGGCGTTTCTAATTTTCGAGGTTTTCTCAGGTTTTTTAGCGGTTGGCCCTGCCCGGTAGGCAAATGATGAAGTTTTACCTTGTCGGCGCACGGATACTAGGCACGTACTCGCGCACACACACACACACACACACAAACGTTGCAGTTGCCATACTTATATTATTCGACTTTTCCTTTTTTTTTAAAATAACTAGTTTTTTTGGGAGTTTTCTGCGGTTGGTAAACGAATGCAAACTGTTTCTGCTTTTTCATAGGTTTTCCTTGGTTGGTAGGCGTTTTCTGTAGTGGTTGACGAAGCCGTTTCTAATTTTCGAGGTTTTCTCAGGTTTTTTAGCGGGTGTCCCTGTCCGGTAGGCAGATGATAAAGTTTTTCTATAATGTCGTCGTTTCGGCTTGTGGCGCACGGATACTAGGCACGTACTCGCGCACACACACACATAGACAGACAGACACACAGACAGGCACACACACACGGACATGTTTCCAAAAATGCCTTTTTTTTTGGGATTCAGGAGGTCTCAAAACGTGTATTTCCGGTAAAATCTGGGTATCGAATTTTTGGGTGGAATGCAATACTTCCCCTACTTACTATACGTAGTAGAGAAAAGTAAAAAAAAGTGTAAGTATTGTAAAATTTAAGGAAATAACAAGCAATATCTCGAAAACGGTTCACTCAACAAAAGAAATGTATATGGCATAAGTTGTGTATTTTAACGCGATCTACATTTTTTGTGAAGTAAAATTTTGTCTATCTCTTATGGTTTCCCAGTTATGCAAAAGGCGTTCACAATGAAGAATACTTTTGGAGACATTCCCAGAAAATTTGAGATATACATTTTATTTCTCACGACATTAACTTAAACATATGATATTTTCATCAGAATCGTTATAGCCATTTTTGAGAAAATTAAAAAAAAGTGCACTATCTTGTTTTCATGGGTTTACCAGATCGGTAAGCGTTAGAATACTCTTAGAGCTTTTTTTCAGGTTTTCGCGGTTGTCCCTGTCCGGTAGGCAAATGATAAAGTTTTTCTATAATGTCGTCGTTTCGGCTTGTGGCGCACGCATACTAGGCACGTACTCGCGCACACACACACACACACACAGACAGACAGACACACAGACAGGCACACACACACGGACATGTTTCCAAAAATGCTTTTTTTTTTTTTTTTTTTTTATTTTGGGGGATTCAATAAGTATTGGAAAATTTAAGGAAATAACAAGCAATATCTCGAAAAACGGTTCACTCAACAAAAGAAATGTATATGGCATAAGTTGTCTATTTTAACGCGATCTACATTTTTTGTGTAGCAAAATATTGTCTATCTCTTACGGTTTATCAGTTATGAAAAAGTCGTTCACAATGAAGAATACTTTTGGAGACATTCCCAGAAAATTCGAGATATACATTTCATTTCTCACGACATTAGCTTAAACATATGATATTTTTCATCAAAATCGTTAGAGCCATTTTTTAATACAAAGAGAACGGGATTTCACAAGTGAAGCAGTACTGTGATAATGATACCAACAAACTAATTATTATTCACCCACTGAAACACATAAAAAAAATCTTATGTGTAACACTCACATGACTTTCTCAACTCTTGTACAAAGTATTTTTACAAACGCTTATTCCCCATCTAGTTCATGTTAATCGAGATAAACATTTGCAAACTCTATTTTATTGCTAATTTTCTTGTATAAAAAAAATCTGATGTGTAACACTCACATGACTTTCTCTACTGTTGTACAAAGTATTTTTACAAACGCTTATGCTGCATCTAGTTCATGTTAATCGAGATAAACATTTGCAAACTCTATTTTATTGCTAATTTTCTTGTAGATGTAGGGGAAAATATATTTACAAGGGGAATATAGAAAAACAGTAGCCTTTAAGCACATACATATCTCTTAATAGCTGGTTGCTATGTGCAGCACCATTCTTTTTGCCACAGATTAATACTCTTTGCATATCAAAGACAAAAAAAATGAATAACGAATTCCCATTTGAGAAAATAAGTATTGGAAAATTTAATGAAATAACAAGCAATATCTCGAAAACGGTTCACTCAACAACAAAAATGTATATGACATAAGTTGTGTATTTTAACGCGATCTACATTTTTTGTGTAGTAAAATTTTGTCTATCTCTTACGGTTTATCAGTTATGAAAAAGTCGTTCACAATGAAGAATACTTTTGGAGACACTCCCAGAAAATTCGAGATATACATTTCATTTCTCACGACATTATCTTAAAAACATATGATATTTTTCATCAAAATCGTTAGAGCCATTTTTTTTTAATAC